>OU745319.1:2412500-4812500 GCA_916618145.1 Emmelina monodactyla
CCCAGGCCATAAGGACCAAACCGGACAATGCCCGCCTTTACCGCCTCTACAGGGCAGCCTCCCTTCTTGGCTATTGCAGAAACCACTTCTGCGGCAGAAACTGACTCATCTAGGCCAGACACGCGTATTGAAACGCATTTCATTGGTCTGGTGACTTTGACGCCGTCATTTTCCAGTACTTCTTTTAATTTGTGAGCCAGATCATCGGCTTTTGGATCGCTCGTCGTACCAGGGACTTCTATTATGCAAGCCCCGGTTGCAGCCTTTCTGAATTTAAGGCCAGTGATACCTAGGTCGGAGAGGGAGATATTTTCTCTTGCCCGGGTTAGCACTGCCGCGTAGGTTGCACCCTTTTCAGCCGCTTCCGGTGAAACTGTCAAAACGACAGCAGCGGACCGTGGAGGTCGCAGCTTGTTGTTGCGCCTCTTTTTCTTCTTCTTCGTCTTTTTAGGTGCCGCTTTCGGCAAGATCGTCGGCTGCCCAGAAGCACCTTTCTTCTTCTTGTTTTTGTTGCCCTTCCGAACAACCTCTGTCCACCCCTCTTCCGTTATTGTAGGAATAAGAGCAGAAGAAGTCGTTGGTGTAGGGCTAGTTTTTTGAGTCCCTTGACTGCTACTCCGAATTTCTCCTGACACTGGGACACGGACAGTCTGGGCTGCTTCCTTTGCAGCAAGACTAGGTGTTTTAGCCTTTTTGTTGCCTTTCTTAGGTTTTTGTGGTTGCGCCGAGGCAGGTGGCACATCCTCGATCACAGGGTCAGGTACAGCTACCGAGCTATTTCGCCTGTCAGCTGCCAGTAGTGGGCGTAGGCGAGGCTCTGGTAGTAGACGGCACTCGATACCCGCCAGCCTGGCGTTCAGCATCATGCCGAACTGCTCGATGTTTGAGCGGGATACTTCCTCGAGAAGCTTCTTTGTGTCAGTCTCCGTGGATGGTGGTGGAGAAGACGACTTCTTCATTTTTTCTAGCTCCTTGTGAAGCTCTTCAATCTGCCCGGTGAGGCGAGCGTTGGCGTCTTTTAACTGTGACAGCTCTTGCGCCACAAACCTGCTCTCCTCCTCCGGTGATCGGGTGTCCAGTTCCTCGAAAGCCTCCGTGATGTATGTCGCGGAGTCTGTCATTGCATGCTTGCAGGGTCCACTCAGGTGTTTCGCTTTCCCTGCAAGTTTAAACAGCGTGGTTACACATGCCTTGACCTGCTCCCTTAGTGTAGGTGCTGAGCAGTCAGTTGAGAGTTGGTGCTGCTCACAGATATTGTTGTTGTGACTGCCCGAGGATCTGGATTGTCGGGCGTCCCTGATACGCCTGGCTTTTTCCGCCAGTTTGACGATTTCCCGGTCAGTATCCATCTCCATCTCCTCCTTTTGAACCTTCAAGTAGGCTTGCTTGGCTTTCGCCAAACCAACGTATTCCCCGGTAGTAGCCGGGCGTCCGCGTTTGGCTGCACTTCCTTTCTTCTTTTTTAGGCGCAAAAGATTGATTTGGCCTTCTGTGTCATCATCTTGAAGCGGGCGTTTCCGCCTCTCCTCTTGTGTAGGTAAGACGAGTGACATGTCCGATTCTGAACCAGACGTAGGGTCACTGTCCACCCGTGGTCGAGTGACTCCAGAACTTGATATCGGAGCATTGCGAGATGCCACAGTCATGAGACTGCTCTCCGAATCTGTGTCTAATTGTCGAGTCACAACTTCCTTCAATTTTTTGTCAATTAACGTGCCATGGTCGTTGGTGTCGTCTCGCAACTCCGTGTCGCGAGTCTCCACCCTTTCTCCCTTTAAACATTCGTCCGAATCGCTATGTAAATCTAAGTCCGTTTTGGTTGAGCCGAGGTTGTGTTCACGAAGACGCGCGGATCGTCGCGCGCCTACGAGGCAATTTGTGCCCACCCCAGAATACGGAGGGCTGCCCTCTACCGAGGTAGAGGGGTGGGATTCTCCCTTTCGGGTACCCACCTGGGGACTATTTTGCAAATTGCTTTGGTCCATTGTCGTTGTCTCCGATGACTCCACATCGTCGTCTCTTTTTTCAGGGGTGAGCTCCCCTGTCAGTACGCCCTCATGAGGACGCACCCGTCCCGCCTGGCAGACTCACAGAAGAGCCCCGCCGGGACAAATTTGCCCCTCCCTCCAAGCCTGTCTGGTATGGGTGACCCTGCCAGCATAGCCTTGGAGTTCATTGGGAAGATGCCGCCCGATTCGGAACAGACGCATCACGGACATTTTGTCTTAGCCGTCCGATACGGAACCGACGCTAAGACATTAGCCACAACAGTCAAGAGACAGCGGGCACCATCCTGGAATCGCTTAGCTTCCCTCAGTAGCTGGCTTGCTACGAGGTACTAAGCCCCCCCGCCGCGGCAAGGCGCGATCCCTTGGGGGGGAATCACTGCTGCCCCCCGCTGGCACCTTATTTGTCACCGTGAGTGCCGTGTGTTGTGAGACATACTGTATTTAGGTTACATTTATAATGATTTATTAGATGTAGTAATTATTTAAGATTTTGAGAGTGATATGGAAATAAACTATATTTCTCAATTAACTTATACTAATGAAGACTAGCTTTCTGCCCGCAGTCCGTATTTCAAATGAGCGTAAACTTTTTTTAAATAATCAAAGATATTCTATCTCATATTTTCCTTTGTGGTACGAGCTTATACAAACTTTTAAACAAACGTAAATGCAGTTCATCATTGGGTTTTATTATTGTAGTACAACATCGAAACTAACTTGCTACTATCTTCGTCTATCAGCATATTAAAACCCCTCACAAAAACCAAACTTAGCTATCTGTTTAAATAATAATTCAAATTACAAAATTACAGGCCCGTAATCACATTAACTTAATGAGAAATCTGCCAAAAATGCTTACACAAAAGCGTGTCAAAGTCCGGACAAATTGAATTAAAGCTTCCCAAAGTATATGACAAGCGAGGACCCAAAAATCCCCAATCCTTTAGAGAACTCATTTACTCAAGTTTTAATCTCAATCGTTGCTTATTACCGTCTCCTCAATACTTGGGATAGCCAATTTGCAATTAATTAGAACGCCATTTTTTCTTTTGTTTTGGTCACTTTTTATGTTAAAAAAAGATATAATATTTTACTTTATGGTATGGCAAAAAAAATAGTATGTATTCAAGTATTATCACAGCGTTTCAAAACAGAACGCTGGTTCGTCAAGCTATATTGTCTAGGATTTTTACATACTAGTAAACTGCAATCTAAAATCTTGCAAACTACAATTTCTAGTAGTTTTACAGATTCTATGTCATATTTTACATAACTAAGAAGCTTTACAAAAGTTCGCACATCATTACAAAAGAGCATCCCAACGCTTCTAAGAAATTAACATTAAGGTAGCGTACCGTTTCAACTCTTACGAAGCCTTTTACCTCAATCACGTTTCGCAAACCGTATACGTCACGTAAGAGAAGCCACGCCCCCTGACATGCGCAGTGCGTGACATACGCCCATGTGTGAGACACACGTCGAGTGACGTCACGAGCATATAACACGATAGGTGGGCGTGTGGAGCGATGGGCGTGCCATGTGTATATGGCAACGAATGAGGAAATGTCCAATATGTGGGATGTAGGTATTTTAGAGGCCTTTTTTCTATGCCCTGTGGATATATTGTGTAACATTTCTAAAGGGTTGCATGAACACCTTTGTATATCATGAAAAAGTTGCATTGTAACTTTTATGATAGATAGTCCACGACCTCGCTTAGTCTAGCTTAGTACATTCACAATAAAAAGGTGTCTGCTTTATAAAATAAAGGCGTGACAGAAGAATCGACCAGCAATAACGCTCGCAATCGAACAGTCGAGACGGAACCGCAGAAAAAAAACAACAGCCTTTTTTTTCAGCACCTGCGTCCGCAATTATCGGCGCGAACCGCGGAAAATTGCGGGAAAACGCCAAACTGACACTCGTTGAACTTCCTCCAAATAAAACTTTGCGAAAGTTCAACCGGAAAGTAGAAAAAGCAAAAATAAAAAGCCATTGACTCGGCCGTCCGGTCGAAAAGTTTGCGCCGGTTTTTGCGTTCCGTAGGTTGTTAAGGCGATTTTGGAATGAGATTTAATACAAATCTTCTAATACCTATACTAAAATTTGATGCTAAACACAAATTGTCAGCTTCTCCACTCTTCCAGTCGACACAAGCCATATACTTCGCATTGCGAATCGATCAGGCTTTCATAAAATACTTGCTCCAAGCGAAGCCTTAATATACCTAACAACAGTATATACGGCCCTTGCAACGCGGCAGTATTAAAACAATAAGCCGAGAAGGGATCAATAATATATAGGCTAAGAAAACGACAGAGTAGTGTGAGATGCAGAGAGCGGGAAAACAAATCAGTGCTCCGAGGCGCAAATTGAGCACGTACCGGTTCGGGCTAATTTTATTTTGCAATTACACCCCCATCCTACCCCTGCCGCCCGTTTCCTCGCTAATACGGAATTCTTGACGACAGACCGCTTTTTGGACAGAGCTGCGAAAGCGAATTTTGTGTAAGTGAGGTTTAGATGCGAAAGTGAAGGATTTTCGAAGTTGTCTTGAGTACGTCATCATCATCATATAATATTTACCAAAAATCATATATCGGTAGTAATATTTTCGTTGTTGATTGGAGAAAATAAAATTTTAAAGATGTTTATACATTAATTTATTTTAATGACGTTCAAGTTTAATTATTTAAAAATCTTGCATGATTAAGTTGCTATAAATATATCTACTGGTACCAACCAGGAAACAAAAAATGCATTTTGGAAAATTGCATTATATTATTTTGAAAACGTTTTTTTTTATTTATCAACATAAAACTGAATACAAATCTATAGCAACTAAAAGAAAATCAGTAAATAAAAAATTATATTCCCAGCGTATTAGAAGTCTCTGCCTGTGCTCTACTCTGCAACCCCCTGTGTAAAAAGGTTGTAAGAAGGCGGTGGACACCCGGGGGGTATCGCCTCCGCAACCCTTTCGCTTTTACCCCCCTCTACAGGGTGTGCTAAATGTTTCTTTTATTCAATAAAAATGACAATTTGCTGAAGTAAATATTCTTACGAAATACTTTTTTAAACATTTATATTCCGTTTTACTATTGAATCATGAAAACCGCTTAGCTGTATATGTATCAGATAGCTAAGTCCTAAATTTGGACCATTACATATTATTATTATGCTTGTACCTACATCTAAAAGACCTCAGAGCTTACCTTTGATATTAAGAGTCAAGTTAAAAAAAGTTGTTTGTTTTTTTTAATGTCCAATTAACAATCAATCATTGACAACCACTCTGTATACAGTTAAGAGTCTCGCATTTCTTCGTCGCTTCTTAAAGTGTTTTACACACAAACGCGCGCCTGTGTGCGTGTCGGTATTTACCCACGCATAGATGTGTGAGTTACTACGCATTTTTGCCCCCACCCCCGAAGAAAAATACCTTCTTCTTACCCCTTTCTTTGCCAACCACCCCCTTTGATGTACCAAGTAAAGAAGATATGGGACTTTTTCAACAAGCTTAATTTAAATGAGACGCTCGGGACGACTCAATAAGGAATATTCTTAATTTAAAATACTATCTTGAGGGCTGTCAACTGGAGTGGGGCGTTTTCTTTTTAATTGGTATTGAGTTTCGCATTGCAAACTCTTTGGTGACTTTGTGGGTTTTTTACAAGTCTTTTCGAATTTAGAAGACATAATAAGGGTTCGCCCAGAGACCGATTGTTGGGTATTTAGTTTCTTTTCGCAATAATATCGAGTTGCTCGTTTATTTACAAATACAATTAGCGAGTTTCATCTTCTTTGGAAAACAACTTCAATTGATTGTAGGAATTCGATAAACACGAGTCGCTGGACGTTTAAATAATAGATCTTGTTAAGATAACCTTCAATTACTTTTTAAAATTAGAACTGTGTGTATCCAAAGTTGATAGGAATTTTTCCAAAATCCTTTTTTACAGCAGATCCCTAGTCCCAATATTGATGTACGTGGTAATCTAAATTTGAAACTAAATCTTTAAACTCTTCTATTAGGTACCAAAAAGGTATTAAAAAAATATATTTAGGTATTTGGCTAATTAATAAAATATATATTGTTTTGACTGTCCGACTTTTGTATTCCATTACTTTCATTGTCTGTTCAAATGATATTGTGGTAGTTACAATAAAAATTAAAAGCTTCTTACAAGAAGTGGTAATCACAGAATTTTGATAATTCAAATATTTTCCCTTAGTTCTATGAGTGAGTTTTTATTTTATTTTGCAGATATAGACAAAGCAGTAAATTATTTTGATTACCAGTAAACTCTCCTTTAATTTTCCGCTATTTAAGTAGTTCGAATATCACAGGCGGAGTGACTACAGGTTATCCTACTAATATTATAAACGTGAAAGATTGTGAGTATGGATGAAACTTTACAGTAATATAGGTTATACATCAGAATAACACATAGGGTACTTTTACCGCGGTAAAACTTTCATTCCCACGGGAAACCGACTTCCACGTGTACGGAGTCGCGGACGGCCACTATTGAAATATAAAAGAAAAACCAATAAAAAAACGACTACAGTTTCTTAAATGCAAAAGTAAACTTTAAACACATATTTTTTCTCTCTAGTAAGTACTAGAGAGAAAAAAATACTAGTTGATCATCAAACTACCCGGTTGATGATCAACTAGTGTCATGAAAAAAACTGGCCAAGTCAAGTTGGACTCCCGAATTAAGTTTTCGTATATTACAAACATATTGTTTTGATTCATATTATTCTAAATTCTTAGTCTCTAATTGATCGACTTTTGCATATCCATGAATATATTTTCATTGCAAGTTATGAAAAGTTATATAAATACAAACCAGAATAACAAAATTCTTGACGTTCTTATAAGGAACAAAATAATAAGTAACTGAGTGTACAAATAAATATATATTACTAATATTACTCGGAAATCATTTAATTTAAACTTATATCCATCTGGTTACATAAAAAAGAGAAAAATATTTCTCAATTCTGAGTAATTATTGCATAATTCACCATAACAAAACAAACCCAATTGACCTCATTATAATTACATAAAACCTACTTATTTCCAAACTCGACCACAAACGCAATAAATAATCATTGTTCCAAAACACAGAACTTTAAATCACTCCAAAACGTACTTTATCAACAAAAACACCAGCTTTGAAACCCGCCATCAAAATTAACAATTTATTTTAATGCAACCCCTTACCCCCAACAAAATATCTTTCGCAATATATTCTTAAAACATTTTCAAGGAACAAACCCCTTTAAATTTCGTTATAAGTATTTAAAGACTGTATATGTACGTTTTGGGGTGTTTCGCACCCCTTTTCCAACCCTTTCGTCGTCCAAACGTTTCTTCTCCTTCTTTACATTTATTTCTTATGGCCTGTTTCTTCTTCTTAAATTATAAAGGATGCTTCGGATTAAATGGTTTGATACTTAGATTTTTTATTTTGATTTTAGCATAATGTTTTTAAAATGTGCACTACTATGAGAGTAATCTTTGAAAATAACTTTAAAATTATCATGATTTTTAGGGTTCCGTACCTCAAAAGGAAAAAAAACGGAACCCTTATAGGATCACTTTGTTGTCCGTCCGTCCGTCTGTCAAGACCCTTTTTTTCAGGAACGCGTGGAGGTATGAAGCTGAAATTTATATCAATTACTCAGGTCTACTGTCCCTTGAAGCTGTGAAAAAATCAAACTTCTAAGCCAACGCAATCAAAAGATACAGCCGTTTATGCCGCAAATTATGCCGCAAGTCGACACTTGCAAGGGAATCAAAACCTACAGGGTGCTTCCCGTGAACTCAGAATCTTGAAATTTGGTACGAAGCAACGTCTTATAGCATAGATAAAGGAAAAATTACGAAAACCATAAATTTTTAGTTACATCACATAAAATTATTTTTTTAGTAATTTTAACCTTACTACCCATTTCCTCATAAATGCGTAGAGGTATTAAATTGAAATTCAAACCAAATACTCAGGTCTATAATACCTTTAAGCTGTAACAAAATTAAACTTCTATGTCAACGCAATCAAAAGAAACAGCATTTAAGCTGCATATTTTGAAACTCGCAAGTACTCGCAAGGGAATCAAAACCTAAAGGGTACTTCCAGTCGACCTAGAATCTTGAAATTTGGCATGAAGCAACGTTTTATAGCACACATAAAGGAAAAATTCCGAAAACCTTAAATTTTTAGTTACATTACAAAATATATATTTTTTTAATAAATATAAACTTATAAGTTGAAATTCATATCTAATACTTAGATCTAATTGCCTTTAACCCGTGAAAAAAAAAAATCTAAGTCAACGCAAAAACGCAAAACGCAAAAGTACAACCATTGATACCGCATATTTTGAAACTCGCAACTACACGCACGGGAATTAAAACCTAAAGACCACTTCCCGTTGACATAGAATCTCGAAATTTGGTAAGAAGCAATAGCTTACAGCACAGGTAACAGAAAAATTCCGAAAAGCTTAAAATTTTAAGTAGTTTTTGCAGGTTTGTACGGAACCCTCGGTGCGCGAGTCCGACTCGCACTTGGCCGGTTTTTTTATTAGATCATCATGTAGAGCAGCGGTGGGCAACCCGCGGCCCGCGGGCCGCATGCGGCCCGCCGACGTCTTCTTTGCGGCCCGCGAATGTATTAAAAAAATATACATATAAAATAAAATTTGACATAAATAAAAATAAATAAATAAATAGCCATGTCCCATAGTTGAGCACAGGCCTCCTTCTCGGATAGCGAGAGGGTTTGAGCCGTAATCCACCACGCTTTCACATGTTTATTAAATTTAAAACCATTGAACTTTTTGTTGATATGTTATTATCACAATTGTGGCCCGCCTTTGGTCGATTTTTCACCATGCGGCCCTTGCCTGCTAAAAGGTTGCGCCCCTGCCTGATGTAGAGTTTAATTAATGTTTGCAATGCAGTTAGTATTTATTCTGATGGTGAAAAAAACATTGTAAAAAAATCATTAAAATAATACTTGCATTCTTTACCTTAGGTAAGCACTACAATTGTGTATGAAATCAGTTGTTTTTTGTCTATAAAAAAAACTTCTACCCGCTCTTTAATTATGGGTCTACTGGAAGAGATTATAGTTCAAATTAAGCGTTTCTAACACCCATGTTGTGTGTAAACACAAAAAATATAAAATAAAAAAATCAAAATGACACCCTACAAAATATCAAAACCCCTGCATCCACCCACAGAATGATGTTACAAAGGCGTGGAACTGGGCTAACACAAGTTTTCTATATTACCGTGCGTACCCCCAACCCACCCCATTAAAAATCCCCCCCCCCCAACAAAGGTAACCCTTTGAAGATGCCGCTTTTTCTATAACTCCTTCACTAAGCGATTCGAATTTCGCTAAGCCCCGAATTCAAGTGGCGAAAAATAATTGGGAGCAACCGTTTTTCTTTCAAAGATGTTGTAGTAAACAATTTTGTAACTTTTGTCAAAATCTGCGAGATTCTTTAAGACTTTTGGGGAAGTTGTGTAATCTTGTAAACGAGTGCTCGAGTTAATAAATTACGATGCTAGCTTACGGCGTGATTTTAGTTGTCCAAATAACTTGGACATTGTATTAATGAAAACTTTACATTTGTCTAAATCGTATAGCAGTGGTAAGAAATACATGTGTTTGTCTATTTTTTTTTTCTCCAGATGATGATTTCTTTGTGATTCTTATATACATATAGGTTAGTATATGATTAATAAGGTTCATATTGAATACATTCTAAGTGAACTAATCAAGGAATTAAACAAAGTCCTACGATGTGTACTTACGTGCGACACAGCAATCCATCTCAGGACTCCTCCGTACCATGATATTACGGGGAGCAGCGATATCGCTCAACAATAATAATAATTAACACTATTTTGTATGAACACTTTAATTTTCTTAAATAAATCAGAAAATTAATAAAGAATAGAGTTAATCAATGTATACATAATAGATGGAAATAATTATAATAGACACAAATCTTTATTATTGTAGGTAATACCTACATTGTTGTTTTCATTTTACGTTACCTTTTCTGCTTAGCTTAAATTTAGCTAATTACATCATAGGTACATTTTATATTAGTTGGCGAAACAGGCGCTTTTTATTTAACTTTTACTAACCACCAAATGCTTGGCACAATTATTTCATGGTACGGAGTTGATGTGAGATAGACCACGCGTGTCTCGGACAATCTTCTGAGGAAGCTTGTTCCGTGTGGAGAGGCCTTTATAATTAACCACTTACGTACACCCCTAATTTATAAAAAAAAACCCTGTTGTTGTCGAAAATTTGATTAAAAATAACTATATTATGTTTGTTTATAAAACTTTGTATGAAATGTATTAAGATTTAAAAAAATTAAAATGTGCAAGCTTTGTAATACTAACATGCCTTGATTTGAACTATAATTATCGTTTTAATTATTCAGTTTCCTTGATCAACAGCTCCTTGTATAATCAAAAATTATAAATCTCGTTTCCACCTTTACTCTCTTGCCTTCTCTTTAACACAGTACATACATAGACTCCACTTTTCTCAACACCATCTCCAAAAACCCTTAAAAAAAACCTACCACCTCCACACACTAGTCTTCCCTCCGTAAGACGTTCTGTAAGACCATCTGTCTTATTCAGTCGTCGCGCTGTCAGACACACGCACACGCACGTCACGTGGCCGCCGGGACAGGTGTGTTGTTGCTGGCAGCACTGATGGTTGGAATGTGAGCGTTTAAAAATAATAAAGGCGGATTTCGAACTTAGAACATAGAACTGTTGGCCGAAATTTAAAAATTTTGAGTAAAAAAGTCAAGTGGTGACTTTATGACAGTTCTTAACCATAGTTTACAGGTACTTTGTCGAAGTCTTGTGAATTTATAATAGACAATCCAATATAATAACATAATTGGAAAGAAAATAGTAGTTTTATTTATTTAATAGGACTTAATTACATAATCAATACACCGATCTACATTTCTAATTCTAATACTTTTTGAGCAATTATTCTTATACATAATAAATTCCTCATACATATTTTAAGGGTCTTCAACGAAACGAAATCACTGTTAGAAAATCCCAATCTCATTTTCAAATATTCCTATTAAGAAAAAGAAAACAAAAATTTAATTACACCTCATTCTAATGACATATACAGGGGGTTCTTGAGGCACGTGTTATTTACAAAAGAGGGGAAAATGCCAAGGAGGCATCCTTATGAAATATATTAATGTGTGGGCAAAGAAACGAGATACGAATATTAAGTGAATGTTTGAATTTCGAATTAGAAGTTTTATTTTTCTTAATTTTCTGGCTGGTAGCAAAACAAAAAGTTTTCATGTTAGGAAGAGAAAATGCTGAGTCATGTGTGTGTTAATATATATTTTGTTCTAAGTTTACCAAATAATTATGACAATAATTTTAGTTAGAGTTTGTATTTTGAAGACACATATTTCTTTAGTTGGAGTAAACAAATTAAGATTGTCACCATGCAAATTAGGTACCTAACTTACATAAACTAAGTAAAGAAGCGTGTCCGGACATGCAGAGAGGACCCCCCGCGACCTCATTATCCTGCTTCTAATGAATGTAGACATCTCTAATTACTCACAACACGGAAAAATCCAATTCTCTATATATCTATACTTACTAATATGTAGAGGATGGATCTGTTTGTTTGTAATGAACTCAGAAATGGCCGATTTCAAGTCAATTTTCGTCACTTGGAGTTGATGTAATTGAAAAAAACCTTAGTTGAACTATGGCCTAAGTAGGACAAAACAACCAATAGACTGAATTGATATTTTAATCAACGCAAATATTATATAAAAACATAATTACATAAACATTTTTTATTTGTTAATCTCTGAAAAGATCATAAGCCTACTTATCTCTCTTAACAGATTCGCGTTTTTTACAAAAAATACCTGACCTTTTTTATTGATAATTAGAGAAACTGGCATGGAAAATTTGTAAATAGCAATCTAAACTAACGCAGGTATGCGAAGCTGCAAGCGAAAACCTAGTATTGTATACATAGATATAGCAGTCATCTTATTCCCTCAAGAAATTTAAGGACACACGCACACTCTCCCATCATTTAAATTAAGAACCCCCCTGTGATACGTATATATGTGTTGGTATTGTAAAGTCTTAAAAATGAGAGGTCGGTAGAATCTTTAAAGGGTAGGACTTAAGGCACCCCCTAGTTGCCCCCTTAAGGGTGTTCCTGGGTACTTATTGTTCGTTGTTTTGGTTCAATATTCGGATGGCGATAAAGGTGGGTTAAGTGTTATTTTATGGGAATTAATTTTTTGGCGGCGTTGCTCCAATTTGAAGCCCTTGTTCGAAGGTACGTGAGGCGACAGAGAATTGGAAAACGAATTTCCAAAAACGTAAAAGGTTTTATTCTAGAACTTTATTTAAAAATAAACTGCAATAAAATAACGAAGAAAACTTGTGTTTAAACCTCGAATACGTGCATGCAGCCTGAATACATAAATTCAAATCATTCGCAAATATTTTAATAGCTTCAAATTGCTTCGCAAAGGATTGTGTGGAAGTTTCGCGAAAGCTGTCATATAAACTCTGCATGTCCATATAAAACCGCGACGACTTATATTTTACGTGATATCATTGTCACGCACATGATATTGCTTCCATTACGAAACTACATTCACCAAAAATAAACTTAACGTTCAAAATGTTCAACGCAAACGAAAATCAACCTTATTGTACCCACACAAGAGTTAGTAAGAACTATGGGGAGTGCAAATGTTATTGGCAGGCTCCCAGACTCATAATGACATTTATTAGAAGTCGCATTCGGTACATGACAATAATTAAAATCTATACACGAACGGAACGTACCACACCGTACCTCGTACGTTAACTTTAAGCATATTATTAAGCTTTGGAGCAATGGTAAAGAAAAAAGAAGACCAGTCGCACACTATTCAGCGAATCTAAACTTTATTGGTAAAGAAATAAATTTGAAATTCGGTTTTATATGCTAATGATAGCGGACTAAAATTGGTATTTCTATTAACATAACAGACAGGAGTTTTATTGAATGGTTTTACTAAATTTCCTGTGACATTACACAAGACTAAAATTCCGAAGCGGTTAAAACTTTTTTTAAATTAGTTATTGTTGCATATGTCATGGGCAAGTTAATTTTTAGCCCTTTATGAGTTATATTTTATTATCATAAATAAAGTACTTTATTAAAAATATATGCGATAAACAGTCTTTACCAAGGGGCTAAATAAAAATTTCCTTTGTTCGTTCCGTTGTCCGAATTCTGTTCCGTTTTAGCTACCATTTTAACCAAAAACAGGTAGTGGTACTGACAGCTTACCACAAGTAGCGCACCTATAGTTAAAACTTTTTTTAAATTTTCTATAAAGATTAAGTAAACTCGATTCAAAGTAATCGATAAAATATGAAGTATTAATCGATTGTAGTTCTTAATTGTGAAGTAAACAGAGTGCACAAGTCGAAGTGGCCTGCTGAGTGAGGGTAGTTAGGAAATAAGCGGACTGCCATCGGTCTCGGCCAATTAGCAAGCGAACGGACGAAACTCTAGTTTTTTGAGGATCCTTCTTATAAAATTACAAGGGGTTTTTTATATTTTTTATAGATAGTTTGTTTTGTACTACTAGGCTACTTATAGTTTTATTCGTGTAATTAACTATAATTATTTTGATGTTTTTATATTTATTTGCAACATCTATAAAATAGGTAAGTCCTTACCCCAAGATTATAATGTAAGTACAAAATAAATAATTATAATACGCTCTATCTTTGTCACATTTGATTTTCTCATATTTTTCTTTGATATATTTAAGGGAATAAAATTTATAAAATCTTAAAATTATAACTATATTCCGTGCTAATCTTACTATCTGTGTTAAACTATTTCGTTAGATTACAGCTCAATCATCTTATCTTCCGATTAGATTTTATATTTTACGCCTGAAAACTCGGTATATTTTCTCCCCAAAACCATACTGAACCCTGCAACCCCAGCCTACATTTCTCTAAGCCATACGTTTACTAGAACACGACTCCAAAGAATTTGTTTACGTCCTTTATTCCTTTATATGCCGTTTTTTTACTCCTTTTTGTATGCAAGTGCAGCGATCATGGAGTTAAAAGGGCGTATGTTCTTTGTGGACTAAATACGTCGTTGGGTTGGTTCATTAAATTTTATGGTGTAAACGATGGCTTTTAAAGTGTTGTGAGATTGAGGTTTTATAAGCAAATTGTTAAGTATGTCGTTAGTGGAATAGTGTGGTGATAGATTATGATGGAGCGGTTTGTAGAGGTAAGAAGCATAAATAATTAGATTTTTTCATAATAAAAATAAAAATTATATTCTTTAAAAAATATCACGTTTTCACAAAGCTTAGAAATTTAAATAATATTTTATATCATTTAGTTGTATATTTAAATAGTCCTTATACAATTATTTTTTTACATGGGTCCTTAAAGTCAAATTTATTAATTTCTGCTAGTTAAAACTTCTTCCTTTAACAAAATTTCACATCCGTAAATAAATCCGTATTGTAAATCCGAGTGTACATTCATTTAGCGACACGTTTGGCAACCACACGTCACGGCACCCTCTGTTTGTTCGGAAACACCCTGTATGAATGCTAAGTTTGGGAACACTTTTTACTTCACTGTAAACTGTATGGCAGAGGGAAAGTGCAGTGAGCTGGTAGATTTTTGGTTTGTGGCTTAAAATTTTGTAGAGAAGTTAGTTTTATTTTTTCAATTGTGATAATTATAGGTTAGAACAAAGAATTTTTGACGAAATTGTGTCAAATACAAGTATTTTAAAATATTGAACCTATATTAGGGCTCCCGCACACGGGCCACCGGGCACAACCACAAAACGCCGCCACTGGCATATTTTCATACATCTTATTAAGCCGCGTGTGGCCGCCACCGGCGACAACCGTGTGCGGCGAGTCCATATAAATTGTATGAAAATAACAGAAAATATGCCAGTGGCGGCGTTTTGTGGCCCATGGCCTGTGGCCCGTGTGCGGCAGCCCTTAGTTGCAACAATTAATCAGTAAAATTGAATTATTGTAAAATCTAAATAGAACTCCAGAGTAAAAATATTTAAATGCATACATAAGCAAATAAAACTTTTGCTTTATCATATTTGAGTGACATATTAAAAATGAGGTGATTATTATAACCAAGTCTGAAGTTCTTATACCAATACTATTGGCCGCCCGCGACTCCGTACGCGTGGAAGTCGGTTTTCCGTGGGTATGAGAAGTTTTCCCGCGGTAAAAAGTACCCAATGTGATCATCCTAATCCGTCCAGAAGTTTTTACGTGAAAGAGTAACAAACATCCATACATCCATACATTCTCACAAACTTTCACGTTTATAATATTAGTAGGATGTATATGAAGTTACTGATTTTATACCTTAAGTGAAGAAATTTTTAAAGTATAGATATTATTTTGGTATCGGTTAAGTCCTTTGAGAGACCATTTATATGAATATAATAACTTCACATTTTAATAATAATAATATTTACATGACATGTTGTAATGTGCGAATACTATCATTTAGCATGATAATTCGTGTTTACTTTTTTGTAATTTATAAATAACAAACAAGTTACAATAATTAAAAAGAACTCCGCTACTTTCTTTCGTTTTTAATGAAAAGACATATTTAGACTGTAATCTTTGCTATCTTTTCCAATAATTTAAAAGAAATATCATTCTATTCCTCATTAAAACGAACCGAAAATAATTAAAACTCGCAATCACACAGAACTCCTTCGAATAAATATATTTAGGGCAAGCATTGAATTTTAAAGACAGCAATTTAGACGTACTGTTATCCTGATCGCTGGATAATTTATCTTAAGGAAAGAAAGGGGTGGACTTGGGGGTGAAATTGGGGGGTGGCCCAAAAATTGGGTAAAAATGTTGCCGGCGAACGATTAAACTCGGTGTCGAGGGGGCGGGGGTTGCGGGGGGGGTGCGGGGGGTGCGTTGTATTAATCACCACCCGTTGGCAATCGTCTTGGAGGATTTAGATAAGTTCACGAAGCTGATGCAACGGATAGCAGGGTAGAAAGGGGTAATTAGTTCTAGATGTTATAGAGTGTTGTGGGAAGGTATTTTCTGTTTGTTGATTCTGGACAAAATGATTAAAAAATATACTTGTTATGTGAAATTAAAAATAAACTGCCATAGAAATGAAACATTTTTTATAAATTAAAAAGATACAATTTTATTTGAAGGTCTACATGTCCTTACTGCTTAGAAATATGTTTTTAAATCTCGTATATATATATATATATCTGTAATGTAACATGAAATTATCTTTAGGCATTTATATAATATTACAGTACCTTTATATTAAAATTTAACAAGTACCAGAAATTCGAGTTTGGCGTTTTTTTATTAGTTCCCACGTTTTACTTTAAAATAAATCTTTGAATTAACTATATTTTGGTTAAGACGCAATCAGTTCTTTTACAGTATAAAGAAAAGACATTCACATGTAAAATCATTTAAACAAAACAAAACTATCCACCTAAGCACCTATCATATTTATATTCCTTGCATTTACCTAGCTATTTAGCAACCTATTTATACTATCTTCTTCTTTTTAGTTATTTTATAATGTAGTGCCAGCTCTTTCCATCTATTTTATTATGTAATATCAGCTCTGCAGAGTTCCGTCCGGCCGACAGTGGGCGGCGCGGCGCCTCGGCTTTGTTTTAATATTTTCGCAACCTTTATAAAGGGTTTCCTTGCTTTCAAATAATTTTGGCTTCTGCTCGTGAAGTTTGATAAAAGTTTCATTCTATCAATTATTAAGTAGAACAATTCCTGACTGATGCGATTAATAATAATAATAATAATAATAATTTTATTTCACACAAGCCTAATATAAAAGCTGGACTTATTATTAAGTTAGATAAAAAGAATTACTAGGCTAAATATAAGTATTAATTATCCCCTAGCTCCCAAACTAGAGGGATCTGTGACATGGGAGCTAGTGATCTACATTATAACATAGACGAAAAATGCAACATGCATTTTAATGTGGAGGTTGTACAGTAGAGAGCGTGCGATTGAATTGAATAAGACTTGTTGTTTAAAGAGTGTATGTCTGAGTAAGGGTGCTGGTGTGTGTGTGTATGTCTGCGTGTGTATGTGTGTGTGTGTCTGTGTGTGAGAAAGAGTGTGTATGTATTATATATAGGTTTATATACATAATTAAAGACAGATAATATAATTTATTTGAACTTATGATTACATTTTGAGATTAAAGCTTCGTAAGCAATAATTCTTCTGTTTCTGAGTAGTTTTTACTCAACAACCACGTTTTAAGAGTATCTTTCAGTTCATAGGTTGTGAGGCCTGAGATGGTAATTTGATTATTAACATTATTATAAATAATCGAGCTTAGTACGTTATGTTGTTTATCTGCGAAAGCTGTTCTGGCGCGTCGGGGGGGGCAGGGACGTGCTCTCCTACGCCTGTTCGGGTCTGGGGGTGAATGAGAGACTGTCTTATGACGCCGTGTTATAATTTGGTGAATATACAGCTGACGCACTGTTAAGACCTTTGCTTCGTTGTAAAGGCAGGTAGTTGGATAGCGGTATTGTTTTGAGAGCATCACTTTTAGCACTGCTCTCTGAGCCCTTTCTAGTTTCAAAAGCCATGTTTTATCAGTTCCGCCCCAAGCAGATATACAATAGTTGATAAGTGATTTGCAAAGAGCATTGTACACCATCAACAAGGTATCTGGATCGGCTGAAGAGCGTAACCTTTTCATGACAAATATCAGCTTCCTAACTCTTCCACAGACGCTATCAATGTGCTTGTGCCAGTTGAGGCCATCATCAAGAATTACACCTAGATGTTTGATTTCGTCTGTTCGAGATATGAACTGGCACGAGCACGATCTCTGTAGTGAATTGCAAGTATGTGCTTGAATATTGAAGCCATTTGAAGGTTTATGACATCTAAGTATTGAGAAAGTTAAAAACTTGGTTTTGTCAATATTCAGTGTCAGCAGATTTCTATTAAGACAATGCATAACGACCCTCAAGGCAGATTCAGCGTGTATCTTGGCGTTACTCCAGTTACTTGCGGATATTATCAGTGCTGTATCGTCTGCGTAGGAAAAAATTTTGCAGTTAGTAATAGACAGTTTACATAGTTCATTAATATAGATCTTAAATAATGTAGGGCCAAGTATGCTTCCTTGGGGAACTCCGTAGCTTAGGGTTA
This sequence comes from Emmelina monodactyla, assembly GCA_916618145.1. NCBI lineage: Eukaryota > Metazoa > Arthropoda > Insecta > Lepidoptera > Pterophoridae > Emmelina > Emmelina monodactyla. Next base: position 2,430,845 of record OU745319.1, read on the forward strand.
ATTCATCACTAAGGACGTTACCTATCTTTACAATTTGTGACCTGTCATATAGATAAGATTTGAACAGCTCAAGACAACTCCCCCTTATGCCTATATTCTCGAGCTTATTGAGCATAATAGGGATAGAAACCGTGTCGAAGGCCTTCGACAGGTCAAGGAAAATTCCTAAGCATTTATTTTTTTTATCCAGATCATCCACCACAGAATCAGTTAACTGAATAATAGCATCTTCAGTAGATGTCCCCGAGCAAAAGCCAAACTGATTTGATGCAATGATGCTATATTTATCAAGAAAGTTATTAAGGCGCTTGTTTATGATTCTTTCTGCAATTTTAGACAATGCAGGTAAAATTGAGATGGGCCTGTAGTTATTAACTATGTTTGAGGGTCCAGTTTTATGGATGGGATGTATAAGAGCCCTTTTGAAACTCTTGGGGAATGTGCCTGTGGCTAAAATAAGGTTACAAATATATGTAATTGGAGGAGTTAATTCTTGACAGCAAAGTTTAATAATGGCAGAAGAAATACCGTCTGCACCAACCGCGCAGTTATCCCGTAGGCTGAGGATGACAGATTTAACTTCATCTAAGTCAGTAGGGAGCATTACCATTGAGTTAGGATTACGTGAAACGAGAGGAGAACTGAATTCTGAGGGTGATCTGGAGACAATATTTTCAGCAAGTGTCCTTCCTATACTGTTAAAGAAGCTGTTTACTAAATTCGCTGATGTTTTTGCGTCTGTGGTTATTGAGAGGAGGTCCGAAGCAGAAGATGGAGTATCATTTAATTGTGCAATTTTCTTAAGTGCAGACCATGTTGCCTTTGCATTATTTTTGGCTTTAGTGAGTTCTCGTTGCTCGTAATCAGTCTTGATCTTATGTAATAATCTGTTACAGTAGTTTCTGTAGCGTTTGTATACATGTTGCTTGATTAAGTTACCGGGGTTTAGTTTAGCATCTTTGTGTAGTTGGTCTCTGTGTCTAATGCATCTCAGTAAGCCGGGTGTTATCCAAGGTTTGAGAGTAGTTTTATTCTTAGACAGTTTCACCACTGAAGTATGCTCCTGCACTATAGGACTTATAAGGCTTATTAACTTATCAGTAGCTTCATCGGAATTATTAGACAGATAAATACATTCAAAATCCAGTTGTCCTATTCTTTCAGCAACCAAGTCGTAATTGATTTTAGTGCGTGTCCTGTTATTTGTTGGTCTAAAACCAGTTAAATTTAAGCAAACAACCACTGGAGTATGGTCCGTTATTACTGATTCAAGCATCAAAATAGTTGTCCTCGTAATTGTTCTAAGTAAAACGTGATCCAGGCAGGTGCCTGAATTGAGTCTAGTTGGGGTATGATAGGCAGGCAGCAGACCAAGCGAAGATGCAAGGTTGAGATATTGATCTCGGCTGGGACCACTATTATTAACAGAGATATCTATATTGATGTCACCAACAATTATAATGTTTTGAAACGAATTAAGAGTAGGCAGAAGATTGCTTAGGCTTAAGTAGAAATTATCCAGACTTTTATAAGAGGGGGAACGGTAAACTGAGACTATGGCTACCTTGGTTCCCAAGATGCCCAGTAAACAGTTAGCCTCAACAAAATCAGGTTCTGACACTGTCATCTGGAGGTCAGACCTAACATACATTATTACACCATCATTCTGGTTTTTCCAGTTTTGTGTTTTATATGACTTATATCCATTTAAAATGGGCAAATTTGCGACCTTACTAAGCCAGCACTCAGATAGTACTATAACATCATAATTAATTTGGGTAGTTTCTAGCATAGTAATGTACTCATTAAAATTTTTGTTTGTGCTGCGTATATTAATATGGGCTATTTTAAGATATGTATTTGTTTGGTTCAAATAATTAGAACAATTCTTGGGCAAGCAATTATGAACATCAGCTATGTTGAGAGAGTCCACCGTTGGACTTATAAAGAAATTGCTGTTAGCCATATTTATAATATGTCACACGGTTAATTTTACTAAATACAATATAATAAATATAATGTGAGATGATTATATGATGTAACTCATTATTAGTGAGTGGAACAATAATGTATAAATAAAATATCGAAAATAATTGCAAATTACATAGTTTATAAATTAGTTGTGATAATATGTTGTTATTTGTGTAGTGCTTTAGTGTAGTATGTGTATGGTGTCGTTTTAAAGTAAATACATTCAATCCAAAAGGGTTACAAAACGTTTGATACAAATGAGTCATATAGCCTGCATATTCAAGTCTATCCAGCAAAGTACAAAAGATTATAAGTATATCAATTTTAAATGTTTCATAGTTGTATATAGTGATTATAGTTTTTTTTGGAAAAACAAAAATACAATAAAATAATTTTAAGTTGCCAAGATAATTAAGACTAAGATAATAATTTTTATTTCGGCTTATTAATGATATTTTTAAGAGATTCTTCTGAGACAATTCGAAGTGCCGGCTCCCCCTCATCCTTGCGTACATATATCTTTCCGTTAGCTGTCCATGAGTATTTATAATTATTTTGTTTTGCGAATTGCCTCGCCAGAAAAAACAGTTTTTTTTTATTCGGAGGAAGATACTCGCAGATATAGATTGGAGTTAGCTTTCCTGGAATACCCAATATTTCTGAGTTAAGTTTTTCTTTAGGTGTTTTTTTTTTGTTGAAGTTCTTAACTGATTCAAGAAGCTTCTCTTTCTTATCCACTGATGCGAGTTCTATAATTATTGGCTTAATAGAACCAGGTTTAGATGGGATTCTGTACGCGTCACGTATATCAATAGGCTGTATTTCCGTGTTTAATGATTTTGCCATTCTACAAATCGTTGAAGATAGATCAGCGTACGACTCTTTTACGTGCATTGGAAGATTACGTATCTCTATAGTTGATGAGCGGGATATAATTTCAGCATCTTTTAGTTTTTCTTCGAGGGTGCAGATATACTTTTGATCGTCTTTTCTTTGTTTTTCTAGCGAGGAAATGCGGCAGTTCATCTCGTCCATAGATTTATTGCTAAATTCAATCCATTTTTTTATTTCTTCATTAGTTTTCTGTATTTCCGTGTTTTGTGATTTAATATCGGATATTTCCTTACTCAATGTGTTAAATTTTTCATATTGATCATCCTTTAATAATCTGATCATATCTTTCAATTCCTGGAAATCAGACTGCGGAGAGCCAAAACATTCGGGGCGCTGTCTCTTATGTCGTGCCACTGTATTCGAGGATGTCGTTGGAGTATGGAGATTCGGTTGTTCGGGCTCTAGAGATTCCTTCGGTGTGCCTTTTTTGTTAACTTTTTCATTAGGTGGCGTACGGCGCATTTTATGCATTGATATATAGTACTGTTTTGTCCGTGTGAGTGCAAACTTTAATCAAAACAAGTAAGTTTGAAGCTAGTGGCGCTATCTATGAGAATTGTTGGAATGACGAAATACTAATTAATCAGTATTGTGAAATAGCGCCATCTATTGTAGACAGGAGAAAACATGCGAAGAAGTATAAGTTCCCAATTTCGCCGGGTTGTAAGACAACAGCGGTTGCCGAGCGCAACAGGGTGCGGACTCGAACAATTTCAGCGCGGGTTCGATCCCCACTTCGACGACTCTTTTTCGGTTACGGGGGGTCCTCAACGCCTTAAGCACACGGAGATCCGCAGTCGCACTCACCAAAAGCAGCCGTCCTTCTCTGGCCACACCCCAAAGGTGGAGCCGTTGCACTTAACTCTCACAAGTGTGACAAGGAATCGAAAATAATGCAATAAGCCAATCAGAATTAAATGACAAAAAATCAGGAGAGCACGCCAACTGCACAACCACTTCACACGATAGTCAACGGAGAGATGATGAGAAGGAGACCCGCGTTCCTTTTTCCAGTATCTATAACTTCAAAATTAATAAATTAGCATTTTAAATGCAAAACTAAAAGTTAAATCTCAATCTTTAGTACTAAGTCAGTAAATAGATAGGCATACCTTTGTTAAATGCCATAACAAAGGTTTATTTAGAAAAAAATGAAACTTATCATACATTTCATACATTTTATTTTGAACAATTACGAACGTAAAGACATGTGAACAACGCTAGTTATATATCACCTATAATAACTATATTATCGAAAAAGTACAACTTACAGGGGCGTAAACATCCCATTACCGTATCAACAAACAAATACTTTATCAATAAAATAAACCCTTATAAAAATCATGGCGTCACACCCTTCAACACTACTCTACCAATTGTGTTATCGGCCCCAATATAGTTCAATATCCCTGTAATACAGGGTGTTTGATAGTTTATGACAAAAAAACATGAACTCTTGTGTAAGTTTACTTTGTTTTGCCCAAATGGAGGGTGCTCGGCTGATTGAGAAGTGTTAATTATTTCTAGCAAAACATTGAAACACACGTAGGTAATAAGATATTTCTTAAACATAAATACAGAGTAATTAATATGAAATTTATATTCTACCGAACAATATGAAAACTAAAAGTAATTTATCTGAACGTTTTGTCACACCAACAATTATATTGCGAACAGTATATATTTTTATACACCCTGTATAATTTGATCTTATAGTATTATTGACCCCAAATCAATAAGTGTGCACGCAGCCTAATCGGCCGCTGATCGACCCCCGCTCATGGAGGACTATCCTGTTTTCACACATTCGACATTCATTGCGTGATTTAGCACTTTTCCCGATTAAGGGTGGGATGCGAGTGAATAAAACTCGATTTTGTCGAGTCGCGTCTTTGAGTTATTTGAATACGGTAGACGATGTTTTCTTTTGTTGTTTTTTGTCAATCATGTTTGGGTGTTCTTTAAACGAACGCTATTTTTATCGATGTTTATAAAATTTGCCAAACTTTCTTCTTAGCAACATAGGTAACGTGGTTACTGTCATTTTTATAACACCCTTTAGTATTTAATAACACTTGAGTGCCAAAAAGTAATCGTCTAAAAAGGGGGCTATTCTTATTACCGCCCCCTCTTAATATTCGGTGGCAATTACCTTCCGTAGAGAAAAAAATCTGTGAACTTTTAGCTCATTCACGCCTGGCGAGGCAAAGGGCAGATCGATGCTTGTCAAACAATAAATGTCACGTCCATTCCCTCATATTAATATACAACCTACCACCTCACCCAAAAACATACGAAAATCAACCTTATTTTCATTGCGGTAAGGAGGTAAAGACAGCAAGATAGCTTGTCGGATATCACGTCCCGATTTTTCCTTGAGGTGCAAAACGATGCCCTAATTTCTTATCGAATATTTTTCGGTTAAAACAACGGCTTGCTGATCGGTATCGGCTTTGACATTTTCGTGGTGGCTGTTTGAGGGAAATTGGGAAATTAGTTTAAAGGGTTTTTTAAAATGTACCTACACTTTGTACGAATATTGCTTTTGGGATGAAAAGAGATGAACTTGTATTAAGTTGGCTCTTATCATATTATTGGTATTGGCTGACTCAATCTTATAAATGGCAAAAATAGGAAACGCATTACTCATTTTGCTTGCGTCGTACATCTCTGCATGCGGCAACACTTTGTTAAGTTAAACTTAATTACGTCTTATTATTATATTACTTCTTAGTTAAAACAATGTTAACATGATTAAATCAAAGACCAGCTACACCATTCTTAATCAACTCTTTTCGTAATCATTTAGCCTATTTAAAAAAGATTTTCCTTAACATTTTCTGAAATCCTAACTTCGAACAATACGATAATTACATGTGAATGTGTCTTACCGCAACCCCTAGTAAGACGACAAGGAACAGTCGTCTGCACGCATCTTACTCCTTTATCTGTCTTAATCCCACATAACGTCTACGTCTTAAACTTTACAGGGTGTTAACATTCACAAGAAATGTTTAAAAAAAAATTTTAAATACAATTCGATGTTCAGAATTTAAGTTGTGTTTTTTAACAAAACCTTTAAAATGTGACTTATATACAGAATTTTTTCGGACAAATTTGATTTCCAAACTATCATATATTCATTTTGTTTTCACTCAGCAGTTAGTGAATACACTATGATGCATTCAAATTACCGCTGTTGTCGACTTGGTTTTACACTCGAAAATTGTGAATATATAACTTTAATACCTACGCATTTCCAGATAACTACAGATACAGAACAGTTCCTAGTTTCTTTACCAGCTAAATCCAGCACCTAAGTCTTCCATGGCACCCGCCTCCATTGTGCCATCCCACAGTCTCCAATGCCTGACTTATAGCAGTTACTCATACTCGCAATCAAACGCATAGAAACGCGGCTGTCTTCCAATCCGTGATTAATGTCTTTCTTAATTACTAAGTTATCGTTCGAAGGGGCGATACATGTGTTCCCAGCCTAATTTATTGACATTTGTGGCCGTAAGGGTGCGTTCGTAAGTTTTTTAATGTTTACGCGCGCAAATGTAGAAGTTTTAGGGCGTTCATGTCAGGTTTAATGAAAAAAGTTGTTTGGTGTGCTGGGTGTGTGTCTGTTTGGGTTTGGAAACAGGATGATTCGTTTTTAAATCTTTTCTACTATTCCATTGCGATACGACTGTCGACTTTAGATTTACAAAAAAGAACTTGTGCAGAAATTTAAAATAATCAATTTATTAGATTCATTTTATGTTTGATATTTATATCATGTTTATAAACTACTTTCAAATAACATGCACAAACTTAGATGTATAAATGGGCAAATTACACTATGGTCACCGTTATACATATTACTTGAATGACCATAAGCAACTACATTTCAATTCCAAACTTAGTATCCTTTAATCAGGTGACAATAGATTAACAGTAAAGGTTCCATTTCAATAATACCTATTAGTCTATATACGTCTCATTAGTTAAGCACAAGCCTACTGCGCGAATAGCCAGGAGGTCCGAGCCATAATCTACCTTCGGCCTAGTAGCTTAGTTCCTGTAGCTACTATGCAAAAATAATAAAACAGTACCGTCGAATAAAATATATGTGTCATAATTTCACCATCCTTCCCAATTCTGCTCAGACCAAAAACCTAAACCATCAGACCTAGTTCTCTTCGAAATTCAAAATTAAAAAAATCAATACACGTTCCATTTTCGAGCGCACTTTTTAAAATCGTCACCTTAAGCTTAATACACACGCGCGTCACGTCTCGCGCTCATTTGCTGCGTTCATCGATCGGAGACAAAGCCCACCAGACCCCGATAAACGAATTAAGGAAACGGGAGATTTTTTATCTGTGCCCGAGAGGGGGGGGCGCGACACGCGTCGTAAAACGCAGCAATACTTTCTTATGCAAAGTCCCTCCGATAATTAGGTGAAGCTATAGATGTGTACTCAGCCTTGTGTAGGGTTTTGTTTTTAATTTTGGGGGCGCACGGCACGGGCGACATTTGGCGTTTGCGTGTGTGGGTCTGTGCTAAATGCTGGATTACGAGTAGGGAAATAAATTTTAGGATTTTGAATTGTTGTATTTTGCTGTCAATAGTTAAATAATGTTATAGGACATTTTGACAAATTATGAATTCCAAGACCACCCAACTAATTTGCAACAAAATCACCATACTAATAAACAGAACCTGGCATATATTTGAATTCACTAAAACTTAAAAACGCAAGTACCTACAATCAAGGCCCCAATTCTGAGCTATTCGATATTGGTGGATATCAGTGGTATTATAAAAGTGGTGATATCGCGGCGCAGATAACGCAGAATTACGCAGCGGAGTCGCCGGCGCGCACATGTCGCCGACACGACCAAATGCTATTGATACTTGAAATTTAAAGGTTAATTTATTTTCATTCATTCATTCATTCATTCATTGTTATATGGGAAAGAGCTAAGTCGACAACCGTGTCTGTTTGTATATAAATATGTCTAATTTTATTATGTAAGGAATTAAATTAGATTAAAAACTATTCTGAGGGTGTAAGCAAGGCGCAATTAAAAAAAAAGAAAAAAAATGTTGCAGCTTTGACTCACTCGCAATGTTTTAAACTATTGACAAAAAAAGTAATTGTTGGCGTTGATTGATGATAGAAACAATAACTTACTACTTCTATCTAACTACACGAGTTTGCTTATTCTCGCCATTTTAAAAAAGACATTGTTAATTTCTTTTTTTTTTCAACTTTTGCAATAAAATCTTCCATGGTTACTATTACGAACACATTCATTCATATAACTGCACAAAATACCTGTTTCCACACAAATAATTAAATCTAATCCCCTTGCCTTCACCATCGCAATGTCTTAAAGTATCAAAATCATTCGTGCCGCTCATACACTTTTAATTTTCCCTCCTTAAAAAACGGGGGTTGGGGGTAGCGGTGTGTTTTCGGCAGTCCCGTGTGTGGAGGTGGGGGGATGCCCACCCTTAACGAGGGGGGATGGTAATCAACGCACGCAATCTTCGGCGAACCCTTAAAAACTTTAAAACTCATTGGGAGCTCGCACCATCTTAGGCACATGTATAAACATGATTTTTTGTTTTTTGACGGCGAATTTGAAGTTTTTGGCATTGATTTTGTGAAAGGTCGAATGTTGAGAAGTTGTCTATTGCTTGTTGCGTCTTTCTTGAGTTTTTGAGGTTACATTTTCTAGTCTTTAAAAACAATGATTTATGATTATTAATGAAGTTTACAAGCTTTTCTTGAAAATAATATACCTACCTACATAAATTAGTGATTCGTATTTCGTATTCAATATATGAACTATATTTTAAAGCAATTTTTTTTTCAAAGTAGTGCTTTGAAACAGGCATTGATGGTTCATGTTTATGCGATGTCTCGTCTATATTTTGCTAAACAGTTTACTGAGCTACGACTAGAAAAGTAGGTTAACTGACGTCAATTCAATATATAACTAAATAAAAACTGTTTGCCGAGTTCATTTTTTCTATCCGAGTTTTTATTTAGTTATATGTCCTACTGATCAGTAAATAGATTTTAAAGCTACTTACACAATATTATTGCAAATGTGGTCTCAGGTAATACCTTTAAATTTTAAAAGTTTTACGTTAGGCTAGGAATCGCAGACGATAGTACATTTTAACATATCCTACTAAAATTATAAACCTGAAAGTTTGAGAGGATGTATGGAAGTTTCTTACTCTTTCACTTTAAAACTTCTGGGCTGATTTTGATACAACATTACAGTAATATAGTCTATACATCAGAAAAACATATAGGATACTTTTTACCGCGGGATAACTTCTCATTTCCACGGGAAACCGACTTCCACGCGACCGGAGTCGCGGGCGGCTACTAGCAAATGTATATTTTGAGCCCAAAACACGGTATTCAAACGTTTTTTCTTCGTGGATAATCACTTTCGCACCTCGCATTCAATTTTGAAATTCGGCCCAATTTCTCAAAATACAGGGTGATAAAAAAGAACATTCCACACGTTTTAATGCCGGCAATTAAACTAAAGGGAACGAATGATTCCTCTTTACGGTCTATAACGGGCCGGGCATTTACAATAAGCACCGACCAAATTGCCTATATAAACATGTAGATTTTTAATATTTAGGTAAATTTTGTTTAATGTTTAGGTAGTAACAAAACAAAGTTTTTTTAAAATTATGAATTTTTTAGATTAAACACTGATGCCTACATATACCTAAAAAAAATTTTCGGACACAAAAACTCGGACAGCTTGGTAAAAACTAATATTAAAATTGAAAAACCACAACTGCCAAGGTGTCCGAGCTTTTTGTGTCCGAAAAGTCAATCCCTCAGCGTTATACCTATATGGATGAAAGATTTGCCTTAAAGCTTTAGTTTTATCAACTACTAGACATACGCCAAAAGATTTGCTGTTTACCTGCCGCGCTTAGCAGAATTATTATTAAGTATTAACACAATATGTAAACGCATTTGGAGGCTGCCCTTACCATATTTATCAACAGTTTAATAAACTTAAACACAGAAATTTCACTTAGATATTGCTTCGTCCCAAAATTCAGTATATACTACTTTGGCTCCGCAGGTTGACTAGTTCATTGAAATAGAGGTGAAGTTAGTTGACTTAAATAACTTATACGAGAACAATCTTTTGCCCATGGCTTTGAATGCGAAAAATTAGGAGTAATACACCTTTCCCTATACTATGTTTATATATACAAACCTTCCTCTTCAATCACTCTATTACAAAAAACCGCATCAAAATCCACGGCGTAGTTTTGAAGATTTAAGCATACATAGAGACAGATAAAGCGACTTTGTTTTATAGGTACTATGTAGTGATATATAGGATTCTAGGAAAACTATCCTACTAATATTATAAATGTGAAATTTTGTGAGTATGTATGGATGTATGGATGTTTGTTACTCTTTCACGTAAAAACTACTGGACGGATTTGGATGAAACTTTGCAGTAATATAGGTTATACATCAAAATAACACATAAGGTACTTTTTACCGCGTGAAACTTCTCATTCCTAAGGGAAACCGACTTCCACGCGAACGGAGTCGCGGGCGGCCACTAGTTGAAACATAAAATTACAGAAGCGCTTGCACAAAATTATCTAATCTTCGATACGCATACACAAATCTCTAGTTGTTTCTCTTCTAGATGCAAATAAAACATTCTACGTATCTTTCCATCCGTAAATTACTTCAAAACATCGTAAACAAATTCTTAAAAATCACCCAAGATCGCCCCCTCTCACGAATAGTTCATTAAAATTCACACATGCATATTTTTATTAGCCGCGCGCGTGTGTGTGTAAACAGAGGGTTTTAATTTTTTGGGGTTGTTTAATGACACTCCTGATCGATTTTAGCATTTTCGGGGGTTACTCTTTTGTTTTGTGATATCGATTTTTAAGTTTTATATTTGGATAGTCGCGGGTGGTGAGCATGCATCGTGTATGCAGTTTCGAGGGTGGGTTCAGGGTGCGTCGATATGATTCATCGTGTTGAAATGTAGTCGATGTTTACGGGATAGTGTGTTTTTAATCATTCGCCCGAGTCTTTTCATGCGTAGAATATAATGTGCCTTAATACTAAAAGTCACTTCTTGACTACGAAGGTTTTTCAAAATCCGTTAAGCATATAAAAATACCCGTATAGGGTTACCAATTGCATCTAAACTCACAAACTTTATCAGTTTAAAGTATAAGTAAGTTAGCAGCCAACATTGGTGCCACTATTTGCGCTCAGGATTCGTTTCATAACACTTATTAGAGACCCGCTCACGCTTAGCAATGGTTTTGTTTTGGCCGACTTGTTCCCGAAATATTGAATTATGTGGGTTCAAAAAACCAACGAAACACTTCAAGAAAAGGTAAGTAGTGCCCTTGCGCTCTGCTTGGCTCGTATTGGCGAGATTTTGAGTATGTCTAAAAAACTTTATAACTTTATAACATACAAACAAAGCCTATTACTATATTGCGACTTGGATTTATATTATGTAATGATGATACCTTATGCATATAATATATACCTACAATCAAAATACATCACTTAAATAAAGCCTCTTAAGTTTACAAGCAAAGCATACAATTGTATCCTTTCCCAATTTAATTCCGGCGCGTTGGCATTCACCCGACAGCGAACTCGAAAGTAATTAATAAAAATTAAAGAAGCGAGATGCAAAACCGAAAGGGACCATCTCCCCCCGACGCCCTCTAAAAATTTAATTCATCAGCCGCCCTGCGACACATCTCCTTTGCTTCCCCTTTCTTACAATTCTTCAGTTTCTTACAAGCTTTTTCCAAGAGGACAGACACTTGGCTAACTTCATTACAATATCTTTCTTGTAATCCGCCAAGCTAAACTCAACCTTGTTACTTTAGTTTAAAGTTGAATTTTGAGTGATAGGGTGGGCATTTAAGTCGTTTAGGCATTAAAGTGTAATAGGCTGAAGTTGTCCCGTTGTTTCCTCAGTACGGAGTGAAGCTAGAAACAAATAAACGTGCATCTTTTGAGATAAGACGTTTTTGTCGACGGTATATGAGGAACAATACGTATTATTTGGACGTTGTTTTGCGAAGATGCATTTGTAAGACTGGTTTGCTTTTGATAAGGAACGTAAGCCAAATTTAAATACAAATAGATAATTTATCTGCTAATAGAACCACGGAAAAGTTTCTGAGATTAACGGGGTCATTTACCATACACTTACGTCATGCAGTCTATTATTTCTCCACTTTTTTGTAAAAATTCTGTTTATGCAAAATATCATGAACACTAGGGGTGTTAAAGTAATAAGATCGAAAAGAGATTTTGTATTACTAGATTTTTCCATTGACAAAAACTGCCTCAGTTAAAGTTTAACATAATTTTCATTTTAAAACTCCCAAAAAGCTGAATATTTATCCTAATTTATTTCGCGAGTTGATTCAATAAACTTCATCTCTGACCTCATTAAATTGTCGATCTCAATTTCTGAGATCAATCAAAAGACGTCGTTCCGAAAAAACACTTGCCCTGAAACCCTTTTCCTTTCAGCCCCCATTACCGTAACCAGCATTTTTAAACATCGAACGCCGCAACTTATTAAAATCACAACTGTCTTTGCCACGGACCTTATCAGCGGAACCGCTTTCAATTAAAACAGAAAATGGAGTAAATAAAGCCTTTATATACTTTCTAACTCTTCACATAATAAATTAATATCAACACACCTATACTTACACGGTAGAAATCCCCACACAAACAAACATTCGCACACAGATACAAAAGCGAACATAAAACGCGTCGTTCTTCTTGGATTCTTAATTAGCGTGGCGGTATATGTCCGTCTCTTTCTGTCGCAGGGTGTTAATTAGAGTGCCGTCCTTGTCTCGCTTTCTTAATACATTCTTCCTCTTGGCGGTGTTTCTTTACGTTTTTATTTGTGTGCGTGTCTGTGTGCGATGGTGTTTAATTTACATGTACTTGTATGTCGGGGTACAGGGGCAGGGGCGCGGGGGGTTATGGCTTCATTAGGATTGTGGTGCATGTGGTAATGAGGGTATGGATTGGTCAATATCTTGATCAGGTGTTTTTGGGTTGATAAGGTAGGCAAGAGTGATAAAATTAGGGTTTTAATTATTATCATTACAAATTTGTTTTTTTCACGAATAACTAATATGATTTCTAGGAAAAACCATAGCACCTAACTAAAGTAGGTATTCTATAAGAATACTTTTTTAAAGTGTTGAGTAAACTGATCTTATTTGAATCAACTTAACTATTCTTTCTTAATGCCAACGTGTACTTAACTTTGTATTTACACCAACTACTTAAGTTAATTTTAAAATTAATACTAATCGATAAGTAATAACTTAATTAACTCTTACCTAATATCTCCAATAACTCCAAACCGTCACTTCTTGCGCCTGTACTCTGTTATACGAATGTGGGTATACGCGAAAGGGTGTGAGGGGTTTGCGGGGGGAATGGGCCCGCAGGGGGGCGGTGCGCGGGGGGAGGTATAAGGTTCGAACGGGCTACGTACACATAAACACTTATAAAACTTTTTTGACAACATCCCCCCCCGCCGCCCCCGCGGGCAGCCCCTTCGCGAATTCGCTAATTTCTGTGTTGGTTTTTTAATCAATAACTTTGTATGGGCGTTTATGGATGCCGTTCTTTTGTTCTGCATTGGTTCTAGAAGATTCTGTTCCTTGATTAGTTTGTAGGCGATGTTTATCTGTTTCGTTCGAAGCTGAGTAAAGTTTGTTTTCTTGGTTGTAGCTAATTATGGTGGCTAAGTAGTTTTTGAAGGCGTCAATGAGTAAATAGTAGGTTTTTACGTGGAAACGAATGGTGGAATTATCTTGATGAAAACTCTTTATCCTGATCAGCTTCTACTTAAGAAACCTTTTCAGGTCATTCACTTTGAATTAAAGTACTAATTTCACTAATTATATTGTTAAGAATACAAATAGTTATAAGATTTTCGAATAATTTACGTTATCAAGTATTAACGTATCATGCGTTGATGTCTTATGTACGTCACATATGAGATGCTACGGTGGTACTACGGTGCCTGCTACGTTACTACGGTACGAAAAAAAAATATTGTCATTTTTGTTGATATTTTAACTCTATATGCAAAGTGATCTTAATGTAAGTCTTTACATAAAACTAATTATTTTATGATAAAATATATATATGTATTTATTAACACTTTTTAAGGGAACTAGGTTTAAACAAAATAATGTATTTGTACCAATACTTTTAAATTAATATTCTTTTTACACATATTAATTTACTAACAAATTACTTCACACACAAATACCTAAACCACATAACAGGTTCAATAAAAACGTATTCAACTGTGAAATTTCGATAGAACAAAGCGTTTAACATAAATAATTCATATCTGAAACCCGCTGATACCGCAGCCGGGACCCTAACTAGATAAGTGCTCGTATCTGAACATCTACTTAACTCGTCAATCTTAGAACCTTAAAAAATAAAGTTATATCGCAATTTTCCGTATCACGGCCCTTAAGAATGTGTGACGCGGAAAAAACAACCACAATCACTCCAAAACTTACAATAATCAACCTTATTGTGAAGCACATAAGAGCTACACCAACTGCATTTGCGTTTGGTTTCCAAACGCGTCTTACAATTTTATCTTCGTCTTTCTGCCAGTCGATTTTCAACTCTAGTGCGTTGTCATAAGGCGGTGTGTAGTGTCGTGTAAAGTTTGTAAAGCTGTTAACACACAGTGATGGATGAAGTGACAAATGTGTCACGCTGAGGTTTCACGTGATTTAGGGGGGGGGGGTGGTTTTTTATACTTTTTAAGGAGTTACTTACGTGGAACGTGGATTTGATAAATAAGTGATGTGGTGAGGAAGATCTGGGTTATTTGCAAGTATACATATTTATAAATCTCAATTGTGGGACCTAGTACTATACCTAGACTGTCAATCTCAAATATGAATTCAAACTCGAAACTTATGACTATTTAAATGCTTCAATGATTTATAAATATAAATATAAAAAGTCATTTTAGTGGAATACTAAAAAAACAAAAATATATCGTGCTGGACATTGTATGTAAAAATAAAGTATGCAAAAGATATCAGTTGTAGAATGACGACGTAATAAGTTGAATGTAATTTTTATTATATTTGATGTATGATGAGATTTTTTTCTCCAAAAGCTTCTTACGGCACTTAAACTACCGTAAGGTTGATAACTTAACAATATACTCACTGCTAAACAAATACAATGAAAAGTAAAGTTTCCCGAGTAAATCTTTAATGAGTCCAAAATCATCCTACTAATCCTACTAATATTATAAACGTGAAAGTTTGTGACTATCTATGGATGAATGGATGTTTGTTACTCTTTCACGTAAAAACTACGATGAAACTGGATTTGGGTGAAACTTTGCAGTAATAAAGGTTATACAATAGAATAACACATAGGATACTTTTTACCGCGGGAAAATATCTATTTCCCAGTCGCGGGCGGCTACTAGTCTTACCATAAAATACGAACCTTTAATTATAGTTATTCACCGTTATTAATACCACATTCCTTATACCTTGCCTATATTCAATTATAAATTTACAAAACCCATAAAGTTTAACCCTTCAAACCCCACACACGTCCAGTCCACCGGTCTTTCACCTCCCGGTCTTCCACCGGTCTTTCACTCCTTTCACAGCGATAAGTCTCGCCTCCCGCAATCATAATTACAACCGTTACCTGCGTACGCGCATGACATATCTGTCCTCATTTAGCATAGAGCACGGGCGAGAATCAGCGAGAATTGAATGGAGGCCTCGGGCTGTGATTGAAGGCAATATGAAAGCGTAAACCTGGTATCGGGGGCGGGGTTTTGTGGGCATAGTAAGGGGGTAAAGCGATTTTGGCGGCGTGAAAGATGTGTGGAAAAATTGAGTACCTAAGGTTTTTTTTTGTGAAGGAAGAAACAGAGTTCTAAAAACTGTTTATGAAAATAGTAATTAAAAAATCAACGGATGGAATGTGTTTTTAGAGCAAAGGACCTTATAAAGTCACAGTGTACTTTTATTTTTTTGTACTAATTATAAGTTCTTTAAGTACAAATTGTATACGCGAAATTTGACGTTTTTCTTATAACCTATTCCAAAATAAATTAATCAACCAAAACCGCTTAACCTAACCTACGCTGCGCTTTAAAGGGCTCTCAGTCTAGCCCTTATCTAGCTCCCGAGAAATTAACTGATAATAGACCATAAATAATACAGGGTACAATCATGCACGACTGCAGGACCGGTCCTAGATTGTGTGCGCGCCAGTACCTGTTGAGCCACAAATAATAGATAAGCGAAAATCTGAGGCAGAAATTAACTGGTGGAGCGGTTATTTTTGATAATTATGTAGGTTAGAGTTTGGTGTGAGAGAGATGGTTAGTATTTTTTAGTGTGTGCATTTAGATTCAATGATATCAAGTGTTAAATACTACCTTGCAATAGGAAAAGAGGTTTTATGAATCTAACTCGAATGTAGGAATGTATTTGTAAAAAAATTATTCACGTTTAAAGTTACGGAAACTTACTCGTCGCCAAAACTAATGAGCGTTAAGTTTTAATTAAATTTGTATTGTTATCCGATATAGTACAAAACTGGTCTAGTCTCTGTCAATCTTTGTGACAGGTCCCATAACTGACAAAGACAAACACATTAACACTAATATAGGTTTACAATGCGTTTATAAATAAAGTCGTTAATCTGTAATTTTCCAAATATGTCTCTGCGCAAATATTTTGATCAACCGGACATTCCGGCACCTACTCTAAATTCTCGAACACTTGTTTATACCATATTAATAGCACGTAGGTTAATTACAGCCTTATCGATGTACTTAGATATGGCAGTGTAATTATATGACCACGGGATTACATAGTTACCGGACCCTGGACTACGTACGTAATTATAATAATTTATAAATATTGTGATGTATAAGTTGCTAGGGTTGGATCGGTCGTTTTAGGTTGCATATATGCATATACAGAAGCATTACAGTGGTCTTACCTTAAAAGTTAAAATATATGACGAATAATTTTTAGAATGAACGTGACTCTTAATGAAACAATCGCTCTCCCAGCGCCGTTCCAACGACATGTTTAAATCCCAACTAATATTATAAATGCGAAAGTAACTCTGTCTGTCTGTTACGTTTTCACGCCTAAACCTCAGAACCGATTCTAATGAAATTTGGTATGAAGATAGAACTGAACTTGGGAAAGGACATAGGGTAGTTTTTACCGTGGGAAAACTTTTAATTCCCACGGGAAACTGACTTCCACGCGATCGGAGTCGCGGGTGGCCACTAGTAAGGTATACAAAACAAAATGAAATGGTATTGGGAATTTAAACTTGAAAAGTTGTAATGATGGGGTAAAAATTTTGATTTAAAAAAAAAAGATTTCTTATATTGTTTAGATTAACTTGCCTGTATGCTAGACAAGCAATAATGGCACACTGTTGTTAACAACATAAGCACTTGCAATTATAACTAATCATAAAAAATCTAATGCCAAATGAAATAGCACCACCGCTAATAAAATTGTGTCAATTTTTCAGCTGACCGATATTTTGCATTTTTATTTTTTTATTTCCAGAGTAATATATTGGAGACGGTTTGCATCCAGTACGTTCTTGCGTCCTTCACCAAGTTTTCGGACCATCTCATAGGAGGACATGCTACACTGCTTGCTGGTCTTCATGCAAGAACTTTATTAACCACTTCGGCCGCCAGTTTTTGAAGCTTTGTCATGTGTATTATAATACTTTAGAAGAGTAGAGCCAGACAGAACAGAACAGAACTACTGCCTAACTTACTTTATTGGCACTATATGAAAGATCGAGCAGATTTCAACATCGAAGATCGAAAAACCAATTTCAATGTGTTTTACCAAATCCAAACGATTTTTGATCTGCCATATGTATATAAGCTCTCTGATAGCTTAACTAAATATTTTCTACAAAAAAACTTTATTTATTAAGCTTCACCCACAGTTATTAACAGTTAATTATTCCCCTATCTCCCACCGTCATAGCATGTCCATATAAACAAGTTTCTCACTTCGAACCTGCTCTGGTTTTAGCGAAATATAAATTAGCACACACTGCCCATTATCGCGGGGTAAGCACAGGCTACCATTATGTTGTCGGAACATTAGTTTTCACATATTAAACTTATAAGATACAGTTTCGCGAAGAAGGTATTTTAATAGAAACCGCGGTTAGTCACGTTGTAAGGATGTTAGGTTGAAAATTTTTATAAATATGTATAAAATGACTTAATTTATAACAGGGTAAAATGTTTGCTAGGGTACCATTTTGGTACTACCATTATGATGATGCATGATTAAAGCTTCCCTCGAAGAGCACAAACAATTCTGGTGCTAGGAAGCCCTAATCTATTGGTTTGTGTTTATCATATGTTTCATTCAAAGGAAACACTTTTTTTTTGCGATTTTTACAAAACGTTCGATTTGTACTCTTGTACCTTGCACACAACAATCATATACGAAAAGGATATACTTTCTTGGAAAACTTAAAACAAATATATGTCGATTTATACCTAAGATATCAAATATATTTTTTCTTAAACTAAAACGTGCCAGAAAGCAAATGTACTTCGCAAAAACTCGGCAGTTTTTTTTTCTCCTAAACCTGAAAACATTCTTATATAAAAATTGCCACTAGTTTCAACACGGAATCATAAACTCCCGCGCAGCCTCCGCTCCGGTTATTGACCCCGCCGCGTGTGATATTGTTTCATAAATACTTTTATTGTTCTACCCGCTATTCACGTGCTTACCTCGCTAGCTTCGATCCTAACGTAAATGCTCCTATTACCGCCCCTTTAAGCTGTCTTAGGAATAACTTTGAGTAAATAGATAGATACTGATAGGTTAGTTAAGGTGTTTTTATTTAATATCAATCTTTGTAAAGTGTTCTGTTGGATTCGGTACTTCAATTAAGTATTTTATTACACAGTAATTATTAAATAATTGTTTAATCCGAAAGAGCAATTGATTCTATTACCGACCTAAAGATGTGGTTTGATTCTATTACCGTTTTTTCTGATTCTATTACCGACCCATAAAAATTGCCCCTTCATCTAAACGAAAAAATAAAAAAATGCAGTTAAAAGTATATTAAGACATTATTACAGTTTTAAAATCAACATCTTAATATTATAATCCTACTAATATTATAAAAGTAAAAGATTGTGAGTATGTATGGATGTGTGGATGTATGTGAGTATGTGAGGATGTTACTTTTTCACGTAAAAACTACAGGACGGGATGAAACTTTACAGTAATATAGGTTATACATTAGAATAACACATAGGGTACTTTTTACCGCGGGAAAACTTTTCATCCCCACGGAAAACCGACTTTCACGCGAACGGAGTCGTGGGCGGCCACTAGTCGTACATAATATACTTCCTTGCTGCCCTTTCGCACGAAAACCTGTTTTTCTTTGGACATAAAAAGAATCCCGTCTCATCGCAATTAAAATCGGCTTGTAGGCTAATTCAATTCGCCTTGAAATGGTAAGATGCCTAGACATAACCTTAAGATACCATCCTCTCCCTGGAACACCATCATTGAAAGGATAAGAGCGCTCTAAGTTTTCCCCTAATTTTGCAATTGTTTCTAACAGTTGGTCTTTTGTTACAGGAAAACCTGACTTTCCGACATAGAAAATCCAGTCCATAAGTCTTTTTTCGTCGTTCTTCGTTGAACAATATTGTTTTCCATAATGTTCATTTTTATATTTATTATTTGTCTTGTCACGGTAGTTTTTCTCGGTATGCCATAGGTCTTCAAGCTTCGTATATCGTGCTTCCTTCATTTACAGCTAGCAGCGCAGCTTCTAGTTGAGCAGAGGTATAGTGCTTGCGCCTATGCGGTTACATGTTTCTATAAAAATGGTTCTTGTTATTTCTTTTCAGCTGTGAGTCGGTAATAGAATCAAATATGAAAATTACAAACTTCTAATAACGCCACGGATCGTTAATAGAGTCAAGTTATGAAATTTGGATCCTATTACCGCCCTTAATTAAGATATGATTTTATAACAAAAAAACCAACTAAAATGTTTAAATTCAATGATATTTCGAAAACGAATATATGTTTTATAGTTTTTATGTGATAGCAAGCAGATAAATCAACTTTAAGTTTGTTATTTACCTTAAGTAATATTTCGGTGTGCTTACGAGGCTGGAGACGCGTCACTATGGAAAGTGCGTCGGTGTCGAGCGGCACTCATTTAATGTCAAATTATTGCTAACATTGGTTATTTAGACAAGACAAATTTACTCTGTTTGTTGACCACTAAAACTACCAACCAAATTTTTAAGTTAGTTTTTTTATGGAATCTATATTAAGTCTAATATGAGTGATTGAAAAAATAGGTCGGTAATAGAGTACAAATTTTAGTAGGTCGTTAATAGGAGCATTTACGTTAGGGTAAGATTGGACTGACATTTTGATAGGATGTCAACAATTAAGTGTCTACATCGGAATAGGGTCAATATGAAGTTGTTACGTCATTAAGGCTTGTGATCTTAAAGGTTGTTGTAGGTTATTAAAGCAGACAAAACTAGCTAGAATATTATAAAAAGTCTTGATACGGTATATGTAACGGCAGGTTCTTCAATCTACCCGTAAGAACAGTATGTAGTTTCAAAATAAACTATCAGAAATATTTTGATGCGCTGGGTGCTGGGTTTTTTTCATACTGGGTCCATATTTTTATATTTGCGTTTCCAGCGAATATTTTCTTTAAGCGTTAAGGCCACATTTGTCCTTCTGTATTATTTATTTCTTTTATATTTATTCTGTACAACAAAGAGTATTTGTATTTGTACTAAAACCTATCTGAAATCGTACAAATTGCACAGTCTACAAGCTATTCAAAAAAGAATTTCAGCCAGCCAAAAAATTTCAATAACAGTTCAAAATCTATAAACCTTTATATCAAATGAGGTACCAAAACCTAATTTTCCTTCAAAAACTCAATTTTCTCGAATACCCTCAAAATGCCTTTAAATACGTAGCTGGGCCATAGCTCATCGGCTGACCACACAATCAGCCGGTAATGGTCAGCCAGTCTCGTTGCGCACGATTGCAGATATATGGCTCAGGCTTGCTCTATATAAATCACTTCTTACTTGCTCTACAATAGCTGGGGTAGCCTTATGAATCTGTAGATGACGCTTCGAGGAGGAAATAGAGTTAGGTTTACGTAGATATATTCAATGTTTTTTGTTTGATAGTAACATTATAACACGTTTTTTTTAAATAAAAATAACTGTGAATTAGTCTTTCTTATTCAACAATACTCTAGGAAACCAAATTCCATTTTAAAAAAAAACTTTACCTATAGAAAAAATACATAAAAAACACCTTACGTCTAACTTAGCAATCATAATACCATCTTACCTACACTATAAACACATCCCTGTCTGTACCCACACATCGGGTGCGCGCGCGCCGCTCGGCGTGATGTATGGCTGCTGCCGCGTTAATAAGCCGACATGCAGCTCGTGACCGCCTACAGCCGAGGCACCGATCTAAAAGCAGGTGCGGGTAGAAAGAATATTAGAACTGACAAAATATTAACTTGAGAGTAGGGGAAATATGTAAATGACAGTCTATAGATTAGTAAATAACTACTGATAAAAAGGATTTAATTTGTAAAAAACAGTTGTTATTTTATAATTTTAGGTCATTACAAATGAAAGGTTAAGCTTGCAATATTTTAAAATGACAGGAACTAGCGAAGACAAGCCATCTAAAAATAGGTGTAATTTGTAATTTTCGTTAATATTTTAGTGTACTATTGAAGACTTAACTGTAGAATCATAAAATAAACATCTAATTCAAATACACCGCAACTATTCGATTTAGGTCACATTCGCGTGAAGTGCTCGTGTTCAGACGAGCTGCGCAAGCGCCGGTATAAATATACACGTCACAGGATCTTGTAACACTACCATACACTCCACTACAACCTTACAAACAAATCACAACTCTCATTACAGGCTGATAGAGATCAAAATAGGTTGGAGTAGAAAAGCTGTGAAATCTTAACGATGTTAGTGCTACTTTTTTGGACGACGAAAATCAAATTTTAATAGAGTTGTGCTAAAGTTGAAATTGCTTTGCTTGAACTAAATCCATGTATGATACAGGATCTCACGAATCGCTCGTGATAGCGGCGTCAAACATTCGATTCACTGATCCGATTCTACAGGATTTATCTTGTGTATAGTAGAGATATCCTAATTTACGTTAAAATGGCATGTGTTCCAACAACAGTTCAATATCAAAAAATAATACCCAACTTATAAATTTAGGGAGGAAATTGGGAACGTCTAACGGGTCATAATGATGATGAATATGAATGTTGAACTCTTTTTTTAAACTCTCTTTGTTGAAGACTTCTGACGTAGATTCTTAAAGTTGTCACCTGATTTGAACACTTTTAAGTATTTTTTTTAGTTTAATGCAATTATAAAAGCTTTTTGAAATACAACCTCTTTTCTACCAATCTTCTTGTAGATATAAATACGTCTATCTCTATATATGAAGGATGTTATTAAGATCCGCGCGCAAACATAAGTAAAACGATAAATACCGTATACTTTAATTGCCACCTACTTCTATATGACTTTCCTCTCAAATGATAACCTTACAATGTGGGCGCAATAGTTTATGAATTTGTTCAACAATTTTCTAATTTGTGGCCAACATAAAATTATTACCCTGAATAACAACTTTACTTATCGTACTAAGGGCAGTAAATCAAGATGTATTTGATTCTGTGATAAGTCTATTTAGATATTAATTAAAATATTTTAAAGTGACAGTGTTTAGTTAGAGTTATTTATTTTGTTTCAATTAGTGGCTTGATTTATTTCAAGTGAACGCATTTTGTAATAGAGCTTGTTAAATATATTTAAATGTTACTGCAAGACTCTATACTAAATTAAATCAATCAAACAAACAAACATACTTATATGTTTATTAAGAATCAAATGTCATGAATTAAGTATGCTGATTATTTGGTTATGAATCCAGCAAATTCCTTAAATTTAATTCGGTGGTGGAGAACCTAGCTGTGCTTGCTTATTGCAAATCTCTACGTTACCGCAGATGTTTTGTAAATATATATTTTTATCTTTTAAATTTTAGGTCAATGGTAACTCAAGAATCAACGTGTATGGAGATGGATAAAAAAATGTACTTAACAATCGTGTCTAATTTATCAGGGTATTTTCCTATGAAATACTGTGAGAGTCAGCTCTTGAGCACGTTTGAAGAAAATCGATATATTGTTAACGACAACTCAGTTTTAAATACAACGCGTGTGGATATTCTTACTCTAAAATTGAGGGCGGGATTATAAACCGGGTCAATTAATTATGTAAGTCAACAAAAATGCTCTATTAGTAATAAATGCTATCGTTAATGGAACTAAGCGAATCTAAATAAGATTAAATTGTATTTTGTATTAGCTCTTCAGAACAATTTTTTTATTATTCGCATTTTTTATTATTCGCAATTTTAATAAAAATTTAAAAAGTTTTATAACTTTTTAACTTAAACAACTTAAATTTTTACAAATGCCGAAACGTCGGAAAATCAAAAATAATAAAATAAACGCGTAAAACCCATTAAATTGAGTTTAATTTCAAGTAATAATAATCGCGTAAACATAAGAAGTTATATAAAAAGTTATAGTTTATACCTAAAGTAACTTTGCTCAATTTTCAAAAACAAGTAAACTACGTTTCACCCTCGTGTCATGTAATCCATATATTTTCGTTTGGCTTTGTCTTCCTTTTCCTTCGATCCTAGGTCCCTGCGGAGATCGTATCACCATCAATGATGTATGAGAAGCACACCACGCGCCGGTGGTCCTCACTAGCAGTTATTACTTTATTTTCTTCTTAGCTATAAGATCGAGCTTTACGTTGACGCCGATTCTAAGTTAAAACTGATACTTATCATCACTACATAGTATTTATTTATTTATTTATTTTCAAATTTTAGGGGAACATACAGCTAAAAAATTATTATAAAATTCAAGTTTTAGAACTAGAAGGCCAATTACACGTTTCCACGTATAGTATAAAACAAAGTCGCTTTCTCTGTCCCTATGTATGCTTAAATCTTTAAAACTACGCAACGGATTTTGATGTGTTTTTTTTTAATAGATAGAGTGATTAAAGAGGAAGGTTAACATGTATAATTACATAGTACAGGGAAATGAGTTTTACTCCGAATTTAACGCGTGCAAAGCCGCGGGGGTAGAAGCTAGTTTATTAATAAAATGAGACAGTGACGGGTAGACATTTAAGTTCTGATATATTTTTGTGTTATGGTGAGACTAAGATCTTATTGATGTGTTAAATTAAGTTAAAAAAGTGTTTGCCTATTAAATCCAATGCAATATTTTCTGAGACACGATGACAAAACATAACATTTTCATTTTTTGCCATCATAAAAAATACTACTTCTGAACGTTTCCATTATTGCACTTAAAACCTTCTTGAAAACTTTTTACGAGTACCTACACCCTATAAGTACAAATTACAAGTAAGTACATTATTATTTAAATTTTCTTTACCTTAGATTTTCAGTTATTTTACTTGGATATTTTTTTGAAAACACCTTAAATAACAAAACCCCGTACCACCTTATAACTAAACACGCAAATTGCGTCAACTTTATAATATCCCTCCAGTACCTAATGACTACCCGCAGTGTGCCACCTAGTGCGTACATTAGGTATTCCGTGCGCGGGCGCATGTCGCATGATTGTGATTAATTTCGCGATGTGAGCGTGTGGCTGCGGTCAGCGCGGAATGCTGGGGGAGTAACGGTGCGGCTACGGGCGTGAGCGGAGCGGGGGCGGAAGCGAGAGCGGGCGAGGGGCAAATTAATTACAAGATATTTGTGGCTTGAGCCAAAATAACACATGTAGTTTGGCGATAATAGCCGTCGCTTTCTTTTTAATATTTTTTAAATAGAATTGTCGATTTCATCCAGAATAGCACCACTGGAGAAAAAAAGGTTGGAAAAGTTAATGTATCTTTATTTTTCTCAACTTCTTTTTATATTGGTAAAATACATCAAAATAATGGAACAATATCTTAGGTTACTTTATTTTAGGACCAACATTTGAAAATAAGAAAGGAAGCAAAACTACATATCTTTATTCATTTATTTTACTCTTTATTTTATCCTTTTTTTATAAGACAAGTTTATTGCAAGTAAATTATTTCTTTCCAGCAATATAATGTTCAATTCAATTCTATACTATAATGTGCAAAGGAAAACATTTTTATTATAGTCTAATAGTTGTGAAAACTATGTCAGAAGCCAAACTTCAATATTTCAAAATGATAATAAAGGTAGGAGATCTCTTTATTTAACAAACTATGGATTTTCCATCTCTCTCACAACGTACTCCCCGCTACGCTCTTCACCGTGACCGCACCTCTAAACCGCACTCGCTAATAGAAAACTCCTGCGCCAGTATCCTCTAGAATTAGGCACATTTTGAACTATAATCTAAGAGTTGCGACACCGAGCGACTATTATGTCGGTGCATTATTTAAATTGTGAAATGAATAATGTATACTTACATCTGACCTTGGAGATGGTTTGCTGTGAAGATGAGTTGGTTAAACATTTTTATGTACTGGAAATTACGGGTAAATTTGCTAGTTACAAGATAATATAGCACAGTAAGTTAGCCTTAAGAATATAACCTTAAGGCCAGTCACAAAAAAACTAAAAGTAAGAAGTAGGTCTTAACATGTTTTATAATTAGGAACTCGTTATGATACTAAGATAATTGAACCAAGAATATCACAAATTTTGACGACCTCTGTGGTGCAGCGGTTACTATACCGGACTGTAAAGCGGATGGTTCCGGGTTCGATCTCGGGTCGGGCCAATATGTGTTTGTGTCTGGGTGTAACTAGGTTCTCCCCTAGTCCATTGTGTGGTATGTTTAACACAAGGGCTTACTGTACTTACTTAAGGGCACATAATTGGTGTGTTTGGTCTGGAGATTTAGCAACGGAGAACCAACAGTTAGTCAACTTAACTTTTTACCAAAATAGTAAAGCAACACTTAATAGTGTCGAAAAGTTTGTGTCTTGTGCTTAAGACGTTGAATTACATAAGGAGTTAACTGATATCTCGCACTTTTATATCACGTTTTAATTGACTGATGTACTTATGGGTACACGTGATCATCGCGTGCTATCTACTAAAAGAAAATCGTGAAAGTTAATTAAAAATGATTATACTAATCGTATTGTTAGTAGTATTCATTTTTATTGATTTTGCTGGCCATATTTTTATTGATTTATCTTTCCTTAAAAATGTATTCCCACCTAAATGAGACCCTAGGCTTAAAACCTAACACAGCTTAATCTAGATTTCTAATTATACCCAAAGTCATGTTTAGGACTAATGTGATTACAAACAATATACTTTACTATAGGATTAGTGTCCTAAATACTAGCACTATAAGTACTAAGGCATTTTATGACCTAACTTAGACCAACTACGCGTTAACTAGACAGCTTTTAGGTCTTACATGTACTGGGCTGAACCAATTGCTAGGTTATAAATTAGGGTTTGATAAAGCATTTAATGGAAGTAACTACCCTTGGCGATAGAGTATTTTGGTACTTGGAAGCAAATTGAATGAAAAACGGGTACCAACTATATTTCATCTATATTTTTTAATAGTGTAATATTGTTGGTCTGCAGCTTCATCGGCGTAAATTCATAATTATTCGATATGATGTAGAACAGACAAGTAATTTTCCCAGGGGAATGAGAATGGCTTATTTTCTCGGTATAATTTTTAATTATATTTTTTTCCAGAGTGTCGAACTACTCAAAAATTCGTTAAAATCGGTTTAGCCGTTTTGACTTGAAAGCGGAACATCCAAACACATAGACATACACAATTTCGCAATTATAATATTAAGTAAGGGAGTAAAAATAGAGAAAATATATAGTTAGTTTAGCTACAATAAGCTATGTTTTAAGTCCACGCATGACATTGGAAGCTGTTTTTAAATAGTCCAGCCATTTAACCAAAAAGTATGATCAGCATGCATTAATACGCTGAAATTTCAAATTCAATTTATTTTGGCAGTCTATTAGTGGTCTTCAAAATCTCTTAGGCCCAAAACCCTATGAGACCCTTTCAATAATGAAATCCTTCAATAACTATCTACTAATAAGACGACTTTAACACTCAAAAACCAACACATACAAATCGCGGAAAACAAAGAGCCTTTCTCACATAAACAAAACACTACCTCACCGCCGGTCCCATACATTCGATCTCTGCCAGCACATATCAATTGTCTGATTTGCACAAAAACATGAGCTGGATAAACCTACGTCAGATGGGATCGATGTTGCCAAGTGTAGCGATTTTACTGGAGTTTTGCGGTTTTTATCATGACAATCCCGTTTTCTGTTTTCGTATGAACAACTACTGCTTTTTTCAACGTTTAAACGTTTTTTTTATTGTTGTTTATAGAAATGAAAATTTTAAAAAACCAGACATTTACATTTTTAAGTATTTATTATAACTAAAAAAAAATATTTTCAACAAAGTCTATTTTCTTGAGATAATTACATAATTTCAACAGAACAAAATAATGGAAGACCCGACAGTAAGTTTAAAGCTTTAAAAATTACTTCATTATTTTTTCATCCGTATTTCCACTTGCTAGAATTGGCGACACAGCTCGCGACCGAGACAGTCCTGATATCGATGTATGACCGCGACGGGAGATAGATACATCCAACGGCGGAATTTGTGGCTCTATTTCGACGCAGGCGCAAGTTATGTGCACGTCGGGGCTGTGACGTGGGCACACGCGAGACTTTGTAAAGAGACGGGTAGATGGTAAGATGTAGTTTTGTGTTACGGTGATAGCATTAAAAAAAGTATATTTTTTAAAACTTTTATTATAGAAATAATACCTAAGTAACAGTAAAATGTGTAGCCATTTCTATTACGAGGTTAAGCACGGGCTAGCGAATATACATGCAGACAGAGGCTGATGGCAACATTTTTTTAAACTATTACCTATTATACACTCCAAGTAAATATTAACTTTTTTCTCTTGAGGACATATTTAGAAAAGCTTTGTATAAATCAATGTTGCTATTACTCAGAATGCTGCCAAAAAAAACAAACAAATAAATAGTATGAATGTGATGTAATTACAAAAACAAAACATATCAAGGTTACAAGATGAAACCTCAAAATCACTCAAAAAATCTTCTTTGTAATGTAAAGCCTCCTTTACCTTCCCCGCCTTGTCAAAACCCGCACCTGTCCCGAGGCAATACAGTCGAAACTCCTTTAAACTCCCCGCCTGTCCGTCTGTCTGTCTTGATCTGTGTTGGTGCGTGTTACGAACTCCATTAGTTCGCGAATTATGGTGGACTGTCGTGTTAAGCTATGCTTAAATGTATCTAGTTTAGACCACCAATGTACTTAGTTTCCAATCAGTTTATTGATACTGGCCGGTCACAAAATGAGAATAAGGAGGTCTTAAGCTGGATGAAAGTGCTCATAAATAACTGGGGGGACATTATAATTTCCGATAATGGTGATATTGCTTACACATAGGCTTAAAGTTTTCGATTTCTAATTGTATATATTTTTTGTTACTAAATCGATGAAAAGCATAAAAAATATTGACCGCCTCTACAGTGAATTACGCCTTTCAATTTTGGTTTGACATTTCACATTACCGTTGCTAATAAAATATATTATTTCTGCAAATATATCTCATACAATATTCCCAACTTACCACCGCAATCTACCCCATAATCTTAGAGCACGTGAATATTGTTTACTCGCGTCTCAGTGCTCTAATTGCTTAATTGGTTGTGTGTAAACAATTGACAATCAACCGACAAGCCTTATCATGCGGGTATCGACACTAATTGCGTAAGAGTGTGTTGTCGTATGATAATACACCTTCGTTTGTTTTACACTACACACTATGCGTGCAAACCTTTTTAACTTTAGAATATTCTAATATAAAAGACGTTTAGAAATGTATGGAACTAAAGTTATTTACAAGAAAGTAAAGTCACCAATTTGAGATCCTAAAAGGTTATCCTGATTAAAAATGTCATTAGAAAAATAATTTTGCTGCTAGTTTATGATGTTTTACCAAGATATACAATAACTTCGGCTAACCGCATACATACGTTAATATAACATTTTTGCTAACAAAACAATTATTTAAAAAAATATTGGCCAATTCTCGATTTCAACACTTTCGCACGTGCCGTATACCATATATACACAGAAACGCATATATAACCCTATAGCTGCCTATCTTAACCCCTGACCCACATACAAGCCCGATAGTCTTGGTTTAGTTAGTTTACACTTAATTAAGGAATTAGTTCACAACGCTAGGTGTGGCAGGACAGAGATACAAGATATCGCCATGTCTCTCCAAGGCTCTACACTACTGGCAGCTAAGGAAATAGGTGAGGCTTTATGTGTCAACAAAAACAATTGGTATCATTAAAAAATTGAAGATAAGGATTAGGTACTGATTTTAACCGTACGTTTGTTTACATGTTTAATTTTTAATATATTCTTAAAATAAGTATAAATGGTTAAAGTCGTAATATTCACTTTACGCGTTGATATAAGCGTATCAAAATACATATATTACTTTCAGCCGTTTTTTTTTTGAGTGCTGAATCGTATTTATAAAATCGAAAGTCAAGATTAGGTGAAATTGTTTTAAATACATCATAGTTACCAAACCAATAAACTTTTTTGGATCCTTTTAATATTTTGTGTTCAATATTCATAAGAATAATGTCTTTACAATAATGTCTGAATTAAGCTAAATCATGTTCAATGATCCATTATCCCAGTGTAACTGTACTTTACCTATGCGTAAGATTTCATAATATTTGATTATATCTGCGCTAACTAGTATAGTTTTGTCTCGCTTCCTAGTGGTTTAATTTAAATACTGTGGCTGCCTCTTAATGTAGGTATAACATGTCTTAGTTAGCAAACAAAACGTGAAGGGAAAGTTGGTTTCTTCCATTGTGAATGTGGTATATTAGTGCGGGTTTGTCCTGCCTTGGGAAAAATATGTTAAAAAGGTTTAGAAGATTATTCATTAGTGCCTGATTATTCAATGGTAATAATTGACCGAGGACAACATTTTTAAGTATACAGTACAAAACAGATATAAATGTTTGATAGAATTTAATGTAAACTC
This sequence comes from Emmelina monodactyla, assembly GCA_916618145.1. Classification (NCBI taxonomy): domain Eukaryota; kingdom Metazoa; phylum Arthropoda; class Insecta; order Lepidoptera; family Pterophoridae; genus Emmelina; species Emmelina monodactyla. The sequence continues at coordinate 2,461,126 of OU745319.1, forward strand.
AAAAAAAAAGATGGATTTTGGGTTAAAATTGAAATTATTTGAAATCATTTAGCGGGCGAACTTATTTTTTTTTACTTTTTAATGCTTAAGCAACAGTTTAACATAGTTAAAATCTGATACTTATAAACCGCTAGCGACCCACCCACGCTTCGCAGTTTTGTTATTCTGGCCGACTAGCTCAAGATATATTGAATTTTGGCTAACTAAAAATGAATTAAATATCTAAATTATGGTAAAAACCGCATTAAAATCTGTTAAGTGGTTTAGGAGAAGTTAGCGGACAAACATACAAATAGACACAATAAGTGACTTTGATTTATACTATGTAATGCTGATGATTTATTAGTTAGCTTTAGCATTTTTACTACGGTTTTTGTTTAGTACCAAAATAAAATACAAAGTTCAATACATTAAGTTTACCTAGGTACATTTCTATACTAGTGGCCGCCCGCGACTCCGTTCCCATGGAATGGAAGTCTGTTTCCCGTGGAAATTAGTCTTCCCGCAGTAAAAAGTACCCTATGTGTTATTCTGATATATAACCTATATTGTTGCAAAGTTTCATCCTAATCCATCCAGTAGCTTTTACGTGAAAGAGTTACAAACAACCAAACATCTTACATACTCACAAACTTTCACGTTTATAATATTAGTAGGAAATGCACCACCAGTGTAGCATCTAAAAAAAGTATGTTCAAAGTATCAAGTGACAGGTCGTGTAGTGTAGTCGCAGGTGAGATGCGTAGGCGCAGAGTAACTTGCGCCGGAGTGCGTGCGTCATTGTCCGGCCACTACCGCATTCTGTTAATGCTAAAATATTTAATAAAGAAACTTAGTAGTTAATTAAGTTTGATTGTAAGAAGCCTAGGGGTATAATGTCTTGTGTACATGATAAAATGTTAAAACATGACAATGTTTTTGTCAGTGGGACTCTTTGCATTTAATGAGAATTCTTTGTCACAATATAATTTACACTACCATATTTTAAGAACATTTTTATTTGTATTTCGTTAACAGGGGTAGTCAAATTTCATTTATTTTAAATAGTGTATTTAGTAAAATAAACTAAATAAAACAACAAATCGTGGTAACTATTCGCATCTTAGTAGAGCTTACAGTTAGCTATTTAGATTATTTCTGTAAATACATATTAAGACAACAGTGTAGCATTTAAATTATATGGCGCAAGCCGTAAGCTAAACATGAAAGTCAATTTACTTAAACTATATAGTATTTGTATTTATTACTTAGTATTAGACAAATATTTCACACAGTATAAAATAAATAAATAAAATAAATCTCCAGACTAACACACCAATTATGTGGCCCTAAAGTAAGTTGCAGTACGCACTTGTGTTATAGGTACCACATAATGGACTAGGGGAGAACCTAGTTACACCCAGACACGAGCCAATATCGAAAAACCATTTTTAACGACATTGGCCCGGGAACCATCTGCTTAGCAGTCCGGTATAGAATAAACTTTTAAATAAAAACTTTTAACTAAAAACTATTTCTTTTAAATGTGACATCGTAATATATAGTAATACCTAATATTATTGATTATTAATTTCAATTCAGATAACTCCGTAGATACGATATGCAGTATGTCTTTCACTACCGTACGAAGCCCCGCAGAGCCATCGTAATTCCACATGACAAAATTAATTTCTACACAACATATGATATCCTGGTACTTTGAATTCGCAACTGTGTATCGTAGTTGTAATAACTGTAATTTAATTGATATATTGATTCCTTTTTGCATTTGTTTCGGCATAGGTTAAAATAATTGCGAAGAACATAACTAAGTATAGAATTATTTCGTGGTTTTCAATTGTAATTAAAGGTTACTTTTCAGTCCATCTCACACTTTTATTATCATTCGCATTACTTTATTAAAAGCGTCATAAGTAATTTATTATTATTAAAATATTTCTATTAAGTTATGTATGTATTTTGATAATAAAATAATCTTATTTAATTAATCCCGGCATTGATGTTTCACGTTAAACCACTTAGATTTAACATTAAATCTTTATTGCATATCTATTCAAAGTTATGTCTTAAGCTACTGGTTACAAAATACAAGCGTTCATCACTTTACATCAAATAATAATGCATATATATGAGTACACAAATGCAGACAAACCTGTAGTCATAAAATGTTTTGCCATTATTAATGATATGTGATTCTCGCAAACAAGAAAATTCCACATAATATTTGTTAAGGAAGTGTGGCCTACATACGATGTAAGGAATGTGCGAAATTAGATCAAGAATCACTTTCTGTTTGCAAAATTAATTAAAGGAATATGTTAGTTACTCTAAATTAAGATTAGAGTTATACTTATTAAATTTACTTTTTTTCTTTAGTAACTTATTTATTTTAGTGGCAGTGACTAATTTAAATCGTATCGTAGGCACTCTAATTTACTTAACATGTTTTTTCAGTAATTATGAAATTATGAAGGAAAAAATCTAACATTAGGGTATTGGCCTTTATATTTTGTTATACAAAAACATTGACAAACCTATAGTATAGGTGACATCACATCTATTTTCTACTACATCTTTAAAACGCCCTCATTAAAGCACATCCCCACATCTTAGCCAACACGTAACCGCGTCGCCCAGGAATCCGGCGCCTACGATGTATGACATGCGCGAGCGCCGGCCGCCGATCTTGACTAATGCCGCGACTCCCGCTGCCTGCCTTGTTTATATCTTTAACTGTAACACACATAGATAAATGCAGCAGTGTTTACTTTACGCGATTATTATAACGGTTTTAATTGCAGGGTATTTGTTTTTAGGGAAGTTGGTTTTTGATGGAAGTTTTGTAATATAATATGATTATGTGTTGTCCTAATATAAAGATAATTCTAGTATCAGAGTTAGGAACAACCGTTTACCTCGGAGACCTTAACTCCGTTTGTCTGTAGAGTAGTGGCCATCTCACGGTCCAAGCTGCCTCACAAATATTTGAAATCTACATAAGTTGGTTTAATAATGTAAAGGAAACTATCTCAAATATTCCTCGCATATTGCAAAGTTTGATAATAGCTACCCCTAACTCGATTTATTAACCTCAACAACGCAAGTCACTCATCACATATCACTATTTTTTTTCCTCTGCATGAATTTATGCTTTCTTCAAAATGAAGTGCCTTTAATACGGTATTTTATGCACAAACAAGTACAAACATGTCCCTAGTACATCGACCTGCAAAATGTATGCAAATCAGTTAAAGCGGATGATCGAATAGGAATGTAGTGGCGGACAATATAAATGGTCCCATCAGAACACGCATGCGCAACTATTATGATGCATTCGAAGGAGATATTCTTAAAGGTATTTCTTGTTATAGATCGGTGGGCTTGTAGTAGCATATTTCTTTAGAACTAAACAGCAGATACATATTTTATATCAGAGTTTTTTTAGCGGTTGTATATTTTGTTCCAGACGCTACCAATAACGAACACAAGTTAACTACTGCTATTTTAATAAGAGAAAAAAAGTCAAATAAAAACTTTTTTTTATACCGTTACCGCATGCCTATAAAATACAGCTTGCTTTGACATTCAGAAAATTTTAAAGATTGTACAAAAGAAATCTCTAATTTTCGTCCTACACTAAACAGACAACTACAATCTTACAAATATTCTATTTCCCCATTCGTCCAGACACGCGCACGCCACTCCTGCGCATCACTCTGCGCGCGCAGCTGTCGCGGACTAATGGCGGAGATGCACTGATACCGGCTTCAGGTTTATTGTGCGCATTGATCTGGAAACAGACGCTATCGGTGTTTTGACGGTTTGTCAATGTTATAGGATGTGGTTATTAGAATATGACTAATAATAGGTTGTACTTTGGTTTACTTTCGATTGAAATTAATCCTTATTCAATATTTGTTTTGTTGTATTACCTTCATGAATAAATTAATTGTTTTCTTTATAACTTCTCTAAAAGAATTAAATAATTAGAAGATTAGTGAAATTAATAAGAAAATAAAAAGCAATGAATGTTTAAACATAGACAAGATAAGCTAAATCTAATTCGATTTCCTATTTCCGAAGCTGAAATGATACAGATAGACTGAAAAATAAGCAGCACATATCAAATCATAACACCTTTTATAATCTAACCTCAAAAAAGGTGAAGTGCAAATTTCACTCCATATTCTAAAATTCTAACCTCTTAACTACTCTAACAGTAGAACTAAACTACTGGATACCTAACAAACACTGTTAACCCCAATAACGTTTAGAACACGATTCGTCCTTGATTCCGTCCTCTAAGCATATATTCTTATCTGCTACACAGAACCACAATTAAAGACGGCCAACAAAGGTATACAACATCACACAATATACGACATGTAAATTGTTCCACTTCAATGTAATGTAGCGGCAGATGTGTGCTGGGTGGTGTACGAACGCGAAGTAAGAGGCTACCGCACCCAGCTTTCTATTATGGTGGTAACTAAAGTACAGAAAATGTAGCTTGAGGTAGTCATGCCATTTTAATAATAAATGTGTGTTAGTAGCATATATAGGTTTACATCGAAAATGGCCTAGTTACTGATGAATTTGTATAATTACGAATAAAAAAAGGCGTGCCATGCCAATAGTTGGATGCAACAAAAATGCGGAGATAAAATTTAAATATAATGTGTATACAATATGACTATTGCTATAAACAGAACTAAAACCTATTGTAGGTTTTAGTGTTTTTCGCGAAGTCAACTTCACTTGTAAGCCACAGAAAGTGGCACCACTAATGAAATTTTAAAATTTTTAGAATCAACGACGCCGGTGCGTCCAAGCTGCAAACTTTGTGAAGTAGTCTGAAAACATTGGAAACCATCTTCCAAAATGTAACATATATTACATTGACAGATATTAAAATGACTATAACAAGCTTAACCGGGGCAAAACACTAACATTCGTGCGTGTTCTTTTTCATATTTTAGGAAAGTTGCAGAACAACAAATTTGTACCTACAAAACCTTTTTTTTACGTTTTTTTCTGCTACAGTTATTCCTCTCACTCTGCTTGCATATTTTTTCCCTTTAATACCAAATTTGTAAAATAAACATCATAAACCTATGTGGAATAATTTCAATGTAAAAGTAAATAAAATTGGTTGAGACGAACAATTTCTCTATCTTTTCATTTACCACTACTATCAAGGTATAAGGAAGGTTTGCTAAAAAGCAAAGAGAACTTATACTTTCCACTAGAATAGGTGCATGTATTGTAATAGTGCAACGATGGAGGGAAAGTTTCCCTCGGGCATTGTGCTGTACTCTCCTTATGTTACACATGCGTGCTACTTATACCTATATGATTGAAATAGGAAAAGACCGCAAATAACTAAAAATATATCATTCCTTTGATATAATATACATGTGGCCGCCCGCGACTCCGTTCGCGTGGAAGTCGGTTTCCCGTGGGAATGAGAAGTTTTCCCGCGGTGAAAAGCACCCTATGTATTATTTTGATGTATAACCTATATTACTGTAAAGTTCCATCAAAACCCGTCCAGTAGTTTTTACGTGAAAGAGTAACAAACATCCATACATACTCACAAACTTTCACGTTTATAATATTAGTAGGATGGTTGGCTATTATCAGCCGAAAAAAACAGTGTTCTTTTGGAAACGGCGAATTTGCGGAAGGAAAGAATAAGTAATCATTTAAAAAAGTTGGTATTCTAATCCTATATATTATTAAATATAATTTAGGTTCAAATTTAAGTCTAGACAAGCCAAAGCACCATCACCGTTACTTGGACCACCAATTTGCTTTGTTTACTCTGATGTATGTTGTAACGATGCCTCATTTACGTAAATCGGCCCAGCACTTACACCACAGCCTATAGAGGGGCAGTTTGTCGGATGTTTGCTAAAATTACTATAGACTTTATAGTTTCGTGATGGTGTAGTTTGAGAGTAGGTACTATGGTGTAGGAGTCAAAGACTGTACCGATAAAAGTGTTCTTCAAATATATATTTTTGTTTTTAGTTTAAATGATAGTAGCGAGTAACGAAATAATTATAGAGTACTTTATAAATATAACATGAGAGAGACCAAGAATGTTAATCAGAGATTCTAACAAAATAGTACTTGTAGGTAGTAACAATTGTTTTAATTCTACGCGAATCAAAAACAAATGAAAGAGATCGCGCAGTTACAGTTGAGAACAAAAAATACGAAACGTGAATTTTTTTCGTCATAATGCACAATATTATAATTGAGTCTACACACACACTGTCTTTTTCTAAATGAAAACTAGATTTCCTAACAGTAAATCGATAAAATCACTTAATCCACGAAGTACAAGTACTGCCAAGTCCTTAAATAAATTCCGCATAATAAGGGCATACACGATTTTCTATTAAAACCGCAAACATATTCTAATAGGTAGGTCATATGCAATATATTAGATATATACGTATACTAACAGTAATTATTTGATTATAACGTTGTAGAATATAATTTTATATCAGCCAGTATTTTCTTCCAACATTTATAGGAAGCTAGGTAATCTATTTAAATTATGGCTATTTTGAATTAGGTTTATAAGTAAATCGGTTTTCATTAAGTACAAGATGATAAACACGATTTCTAGGACATTTAATTTAAATGAAGTAATAAAGTTATGTACACACACTCTTATTATTAAAATTATTCTATGCATAGGTTTTGCTACCTAGGTAAACTATCTAATAAAACATTTGTTTAACCAGTCTCTTTTATATGTTTGTATGTAAATCAGCATACACATAAAATATAACAGCTATGTCTATTTTGTTTCAAATAGAGTAAAAACTAACTTTGAATTGTACCTCATAATTAGGATTAAAGTGCTTCTAACATAAATCTTAGCTTATCCTCAACTAATATTATTCCAATTTATTCTTCATACACACACGCTGCCACATTTAAAACCGATGTTTCTCCACGTTTCTCAGTTTCGTCAATAAATCAATTACCTAGCTGGTATTCTCATTAACAGCTATCGGGACTCGAACCCAGTACCGGTTCGTCGCGTGCGCAAGGTGAAAGTGTTCTATTGCCGTGTTTACTAAATACTTTGTTAGATATTGAAATGTCTTAATTAATCTTGGATATGGTGCCGGTACTATGTTATTAGGCAGTATTCAGTTGCCACGCAATAGAAATGGTAGGGCTTAGATTTTACGAGAAAGATTTGAACACAATCGCGAAGTTTGATTGGTGGTTTGGTAGTGGTCCTAATTTATTGCTCTCACGTGTACCAAATTATATTGCTTCTAAATCGTTTGTCTATAATTTTCTTGGTTCAGTATTCTGTTGACTTTTTTGGAATAAATTACGTTTGAAACAAACTAAAACTATAACTACATGTTTATTATTTTTAACTACATAATTACACGACCCATTACTTAGTTCAATTAATCGATTGCATTTTATGCTGAACTTTAAAACTATAAATTATCTTTATTTTTATGTATAAATAAACAAGAAATGTTTATGAGAAAGAAAAGAGTAAATAATATGATCCTTATTGAAAATTCTAAGTATTTAATGTTTGCGAAACAAAAACCAAGGAGTTAATTAAAAGATATCAGATAAACATCTCAATGGCATATTCAGTTACTGAATCAATATAAACAATTCTTGAAAAACTTTGGATAAACGACTTTGTTTACGATAAATAAATAGTCCGATAGCTGAACCCTAACATAAGAAAAATAATGGAAACGATAACTAAATTCATTGGAAAGGTTATTTAAAAGTTTTGTAGTACACATCCAAGAAAATCGTGGATTACATGAAATGCTTTGATTATTTTTTCAATAATGTACCCTAGTCCTATAGCCACAAATTTACAAAACTTGTTGTTTTAAGGTTTATATTTAATGCCAGAACTATTTCTATAGATGTTTTAATTTTTTTATCTAAGTACTTTTTACTGTATGTAAATATTGTATGAAAATTCCTGTTTGGACTCTGCGCTTCACTGTAATTAGTTATCAATTGCGGAGATATTTTGCATTTTTTTTTATTGCTTTTTGCCTTTTATTAAGAGCAATTTTGCCACGACTCTCATGTCCTTAAAGATTAATCGTGTATATCTTCTAATGCTTGCCAACAAACCATAAAATAGCAACTCCCACTGCAAGGCATTTTAATGAGTATTATAATACACATAATATTCTTATTGAATGTATCAAATAACATAAGAAACAGTCCCATACAACTGTCTCGCGATAAGCCTGTCAAACAGGCAATTACTCAAACGCAAAATAATTAAACTTAGATTAGAAATAAACGAGCTACTGCATTATAGGAGATGTTAAAAGCTGTCTTTAAATAATCTGATCTTTCATACAAAAACTTACCCTTACAAACCGAACTCAACCTCCAAAATCGTCTTTACTCCTTTAGGAATAAGAGCTACTCGTGATTAGGTTATTCGATTCCGAAACGCAAATATGTACTAGCGGAGTTATAAATAAAGTGAGGACATATGAATACCCCGAGTACAATGCGCTGTCCAGGAGTCGAAGCGCGGACATGTTCGTAAATAAGCCAGCAGTGGTGTTATCACGGATATCTTTTTAGCTGAACACTTTTATCTATCGCAGGACATCGTTCGTGGTAGAGATTTGTGACTATTGTTAGGACGGCTCACCTGTGAGGTGTATTGTTTCTGTGTTTACGGTGGCTAGGCTTTCTGGACATCAAGTATTATTTTATTTTTGCTCTGTAATCTCGTCTCTAAATAGTATATAATAAAGTCGACTTCCGCGTACATTTCTGTATAGGTACATCCATCTTCTGAACTTCTTTGAAAATTCAACAGGTTTTAATACAGTTTTATGGCCATTAAAATAAACAAAAATATTCGTAAAGGCTTGTAAGTGTAAGTTTACAGTATAAATAAAGTATTTCATAAACAACTTAACGACACCAAAAAAGATGAAGAAAAGTTTTGTCAATTATTTAATATAATAAAGAGACATACAATCTTACCATTTTAATTTAATTTAACTGATCTGAATTCATAAAACTGAACAAATTGCACTTCCGTCATTTATTTTTAATTTTAATCCCAATTTGAGAATCCAATCAGGTGCAGATAAAATACGTATTAATGTTAGTAATTTGTCAAAATAAAGCTTTAAATTAATGTAAAGACGTAGTTAAATTATCCTCGAAAGCCTCCGAAATGACTTCCGTTCACATGAAGGGGTTATAAAGTGTTAAAGTGCAATTAGTTTATTCGAACAAACATGAGAATCATTTTGACGGGATGTGACAGTGATATGAAAAGGTATTGTAAATTTTAAAATAAAAAGTTCAAAAAGGTTCAATGATTTGCAGTTCAAACCTATTACAGAATGATATCGTTAAGACATTCAAAGCATACCTACGTAGTTCATGTTTAAATTATACGTAAGTATAGCTTTATATAGAAAATCCACAAAAAAATACTGAAAATTTGCTATATATGATAGTTTTTAGAGTTTAAACTGTATTGCATCTATCTCAATAAGTCTTCTTAAACACTTTTTACAAATAAAATAAAAACCATCCTGAGTCCATACAGTCACATTCAAACCCGCTCTTCATTTATTTGCACGTTTCCACCACACAAGTAATTTAATTACCGCAGTGTTGCCCCACATTGTAATCTATCCGCCCGCCAACACTTTCTACCCGTTCGGAAACGTCCGCGCACTATCAGTGCTTCTATTTCAGTATGTCGGACGACAAGTAAGTGCTGTCTGTGACGTCACGCCTTATCTCGAAACAGCAATTAGAAGTAAATGTTTATTATACATACATATATTACACGGGATGTAGAGACGATTAGTCTGTAACGGGAAGATACCGGGTTGAAAATATAGGGATATTGTAGGCAGTTAAATGTTTAGTGGTATATGTCTAAAGATATAATTGTTTAAATTGATATTTTAAGAAAAAATACTGCTGAATGGAAAACTTTAAACAATACTCTACAAGTTGACTGTCGTGAAGGTAATCTCTAAACGCTGTATTTCTTGTTGTTTCACACGAAATGGTATTAAGCTACCCATTCTAACACGGATATTCATGAATCACAATCGAACACACTTATCTACCTACAACTTCCATTATTAGCACTAACTTACTCCAGCCTACTAAAGTAAAACAACCTTGTTCTATTACCATACATACCCTATAATCGCAAATAACCGACCAATACTCATAAAAGCTCACATGCACATTCAAAAACAATTTACTCATATTATTATTACCAGTTTCATTGGCTTAGCTAATTAATTTTCATATGAATATACATAGTAGTTATTAGAAGTTTTCTCTAATCAAAACTATGTTATTTATGTGGACAAAACTGGCTTCTGTTGCGCATATATTTGCATGTACAAGTTGATAACGAAGGCTTTCTATAAAATATGAGGCAGTTTGATGTATTGGGAACGGTGTCTTGATGTATTGAAGAACAAGTAGAGGCGCAGGAGTGGCGGAAGGTCAGCTGTACTTGATGGGGCTTAGATCATTTTACGAATATGTGGGTCTTGGAAGTTTTAAGAGGGTAGACGATATATTCTCGTTTGTAAACATGTTTCTATGAGCAGTGTTACTTGCAAACTTGAAATAAATTTTAGGAATATGATTATGCTCTTTTTGACAGTTTATAAGAAATATTTTAATCTTTTCTACTATTCGAAAGTTTTGATACAAAACCAATATCATAACAACAGCACGTAAACACTAAACCTCTCAGTTGCTATCACTAATCAACCCAACAGATAAATACCAGCCAACACAAAAACCTCCTTTCAACGGCCTCGGGCGAACTTCACGATGCCGAGATAAGTTCACATAAACATATTGAAATTAGCCACAAATCTAACAAAACAACCACCTCCGGAGTAAGTTTGTGTTTAGACAACCGATGTTAGAGATGGGCAACACCTACACTTGGTATCGGAAGGTTTATTTAAGTTAGGATAAGTGTTGAGGCCACAACAAGGGAGTTAAGGACAGATGTGGTTTTTGACATCACATTTACTTAAGGATAGGGTCAAGCAAGAAAGAAAGTTAGAAGAATAAAAAAAAATTGCAGAGAGACAAATTTCGATAATTTGGTTAAGGATTTCTTGTTATGTTAAGAAGAACGTTAAGGTATATTTTTGGATATATTTTGTAAAAAAAATGTCTTTTACTTTTTAAGTTACGACGTGAACGTGACTAACGAAAAGCCTTTTTTGTTTCCTTCTAAGTTTAAGTCAACTTTCTTGTTTCCACATCTATCAATGCAATATTTAAATGCACACGCTAAAAACCGAGCTGCCTACATATGCAACCATACATCAATCAACTTCGCAACTAACGAGTGACTTGAACTGCATATGCATACCAAGTGCATAATTTAGACATCAGCTGTAGATCATAGTTAGATCGCTGACAGATCCTGACTAACAGATAAACTCATTTTATTTGCTAAATGATTTTGACGATACATAATGGCATACAGGCTTATTAAATTAAAAGGTTCATAAATCTTACTTCTGATAATATAGCTACTGAACAGGTTTGAATGAAATTTGGCAAAAAGACCTTTATTTAAACGAAGTTATCAGCTAAAGAAATCCATTAGCCACCTAATAATTTGGTAAGCAGGTTCAATTTCAAACGATGTAACTATAATAAGAGTCATCTTTAAAACACTAACACTCTTTATAACTCTGTAAGCACACTTGTGTATGTCTTTTAAAGTACAATATCATTTTTAGTTTGTAGTGTCTTTGTATGATGAAAAATATTTTTGTTCCAACTAAATTAATAGTCTAAGCTCTTTATTTTAAACCTATAAACCCAATCCCACATCCTCGTTAAATTAATTCCTCTAATAGCTAACATTTTCTTATTTATTTAAATCCGTGGTGTGTATTCTATAGTAAGTAATGCGAGGTGTAACAAGCCATGCAAACGAACTGCCGACTGCCAGCGTGAGTCCGCACAAATCATTGCCCACGCGCAGCCCGCGTCATACGTACAACTAATGTAGGTACGATGGGGGGAGGAATATGTGGGACAGGCTAAAGCTGACAATTCTTTAGTAAGGTTTACGGTCTAACTAACGCCAATTTTCGTTTTGTTTGTAACTATAATAAAAGAAGAAAACTAATGATATTAAAAATTAAAATAAAATGGTATTATTAAAAATTAAGCATTATTACAATAACGCAATAAGTTCTATTTTAGCCACTACAATTTCAAATGTTAAATGTAGCAACTTTTTACATCGGTGATTTTTTTAGCTCTGTTATTCTTAAGAAACTACAATTAGCAACTATGTTGTTACTTAATACCGTGGCTTATCCTGATTTTTTTTATAGATCCATGTGTAATTTCTCTCATCATACTTCAAGTGCAGTTGATATACAATACATCTGATACGTTGGCAGCTCATTGTGGGTATTCAAAACAGTGACATTTGCAACACGTAGGGGTTTAGATGTTGAGTGTGTGTTTGTTTAGTAAGTCAAGTGTTGCAAAAACATACTTGAGTCACTAAGAATATCATAGAGGTAAAGTTCTCACATAATTTTGCTCGGAATAGAAATAATAATCAGTTAATAATGATTTTATTCGTAGGCAATTTTATTGGTTTTAAAGTTTTGCTTCCTTGTTAACATAAGATTTCTACAGACTTCAGGCTTCTACACGATTATTTGTAGGTTACTCGTTGAACTGAAAATCCTTGGTTAGTTTATTTTATAAATATTGTTTGTCACCTTTATTGACTGAATGAATTTGTATCTAGTTCGACGTATCTTGAAAAGTATAAAGAAAAAGCTCTCTTTTAAACCCGTTATGTGGGGTCATTGCTATGGCCCTAAACACCTTAAAAATTTACAAACCAACATTTAATGCAAACTTTACATACTTTCATTTAAAGTTTACAAATTTGAAATACTTATGTTACTTAGGTTAGGTTAGGTTAGGTTAGTGGGCTCTTGTTTCCGCACTTGGACTCAAGTTTGGTCCTTTGTGCGTGGTTTGCCGGCTAGGAGTTTAGCCAGCCTAACTCCGTCCAGAAGCGCAGAAGTCTCCTGGGACGTTCGCAGGCTTCGCGGAGTGACCTCGGTTTGTCGAGGATTTGTGCCCGTTGTGTAGCCACTCCCATACATTCCAGGATGACATGGGGGGCTGTTTCTTCAGCCTCCATGCAAGCTCTGCATAGAGGACTGTCAGTGGTACCTACATTAAATAGGTGTTTATTGAGGGAAGTATGGCCGGTGATAGTACCTACAAGAATGCGCAGGTCATATCTACTCAGGCTGAGCATGCGACGCGTGAAACGCGGGTCGGGAAGTGGCAGTACTTCCTTCGATTGCCTACAGCCGTCGGTCTGTATCCATCGATTGATTTGTTGAGTTACGGTTTGTTCTCGCAGATGAGCGCGGAAAAGGCTATAAGGTATCGGTAACGTTGGTACAGGGCCAACCGGTATTGCTTCCGCTCCTCTTTTAGCCAGTTCATCTGCAGCGTCATTACCGTGTGAACCACTATGCCCTTTAATCCATTGAAGAGTGACCCTGTTTGTTTCCGCAACACTCTCCAAGGCTAAACGACAGTCGCTTATGAGTCCCGAGCTAACAGCTTCACCTTCAAGCGACTGCAAAACAGAGGCGCTATCCGAGACTATTCGAACATTGCTGTTCGTAATGTCGCGAGAAAGTACCTCCCCCGCAGCAAGAGTGATAGCAAAGCATTCACATTGAAAGATGGAGCTATAGGGCCCTAAGGACGTTGATATATGGATGTTTAGTTCTGGTGAGAACACTCCTGCTCCTGACCCAGAACTAGTTTTTGAGCCATCGGTATATATTCTTATCTCATCGATACCTGAATGGTCAGTAGCTTCCTCTTGGAGTTGGATATGATATCGTTTATCAAAAGCGAACCACGTTGGTATCCGATCGCATGGCGCGTCGAGTATTGGGTGACTGGTGCACACCTCATCGATTATTCGCGTATGGGGTCCTTGGTAGGAGCCCCAAAGGCCCAGGGACCGTAGCCTGAATGCCGCCGCCGCAGCTTCCTGTTTTATGAACAGGTCGAGCGGAGGCAGACAGAGCAGGGTCTCTAGGGCTGCTGTCGGAGTTGTTTTTGTGCAACCGGTAACCGCTGAGCAAGCTCTGCGTTGAAACTGTTGCAGTTTAGTTCTTACGGTGCTTAGTTCGGTTCTGGGCCACCAAACAAGAGCACCATAAGTAACGGTGGGTCTAATAACTGCAGTGTAGAGCCACAGGGTAATTCTTGGTGAAAGTCCCCAGGTCTTACCCAGTAGCTGTTTGCATTGCCAGAATGCAATACACGCTGTTTTTAGTTTGTTCTCTAGATGTTTGGACCATAAAAGTTTAGAGTCAAGTGTTATACCCAGGTACTTGACTTCCGACGCTAGAGGTAGGGAAACGCCAAACAGCTTAGGTGTTTTAAGGTTTGCGATTTGACGTTTGTTAGTGAACAAAACGAGGACCATCTTATTAGGATTTACGCTTAGTTCGATTCGTATACACCACGTTTCGACGATTTTTATAGCAGCCCGCATGAGGTCGCACAGTGTTTGCTCAAAGGGTCCTTCAATGAGTATCACTAGATCGTCGGCGTAGCCTATAGTACGGAAACCTGCATTGTTGAGTTCCGTGATGAGTTCATTTACCACGATGTTCCAGAGGAGAGGTGAGAGCACTCCACCTTGTGGACAGCCCCTCGCTACTAGAGCTCTCGTACTCGAATTTACCGTGGCTTGCACGACCCTGCATCTGAGCATTTTGTCGATCCACTCGATGAGAGCTTGCTCGACGCCATGTCGACGCAGAGCATTCGAGATGCTGGTGAATGTAGTTTTGTCAAAGGCACCTTCTATATCTAGAAAGGCTCCTAAGGTTGATTGCTTAAAGGAAAGCGTGTTTTCAATCCGCGATACAACCTCATGTAAAGCGGTTTCAGTTGATTTGCCTTTACTATATGCATGTTGTTGGGGGTGAAGTGGTGTGCATTTGATGGCGGTGTCCCTCAGATATCGGTCACAAAGTCTTTCCATAACCTTAAGTAGGAATGACGTGAGACTAATTGGTCGAAAGGATTTCGCCTGCGTGTAATCACTCTTCCCCGGTTTAGGTATAAAGACTACCTGTACTTCACTCCATGGTTGTGGTACGTACCTGTGTGCGACACAACTTTGGTAGATTTTTACCAGGTGTGGCGCAATAGAGGCAGCGCCCCACTGCAGAAGGCCTGGGAATACACCATCAAGACCTGCTGATTTAAAGGGGAGGAAGCTGTTGATTGCCCAAATAACTTTATCTAGAGAGATTATGCTTTGAGCAGTTTGCCAGTCTGATGGTTCAGGTACGGAAACCGAGCCCACCTCGTTAGCTACCAGAGGTTGATCTACAACCTGGCAGTCTGGGAAGTGGGTTCGGAGTAGAAGTTCGCACATCTCCGTATCTGTTTTCGTGAAGGTGTTGTCAGGGCGTTTTAAGGAACCTGGAGTGCGTTCAGAGTCCTTTGCAAGAATGTTTTTTATTCTTGTTGCCTGAGCGTTGCTTTTAATGTTGGTACAGAAGCGTTGCCAAGATTCGCATTTACGTTCGCGAATGCGGTTCTTGTATTGAGATTGAGCTGCTTTGTAGGCATCCCAGTCTCGATTGCTTCTAGTGTTTTTTGCATGGTTGAAGCATTGCCTTACCTTGCGACGTAGTTTGTCCAGCTCTGGGCCCCACCAATGGTTTCTCACCGTGGCTGGAGCAGTATAGAGTGGACAAGATGTTTCGTAGCACTTCTTCAGTGCATTTGTGAGTTTGTTTAGATGTGATTCAATGTCCTCAGTACAAGTGTGTTGTTGTGGGAGAACAAAGACCCCAACCTCCCGCGCCACCTGTGCTCTATAGATAGCGCGGTCGGTCCGTCGCGGATTCCGCCTCGGAAGGGGCTTCGGTACCTCCCACGAGAGGTCATATTGAATCCACCTGTGATCTGAGCAAGAAGCTTCATCAGACACTCTCCAGTTGAGAATGTGTTCTGATGCGCTTTCTGTTGCCAAAGTAATGTCAATGATTGTCTGGGCTCTTGAAGTTACAAAAGTCGGTTCAGAGCCTAGGTTGATAACTTTAAGGTTGGTAGTGAATAGGAAATCAACGAGATGCTCACCTCTGCTATTGGCCTCAACGCAGCCCCACAGATGGTGGTGCGCGTTGGAGTCAACTGACAGTATGAGCTCCGATTTTTCCTTTTCGCAGAAATTAACCAAATTATCTAGCTCAGGCGTGGGCACCCCGGCGTCGCCTGGTAAATAGACTGACGCTAGCATGACCTCACCCAAATTATTCTGTTCATTCCTAAGCCTAACTACCGTCAGATCTCTGGTACAGAATTCATTTACTAGAATGGCTGATAGATTTCTCGGCACATAAATACAAGTACGAGGGTTACTTACAGTTGTGTCGAGCAGGATTCTTCCCCCGATGTTGGTGAGACCACAGATTTTGCCGCCCCTAATCCACGGCTCCTGGATGAGGGCGATGGTCTCGGTGTGTACCTCCAGCCAGCGGCGCAGGGTAGCCGCCGCGAGTCGCTTGTGCTGGAGGTTGGTCTGCACGACACTAGTTGGGCGAGAGCAGCCCCGCGGTGTCGAAAGACTCCGCGTCGGAGCTGCACTGGATGTCCGACAGCGACGAGGGGCCAGCGTCCTCGAGCGCGACGTCGGCGCCGCCCGGGAGCAGCGCGCACGTCGACGTCCCCGGAGCGTCGGTCGCCCGCGGGGGCAGGTCGCCGCGGGGCACGTCCCACGCGCAGGCGGGGGCGTGCGGCCGCGACGACGCCGCCCACGGGAACTCCTCCACGAAGGCTCCGAACCTGACCGGACTCCGAAATAACTCGGGTGCCTGCCAGTCCATCACCGACGCAGGAGGAGCCTGCAGAGGCGCGGCAGCGCTTCCCGAAGTCAGCCCGAGGGCCGGGTTCGGTTCGCACACGCCTCGCCCCCCCACGACTCCTGCCGGAAATAGCGTTGCCGCATTTTCCAGCAGGCTCGCCTCTGGCCGAGCAGTGTCTACCAGGCGTGGCTTAACAGCGTCGCCCGGCGGACAAGTCGGCGGGACATCGTCCACCATCGCGCCAGCACCAGGCACAACTGCCGCCATCCCAGGATGCGATTCCTGTGAGACGACCGCCGTACCCAGCGCCAGCGCGGAGGCTTCAGGTGCACTCTCAGACTGCGGAGTCTGGTCGTTTAGGGGCCTCTCTTCGCCCAGGAAACGGATGTACAGGTTCCCGAACCTAAAAGAGAGTCTCCTGTTTTTCGCCATGATGGCCGGGACCAGTGAGTCTGGTACACCTAGACTCAGAAAGATCCCGCCCCCCTGCGGAGTACAATTGTACAAGAGCCAGTCGCCAACGCTGAGACTAGCGTTTTGGTAGCGAAGGGCTCGTTGCACGCTGTGTATATTGTCCTTGGTCTCGCCCGGCACGAACAAACCGCACTTCACCCGTTTAGGGATATCAGCTTGGCGTATCAGTGCAAGCCGAGTACCAGGGACCGGTGATGGCATCGTGGACACCACGCCGCGCGTCCACTCGAGGGAGCGGTCATCCTGCACAACCAGTCTGATCACCCCCGCCGAGTGGTGCATCCGCCCCACAAACTCGGGGACGAAGATGCCGGGAGCACCACGCTTTTCAGCATCAGCTAAGTGCTGTTCTAAGCGGGCTTCCAGCATCTTGACGATGGTGTCCGCGACGCCGCTGGTGATCTCTCGGAAGGGCTCCGTCGCGACTGCCACGTAGAACTCGTTTGTCTTAACGACCTCCGAGTAACTCGGCCCCGCAGCGGAACCCTTCCTGAGTCGTTTAGTGTCGCCTTTCGGCGTCACTGTGTCGTCCGGCTTGTGCCGTTTGACCGGCTTGGAGGAAGAGGGAGTCGAGGCAGCCGGTGTAGCCGCAGTCGGCTCCCTCTTCCTGCTTGCCGTGTTTTTGGACCGCGCGCTCCGTCGTTTAGACCGAGTAGTGCCCGCAGACACCGCCGCCGCCTGCGCGGGGGGTACCGCGGCGGCCGGCGCAGCGTTCCGAGCGGACTCGGTGCGCCGCGCCGGCGCGCCGCCGCCCCCCCCCGCCGGACGCCCATGCGGGCGCCGCGGCCGCCGTTAGCTTAGCGCCGGGGCGCTGGGCCGGGGGCCCTTCAGCATTCGGCGGCTGCCCAGACAGAGCGGCGTTACTGCGAGCCTCGGCCCGCGCGGCGTCGCGTCTGGCCCGGCTCGGTGCTGGTTTGCGCTGCTTTTTCTTCTTCTTCTTTTTTGTGCCGGCGGCGATCGACCACGCCTCCGACGCCGGGACGTCGATGGCGGGCACCGCGGCCTGCACGTCGCGCAAGTCCAGCGTGTTGGGCGCCGCTACGCCTGAGGTAGACGCGTGCGGCGCGTTGGTAGCCAGCGCGTCTATGACAGGCGCACATGGCGTGTTAGTAGGCGCGTCCGAGGACGCAGCCTGGTGGGTTTGTTTGTTCCTCTTGTTGGCCATAGTTGAGGTAAAACTAGTTTTCATCTCCAGTGGCGCCTCACCCTCCTTGGAGCCCGCAGTAGGGGACGTCCGTGCTCAGCACAGGATCGCCAAGACCTACCCCCGAAGATATAGGAACGAGAGCACACAGAAAGACGAGTCCGCACGGTGCGAAGAAGTCCACGGCTGCGGTAACGACCGGCAGAGGAACCGACCGCCGCTAACCCCGAACCCCGCGCATCGCCGACTGTCCCCCGTCGTACACTCCTTCCTCACCAGGCAGCCCTCTGACGGGTTGCCACAGCCGATTGATCATGGGTGGTTAGTCCACGACCTCCCGTTTGATGTGAAATCCGGACCAAAGAGGCGTGTTGCCAGACGGGACAACTACTGCCCGGCCCCGCCAAGGCTCAGCACTCCAGGATTCCTTCATCCCCACGTACGGGTCTCCACGCACGGCACAAACACGCGGGTGGCCTGTTACCCGACCCTCAAGCTCATGTGCGTGAGTCGGGAGTTGGAATACAGCCACTGATATCCCACTCTTAGGAAGTTGGGGAGGAAATAGGAATGGGAAAAGGTGGGAGGGAATGGCGACTGGGCGTTTCAGTTTGCACTCGCATCGGTCCGTTTTACCGTGACGGATGCAGGTACGTAACAGGCGGCAACCACTGGAAGGATAACTCCCCAGTCTTACCTTAGAGATCAACGCAACCTGTGCTACCTCTAAGGCCTCGCCGACAGCAACACCAGGAGTGGTGTTACTGCCAGGGGCAAAGCATCCCTCTAGAAATGCGAAGTTGCCCAACCCCCGCCCCATTACTTACTTAAATCCATATTATTTAGGTATCAGTAGAGTAATGTGTAATTTAAGCCACCAGTTAGATACTAACTATAAAAATATCAATACAAGATCACAAATAAGTCTTTAAATATTATGTTTTCCACAAAACCCTTTACAAAATAGGAAAAAACTTAATCATAGAAGTATATTTAATTGATTGATCAATGCCTTATGTAACTAAATAACTATACTAAGTACTAGCGGCCGCCCGCGACTTTGTCCGCGTGGAAACACTTTACCACAAAGTAACAATTTCACACAAGTAAAAGAATAACGAACATCCATACAACTACTAGGTTCTCCCCTAGTCCATTGTGTGGTACCTATAGTACAGGCTTTGCTTAGTTTAGGGCCACACAGTTGGTGTGTCGGTCTGGAGATTTATTATTTTAATATTATTATTACCTATACATACTACAATTTTTTACGTTTATAAAATTAGTAGAATTTTATACCTGTTTACATCAAAAGATAAACCCTGCGCACGCGACTATACCTCGTACCCGGGCTACTTAGCAATCACCACATTGTATTAAACACATAAACTAGCTGAAACCGATTTAATGCTACACCGAATAACATGAAACATACACGGCTTAGCATTAGGTAGTGGTATGAAAGTGCTATTTATGTGGTAGTCAGGGCTATTTGGTATCTAGGCTTGTTAGGCATAAAATATTGAGATAATAAGGTGTTCCTATAAAATCTAGGATGCAAATCAGAAGAATATATTTAAAGAGTTTTTATCTGAAAAAGATATCATGAAAGAACTGAAATATCAAAGCGAAATTGTTAATTTTGTGAGGAACCAATGCAGATGACTAAAAAGGTGCAAAAAGGTGTGATATAAAAAAATATAGAAATCAGACATTTCTCCTCAGTTTGGGTATCTACATGTAAACCAAATAGGCAGTTACAAATATACACAAATACCTATTAATTGTGGAAAATATAAAGAATTAATCACTAATTTTATTTCAGGTTAAAGATATATTTCTCAAACATGTTATTAATTAATTTGCAATTCCTTACTTACAGATCGAATATACCTTTTGAATCTATTACATACCAATATTGTTTATTACGTTTTGATAAGCCAGCGAGCGGTAGCGACCGCGTTCTCTTGAAGGACTAGTACCGCAAGAACACGCTGTATATCATAATATATACATATATATTGTATACAACATGATCTAGTTGTGTGTAACGGGGGTTTTATTAAGTTATATAGGTTTGTTGTGGTTGTGGTGTTCTTTATTGATATTAGTTGATTGCTATTTGATAGTGAGCTAGTGTGTTTTTTAGGAGACTGAAAAGTAGTGTTTCTTTCCTAGTTTTACATATAGTAAAGTAAGTATGTACTAAGCATGTCGGAAGAAACTATCTTTATTTTTATACTATAAAAGCAAAAAATATATGAAACCCCGTATAAGCTAAGGCTATATCTCAAAGTATATACAGATCTATAATTGAATTGTTATACCTTACAGTCTAACAATGTATCTAAAGCCTTTACAGCCCGCTATATAGACCTCACTCTACCCTTGATTGAACACGCTGTATACAAAAGTTTCGAATCCACTATATAGGGTAGCAGCACACTGCGCCAACACCTGATTATCTGTACATTGTGAGCCCGCGTCGATGTCTAGTTCCTATGCGAACCCTGATACGTCGTCTGTAGAAAAATATTTCTTTAAACGGTAAGGTTCCAGTTTAAATGAGCTTATAGTCAGCATCGAATGTAATATGATTACGGTGTGTAAAATTTTAAACACTAATATTATTAATTGGTATTTTTTGTTTTTAACCAACGAATCAATGGTTATAAAAATAGTTAAAAGTAATTTGATACTTCTTTTAAAAAAATATTTTTTTTCTCTTAAGGCATCTTACATTACTTACATTTTTGCCATAAATAATTTGATTTTGAGATGAATAACGAATTTGATATAATTAATAAATAATTTTATCTTTTCTATATAAATCTACAACGTACGAATATTAAATTAATATCTACATCTAACGGTTCCACCAATTGAATGGTAAGTTTATGACCGGAGCAGCCCTGCGCACGAGTGGCTCACGACCGGACACTGTTATTACATTACGCAAAATGAATCGGATCTTAGCCCGCCTGCCTGATTGTTCATTATTTGATAATAACATCAAATCTATTGTTTCCAATGATTGTTAAACTCCAACTTATAGTTTCAATGCACTGTTATCAGCTAGAAAATGTATTTTTAATATCTAAGAATGTATTGTTAGGAGGGTTTAGTGTTGATTGAGTATTCTTTAGGATATCGTTAGATTTTATGATGGTTTAGGAGTAAAGCAAAAGAGTAAGTTAGGATTATAGTGGCGCTGCAAAGTAGCAATAACCAAACTAATATACTATAATTATAATTTCACAGTGCGTTCTGTTACTTTGACAGTATTAACTATTCGTTTTATGCGTTGTGCATATGTGTTGTTTTTTTTTCAAATTTATAAAAAAAACTAATGGAAAATTAAAAAAAAAACGAAAAAGATTTTTTCTATCAAATTGTGCGATTGACACATTGAGTTATTTTATTTTATATAAGGTCAAAACATAACTGTAGTTTCAAATAGGCTTTATCCTGAACCATCAAATAACCAGCCCTACATACCACGTGCTCGGCAATCTGATGAAAACTCCGTATACGGCAGGATAATCTGAATAATTTCGCAAAATTAACCTCTGGCAGACCATAGCACGACCTGTGTCCTATTAGTTCGAGAGCCAGTGAACGATTAAGAATCGTTTTAATCAAGTTTTTTTAACAATTTTTTGGATTAATTTGATCAGATTTAGGGGTTATTTATACAAGTTTTATCATTTTTGTTCAGAAACATTGTTAGTAGCTTAGTTACATGAAAGCCTTATAGAGCTAATGTGAGAGCACATTGTTCACCTAACTCTTATTTAATTAATAAATTAAATGGCTTAATAAATTAAGTTATTTTAAATCAAAATTTAAATTTTAGTAAATCCTCTATGATGTGGTCACTTACACTAGTTTCCAATACACATTTAATGCCTCTCACACTCTACTTGTCTCTCCGACTACCACAGCTCATTACAACATGAATATGATACAGTTTAACAGATTTTACATCACGTTACCAAAACGTCTACACGTACGGAAAACGTGAGTGAATGTACCAACATTAAGGCAGCTCCACACCGTACAGCAGTAGTCAACTTGCCACCGCTACTACATGTTACTAACATGACGGACTTCCGACCTGTTACTAAATAACTCCTGTTACTTATAACAGCCTGGTAATAACTACAAGACAAGGCTTGCGGACGTGAAACAAAACACTTGATTAAAATTAGTATTATTTGACAGCTGTTGTAAGCGGGTTGTGATTAAAACAGTAGCTGTGGGCTTAATAAATGATTGGTTGATTGTTATTTACTGACAGTTAAGTTCTAAGTTAATGGGTGTAAACAAATAAATTGAGGCCGCATTTACTTTGTGTCAACATGAATACATTGTACTTAATAACATTTGTATGAAATTCAAAATGTTTGTCTGATATTTTACTTCAAGATATTGAATTTTTTAACTTTTTTTTCCTGACATGGAAACAACTGCGAGGTAAAGAACTATATACTAATTCTTTAGCTTTTACATTGAGGACTTCTTGCTTTCGGATTGAAACTGTCTAAAGAATCACCCTACACTGTAAAGTATTGTAGAACAACCTTTACTGCAATATAAAAGTTTTCGCGAAAGTAGCAATCGCTACTGATCTCATGTCGTGACTATTTGTGGTAAATGTTCGTGTGTGGGGCTAGATACTGAGTAAGAGGGCATACACACTTATGGATGTAGTAGCAGATTGGTACACTAGATTAGACAGGGCCCAAAGATTGTGTTTACCTTATAAGTGATGCAGCTTTTAGGAGGTTACATACAAACTCCTCCAGTATTAGACAGGAAATTGTTGAGTCAACAGTCTCAAGATGTTTGGTATTGGTGCTCATTATATCGACAATCCAGACTTTCGCGCGTGTTTTGATTTTTGATCAAAACTTAAGATTCTACCACAATAACCATCACTAATACAAGTATTTTGTGTATTTGTAAGTACACTTGAACGCAAAAGAGTTAAATTCGGGTTAAACGCATAATAAACTGCTTACATCTTCAAAGTTCTATAGTCCGTGTAGACATGGTGGTTTGAAACATTTTCTTAATTTTCTTGAGCATACCTTTTTATACTTACCTAAAAACTACCTTATACTTGCAGCTTCAACCTCTCATATTATGGTAAATGTAAAACATCTTTGCATATAACATTTCTGTCATAATATTCCCCGCGCCATGTTTCCCGCATGGTTATACGCCATTTATCCACTTGTTACGCAGTAGGTCAATATGTTTGATATTTAACAATACCCCGCATGAAACTACCGCCAATTTCCTACACTGTGGCATGTGTAGAAAACTAAATTGGCAGTTTGATAGCTCGGTTATGAAAGGAGAATTGAGGAAATACGGTATTGTTGACTTATATGGCTTCGCATTTCGAACACAGATACATTCTATAATGTATGTTACTACGTATTGAAATCATTTTAAGCGAGGATAAGATAAGTTGTGTCAGAATGTATAGAACACCGTTATGTTATATCTTAAAGCTTAATATTAATCTAACGTATGTAATTATAAAATAAACTAGGCACATATCTTCTTATTCCTTCTTCACATAACGGTCAATCACATAAGACCTGCTTCTAATCAGCGTAGTGCCTTCAGTTTTAATTACTGCCTTAATGAGTTGCTTCTTACACTAGCAAAACAGCAATTAAGTAGCTATGTAACCACACATTACGGTAAAGTAAAACGAAATATAGACTTAAGCAGACATAGAAGAGATTATGCAGTGTCGGGCGGTAAGAAGATTAAAGGATTTAGTAAAATGTTCCGATTAGTTGATCTTATCTTGGTGTTAGACGTGTATATGTGACGCTAAGGCTAGGTAGGAAGCAGTCGTAGCCAGGAAGTACTACAATACTTATAACTAAATGTCATGTAGGCGCCTAACTCGTCATAAAAACCTCATTAATCATTTTTGTATAGACTAAATAAATTAAAAAAAAATAAAGGCCGATTTGATTTTCGTAATGCAATTCCATATGGCTTATGAATACGCGAGTTAATGTTTACATTTAAAATTTACTTAATAATTTTACAGCAACAGTGTAAGTATGTGTACTTACTGATATAAGTATAATTTAATTTAACAATGTAACGTTACAAAATATAGTTGAATTCAATCATGCCCAGACTATAAACTCGTACAAAAAGAAAATTGCACTACAATTTCTTCCAATTGAATGATCAACGCCATTCGCCGCCTCATTCTTGGAGAGTGAATGAAATGAATGAATATGGAGAGTTGCTCGCCGGAGGAACATATTCGTTCTTCCAGCGTATCAGAAGCAGGGATCGGCATTCGTGGCGAATCCAATTTATCTATATTCGGTCTAGCTACCGGAATATGTATGAAGAAATCGATTCAAGACTTTCCACCGCCAGGGGTGGTAAACATTTTTGTGTAGTAGAGAGGATGAGTCGGGTGATTTGTTTAAAAAAGAGGAGTAAGGTTGGCCCTTGTAAATATTTTCTGCTCACTTTCCTACAGCTACATAAAAGAGGAATAAGATAAACTTGTGTTTGTAGGTGCGTTTAACTTGTTTTTTTTTTAAAATTAAACGTAACAAAACTTAAACTTAACTACTTTCAATATTTTTGTTTATTATTCTTATTTATTGTCGAGTAAATCTTACAAAAACATGTAAATTAACTATCAATGAAGACATCAATCCTGCATCGGAAATTCATTCAGTGGCAGGGGGCGCCACTGTTCCGCTAATGTCATGCGCTTGCGCTGCCTGGCATACATTCTCTCAGTTTATTAGCAATTCAGATATCCAGGCAATAGGCCAATAGAGCAATATAGTAAAGAAACTTAGAAGACATACTTAGAGTAGGTTTATGATTTAATAAAATGCTTTGAATACAGTACTACATTTTTTTTTGTTTAGTTTGAACTTTTCTGATTTATTAATGGCCAGTCTCAATATCACAACTGTGGGGTAATTATCGGTAACAGGAAACTGCTTGTTTTGTTTAGTGACGTTTGTTTTATCCATTTCTGGCATTTTCATATAAACTATCTAGTTTATTGAGACGCTAAAACGCAAGTAAAGGTTGCATAAGTAAAAGACTTAACCAGGCGTCATTCGTTAACAGATTATTGGGACTGGCCTTAAGTCACGTAAAGTTTTGAAATATTAATATTGATTAATAGTAAATAAATAAAAAATATTGTTAAATAGCTCGCTCAGTAATAAAGTGTATATAAACTCCGTATAATGCTTAATCGGACTGAATCGCATATTTTTTATTGTGCGGATTCTTGTGAAGCGAATTTGTTATTGTAGGCTACATAGTTTTGTAGGATTACAATTCAAATGAGTATAGAGAATTTTTTATTTATTTCATATTATACAGACGTAAAGTTTGTTAGTTTGGATGTTCAGGTCTAATGATCTGATTTTCAAAAATAATACACCAATTACATACATTGCCAGGAATATACGCTAGTTTTATTTTATTTGTATGTAGAGCCATGGATAGAAGGCTAGTCTATAACATATATCTACAGGCTGTTAGAAGGATTGAATTGCTTTTAATTAATCATTGATTTAACGACTCTCGATTAACTAGTTTTAAGTTTGTTTTGTGTTAGTTACGAGTTATTTCAGGAATGGCAGTGTTAACTTAACAACCTTCTTATACATTAAACCGAGAATATGATGCAACGTGTTGATTTTTGATTTTATATAAACAATAAATAAATAAAATATTACCTAGTAGTAGTTTTGTAATCTTTATAGGTTAGTATACATTTTACGACTAATTCAGATTGCTTAGTAATCAACACCTATCCATAGCTTAACCCACATATTTTAATCATAAAAAATATATTACAAAAAAATGCATTTAACATAAAAGGTTGCACGCACACCCCTGGCCACCGGATTTTCATTAAGATTGAAATGAGACGGTCCTAGTGTCGATTGATTCAGTGGCCGATACCGTCACACACTGGTAGACGACACGCCCACCGCGTACACTCAGCGGAGGTAGACACTAACATAATGGCTGAAGGAGTATGACCTTACAGTAGTAAAGAATAATGAATATATAGTATATATAGTAAGGTTATATTTATTTATATAGAAGAGTCTGTGGGTGCGAGTTTGGTATTTACAACTAAGGGAAATGAAATCGTAAATTATTTCGTTTTGTAAAAAAAGGTGAAAAGTGTATAAGAAACCGTCGCGTCGCTTTGAAAGAGGTAACGAAGATAAGATTATGTTTAGTGAGTAATTATAATTGGACATAAAACATATACACGTATGGTTGCATTTAAAAAGTAACCATCCCATTTTTGTCAAACATATATAAACATATACGTAAATCTAAAGTTCGATAATGAATATTGGGTAAAAGTTTAAAAGATACACGTTCACCAAAATAATTTCATATATTTTTTAACGTTACACATAACCTCTATAAAACAACTCAACCGTCCGACTGTACGTCCACCGTCACAAGTACAGAACCCTGCGCGCACGCACCTTGTCTTGATTGTTGATCTCCACTCCTGTTGGACTCTAATTGGAATACTATGTTTGGGGACGACGATTCATGATAGATTAACATGTTCAGGTCTGTTCAGGTTTAACTTGAATGCAGTTGATGACGGTAAATGTATGTTGGTTTTAGATTTATCTTATAGGGATGTTGTGTGGGCATGTTGGGTACCTGATGTAGAACAAACAGTTGAAAAAATCAATAATACTTATTTAGCTGTAGGAGTGTGTGTTTAGATATTTGGACGTTTATTACACGATAAAATTAAATTTAAAAAGCTTGTTATTTCACACAGAGTACTTTAACGATAAAATAACATTTGTAATTACATATAAGTACACTGTTTTTACTGTTCTAATATTATGTTAACGTATTAAACAGTCTACGCTCAATCAGTGAGCCAACTATAAGTAAACCTTCTTACAATAAAAATCTGTTGGTTTCCGTTCACAAATCAATCTCATTTCCATAAACCGTGTGGTAATCTTCCTGCCACACAACTCTAATTTACTCCATTACGTCAAAACAACAGCCTATCGCAACCGCAAACGATTTCCTATGTTCCCCCACTTTTTACCACTCACACCTATTCTTCCTCGTCATTAAAGTAATGACAAACAGACAAATCAACCAATCAAATGAGGCGATGGTCTGAATCACTGAGCATCAAGGATATGCTGGACCATGTCGGTAAATGGTCTGAAACGATGATAAATCTAGTTAAGTCTAGAACGTAGTAACTTACGTAATCAAAAATCCTGATTGAATTAACTACACAAATTATATAATAATTAATCTTATAACTGTGACCAACTGTTAAAGTTTATAACCGCAAACTTGTAGTAAGAGAGCACCTAAGTAGTATTACTAATTAAAAATAGAAGAATTATAAGGTATTAATCTAATTGTTAAAACCCAGTTCTGAAACGATACTTATTATTAACACATATTTTTTTCAGTTTATTTTTGTCGCAATAAGCAAGTCAAAACCAAAATAAATACTAACACAGCTACCACGTTGAACCATAAACTTGGTAAGCCCTCAAAGGGGCTACAAAACTTGTTGAAACACACTCTCAACAGTCGAGCCGTAATTGTTAAATATGTGGAACACCCAACTCCACAAGAATACACAAGCGCCTTGACACCATCTTATAAATTAACTCTGCCCCTTCACAAAAATATAACAAAGCATTTTCCTATCTCCATTTTTCCAGTTCTATTTCACTCGTATTATTATCCGAAAGTGTATTATTTCTCCTTAAAAGACAATAATTCACGCATTCAAATCGCTGGCCGCCATTTTTTATATCGCGTGTGTTTCGCGCCTTTTTCGGGCGCGGGCATGTTCTAATAAAATTAGGCTTAGATGAATAGAACTACGAAAATGTAGATTGAGTACACTACAGTCTGTAATTAAATTATTGGGTGCTTTTTGTTGTTATAATAACGTCTTTCAACTAACCAAGGCGATAATTAAAGCTTACAGAATATTCCAAAACTACTTATTTGAAAAGTAAACAGGTTTTAAAACAGTAGAACATGACACTGGCCGTTATCTTTGAAAAACAGTGCCAATTTCTTATTCGCAATCACCGTCAACAGTATGTAAGCTGAGCTCCGCATCCTTCTACCGTATCTTGCGTCTGGAGCTCATGAAATATTGGGTAATTTGTGTCCTGTCTAACTGTTGGTAGCTCTATGCTGTAGGGCCATAAATCCTGAGATTCATTCTTGTCTTTGCCTTCGCCCAATGTTGATTTAACATGGTTTTAGTGTTATTGATTCTTTATAACGTGAGTATTGTCTCCTTGCACGCAACTTTTGTAGTAAATAAGGCGTTCTAATTAATACCCATGCTGTCCGCGTGATATATGATTATTGTTTGTTTATTTTTGAGTGTGCTCAGGTTGATTAGAACGATAGCTTTGTTGTTGGAATTCTTAATTAATTATATTATAGTCGTATTACATAAATTATGCTGAATAGGTAACATTTCACAGTAAGCGAAAATTTCTTTAAGGCTGATCGAAAAAGTGTTTTCTTTTTTGTGTGGAAAACAATATGTAAAATTATTTAATTACATAAAAAACTTTGCCGAAAATATTGTTCCGGCAATATACTATATCAGAATAATATTTATTAAGTTAAGCCTGCATTTTTTGTGAGCGTTTACAATTACAAAATCGATTATGTAATACATATCTCATTATAAAGTGGCAAACCGAGCAAGATTTTGCATTCGTCTATTGTATTAAATAGCCATAAAAAAATCAATCAAATGATCAAAGATGCTGCTTTGAAGCAAGATTTCTACTTCATGCCAAAAAAAACTGCAATTCCAAAATCAAAACCGGCCCATTATCCCGTAAATCAATACATTACCAACATAACCCACCCATATTTTAAATATAACGATGTTCCGAGATTTACGCAGAAAGCGGCCAAGCATTCGACTGCCACTCATGTATCTAACTTAACTAAACTTAATTAAGTTGCTATGGATAAGAAACTTTGACAATGTTACTCCATACGTAGCTTGTTATCCAATTTATGTTGAGCTCTGATACCTTATGGTAGAGTAAGAAGTTGGTTGGCGGTGGGAGGTCAGGTTGCGCTGGTTTTCGTCAAAAGAGAAGCCGCAAGCATAGATCTGAGCCTATTTAAACGTGGCCAAATGCAGACGACGCATTCATGTGGGTTCTATTTAGGACTGTGAAATACGTTTTTAATTATTTATGTGGGTGGTGGTTTGAGACTTACAAAAACTTATTTTTAACGTATCTAGACATTTTAGGATTAAAGTCTTAATAAAAAATAGCGTTATGTCGGAAAATAAAATATAAATTATAAACGCGCAATAAATCCGTTCAAAAATAGTTTGGTTTAAAGCAAATTGTTTTTTACGTGAATTATGTAATGAGTTGAAGTTATTGTTTGCATTTCATATTAAAGTATTTTTGGCTCCAAACTAGTGGTTCAAACTATTATTATTTTGATTTTAATATAAAACATAAATATAGGTATATATAAAATAAATAGGTTTACATTTTGTGAAAATTTCAAACTAAATCGAATGTTATGCGCATTATTATGCTCCTGCGATCACCTGATCTCCCTATTCCATGCATAGTGTAGTTATATAAGGAACGGACCTATCACTAGCGCCACCATATAAAGTGGACAATAGTGCACCGCGCATTGTCAGCTGGTCTCGTTACCTGCGCGCGCGCCTCATTGCGATCATCGCGGAAATAATGAGCAAAATGCGTCTATTGACACTGGCCGGACAGAATTAACGCCATCTATCACTGATGTGGAAAAGATAGTATGGCCGGTAAGAAAGAAAAAAAAGGTTTTTACGGTCAATGTAACTGGCCACTAATAATTAGTAGTAATGGATATTTTAGAATATTACTGGCTGAACGCAGAATGAAAGCTTCCATCTACCATCGATTTGAAAAAGATGTTCGACGATAAACATGAAAAACAAACATATTTTTTACGGTCAATGTATCTGGCCATTAACAAAATTAATGCTTTGCTTTTACATCGATCTAAAAAAAGAAAATAAAGCGAATTACACAAACAATATTAAACGTTTTAAGAGTCAATGTAGCTGGCCAGTTATAAAGTAAACAATATTTTAGAATGCTATAGGCACTAAGAATTGCACCTGTTTCAATTTTAGCACCATTTATTGTATATTATCTGACCATATACCAAGTAAATACTGGTTTAAGGTTTTGCAATTCATATTCGTTTGATAGTTTTATACGTAGGCCATTTTGATTATAAAACAGTTTGAGGTGTAGGATAATGATAGAGGCTTTACATAAAATGTTATAGTGTTTATGTTACGACTTCTTTAATACAGTGTGAAGTAAAATTGAATAAATTAAAAAACATTTTTCATATTTTATTATTTACTCGGGTTTTTATTCATTTTTATATTCATATCATCTGTTTCGAATGGTAAAACAATATTTTTTCGGAAAAAAAGAGCACGCAAATTATATTAAAAATAAACCATAATATTTTGTATTTACTTAATCAATCGAATGTATATTATCATATCACGATGTCCATTAACCGCAGTAGGTGGAAACAGCTGAATAACTGCATTTATTTTCATACTATTTGCATTAAAACATATTAAATAAATTGAAATATCCGCTCTCAAAGCAAATGGTAGAGAAATTATGTCTCATAGTGCATAATTTGAATCTACGTAATATTGTGTTTATATTTATAAAGCGCTGATAAAATCTGTATGTCATAATTTAAAGGTAAAATTATAGGTTTAGATTAGGATTGGAATTTGACTATATATTGGAGCAACGGTATGGTACCTGATAAGATTCCGATGGTTTGGTTGCATTATTAAAGGTCTTAATTTAGTATAAGCGAAATGGTTTTATACAAAGTAGAATCTTATACTGTCCTTCTGATATCTAGCGCTCAATAGTTTTAACTTTCTTGGGCATTAAAGAGTTATTATTGTGATCAAACATTCATCTTTAGAATTTTAGAATTCGCCGTCAAAATTGGTTCTTGCAAAACATTTAATCTGCAGGTAAAACTATTATTGGTTTTACAAAAACTATTATTTATTTTAAGAGAACCTTTGTTTTTAACACTATTCACATGATTGACACCTTTTATTAATGCCTCGAACTAACAACCTCCTTTTGATTTGATGTTGGTAAAAAGTTTTCAATTTGTTTATTATAAGTACTTATAGGAACGTTAAATTGTTATGCAAGTAAGATATATAAGTTTATTATGTAACAACATTATTCGAGTTATATTCGTACGCAGTCAACGTTGTATTGCAAATTGATTTTACTAAGACGAAAGTCCGACCGTCAATTTTAGGGTTCCCCATGAAGAAAACAAAAGTGAAACTTCTATACTTTTAAGCATTACAAAAAAGTGCCATACATATTAACAATTAAATACTAATTACAATGTATGCGCCAATGATGGCTTTAAATTTTTAATTTACTGTGTATTTCAAATGATAACTTTGCGTAACGATCAACGGTGCATTTTATAAGATCTTGCTAATGACATCCTCTTAAAGTCGTTTTGAAATAAGTTCTTAGCTGGATAAGGCTAGATTCTCTTTTAGTATATGATGTGATACTAACTTGCACAAAGTTATGGGATACAAATTACGATAACCTTCTGTATTATTTTTTCAAATCTTTGATTATATCACATAGCAAATAGCAAATACAAACTGTTTATTTCCCACACATAAAGACGGAACCGTCACTTGCATATCAGCTTCATCTTGTTAAGTTTTCCATCGCCTCTAAAATTAGCCAACGGATTGTCGCGGATAAGTTATTCATGGCTCGTTCGGATCGCCTTAAGTGAATTTCTCGATCGGCCACCATTTTTCTGTTCACGTCTGCATACAATAATGCTAGTATACGAGGCTTTGACGTTTCCGTACAAATTAGGGATTATAACGCTACGGCTCTAATTTTAGCAACGTATTGATAAAGATAAAATTTATGATGAATCGAAAACCGAATGTTTATAAAGATTTCAGAGATAGAGTTTTCTCGAATATGTGACCTTTTAAACAAAAAAAACTAAATTCTTCTTACTTGTGAGAAATATTCATGTAATCAGAGTTTTAGGAACCGCCGTGACCTCTGTCGTGGTTCATGAAAGAAAGAGGCCTAATTTTTTATTGAAATTGTTTCATCCGTTTAGTTAGAAGATGCTAGAATAATGAACACACGGCATACTTGTAGCACTCTCTGTTTTGGGGATTTAAAAAATATATACATGCTCACCACATACAATTAATCAGTTATTGAAGACAAATATTTTTCATATGTTTTATATTTTTCATCATAAATTGAACGCCCAAATTGACACACAGTCATTCAGAACTTCAGAACCGATTCACCAAACAACAGTTCCCCTAGAATGCTCTTCATGTTCAATCAGAGATTACGTGCGGATTTCAAAATTAGAATCCAGAATAACGTTCACAAACCGTAAACTTAAAAAGTCGAAATCACGTAAACAGTTTGGCGATGGCGTAACCTTTTTGTTGGGCAATTTGTGACATAAATCCTTTATTGCAATACGATTGCTCGATCGCCAACTACTAATTAGTCGAAGCGTGTAATGCAAACTTTTTGGTTAGTTCGGCCTCTGCAGTTATGGGTGATTCACTTTACGTGACCGTTTGAGGTTTTCTCAACTTTACGTGCGCAATGGTTGTCAAGTTTTAAATGGATTAAGCTATTTTATATGACATTACCTATATATAAATATTGGACATTTCAGAATTTTGCTGGATACACTTAAAATTCTTAAAAACATCTTAACAGTACCTACAATGCGCATTAGTCATTATCTACTAGAACTTCGTATAAAAATGGATTCAGTCTTTCTTTCCGATCGTTTTAATTTAATAATCTATGCAAAAAAAACAATCCAAAATTCAAATCCTAACATTTTTAAAAAACGATTGAACTTAATCCGCTCCCCGAAATTAGAATTGATAAAAGTTTGCGTGTCTCGCCGTATACCCCAAAGTTGCGCATTACCGAAATACGTATCAAGCGACGGCTATACACAATAAATTATACTAGTTAATATGCTTACGAACCCTTCTATTCGGCTGTAATTAATAACATAGCATATGATACTATCTTTCTTAACCTGTGAGGAGGTTCTCGGCAACTTTTACCCTAAACGTTTTTTTTATAAATAAATAAAAAAATGAATTTTTGACACATTTTCATGGGTATTTTACAGTTTTACGGAATGTTCTGGGTTCGATTAAAGGGCGGGCTAAATAATGTTTAATTCATTTCCAAATTGTCTCATAACTAAGTGTAACTAAGTTCCCTGTAATGTATTGTTATTCAAAACAGTAATACAAATACCGTATCATCTAACTGTCATTATTTATATTTTATTTATTAAGCACAAATAAACCTTTCGGGTAAAATAGACCCCTGAGGGTTGCAATGCTAACCGCGGCTCACACCGGGTTAAACACCGTCGCAGTCACGCACGCATTTTCGTGTCCATACATAGTAAAGTCTAAACGCTGGTTAAAATATTGTCTTTTACATGTCTGCGGGATTTAATGGGTTAAGATCGGTTTGATAACGGTACCAGGTGTTTTTGGGTTTAAGTTTGTTGCGATTCTAATAATGATTTATATGGTCTTTTATTGTATGTAAGTATTCCAAAAAAACAAGCTCCACTTAGATATGGCTTAGAGATGTCCAAATTTTTTTTAAATTTATTTAGCTGCAAAAAATGCTGATTGAAACACTAACTTGAAAAAAAACTATTATATGAATTATATTAATATATTATTATATTAATTACATACAATACAATATTTATAACACACACCTTTCGTAAAACTCACGTATGACAAAATTGCAGTAACCAATCGTTACCTTCAATTACGTGTGATTCGATATTTAAATTACCCGATCGGTTCCGATGATTCCCGACAAAAACCAAGTCTCACATCCCATGCAGATGGCTGTGGTTACAATACACTAATCATTGACGATATTTACTATGTAGAGATAGCTAGGACATTGTTGGGCTCTTAAATATAACTAGTTTACGAATCTACATTTTGAATTAAAGAAATTAAGTGTAAATACTTTTACCTGAAAACTATTATTTCAATAAGTTTTATAAATTATTAAACTATACATTTAGTGGGAATCAAGGCAAATACAGCGATTTCCGTATCGGAGATAGTTTTTATCCAATAAATTAAAACTTATTTTCTTAATTTTGATCTAGTCTGTCTAAATCTACTTATTTCACATTTACCAAATATTTAAAAAATGAAAAATGTTTTCAAACCGAGAAAATATCAGTTCCGGCCCGTCCCGCCCGCAATCCTCCGTTTGACGGGCGCTAACAGGTTAAACCCGTGATTTTTCACACGTAGCCCCCGATGTGCGACCGCAGCGCGTTCAGTAGCAAATTGTACCCATTTGTGGGACGACGGGGTTATTTTATTATGTTTGATCTTGTTGTTGAAAATATTTTTTTTGTATCCGAATCTATTATACAAAAAAAATCTTTCTAGTTATGTACATATACAATACATACTTATTTTGAATAGATATATTAAAATAGTATAATACAAAATTTCTATCAATGTCTGTTTCTTTCAAGTTAGTATATGCACCTACTCTTTCTTAACCAGACACCGAATATTACGATACAGTTTTCACATTTAAGATATTTCAAGAAGTAATTCTGTGATTACGACATCAAGTGTAATAAATACCATATCTTTAACTTACCATCAATGTGATTATGACGTCATTATATACCAAATCTTTAAGTAAGACCATCAAACTCATAACCCCATACGTCACGCGTCTACCCGCGTTCAACACAGCGAATCAGTGAAGCGCTGGATCGTGTGATTCCTGAAGACGACCGCAGCAGGTGTGCGCTGCCAGCGTGCTTCCTGTCAGCGGAGGAAATTTGCGGTCAGCGGCCGTGAGCGCTGCCGTGTGATTTGACCGGGGGCAGATTCAGCTATTTTTATGAAAATCAAAAAATTTTATTCACAGAATTATTTATTCATGTTTATGTTTAAAATTTGTAGGGAATGTTCCTGTAGAGTATTTTATGACAGTTCTTTTATTAGATGCCGAAGTTGCACACAACTCTCGCTATTGCTTCGATCTGAGAGGGTTGGAGGAAATTCCTATACGAGAAAAGCCTTTCGCACTTACGTAATTTTCTTTGTTAATATTAATTTTAATTGTAATTAAATGTACAAACTTTTAATGGAATAAATATAAATAGTTTGCAGGTTCTTTGACATTTATTTGTCTACAAACAAAATATCAAAAAAGGTCTGCTGCGAAATCGTAGTAGTATTATTGTATTTTAGCAGAATTAAGGCCCAGATTTGGACGAAAGATACGTGGTTGGTCAAAAGAAAGGAAGTCAAATAGCTGATGTTAAAATGCTTGATTTGTTATATTTAAGAAGATTGGCAGTACTTAACTTAAACTGGTCATTTGTAAATGTATAGCTCGTACGAACCAAGTTACTGTTATTGAATTTGAGCATACGTAAGTGGAAATCGTTATGACGTCAGATTAATTTTAAAACTTCAAGCACATACACTTCAAAGTACCTACCTATTTATACAAAATACTTTACTTATAAATCTATTAAAAAGGACAATAAACAAGAATCAACCGCCGCATTGAGACGTTGCGTACAATTACATAAATACCGTGAAAATAGAAACTGCCATCAAATTAAAGAACTAATTAATTTTACTTTATCTTTTAAGCTAATTCCAGCAAAACACTACGAAAAAAATATTTCTTAACATCTATTAATTATACCTACTTTAGGCAGGCTAAAACTTTGTTGAAAACCGGTAAAGCAATTTATTTTTTATCAGATAAAAAGTGTTAATGTAACTGACCGAAAACAAAGAAGGTCGGTAGCCGATTCTTTGACCTATTTGTCACACATCTATTCTTTTTCGTCCCTGGCTAGGAACGAACATTCGTTTTTTGAAATTTAAATACATTTTTACAGAAAAAATGGAGGAATACCAACCTTTAGCTTTAGATTAGTAAAAATTTTAGGTATGGCAATATTGTTTCAAACTAGGGTTTCTTACCGCATTTAAAATGCGAATTCCTTGTGCAGTTTAGCAAGTATTCAAAAACTGTTTCTTATTTTTCATTTCGTGAAATATTTGGTTCCTACAATGCTGTTGTTTTCTGTTTATAATAAGGCCCTACGCCAAAAAATCCTCATTAACATACGTCACTCCCAAAAAAAACAAATATTTCCCCCGAGCAAGATTTCAATGCACAGCTTATTTGCTTGCACCCACAATTTGTCTTTTAAAAAAAGTTACACGTACAAGCACTTTTGTTAAGTTTGATTTTTTTGTGGAAAAACGTACAAATTTCTCACATTTTCTACAACAACACGAAGGCAGGCGGCGGACACACAGCACTAGTTTTTTTGTTAGTTTTTCGCGGTATCTTCGCATAGCTTGTTTATTTTCCACTGGTGTTGGTAATTTTTCATTTCTGTCGTTTTGTTGCCTTGAAAATGTGGCGTGAGAGGGTGAAATATGTGCTTTTTAAATGCGATATTACTTTTAAATAGCCATGCGTTTAGAGTTTTTAAATATTTTTACACTAATTGAAAATATATTTTCTTTTGATTTTAAGTAACAAAAAGTTACAATCACAAAGGCAATTCTATATTAAATCTTAACATTATTTCTAACACTTTTAGATTAGAAAAAGCTCTTTAAAAACCTTGTTTAAAATCATGCCTACACCTACGAGCTACTAGCGC
This sequence comes from Emmelina monodactyla, assembly GCA_916618145.1. Lineage (NCBI taxonomy): Eukaryota > Metazoa > Arthropoda > Insecta > Lepidoptera > Pterophoridae > Emmelina > Emmelina monodactyla. The sequence goes on from OU745319.1 coordinate 2,498,617, forward strand.
ATGACGCAGCTAAGCACTTTTCATTCACATTAAGAAATGCGTATCTAAAGGTCCAAGCTTCACTTCCTGCCTCTGCTACCATACCGGCGGACCATCCGACCACCGTACCAAATCACACACTATTCTCAATTCTCACGACAGTTTTTTCATAGACACTTCTTGGCGACACGCTCCACCTACTATAAATATACTTTCAAGACACATTTTTGTACTAACCCCAATCAAAAGTTAAATCAAATGTATGACGATGGGGTAGAGTACATTTTGGTGTGGCAAGATGGAGGTAGGCAATCACTTTCGGTATACTTTTTAATTAATTCTTCGGTTTTTACCCAAGTCAGTGGCTATCGGATCTATGTACTGCAGCAACAGATGTTCAGCGGTTCTAAGAACTAGCTGTATTTTGGTTAATGACTTTCATTTCCGTTTTAAGGCTTAATTGTTTATTTTTTATTAACCGTCTATGAGCAACTATGCCTCTAACGAAAAATAAACCTTGATTTCTGGAACAATCTTTTCCAAGTTTGACAGAATCCGTTTGATCCATTCTTTTCGCGACTATCCTCATATTTTGCGCAAAATGAAAAAAAAATGAAATTACTCGAAAGCAGAAGAGTGCTGCCGTGTGCCAAAACAAACAAAACGTATTCTGTAAGCCTTAATCATCGACTTCAAAGGGACATAATCCGAAAAACACACCTCTCCTCATGAAATCCCTTAATACATCGTAAAAAATACTGCCAGCCCTACACACGCAAGTGTAAAGCAGAAAAAAGGTAGGTAAGTACACACACCTCAAGAATTAAGGAAGAAAACTCGAGAACGCGCACACAAAATCCACAATGTCAAAAAAGTCCCGGCAACAAACAAAGTGGGTGGAAAAAAAAGAAAAAAACACGACCGACTCCACATTCTTAATTTAACTTGAGTCACTCTTACATCCTTACTTGAATGGGAACCAATATCGCTTGACCTTCCCTGCCTCTTTCTAGGCTTCTTGGAGCATCAAGTTTCTTGTTTCTTCAGGTGAAGGTAGGGTCTTGAGTAAGTTGGTTGTGAGCGACGAATGGGAGAGAAAAGTAAGAAAGTCCCTATTTCTTGAGGCTGCTTATATGTGTGTGATAGGAGTACTTAACAGATTTGGGGGTAGCCTTGACACGTCGTTTGCGGGTGTTTCGGGATGTCCCGTATTTTTACTTCTTCATATCCTACGTGGGTAAACACAACGCCTCGGGCTGATAACGTCGAGGAAACTAATTTGACTGAGTTTGAACCTTTTAAAATGCGGGTACGAATTTGTTACAACTTTACACTGATCTTGTTTCGCAATCGGCTTATTTTTTGATAATTTAGTTTGTAATAAATATGAAAATTAATTTCGATTAGTGTAATAAAATAGCTGAGGTAGTTATATGAGGGAACGAAGTCGTTTCGCAAGATTTCTCCGAGTTATAAAACCCTTAATATTTTACAGCGGCAACTTATACTGTATGACATTAATCTGGCAAAACTTTGTATAATTTCTGAACGATCAATAAAGATAGCTTCTCCCCTGACATATAAAATTAAAAATAAAAAAGTCCCCCTCACACACACGCACACACATACACACACACACACATCAATAACTACTCATTATGGGGGTAACTAATCACTGAGCTGAGGAGAAAAACGGGATTTTTTTATTCATTAACCACCCTCTTCTTACGACTCTGTCTCTGGAGAATAGAGGAAGGTATGGAGTAGGTTGTGCTACATTTTTAAGAAAGCTAAAATAAGTCATTTAATGTCTACTCCTAGTCATCTTAGTTTTAAGCATAAGACATCAACGTTATTACTGTATCATTTTTCCTTTTAGAAATAATATTGTTTTATAATATCCATCTTACCTATAAGGTACACAAAAGCCCAAACTTTATTTCTCCTGATTTTTTATAAAGAGTCTCGCAAGAAACTATTACACTTCTAAATATGAATCTAGCTTTAGTTATTGTTACTTACAGGACTCTTTTTATAATTGACAAAACAATACAAACAATACAAACAAAATTGAATTTCACTTATTCTGCCCGTATATTTTGCCCGTACAAACCAAAACTATAGATTTTTATTTAAAACCAAACTAGCCGTAACATACATCCATTAGAACCGTGCATACATGAAAGTACAAATGAATAATCCGACCTGCACCCAACTTCACAGCGCTACTGTCCGCTCGCCCGCGCGCAGTGAAGTAAGCCATGATCTGCATATTCCGCGCTAAGTGCAATATCTTGTTTATACGCACTCCACACATTCTTCACGTATTTATTTACTTTCAGATACTGTAGCTAATTGTGAGCCCACTTTTGTGTATATAATTATGTGTCGCATGTTGTAGTGAAATTGAGAGAAAGTCAATACAAAGTTAATGCAATGGGCTGTTTTGATACTTTAAATGGCTTTAAGTAATAATTAATATGTGTAAAAGAAACATTTATGTCAATCAATAGCAATAAAACGTTGATTTGGTCCAGTTAAGTCGCTAGATTTATTTCGCCAACAATATTAAAATTATATCCAAATTTGGACGAGAAAAACACGTTTTGACGTCGTTAATACATCCAGCCAGTATCAAATATAATAAACGTCAATTACCATTACAAAAAAAAACAATAACACGCAATTCGCGATCCCCGCTCCGAGGCAGGACAATAAGACTCGGGATTCCTTCAATAATGTCCAATATTGCCGCTCAAACGACGACACCTACGTCAAACAAACGCTTTTCTCAATCCTAATTTCAATATCCGAACTGAGACCGTTCGGAAACTCTCCTTCGGGGAATAAATTACTTGGTCTATTCAATATTTCATCGGTACGCTGGGCCGGTTGAATATTCAAAACTAGAGGCAGACACGTCAAGGCACGCGCGAACCATTTTTCGCGCCTATCATCTTGGTAACAAAACGCACTCGTAATTACCCCCACTAACCCCCCCTCCCGCGGCGGATACCCCCTCACCCCCCTGGGAAGGGAGGCGCCGCCCAGTGACAATTATTGATCAAAAATTCTCTCTCTTCTTTCGCAAAAGAAAACTTGGACGGGTTATGTGTCAACTAAAGGGTTTTGAGACTTGCGATTATACTAATTAACTTTTTTATTTGGCATTATATTTATAAACTTGCTGTTTTTTTATATAGACATAGTAGATTAATTAGTAATCTTCGTCTAAATATTTTGGTCGACCAAACCCAAAAAATAAAATTACATTGAAAAATCATTTAAGAACAAAGATGTAGAAAAAAAATAATAATAATAAACCTAGTAAACAATTATTTGAATGAATATCCAAATTTTATTAAGGATATGAAAATAAATATTTTCTGTAAAATTCAATGATACAATAAGTTTTAATTTAACGAAGCTCAATTTAACCAAGTTAAATATTCTACATTCATTTTATTCTGTCTTAGTTTTCTATCAACTCTTGTTATAATAGTATTAAACTAGAAACTAAAAATGATGGGAAAGATAGAAGGCAAACGTCGCTCTGGTAGACGAAAGAAATCTAGGCTTAGAAACATCCGGGAATGGTAGGAGTGGTCAGCGTAGAACAACTTTTTCGCTGTGCTCAGAGCAGGTCAAGATTCCAAGAGCTGATAGCCAACCCCCAGTAGTGGAGAGGCACTAGAAGAATTAGAAGAAACTAGTAGAAATAATTAATCCCTTAATTAGAGTCTCTAGATTAACACATGAACCTCTCTAGATTAACCAATAACATAAATCTTTAGCACCATAAAACCTGAAGTATCAAGACCATTTAATTGAGTACGCGCGGCCTCGGCATATTAATTGCACGCGGCGCTACCAGGAGGCAAGACATGGGGAGGCGGTCGCGAGGTCAACCGTCGCAGCGCCATTGTTTTGTGCGTGACTGTACCTACCGCTAGCTACTGCTGCCTGCTGCCTCCTTGGTACGGAGGAACAAATGTAACAGAATAAGAATAATGGCAGCGAGGGTTAAGTCTAGATTCTTGATGTAATGGTTCGGTCTTTGTTTGTAAGTACTAATGTTATTGGTGTTGGTGGGAATATGTAGAAGGCTTTTAGTGAAGTAGTTTTTGGGTTTGAAATTATTTTTTGGCTAGTAGAGCAAAAGTTTGATTGATGGCAGAGTATTATATAGAGTTACTGTTAATTCTAGACACAGATATACTATTTATACAGCGTGTCCCAAAAGGTTACGTAGCTGGGAAGGGGGGTGGTAGGGATGGTCACAAGGGTCACCAGAAAAATAGTAAAAAAATTCCCCTCTGGATATTTCAATAAAAAAAACCATTTTTTTTAAATCTAAAAATTTTACACCTTGTTACCCTATTTTGCTTACTGTACCTACAGATATTGCTGTATTTGAAAAAAAAAACCTGTTATGTAATCGTCAATAACCCTTTATTAAATTGAAATAAAAAAAACTATACATATCTAACCAAGTTTTAAAGAAAATTAAGTTCTTGTCCAGTCAAGGACTTAGTAATTACGACTTCACTCAACTTCCTCCAAGCATACTGAAAAAAAAACGTACTACGCATCTCCGGCGAGTAAGTTAAAAAAATAGGTAATTTTATTGCAATTCCAAAATGGTATAACACTTATTTGAAAAATTCATACTAGGACATTTAAAAATATTTTTCGGGAACAATACTCCTGCAAAAATAAAATATCAAAAAACAATAGTCTCAAATTCGTACGCAAATACATTTTAAATGTCTATTCTGTTGCTTTGATGTTACTGCCCGGTATAATTCTCAAGATTGGAGTACAGACATACCTCAAACATTCGAATAAGGCTAGATTAAGTTTTTCCATATTCCAGGGAAAATAATCTTTACTGCATTTACTCAAGTAAACGAAAGATGTAGGTAAAGGATCAAGCTTCACCTTGTCTGGTGTGTACAAAAGCAAAGGTTGATTTGATTAGCTTATCTAACTGGTCTCTTACCTAAAAGTGGCTTATTAACTAATACTTTCAGCTCATCCCTAAATAGTTTTGGTAAAATTCATCATAATTTCAGTATAGGCCATAGACATCTATTACCCTGTAGGTACAGTCTAAGACTAGGTAAGCTGGGATAACAAATAAAAATAAATCCTATTTCCATACAAAAAAAGTTCGGTTAGTTAGTTTCAAAACGGCCACAGCTTACTCGACATTACAGTTGCGATTTTAAATGAAACTCGAAAGAAAACAAAATTATAATTTATTATTTTAATAAAATGCTTAAAATAGTCTACCACCAACATAAATACATGTCCTGCGTCGTTTTAAAAATGAGCATCATAAATGAACTCAAGTCAACTAAGTCCTTGATGGGTTTTTCATAAACTTTTTTATTTTTTATTAAACGAGCAAACGAGCATGCGAGGCACCTGATGGTAAGTGATCACCGCCGCCCATAACTACCCGCAACACTGTGGGTGTTGGGGGTGTGTTGCTGACCTTTAAGGTTGGAATACACTCTCGACTTGAAGAGCCCCATGCTGTAGGTAGCCAGGAATACCGCTGCAGGAAGTTCATTCCACATCTGCGTTGTGCGCGGCAAAAAAATCCGCGTGACACGCACGGTGGTAGGTACGCACAAATGATGCGCAGATCAAGCTCCATATTTTTACAACTTACGCGTTGATCTAGCCTAGACTGTACTTGAATGTTTGAAGTATGTTTGTACTCCAATCTTGAGAATTATACCGGGCAGTAACATCAAAGCAACAGAATAGACATTTAAAAATGTATTTGCGTACGAATTTGAGACTATTGTTTTTTGATATTTTTATTTTTGCAGGAGTATTGTTCCCGAAAAATATTTTTAAATGTCCTAGTATGAATTTTTCAAATAAGTGTTATACCATTTTGGAATTGCAATAAAATTACCTATTTTTTTAACTTACTCGCCGGAGATGCGTAGTACGTTTTTTTTTTCAGTATGCTTGGAGGAAGTTGAGTGAAGTCGTAATTACTAAGTCCTTGACTGGACAAGAACTTAATTTTCTTTAAAACTTGGTTAGATATGTATAGTTTTTTTTATTTCAATTTAATAAAGGGTTATTGACGATTACATAACAGGTTTTTTTTTTTCAAATACAGCAATATCTGTAGGTACAGTAAGCAAAATAGGGTAACAAGGTGTAAAATTTTTAGATTTAAAAAAAATGGTTTTTTTTTATTGAAATATCCAGAGGGGAATTTTTTTACTATTTTTCTGGTGACCCTTGTGACCATCCCTACCACCCCCCTTCCCAGCTACGTAACCTTTTGGGACACCCTGTATATCCATTCAAACTTAAATATTGCTTTAATATATTTAAACGTTGATAAGTACACTTGATTTTATTGAATGTTCATGAGTTTGTACCTTACACAAAAGAAGAAAAAAAACAGAAAACGAATAACTTACGCTGCATCTTCTTTAATGAAAATACATCCCCATTTCAACAGTGGCACTTGAGACATACGTGTTTTATCTCTTTTGTGTTTGTGAATCTAGCTGGATAACAATTTTCCATCCGTTCTTATTTCAAATTGATCTTGGCTCATTCATTATGCAGTAAGCTCGGCTTGGCGCCGAATGCTGGCAGTGCATATAAACCAAATCGGAAGACCATCGACTCGCATCGCTTACTTCGATTTTCTACTCTATGTCCATTATTGTGTTTGTGAGCACGTATGTAAATCATCCGGCGACACACACAAACACAACCCATCTCACTCCCACATACCCGAAAAGACAACAACAGAAAGAGACAGTGCCAAATCTACGGTGTTAATTTACGTACTGGCAATTATAATTTTCGTATTCGCGGACGTCCCTCTCTTTCGCGGTATTTTTTGCTGTTCTATCTCTGTTCGGGGGGTGGTGGGGGTAAGATAAAGTACCGAAGACGCGCGAGATATGTAGAATTTTTTAATAAAAAGCGTCGTCTGTGTGCGCTAAGTGATATGGCTTGTTCTTTTTAATTTCGTTGCAAATGCGGGCGGTAGTGGTGGGATCATCTATCAAGATTTTTTTCCCATTTTCCGTGCATTGGACTTATGGATTCTTTTTGTTTTTTTGTGCTATTCGCATGGGATATGAATATTGATTGTTTCGTCGACTAATGAAACGTTGATTGGTGTTCGTTGTGTGCAATGAACGCGGCGGGGATTCGAAGGGGAATAAAAAGATTTCAGTCGTTAGTTATGAGTTTTTTTGATGGTGTTTCCGCTTTGCGATGTTGAAACAACTAGGTTCTTTTTTCAAAGCTTTGGTTAGAGTATTCTCGGGAGAATAGTGGCATTATTTATATTTTATACGTTGGTAATAATGAGTGGCTTCACTTGTTTTATGAGCACAGACTTTATATCCACAATCTCGTTGTGTTTTGTATGCATTTGAGTTTACGACAGCTTAGAGCGCATTAGCATTTTAAATTTAAAGAATTTTGTTGTTTAATTAATAAATAAGTTTAATTGTTAGATTATCTTTTCAAATTTAAATAACCTAATGTCCAACTGAATATTTAATACTTTTACTAATAATCAGACTCTACATTAAAAAAACAATTTTAATTTGAAACCATATAGGTATCTATGTTTAACAGTAAAAAAACCTCGTAGCGACCGCAGTCACATATATGCTACGAGAAACATACACGCGATACAAAAAAGTCGTAGTATGATAATTTTGTATTGAATTTATTTATATGTTCTTAAAATTACGTTATTGAAATATTAAACTGTGTTAGTTCAATGTGATACACTTCATTTAAGAGAATGATACCAAAATTATTCAAAATAACCTAAAATGATTTTCAAGTGCATATCCGCAAATGGCAAGAAAATTAACACTGAAATTCCAATAGTTATGTATTTCATAATCAATTTCAAATTGAAAGGTGAAGTTCAGTTCAATATAATAGACGGATTCTATGAAATTAATAGATTTCAAAAAGAATTTCTAACTATCGAGTAATGTAAGTTGTAAGATTCAAAAACTGTTTTTGTAAAGAAGGCTCTGGTACATACACTTCTGGTATATCTGAATGAACGGCTAAACCGTAGCGTATCAAATTGTCTTCCGTCGTTTCATGTGATTTCTATAAGAAAGCAGTCAATGGACTTTGAACTCTTTTTAGATTTCTTTTACAAAATAAAAGTTTTTTTATGTTTTCGAAACTTTCATTTTTAATTTATACCAAAAGAAATATGCCATAATTGCTAATATACGCAATAATATATATTAGAAATAGCTTACTACTTTTAAAAGCTATTTAAGATCGCAATCCAACAAGACCTAACCAGACAAACCAAAAACAACCTTTCCGTCTACTAAACTCCGCTAAAAAAAGAAAAATCTTGGCCAAATCTTCTCAACAACACTTCAAAGTAAACTTGATATAATACAATTTTATAAAGTGCAAAGCCCCAGTAACCGTCGCGGGTCAGTTTTTTAATTTCAATAGTGGGGTCGCCTCAAGGCCGCGGAGGGGACTGTTTTACGATCAGCTGGTTGCTGGCGGGAAAAAAACATAATGGCGGGGAAATTTGAAAATGGAATGATGTAGTTTTTAAGTGTCGGATGAGGTAACTTTTTAAAGTGAATGTTAAGGACAACGTTGAAACTGGATACAAAGATTCATGTTTTGATGTATTGTAAAATAGTGTAAAAGTTATTTTATTGTAATCATGCCAAGCCTCCTACTTTGTTAATGTAGTGTACATAAGTTATCAAAATCATGCCCATGACAACAACAGATAAATATATTTATAAGATAAAGAAGGATGTTAAAAAAATATGTTTACATTGAGAGGAATAACGCGCGCTCCGATGGTCCGAAAAATCGTAATCGTAGTGGGCAAGCGGGAGGTCATCTCTCCCCCTCGTTTTTATCTAAATTCAAGGGCGAGTTGGGGCAGGTCCAAGCTCCCGCGGGCTATTGACATTCTGTTTTCAAATTTTCCCTCCAATGCCCAACTTTTTACTTTTTATTGTTCCGGGGTCGACGCTCCGAGTGGCCAGTGAGTGGCCATTACGTAATCGGATATAGGCACTTTGGGAATTGTTTTTTTTAAATCCTCATCGAGAAGGCAAATGTCACTGGTTAGGCAGATTTTATTCAACTTATTAGTTTTTTCGTGAATCATGTAAGTTGTTTGACAATGATAGTCTTTTAATAAGTTTTATCCGAATCTTTGTAAACAATATTGATGTAATTGTTTTAAGTGCTCTAGATATTCCCTTAGATAAAAGTATCTTTACACAACTTAATACCTACTTCTAACTCTATCGCCTATCTATTTAATCTGTTACAGTAAAACTATTAATAGAATTAGGCTGACTATAAGAAGCTGAAGCGTTCGTTAGATCATTTATGCGACGGTTTCCTTTATCATGTAATAAAAGGACAATCGTAAGTAGCCAATCAAATTGACCAATACTTTAAGACTACTGCTGCATTATGATTAATACATTATTACTCTTCCTACACATCACAAACCATAAAGAAACTGCTCAGCAGTAGAAATAGATAGTAAAAATAATAACAAAAAAACTCAATAATCGTTACAATAAAGTGCCTAAATCTAGATTGAACTACAACATACCGCTGCCCAAAAAAACCGTACGTTTGAGTGACAGGACCGCCGCAAATGCCGATATCGATATTTCGGCTATGAATCGATATCGACTCGATACAAAGCGGCGCAACATCTATTGACAGACGGCCGGAGCGTGTGCTATGTGTGAATGTTATCGACACATAATCGAGATGCGACCGTATCGATAAGTCGATATTACGTCGAAATCGCTTGGGAACAAAAATCGAACACGAATTAAGTGGTTTATCTAAACATGTAGATAAAAACATATTGAGTTATTAACTTTCTGTTGATTAACGACTTGAGATGAATCTATGTGGAACACATCGTTTTAAATAAAGGTTAATGGTATAATTTAGTGAAATGTTCTTTTTTAAATAAATGCCTGACATTTGTCACTTTTGAAAGTAGAATCTAAAATAAAACTACGCTATAAAAGTTGGTCCATTTATCAAATCTCTGAATTAGATAAACAAAGACTTGACGCTACTTTAAAAAGTGTATGGTTGATTTTGACAAACAAGAGGCCATTGCCCCGCGTGTCGGTGGGCAACGCGTGCGCACTGACAGTTCTGCCAGTCACGTCACTATCACGGCGGACGAAAACACAAAGCAAAATGGAATCTCTAAGATATATCGATAGGATTACGTTACAATTTTAACCACAATTATATTACTGTTAAACATAGCTCTACACGATAGATGTTTGATCGGCCGTAATGAACTTTGATGTAGATCAAAATGGTATTAGACAAAAGAAAGCCCATTTTTAAAACCATTATCGAGCTCTATTGCAAAGAGATTCTAGATTATTTTTAAATTGACTCGGCAGATATAATGTTGAATAATTTTTGACAGACGTGACAAATCAACTCCGCGACGCTACAGTTAACAACTATCAATCAAATCATAGAGTGCAATAAAATGTCGATTACGACTTGACATCGCCACTGGGCGTGTGGACGAAAAAACATATCACTCCCACTCCGACCGGTTACAATGTGGCCAAACTAAACACACGAAATACGACTCTATCACTCAAAGAATAAGGGCCGCAACAAATGCCTACACAGCCGTGAATCCGCAGAGTTAACACCACGCCTCGACACCCGTCATTGGCAGAAATAAAAACAGCGACCACGCGTAACTCGTCACGTCTCGCCGGACAGCGAAATCGTGCAATCGGTGACAATGTGTCGCTGACCACCCGACGCTGACCCCCCCTACCTCTCTAATGCCTCACAGCTCCACACAGAACGCGGCCGGACAGAGGCCAGGCTAGAACGGACGCGTTAAATAATGATTGTGTGCCGCTTCGTGCCGTGGCTTATGAAATGACAGCTTCAATGAACAAATACCCGCAAAAGAGTTTCATCGATCACGCTCTCGGATTGCTACGCAACTTCATGTAAATCTGTGTTGCCGTTATTTTGAAAAATCGATTGTGGGTAATTGATTCGTCACAGTTACGTTCGGGTTGGTCCCACGGTCGCGATGGGAGGACAGCGCGACCCGTGTGTCGCCACCGTGACGCCCCGGAGAGCGACTGCGAAATAATCTACTGTTAAATCAATTTGCATTTGTTGCCACACAAACTGTCATAATTGCACGGACAGTTCAATCGGGGAACGTGAGTTTTTCCAATATTTCCATGAGAAAGAGCAAATAGAGGCCTTTTGACGATTATAATGGCTTGATTAAACTGTAAACAGAGTCTTAAACTATTTAATTCATACTAACAAGCATCATTTATCGACTAACATCGCTTAGTAAATAAATACATGTCTACAAATACATGAAAGGAGCGTCTGCCATCAATCGTGTGAGAACATCGCATGTCGCCCACAACAGCGAAGCGGCGGAATCGCTCTGACATGACTAAAACCACTTAATTGTTACCTAAGCTTATTTGGCAGTCATATCTGCAGAGCCAGCCAACACATATGGAAGGTAGACAGCAATTAAATGGGCCGGTGCAAGCTGGTACGGGGTGTACCGAAATTTCAACGCTCCCGAAAATACAGGGTGGAAAATAAAAGTTATAATTAGAAGCGTGCATTTGAAGTTTTTGTCGTTTTGCTTTTGGCCCCTTGGGAATTAATCTACGTGCATTATCTACTTCATAGTTCGTGTAAAGAGACTCTTGTTGTTTGAGGCATGAATGCACGCGTAAAACAAACGTATTGTTTGAGTAAAAAACACAAAAAATATATAAAAATGTATCATATCTTAAACGCATTTTAACTCTTAGTAAATTTAGACAATTTTAGCTTGCATACAAAGTTAGAACACAAAAATATGTATATTTTATCAATTATTTTTGCTTTACATGCAAATTTTACCCGTTCAACTATAACTGAAAAACTAATAATCCGTTTTATTGACTTTATTCTACTATACATCTCTCTAATTCAATATAGGCTTCACATAAAATACTATATCACAAAGCAATGAAGTCTATACGTCGTATAATCCCCCTGTATATACATTAATATGAAAACGTGTTCATTTACATTTGTCGTGGATGACGCACGTGTGGCTCGCGTGCTGTCGGCGAATTAACGAAACTACGATGTATGTGGAAGCAAAGAATAGCTGATGTTTAGATAAAACATTAAGCTTAAAATTTAGGACTGTGAAATTATTACATAGTATAAATCCAAGTCGCTAATTCTGTCTGTTTGTATGTTTGTCCACTAACTCCTCCTAAACCACTTAACGGATTTTAATGCGGGTTTCGCACTCTTTTAAATACTTTTTTCATTTAAATTTGTAATTAAAGAACATTCAGAAAAAGTTATTTTAAGTTAGCCGAAATTCAACGTAACTATCGTGAATAAGTCGCGCAAAATTACACCATTGCGACGCGTGGGCCGGTCGAGAGTAAAGATATAGATACTTAGAGGTAATGAAGTAAGAAGTAGAAACGAAAATTTCAAACGACATGGTCGGTTGATCATCTTTTATTTGTGTAAAGACTATAGTGAGGATCAATACATTGCACACTTTCTTTATTTTTAAACTTTACATATAATATAAATATGTAAGAAATCATTAATTAAAATAACTAACTAAAAACCACCTCAACCTACATGATTTTTTTTTAATTCAAGAAACCAAATGCATTTTTCTGATAAATACCAACAATGTAGAGTTCCGTCGTTAAAACAATACATATTCTTTGACATTAAAATGGTGTCTATGCCGCAACGATATATCGCTCCATAAACTACCCTCAAATTGTTCCATAACATTCATTTACAACCATGTGATCGATATCAACTGCACATTAACCTGTTTGTATTTGGAACATTTTATTAGCTGCCAGAACGTTTGTCAAGCAAAACTTTTTCATTTACAACCTTTTTACTATCCCGGATGCAGAATGTTCTTATCGTTTTTCTATTTTTAAAACTGCGTGCAATAAAAAGTACATGTTCTAGAGTTAAATAATTTTATGGTCGGGTCTCTTTTTAAATAGAAATGTACCGACAAAGTGTATGAAGGTTTAACGACTGTCATATAAGTGCAGAACTCTACCTGTTTGTTAGTAATAGGTTTATAATACAGGATAGTTTAATAACTTTGTTGCAAGAAAAAAATGGTAATAAATATGTTTATTTTGTTTTCCCCCTTACTTTAAAAGTGCTTGAAAGTTAAATGCCGCGTAGCCATCTCTATATTTATATCGTCAAGAGTTACTAAAATGTCCACTCAAAAATGAGTTATTAACAATCATAAATAATAACTTAATTAACTTCCCAGCTCGTGTTAAAGTTAATGTAACATGATTTCGGAACTATTTCGTCCACGCCCCCTCTCGTGACGAATCGTGGACGCTTTCAGCAACACTATTTGTTAATAACCGCTTTAGTTTACATTTTATGTGGTTTTACTTAGTTTAAGAGCTATTTACATGCAAAAAGGTGTCTTTTTTTATAATAAAAATAATATTTTATTTAGACATTTGTTATAAAAAATATAAGCACGTCACAACAGGTTTTAGTAACTGCAAAATCGTCCCATTTTTTGTTCGATGTAGTTGTTAGTTTGCATTCGTAATACACTCACGCCCATCAAAACTAAGTTTTCAACCCAATAAAACCTTGAACTAAAAACCTTTTCATCACACATCAGATACCGATCAACATTAGCTAGTGTACAAAACACGCGTGGCCCCACACGCAACTGAATTACCTTATCTGCCTATAAAGAACCACATTTTTCCAACAGGAAGCGGGTAGAAGTGGCTGCAATCGCGTGTGTACACGGCCTTAAGACACACGGGTCAAAAGTAGCACACACTATCGAAAAATGCTAATGTCAGATGCTTATCGCGGGGTTAACGCGTAAACCGGACCGCGCGTAGTTGACTAAATGTAACCCTTGAGCTATCTGATTACCCTCTTGGAAACAACACCAGCCTAAATTGAACTACCAACCCCCGCACTTTTCTTCGGGCGACAGAACCTTAACAGGTGAACCAGAGTGTTGGTAGAGGTCAAAGGAAATTGGTCCAAGGAACATGCGACGACGTTTGAAATATGTGGAGTGACGTCACGTTTATGTCAGCCAATCCATTAATTTCCTTATCTGGACTTCCGAAATGCGTGTGTTCCAAAAACGATTGTTAAACCTCGTGTGTTCCTTTATTAAACTTGGACATGACAAGAAGTTTTGATTTTCGAATAAGTAAACAAGAAAGGTGTTCTAAAGAATTTTTAAATAGTAATGTAAGATCGAGAAACATCGAGAAGAATTTCTCTACATTTGCTTCTTGAAACGACTGAAGTGTAAATTGAAAACGATTTATATTTATTTCCTAGTATTGGAAAACAACCTGCAGGTAGGTTCTTGGATATTTAATAGGGAACTCAGATTTAAGCAAATATAAAAACATCACTACGAATATTTCATTTTGAAACCTTATTTAGAAAAACGTAAGGTTTATTAGTAGGTAGGTATTACTATTTAGTCTTAAATATAATTCGAATATTATACAAGAGCGTACCAACATAAAACGTGACTGTTTTTGGGTACCCAAAACAGGTAAAAATCTTCGTATCTCTTACAAAATAAGGATAATCACTTTCTAAAGTTTATAACGCTAATAGGAATTACTTGTGTGTGATCCTTTGCCAATGCTTTTGTTTTTTTTTTATATGAGGCATAGACAAAAGACTGGCAGCATAAGTAACATGCCTTTGCCTTTTGTTAAGAATTTTAAAAGTATGTGCGTTTATTAGTGAAGAATTTTCTAAGAAGCTTAATGTATGAGATTGTAAAAGCAGGTAGTACGAAACGCATTGTTTTATGATCGCTCTCTATTAACAGTTATTCCCATGCACGTATAGAGTGATATTTATAGTTATTGTTAGGTTGGTTACAAATAAAAATATTAGGGTCTAGGAGTTTATTAACTTTGGTTTCGATGAAGATTTTAAATAATATATCATAGAAAGTAGTCCTAAACGTAAACTGCATTATTTTAAATTGAATAAATAAGTAGATAATATTTAATTGTGTTTTTAAGTAACTTTAAATAATATTATAAAGTAAATTTAAATGTACCTTACAGTATGACGCGCAGACACTATTTTAACTTATTCAAACCTTTTTAGAAAATAAACCTCGTTCCTCCATATCTGCGAAGTGACTAAAGAGGTTTCACACAACTACAAAACCTTATGTATATTTTCGGCCAGTTCTCCTGCATTCTAAATTCGAACGTTGCTCACGCGAGCGTGTATTTACGGCGGTATTTTGGCCGTATGTTCTCACACGTCGTGATACACATCTGATTCATTACGACGCGAGTATTTCGATCATACTGGTATCTTGTGTAGGCTAGACTATACGATTGTTTTAGCGCGAGTTTTCCCTGCTTATAAAGTATTCGTCACTTCGTTTTATTTTTACATGATTTTACTTTAAAAACGTTATTCCCCAGTACCTACATTTTATCATTACAGATGTCAAAGAGAAAAAAGTGATATTAAAAACCTTTTTCAGTAAGTATTTATCACATTTCAGATTAAGCATCACAAAACCTGCGAAAACTATTTCTCCTTTATCTTATACTATTTACTTCTTATCTCAAAATTATTTTAACAGACACACATTTTACAAAGCACTGTTCCCCGTCTTATACAACGTGTTTGTGAAGCACCGACACCATAGACAATAGAGCGTGGCATATACAACGTGTTACTCGATACAGATGATTTACATTCGACACTGTAACGGTGTTAGGATAAGACACGAAGATCATGATTGAACTAACATAGTAATATTTGAGAATATACTTAGAGGTTCCAATAGTAAGGAGATTACATGACTGCTTTGTCTAAGTAGGATATACGCCGATTTTTGTTAGTAATGTGATTTAAAAACAAATCAACGCTTATGCTTCTCAATTTGATCCACTCTGGAGTATACCTACGTAGGTATTAAAAAATGTACATTATTTTACGCATTTACAGTTACCCACGTGGTTAGATGTTCCATTATGTAAATCCATCAACCGAAACCGAGCCAGCGTGGTGGATTACAGCTTAGTCTCTCTCGCCGTCCCTTTGTCCAACTAAAATTACCAAAGAGTCCATAATGAGAGTCAAAACTCCTTACAGCGAAAAACTTCAAACTTAAAAATCGAACTCGTGCACCCGTAAATTCAAACAAATGACTAACGCTCCCGCCCGCCACAGTGGGAAATGTTATTTTTGTAAGTAGCATACGAAGGAAAAGTGCTCGCAAGTGCTGGCAAGTTGAAAACTAATCTAAGTGTCTGTACAACTTGTCAGACAAGTGCCGACGTGCAGTTTAGGGGTCCTTGGCTGAGTTGGGAATTTTGATCTATCATAAAAAAAATAAGAATATTTGGTTATCAAATTGTTCATAGGTCATCTAATGATTAGGTAAGTATGATTAAAAACTTAATATTGTCTGGTTAATCTCCAAAAATAGTTTTTTCGCAACGCAGGAAGCAGTAAATCCTTCCACACGGGTTTAAGTACCTATATCATATTATTGATTGAATGACTTATAAAAGAACTTTTAAAATTATTCGACATCCATTTTTAATGCAACTTGCAGATTATTTACAAATATGTTTTGTACTAGACACGAACACTAAATACCTGCTGAAATTCGCTCTTGACGGATTCGTTTGTTCTTTTGCTTCAGTCGAGCATCGAGCGACCGATATGAGCATCGCATACATGAAGTGCAGAGTAGTGCGCAGTCAGAGACTGTAAGATAATGAAATTATAGTTTTGTAATGACAAATAAGTTTTTGACTACATACTCTTTAAGTATGTTGAAATACTTTTATGAAACTAAGATATAAACAGTAATGTCTTTTTAAAAGTAATATGTTATAAAAATAAAAAAATAAAACTATAGGTTCTACTTACAACGGCGAAAAATCAGAAAAAGTGATTTTTCATAGTGAGGCAAACATTTCAACTATTTAGGTTTCTTACCTATAAGATTTACCTCTAAAAACCTCAAATCACCCCTCGACATATGACCCCGTTTATCGCAGATTAAACATAGCCCCGTACCAAATAAACACGTATCGGGTCGTAAATCTTACAAAACGGCGTATTAGGGTAAACTGCCACAAGTCCTACATACAACAATTTATTAGAGGTCAGATAGTATCGCCACATGAGCACCAATCGGTACGCAATTATTGTACACGCTGTGAATTATAAGTCAGTAGGGATGGGAAAAAAAAGGATTCCAAATATTAACAGTTAACAAATAATGAGAAGGTGGAGGAAGGAGAGGAATACTAAAATTCCAAACTAGAAAAACTTGAAAGGTGGAAAACTTTTTAATGTGTAAATTTATCACCTGCATATTACAAAAAGTTATTACTTTACGCTTAATCATTAAAGGAATTAATAAAAAAACAGTACCATGTAATGATGTGAAAAAGCTACAAATTAAATTATTGTTCTCAATTTATTTTGTAGCTTGTACCCTCACAATAAAATCCCCACGTAAGGGTAATTCGGAGGTGATGCATGAGGCACGCACGCCGCCCGGAAAATAGAAAACTTTTCAACCTTACTGGCGATCGCTGCCCAAACTTGTTTATTTTTCTTCCATTTTCAAAAGTTGCACACAACCTGCCAGCATCGTGAGTGTTAAACTTTTTGGTGTAGTTTTTATTTTTTATTCGCAACGATAAGTGGAGTTATGTGCACACTTCAAACTCATTAGACTTCTGTACTGGCAGGTTTGAGTTTAGTTTGTTTTTTTGTAGCAATACCCCGAATTCACTGTTAAAACAAAACACAAATGGAAAATACAAGAAAGCGTAGTATTACGTCACAAATCCGCAAAAATTGCCTTCAATAGTACAAACAATAGGTTGAAATCGATCTTATTAACCGATGGTAACATGACATGATTCGTGACGTATGAATAGCCGCGCTGTCAGTCGCGTCAATCTTGACAGTAATTGCTACACATGCGTAGTTCAGCGCAATTATTGTACTATCAGATGTAACTTGGAATTGTTCTGTTTTTGAAATCCGTATTTGTTTTGAATATAGAACCGGAATTGACGACCTCTGTGGTGCAGCTGTATGTATACCGGACTCCTAAGCGGATGGTTTCGGGTTCGATCCCCGGGTCGGGCCAATTTCGTAAAATGGTTTTTCGATATTGGCTCGTATTTGGGTGTAAGTAGGTTCTCCCCTAGTCCATTATGTGGTACCTATTACACAAGTGCTTACTGCAACTTACTTTAGGGCCTCAAAATTGGTGCTTTAGTCTGGAGAATTATTTATTTAAATTAATTGTTATCTTCCACGTGAAGAAGTTTTCTTTGAACTTGTATTTCTCCAAGTCAAGTAGAAAAAAATCTTTATCTAATTTGTTAGGTTCAGATTTGACACCCAAAGTTACCTACCTAAGAAGAGATGATTGAATTTTATGAAAGAAAAATCACGATATAATCAAGTAAAATCAGGTTAAATACACAAATTTGGGACCATAAACAAGAACTTGTAAATATTGTTTTCCAAAAGAAAGATTTGAAAAACCAACAAAGTATCAAATTCTTAACTTTATTAATCAATAGATTACACTTAATTACGTAAATGAAAGTAATTTATACAGGACTTACAAGCCCCATATCAAATGTATAGATCTCAGATACGAGTGGACTCCACGCAATATGCTTGTTAGCTAGCTCCTGTTTGATTTGTACAATAACTAGGTAATAGCCACACTTAACAAAAATATCCACACTTTATAAAAAAAACTATATTCAAATTGAAATTAATAATAACACATAAACCCTAAAAAAATACAAGCATATTTTTTTTAGGTTCTAATGTTTTTGGTACCTCTCATGCGAATATGATGATTTCTGTGTCAAAAAATAATTAGAATAATTGTTTTATCTTAATGTAAAAATATTATTCAATGCAAACCATTTAGTAACAGACCTATAAACATGTTATTTCATACTATAATGATATCCCTTGCAACATTTGTCATACATTTGCAAGGTTTTACGATGTTAGTAAATTGGTTGTCGTATTATTTGCACCTATAAAATTATTGACCACCAGTTATAAAATGCTTATAGCGCAAGTAGGTTTTTAAACATAGTTATAGCATACCTTTTATTAGAGCCTATTTCAGTGCATTACTCATTGAATAAGTCAAAAGTTGGCGCGAATGTCATAGTGACAGCTGTGGCAGAATTTAGCAGAAACACCTACTTGCTAGTTGTACATCAATCATCATCGACTTTTTAATCTGTTTGATCATCAAGAACGGTGAAATGTTCTCAGAGCTTCGCTTATTATTATTTCCCGAACTTAGTTTTTTTATTCATATACAGGTGTATACCGAATAATAAGGGTTTATTATTATTAGTTATTTAAACCCACTCAAAGCCTTTACAATAGGTACCTATCCCTACTAATATTATAAATGCGAAAGTAACTCTGTCTGTCTGTCGGTCTGTCTGTCTGTCTGTCTGTCTGTTACGCTTTCACGCCTAAACCACTGAACCGATTTTGATGAAATTTGGTATGAAGAAAGAACTAAACTTGGGAAAGGACATAGGGTACTTTTTACCGCGGGAAAATTTCTCATTCCCACGGGAAACCGACTTCCACGCGAACGGAGTCGCGGGCGCCCACTAGTTACCTATAAGTACTAAATAGAGAACCAGTAAACCAATAATTATAACTCAAATGCTACCACACCCTTAACCACATTTGTATAAACTAACAACGAACCCAATATTAATACTTTATTACAAATAACATTAGTTTTACTATTTGTTAATTTGTGGCTCACGAAATCACCAACTCAAATTATTTATGATTATGCAAAGTTCTATAAAACCTTTTTACAACAAACCTATGACTTACGGTCTAGTTATTTTGGTAACATTTTAATACGTAGAAGCCTGAATTAGATAAATGTACCTATCTATATAGGTCAATGTCACGTTTGTAAGTCTTTATAAAAGACAAATGGTGATATCTTTTTAAGTAACTTAACTTGTTTACCCTTTACACTAAAGAGACGTTGATATCAGTTTAGAAAGAAAGTAGAAAATTAAATAAATAACTTAATAAGAAAATTAACTTAACTAGCCAATCGAAGGAAACTAACTAATATAGTTTTAATTGACAATACCGTGCGGAAGCGCGGTATCTTAAAGTAAAAACACCTTACTGTTTTGAAAGATGGGACCTAAGTATATGGGTTATTGTACACAGAAAGATAACATTGTCTGTCCAATTATATATTTAAAAATTCCTATCACGACCTTCATAAATGTCCTTCATAAACCAAAAATTTATTTAAAATGATTAATTAATTAAAACGTATTAAACAAGCCTGCAAAAGTCAAGGGTATGATTGCAAAATTTATAGGAATTACAACCTAGAACAATCACTATAAATAAAATGTATAAACAAATAAATCGGACACAAGTATTACACCAATAATATTTATGAACAACTTAATGATTATTATAATCAACTACCTTGCCTATAATCCGCTTAGATTATTGTAACTTACCAAGTCGGCTTATTTGTAAGCGTCCTTCATAAAAAAAGTTAACAAGTCGCCCTTAACGGTCCATTCACAGGTACCTTTGTTGTGACAACTTTTGTAAAGAAACCTCGCCCTCGTGAATAGATGAATCACCGGCTTGTTGACCGATACATTATATTACTTACGGACCGAAATACGCAGCGCCATAAGCTAATTATAGAGGATATAAATGAGAACACCGATTTTTTAGGTCCAGAGCAAACGGAAAAACTGTCGACGCAATCGCGGATTGGAAGCTACTAGAAATTTGTTATTATTTTTTAATCTACCTTCAATTAAAACTTTTATTCTACGGCGACAGCGCTTCGTATTTGCTATTTTTATTGAGTAGGAAATCAACTGATAGAAATTAACAAATTAAAACTAAATGCTAAACATATAAAAAACCTAAGTTAATTATTCTATTTAAAATTAACAAAATAAATGCGGATTGTATGTGTGCGTCGCCTACAATATTCGCCCCTTAGTGCTAACAGCACTATCATCCCGTGGGTTGAGTAGAGCGACGCGTGTAACAGGACGACGCAATGTACCGGTGCGTGTGCGCACATCTACTACGCGGACGCGGTTGTCACTACCTGGGTGGGCCGCAGTCACTACTCCATGTCGCCAACTATTACGCTCTAGGTTAGGTTCCACTAAAATAACATAATCACCGACTTGCAACGATCTATTTTCTTGTGTCCATTTTTGACGCGGTAAAAGTGTGGGCAAATATTCTTTGGTCCAACGAACCCAAAAGGTATCTGCCAAACGTTGAGCCACTCGCCATCTTTTCCTAAGACAGAGGTCGCTGTCGTCGTATTTGCCGAATGATGGAGCAACTGATGAAGACCCAATCAAAAAATGGTTGGGCGTTAGAGCCTCCGGATAGTTTGGGTCAGTAGATACGTGAGTTATCGGGCGGCCGTTGACTATCGCCTCTACCTCAATCAGTAACGTCGCTAACGTATCTGGGTGAGGGGCGCGTTCTTTTAAAATTATTTTTAATGAAGACTTTACAGTTCGAATCATTCGTTCCCATGAGCCACCCATTTCAGGAGCTCCTGGAGGAATGAATTTCCATTCTATTCCGCGAACGGTTCCGTCGTCGCGTAACAAATCAGTATTTATTTCAGCTAAGCTGCGTTTCAGTTCGTTGTCTGCACCCCGTAAGTTTGTGCCATTATCTGAATAGATAACGCTAGGAAATCCACGACGTGCACCCATTCGACGTAGCGCCATAATGGTAGAGTCAGTACTGAGATCCTCAGTAAGCTCTATATGTATGGCTCGTATGGTCAGACAGGTGAATAACATACCGTATCGCTTTTGCCTTCTACGTCCAACTGTAACCTCTAGTGGCCCAAAGAAATCGACTCCGGTAAAACTAAAGGGACGTCGTGATTGTTGCAGTCTGGCTAGCGGTAAGTCGGCCATACGTTGGGGTTTAGCTACAGCTCTTCTGTAACGACAAAGTAAACATTGACTAGACACTGTGCGAACGGTGGGCCTGAGTCGCAAGACCCAGTATCGCTGTCTTAGCTCGTTGACAACGAGTTCGTTAGCACCATGTAAAGCCTGTCGGTGATGGTGCTCTACAAGTAGGCGCGTGATGCGGTGCTGTCCGTCAAGAATAGCGGGTCTCTTCACTGTCTGTTCTACGCCGACGACCCGATCAATGCGGCCCATGACGCGGAGAACACCCGACTCATCAAGGTAAGGTGACAGTTGCAGCAAACGACTATTTGCAGGCAGCGGCTTTCCTTGCTGTAAACAAGTCAATTCAGTTGCAAATGTCAGATGTTGACACTTTTTTATGACGAGCTCTTCTGCTTCTTTTATTAGTGTAAGGTCAAGTTGTACATCCTGACGCTTACATTTTCTAATAAAAAGCAGCACTCGGGCGGTGGCACGAATAAGGATATTCCACTTCGAGATATTATCTTCGTTTGGTAAAGATAAATCTGAGTGTCCTATAACAGTCAACACTGATAGTTCTTCACAAGTGACCTCTTGCGTACGATTGGTAAATTTCGTATTCTTAGGCCAAGTACTTTCCGGTTGAAGTAAAAAGGAAGGTCCCTGAAACCAAATATCAGAATACTTCAATGCGGGTGCGTCTTCGCGGGTCGCTATGTCGGCAGTATTCAAACTCGACGGCACGTGACGCCACTCTTCGCTCTTCGTCAGTTCATCGATTTCTCCGAGGCGATGTGCCACATATGGTTTATAATTCCTAGGATCACTTCTTATCCACTGTAAAACAGTACTGGAATCTGTCCAGTAAATTCGTTTTACGGCCTGAATGTTGTTATGTTCACGACCAATAGTATCGGCTAGACGGGCACCAAGTAACGCTGCCTGTAGCTCGAGCCTAGGTATGGATATGGGGCGCAAAGGACTAACTCGACTCTTACTCGCGATAAAACATACATGTACGCGTCCATCTTTTAAAATGAATCTCCAATATACAACTGCAGCATACGCCTTCGTTGATGCATCGCAAAAAGTGTGCAATTGGCATTCGAGTACATCAGAGTAATTAATAATACCTAACGAGGTTTGTTGCTGCACGCCGGGGAAGCAAGGTGTCCATGTTCCTGATTTTAAATAACAGCGTGGGACGCGCAATGAACTTAACATTTGCAAATCTTTAAGCCAACTAACAAATTTTGTGTGCTCATCTGAATGGATACGGCAACCCCAATCAACACCGCTACGATGAACAGATTGAAATATTATTTTACCTTTTATGATAAAAGGTGACAGGAAACCGTGCAAGTCGTACACAGACATAATAATGCTAAGCATCTGTGACTTAGTAGGGGCCTGAGTGCCATTTAATATATCCTGAGCCATGCGTTCTAAGTTTATTTTAAAACCAAAAGAATCTTCATTTGGGTACCACATTAATCCTAGTGTACTCTCTCCGACATTCGTATCTCCGTGGCTGAATGCTATGGCTGTCTGCGCAAGCGCATCCGCCGGAATTGTCTGTACTACGCATTTACTGTTACTAGACCAACGCGCTATTTCGAACCCTCCCTTACTGTGTATATAAGAAATATCGCGCACTAACTGAATAGCCTGGCTTTCGCTGTCACATGAATGAATGCAGTCATCCATGTAATGATCATTAATAATAACGTTCACGGCCTCAGGATATAAATCCTGGTACTTAAGCGCATTTTTATTTTTAATATATTGCGCGATGAATGGCGAACAAGTTGCACCAAAAATCAAACTATTCATTACACATATTTTTATGGGTTCATTCGAACTATTTTGCCATAAAAATCTCAAAACATGCTGATCCTCAGCACGAACTTTTATTTTTAAAAACATATCTTTTATGTCTCCAACAATAACAAAAGAATGTTGTCGGAAACGTAGCATAATACCTAAAAGCGAATTATACAAATCGGGACCCGTTAATAAATAGTCGTTCAAACAGACACCGTTAACTTTAGCTGCACCATCAAAAACTAATCTTAATTTGCCCGGTTTATTTTCATTTTGCACACCAAAGTGTGATAAGTACCAAACGCGACTAGCCGAGTGTTCAAAATCATTTAGTTCCCGCGCGTAGCCTAACTCAAACAACATCTGTATCTCTTTCTGATACCTACTTGCGTATGAATCATCCGCTGCAAATTTTTTCATTAAACCTTTCAAACGTGACAATACATAACTATAACTATTAGGCATAGAAAAATCATTTTTACTAAAAGGCAGCCCCACCTCCCAGTAATCATTAATGTTGTGCGAACTTTCGTCTAAAATACTAACAGCTCTTAAATGATCCGTATTCTCACGACGTACGGTCGAAATCCCAATAGAATCTAACTCATAGTTTTGTTTTATTAAATTCGTCAACTCCTGATTGTCGGAGTGAGAGAGATGGAACGTGTGCGCATTTACGTGAGTGCGACTGAGACCCACGCAGCCATGAATAGTCCATCCTAATCGGCATTTCGTTGCATAAGGTTCAAGGTCATTGCCATGCAATATTTCTAACGGAGCCATTAAAAAATAGTTATCTTCCCCGATAAGCAGGCGAGGCACAACACATTCCTTATAAACAAACTGTTTTATATGCGAAAAATTGTCACAAGTTAAGCTATTAATTACTGACAGGTTTTGTTTTGGTAACTTTAATTTGTCAACTTGACGTAAAGTTATATCATAAATATTGTCATTATGAATACCAGATATTTTAGTACATATTCTAGGTGCATCGGGTTGAAATATTTCGACACCGAATGCGTCTATAAACTTAATAGAACTAGGTTCAAAACACTTAAGGCCTAACTCCTGTACTAAAGTCTTATCAATCATTGAAATCGCGGCACCATCATCTAATAATGCAAATGTACTCACAGTACCGAGAGGTCCACT
Organism: Emmelina monodactyla; assembly: GCA_916618145.1. Lineage (NCBI taxonomy): Eukaryota > Metazoa > Arthropoda > Insecta > Lepidoptera > Pterophoridae > Emmelina > Emmelina monodactyla. The sequence goes on from OU745319.1 coordinate 2,523,711, forward strand.
GACGTTCACTTTTACCACTTTGAGTAATACTTGCGTGGAGGGCGCCGGGCACTGCGCGGGCGCAGGCCCCGCCACGTGCGCGACGGTGGCGCGCGCCGGCCGCGGCCCGGGCGCAGGCGGCGGCGGCGCGGTCGCGGCGTCGGCACACAGCTCGTCCATAGCGGCGGCGCGCGGTTCCCACGGCGCGGCGTGCGAGTCCGACGACGGCTGCATGTCCGAAGTGACGTGGGATGTCGTATGCCTCGTAGTCGGTTTGTTGTAGTGCAACAAATGATGATGGGCGAGTCCACAATTGTCTATGTTGCAAAGCGGTGCTGGGCATTCATTGCGATCGTGTTTACGTGATAGGCAACAGAAACACAAGTTGTTCATCTTAACGTAGCTCCAGCGATCCTTTCTCATGGCACGTTTAAATATACGGCAATTAGGTAGGTCATGTGTTGATTTTTTGCAGAAATTACATAAAGTTGTGTTACCGTCGCATGTTGAAGTTGTAGCGAGAATGGATCTGTTGTAGTTATTATAGCGGGAGTCAACTATTTGTTTCCGTGTGTCGGGTGCAGGATCTAATTTCTTAAATTCTTTAGGCAAAGCCATACCTACAGCTGATATCATTTCGGCTTCGCGCTTGAGAAATGATGATATCAACTCCAACTTAGTACTTTGTTCACTTAATTTCTCATATGCGAAATCTGTCCACTTACCAATAAGTGTACTCGGTAGTTTTGACGTCACTGTTATTAACAACTCTGGGCTACATAAATAATCCTTTTGATTGATCGCTCGTAAAGTTGCTACACAATTGCTGACCTTCACGGAGAAATTAAAAATATCTTGTTGATAGTTGTTAGGTAACGGAGTCAACTTCTTCATTTGAGTAAGCAAATGGTGAACAATGATGTCAGATCGACCAAACCGTAACTGCAGTGCCTCCAGAATGTGTGAAGGTGAAGTATTTCCTATCAAAAGATCGGTGACTGCTTCCTTAGCGTCTCCTCTCAATGCACGTCGTAGTCGCCACAAGTTTTCTGATTCGGTGAATTGGCACATACGTGAGGTTTCATCATATGCACTCTTGAAATGAAGCCATTCAATGCAGTCTCCACTAAAAAATGGTAGTTCACGTGGAGTCGACAAACGAGTGAGGAGTCGTTCTTCCTGTTTTCTTGGTGCCGAAATCATGATGTCCTTGAGAGTGTTGGCTAGCTGCAGAATCCCGTCGACCGGCTGAGTGGAGGGCGGTGCGCGGCTCGGCTGAGTACAATGAGTAGCCAGCGCCGCCTCCGTGGCCGTCGCCGCCGCCGCGGGCTCCGGCCCGGGCGCCTGCATCCTGCTGTGGTCCAACCACGCCTCAACTTGTGAACGTACTTTAATGTCACTATTTTTACTGCATAGTGAGCGACACGCGGACTGATTGTCGTCGTCTTCGTTGATCATAGCTAAATCAACTTCAAGTTGCTTGTCTATAAGCTGCATTTGAATCGCTGCTTTGGCTTGAGCGGCCTCCAGTTCGAGTTGCTTGCGTCGGGCTTGAGATGACGTGGATTTTTTTGTCGAACACGTTGATTCGGTTTTAACCGACGTGTGTTCTTTTAAAGTTACTTTCGAATGTCCTGGATGTATCTTCAGCGATAAATTATCGTTTGGTAAAGGCACTTTTTCACTACTTTTTGCGAGTATATGTTCGGACGCAAACTCTAACCTTTCGGTCAACTTTAGCCGGTCCTTTGGCCTTATTTTATCGCACTGCGGTGATCGAAACATTTAAATAGTTTGTAGGCACTAGTTAACTACTAGATTTGGCTCGAATGGACCAGATTTATAGAGGATATAAATGAGAACACCGATTTTTTAGGTCCAGAGCAAACGGAAAAACTGTCGACGCAATCGCGGATTGGAAGCTACTAGAAATTTGTTATTATTTTTTAATCTACCTTCAATTAAAACTTTTATTCTACGGCGACAGCGCTTCGTATTTGCTATTTTTATTGAGTAGGAAATCAACTGATAGAAATTAACAAATTAAAACTAAATGCTAAACATATAAAAAACCTAAGTTAATTATTCTATTTAAAATTAACAAAATAAATGCGGATTGTATGTGTGCGTCGCCTACACTAATATTGCACGAAAGTTTGTTTGTAAAATAAATGTTTCCTTAGGTACGTACTTAGTTTGAACAGCGGAAGAGTTTTTAAAACATGAAAATGAGACACATTTGTCTCGCTGCGGCAACGGATATGCAAAACCAAAGCCGTGTTAAGCGCCTCCCGGACCTCTAGCTCCATCTATTACAATCCAACGAAGACGCACTCAACTCGCTCCCCGTTACCGCTCTCAACCCGTTACACCTGAAGAAAATTACAAGTAAAAGGGTACACGCTATATACTCAACAGTAGGTATCCAATACATAGTGTCGAGTAGGCGTCACATCACATATGTGTACGTGGGTATGTGTGTGAGTGACACATGTGTGCCGGGCGTGGCGTGGGGCGCGGGCGGGGCCGGGGGCGGGGCGCCACGCGCGCCAGCAGCGCCGCCGGCCGCGCGCTCACTCCGCGCCCGACCTCCGCCGCCGACACACGTCCGCGCCGCATCGCCGCTCACACCCGCGCAGTGCTACCCGTACCCGACTATCTTAACCGTGAACTCCGAGTGCTAACTAGGATTGTGAACCCGCCACCGAGGCGATATATCGAGAGAAAGGGTAGGCAGAGGGCGGTGCGAGGCCGCGCACGCGCGAGGCAGCGCGCCACACACGCGTCGTGGTCGCCGCGCGCCATGGACGACAAGACGAGCGCCACTCCCGGCGAGGAGCACTACAGCCTCCGCTGGAACAACCACCAGGCGCACCTGCTGCGCTCCTTCGAGGCGCTGCTGCACGCCGAGACGCTGGTCGACGTCACCCTCGTGTGCGCCGAGCGCCGCGTGCGAGCGCACAAGGTCCTGCTGGGCGCCTGCAGCCCGCTGTTCCGCCGGATATTCAGCGAGAACCCGTGCAAGCACCCCGTGATCGTGCTGAAAGACTTTCAAGGATGGGAAGTGCAGGCGGTGGTGGACTTCATGTACCGCGGAGAGGTGTCAGTGGCGCAGGAGCAGCTGGGCACGGTGATCCGCGCGGGGGAGTCGCTGCAGGTGCGCGGGCTGGCGGACCAGGAGCCGGACGCGAGGTCGGCGCCGCCCAGCGAGCCGTCGCCGGCCGCCAGCCCCGAGGGGCCCACGCCGCGGCGCAAGCAGGCGCGGCCGCGGCGCCGCTCGGGCGAGGCGGACACGCCGGAGAACCTGTCCATGCGGCGCTCGCCCAGCGGCGGCCTGAAGGCGGTGCGGCTGGCGCGCCCGCGGTCGCCCGTGAAGCCCGAGCGCGAGGACGAGCCCGACGCCGAGCCGCCGCCGCACCGCATGTTCCCGCCGCACCAGGACATGTTCCCGTCCGTGCCGCCCAACGTCTCCGCGCTCTCACTCACACCACCACACAGTAAGTTACTTTTTATTTACGAACCACCTAGGTGAAGGTGCTGTAAAACTTTATTATAAACATTGAATCGCAACAAGTCTAAGATTTTCGCCATAAAAACTGCGTACTTATCAAGTGTGTAAAATCGGTAAACAAAACTAAACAATAATGTTCGATCTTAAAAAAAGTTGGTTTAAGATTCGGCATTCGTTACTAATAAATAATAAGTGGATAAAACAGCAGACAGGTTAAAAAGTTAAGGTCAATCAAACTTATAACAATGTCATCGTCGTAGATGAATAATCACTGCAGCTATAAATAATGATCATTGACAAAAAGATGACCTCTTTCTCATTGTCACTGGCAATTTAATTGTTTTTTACCGTAAACATGTACTATCTGGGCAGAAATACACATCCAAGAAGTAAATTCAATGCCACTATGATTAATAGAAAATATTAAATATGGTTTACTGCTTTAAAAAAATTGAAACTAAAAACCCTTATTATTTATAATCGATAAAAGTTTAATCATATATTTAAATTCAAAATAAATAGTTCTATAATCGAATTAAGTTTATCATCAGTACCATCGCTTATCCCTTATCAGATATAAAGTGGTGATATAAATTGAGATCACCTATTCATACGTCGAAAGCTTTAACTCTGTAGGCGTGTGAAGTCCTAACTTAATAAACTCCATTAAAATCCCTAGTCATCTGACGTGAAATATAATCATTCCAAATGACGGTTCCTTCATTCTGACAGACCTATATGGACACCATAAACGTATGTCAGCGTAAATTTTACACCTCAGTAATAATTGCCTTAAGACTTCTTCACAAGAGGAAGCAATTCAAACATCCATCTTGTTTTATGAGCCCTTTTCGATTTCTAAACGTGTTTGTAGAGGAAATGGTAACGATTCTGATGATGTAATTACAATACCATGTTATATGTGCAAAGTTACTGTAGTGTCCCATTTGCTACACCATTATTGACTCCTCTTAAACTCTATTTCACAAGAAAACATAAAACCCACAACCATATTTCTCAGAAACATTGGCAGAACACAAGACTTCTAATATAGTTCTCTATTACGTTTGTGGAAACACCGTAATTTAGATCAGACTTAATTTCATCGTTATGGTTACAGTACCTTAAACACTTTTATGGTGTGGACACCGTAAAGCCATTTGAAAAAACAAAACGTCTAAACGTAAGCGTTCAGAAATTATAGTGTAATGTATTTTATACAGCCTCAGCTTCGAATTAGTCCAAGGAGTGGTTTTATACATCAATTTTGTTTTATTGTTTCCTCAGTTTCGCGTATGTGCTGAGCGCTTGATTGCGCCATAATAGTCGTACGTTTGTAATGAAGGGTTGCACGCACGCACTAGACGCACACTGGGGAGACCACTGAGGGGACTCTTCCGCGTTCACATTGCCTGCCCGAATCGACACCATTTAAAAAGTTTACGTTCCATTTTTAAACTCGCAAATCTTTTTTAATTTGTCTCTGCCTTTTTCGTTGCGTTGTGTTCTTTCAATTTCAGAGTGCATACGATGGTTTTCAATTTTAACGTGCGTTTTATTGTTTCCTTTAACTCCGTGTATGATGAGATGTTGATTACGACTAATGGTGGCGCGTAAATGTAATGAAGGGTTGCTGGTTGCAATCTCAAAGCCGGATGGCTTCCTGATTGCCACTCCGGCTGCGCTTGACAATTCCAAATTCGATTTTCCCGTTGATATTTTATGTTTCTTTTTATTAAAGGCAAAGTAAATAGAAACTATTATAATAATTATGTCGTAAAACTCGATAGATTACACGCTCAGTAATTTATTTTATTTAAAGTATTGTGGTGGTAATTTACACAATTAGGGCAATTACTAGATTGTAATAAAGGTATATTTTTTGTACTTTGTGTGGCCCTGCTGTGTTTTTATGTTTTCTGCAACAGTTGTCGCTTTACATTAAAACATTCACGGTTTGTGAAGATTATTCAAGATCATTTTGAGTTCACTTGAACTTTGGAGGTTTAATATAAAAAAACGTTTTTTTATACTAATAGATAGTTAGATAACCTACTCAATAAATCTTTGGTACAAATTAATGAAAACACCACCAATTTATGACTCATTTCAACTGTTTAATGTGCTTTGTTAATACATTTGGTTTAGCAATAACTTTTAATGAGTACCTTTTTATCTACGAAACTATTCTATTATATGGAAGTATTCATTAACTAGTGGCCGCCCGCGACTACGTTCGCGTGAAGTCGGTTTCCCGTGGGAATGAGAAGTTTTCCCGCGGTAAAAAGTACCCTATGTCCTTACCCAAGTTCAGTTCTTTCTTCATACCAAATTTTATCAAAATCGGTTCAGTGGTTTAGGCGTGAAAGCGTAACAGACAGACAGACAGACAGAGTTACTTTCGCATTTATAATATTAGTAGGGATAGCCAATTACTAACACACGACACACAGGGTATAGTGTTTTAAAACATATAAAAAAAACACCTAAGCGATCATAAAAAAATTTAGACAATGTTTCAAGCAAGTAAAGATTAAATAATTTCTTATCACTCTATTTTCAAACTGGCAATCTCACTTATTTATGATCGCCACTCCTTTATCAACAAATTGTTTAAATGAATATTGTTCCAATACTTATAATTGGCTGATAATTCGAGATGTTCACGCGAGGTCTTACCAACCTTCTTGAAACAAATGCTGATTGACATTGACACACTGGCAGCTCACGCAATTGATAGAAAAAAAGAAATTCTAATCAGAATCGTTCGAATTACAAATTATTGATGCAGAATAAAAATTCATATTCATTCATACTTACTTGTTCGAGTATGTTTTGTGAATTATTGAATATGAATGAATTAAAATTACCTACTAATAATAATGTATTCAGGTTTTAGGGCGAAATTGAGTAGTATTGATTGGTACCGAAGTATGGATACTTACTTTATTGGTAATCGAAACGATTGAATACAAACCAAATTTGTTAATACAAAATAAACAAAATAAAACCAATATTTTAAACAAGACTACCCTCTTTTTTTAATAAATAATAAGTCATAAAAAAATTAAAAAGAGAAGTTTGTAAACTGTTTGCATAACATATTTTATTCGGTATCGGAATATAATATAAAATATTGTTTTCAAAGTTTGCTGAGCTAATGTCGTAACCTTAATATAAATAAACGTATTTAACTAGGTAAGTACTAAGTATAGATTTAGTTAAATCTATTCAAAAGACACCTACATCTTTTAACATTTGTAATTAATAACTTCTTACTTTGGCAACCAAAATTCTTTTTTTTAACAAAAATCTACGTGTAGGTAGAATAACATAGACACGAGAAGAATATGTAGGTACTTAATTGGCACCACACGTTAGATGATAAATAAGTGAGTACCCGGGTAAAGTAATAAAGCTTTTCCGCTCTGCTTTCCATTTTATGACGTGTGTTTAAATTTAAAAATAGAACCGTGTCCCGCGTCACTACAACTGCCGTGAATACGCAGGACGCCGCATGAGTGCGATTTACATTGAATCGACGCCGGCGCTCTGCAAACCTAGTATTTAAACTTAAAGTTGCCATTTGCAATATTGGAAGTTCTTTTTATTGGTTAATGTGTAAAAATATAATCCGATGCAGTGATCGATTGTTAATTATTATACCTGACAAAAATATGGCCCGTTTAGACATCACAAATAAAGTATTAAACATAAAACGTTTACTACACACACAATATCTATAGAATAATCCTTGACTTGAATTTGACAAACCTTTTTCAAGACTTTTATCAAGAATCATTCGATAAATACTTACTTACATACGTAACTACTTAAGTACATTATTAGTAGAAAAAACATTAACAAGAATCATAATCATAAGAAACACATCACTTGTGTTTATTATAAACTGCATAACTTAGGTTTGCTACCATAGTAATACTTTTAATTGCTCCAAGTTGTAAAATGGATAATACTATAAAGTTTATGTTACATGAAAAGTATGTTAAAATAATATTGTATATTACAAAACCAACATAAAACGTTCCAACATTCTGATACGTAGCATTAAAATTTCGCTACTAAAGTATACATTAGTGAAAGTTACGAGAGTTTATAGACCAAGATCTTTCATATTTATATACCTAGGACTATGGTTACTAAAGATTTATTTGTATATCGAACCATTACTGAACTATTTTATGACTGTCCAGTTGCATACAAACTCATTTTTGATTTGTAAGCTGGCATATTACAGAATCAATTTCTTTTTAAATTTTGTTGCTGGCCCAACATAATTAAAAAGAAGAAATAAAAATACATCCAGCTAGTACCAGCCCGTCACATGTGCGTGTGGCCAGTGTTAATTGGTGTTCTAATCAGCCATTGTTTGAGGTACTCGCGTCAGTTTTTACCGCGCGGCGCCCGACATGAGATGAGTGTGTGACGACGATTGATTCACTGAATGTATGCCGTTTACACGTTTACACGTGTAATGAGGCAATTCTAGTATCTAATTAGTCACAATCTTTCTCTATATATTTATCTCCGTTTTCTTCAACTAACAAAGAACGAACACTTAGCAACATAAAATTATTGAAATTAATTTTTCTTCATATGCAAACTAAAGATTTACGCTGTCATTTTGTAGAACATAAACCGGTAGCACTTATTTACGTACGTACAACCCCACAAACAATCGCATGGTGACAAGAAAATAAACTCAATTGCGAACCACCATCAATTCTGCCAGAATAACCCCCCGCGGTTCTACCACTGCACCGTAGGCGGACGGTAACATAATACAGATAATACCCATATCAAAGCATAACCAAGATTTATACCAATACGTATGAGAATATAGGAAAGCTATTTTAGCTTTCGCGCACTGCCGGCATTCAGGGAACTTTCGCTCTAGTTTAGAAAAAGATAACGCTCCGAATTCGAATTTTGACGTCTTGTTTTTTTTGTTTCTTTTTTGTTTGTGCCGCGTTCGAACCAGCCAGTAAATAACAATTGAATGATTCAAACGAACCTACTTGCAGAATTGAACTGTACATTTAAGCATTTGCTCATTTCCGGTTAAGGTAATGTGGTATTCGAGCATATCGTATTTTTTCTTTAGAAAAACACTGTCAATTATAATTTGAATCATATACGTACGAAATCATGACTAATTCGTAATACCAATTGTTTTTTTCTGTGAGATAGAAATAGATGTTAACATGTACTGTAAATATTAATCTTGAGAGAAAAAAGAAACAAATCTTTGGGACGCACTCTTCCCTCTTCCAAACTGGCAGAAAATCGAATGGAAACTTAAGTATACGTATTTGCTGAACTTAGTTGTACGCCCACTTAGCATAAAATATGTTACGAATTACAAAGTTTGAACATACCTTGATTTATTTAGCGAGTGACTAGATCGTGAAATGTGAGAGCTATGCTCGTGAACAAACAAACACGCACACACACAGATTATATTTGAATATAACTGTTCCATTCCTGATTGTAAAGGGATACGAATTAACATAAAGCATTGGACCAATAAAGGTGGTTTCACACGACGCGAGTCACCTGCACTACTAGCTTTCAAGTCAATACTAACTTTCCTGATTTCGACGTATCCAGCTATAACGTCTATCTAAATGACAGTGGCGTGGTATTTCTTGCAGTTATTCTTGCTAATAGTTGCTAGTATCGTGTGCTAAAGCCCTTATTTGATGTAAATAGGCAAGTGAATAGAGATTGGCATTGTTCGTATGAGCGAAAGTATATCGAAACCTGGTCAAGTGGATTTATCGTCAGCAGTTGTATTATAAATGCGAAAATATGTTCATGGACATATTTGTCATACAATGCAAATATGGACCATAAAATTTAAATGTGGAATGTTAATAGAAATATCTTTATCTCAATTTGGATTATTCAAATTTGAAAACAGAATAAAAAGAAGAAGCACGTTTGTGTACAAACCAATAATTTTATTCGTAACAGGCGCAAGCCATTAAAACATTCTTGTTTTCTTAAGCAAACAAAGAAAAACCGTATGCAGGAGAATCGCTGAAATCGCTTAATTTAGCGAAATATTTACTCTTCTCCCCTCTCTGCTTACTGTATTCATTCTGTAGCATGGCTAATAGGCTCTCCAAACTGAATTCATCGCCTATACATATTCACATGATCATTTAAAAAGTAAAACGCTAGCATTCACAACAGAAATGTTGGCTGTATAGACAAATAAGCTTTGCCGCGTTCGTGTATGAAAAAAAAACAATATAAATAACTTAGCGCCGGTTCGCATTCTTTTTTCAAAATTAGCACCATTCGGTTTTATCAAAGCAAGACAAATTATTCCAGCGTCATACATAAACCGGATTAATTAAGAGAACCGAAAAATATGAACAATACAATATATTGTTCTTTGTTACCACACATGGGATACATTTATACTAATTATACTTTATACAAAATATGTAATGCAGCCTTCTTGTACGTACTTTTTTAATTACCAAGTCTAATTTGTCAAATTTCGCAATGAATAGTTGCAATACATCAAAACAATTAGTCATTTTTAAGTTACAGCTGTGAGCTTTGAAGTCGTTACGGTCGATTTTAGTATGTAGATTGCTCGAAAAATTCCATTACGAACGTACGTTTATTACGTATGATGGGACAAGCGAAAATGGATCATAAATTAATGTAAGTTAGTGCAGTAGTAAATAGAATGGAATGCGAGGCCTGTTATGTTCGCATTAAAAGTGGAGTGATTCGCCATTTTGTTTTTTTGTTTCGCATAATTAAATAATAGTAATTAATTACATGGATAATTTGAACACACATTATAAAGAGCGTGATACATTTATATGTATTATTAATTTTGGATTCGCAATAACCAATAATAGCAAACCGTATTTAAAACTGAGTAAAAAAGTTTTATGACTAAATCAAAACACTTACAATTTGATAACATAAAAAATATAATTCGCCTTTACTTTTAATTAATTAAACTGTCATTTTATTACATTTAATTATCTTTGATAAGGCTGTACTGTTTTATTCTCTGCCACACACATGTCAATCAATAATAACGATTGTTCATCGTGAATGAATCATGATTGATATGATTGATACATCAATCATCGTTTGAATGCAGAATCTTTTTTTATATGTCAATATGAAGGCGCAATTCAATTATATGAACATTGTAAACCAAAGTAGTTATTTCATTATTAATGTAAGCGATTCTTTAGGATTATGTTTTTTGTATGCCAGACTAACACCATGCCCTAATAACACTGACGCTGAGAACATTATCCTACTAATATTATAAACGTGAAAGTTTGTGAGTATGTATGGATGTTTGTTACTCTTTCACGTAAAAACTACTGGACGGATTTTTACGAAACTTTACAGATATATAGGTTATATATCAAAATAACATGTAGGGTACTTTTTACCGCGGGAAAACTTCGCATTCCCACGGGAAACCGACTTCTACGCGAACAGAGTCGCGGGCGGCCACTAGTATCACCTAAAATGTATGCGTAATCTGTGTTTTACTACGAAACTGAAAGATATAAGGAAATATCCATTGCGCTTTTTTATCTTTTAAGATAAAAATTCTAATGAAAATTTAAGTACTCCAATTTCAACCATCTCCAATACATTTCCCGGGACAAATACAATATTAATTACAGATAATCTCGATCTAATCCTCGCAATCAATAATAGATCGTTAGTCAGAGGCGGCGACGTGCTTCGCTAATTGGAGTCGAACCCGGGACGGGGTCACTGTAAATAACACAGGTTTACGACTGAGCACACATATCAATATACGAACAAACACGACCAACGAATAAACTGTTATAGGGTGTATTTTAATTTTATTATCAGTTTCCTCATTGGTTGTGCTAAGTTGATTCTATTTTCTTCTACGGTTAAGAAGAGTAAGGATAAAGTAACTTCAATTCAAAACGGATTTATATACAACGCTTCGAATAACGCTATAAACATAAGGACAACAACAATGCCAAATAGTTATTCGTTAAATAAAAACACGAAATCTTAGTTAATTTATTCGCTTGGAAGTACAATGTCACAGTCAAACGTACAAAATGTATTCGTCAAAGGATCAAGCTCTGCGATCAATACAAAAGAGTTCAACGCGTGTCGCAAGCACCTCCCTACTGATCATTAGCAGAAACATTGTTATAATAACAGCTTGCACACAAATTCGCACGTCAATATCAATTCTAAAACAATTTCGAGATCTTACCTCTCCAAATTATTAAAAATATTCTCATGTTACTTACTTAATTCTAGTTTGTTCTATAAATCATCATGTTCGTCAGAATTGTGCGCAGACGCAATTAAAAAGCACATCAAAACTAGGCTGCGCCATTGTGGATCATGACCTTTTCAAATTGGCCCGATAACATCATCACATTCGGACCATTCCGTTACTATACTTATGTAAATTATTGCCATTTCCAAAAGCAAAGATCACTTTTCTCAGAGCGGCCATAAATAAAAAAACGAGCTCACAGAAGTTCCCATCACGCGACCGGAACTGAAATCACACATTACATTTAATTTTATACGAATTTAATAATAAGTGAGATGCGCAGTGCCATTGTTCTGAGCGCCATGAGAAACAAGAGTGGATTTTGTTTTTGTGGTCGATAAAGAAGCGCCGACGCACAATTGGGAGGGAGATTGATGCGCATGCGTGATCGTACCGGCCTGCTGTGCGCATGACTCGATCATTAATATCCCACATCCCCGAGCAACCGACGAACCACCTAACAATATCTTATTGTCGTCCCTCCGACGTAATTGATTCTAACCGTTAAATATGAAATTAGAACGAATGAATGAGAGCGAGAGTGGTGAATGAAATCCGGAATTAGCTCACGAGTAGCGTATGTTTTGTTCGTATGCTCAGCGTTCCACAAAGGCTTCTCACCGCCACAAAAACCCACGAAAACTACATGTCATGTTTAAAAAACGACGTATGCCGGTCAATCTCCGAGCGTCATGGGAATCGACGACGAATCACTTTTAGAAAGCAATTAAAATCAGTGCGCGCGAGCAACAAGAGGAAAAAATGACGATCGACACATGAAATCGAACAACTCGGTCGACTTGCGCGGAACTAATCTACCCTACACACAAAAAGGCAAAGACACGACTTGACATCTAGCCAACACACTTACTAAAAACGGTACGATTCTAACTTTCGGCAGTAAGCTCCAAAAACTAAACGCAAACCTCGAGGTTTCAATCAAAAAGTTCGGAAACCAAGAAGGTCGTCACAAAAAACAATCGGTAATCAAAGTTAGACAAGACGGCATCGACTTCAAAAGGTAAAACCACAAATTCGGCAGCCGCCCCACCACATCCCTATATATGACTAAACGATCTTGTTGTACGTGATTTCCTTTGCCAACTTTTAAGAAGGATAATCCCTTAGCACCACTCAGTGTTATTAAATTATAAAACATATTGACCCGAGTGAGCGCCGGCGAGAAAATTTATAAGATCGTTAAAAACCTCATAAAACTAGTTAGGTGTAGGTGCTCTTGTTTTTTCTTATACGCTTTTGTTCTTCGTATGAACTATGTTGCCGTTTTGTTAACAAACATTTCTCAATTCATGCCATATTTTTTTATAATTACATCTAGCGTATTTAGTTTTATCGCTGTACACAGTAATTACTACACGAAAGTATGCAATGATTGTTATCTAAGAATCTACTTAATAAAGATTAAAAATTGGGTTCCCAATTTGTTCTGTCGAAATTAGTGTCATTTTTGTGTTCCCTATATTACGATAACAAATTATATGTCTGTGGTGACCTGCAGACACGTATGAGACACACACACATGTGTACAATAGAATTTGCGTATACTGTACAAAGATTTATAAAAACTTTGAGAATAGAAGTGTTGTGAGATGTCGGGGGAAAATCGTTGGTCGCCGTACGTTGAAGTAGTAGCCTCAAGCAAATCTCAATTGTGGTAAACCACACACGTATAAACAGCAATTTAGAACCAATCAAATGTTTTTTATGTTATTGCTCAACATAATACACTTACTATCAATATAATCAACATATATGTTACTGGTGCAATCGTGTTTTGTCGACGAAAATTAATGATTACATACACTCACAATGGCTGCAGTGGCACAACAAAGGAATTTTAATTTAGAACTACATATTAACTTTCGCTTTTGATTATATAAATAATGTTAACTTAATAAAAATCTAATTTGGTAGTATATTAGAGTTGGATCGAACACAATAGACATGTATTAAAATTGATTGTCGATCGACCACGCACGTTTCAACAACCAATGGGTATACTACAAACTTTAATATTACATCTGAGATTAACTTTACTATTACAATACTACTGTTATTCGCATATTTCCTTTCGTATAAACAAAATAAAGCCCGAATCAGGAATAAACATCATGTTTGAATGTGAACTAACACGCGACTTTCCAAACGTATAAAAATATTACAACTTAAAACTTTTACGAAAAGCGTAATCGTATCCGGTACTAAAGAATATGTATGAAAAATGACACAAAATTGTTATTAAAATAACACTTTGTTATTGCGTATTAATCCTCAAAGAAGGAAACATTCGGTCGGCTTAAATCGATATTTTTCATTTTATTCGGTCAATAAATCAATCGGTTCAGTTGCAGAGAAAGTTGGCGTCAGCGTTGTATCGATTTTTATTTGTTTTGTCATTCGATTGTAAACCGCAAAATGGTGACCGCTCGTTATTCTACAATACATAATTAAATATATGGAAAACTACGGCGATGCATACAGCGTTAACAGTTTCTATCGATTGATGGAAAATAACAATCTGAATGGAGTTTTCAATTTTCTTTCAAAGAATAGTGCTGTCATGCGTGCAATAGAGAATTTTACCTTAGTTCTTGTCGCCAACAGAAAGATTTAAATAAAAGGTAGAAAGCGTAGTCGTGGTCATTGGTCATAGATAAATATTTCAAAATTATCAAAATACGAAATCTAGGTAGTAATTTGGTAACAAATTCTTTCATTCACAAGAAAAAAAAGTAAGACAACGGCGCGACGGTTTTTATAGTCATAGATTTAAAGCGTATTATTTTTGTGGTCTATTTAACCATTCAAAACCCTATGCAGTTTTTACACATCAAATATTACACTTTAAAATCATTACCCTTTCGGGTAGTTGTATAAAAGATTCCGTCGGCCACCTCCGCTGGATCGGCACTCACAATAGGCAATTTGTCAGTATTCGTGTCTAGTGTGAATGTCATGCGCATGATAATAGCCGATCTACCGACGGCAAGCATTACTTTGCCATCATCACAATTTCAGACAATGAATGACAATGAAGATAGCCCTCTCATTTTGGAAGCCCCCGAAACAATAGAAAGTGGAGCCTCCCACGAAAGTATCGTGGAAACTGAACGAAAATACATTTCAATAGCTAAAACTTAAATTGGATATAAGCTAACGAAATTAACACGTTACTTAGCGGTGTTATTTTAAGTACGCGTTTCTCAGGCTTACAATAGTGCGTATGATTCACCTAATGTGTTCTGGTTAACGAAACCAATTATGCTTATTTGGAAATTGTATTGTTATGGGCTTATAATATCCGATTCTTAATGAGTTGTTTGAGTTATAGTCTATTTTAACTCCACCGGTGGGCTCTTGGTTTTCTCTTGTTTGTTTAATTCATATTATTTCTGTTTTTCACTTAGTTATTTATTTAGAGTAAAGTTTTCTATGGATCTATTTCTGGTGGTCGCTTACGCCACTATAATATTTTATAACAAAATAGCAACATGCTTTCAAGCTCTGTGATTTATTTCAAACTTGGATATATCATATAGTATTTTATGTGTCTAACTATAGGTAAATCAACACATAAGTGGGTACCTAAAGTCCATGAGCTAGTAGCTTCACTCTGCCGATTGTCTTTTTTATAGCCGCCCAGTAATGAACGCCGCTCAAGGCTGCTAATATAAAATTGCATTCATGATCATTCACTGGTATTGACACTCCATATTATTTATGCAATGGGGACTTATACTCGACACGCAAATAACAACAATGCAAGGATAGACAGACCTAGACTTCTTTCTTATAATTATTGAACACGTCAGATCTTCTCTACAAACATAATTTGCTGAAACAATAGATTAACCCATATTTCATAATGGTTATGACGTTTGTTATTATTCCTTTCGTATCCTTGGCGTGCGTCGCTATCATGTGATCTATTGTACGAAGTCAACACTGGTCTCAGATTATAGCGATAATTAATGCTGATTCCATACGACCTACATTTGGGTCCGCTCGATAAAGTTAATTTACAGTTATAGTTGTAAATCTCGTTGCAAAATAAACGCGGCGAGCTCGTGCCTGACCATAGACAACAAGGTACACCCACTCGAGCCTCTCTGTCGTGAATGGGCGACACATGACACTTCACACATGCAACCCGACCTCTTTGCGAACACCCGGGTTCATTCATGTGCCTGCCCCAGTCAGCAGTTTCCACCGTGGTCGGGTTGTACGCCCGCACGCATGTGTGTCACGATATAAGGCGGGGGAGCGTTTCTCAATGGACGGGGTGAAGTTACCCCGTTCACACTCCACTGCGGAAGGGTTCGCAACAAACTTTGCGCTTTCGATTTCTACGCGCGTTCCATATGGGGCGATCGATCGCTAACTTCACACCGAGTTGTGCAGGCCGATTTCGATATTGTTTAGCGCGGCAAAAATTGCAGCCGATTATGCAATGGTACAATAAGAAGTCGTTTAACTTACGAAAAGTGGAAAAAACGTATCGAATGCGAGTGTATTGTCGATTTCTAGGTGTGTTTCGTAAATCTTTGTCTATGGTCCGGTAGTTAGAAAGCGTCGCGGCTGGCGATGCAGCTAATTGACCACAATATTCGTTTTGTTTTGATGCGGATTAGGTAACCCAGTAAAGTACATAGCTTAAAATGGGCATATAACCGTTTTGCCTTTTTGTTTTACCGTGCTGTAAGTAAAAATAACTACTTTATAATTGATTGTTTGGAGATACCTATACTGTACCCCTTTATTATTATCTTAAATGTTTTTTATAAAATCACACATTATTCAAATCCCTAGTTCATTTCATCTAAGACCAACCAAGTTTAGCTACATCATGAATGACTGCCAACAAAATATAATACATCTTATCCTACAACTGTCAAAAATTTTAAACCCTGGACTACTATTTCTATGATGTTCATTTAAAATAAAAATAGTTGCATATTAGATACCGATCAAAACATAAACTTCAAACTGAACTTAAAACTATTTTTCTTAAAAACATAATTGCATTGCTATTTAATAAAGTTTAAAATTACAACTATCAGAAACGCAATCTTTACGGTCACATTCATAATCTAAGGATCGAAAACGGATACCAGAACATACAGTTATCGTCTGATAGCTCCTGCAGTTAATTTAATTGATACTTGCTTAGTTTAATATGTCTAATGTGGTTTACCAACTCCAGTTTTAATGATCCGTTATATCCGAGAATACTAGTACCCTTTACAGTCATTATTGACGTTTTTGGGCTCAAGGACTACGTGTTATTTTTACAATTAGTGCCAATAAAAACTGCATGATCAACTTTGGCGCCAGTGACAATTTTTGGTGTCGTAACATAGACATAAAGTAAAGGAATTTAATTTAAAAATGGCATTAATAATTGACGAATTTTATGTTCGGCGTCATTTATTTTCTTAATTAGCAAACGTGGGTACGGCGAGTTATATTGATAAGGTACAAATCCTATTATAATATTGCGAAATAACCGCTTGCAGGCTGGCGACGTCTAACTTAACCAAACATTAAACTTTTAAGAACGACCAACTCTTTAATTCGTCTACATAAATCGTGGTTTCTCTAAATGACAAATTTAAAGTGTTATTGTAAAATTCTGCTGACTAACATGGTAATATCATGTATTATAGTTTAATATTGATAATTTATCCGCCCTAACCTTTCCATAACTCCTAATAAGTAACTAAGTATAGAATCCCAACTAATCTTATCCATAACCATAAACTACTAGACGTATTAACATCATTTTAAAATATTCCCTGATTTTAGCACTTAATCCAGCTTCTGCCCATAAAAAGCATTTAATAAACCATTTTCTAATACGTATTACCCTGTTTTACCTGTTTGCTTCATATAACCGACTTTACCACTATATTACTTCCCATACTAAGTTGTTAATTCTGATAATTTATGATGCTATCACCCTATCTGCTTATTGATCTAGATTGTGGTGGGTTATTTTTATGTAGTTGGTAGTTACCAAGGATCAATGCAGGCTTTGATTGCTTGTTATTATGTAAATAGAATATCGCATGCGTGGATAGAGGTTTGAGTGACAAGTGTTTAAGGGTAGGTGCACATGGAAAAAAGGCACCATCAACAAATTAAATTCTTAATAGTATGTTGCTTTTGAATGAGCAAGAATAGGTAATAGTGGAGTTTCCTGAGCCATTACTGAGTAAAACAGCAGATCTAGGCTTTCGTAATAATTGTTTGTCATTGAAACAGAACCGAAATGAGAAGTTTTTAACAGTACGAATACAGAAAGTTGCATACTTGCACATTTGGAATAAAAACTTTTTTTAAATAAAGTAAAAAAGAGCTTGGAAATGTAGAACAGTATGTAAAACAATATTAGGCTAATTAAAAGTTGTTAAATTAAAATATATATATTATCTATTCTATGTACCTACTGTTAAAGCTTCTTTCAACATTAAATACTAAAACAAATTGCTTTTAAAGTCTTTTAATAGTTTTCCATTGCACGTGTTTGTTTAACTTTATTGCTTTTCAAACTAAATAATTTATTACAAAAAGATATGAGCTCAAATATTCATTTAATACTTAATTAAATCAAATTATATTCAGCTGTCTTTCTAATCTTATAAGATATACCTATATACTATCAAATGGGTATCTTGAACAAAATAAATTACGATATTAACTATAAAATTTATGGCAATAATCTAGAATAAGCTAAAGCTAGTTAAAATAGAATATGAACACGTATTAATAGGTGTCGTATATTACCGTTGTCATTAACATTGCACTTTAATTATGGGTATCGTCATTACGCTAACGTTGGTATTGCATACTTAAATGGTAAATTCCTAAAATGTGTCCAGGTATAGTCAAAACAGGTGAATATCGAACTCTTTGCAATTTTTAATCATATCTAGTGTTTCTCGCGCGTAAATCCGTTTTTCTGTAAAAAATATAATGTTTTTTCGGACTATAAAAATAGGAACTTTATTTTAAATAAATTATTGTAGTATATCAATATGTGTAATTGCTAAACCCGTCAAACCAATTTGCGGCATCTTGTTGCAAACAATTTAAAAAACGAACATTCCCGTTGGTGTAAAAACAACCTAACACATTTGCAGAGGTAGAGAAATAAAACGTAGATCTCGTCAACATCACATGTTGTTAGGTTTATTGCTAGGCCTTACATGAGACCTAATTACTGGGTAAGATATAAACACTAGTAAAAAGTGATCCACAAGCCTTGAAATAGGTTCCACTTAAACTTGGCGTATGTTCGAATTCTTGCCGTTAATTGTATTAAGGTTCGTTCATAATTATTGATATATGCTTTATATAAAAAATACATTAGCCGTATAATAAAATAATACTTTTTTGTGGAAAAAAGCAAGGGGAAGTGTAGGATTCTTAATTCAGAATTCGAAAGATTCCATTTTACCTACAATAAACCAGACCTCAGCTTTTAATTAACTATTATGCCAATTCGTATCTTTTATCATACACCATGCTATTTACTTAACAAAAAAATATATATTATAGTTTAAAAAGAGTTAAAACACGCTGGAAGTGGAGCCATGGACTTAGGAGCGCTGCCCACACTGATATCTTTGAGGATATCAGGATGGAGTTTTCATAATATTGCATTTCCTTAATAAATGTGCAAAATTTCGAATTAATCTAAAGTTCTAAAGTACGTCAAAAATACGTTCAAAGTTACATACATACATACAACCCGAGCGTGTAAAAGGGTGTTAAAAAGCAATGTTATTAGCGAAATAAAAATAAATATCCATATCTAAATAGTTCAATCACAACTATGTAGTATGCAGTAGTTAACTTTAACTTTTAACTGCTAATGCATAAATGAAATTACCCATAAGCTGCTTTTATCACCATCTTTAATCCTGCAAATGTATTATAAAGAGGATATCGTTAATTTATTATAATTACATACTTAGTGAGTTTCAATTAAATTATGTTTTCAACTTTATAGTATTGTTTAGGTATCTTAAAAGGGTGATGTAAATGTATTTCTTGGAAATTAAATCGTGTTGTCGTATTGTCATTTCTCTCGCAAAATGTGAACAACTGCCTATTTGTCCCATCTGTTGTAATATCTTCTTAATTTGCACCGCCTCCCATTTAGTGTCGTCATTTAGTGCCGATTAAAAAAAATTATAGCAATTTGTTTGTTGTGGGTGGTTTTCTCACCTGAGAAAAGAAAAAAATCCATACGCATTTCAACCGATTTAGAACATTACCCGATTAGAAGGGATCCGAAGCAGTCGGATAAAAATTACCAAACAGACCTCAAGTTTATGTTTTTATCAGAATTTTACTAAATCATAATCCTTAAAAAAAGCGACCCGCTAAATATACGCTGCGTTGAAAACTACATATAAGTAAGTTATTGAGCTTCTCCAGTATTAAAATCTTAAAGTTATATCCAGTAATGGAAGTAAAATAATCTCACACAGTTGTGGTTCAGAGAAAGGGTGCGTGGTACAGTGGCGGACCGTTACGCGGCCGGCGCGGGCAGCGTTGCTCGAATAATAGCAAAATACGAATAGCAACACTTTGAAGTTTACTTTACCTAATAAATACAAGTTAACTTTAAAATACCAGCTAGATAAATATGATGTACCTGATGATATAACTTGTAGGTTAATATACCCTTTTCTGCAAGTAAGACAAGAAGTTCGAAAAAAAAATAACGCGAGATTAGTGGAAATAAATTGCGTAGTACCTACTAATTGAATAATTTCTGCCAGGCAGAATTCCTATCACTCTTTTATAAAACCAATTTAAAAAGGTTAAACTATAAGCACAGATACAATCAGTTCATAGAAAATGAAACTACCCTTCAAGTGACAAGATCAATACTTCCAAGCTGCAACGTGAAACACGCCTCTGCTCAGATTTACAATAAATACCTAGACTTCGCTGCAGAGAGCTAGATAGCAATAAACCAAAGCAAGGACTATTCGTACTAAGTTATCGATTCGTCTCCGCTTTGGTTCAACGAACGACGACATCGCTTATTTACATACTACACCTGCTTCGTACAATCATTTGAGAGACGCAGATTACGGCGGCTACTAAGAAATTGTATTTGATGAGTCGCAGTATTATCCACGAAAGAACTTTTAAATCCGGATGATTGTTTCTCGCTAGACGCTTCCTGAAAGAACTGTTGGTGGTTGCTTGTAATGAAATACTATATGCCTGCGTTAAATAGGATATCTTAAAAAATAACAAACCAATGTTTTTGTGCTCTTCAAAATACGGGTAACGGCATCTAGCGGCGAGTAGCGGAACTAAACTAAAGCTTTGTTGACAAAGTTTCCATGTTATTCTCGATCTTATTTTTGTCTAAGGTTCATCTTATCTTAATTGTTAATGTAATGTAACTTTCAGTAGTCAATGACCAAAATATTGATCGATTACTTTTTTTGCAGTGTTTGGCATGGACTCGCCCCTGGGGCTGTTTCCACCTGGAATGGACCACAAGATGTACCCACTGATGGACGTGGAGCACCGCGCGCCGCCGCTTGATTCACAACTATTCACTAACGTCAAAAAGAAATGTAAGTGTTCCCACATAACTTGCTTTAATAGTACTTTAGTTGTGTGCGCGCCCCTGGCGGTGAGTAGCAGAACTAAAGTATCATCTACGCAACTTTCATTTCTTATCTTCGACTTTGGGTAAAATTCGTTCGCATAATTGCGTCACGATATAAGGTATATAATTGTTGATAATCGTAGACAAATATAGGAATGTACCCACACGATTATCGATAATCATTTGTTAAACTTGTCGAACGTAACGACATTAGTCAAAATCGTGTCTTTCCATGCTCTAATTCTAAACTTAGTTTGAATCGATGATGTGATGAAACTCAACGTGATTG
Organism: Emmelina monodactyla; assembly: GCA_916618145.1. Lineage (NCBI taxonomy): Eukaryota > Metazoa > Arthropoda > Insecta > Lepidoptera > Pterophoridae > Emmelina > Emmelina monodactyla. The sequence goes on from OU745319.1 coordinate 2,545,501, forward strand.
TGCAATGAAAGTTTCTGCAGTACTGAATAAGGGCGTCCCCATGTGTGTGTGTGTGTGGTATTGTTCTATGTTTATTAAGAAGATCTGATAGCATATCGTATAGGGGAACAAACGTCGAGTCTAACGTATGGTATCAATGCAATTTCTACGACAGACTCCGTCGATACGGCAACAATAAACCACAGATAGAAGACATGTTTAGTTTAGACCATTGTTGCTTCCAACGCTATCTTAACTCTAGAGTTAAACCTATACAGAAAGATTGCCGGTTTTAAAATAGACGCCCCCTTATAAAACGAACAAGGCATTCAAACATTTCTTTTAATTCCAAGCCCTCGCGTGACCCGCAACGACTATTAAAAGAAAACAAATTTCCATAATAAAACATCATTCGGTAATCCGATACAAATTATCAGATCGGAATCGAGTTAACGTGCGCGATTCAAATTATAAAACTATAAAAGTCGGTGGGGCGACGTCCCCGCTGTATGCACGTCCGCTGTTTGACAAAGTATTCGGTACGTAGTCGGCAAATAGTCGCGTGCTCGACCAAATTAATGACAAATCTGGCGTGGCAAGGAAACCCGCTCATTTCGTGTGTGTCGCGACTTCGCCAAAATACCGTTATTAGATACCTGCAGTTCGCTAATGCGGAGCACGATACATGACGTGATACTGCAACCGTTGCATAACTCATTTAACTATCTATAGAAAACAGCCTTAGCGTACGACCCACTGATATCTATTAATTTATCTAGTCTAGCCATAAATTCTTCGGTTACAAATAGTTACAATTGAGCTGTTCCAATCATGATGGCTTTATGTAAGGTTTTGACTTGGGTCACAAAAAGATCATTATACGAATCAGGTTTTAATACGATTGCTTGCCCACAGGGAGACCAAAAGGTCAGCACAGCGCGCCGCGCGGCGGCCCACCTCGATCCTGGACCAACGCGGAACTGACTGAGGCCCTGCAGCACGTGTGGAACAAGAAGATGACGACCAGCCAAGCATCCCGGATCTTCGGCATCCCCTACAACTCACTACTCATGTACGTCCGCGGCAAGTACGGCAAGAGCCTGAAGCTCGAGCAGCTCCGGAAGGACTGCATCGGCGGCCCGCTCGACATGCTGAACCTCAACTCCGGCAACAACAACAACAACGCACCCTCCAAGCACCAGCACGTGAAGGACGAGCAGAACCCCAACTCGGGGCAGCGGCCGCCGAGCTCGGAGCCCGACATCGCGTCCAACCCGATGTTCAACCCGTTCCAGCAGGGCTTCTACCCGGAGTTCCCGCCCGGGTTCCCCATGCCGCTCAACATGCTGCACCTGCTGCCGCCGGGCGACAAGGCGCGCGAGCTGTACCAGGCCATGCCGATGGCGCTGGACTCGCTGTCGGGGCTCGCCAAGGAGGAGGACTGCAAGAGCGACCGGTCCAAGGAGAACTCCGCGGACGAGGAGGGCGACGCGTACCGCCCCGCGCACCCGCCGCACCCCCCCGACACCCGCACGCTGCTGCACCACAACGGACAGGACTAGGCTCGCACACATCGGCACCGTATCTTGTAAGAATCTCTTCAGTAGTTGTATGTCTCCGTGTCGGACTAGGTAAATCCCTCTTCTATTCTAATTTGTTAGAATGTAACAGTTAGATAATGAACGTTGTTCGTTCGGCTCGTATACCGATTTGTCACCTCCTGTCACCAGGGAGCGACGTCCAAATTGAAAATTAGTTAAATTTATATTTAAAAAGATGTGTTAATATTGTAAATGTATATTGAATCTCGTATAAGTGATAGGCGATAATTTATTATTCCGAAGGAGTGCAATAAGTATGAAAGGTGTTGTGATTGTTAACGGTGTAAGTTTTAATTTACGTTCTTTGTGTTAAAATATGAATTTGTTAAGGCACGTCTCTTGGGAAACAACTAATTGTTAATTAACGATCCAATTTACAAATTCACAGTTTAACGCAAGTAACTGAGACTTTTTACAATTATTTTTTCAACATTCCATCCTTCCCTACATTCCATTAAAATCGAAACTGTTGTTTCAATGTTCTCATTTTTATTATTCCTATTTTATTAATTGACTTAACAGACAACATGTTATATTTAATGCCAATATAGATGTTATGTGTTAAATGTGAAAGTTCACTTCTGCATTTCACCAAAGTTTGTAATATATTTCGTAATTATAGGTATATTCGATGATTAAAATTTTAATTGTAAATATTAATTATCTATAAATTAATGGCAGGTAAATTAAATTAACCATTGATAATGTGACGTTAAGTGTCTAAAATGGTAAATAGTAGTGTATTTGTAATTGTTGTAGTATTATTAGTGAAGTGAATAGTTCGATATCGATATGTCGATGAAAACGCAGACACGAACACGACGGTTTGCGACGCACTAGTCACACACGCATCACACATGTCTCAACGTTTCACGCTTGTTTGCTCCGCTTTATCTGAACAACAAAACATCATCATAAACTTCAAAAATAACCAAAAAATAAGCTACGCAAAAAATGACACAAAGAAAACCACTTTTACCCTTTGAAACTTAAACTCAGACACATATCTTTTTAATTTCACCGACGTCAAGACAGTGCGCGCCAGGTTACGACAAATAAAAGTTTCTGCACTCAATGTTCAAATAAAAAGGAGCTTTCTAAAACTTAGTAATTAATGAAAGTTAGACTAAATCACCCTACCTGGCTTTAGATTTAACTATGTTTGTGAATTTCCAATATCAAATTATTTGTGAAAAACACATATTTTGTCACTACTGTATATAAATATATCAATGTTCTTTACATTCCACGTAAATAAATAGCCACAGTATCGATGTAGATAGTTTGGTTATCGTAAAACATCACTTTAAATTTTGGTAACAGTTTAGTTGATCAATTTTAGTAACGGCAAACTCTAACAGAAGACTGAGAAACTATTTACGATTCTATTTTATACAATTATTGTACAATACACAGTATCACAGTAAATCTTACAGTTCGTCAGTAGTTCGCTACGAAACAGTAGAAACACGTCAATATAACAATATATTAATTACAGGGATTTTATATAATTATGTATAAACGAATTACTTATATTTAATAATTGAATATTTATGTCAGAATTTTGATTTCTCTTTCTTTAAATCTCCTTAGAACACGACGCAATGTTACACAGCAAAAATGGCTTTTGATTGAAATAAAAATGATGTGCCAAAAGATACTTATGATCTAAACTTTGTCATGTTCATTTGAAATTCCTCCCATCAGAGTTTAGTTTTGTTAAATCGCGTGTTATTTTGTAGTTAAGTTGCACTGTGTTGTGACTAAGTGATTCTAGTTTCTTTGTAGAAACGTTTTACCTAATTCGTACAAATCAGCAGTATTAGAGTGATTTTGTTAAAGTTAATTGAGAACATGTTTTAATTAAGTTTTGTTATTTGTTAAATTTATATTGTATTATTAAATTGTGGGTGTTTGAATTTAATTTATTCGCATGAAATCACTTCATTTATCGAATGTAACATTAATGTAAAGATTTGGAGTGGTCTCAAGTAAATTGAAACCAAACAAATGAAATTGATCAAATACATAATATAATATTAAAGACATTAAAAATAATTAAGTATCCTTTTAGTTGATAAAACTTGTGATTGTAATTTTACTTTAGATTCAAATATTTAGTTCCTTTAATTTTTGTTACGCCTATTTATATACAGTTGTAATTGCAATGATTTTAGCTTGTAGGTAATTGTTCTCTCCGATAAAATATAGAAAAATAAATAAGTTGTATAATTTAATTTGTTGTATTTTACGTAATTATAATGACAAATTAAATGATATCGTTACATTAGGGTGTAAAAAAGATTATCTATTTGATCTTAAATAATACGAAAAAAATATTTATGTTCTAGTATGAATATATCGTGTAATTTCCAATGAGATGATGGAGCGATGTAGTGAAATTCGTTTACGATCACCAACGTAAAGTGTAAAAAATTAAAATATGAAATACCCTCACTTGTTTTTATTTTACTTCCCTGGTTTAAGCAAAATAGGAAACAAATAAATAATATTTTGGGCAAATTTGGGCAAAAATGCGAATGCGAGTAATAAGCCTGATTATGAATTTTGCACAAATTCAAAACTTTTAAGATAAAATGACATCTCGTGTATCAACTTACCCGCACTCAGACAGCGTATTGGGGCTACAACCCTCTCGCTTTAAAATAGAAGTCTGTTGCCTAAATAACGTGACGTACCTACCTCTCTTCACTCGCTCTTACTTAAATTTTACAAATGACAACTCTATTAACTTTAAATTCTAAGGAAACTTGACTTATAACACTTTTAAAGTATAGCTATTTAAAAAAACGTAGTTGTGAGAAACGAAAGTTCGAAGCTGTGTAAGAAAGGAAACTGCAGGTTAATGAGACTGATATGAACACGGAACAGAGAAGTAGATGGAAATGCCATAGGACCAACTTACTAGCGAAACCGCTGTCGCCAAAACTCACACATGGGACTGATAATAAACATAGTCACTACATGTAAACAATTGTTTTAATTGGTCGCATATCCTTAGTGCCAGAATGACTTATTTCTAAATGCTGTCAAGCAAAAACACATCTTGATAGTGATAAATAGAGTTTACTTTTCTAAAACCCATAATGTATTTACGACCTTCTGCAACTTACCTCACGATCGCGTTGACATACAAAAAATTCAACTACTTAACAATAGATGGCGTTCCTACATTTAACAATGTAAATTGAACTTTATTCCTTGGCAAATAAAGTTCATGTTTACAATTGTTATGTTTTATGTTGCTTTAAAATGTCTTACGGAATAGAAAATTACGTAAATTATTATAATAAAATGAAATAATGCTTACTGATGATACGAAATGCTACCATGGCTGATGTTTTTAGTGTGGCTTTCATTTTTGCACTCCAAAATGGAGCAGTATGGCATATTTTCAGCGCAATCCTTTATTTCGCTTAGTAAACACAATCGTCTTATCTTATCAAGGCTATGCGGTGAACTGAGCTAGGTTTTGCGGAGCTCCGCGTATATGTGACACACGCGCCACGCCCACTTGCCACTTCTACTCGTTTTTTCTGTTCTGTGGATATGAAGGTATTAAAAGTGACCAATGTGTCTTCGTATTACTTAATACCTTACCCGTTTCTTTTTCAACATATTATACGGGGTGTAAAAAAACTGCTTCCGCAAAAAAAACTGGGCTTTGCTAGAGGGGTACTGGTTACGTTTTGAGGAAAAAATATTTTTTTTTACGTACCTAATTGTACAAAATTCCATTTATATTATCAGATTTTGCGATTATTTAAAATTAAATAGGGTTTTAAGTTAATTTGCAATGTAAATAATCGCACCTGAACCAGCAGTTGATGTGTGAGCGATGATTTTAAGCGCCGAATATAACTTTTCAATCCTTCATTCACCTTTTTTAAATTGGGTTTCCTGGCTATACTGTTAGTGAATTTAGTTACTATTGAGGCTCCAGAATACATGGTTTCAGGCTTCGGAAGTAGTCTTTTTACACCCGTTATGCTGTTAGGTAACCTTATCTTTAAATATAGGTTATAGCTTTCTTTCAACCTCTTTTTTGGCAGAGCAGACGCACCTAGCAACACTAGCTAAGGCACAGCAACATTCTGCATTAATTTTTTTTTGAAAATTAAAATATCAAGCTAATATTTTAGCTTAAAGGTATTAGCTAGTTTATTTATAGGGCTGGTTTCAGAGCGACGCGTCTCGGCAGCGCTGCCCAGCCGCGCGCGCCTCGCATTACACTAGATTGTATGTAGCGTTTCATAGTGACGCGTCTTGGGCTATGAAACGCTACATACAATCTAGTGTAATGCGAGGCGCGCGCGGCTGGGCAGCGCTGCCGAGACGCGTCGCTCTGAAACCAGCCTAGTTATTACAATATCTATTTTTAGAAAATGAACCAGATTTAATCCATTGTTTTACGGGATTCGATTTTTATAGGATTTACTTTCATGTCAAAAATCTCATATATCTAACAAAAAATATGTACTTGCAATATTTAAGATTTAAAAAAAATCTTGGAAAAATCTAGTCTGGATTTTTAAATCATAAATATAATTAATATTTATGAAAGCGTAAAAAAACAACAAATTATATCACATAAATTTTTACCCTTTTATTTCAATTTAAATACATTTTTCATAAATATAAAACTATTTACACTAGAAAAACCGGTGGATACAGCGAGTGCCTGTGAAAATAGTCGCGCACTCAGCACTTGAGCAATTGCAAGCAGATTAGTTACTGTGGGAGAAGTAATAACTAAATATTATAGTCCGTATTGCCGATGTTTTTAGAGTTTTTTTTGCTTAAACTGCAAGCTACCAACTTCAGGTTATAGGCATTTCATTTTAATATTTTTCTCGTTTAGTGCCTAATATTTATAAATGTCACAGTTTGTATGTTAAGATGCTTGTTACTCAAAAAAATAAATATCGAATGAAATTGCTGAATACTAAACGCAGCAACATCAGACAGCAATTTCATTCAAAATTTTACGCGATTGCGGCTCGAAAACCGATTTCGTTCAAAGGTATTCGAGTTACGCGACACCCCCACTGGTGCCGCCTTCGGGAAACGATCTACTCTGGTTCCGAATTGTGGCGCGGGAAGTTTCCTTAATTAGTTCACTAGCACTTTAATATTTTTTTTTTACTTTTATAGTGTTGAGCGGGCAGGTACGATTTTAAATTCTAAAAAATGATTGTATAATTTCCGAAAAGATTACTGGGAGTTTTTTTCCGCCGGCTTTTTTCTCTCGGTCTACGGTAAGGTAAAGTCGAAGTTTGTAACATTGACGTTCATTAAGTATATGTTACATATCTATGATGAATAAAAGAATTTTGATTTTGTTTTCAAACCCTAAATCAATTCCTTATTTAGTTATTACTTCTCACACATGAAAAAATACATTAATATAGCAGGTATACTTCAAAAGGCATTTAAAATATACCACAGTTTATAAATAACTATCTCCGTGTCGCACTTCGAGGTAACTATTGTCCTAGACAGTTAAAGATTAAATTTAACTTACAATTTGGAAACTAAAAAATTGTTTTATTAATTTGAACCCTGTTTTGAATATTAGTCGGCGTATAAATACTGTATTGTGGTAAAATAGTTGTAAACAAACTAAATGATAAAAAAGTATTAGTTAATGTTAATTGGTAACTACATAATAATTAAACAATCCTTAATTTTTGGTTATTTGGAATCGAACCATACGTAAAACACATCAAATTAAAAACATTAAGTACAAAACTAAATCGTCTTAATGATTGTCAAACACTAAACAGATAATTTTAAAAGTTTCGTAACCCGAAGTAACTAAAATTTACTTTCAAATGACAATTTTATCAAAGTAAATTTGTATTTTTGTTTTTCTAATAATGAACACAAGTTAGCTGAGAAAGACTAAAATCGTTAGAACATTACACCTTAACATTTAATATTAAAGACTAAAAAATCAGTGCTCTCCTGAGTAGCCAAATTGGTTCGCACTTTTTATTTACAAACAGCATTTTTAATAACTTAACATTTTACAAAGACAAATTCTGTGGCATTCTTTAACATTCTGTCATTAAATTTCTTTACAACTACTAGTTCAGGTATAACATACGCTTTTTCAACAAACACCAATTCAAAATGGCACATCTTATGCTTAACGCCTGTAATGTTAGTTTGTGTTGTGAAAACAAATATTTTTCTATTTACCTTATTTACGTCCCATTTGTGAGAGAAAATATACCTTAAAGATTTGAGGTAAACTATTATGCGTCTAAGCTACATACATAAATTAAATTTAGTATTGGCTAAAGGCGCCTGAGCATATAATGTGGTGTCAGGCAGTGTAAAATGTCGAACTGGCATAATAGTTCAATTAAACCAATAATTATATTCAGTTCACTCTTTTGAAAAGGTAAATTTTTAATCAAACTTTGTCAGTAAATTATTTGCTGATCGACCGATACATAAATTATACTATTTTGCAGTAATTTGTTCTAGAAACTAACATTAGAGGCGTTTTCCACGAGACACCAACACAAACGATGAATTAATAAAATGTCATTTGACAGTCATCACACGACCCCTAATTCTAAATAACCCTTTGTTTTGTATCATATATCACAGTCCAGTGGGTATCATGTATTATAAACCTAACCCTATTTAAACCCCAATTTGGCTAAAAAGGAGCGGTTTTATTAATAACATTTATTTTATAATTAAATAATGATAGTTATATAATAGTTTTAGAGCCCATCAGGCAGTGATTTGTTTGTGATTTATTAATAAGTTATAGCATGGAATGTCTTCCATCTATTTGTTTACTGACAACTCAATTTCCTAAATAGAACTGTATTTTCTATTGTTGATATCAAGCTTAGCAGATATAATTGTAATTTAAGATTAAGATAATAATTCAATAACTGTGTTAGCAATACACACTTGCACTTATTACGTCGAGCACTATGTGTATTTTTTTAAAGAAACCCTTCAAATACTATGTATTATTTTAATAAACTGGCCTGAGCCTAAAGGTTCGTATAAAGACTCTTATAAATATTATTAAAATTATAATAGTACTTTTTAACTCCCAACATTTATGTCGGGTTAGAAATAGATTTGTCAGTAAACGACAAAAACTACGTAAAATCATGATATAGGACGTATAACCAACGGCTTACAATATAATAGTTTACATTATACTAACATTTACGAAGTTTATCAGTACCTTCATCTATTTACGTTTGCTGCGTAGATAACGGTCTACTCATAAATCATTTCTCTGATCTAAATACTCTTTCGAATGTAATCACAACCGTAAATTATTAACTGTCCATTTTCAAGTGAAAAATATATTTTACATTTAGTTTTTCTAACTTGTAACATTTTCAAAAAAGTCTACAGTCGTTTTTGAACGTTTATTCGATAGGTTGTTTTTAATTGTTCAATATCAAGGTAATTTTGGCGTACCTTGATTATTAAAGTTCGTGTTTTTTAGCAGCAAGTCTTTACGACTTTTCGCCGGTCTCATTTCTTTGCCATTTGCGTGTACCTATTGACAATGCTGAGCATTTCTTGCGGCAACTTGCTTCGGTCGTATTTGTCACTATATGTACTAACTAAGCTACTGATTTGTGCGTGTAGATCTAGCAATGCTTCTAGGCCGATACACCGGAGTGTTTTGGCGTTTTTGTATAAGATGTTGTCTAGTTCAGTCTTGTTTATCAGTACTTTTTCTGCTTCTGAAACAAAGAACTCAAATCAGTCTTTTGACAGTACAAATAAGGTTCAAATTTGCATGATAAAGAAGTATAAAGTTAACATACCTCCGCTAGCAGCTTCGTGGCCTGAATTTCTTTTCTTTGGTGAACTTTTCGTTGGCGTTCTATCCGTTGATTTTGTTGGACTGAAACACAACAAAAACTTTCAAACAACTATTCCAATTTTAAACTAATTAAATATTCTACCGCGCAAATACATCCCAATAAAAAAATATGTAATTTCTAAAGACTAACTCAAAGAAAAACTTCCTTTTTTAACCGAACCTTATTTTGACCGTAATCAATATGTCAAAATAACTTATTATGACTGCACTTTATTTTGACAGAATTTCAAATCTTTCCTAAAATCCACACACACAACTTTTTTTGCTGTAATTTAACTACCCACCTATCAATAACATGGTTCTGCTCCGTGGTCACAGTAATATTAAACAGCGAGTCGTCAGTGGCGGGTCTCTTCAACGGCGCGTCATCGTCGGAATTATCCGATGACGTCACATCCCCGTTGGGGAGGGGGGTGGACGTGATCGGCTTGTTCTCTTTGGAGTCGTCGTCGGTGATGGCCATGGAGGTGTCTTTGCTGAACGACTGGGGATAGAAGTTTAATAGTGTTTTCTGTTAGGATTTTGAACTGAGATAAAGATTGTTACAGTCTGGCCACCGAGAGAATGCGTTTGTGACACATGCCATTAGTGTTGGGATAAAAAAATAACATTGATAAATATTGTTTCAATCAACATTAGAAAAAAAACTTGTTTATCTTATTTCTATTTTATGTATAATATAAAAATAGTTTCATGTTGTTACGAGTTGAGGATTCTAGGTAAAATAAAAAAAAACAAAATGAAACCAATATTGTTTTATTGTAGGTACGTAAATAATTAGATTAAAGGAACTTGTATAACGTTGATTTTGAAGCTAAGTCCAAGGTGGGAAAGAACTAGCAAGAAACTCCATCTGCTGCCTTTTTTCAAACAAAATATTAAGGTACAATAAAAACGTTTTAATATTTTAAATTGGTTGATTGATAAGTTTAAAATTAACTGATATTTTTAGCACATCCCTTCGAAAATATCATTACTACATAACCTTGGACTATTTAGAAGTAGTGCTGTTTATATTTAAAAAATGAATGTTTTATCAGTAATTATTACCCTTACAGGTAGTCCTCGGTTATAAAAATTTAAAACAAGGTGACTTAATGTCATTTATTACTTATTATTTGTTTGTAGGGTAAATATAGACGACTTTTTTTTGTTTTATTTAGTAGACGGTCTTTCAAAGTTACCTCGTTATTTCAAACACAATGTGTCAGAAACGCATTCTCTCGGTGGCCAGACTGTACATATTTTGACTTCGGATTTATAAGAACATGTATCGAAAAAATGTTCTGTTGTTAGGATAAGACACATTTGTCAGAAAACTATTATAACGCGTGCAACAATGTTCTATACTTAAAGCGAATACGACATTTGTGTGGCAAATTACTCGTCAAAATATTGTTAAAATTGATCTATTTACGAATTTTGCTAATAATTGATGGAAACTGGATTTACATTTATTTTAAGCATAACATCAAATCCAACAACTTACAACCATCAAACACTCATCCAAAGCTCATAAAATCTCACCTTAGAAGTCCTGGGCCTCTTAACCACCATCCCCTTGGACCAATGGTTGATCCTCCTGCGCTTCCTCTTGGCGGAGTTCTCGCTCTTGTCGCATTGTTGCGGGGTTCGATGCTTGCTCGAGTCATTCCCCGTGGTCGTGTCGAACGCTTGGTCTGAAATACAGGTTTGGTCTTAACAAGAGTTAAGCCAAGCGAGACACTATCACCAATATGTTAAGGGTTATAATTCAATGTATTTTGTTATAATATAAGATAGATAAGCGAACTTAAAACAATTGCTTTTTTAACATTGTTAGTTTTTTTGTCATATGTAACCTTCACCATAATAATAACTATTTTCATTTATCTGCCACTAGTTTTAATTTATTTTAACCTAACTGTTAACTTTTTCTTTTTTAATAAACGAAACGAATCTTTTTGTCGTTAAATCTCTTATGTCAAAATCGTTAAATGTCATTAAGTTTTGGTTTCCAAAATAAACAAGTTATTAAATGAACTATTCTCTACACTCACGCAAGTTAGACGCCGTATATATAAAGTCCGGCAGATCGTCCTGTTCGTTTCCCTCGTCCCTCCTCTTCCGGGCGATGTCCTGGCACTCGAGCTCGAAGTCCGAGTCCATCTCCACATCAATCAGCGCGTGCGCATGATCTCGAAGCGAACACGCCTCGTGACGAATCTGCTTGTCCGATGACGTACTGACAAGCAAATATAAGTCTTATAACAAGGAGAGTAAGACTCAAACTAAACTACACAAGCCGGTGTCAAAACGCGTGCAATCGATGGCTATCTCGCTCTAAATGTAGCTAGAGAAAGGGATGGCGGTTTAATGGAGGGTACAACTCCAAAATAACTGCCGGTTTTGAGTCTATTTTTAATGACCGAAAACTAACGGGCTCATTCATAAACACATGTCAAACTTATATGTTCTGTCTTTGTCATTTACGATAGCTGTCACATGAGATTAAATAGACAAAATTTTAACGAATGTAGGTTTAAAATGCGTTTTGAATAAGGTGGTACTTTAATAAAGCCAAAGTTATATTTGAAAGCATCATCTACCTACTCTAATTCGAGTACAATACGATAAATACTGTATCAATCAAAGTGAAACTTGCAAACTGATTTCACACTTACGAATTTTTGGCTCGATTACTACAGAAAAAGAAAAAGAAGAAATTATATTTTAAAAATAGGCTTCAAATTATTATTGATAAAAAGTTTTTTCCTATATAACTTTTAAGCTCTTAGCTATTATATTTATTTGAAGTATCTTACCGGTCAGGGTTATATTCTAAGGCGTTGGCACAAATAAGATCCACGTCGTCTAAGAAGTCCCGGGCACAGTTGTATTTGTGCATGTCTACTTTAGTCATCATGGTTTCTAGGTCCATGGGCTGTTTTACAATGTCTAGGTAGTCTGTCACCTGTCAAAAATATAATAATATTGTAAAAATAATGTAAACTAGTGTAAACGTAAATTTATAACGTAGTAATACAGACAGGTATCCAGATTTTTAATTAACGAATGTTCAAAATAAGTACTTACTACAAAATTCCAATAAACCAATACAAATATGATTTTGAAATATTTGTAGGTAAAAATAATCTTACCTCTTCAAGATCCACAGGTTTAGTGAACTTATAGAACCGTCTATTCGACGCTAATTTCCTACAAATATCACGTAGGAATATCCTTAGTTCTCGTAGTTTGTAGTCTTCTTTACGCTTTCTTCTGGAAACTTCTTCTGCACTCTCCTTAGGCGGTGGTGGCGGTGGAGCTATAAAAAAAACAGATTAAATATTTAGTATTATATGAATACTGACCTTAGAAGTTGATTATGCACACTTTAACGTTAAAGTTGTAGACCACTAAAGAAAAAAGTTTACAGAATTTTCATGTGACTTATTTTGATGATTTTTTTCTGTATAATTATGAATTCGAAAAATAAATATTGAATATATAGACACTTTTGTTCAAATTTTACGTTGCAAATGAGAGCGCCCGCCTTTTAAATTAAGACAAGACTACATTTTTCGTATAACTATTGTTGAAACTTAATAGCACTTCCATAAAACCTATATCGTTTTAGTCGTAACTAAGGATATTTAAAGTAATGCAAAAGAAACCCGTTAGTTTCCAAATAAGGAAAATAACCATAAAATGTGGTCCGAAATTAAATGTTATTCCATAATGTAACGTAAAACTAAACTTTTGAGACGTTAATTTTGCTTGCGACAGCATTTGATTAAGCTACGATTCTAAACCAAAATTCTAGAAAGTTCATCAAATTCGTCCTAAATTACCTCTAGGCAGTGGAGGCGGTGGTTCGTGGTTTTCAATGAGAGGCGGCTCCAGCGGCACTTCTGTCATGATTGGCTTCAAGAAGTTTATCACTTCAGAGGCAGTTGGCTCCCGGACTTTGTAGACGCAGTCCTTGTGCGGTGGGAATAACTCTTGCATCTAGAAAGAGAAAGGTGTATGAGGTAATGTGAAGGAGGAAAGAGCTAATGGTTGACGTTTTACGTGATTGGCAGAAAATTGCCTTATTCAGTTCATTCAATATTGAAGTGGTTTATTTTCTTAAGCTGCTATTAAATAAAGAATATTTTTTCGACATAATCAGATTTCAAATCGACTAGTCGCTAAACAATATAGATGAGGTCGATCGAAGTATTTTCATTTTATTTTTGGATTTATCATCAGGTTGATAGAATGTTAATGCTTTCCGCTAGAAATGTACAGTTTTGCAAATATAGCGATAAATATAATAGTTTTCCAACAAATTGCATTTTTCGTGGGAAATTCTACAAAACCTATATATAAGGCTCTCTTACATCACAAAAGGAACAGAACACTGCACCAAATTACATAGATACATACCCTTACTTTAATAATTAACGCTTGGCGATGCTGAATCAGTCAGTCAGTCAGAACTTGTAACTTTATATGTATAGACAATACAAACTAGTGTAATAAAGGTCACTCACCTCATGCGTCAGCGTCTTCTCGCGCGAGTCCGTGGCCAGCATCACCGTATGCGCCCCCGCGGCCCGGGTCCGCCACAGCGCGGCCAGCAGGCGGCCCGCCGCGCCCAGCGCGCGCAGCAGCCACGACACCTCGCGCACCACCAGCACCACGCGCCCGGTCGAGCGACGGCACTCAGAGAACACCTGCTCGAACACACACCAATCAACCAACCAATCAACCAACCAACCAACGGACCTAACCGCCGACTAGTATACTCATACTACGTTAACAAACAACGTGGACACCGCCAGCACGCAGCGCCCGCCCGCGCGCCGGCACTCCGAGAACACCTGGTCGAACACACACCAATCAATAGACCAACCAATCAACGGACCTAACCACCGACTAGTATACTCAAACTACGTTAACAAACAACGTGGACACCACCAGCATGCAGCGCCCGCCCGAGCGACGGCACTCGGAGAACACCTGCCATAGAATCGAAATGAATGAAACTGACAAATTGCAAGCTTGTCAAAAATTACAGTTTTATACATTTGAATTCTATTGACAATATCACTTGTCACTTGATATATGGGGCTGGCCACTCGGGAAGCGAATGAAATACTCCTGAGAGGCAGAGGCGCTGGAGATGGCAGGGAATGTGAAGAAGGAATACAAGGCGATCGCAGCAGTGTCTGTAGTCTCTTTACGAGACTGTACTTGCCCTTTACGACTCCAGATCAAGGCACAAATTCACCCTCGAACAGAAACACGACAAACTCACCCCGGAAATCCTTATCCTGGAGAGACTCCGTAATAAAAAAACACATGAAGTCTAGCTAATTCTTCGAAACTATTCAACCACACTAACAAATTAAGAAGATCTGCAAAAGCCACAAAGAGACTGGAGGTGAAGATGAGCATGCTGCTTAAAAATCAACAGCGGTCAAAGCCTGAAAAGGCTCAGAGAAGCGAGGTCTATGCTAACGTAAAAATTAACATGGACAAAATCACAAAACAACTTGAAAAAATGGCACATCAGATCCTAAAAGGTAATGAAGAGATCTTTACGCAGACATCAACAGCAAAATAACGATAACGAAGAGCGCACCACAACACAACTGAGTGCGCTCAAAACAGCAATAACAAATTTAGACACAACTATTCAGACAACAAAGACCCAATCGTAGTCACCAAACGTACATTCAATCAGGAGCAACTTCAGCCCGCGGAAAGGCTGAAGGCAATTCAAAGCGCAGTAAAAACGCCTAGAGACCATCAAAATCAACCTTCTCTGCAAGTAGCCAGTCTAGAAACAAAATTGGCAAAAGCGGATGGGAAAACAAAAAAGCAATCCTACGCACGTGTTGCCATAAGGCCACCTACTCCTCGACCGAACCATACTCTTAATCGTCTCATCGGTCTATCACATTTTCCCAATAATACCGGGGACAACGTGATAAAGAGGATAAGAGAGACCCTGGACACAATACCACAGTTTTCGGTTACGTTTTCAGTTTTCTGTCTATCCTGTCATTCAATTCGAAACATCGTGAGACTATTTAAAGGTAGAAATAGGCAGTACGCTGGTTGGTATCAACGCTGTCTAAAATCTAACTAATCACAATATATTTAAAAAAATGTGATACACACTACTCTCAGTTAAACACATAATGAAGAACACCAACAATATTATGACATTAAGCTTATGTACTGTGCTCAAAAGCTTTTCAGTTGGTTATGTACTTTATATGGCTATAGTATATACTTAAACTTCTAAAAAAAATTACAGATTCTTTAAAATTAACACTTTGTTTGTTCGAAATCTTTTGTTGCACTATTTTTATGATTTAAATGTTCTACTGAATCCTATTGAGTCTAAAACTTACCGACAACAGCGCCTGTTCCTGTGTGAACACGTGTGGTGTGTGTAGTGTCGCCATGCTGAGTTCCTTCACGGTGCAGTGTTCCATGTCGGCGAGGATTGCAGGCGCGATGTAGGTCTCTGAACACTCGCCGAGTATTAGCAGGGACGGCGGGGACAGCTCTTCTAGCCTGGTGGGAAAGATATATGATATTTTGTAGATCTCTTTCATTGATCAGTAAAAATCAGTAGTCAAACACCGGTTAGCAATCTTATATTAAAATAAGTAGCTTACCTGAGACCTAGAGAAATTAATAGTGAATTTGGGCACAGAGCTTTTACTTTTCTTAAACAGTTTCCCTATCATTTCAATTATCTTTCTGAAAAATTCAACCTTATGTCAAACTATACAGAGAGATCTATACGTCCACATCAACACGCTCTTCATCCAAAACACCAACACTTTTCCTCTCTTCACTTTCACCACGTTTATTTCCCCTCTACCCCACATTTCACCATGTTTTTTTTAATATAAAATAAAGGTAGCAAACGAGCATGCGGGTCACCTGATGGTAAGTGATCACCGCCGCCCATGACTATCCGCAACACTGTGGGTGTTGGGGGTGTGTTGCTGACCTTTGACAAAATTGGGCACCGGATACCGCACTCACCGGATACCACCATATCGTCCCTACTTCACTATGGTTTTCTGTGCGCCGGTGGTATTCCACCGGTCGAGTCAGCCCAGAAATCGCTGCAGACAGAGCCTACAGCTAGACTCTACCACTCCACCACTCTACCACCTCTCTCCACTGTACCTGCCCATGGCCGGCAGCATGTCCCCCGCGGCCCGCACCTGCGCCTGCAGCAGGGGGCGCGCGGGGGGCGGCAGGCGCGCGGCGGCGGGGGGCGCGGCGCGGCTGGACGCGGCCGTGATGCTAGACATGCCGGACAGCAGGTCGGCCCGGGTCACTTCCACCTGGGCCGGGGGAAAGGTGACAGTTCAATACTACACGGTGTGGACATTCTTGGGGTCGACGACATTTCGGACACAAAAAACTCGGACACCTTGGCCAATGTATGGTAAAAAATTATATTAAAATTTAAAAACCATACATTGGCCAAGGTGTCCGAGTTTTTTGTGTCCGAGTTTTTGTGTCCGAAATGTCGTCGACCCCATTCTTGTGTTTATCTACAAGTTCTGCTTGATTGGATTATGGACTTTTTTGCGGTTTTCATTTCTGCACCTTTTAGGTAATTTCGAATAGGTTTTAAAACTAGCATGGTTTTTCTTATTTACAACACTTTTAACGGGATACTTACCATGATTATGGTAGTCTATTGTTATTTTCAGATATTTCGGCACAATTTCTTTGCCATGGTCTCGGAGTAACTGACTTAGCGAGTGGGTAGTTATTGGCAGGTGTAGCGATCTACCCTCTTCCTCAGTCTTTTACTACGATTACCACTACCACCGGCCGCATTTATTTATTTATTTATTAACAGTTTATGTACACAGAAACAAAAGTAACAATAATATAAAAATACAAATACAAATTAACTAGAAACTATGTACAAAGGTACTACTTATCCCTTAAAGGGATCTCTTCCAGTAGTCCTGTGATAAGAGTACTGATGAGAAAGCAAATTCTATGTATAAATGAAACAATTAAATTTTTAAACTTTTAAATACAAGTAGTACTTATATACCTACTAAAAATATATAAATATAATATACATACATATATATCAATATTACATACACAACACACTACAGGGTTCCACGCACCCGAAGATTGAAAGCCATCGTCCCTGCCTAGCCTCCTGTACAGTCAGCATCATATAGTTCGTATCATCCAGTTTAGCCAAATACTTGAAAACAACCAGAGTCCTCACTTTCAGCGAATCAACCAGTGTCATCAGATTAATCAGAGCATTCAGGTTGCTCTAAATTATCGTAGCGTGCAGAAAGCCTTATAGAAAGTCGCATTCAAAGCGTCTTAAATCCCGTTTCAATCAAAGCGCCATCGGTAACGTAGCGCCCAGGGTAGTCACAATCTTCGGTACAAAGTAAAAAAACAACTTTATGCTTCATGTCATAGTGGTGTACTTTGCTTAAAACGCTACCGCATGTCTATGTTTTGGCAGAAAACTTCATTTGATTAATATGTATTTATGAGATATTAGAATAAGACGGGACTTAACTACTGGGCTCTCAGATTTTTAAAAGAAAATATTTTGTTTGTATAGGCATGCTTTAATATATACGTAATACCTACGTCTGAAATTTTATAAAACATCTTAAGTAGTAAACAAAAATAAATTTAAGTAATGCAATGGAATTCAAGTGTATTTCAATAAATATGTTACTAGGTTTTCATAAGTAAGAAAGAGTCAACGAAATTTTTCTTTAGATCTTAGATACGAGAATTTAAACTTAGATTAATTGACAGCTTGAAGGCTTTTTTAATTTTTAGTGAAAGTTAAAATTATGTAGCTTATTTTGTTTGCTTCTAGCAAGTAGCGATGGTGTCAAGGCTGTGGCATCCGATAGGCGTTTCATGAGCATGGGTTCAATTCCAAGTTTTAACAGCCTTTTTGAGAATTGAAATACCTACATTATTTCATCATTTTTTGCCTAAAGACTTGCAATAATTTTATTATTGAAAACATAGATTCATTATGTAAACTGAAACAAAATTTTTTTTTCATCAATTAAATGTCAATCAATAGAAGTTATAATCACCATTTAGAAAGATGATCAAATTAATTGCATTTCAATTCATTATACCATTTTAAATCGTTAAAATAACAAACACATATCATAAATTGTCAAGAGTAAGTAAGAGTATCAGTTGTTGCTAATGAACAGCAAGAATTATGAATTTTTCTTAACGGTGAGTAGGTAAATGCAGCCATGCCAACGCGGAACTGTTTTATTTTCAAAGTACTAGGCTCTCATGAAATAAAAAGGGTAAAAAATATTGTGATAATCACTACGTCACATGATCATTCTAGTTTAAGAGCCGGATGTTCATTAGTAAATAAAATAAGTTTTTTTTAAATTTTGTTCCATTATACGTGTATCAATATAATATTATGATTTATTAGTCTGTGCTGTTCCTTCTTGACCACGAATTATTATAAAGGTATTTTTTTTGAATACACTTAATGTTAGGATACCTACCTGAAAAATAATTTACAGTAGGATTCAATAACCCTAACGACAATTTTACAATTGAAAATTTTTATTTTAAGGAAGGTTTTGCATCTGGCTCTTGCTTAATTATAGGTCAAGAAATGACATCTGATGTGTAAAATATGAAACTTCATTCGAGGAGATTCGAATTTCAAACAAAATACCAAAGATATGAAAATTTCGAAATAAAAAAGTATCAAGCAAAAAGTTTGAATATTAACTAAACTCACTGTTCTAACCCTTTTACAGTCATGAAATTCTAGTACATAAAAGTGATTGTTCAGCGCCGACTTTTACCTCAAAATTTGAAACCGGAAAACAAAAACTAGAAAGTTTCTGAAGTTTGAAGACATAGGTTCTTACACACTTGTGCGTTCCTGGTATATTTTTGGACGATTAAAAGAATTAAGCGATTTTTTATATTTCGTTCTAATCCTTGTTCATAGAATTCTCATCGCTATTACATGAAGCATAAAGTTGTTTTTTAATACAGTTGCTCAAAAAGTGGCGTATTGCAGGGACGTATAGCGTTCGGGATGTGGGCTATTACACACTCGTGCTTTTTTTTTTACCTTTCCCGCACTCGTGCGTTCTCTTTCCCAACTGTCAAAATAATGTCTATTAAAAAGAAAAATTAACCAACCATGAGTTTTTACTAAAAAAAAAAACAAAGTTTTTATGATTCATGTATATGTTACAGCCAAAGTAATAAATCTGGATATTATATATACTGTCTAGCCATTATATATAATGACTACTCAATTTAGATAAAGTGATAATTGACACAAAATTAATCACATTAACTGGCTATTTTATATAATATCTACGAAGATTTGGATAATGTAATAAAACAAGTAGATCTTCGTTTGAGATTATAATTTTTTATTCCAATTTGCCTACAAAATTAATCACACTAACTAGCTATTTTATATAATACGAGTATCTTCGAAATCCTTGTCCTTCAAATCCTTCGAAATGGCTCTCTACTTTTAGAAAAGAATTTCGGTTTTGGCGCTTCGCCGACCGCTGCCGCGGTACGCTCGCTTCGCTCGCTCGGCTTGCGCACTGTATGGTCACCATTCAACCTCACACTCCTCCTCGCTTCGCTCGTCGTCGTACCTAGGCTAGGCCATATTATTACTTTGGCTAACTTTGACACGCTATTATGAATAATGTCCAGATAAAGTGATTAATTTATTACATTGTCTAGTCAATTTGGCTATTATAAATAATGACCAGTCATTATGTATAATATCCATTTAATCACTATGACTGTAACATATATACTTACGTAGCGTAGGTATATTTCTAAAAAAAGTTTGTTTCGATATCAGATTTAATGATTTGATTGTATTAGTGTGGTTTGTTTCATTTCATTTTATCTCATTAAATTTCATTTTCATTTCATATCAATAAAAAAATTCTACTGAAGACTTGGCTGTATTGGCATAGTAACCTTTGCCTACCAATTGGGTGAAGAAAAAATGGCGCCATTTTCAAAATGAGTTATTTCGACATTTACGATCCTAATTTTATATTTTATTAAATTGCTTTATTTTTTTGCAACTGTATTAAAAATAGTCGTTCATTACACGTGCGGAACCGTCATTGCCACTCGTCGCGCCTGTCAACCCTCGCCTTCGGCTGTGCCTCGGCTCGGGTAGACATTGGTCGGAACTCGTTGTAATGACAGCCTTTCCACACTTGTATTGAAATATACTATTTTTTACTTTGTACCGAAGATTGTGACTACCCTGGGCGCTACGTTACCGATGGCGCTTTGGTTGAAACGGGATTTAAGACGCTTTGAATGCGACTTTCTATAAGGCTTTCTGGACGCTACGATAATTTAGAGCAACCTGAATGCTCTGTTTAATCTGATGACACTGGTTGATTCGCTGAAAGTGAGAACTCTGGTTGTTTTCAAGTTTTTGACTACAGTGGATGTTACGAACTATATGATGCTGACTGTACCAGTCTTGGTTTATAATGTTTTTCTGTTGAGATTACTTGTGGGTTATGTATCCTATCTATCCAGTGGTTTGTACCAGATTCAAGAATATGTTGTGCTATAGCGGATTTTTGGGGTGCAGCGCTCTTAACAGCCCTTATATGTTCTTTCACTCGGCTAGATATCGTTCGCTTTTTCTGACCAACATAGGAGCTGCCACAACTACAGTTGATTTTGTATGCTCCCGGTCTATCCAGTGGAAAGCTGTCCTTTGGAGAACGTAAATGATTTGTGATCTTGGATAGTGGAGTAAACACTGTATTTGTCGTTGTAATCCACACACACCGGCAAACATTTGCATGTGTGACCCACTTTTCCGTTTCTGCTCAATTGTATGAGGACATCCAGAAATGGCAAACTACGATTATTTTCTTGCTCATATGTGAATTTCATTTTTTTATGTGTACCATTGAGATGCGCCAAAAGAAGCTCTATTTCTGGTGTGTTTCCACTTAGAATACAGAATATGACATCCACATACCTTTTCCATAATTTAATCGGAAAATAACAACAGACTACAAGTTAAAAGTGTTGTAAATTTCGAATAGATTTGTAAGTAAAAAAAACATTCAGTACAAGATTTCTTAAAATTCCCAAAATTATTATTTTGTGAATAAGTCTGGTAGAATTAACCCATTGCGTGGTATGGGCGGGTCACAAATAAAACAAATCAAATCTTAATAAATATCTTATATCAATCACGTGTAGATTATTGTGTAATTCAAACACAAAATTCTAAAAAAAAATCGACAACTTTATTTAAGTACATGTTACCGGCAATCTGTATAATTCAGGTATTCTATACAATACCTAGGTAATGTATAGAATACCTGGAGCATCCAGGCAATGTATAAAATAAAATGAATATTATTGTCAATTCAATACTTTACCTAGGTTATGTATACAATTCCTGGGCATTGTATAGATTACCTGCTGTTCCACTGGCAATGTGTAAAATAAATAGACCTTGGTTTATATTTATCAACGATAACCTACAATATGTTTAGCATAATCATGAAACATGTTCTAAAATTAAAATAAACTGAATTAAAATAATGCATCAATGAAAGTGAAAAAAAAAATTGGCGATTTGACAAATCCTTCTCCAGTCCCCGTAGATTAAAGAATCACAAATAAAATAATAGGTACGACGACGAGCGAAGCGAGGAGGAGTGTGAGGTTGAATGGTGACCAAACAGTGTGCAAGAAGCACCACAACCCTGATATTTTTAAACTAAAAATTACCAACAACTTCGGAGAAAAAAGTTATGAAGAAAAAATATGAGTCGAAAAAATCCTTAGGTAATGATACTATTAATTAAAAAATTATGGCAAATGATTATTATGAGTTCCGTTGGTTGGACAAAAATAAATGAAGAAAAAAAGTACGAGTAGAATGTATGCAAAAGTGTTTTTATGAACACAAATCGGTAGTTGAAAAAAAAAAAAACTTATATGAGTGCAATTTAGACCATAATAAAGTTTCTCTCTGACATTCTTCATTATAATCTTACCTGCATTACATACATTACCGGCCGCGCATTTGGTATTGTATAGAATACCTAGGCAAAGTATAAAATAAATGATATTTCATACATTACCGGCACGTTTTAGGTATTCTATACATTACCTAGGTATTGTATACAATACCGGATTATGCACATTGCCGGTAACACATACATTACCGACGCGTTTTAGGTATTCTATACATTACCTAGGCATTGTATAGAATACCGGATTTTACACAATGTCGGTAACACATATACTCGCTTCGGATCTAATTTACTATGTAGTGTTTTATAGCATTTTTTTTATAAAGGACTTTGAAACAACTTACATTTTTGGTATCAATAACGAGAGCATATTCGCTATCGTAAACTTGTGGGTACACTCTTCGTAACGCCTTCAACACAGCTTCCGAACATAAGGCTTTGATATCCGAGCCTACAAACAAAAGAGCATAAGGTAGAGCTCAATGACAATTTTTTGTCAGTCTTTGAATATTGCAAAAACAAATATGCTCATAGTTTTGACAGAAAACAGAAGTTTGCGTACGCAATAAATTGAAAGTACCATGGATTTGTTATTGGTCTTAGCTTCGCATCTTTACAAGATGGGATGGAACACTGCCTGTAAACAATAGCTCTGTTTTTGCGGCACATTTTTATTTTTGTGGCAGCTCGTGTGTCAAAAAATTCTCATACTATTTAATTATATTTCGATAAGCTTCTGAATAGACCATGCGACGTTCTCGGAGTTAGTACTCAGGGACAAATCAAGATGTCGCTTAAGTATAAACCTATTTATTACTCATTAGCTTTACTGAGTAATAATAATAATACGTTAAGATTTACAAGTTTGACAAAAAGGAAAACACACATTAGCATAAAAGTTATTGTTTAATCGTTTTTGCAAAAAAACTTATTAGCCTCAAAATCATTAAACGATACCTAGGGCTGACCCCAGTTTTATACCTCAGTGACTACTCTAAATAGTTAATGTTTTTCTTATGTCAGTTATCATGTTACATAATTACAATTACAATAATGGGGCCCCTAAAATTAATAAATATCTATCTAAAGCTTACAAAATTTCATTTTGATAAAACTACTTAAAAGCATACAAGAAACCTACATCCGGACATTATCTTGTTCTTTTTTTTACAATTCTAACATAAAAAATATCTGTTTGGGAACATATATGTCTGGAATCACAGAGTTATTTTTGTTAATAAAAAAGGAAAAAATGAAGCCATATTTAACGTATTGGTATAACATTTTACAGTCTTTTTGCTTACACACGTTTGGGGCCCCAATAACCCGGGGGCCAAAAAATACGTTGGTATGTTGGTATTGAATGACACTAGCTCGGGTAGGTTCGAGTACGCTGAATTCGGCATACTATTTTATGCCGCATTTTACGAGTACCAGTGCTCCATCTAGTAAGAGCTAGAGCGAAGACCAATAATAAATCATTGGATAGTACATTGAGTTTTTGTCGGCTATACCAATATATTATTACTATTATAGACTTTAGAAACAAACTCAACATAATTAAGTTTATAGCATTTTATTGTTGGTTTTACCACGTTACATACATCAAAACTCCTTCTAATCTACCTTCACTCAAACACTCACCTCCATATCCGTTAGTAACCATGGCCACGTGATCCATAGTCTCTTCACTCAGCTTCGGCGTCCAATCCTTGGTATAAATATTCAATATGTCCCTCCTAGCGGCCGTGTTGGGCGGCGCGAAGAACAGTTCTCTGTCGAACCGCCCGGCGCGACGCAACGCGGGGTCCACCGCGTCGAGGCGATTAGTCGCACCGATTATTACCACCTCGCCTCTGGTGGATCATATTACGATATTTAAGTTTTTTCAGAAAAGGCTTTGTCGTTGTTGTGGACGATGCTTGTTCCTATTATTTGGTATTCCGTATATCAGAGATATTCGTTAGCAAATATTATAAAAAATTGAGTTTTTTCAGTGGCAGCTTTTCACAGTGTTGATATAAAAACTGTCTGAACACTATGTCATTTTCTAAATTAGTTTATTGCAATAATCAAAAGACACAAATAATGTTCTCTTTGAACAGCAACAATTATATTCATTGCAAACGCAATTTTAAGGAATGATTAACTCTCTACAATCTCGATTATACATTACAATTCCTTTCATATACAAACAACATATTTAACCCAACTAGAAAAAAAAGTCCTACCTGTCACAAAGTCCATCCATTTCAGCGAGTAAAGTCCCCACGACGCTGGTATGGACTTGTTCCTGTCTTACACTCCTGACTGGAGCCAGGGCGTCAATCTCGTCGAAGAATATTATGGATGGCTTCATTTTGTTCGCCTAGGGAAACAAGTATTTAAAATAAATAAGCAATGTTAAACTTATTCAAAGGACTTAAGTGTCAACTATGATTTTGACAGTTTCGTGTTGGAGAAATGTCATTACGGGTTCTTTGCGTAACCAATTTCTGTCACACTCTACCGAAATCGACAAAGAGTTCTCAGTGGTTTGAGAACAATTACAGATTTAAATTCATGCTGAAATGTTGTATTTATTAATACAGCTTTTTTGGAAATGAGGAGTCACTGTTATGAAGATATTGTTGTTATTTGATGGACAAATAAAATACATAATGTAAAATTGAATAATTTTAGCTAAAAACACAATATAATATAATAAAAACTGAAAAATAAAAACTGTCAAAACAAAACATACCTGCTGAAACAGCAACTTCAAGTGCCTCTCGCTCTCTCCCACCCATTTCTTCAAGCAATCTGCCCCCTTCCTCATAAAGAACGCTACTTTCCTTCCCCCCAATAAAGTACATTCATTAGCCAAAGCTCTGGCCAACAAAGTCTTCCCTGTGCCAGGAGGTCCGTGGAATAATACTCCTTTAGCAGGACGAGTGTTGAACTTTCTGAATACATCGGGGTACATAAGAGGGAATAGGACCATCTCGCGGAGGCATTTGATGTGCTCTTCTAAACCTCCAACCTGGCAAAAAAAAACAAATACTTTATCTTGTTTCTGAATAAACTTTATAATCACCAGATAGATTTAAGTCAAAGATAAATCTTGATAGAATTACCTTCGCGTAACAACAAAAAATGTGTCGTAATGTAAAAATCGTAATCGCTGCATTTAACAACCGACTATATAAATTTTGACTAATGTAAAGTGATGGCCGCAGTAACAACATAAAAAACACATGTCATTTAAAAGTATTAATAAACTTACCGATGAAAACCTGACGCTGCCATCTACCTCAACTGGTTGTATGTCTCTCAGTGCTTTGTCTGTCTTTTTGTCTTCATTTGACTTTGTTTTTTGCCTTCCTTTAGTCTTGTTCTTCATGGAGACATTAAGATCTTCTTCTGTATCCGAACTTGAAGTTGTACTACTGCTAGTGCTTGATGGAGATTGGGCTAAAAAAAGATAAGAATTGAATTTGTTAAGTTTATTGTAATCTCTAGCTATAAACTGTGCCTATGTGTATCTTTTTACTCTTCCAAGTGTAGGCAACGGATTTAAATTAAATTTTCAACATCATGTAAGTATTTTTTTAAATAAGGCGAAAGTCATTTTTTTATAATAATATTTAGCACAAATTGTACATCTGCGATCAAGATAAACACTAGAAAACGTAAACAAATATTTAACTCACATCTAATAGTCTTCCTACGCATTTTGGGTTTTCTCTCTCTCAAACTGTACGGCTTTTTCCTTATTGTAAAGGTTTTTGCTGTAATGAAACATTACTTGACATTGTTACTGTTCTTATTTTATCGCTATCATTATAAAACCATCCGAAACTGTTGGGAGTTGTTACAAACTTTATTATTTTCTACTTTTATATATTTTTTTATAAACCTTTTCCTACTATGTAATTATACCCATAAACCTTCTTTTTAAATCACTCTTTCTATTAAAAAAACCGCATCAAAATCCGTTGCGTAGTTTAAAAGATTTAAGCATTCATAGGGACAGACAGAGAAAGCGACTTTGTTTAGTACTATGTAGTGATGTGTGGTTTCTGATCTCCGTAACAGATGCATTAATTTAGATTCAGTTATATTTATGGTGTTTAATTCATAAGTGCTTTAAGATACTGCACTACTCCTATCTATAGGTTGTATTATTTACATACCTCTGCCTCTAGTTTCCCGCTGTGCTATTTGTACAAAGGCAGGCTTTGGTTTCCTAGTTCGTTTAGATCGTCGCGGGGCTCGAGTGAGGGTCATCTCGCTTCCAGACTCCGATGATGAAGTCTCTGATGCTGGGAGAAAATAGGACTTATTACAAAAAGCATTAAGTAGATTATTATGACCAACAAACATATGACCCTTGGTTATTACTGTACATGCAACTTAATAAACTTTTTTAACAAAAAGAAAAAAACAACGTTTTTTTAAGAAATTTGAGATGGTATGCCAATGTGAAATGAAGCTTTCATTAGGTACACAAAAAATTTTTTTTTCACTACACAAAAGCGGGCCAACAAATAACACTGCACAATAAATATCTGCAAATTTTACCTGTTTCTTGATGATTATCCTCTTTCTTCAGGTTCTGTCTGGCATTCCGTCTGCGTGTTGATCTTGCCGGACCTTGATTACTAAAAACAATTACCTTTTTAAAAAACATTTTATACATAAAATTAGGAAACCAAATAAATATTTGAATAAAAAAGAAAACCTTTCGCTATCTTGATCCTGTACTATTTCATTATTTTCATTTTTCACCTCGGGTGCTTCCTTATTTTCGTTTTCTAAATCCATCTTCTCATCATCAGCCTTTTTCAATTCGGAGAGAGGTTTCTTTTCTATCACAGTTTGATCGTTGTCTGCGTCTGACTCTGATTCTGAGGGAGCCTAAAATAATATTTAGCATTAAATTCTGTTTAAAATAGTATTCAATAGGAATGGTAATAAAGCTCCTTTTAGCTTGAAGAAAAAAGTGTACTTACGTTTTTCTTGCTGTTATTATTAAATCGTGCTGAGGTACGTCTACGTGACATTTGTGTGTCCTCATCCGTATTCGTTGGGGGCAAGTTGCGAGTCTACAAAAACAAATCTAAATTAATAAAGATGCCCCGAAATTATGTCTTATATGGTACACCAACCATGGGAAACTGAGGCAAGCAGCTAATGACAATTAAATCCAATAATCTTTAGTTTCAGTAAAGTTATAGGACTTCACTTAAACTCACCATTTTTTTGTTAAGTGTCTCATCTCCAGAGGAGGATTCGTCTGATGATGTAGAACCAGGGAATCCATATAAGTCAGGATATCCTTTGACCTTCAGCTCATTGGTAATCCAACTTTCATTAAAGTTGTGGTGCAGCAACTTACGTTTACGACAGCTCCGTCTCACATCTAGACATAGAATATACATTAGTCTTTGAGGTTTCAACATATTTGGTAATTTTAACAGGAAATAATAAATTACTTTGTTGAATAGGTTTATCTTCACTGTCTTCAGCATAGTTCTTCCTTGCCTCTTTACGTTTTAACTTCATAGACCGGTTGGTAGACTCATTGCCTTCAGCGAAAAATACTCGCACCTGTCTAGCCCTTTAATACAATAAAGTTATATTTTAGTATCTCATTTATTGACAATGGTAAAGTTGTGTTTAAAAGAACAATAGCACAACCAATGTTTTATAAGTTTACTATTTATGTTAGAAAAGGATTCTTAACATATGCACTCTCTTCAAGCATTACACTTTCTGTATCAAATTTTGTTGACAGTAAATCCAACTTTTCTCAGTAATATAACAATGTTTTATCTAAAAGAAAGTTTGATTTACCTTCGAGAGTACTTCTCTGGTTCTGTATCGCTTTCAGGAAACATGATTCTAGGCATTTTTATTGTACGAAGTCTTCTATTATCTGTTTATAAACATAAGTACTATTAATAGTTGAATATACAAATTCAGTTATATAACATTTTTAATGTGATCTACTCACATTTATTTGGCCAGTGTTGAATCTTTCTTTTCACTTTAAATTGACTGCTTCTTAATTCTCGAGGAGTCCAATTGGATGCCTGAAAAAAAAACTTGTGATGCATTTCCACTTTTAAATATTATTTCCATTCACCAGTTTGACATAATATAAATTCTACATGCATCTCTTACAAAGAATTCTACCATTCCATTGAACAAATTGAAATGCTATTTCAACATTCAACAACTTATTTGTTATGATTACATTGTGATGCAACATTACATAGACTAGCTGTGAAGGTGTGGTGAACAAAGGATATTGTACACAAATAAATATAAAATAACATAACATATTGCCTAGTACAAGTACAGCAAAGCTCATGCAACAATATGGTCACAGGCTTACTAAAAGTTAAAAAATCAAACAGGAAGTTAACATATAATACACCCAAGCTTCAAGGTGTTAGATCACAGTGCAACTACACGATAGCATTGTGAAGGAGTCACCTTCTCGTCTGAGACACTCCCAGCATTGTTCAGAGCAACATTCCCTTCATTAGTTAGCTCAGGGTGATCCCCGTTCTCTCCATTACTGCGACGAGTTTTCACCATCGCAATGATAAAATTACAAACTCTTTAGCTCGAATGATATATCCTTTATGATATGAAACTGTCTATCACACCTTTAATAACTTAAATTTTAAAAGAATACGTAAGGATTTCACTAGAACACAGAATTATATCGACAAAGAAAGGACAGAAACGTCCACACATGTCGCTGACAACGCCATGTTAAATTCTTACAGACGACTGATTCCTGTACATCAAGTTTTTTGGTGAAATATAACACTCACCAAATGTCACGTTTTATTTTAATTAGTATTTAATTCACCGTGTGCATAAATATTACAAAAAACGGTTTAAATTATTAAAATGGTCATAGTTCACAGCAAAATTCACATTCTTCTTGCATGCATGTTTACTGACTGACTGATTGATTCATTTCTTCCGCCAACTGTCAATCAAAATGACCCGATAACTTTTTTTAAGTACCTGAGACTACGCAAAAGGTCATGCATATTCAGCCTTTGCCAATACAGCATGTTTCATGAAAAGCAGGAATTAACATGCTTAATTCTTAAATAGTTATTTTGCTGTCCCAAACATAGCGTACTGATTTCAAGCAAATATAGTTTAAATATTTTAGTACTAGTAACTGGCATGGTTGGTTAATTTAATTCTCCGACCAAAGTATATTCCTTCAGTTTAAACTTTTCCACTCACTTTACCTGTGAAGTTAGCGTTTGAAAGGGATCGCGATTTATTTCCTTACGCGACAGCCCAAGGCTTGCCTTGCCTGAGTGACTGACATTGACAGTTGACATTAAGATCGATTCTCAATCATGCGATTGATTTGATTACTTTTTTTGGAAATTTTCTCGTAGAATTCCTGTGCTTTCCCTTTTTCCTATGTATCATCTTAGTTAACAAATATTTTGTACTCTGTTAGTACAAAGTTTAACTTCTAAGGATGTCTAAAATAGAAAGTGTAGAAGAACCTAATTCACCAACACACGAACTTGAAAATAAAGCTCTGTTGCAGGAAACACCTAACAACCAGCCAGAAATTGATATGGATGAGGAAATATCTGCTCGCATGACAGCTTCGTATAGTGAAATTTCATTTCACTCCGATAGTGAACAAGTTATAGAACAAGATAAAGCAGCAGGTCCGTCTCGACCTCTCAATTTGCCTTCAGAAAATAGAAAAGAAAAGTTTCCGCTTGATATGGATGGACATGTAAGATACGAAGGTGAAATGACGCACTATGTAGCTGATGACTTAGAATTTAAGATTAAACTATCTAGTCCAGTATCCAAACGAGGTGAAACACCTGTCTTTGGGAGTTCTAGTGCTTCCCGGTCTAGTACACCAGGGAAGCTTTATAGACAATTATTGGCTCCTCAAATTGGTCAAATAGACATTACTGTGCTAAATGATCTTGAACATGAAGCTCAAAAAATTGCACAATCAGTTGATAACTTAATAGAAAACTTGTCTAACATACTACATTCCAACTCTTCCCTGACTGCTGAAAACATGGAAGTTTACAAAGATGCAGTCGGTAAAACTTGTGATGCAATGGACAATAATATAAAAAGCATGTACACTATTTTGGCAAAAGGAGAAGAAGTATCGCAAGCTATGATTCCAGTACAAGCACAAGCAGCAAAAATTGCTGAAATAAAAAGACTTCTACAAATATTTGAAAATAATATTTAATTGTGTCATGTCTTAATAATGTAAAATCATGTTCATTACCTATACTTTAGTAATAACATTAGGTAAGTACTAATAAGTATGTACTTTGATCTCTGTATAATTTTTATTTAATAAATCAATTAGATATTACATTTTGTAACTTTTATTTGTTTGGAGTAAAATGCAACTACCAATGTTACTTGCACTTACATTTACAGGGGATTAAGTTTAGAATTTTAAATTAAAAGTAAACAAACATTACTGCTAATTTGTATGTCTATTTTTCTGCCTGTCTGTGTGTCTCGCATTCACGTCAAAACGGCTGAACAGATTTTTATGAATTTTGAATTAATATCTAAGTTTAACTGCCTTTTTACCGCGACAATAAGTCTCATTCCCACGCGCAAGTCACACGAAGTTGCGGATAACTAACAAGTTAAATGATATGAGATAAGCCTGAGTGACAACCAGTAAACCAAAATGCTTCTGTTTTTCATAAAAAATAAACCATTATCGATTATAATATAGAAAATAAATACTCCTTAAAATCTGGTTAACCCAAAAATTTGTTTCCGAATAATAGCCATGTACTTATTCTTTTAGCCTGTACAACAAAAAAGTTAGCTTGCCCGTCATTTGTCAGAATTGTCAGTTGTCTTGTCTGTCATGTCATGTCTGTCAGACTGTCCTGTCAGTCACGGTCAGTCGAACCGTCTGTTCGCACGCATGTTTGAATTACCTCGGTCCTTCTAAATCTTAAAATAGATTACTCCTACAAAATGCATTCTAACATTATTGTGACCTAAATTCAATAACTAACATGAATGGCATCATAATCAGTAGACTAAGCTACGAGTTGTCTGGTTCCTGACCATTTGAAATCAGTCTGCAGTATCGAAAATACGTTCGTGGTCCCAATGGGCGACGTTGTTAACTTATTTTCTGTGATTATTATGAAGTTTAAGTCTAGGTTCAGGCAAAGTTTAATGCATTTCGATATTCCTTGGGAGAGGCTGAAGTCTGTGAAATGGATGAACGAGAAAGCCGCATCCAACAAGGCTTATGTCCCTACTACGGTAAGTCTAATTTATGTAAGACTAGCTTTTACCCGCGCGGCTTCGCACGCCTTAAATTTGGAGTAAAACTGATTTCCCTGTACTATGTTATTATACATATAAACCTTCCTCTTGAATCACTCTATCTATAAAAAAAAACCGCTTCAAAATCCGCTGCGTAGTTTTAAAGATTTAAGCATACAAAGGGACATAGGGACAGAAAAAGCGACTTTGTTTTATACTATGTGGTGATATCACGCGCTTGGCGGCGACTTATCATTTATTTTCCAAACAATAACAAAGTTTAACACGTGTAAACTTATCAAAAAGTAAGTAACTATTTTATACATCTTTATGTAAACAAAAAGTTAAATATTTTGCTGACATACAATTTAAAGAAATAAGCATGTAGAGGTAGTGCAATAAAAACCAAGCAATTTGAACCTTACTTTGTAAAAAAACATGTTTTTATTTAAAAGACAAATACAGTATTTGAATATACATTATGACAGTATTCAGTTTTTTTTAAACTAAAATTTAAATTTCCAGAATGAATAATTAAAATAAAATGTTTTTACATGCAAGTAAGTAGTTGCTAATTTATTAAAATCAGAATAAAAAATTAAAATGTTTTTTTTTATTAATAGCTTTTTAGAAATACTTTTTCAACTGGAAGAAAAATAAAACAAGCCAGAATTTCCCAAGATAGATTCTATTTTTACCAAGAGAATAGTTATATTTTATAAGCAAATTGTCTGAATGAAATACATATAACATTTGTATTTTTAATCATCAGAAATTTGAAATATACTCTGTATTGTTAGATAGTTTACATATTTTGTCTACTACATTGAAATTAAAATGTGAAAGTATGGTAACAAAGCCGGGTGTCGCAGCAATCTTTTTAGGGCATACCTACCACTGCAGACTATTTAAACCACTCCTAGATTGTCAGTTAGCACACCATCATCATTCTTTTTTGCTAAATTAATTAGTTACTGTAAATAGTTTATTATTTACCCTAGGACTCTCCTTGAGAACTTTCCTTATTGTAAAATAAAATATCATATTTTTTTGGACTTCAGCATTCACACACCCCTCAACTCTCCTGTGGGATTTTTGAGTGGTGCTCAATTAAACCTTTTTTATACTTATTATACCCACCTATTCTGAATATTATGCACTTTATAGATATTAAATTAAGCTTCTCACTAGATCCCTACTCTTGCGTGGTTTTCAGCCAAGCCTATTTGGTAGAGGCTGATAAAGATAGTTCAATATATGTTTCACTAGTGGCCGCCCGCGACTCCGTTCGCGTGGGAGTCGGTTTCCCGTGGGAATGAGATGTTTTCCCGCGGTAAAAAGTATCCTATGTGTTATTCTGTTGTATAACCTATATTACTGCAAAGTTTCATCCAAATCCATCGAGTAGTTTTTACGTGAAAGAGTAACAAACATCCATCCATCCATCCATACATCCCCACAAACTTTCACATTTACAATATTAGTAGGATTAATGATACTAATATAGAAAAATCTGCTTTGCTAGCAGTTAAAGGCTAAAAAAACTCTTCCCTGTGGCTACCCTATATTTTTCTTCACCTTACTCCCAACCACCAGGTGGAGAACGTAGCGAACGTTTGCACCCACGCACTATGCGTTGCGCCCGCGACGTTCGGCGCGCGCGTGTTGCTCACGCGGTCCTGCAACGCGCCGCAAGCGATCGCCGCCATCGTGTACGGACTGGCGCTGTGTCTGCTGTTCGCTGTCTCCACCACATTCCACTGTGTATGCTGCTGCAAGTCTGATACGTGAGTTTCTTGTTATATGGCTTTGAGTCAATACATTCAATAATGAAGAAGATTGTTTCATGGCAAAATCAACAACTTTATCCCATTATACCAACGAACTAACTACCTACCAATAAATAATGTACATAATATATATTTAAATTAAGTGTATTTTTGAAGTAATAAATTATTTTAAAACAAACTTTCAAAATGTGTGAATAATATTGATGAAACTAGTGGCCGCCCGCGACTCCGTTCGCGTGGATGTCGGTTTCCCGTAGGAATGAGATGTTTTCCCGCGGTAAAAAGTACCCTATGTGTTATTCTGATGTATAACCTATATTATTGCAAAGTTTCATCCAAATCCATCCAGTAGTTTTTACGTGAAAGAGTAACAAACATCCATCCATACATCCTCACAAACTTTCACATTTATAATATTAGTAGGATATGCATTCCGCCGAGACATTAATATTGAATCAATTTAATCCTAATCGAAAGAGATTAACCTTAACCTTACTTATAAAAAAACCCTACAAGGGACTGTGAAATCCGATTTCTAGAAGTTCTGATCGTCTGCTAATCGTCATTAAGATTTAACTTTATATTAATTTATTGTTACCATAATTATTTCTTATTTGAATAAACAAATTGAAAAGTCAAATATTCCGAAATTAAAGTATCGCGTTCCCGAAATGTAAAAAAACGCGGTAAAAATCTCATAAAATTCTTAAACTAATATTATAATAAAGAATTTAAATTACACGCTATCATTAAACAAAAGCACATGTATACCATCAGTTCTTATCTAAACAGTTTGAAACCATATAAAATATTATTTCTGATTACGAAGTAAGTATATACTTAATCAGTTGCACAACAAACTTGTTTGAGAAACCTTGAGCAGTCTCTCTATTATATTTTCGAAAACTGCTAAGTAAATTAGTCAATTAACTATTTTAATATGCAATTTCATAAAATATCTTGTACTGAAATTAAAAACGAGCACACTAATAAAAAAATGTTCATAACGTAATAACAAATTTCGGCATAAACCCTTAAATATAAAAAGATAAGTTGATAAAATGTTTTAAGTAAAATAGGTAATTAATTACCTACTTGGTTAGTTGATGTTTTTTATTTTGAACTTTGCATGAAAGTAACGGTCATCGCAACCAAAAAACAAAGAAAAAAAAAGGTTATTTTTGTAGTTATATTATAACGAATCCTATTTCTTTGCATAGTTTAAATTTTATTATATTTAACGGCATACCTACCTATTGAGTTATCTACATCTATACTAATATTATAAAGCTGAAGAGTTTGTTTTTTGTTTGTTTGAACGCGCTAATTTCAGGAACTACTGGTTCGAATTTAAAAATTATTTTTGTGTTGGATAGACCATTTATCGAGGCAGGCTTTAGGCTATATAACATCACGCTGCAACTATTAGGAGCGAAGAAATAATGGAAAATGGAAAAAAACGGGGAAAATTATTCATCTTTGAGGGCGTGCGCTGCGAAAACGGTTCTAGAAACCAAAAATATATGTATGAAAGAATTAAGGGAACTTCTTACCGCAGGAAAACTTCGCATTCCCACGGGAAACCGACTTCTACGCGAACGGAGTCGCGAGCGGCCACTAGTATTAGATAATAAGGCTTTTACTTAAATATGGCATTCAAGCGATAGTGTTCTTACCGTATCTAGGCAATTTGTTCGATAAAAATGTAATATGTATGATTGGAGTATGGGACTTTGAACGCATAACCTATTAGTGTCAAGGGCAACCGATAGCATGGCAACCTCCTTGTGAATAAACCTACATTGATTTGGCTAGGTTAACGTAACTGGCCAGAAAATTAGAGAGAAAACATAGGTAGGTCGTTTTAGTATTGTGGGGAAACACTGTCTGATGCCTTGGAAAACAAGTAAGGCGTCGTTGTGTTATTTCTTCGTTATGTATAATTTATTGAAACTTCGACATGTTTTAATACCTAGTTGTTTGTTATATCTCTTTGTTTTAAAGAACTAAAGCGCAAAACTAGCTACTAATGAACTAATGGATTGAAAAGTTAGAAATTATTCCAGCTAATTAGAATAACTAACACATCTATTCTCCAGCTATGTATTCTAGGGACACCATCCATGGCGTATAAAGTAATGAAAGTCCATTATCTAAATTATCTACAAACCTCTTGCTATAATGCACAGTAATAATGTACATACATTTCCATTGGTATTCAAAGCGAGAATACACATTTAAATAATTGGAAACACTTCCAACTGCTTGTGCCTCAACTGTTACATATTTATAGTCGATCTATTTTAGTTTGTCGCGGTCTCTACTAAACTGCGTCATAAAAGGGTTATTCTTTAACGCCAGTACTAGTAAGTAATCCTTACATAAGTCTCTCATATGGTTTCCCGCGTGCCAGTATTAAAACAAGGTCGCATGAAGGTATCGCAGGAAGTAGGCTGAATGTAGCTCGCGGCCGCATGAAGCTAAGGGACCTTTGCCATTTCCACAAGCTGAAGAACTTTGCAATTTATATGCTTGTTGATAGTACAATTTAACGACATTTGTGGAAGTTTGCAGTTGTTTTCTGGATCGTGAAAGCTTTTGTAACTTCATAGTTTTTGTGGGACGTAAATAAATGCTATTAATGCTTTGTTTTTACTGTTTTCGGACGTTAGAATCTAGTTTTAAATAGAATACTCAAATAAACAATTGTGTAGGTAAATAACTAAAAGTTATACCAACGAAACAGGTCACTAGTTGTTATCCATTGTACGGTCAGTTCAATTGAGATTTTAAAATTGCCCTGGTAATTCACAGTAGTCATGTCCATTAAAAGAGGCCCAGCTCCTTTTACAACAAGTACTAAATTGGAATGCCAATTTCGGGCATTCTATTCTTGTTGAGAATCTAGAATGAGTTTATTGAATTGACTGTAGTTATAAAACGACGCTAGTATATGTCAAAACGCTTTATTAAAGACGCTAGTATAGTACCTAAAATAAAAAAGATTCGAAGACCTTGGTTGTTTGATTAATTATTTAATTCCAGATCAGACGTAGTCTGTGCACACGCAAACAAGCCTTTGATTAAATAGCTTTGTTTTATTTATTTTGTAAATTGTAGCAAAAATATTTGGTCGCTCGTAAGTTACAAATTAAAATATCGCGGCTGTGTTCATCAACGTATTGAATATTTAAAAAACAATTGCTATTTTTTTTTATTATTCTATACGTTTATTCTAATTACCAACGTAGAAAATGCCATTAAGTCCCAAAATTCACAATTATCACCTCTTAATAATATAAATATCGATTGCCTGTCTAACCGTATAATAATCCCTCAGCAAAATGAAGCACTTCCTGCACCGCTGCGACCGCGCGATGATCTACATCTTCATCGCCAGCTCGTACTTCCCCTGGCTGACGGTCGGCGCGCTGTCCTGCTGGATGCTGCGCGAGCTGCGCTGGGCCATCTGGCTGCTGGCGGTGCTCGGCATCACGTACCAGCAGATCTTCCACGAGAGGTACAAGATGCTCGAGCTGCTGCTGTATCTGGTGATGGGGCTGGGGCCGGCGGCGATTATTGTCACTTCGAATGTAAGTGCTTTTTAGAAAAGGTTGATTTTTGAAGATACTGGAAAAAAGGAAAGGTCCTGGGTTCGATTCCCAGTCGCGTAATGCTCGGAGGCCCGCGTTCCTTTTTCCAGTATCTATAACTTCAAAATTAATAAATTAGCATTTAAAATGCAAAATTAAAAAGTAAAATCTCAGGTTGATTTTTATCAGTTTTGAAATCGACAGGTTAATATTTAAGGAAAGGATGTCGCTTTTGGCGTGGGGTGAGGTTGAAATAGTCTTGTGTTATTGTGGCCTGCAGCTATCTGAAAAGAGCGTATGTTTTATCAAGTTCACATTCAAAGTGTATCAGTTGGAAAAACTCCGGAGAATGAATGTGAAATGGTTAAATTACTCGTTACTGGCGAGATATAAGTTTAGTAAAACATGATATGAAAATCGTAGCACTGTCGTGCGCAATTTTGACTCGCACTAAACGTGTTACATGACGGATGTTTAGTAGCGCGTTAACGCGATGATTTACAGACAAATGAAATAACCTTATCGATTAGTAATCAAACATCTTCTATTTAAAAACAAAGTATTTAACAATTTATTTAACTACTACAATAAGACAAAACTTAAACTAAGGAAAATGTATGTAATGCAAAGCTATAATACAAAGTCAATGGTTGAAAAGCGCTTATGGCAAAAATAGCAGTATAATTTTATAATGAATGTACGAAGGAAGTGATGAAGCGCTTACAAGCCCACCGTCCGAGCATAAATCACGCGATATCTGCAATCTTCAGTATCTGACGTTGTAAACATGCACCATTATAAATGTGGAATGACAAATGACAATGTTTGCTATAACTAGCTAGCCAACTCGTGTCTTTCTCGTCAAAATCACGCCCCGCAACTTTGAATTACAACTATTTTCATCTTTGGCAATGAAGGAGACCACACCATTATAAATATGCTGTAAGGGATGTGTTATTTTTAGCGGAGTTATAATTAAGTTGCTTCAGGGCACAGAAGTAATTAAAGGACGGTAGAATGTAATTAAGTATTGAAAACAGCTAATTATATGCTTGTTATGTTTGATAAGAACAGACATTTTTGATTGAGTGATATATAGAGTATACACATTAAACACAAAATTATACATTATATTTTTAATGATTGCACAGTTACGAACTCTAATAACCCTTACATAATAGACCGGCACAATACCGATTATATTGCCATTATACAACCATTAAACCATATAGTAGCGGTATTTAGTGTTTGTGAACATATCGTAAAATCTATAATTTATCCCATAAAACAGTCTACACATGGCGCTACGCAGTCAAGAACTTATATCAATCATTTAATTAACTTTTAACTGTGGATAATTAACGAGAAATTTATACACGCCAACACAATTACATTGTCTTGAGGTAGACTAGATTGATAAGGTAATTTATATATTAATCTATGACCTTACCAAGGTATTTCTAGTTTAAATAAATCATTTTTTATAAACGTGTAAAGTGTGCTACAAATCTATTAGATACAATAGAATCACTTCAAATTAATGATGATTAAAAAATAAAATACTGTTTAAAGAATATTAAAGATCATAAAAGAACCTACAACAATATAACTTAGGTATATGGTTACCGTACGGTATTGCCAAGCCTTTAGATTGATCTATACAAAATTGGCTTGCCATCCTATTCATAGCGTTTACCCTTTCCTGTCAGCTAGGGACTGTGTGGGAATTTAATTTAGAATTGGGAGAGAAATGTATTTTCATATTTTCGAATAATATTAGACCGTCCTACAAACGAATACGTCTCGGATTCAAACGTAGGTACATTCAATTTGTTCTGTTGCTATGAAAATGATGATATGAGAATAGCTTACACAAATATTACTTTATGTGCTTACATCGCAAATAGGTTTGTAGGGTCGCTCAATTAGCTATAGATTAAATCATAATCATATTTTTATTATCATAGAGGTGTAATTTTACCCAGCGTTAACCATATTATTTACGTTTGGGCTGAGATAATGTGGGAAATTATTGATTTTGCAGTTAAAATGACTGCACAAAAGTTTTTTTTCCAATCTGTATGTTAAACACATTAAATCGTAACCAAGACATCGTAAATATAAAGTGTATCTAATCACTATACCCGACCGGCAATAAACTGTAACAGTTTAGTATTCTGAACAAGGCACTAGTAAATAGGCTACGTTCTCATTGTTTTCTCAATTGCCCGCGACAGAGAAGCGGTTCATTAGGTTAAGTTAGGTTAGGTCGCATTTACAAAATTACGAATTCCTTCCGCACCTTTGTCATGACTATTGCGACTAACAACATGCAAAATAGTACGGATACAAAGTGTCTCCCGAACGGCCTACTTTTCATTCCAACTCTTTGACGTCTGGTTGGTTTTCCACATAGGCCCAAAGCGAAACATCAGCGGAATATAAATTAAACAACAGGCGAATGTAGCCAATTGAAACGTACCTAATACCTTTAGGTTACACACATGAATGAATTTATAATGCTCAAACACGTTTGCGATTTGAGAGCCGGTCCTACACGGGCGACCCTAAAAACACCTGTTTGCCTTGACTACGTAGTAATTTAGTAACTGACCGCAAATTTTCCCAAACGTCAAATCATGCAACTTGATTCGGTTTTCTAAATAAGTCAAAACAATAACGTATACATTTAATTTCATAATTCTAGTTAACATAAAAGTTTGAACAAGTAAAAATCACACTAATCACTTCGAAGGTCGCGTGACAATCTGTCAGACACACGTCCCTGCCAACCACATGCCAACAGAGAAATTTAATAGAGATAGCATCGGGAACTTAACTAACTGGGTTATTTCATATATAATGTGTATAATAACCCAGTTATTTTCA
The DNA here is from genome assembly GCA_916618145.1 of Emmelina monodactyla. Lineage (NCBI taxonomy): Eukaryota > Metazoa > Arthropoda > Insecta > Lepidoptera > Pterophoridae > Emmelina > Emmelina monodactyla. Next base: position 2,585,638 of record OU745319.1, read on the forward strand.
TGTGACATGTCATACGAATAGAGGTATTGAGTGTGCCTATCAACATCCGTTTTGTTTCGCAATATAATTGCCGCGATAACACTAAACAACGTAGAAATTGGACTACTTCAAGTTGTGAAAGCCAATTTTAACAATTGCTAGTTATGAAAATGTTTTAAACAGTTGAGAAGAGAAGTCAGTGATTCCTTAAATCTACTTGAGTTTGCCTTAAAGATCAATATCTATTTACTCATAGTTAAATTCATACAATCTTTCGCATGTATGATACGTAAAAACAAAAATTGTTTTAAGTAACTTCAAAGATTTACGCTACACCTCTTTGTAGACGTCAAAAATGTCAATCTACCCTTTTACACGGACCTCGAAAACTTAGGAAATCCCTACTTAATATTATAAATGCGAAAGTAACTCTGTCTGTCTGTCTGTCTGTTACGCTTTCACGCCTAAACCACTGAATCGATTTTGATGAAATTTGGTATGAAGAAAGAACTGAACTTGGGAAAGGACATAGGGTACTTTTTACCGCGGGAAAACTTCTCATTCCCACGGGAAACCGACTTCCACGCGAACGGAGTCGCGGGCGGCCACTATTAAATAATGAATTGAAAACTCCTAATAGTCCTATAATTAAGTAAAAAAGGTTTTTCGATATTGGCTCGTGTCTGGGTGTAACTAGGTTCTCCCCTAGTCCATTGTGTGGTACTTATAACACAAGTGCTTACTGCAACTTACTTTAGGGCCACAGAATTGGTGTGTCAGTCTGGAGTCTGGAGATTTATTAATGTGTGTATCTGTTGGTTCCAGCACCAGTTCCCGGCGATGTTCGACCTGAAGCTCGGCGGCCTGCTGTATCTAGCGGGCGTGTTCTTCTTCAAGGCGGACGGCCGCATCCCCTTCGCCCACGCCATCTGGCACCTCTTCGTGGCGCTCGCCGCCAGCGTGCACTACCTCGCGATACTCAGACACCTCTTCCCCGAGCTCAAACAATGAAGACTGCCCTAACCTATCGAATCTCTTTTAATAGCCCTCTAGCCAACTCGACTATTAACCAATTCGCCAAGTGGACAACAATCGGTGTGGCTTTGTTGGTAAGTCGACGATCGTTCGTTTTAAGTAGAAACCTAGTTCTAATCTAAATATAAAGCGGGTTCATACTGTTGGTTTAGACGCGGGGGAGCTCATAAATTGTTTGTAACTTTCGCCTTAACTTTTTAAAACAAGTTAGTTTTGGCTGAAACTTGCCGTTCTGTTGTTATCCTTATTTACGTAATTATATATGTACCTACATGTTTTTATTTTAAGTCGTCTCAAAGTTTTCTTCATACAATATTAATATTGCTCAAAACCGAGGCTAAACAATGTTTCAGTGCTCTTAGTTCCGTTGATCTCATTTTATTAACATAGTGTATTTTTATGATTCCCATGTAAAATAATAAACAGTATGAACCGAAAACAGTAGCCAAATGTGTGATGTGTGTGTATATTTTGTAATATATTGTTGATCTTGTGTCTGTTGATATTTTAGAAATCGTAGTTGTTAAAACTCCTGAATCTCGCGACCAATCCAATCCTTTTAGAGAATTTAAAATCTACTTATATTTAAATTTTTAGAAAACTTTATATGTATTATACATATGAATATTTCGGTAAAGTGTTTTATACTGTAATGTAATCCTCTTTAGGTGTTTATTAAATAATATCACTTATTAGCATAGCAAACGAAGGAATAGTTCAGTTTCGTAGGTGTGGTAATGCAGTTTTTGGGTAGTTTTACTCTGTTTCCATTAGCTATTAAAAATATAGTATACCGTAGTAGCTAAAAAAGTTATTTTGGGTAGTATAAGTAAATAGACTGTTGACTTCTTACACAAAAATCTATTGTATATTTTTTCGGAAGTAACAAAATTCTACTATAAATTACTTTGCTCAATCGCATGTAGTTACTAGAGGCTATTTTCTTCCTAAAACTTTTGATGTTGTGATGCCATAATCGAAATTTATGTGTGATTTATTAAAACTTACCTATATTATTATATTATAGGTATTATATACATATTATACACATTATGTACGAATTCATCAATGCAAGTAGAAAAACCAAACGCTTTAATTTTAACTTAAAAAAATCATGTTAATACTGCCAATATCTATAATCTGTTAATTTTTTTAACTAATATTGAGTACAGAGTAGACGTTGGCAACGTTGATGTAACCTATTTTAGTACAGTTAAAGTATAAAATAATGAAGTTACCTATAAAATCAAAGACTTTTTCCATGATAATTTATTTTAATACGTATCGTATATTGAAGAAAATAATACATCATTTTAATTATGCTTGCGCATTCCGAATACCAGTTAAATTTGTGTTAGTGCTAACGAACTATGTGGCAATTGTTTAAAAGTAAGGCCACGGTTTCGACCAAGTAATTCTTATAAATAGATAATTTAGGTTGAAAGAGTGACACATTATCATTTATGACGCGACAGCAGTCGTTACCTACCAAATATTTTTAACGCACGATGAATTATGTATATGTTACGGCTAATACCCGAAATGCGGCTACACCTAGTTTTAGCCGGTTAGAAGTGTTTTTTATATGGAAAACTGTAAAAAAAAATTATACCTATGTATATAAAAACTGGCTTCAATCATGAATCGACGCGGGACTCCTTTTTCTGGGTGGTATCAGAACAGTAACCTAACTAACCTAACCAATTGATGTTCTAACCGGCTAAAACTAGGTGTAGCCGCACTTCGGGTATTAGCCGTAACATATACACAGTTACTCAATAAATAAAATAGGCTTGTTCATGAAATAATTTAAAATATTTAAAACCTAGGATTTGGTTTGATGATTTTGTTTTGGCAGCTAAGATGGACAGCTTTTTCAGACAAGGTCAATGGGTCGGGGAACAAAAATGAAATATTAAATTAGGATTAAAAAGAAGCGTTAACTCATTGCTTCATGTGTAATGTTTGAAACGTTTTATGGTCTATTGAATATTTTATGGTCGTATTATAAAAATAATTTAAATTAATTAAAAAAAATCTTTCTTATCGTGTGATGAAAGTTTTAAGAACCACCTGTAAGACTTATGTTATGAGTTTCCTATTTTATGGAAACACTGTATGTAAGGCATTGGATTAGTAATAGGAATTGCTCTTGCCAAGTTCGAGACCAACGATTAAACTTACCCAGCCGGACATAATATGTGGGTCGGTGACATTTCGGACCAAAAAAACTCGGACACCTTCGCCAATGTATGGATTTTCAATTTTAATATTATATTTTTCCATACATTGGCGAAGGTGTCCAGTTTTTTTGGTCCGAAATGTCACCTACCCTAATATGTGATCAACAGGATCTTAAAACTATAATACAGCCTATATATAGCCTACATAAAACAGAATTGTATCAAGTCTGAATCCGTTTTATAATACGACCATTTGATAAATATTTGATTTGGGTATCTAGATAATGTTTTCATACAATTTCTAAAAGAAGAAAGTTTTCAACTTGAAAGTTTTATTGTTGTCTGTCTAAACATTTTGTTTTTAAATGGTCCAGCAGTTTCTAGTCATGTTTGATTACATTACAAACAATTGTGATTTGATCTTTTTAGTTGATGTAGTTTTAATTCTAATTAAATTGTGTGAATATAAATATTAAATCGGAAAAACATGGGTCTGCTAGTTTTACTCACAGGGTAAATTGGTATAATTGAAGTTATACCTAAAACATACGATAATTTTATAATTTCTCATTGTTATACTTACACACATGTATTTCCAAAAAAAGTGTATGTACCTACCTTAATAAATTGGCACAAAATGTTTTAATAAAATATGATATCTTCTTATAAGGTGAGATTTTATTTGTACGTTTATATTTTTTTAATCGACCTTGTAGTTTATTTATAGTTTTTAAAAGAAAAAAATATTTGTTACAAAATTATATATTCATTCATAGCTGAATTAAGTAATGAAAGGTTTAATTTATTTTTTTAAATTAAGTGCAATAACACATAATAGAACGAATTATGTTATAGCTTGAATTTAATAGTAATTAATTGGTTTTGTTGTACTACTTCCAAATGTTTAATTGTTTAGTGATAACTTATATAGCTGAACATCGTAAATATTTTATGTAAGTATCAGTTACCTGAAGATCTGAAAATGTGTATCGACTTTAGGAATATGTATATATTTTCATTTTGTAAAAGAACTGTTTGTATCCATTTAATTTTAGGATCATGATACCTTTGTCTTCCCTACAGTTTGGTGTATAAAATATATAACTTTGTGTATCGGTGGATGTAACATTCCTTATCTTGTAATATTCATAATTCCTTCAGTTTTCTATAAAGAAATGTAGCATTTTTGTAAGTAGTATGTGATGGTGTAAATTATTAGTATAAAACCAAGTTTGGGGTAATTTTGCAGTGCCCAGGTCCTAAGTAAATACAAAGTAGAGTTCCTGTTCTCACTAATATAAATGCAAAATTGTATAAATGTACAGTATCATCTCAAATAGTATTTACCATCTGTTTCAATGACCACAAGTTTAAAAATAGTTGGTATTTTAAAATTATTATATTCGATTTTAAAATACTACACTTTGTGATGATTCATCTGTACAGTAGAGTTTGAAGTGAATTTTCTTGGAACCTGGAATAGTTTTGTAGAGGTTTTGGTACAACAATAAACAAATTTACAAATCATTTTGTAATTTTATTTCAAATAATTTATGTATAAACATTGTCGGTTTTCTCACAATATTGTGATGAGTTAGGTAAGGGCCAATTTCCATTGTTTTATTTACTTACATTTTAGACACAGTTTTGATGCCTAAAATATTTAGACATTTTTCCATAACTCTAGCTGTAACTTCACAGATCATTAACCTTTCATAAATGATTTTCACAATTTTACCATCTTTATCTTTTTCAATACACCAGCATTTGTCATAGAATTCTGTAAATGCTGAGGACACATCATAGAGGTATTCACAGAGACTGTGTAAGTACAAATCATTAGATACTTTTAGAATTACTTCAGGGAACCTCAGCAGGACCTTTCCAAGTTTCCATTCAGCTTCATGTGTGAGTTTGAAACCAGATTTATCAGCATGAGCTTGAAGATCCTCTAATGACACCTGGGCATTCCTGGCAATTGACCGAATCCTAGTTAATGCATATAAAAGGTATACAGCAGTATTTCCTTTATCATCTAACATTTTGTCAAATGAAAATACATAGTCATTTATTCTATTGTGAGATAAATCTGCATATTTAATGCATCCATATGCTACAGCTTCCTGAGCCTTTTTCAATTCTTCTGGAGTAAGAAATTTGTCTCTGCCTTTTTCAATTAGTTTATCAAGTGACCTTTTCAGTCCTTCTTCAAGGAGGTCAATAAGTTTGATGGTGTCCCCTGACCTGGTCTTGAACTTTTTCTTGTCTTCACCTAGGACTACTCCAAATCCAACATGCTCTACCTTTTGGTTGCCAGTGAGGATTCCTGCCCTCCTTGCACAAGCATCTAAAGTTGCAAAGTGTGTGTATTGTCCAGCATCAGTAACATAAATAAACCTGTCTCCTTTTTCTTCTTGTACTCTCTGTTTGATAGTAGCCATGTCCGATGAATCGTATGTGTAACCTCCATCTGACTTTACAATGGTTAGGGGGATTCCATCATGTTTATCTCCATCACCCCACATGATGTATCTACCCTCATCTTCTTCGAGCAAGCCCTTATCCTTTAGTTCTTTTACAACTACATCCATTCGGCTTTGGTAGAATGATTCTCCTCGGTCAATAATACTGATTTCGAGCCGGTCATAAATCTTCTGGAATTCCTGTCTGGACACATCGCATATAAGCTTCCAGGCTGTAATGTAATCTGGTTGACCTGACTGTAACTGTACTACACAGGCGTAAGCTCTCTTTTTAAATTCTTCATCTTCATCAAATCGCTTTTTAGACTCTTTATAAAATGCTTGCAAGTCGGAAATGGGTGGTGAATGGGTCTTGTAATTGGGGAATCTATCTTGTAAATGAGCAATCAACATTCCAAACTGTGTGCCCCAGTCTCCCAAGTGATTTATCCTCAGAACATCATGGTTCAAAAACTCAAGAATTCTGCAAATACTCTCCCCAATAATAGTTGATCTTAAGTGTCCAACATGCATTTCCTTTGCAATGTTTGGTGATGAAAAATCAACTATAATTTTTTCCTTTTTGACGGGAGGTGGCTTGACTCCAAACCTAAGGATGCAGTTCAAAATGTGTTCAGCAAATGCCTTATTCAAGTAAATGTTAAGAAATCCAGCTCCAGCAACTTCAACCTTTTCAATAAGTGGTGAGGATGGAGTTTTGTTGAGAATGTTATTGGCTACTTCCCGTGGGTTTGTTTTGATGTTTTTGGATTTCAAAAGATTAGAGATAGCCATGGCTGAGTTGCATTGGTAATCACCGAATTTAGGATTGTTGCTTGATAGTGTAATGGTAATGGGAGGATCATGGAGGTTGGGATATGCTGCTGTGATGCCAACTGAGAACACGTTCTTGAGCTCATCGATAATACAGACGCTGCCCTCTACGGACGAGATGTCTGTGATCATATGTGGCCGCTTCCTTGGTTGCAGCGACGTCGCGCTGGAACATCTGGATCGTTCTGCTTCCACCGCATTCATCAATATTTCGACACGATGTTTGAGTTTCTCATTTTCAGCCAAAGCTTTATCGAGTTCTGGATCACTTGCACCACCCACATCACCTTTAACCAGCTTTTCGATTTCAGTTTCAATAGCCTTTGCCTCTCTCTCAACTTTTGCAGTCCGTTCTTCTAACACTTTTTCATCAAGATTAGACATTTTTTTCTCTAAAATCGAGACCGTATATAGTTACTGGTCCTTTCACTTAATTGAATAAACCTTACAATTTTGGTAATAAAGTAGAAGATACTTATAGGTTAGAATCTGCCGCTCACTGCCAGTCAGCTGCCAACAAGCTGCCAATGCCACATAACATGACATATTGACATTGACGGAATAATATTCGTTTAAGAATTGATAGCACCTAGTTTTTATATATAGAAAGAAATTCATTAATTAAATTCAAAAAACCCAAATGCATGCCTATGCAAATATTTGCTTGCTGTAAATGTTTTATTTGTGTTGAAAGAAATCGAGCCGTATTATTTTATCTAAGGGTTTACGTTTTAAAGCTAGACTACTAATATACAGTATAAAATATTAAAAACTTCCGTGCCTTGTTCTGAAATAAGTTGCTATAGTTACCAAGGCCAAACAAACAAACAGCACACAGCCGCAAACACAGCAAAAATAATGTTTCCAAAGTGGCAAGTGAACAGGAGTTGAAAAACTCAGATTAAAATAAAAAAGACATAACATTAATTTAATAACGTGATCGTTCGTAAGGCTGGACTCCTATATTATCTTTTGTATAGTTAACGGATAACGATGCGCTTGCTTTTGGTGATATTAGTTTAGTTATATTTAGTGCATTCACTTATTATCAACAAATCTGATGGCAGAAAAATGGCACAGCAACAAAATAGCTATGAATATGCAAAAAAGAATGGTGAAATACCATTCTGGCTGGACGACATTACCAAGTAAGTTTTCTTATAGCTAAATGGTAGGTAGGAGGTACCTATCAAGAAGTCTCTACTTCCGCATAGAGGTATATAAATGATTAATGAACGTGGCGCTTACTTCAATAGGGTGTTGTAAAGTTAATTTAGCATGAAGTATTGAACTTCTTCGTGTCAAGGCTCTACCTACTGTATTGTATAAAGTAGTGGGTAGGCTTTTTAACATCAAAGGTTTAGATAAATAAATTCTATGCACTGGCAAGTCGCACGTCTTTACTGTATATGTCTTTGATGTATAGTACTTAGATCTCTACCGTTGTTGTATTAGTATCTTTGTTTCAGGCAGATGAAAGAGACAAAAATCGAAAACCTTAGTAGTGATTCCTCACCTACATTCGAACAAAGATTTGATTCTGGAAATTCTAAATTTGATAGCCTCAGGTAGGTATTAGAAGTACTGCCTACTGTATTCCTACCTCGGTAGATAATACTAACGATTACAACTATGATATTTTAGTTGTAAGAGTATTATTTGTTAATATTTCCAGGCTACCTCGGAGGACTTCTCTAGATACGTCTATGGACATTTTGATCAAACCTCAAAAACCGACCGTGGCTCACTCTGCAGGGACCATCCGACACAACAAAAGTAACGTATTATTAATATTTAAAACCGTTACCTGAAGTTTCTAGTCGAGAAACCACCTGAATATATTACCACCAAAGATATCCTAAGCATGTTTAAAATGTTTCAGGTTACAATCAAAGTACGCGTCGAAAATATAACTTTAGAAGCAACACCCTGGAATGGGATGAATCACACAATGGAGACTCCAACGACTTTCTATCAGACTTGCTGCCTCATTACGTAACACCGAGACATCGAAGAGGAAATCATGATTTCGATGATGATTTCCATGACGTTATTTTAGGCTCAAGTATGCATTGGTCCTTCGAGCCGGATTTTCATAAAGTTTATATAACCAACAAACTATTTTTCTGTTTACAGAGTCTCAAAATGATACAAGAAGAAAACCAGATATTAAAAACCGAACAAAAAAATCCTATTCCGCAGTCGAACAAAGTAGTAAATATAAAGAAAAGAAAGAGAAAAGCGAATTTGTTATACCTGAACTTCCAGAAGGAAGACTTCTCGAAGTTAAGATTTTCTCGAATTGGGGTGATAAATATCTTGTTGGTTTGAATGGCATTGAGTTGTTTGACGCTAGTGGATGCCTAGTTGATATTGAAAAGGTATTTGATATGCATCCAGTAATAAACTCAAGAAGTCGTGGTAATTTTACAAAGATATTCTTTCTATTTCAGGTATGGACAGATTCGGATACCGGCGACCAATCCAACCACGGTCGGGTGGAGAACATCTGTGATGGTATTGTAAGAACTAAAGATGAGAGGCACCTGTGGACAGCTTCTACACCTCGAGCCTTACCTATAGCGGTCACCGTGCTTCTTACAAGAAGAGTTCAACTAGCAGTTCTAAGGATATGGGTAAAGATTTATGATAAATGAGGTCACAAAAAATACTACATAAGTACTTACATTATAATTAAACAATAAATTCACATTACAGAACTATAACAAATCGAGAATCTATTCTGCACGAGGAGTGCGTCTGGTTCAAATAAAACTGGATGACCAAGTCATTTTTCATGGAGAAATAGCAAGGGCCAGTGGAGAATTAAAAGGACAGCTATCTTCTTTTGGTGATGTAAGACTAGCAATCTGCATTACTATATTCATTAAGGAACATGTGCTTAAGTCATAGTTATGTTGTATTTCAGACGATACTTTTTACAAAGGACGCAGCTACTCTTGAAAATGTAATGTTGAATGACAAAAATTTTCAAGCGCTGATTAAAGAAAATGAGCCAATTAACGCCTCTACGATAGAGAATAGACCGTCTACGGCTAATGGCGTTACTCATAAGCAGAGTTCAATAGATCAATTGCAGTGCGTCGATTCTGTTGGTAAAGAAAAGTTTGAAGCCAAAGAGATTATTTTGACTCTCATGTCGAATTGGGGTCATCACCATTTGATTGGGTTGACGGGTATGTAACTTTATCTGTTTGTAAAAAGGTTGTAAAATTAAAACCAATAGATACTTATTTATGTTATTTGCAGGCATAGAAGTACTACGTTATAATGAATTGGTGCCAATACATCAAGCTTACGCCTACACTACTGCTATTTCGGATGATAGTACCCAGCCTGGAGAAATAATTGATTGCAGGCAACGTTTTACTAATTAACTAATAATCTATTTCTTTATTTTATTGCTTCTATCGAATTTACCTTTTTTTTCTAGGTCCCTCTTCAGCGGCACAAACATAACGACAGATTTTAACGACATGTGGTGCACAAATTTTGAATCAGGAAATAGGTTTTGTAACATCGTCTTGACTTTCAAGAAATCTATGGAAGTTACAGGCAAGGAAACCATAAACTTAACATTTTTTTTTTCAAATTAACATTATCTTACTCTTGTAGTTCTTAGAACCGTAAAGTTTTATTTTTTCTTTCAGGTATCCGTATATGGAACTATAATGCAAACATGGAGCTCTCCTATGTAGGTGCCAAGCATGTGAAGATCCTCTTAGATCGATGTCCTCTTCACTTCAGTCCAGTTTTATTACGACGAGCACCAGGAGACACGAGCTACGATTATGTCCAGCATCTGGAATTTTCTGTGATAGACGATAGGTGCGAATTTTTACAAGTCCTTTAAATATTTTTGAACCGAAAGAGCAAACCAAGTACAAAGTAGCCTTACAAAATAAAAGCGGAGTAGGGTAGGAAGCACAACCTTATGCTCACAGCAGCTCAAGCTCGATTTCACAGTTCATATCGCCAATTCCCAAAGTCTCTCCTGCTAAAATCAATACTCCATCGAGAACCGACAACATAAGCATAATAAGTTTCTTTAAATAATATGAACTAAGATGGTTTTTGCGATACGTCATTGGATTATGAGATATTCTTCATCCAGGTTACAAGATCTGAACGACACCGACCTGTACCGCATGGACAGCCTCGCGTTCGAAGCCAGCATGGACTCGGGGGCGCCAACGGGCTTCGTTCTGCAGATCAGCATATTCTCGACGTGGGGAGATCCGTACTACGTGGGGCTGACCGGGGTGGAGCTGTACGACCCGCATGGGAACGTCATACCGGTTACTGAGACTAGTAAGGAGTTTGTGAATTGATATTGTGTATTTGTTTGCGCTTTTTGATATGGGTTTAGAATTATACAACAACAAATATGGTTATTTATTAAGATTTATTATTGCTGTTGATTTCGAAATAACACAGCAGTAATACAAGGGCATAGCTAAGGTAAATACCGTGTCCGTTTTAAAATACCGGTAACCAAAACTTGTCCAGCTCGAATATCTGCTCGGATTACTTTAAGTTTCCATTGTTGATGTGTTGGCCCATACAGATGTTTCTCGGTTTCTTAAGCAAGTAATTTAGCATTTACTCTATGCCTATGAGTGCGTGAACGCGAACTCTATCTAGTTCAACGGCATGGCTGGCCAGTAGCAGCAGCAGGTAGTGGTTCCTTCAATAACAGCATCCCATCTCTTATCCCTCCCATCGTGTTCCACCCAGACTAGGGATGTGCAGTTAATGAAAAAAGACGTTTATTCGCGAAATCTCCAGACGTGTGCGCGCAGCCGTCGTCGGTGAACGTGCTGGGCGGCGCGGCGGCGGACGCGCGCTCGCCGGACAAACTCATCGATGGGAGGAACCGGGGCGAGCCCGCGCACTCGTGGCTCGCGCCCGTGCTGCCGCACACGCTTAATAGGTGATGTATGGCTTGTGGCTTAAGATCTACGGCCTTATTAATAGGTGATATATGGCTTAAGATCTACGGCCTTATGAAAAATGGACTGCAAAATTTCATTAGTTAACAGCTATAACATGGGGTGCTAAAAAAGAGCGAACTGCCACCTCAAAGGCCAGTAACACGATGACATTGAGGGTGCCTGATGACCACTAACTAACCATCAGGTGACCCGCTAAACATGGGGGTTAGTTCTAGAGACCACCAGTTGTATCCGTTTTTAGCTACGGCTCTGACTATAAACTACACTCAGGGGCGCTGTAAATATCCTCTTGAATTCCTTATGGAATTCTCAGGCTTTGGTCAAATAATCGTCGCAGGAACGAATCAGATGGCCTCTGACGTGTCCCCGTAGAAATGTAGTAACCCTGTTGACTTGACTTTAAACTTAGAATATATTTTAGCGAGTCATTGATTTTTCGGATACAACAAACTCGGACACCTACGTAAAAAAATAATAGAAAACCTTATACTCGGCCAAGGTGTCCGAGTTTTTTTTGTCCGAAAAGTCAATGACTCATTTTAGCATTTGACTGAAGTTATTATTGTTTACAGGATATTTTTCGTCTTCGACGTCCCCGTGTCAGTTTATGGTATGAAGATTTGGAATTACGCTAAAACTCCGCGCAGAGGCGTCAAAGAATTCGGTGTAAGTATTCTAACGCATCTATCAATAAAAGAATATTAAATTATCTATCTATCAATATTAGAATTACAGACCCCATAACTAACAAATAGACGTAGCTTTACATTCGACATACAGTCTCCAGTGGTTCTCAACCTATAGTTCCATTGTATTATTTTTATAATTAATCATAAGTGCATTTTTGTTAATCTGTAGGTGTTGATGGACGACTTGTTGGTATACAACGGTACACTAGACAGCGCGCGGCCGGACGAGGAGCCGCGCGCGCACTGGGTGTGTCTGCAGAATGATGACCACGAACTGGTACACAGGTGAGTGACCAATTGTAAAAGATTTATATAGAGTAGAGCTTCTTTATCAATAGTTTAAGGTTGAGAACCTTTATAAAGTAGGTATCTAGTAGGTACTACCAACCACCCTATTAGTAGTGTGTCCACATAGTAGTGGTCAGTCACAATATTTTATGTTTAACAATTTTAAATAAGGATTTTTTTTTAAACGCATCTTCTTTTTTTTGTCATTTATTATTATTTAAGAATTTTACTGTTTGAATGCATATTTTAAATTTTGATGCTAAGAAATAACCACCAGACAGAGTTGTATTTAGAGTGTCTTACATAGAGAGTAACTAGTAAGTAACTAAGATAGTATTATTTTGAAGGATGTTGATTGTGACCGACTTAGTTATTTAGAAAACAATTTGGATTTTTAGAGGCGGAAAATGCTATTAAAAATATACTTTATCCAATAGCTTGTAAATATAATGATTAATTTTCAGTCCATCAGAGATGAGTCACAGGTCGACGACCGCGGGGTCAACGACCTCGGCCGACCCCGCCGCGCGACCGCACACCTCCGTGCACGATTATAACAAACATCAAAAATAGACTTTATTGTGAGAGGTATAGAGTACAATATGCAAGACAGATAGAGAAGATGCCCGGAAGGTTTTGGATTAGTCGAAGTAATGATGTAGTGACTGCAAAGAAATTACAGCAAATGAAACGAAGTCATGTTCTAAAGCTCGAGCTTTGGAATCGTATTTAAGTTTCCAATTCTAATGAAACAGATCCTTTTATTTAACGGATTATTACCAGCTTAATTTTTTACACTATTCTTGGTTAAGACAAAAGTTGGCCTTCATCTAACCTATGGGAGTATTAAAATCGATTTATATGCCTCGATTGAATCGCACATTACAATTGTTACAAGAGTGATAGATTATCTGTAAAGCAAGAGAACGATCGGTAAGTACATTACACAGTTTCATGTCTAGCTGTAATTTATACCACTGTAGAGACGTTTTAGTAATCAGTCAAAATCGTTTATCACGAGTCTAAATAATAATTGTCCCACGTAGCCAAGAAAATGAGATGTTTAAAGAAAATTTTGTAAAAAGAAAATAAAAATGGTAATTTAAATTAAGTTGTAGATCTGTCAATGTGTTTATGTGCTGGCAATTTATTGTATATACTTATATAGAAATTTTCTTTTTTTTTACTTGATGTATTAAATGATAAATGTTTTAAAGATTCAGTTTCAGTAGGTTTTTTGTACCAAAAATAAAGTAACGTTTTCTTAAGGATGCTGTTTTATTCCAAGTCGTTTTACCTTTTTATATAAATAAGTTGAAAATAAAATATATAAATAATATTTAACTTAATTTATTTCATATTTGTATAACTACTAACAAATCACAGTCGGTTTTGTTGCACTACTACGACTAAATCTAAAATGAAGCCGGTTTAGTTATAATACTATCAATAATATTTCTGCGAGGTTACAATATGACACAGGTTATTTGTAAAATATCCAAATTTTATATCCAAAAAAAAACAAAAAAAATTGTTACCCAAAACCAGCGAATAACAAAACTATCATAATGTTTATTGCAAGGGTTATTGAATTTTAACGCTACGAAGTAAATTATCCGATTGCAACAACGGAAGTCTGTTTAAGGCATATTATTAATGGCAGTAACAACAATTTCACACCCTTATAATCAGTCTCAAACCTAGTATGGAGAGTATATTCATCAGTTAATAAAGCTACGAATTGTAACTGATACTTCAAACCACAACAGCAACATACTTATTTACCAACATTTCCATAGAAAAAAACGACCATTCGTTCATGACTCGAAGAATCGTACCAATTCTACTTTAAATCAGTCGAAAGGACACTTAATACTAAATAAATAAATAAATAAATAAATAAAATAAATTATAGTGCAAGTCTAAACTCTATTGCCAAGGCATCAAAGTGTTTTTTCGACTAGCTGAAGAAGTAGACGGATTTGAGTACGCTTTTTAGATCGAAATCTCCTTTTTTCGGAACTTTGGTAAGAATGTCGTTGACTCGTTTCTTGTTTGCGGCACCAGGGTTGTAGCCATGTAGTTCACTGGAAATAAATACAAATAGTTTAAGAGAAAGCGATACGTAGAAGTGCATGAGTAATGAATGAAATTGAAATCGCTCTTCAAAGTTAACAGGATCTAATACAGGGTGTAAAAGAACTGCTTCCGAAAACGAAAACTGGTTTTTGCTGGAGGGGGACTAGTTACGTTTTGAGCCAAAAAAAAATATTTTATGATTACAAAAAATTTTTTTTTTTTACGTTATTGTACAAAATTGCACTAATACTATCAGATTTTGCGATGATTTCTAATTAAATAGTGTTTAAATTTAATTTGCAAGGTAAATAATCGCACTTGAACCAACAGTTGATGTGTAAGCGATGATTTCAAGCGGCGAATATGACTTTCAATCCTTAGTTTGCTGGGTATACTGTTAATGAATTTAGTTACTATTGAGGCTCAAGAATACATGGTTTCAGGCTTCGGAAGTGGTCTTTTTACACCCGTTATATTAAGAAACTAAGAACAAAATATTGAAACTTTACACCCTAACATTAAGGTAAGTTGAAGCACTGCAAATAAAAATACTTACTCTTCTGGATAGCTGAATTTCTTGACCAAGTAGTCCGAGAGGTCGTCAAGGATCGGCTGCGAGTGTAGGGCTACGAATTGTTCGCGGCATATCTGAAACAGTTACATGTACTTTTGTTAGCAATAAATTCCTAAGAGCTTAACACCATTTTTATTTGTGATCGAAAGGAATTACATGGAAATTTGGATTCAAGATTGTAAACAGGTTATTTTGAAGTAAAATCCTACTAATATTATAAATGTGAAAGTTTGTGAGCATGTATGGATGTTTGTTCCTCTTTCACGTAAAAACTACTGGATGGATTTGGATGAAACCTTGCAGTAATATAGGCTATAAATCAGAATAACACATAGGGTACTTTTTACCGCGGGAATACTTCTTATTCCCACGGGAAACCGACTTCCTCGCGAACGGAGTCGCGGGCGGCCACTAGTTCGATAAATTTTAGTTCGTTTTACACCAAACAAATTTAATCACCAAAACAATATCTTCTATACGCCTCATACCCAACTCCCGTCACCCCACCCCGCACTTCCCCGACTGTACCTGGTTCATCGTGTGTACGTTCGGCGGGTGCGTCCAGAAGCAGTCGTGTACAGACACGAAAGTGACGCCCGCGGCCTGGCAGCGCAGCCCCGTCAGCATCATGTGGCTGGAGTCCAGCGAGTGGATGAAGTTCGGCGGGAACGCGTTGCGCTGCTTCATGGTGCACGGGCGGCTGGAAGTTTATTAATATGTTAGTTTATTGTAAAGGAATAGAGGACATTTTTATTAAAGGCAATTTCGGAAGGTTTGATCGCGATGTCTCTTTGTTTTCAGTGAATAAAGTAATCGAATTTATATGTATAAACATCTTATTATATTTAATAACAGTTTATAAGAGATGCGGTTTCTCACGCAGCTAAACTTCTTTTCCCGAAAATTGAATTTTGTTATTGTTAGCGCCATCATTGAACAGGCGGAGGAAGCGGCGTCCGAAGCTAGCTGCGAACCAACGGACAAACGTCACACCTTCTATTCAATCCATTACAGAAATTTCTAACCTACGCCGCGTCTACTTTAAACGGTTGTATTTTTTTATAAAACCAAATTTGGAATAAACGTAATTAAACTCTTAATGAACTCGTCATCGATGGCAATAAAAACCTCTTGGAACCCAGAAAATCAGGCAGGCATTCGAAAAGTCAACATTTCCACTGAGCTCACACTTTTTTTTTATTTTTTTAATTTAATTTAATTTAATTAGAAAAGTGTTTTCTAGTCGAACCAGCATTTCCTTAAAATTAGCGCGTTTAAACACACAAACTCTTCAGCTTCACAATTACAAAGTCAGTACTAACGTGACGGTGTCTATCGGCGCGTTTTGATGCGGCAGTTGTCGTCTGAAGTAGGGCTGCACCACGGGCAGGCCCAGCGGCGTTTCCCACGATACACTCTCACCACATACCACGGATATCAACCTGGGGAACATGTCAATTTTTTATAAAATGGCACGGCAGCTGAACTTTGAGTTTTGTCTTATCTACACTTATATACTAATATTATAAAGAGAAATATAAATAAAGGGGAAAGATTAGATATTTTGTTTGTTTGTTTGTTTGAAATTAATAGGCTCCGAAACTACTGGACCGATTTAAAAATTCTTTCACCATTCGAAAGCTACATTATTCACGAGTAACATGCTATCTTTATTTTGGAAAGATTAGGGTTCCGGAAGATATTGCCACGGGAAAACCATTTAGTTGCGGGTGAAACCGCAGGGCGGAAAGCTAGTTGGAAATAATTTTAGTTTCAAATAAAAATATTCTCTAAAAGAAAATCTCAAAGATGAATGAAAGATGAAGAAACTTGCACAAAAATAATATAGAGTGGTTAAGAATTAATATAAGGATATACATACATACACAGAAAATTACGAGGATGGCAATTTTTGATTTTTACATCTCTTGAGAAAAGGCGACAAATTAGCAATTAGAATTTGAAAATTTTAACGAAAGATTCCTGTAACACGAGATTGCAGCTTTACGATCTCGGTACCAGTCTTTACTCTGTCTATCCTTCCCTTCTAACTAGAACAAAATCATACTATTTTTTGTTGATATAGGCATGAAAGTAGTTTAGTGGTAGGTACTAACTAATTTTAGTTTTGTACAAAATCCTATACCCAATCGCAACATGTTTTATTTTAGTTAATTGTTTTTATCTAATAAGGATAATTGTCTTACTTGGCGCAGTCGGTGAACCAGTCCTGTATGAGTTTGGTGGAAGTGAACATTTGTCTGAGACTCTCGAACGTCTTCGTGGTGAGGTACTGCGAACACGACCACACGTGCTCTTTGGGGAAGTCGTCTATATCTAGTGAAGGAAAGAATAGACGAAAAATAATTAGATTTCATTTCTAATCGTCTTGGGTCCCCAAATCTATGGATTTTTACGGGAACTAGCAAGTAAAATTTAATTCTAAGAAAGAAAGTATATCTCTTGTAAAGGAAAGCGACATGATAATTATATCAGAATTTCGAACAACAGTTTTGAAATGACGAAAGGCTAACTCCAAAAAAAAAGTAAAAAAAATGTTTGCGTGAATATTCCTTGCTTGAATCTGAATCTTACAAAATTTTAAACGTTGTTTATAAGTCAATACTTCATTACACTGATGACCCAGATTTTAATTTTATAAATCTATACGAACAAAGTTTACTTCTTTACAGGGCCCCATTTCAGACAGGAAACTTAAAAAACCCTGACAACAGACGAAATTTTGAGTCACTAATCTACATCATTACACAAATCGTAAACAAATACTACCTTTAAGTTGCTTGGCGATCTGCAGCCTTGCCCCGAACCTGGTGACTCCGTAGACGGTGGTCATGACGGTCTGCTTGATGACCTTCCGCCGCACGAAGCCCTGCAGCACTAGGGCGGCGGGGCTGCCGGCCGCCGCGTCGCGGACTCGCATCTCTTCCACCTGGATGCAGGGATAGCATTACTGATTACGAGAGAAAATGTCTAATTAGAGAGTCTGCAGGCGAGACAGTTGTCAAATTGTAAAATTTTTGTCTTTCAATTACATAAATATTTGTTTATTGTATAAGCTGGCGAGCGTGCAAGTGGGTCACGTGATGGTAACTGACCATAGCCACCCACAATCGCAAATGTATTAACCGACTCCTTGCCACCATCATTTTTCGAGCCTTTCGTCCGTGGCCCCATACAAAATTCAATGACGCGCTAGTCGCGTCACGGGCCCTCCTAAATGATGACGCGACTAACGCGTCATGGGCCACTGGTGATGTTATTACGCTATTTTAGGCTTTTTCAACTAAAAGAATACAAAGTGAGACCTGTTATTGTTTGTTATGTTTCATTTATTAGTTTAGTGTATTTAAAAGTGTCGATCTACGTGTTTTATACGAGATAGAAGGTAAGTTATAGATTTCTACCATTGGTTGTCAACCTGTGGGAAGTATTTTATCGCAAATCAAAAATCTTCCGTTTTTACATCTAAACTATTCATTGGTGACCAAAACATAGTAATTATTTTTATAGATTTGCTAAGTTCGAATCCTGGCTTTAATAATAGCACTTTTCAATAATTAGTAGGATAAACAGTTACCTTTAGGTAGGCACCCTATGGTTGACAGCCACTGGCAATTTAATTTTCCAAAAAAAAATAGTGACCCTTGATATTGGTGTTCCTAATGAGTTAATTTTTATATAAAATAAGATATTTTATTGATTAAATCAAATAAAAATTTGAATTGCAACTATTTTCTAATGACGCATCTCTCGCGTCATGGGCCTCCCTGAAGGTTTCTTCATGACGCGCTAGGCGCGTCACGGGACAGGAGTCGGTTAAGGGTGGTTTGCTGGCCGCCGAGAAAATAGGAAACCGGTTATCGTACTTACCGAACGTAACGCAGGAACATCGTCCCTACTTCACGTCGGTTTCCTGTGCGATAGTGGTATTTCACCGGTCGAGTCAGTCCAGTAATCGCTGTAGACAGAGCCTACAGCTAGACTGTACCACTCTCGAACACAGTTTCTTCATTTAACTACTTTTTGTAGTGCTGGGCTGGTTGTAGACACTATGTCCACTAGTGCTGGTGGCAGGCTCCGTACCTTGTTGGCGACGGCCTGGTACAGGTCGCTGGGCGCGGCGGCGGGCGCCAGGTTCACGGCGGCTGTAGTGCTGGGCTGGTTGTAGACACTATGTCCACTAGTGCTGGTGGCAGGCTCCGTACCTTGTTGGCGACGGCCTGGTACAGGTCGCTGGGCGCGGCGGCGGGCGCCAGGTTCACGGCGGCTGTAGTGCTGGGCTGGTTGTAGACACTATGTCCACTAGTGCTGGTGGCAGGCTCCGTACCTTGTTGGCGACGGCCTGGTACAGGTCGCTGGGCGCGGCGGCGGGCGCCAGGTTCACGGCAACGGCTCCTTGTGAGTCCCCTCCGAGCGCCGCGTAGTGCTGCAGCCCGTTGCAGGACCCGTCCTGGTGGACTGGGAACCCGCACCAGTATTCTACGAGAACGAACAATTTAACTCACGATAAAAAGTGGTTGGATGTTAAACATTTCATCTACCGGACTTCGTTAACTGCGTTATTAGAACAAATCAAGTCAGGGATTCTTATTGACATGCCCCAGACATACAAAGTAGCGTTATCCAACGCTGAGTAACTAGCTGACCCATGCCAAATGCACTGTTTATTACAGAAAAGTCGAGTTGCCTCGTAAAGTTGCGAAGTATACGTATTCACACTAAAGCTGCCAACCCACCGACACAACCCGGCTGTCTTTATGAAGACCGGTGTGAAGTTAGCAGCCTAATTTTGGCAGCCAATATAATCCGACCAAATTAAGAAGTAAAATTTTAGTGCTTGAAATTATTTGGTTACCATACGCGAAAATTAATAAAACCGTTATATTCAATAGCTGTATAAACATATATTTATTAACAATAATTTGAATTAAAAAAAAACGTAAATATATTTTATTGGAAAAATTGAGTTTTTTTATGAAATGCGATATTACGAGTACTGTTGGTCTAAATCCAGATGCTGTACCACCCTAGGACCAGTTTCATATAGTGCTGCATACAATAGCCTTGCTATTAAAGCAAAAAAAACTTGAGAAACCTGAATTATTCTGGGTGAAAATGCTCAGCAGCCAAAAAAAAATGGAGTTTTTTTATGAAATGCTATATTTAGAGTTCTGCTGGTCCAAGTCCAGATGCTGTACGACTCTAGGACCATATTCCTTTTGTGCTGCATACAATAGCCTTCATATTAAAGCAAAAAAAACTTGAGAAACCTGAATTATTCTGGGTGAAAATGCTCAGCAGCATTTTTGAAGTGGAGATTTTTATGAAATGCGACATTTACAGTACTGCTGGTCCAAATCTAGATGCTGTACCACTCTGGGACTGGTTTCATATTTTGCTGCATACAATAGCCTTGCTATTAAAGCAAAAAAACTTGAGAAACCTGAATTATTCTTGGTGAAAATGCTCAGCAGCCAAAAAAATAGAGTTTTTCATAATATGCGATATTACGAGTACTGCTGGTCCAAATCCAGATGATGTACCACTCTGGGACTGGTTTCATATTTTGCTGCATACAATAGCCTTCACATAAAAGCAAAAAAAACTTGAGAAACCTGAATTATTCTAGGTGAAAATGCTCAGCAGCCAAAAAAATAAAATTTTTCATAATATGCGATATTACGAGTAATGCTGGTCCAAATCCAGATGCTGTACCACTCTGGGACTGGTTTCATATTTTGCTGCATACAAAAGCCTTCATATTCAAGCAAAAAAAAACTTGAGAAACCTGAATTATTCTTGGTGTAAATGCTCAGCAGCAAAAAAAATTGAGTTTTTTATGAATTGCTATATTTAGAGTTCTGCTGGTCCAAGTCCAGATGCTGTACCACTCTAGGACCAGTTTCCTTTTGTGCTGCATACAAAAGCCTTGCTACTAAAGCAAAAAAAATTTGAGAAACCTGAATTATTCTTGGTGAAAATGCTCAGCAGCCAAAAAAATAGAGTTTTCATAATATGCGATATTACGAGTACTGCTGGTCCAAATCCAGATGCTGTACCACTCTGGGACTGGTTTCATATTGTGCTGCATACAATAACCTTGATAATAAAGCTAAAAAAACTTGAGAAACCTGAATTATTCTGGGTGAAAATGCTCAGCAGCCTTTTTGAAGTGGAGATTTTTATGAAATGCGACATTTAGAGTACTGCTGGTCCAAATCCAGATGCTGTACCACTCTGGGACTGGTTTCATATTTTGCTGCATACAATAGCCTTGCTATTAAAGCAAAAAAAACTTGAGAAACCTGAATTATTCTTGGTGAAAATGCTCAGCAGCCAAAAAAATAGAGTTTTTCATAATATGCGATATTACGAGTAATGCTGGTCCAAATCCAGATGCTGTACCACTCTGGGACTGGTTTCATATTTTGCTGCATACAAAAGCTTTCATATTTAAGCAAAAAAAAATTGAGAAACCTGAATTATTCTTGGTGAAAATGCTCAGCAGCCAAAAAAAAATGGAGTTTTTTATGAAATGCTATATTTAGAGTTCTGCTGGTCCAAGTCCAGATGCTGTACCACTCTAGGACCAGTTTCCTTTTGTGCTGCATACAAAAGCCTTGCTACTAAAGCAAAAAAAACTTGAGAAACCTGAATTATTCTTGGTGAAAATGCTCAGCAGCCAAAAAAATAGAGTTTTCATAATATGCGATATTACGAGTAATGCTGGTCCAAATCCAGATGCTGTACCACTCTGGGACTGGTTTCATATTTTGCTGCATACAAAAGCTTTCATATTTAAGCAAAAAAAACTTGAGAAACCTGAATTATTCTTGGTGAAAATGCTTAGCAGCCAAAAAAAAATGGAGTTTTTTATGAATTGCTATATTTAGAGTTCTGCTGGTCCAAGTCCAGATGCTGTACCACTCTAGGACCAGTTTCCTTTTGTGCTGCATACAAAAGCCTTGCTACTAAAGCAAAAAAAACTTGAGAAACCTGAATTATTCTGGGTGAAAATGCTCAGCAGCCTTTTTGAAGTGGAGATTTTTATGAAATGCTATATTTAGAGTACTGCTGATCCAAATCCAGATGCTGTACCACTCTGAAACTCGTTTCATATTTTGCAGCATACAATAGCCTTTGTTATCAATTAAAAAAAACTTGAGAAACCTGAATTATTCTGGGTGAAAATGCTCAGCAGCCAAAAGAAAATGGAGTTTTTTTATGAAATGCTATATTTAGAGTACTGCTGATCCAAATCCAGATGCTGTACCACTCTGAGACTGGTTTCATATTTTGCAGCATACAATAGCCTTTGTTATCAAATAAAAAAAACTTGAGAAACCTGAATTATTATGGGTGAAAATGCTCAGCAGCCAAAAAAAAATGGAGTTTTTTTATGAAATGCTATATTTAGAGTACTGCTGATCCAAATCCAGATGCTGTACCACTCTAGGACCAGTTTTTTTTGTGCTGCATACGATAGCCTTCATATTCAAGCAAAAAAAAACTTGAGAAACCTGAATTATTCTGGGTGAAAATGCTCAGCAGCCTTTTTGAAGTGGAGATTTTTATGAAATGCGATATTTAGAGTACTGCTGATCCAAATCCAGATGCTATACCACTCTGAGACTGGTTTCATATTTTGCAACATACAATAAATAGCCTTTGTTATCAAATAAAAAAAACTTGAGAAACCTGAATTATTATGGGTGAAAATGCTCAACAGCCAAAAAAAAATGGAGTTTTTTTATGAAATGCTATATTTAGAGTACTGCTGATCCAAATCCAGATGCTGTACCACTCTAGGACCAGTTTCCTTTTGTGCTGCATACAAAAGCCTTGCTACTAAAGCAAAAAAAACTTGAGAAACCTGAATTATTCTGGGTGAAAATGCTCAGCAGCCTTTTTGAAGTGGAGATTTTTATGAAATGCGACATTTAGAGTACTGCTGGTCCAAATCCAGATGCTGTACCACTCTGGGACTGGTTTCATATTTTGCTGCATACAATAGCCTTCATATTTAAGCAAAAAAAACTTGAGAAACCTGAATTATTCTGGGTGAAAATGCTCAGCAGCCTTTTTGAAGTGGAGATTTTTATGAAATGCGATATTTAGAGTACTGCTGATCCAAATCCAGATGCTATACCACTCTGAGACTGGTTTCATATTTTGCAACATACAATAAATAGCCTTTGTTATCAAATAAAAAAAACTTGAGAAACCTGAATTATTATGGGTGAAAATGCTCAGCAGCCAAAAAAAAATGGAGTTTTTTATGAAATGCTATATTTAGAGTTCTGCTGGTCCAAGTCCAGATGCTGTACCACTCTAGGACCAGTTTCCTTTTGTGCTGCATACAAAAGCCTTGCTACTAAAGCAAAAAAAACTTGAGAAACCTGAATTATTATGAGTGAAAATGCTCAGCAGCCAAAAAAATAGAGTTTTTCATAATATGCGATATTACGAGTATTGCTGGTCCAAATATAGGACCGCTATCATATTGTGCTGCATAATAATCTTGCTATTAAAGCAAAAAAAAAACTTAATAAACCCGAATTTTTTTGGGTGAAAATGCTCAGGAGGCAATGAACTCAAAATTAACGCAAAAAAGTTCAAAGTTCACGCAGGCGAAGCTACGGGTGACACGCTAGTTCGTACACATTTACAAAACACCACTTTATCTTCTCAATCAACCAAATAAAATAACTCATATTTTCTATATTTTTCATTATTAGTTTTGGTTTTCAATATTTTCATTTGAAATAATTTATTTACATTATTTAACGCAAAGTTACGTTAAAATAATTAATGCGATAGGTAGGTACGTTTTTTTTTTAATAATTTTTTTTTTCTTTTTACTAGTTATACTCTCTTCTTTTTTTTAATTATACCCCTTTAACATTTTAGCCTAAGATTTGTTTCTATTATATGAACACAGATGGCGTTGAAGTAAAATTAAATCGCGCTTACACAATTTTAAGGCTATTTAGGTTGTCTGTGAATTCAAATGTATTTTACAAGAAAAATTGAGTCTCGCATTTCTCTTTCGTTTGGTTGAATTTGTCTGTTGTTGTCAATAACTCGTTGGTTCTTTTTGTTCAAATATCTTTGTAATTAAAAAAAATTGTGGTCGCTTGTCTCCTTTGTGGTTTTTGTTGATAATGCTGGTTGTGATCAATATAAATAATGAAGTAGCCCTGTGACTAGAATGTTGATCGTTAATACCCCCTTCCTATTTTAATAAGTTAAACTGAAATTAAAAATCACAATGTTTCGTAGGCGCAGAAAGCTGACAATTAGAACCTGTCTAGTGGAACAGTTTTTAAAGGTCAGAAAAATTGATTGTGCCCCTGTATCACATAGGCAATCTTCTACAATATACCAAGAACTATGTAACGATTTGAAAATTAACAATGATCATAAAAATCGATTAATAATTTATAAGGCATGGCTAAAATATCACAAAAAGAAAGGTACTGAGACCTTTCACCTAAAAAATGATGATGATTTAACTATGTCAGATAACAGTAGTCATGATTTCAATTTGGTAACTCCTTTAGAAAACCCTATTTTCCAACCTGCAAACTTAACCCAAAATATCAAAACTACTTCTCAAGATTCATCTGTTTCACCTGTACTGTACTCTCCAAATAAAATAGAATCTGACGTTTCTCCGCCTTCTCATGCCATTCCAAAAACTATTTTGAATATTTCTTCATTGGATAATTCTCTTAAAGGTTTTCCTATTGATTCTGTTAATATGGAGAATTTAGATAAAACTAAAGGTTTCTTGGTAAGAGAAGGAAGCTTTTTAATAGATTCTAAACTTTTTAGAGAAATATTTATTAATGAAAAATTGGTTACAGAAACATATCCATACGTGCTTAGAAAAAAAATTTACAATTTTGTTAATAATACCTGCCTTTTCGTTTTTAAATATGTAAAGTATGGAAAAAAAAATATAAACCTTTTTGCGAAATGTAAACACCCCAATTGCAAACGGTTTAAAATAACAATTGAATATGCTACGGGGCAGGTTGTTGTTCATTCGAACGCTAAAAACTATTGCCACAAAAACCTTTTAACCCTAAAAGTAGCTGGAATAGAAAGAAAATTATTAAAAAATCATTTGTTAAAAGAAAAATCATCAGAACTTAAAAATAAATTATTAAACGCATCTAACACCTCAAAAATAAAAACTACAAAAAGTTTATTTAAAATAAAATCAGACGCCACCTTGCGGAAAATAAGATCAGAAGCTATGTCTATAAATGACAAAGCTACTAATGACGTGATGGATATTTTTTTGTATTACGAAAAGCATAAAAATTTCATTAAAGAAGTAAGTTTCCCTTTAAGTATTAAGGTTTACAGTGAAGAGCAATTAAGCATGCTTGATGTTGTCGACAAGCCTATGTTGTATTTTGATGCAACTGGAAGTGTAGTGAGAAAACCGAAAATAAATAAAAATACCAAAATGATTTGCAAACGAATTTTATATTACTGTGGAGTCGTAAATATTAATGGAAGAATATGTCCAATTTTCAGCATGGTTTCATCAGTACATGACACGAATTCAATTTTTAAAATCCTGCATGATTTTCGGGTATTTGCTGAGAGGTATAATAAGTGGCCTGCGTTTTGTGGCGTGGTTACGGATTTTTCCTTTGCAAATATTAATGCATTAGTAACCGCATTTAATGATTGCAGCTTAATACAATATATAAACGCCATTTTTGAATCTCTTGTTGCCAATAAAATTGCAAATGCATCAGTAAAAGTTCCAGTATTTTTATGTTGTGCTCATCTGATGAAAACTATGAGTCAAGATGTAAAAAAATATCTCAAAACTAAACAACAGCAAAATTACATAATGGATATTTTGGGAAACATTATGCTCCTCAAGCAATTTTCAGAAATATGTTCGGCTTTTAAATATTTATATATTATCTTAAATAGTAAAAAAAAATCAGCAACCGTTGAAAATTCCAAAAAATCTCTGATTTTAATTTTTTCCACCAATGATCAAAAAATTACTACTGAAAATTCAGATACACAAGAGCTAGATTACACTCCAGAACTTTCTCAATACAAACAGAGCAAATTCTTTCAGCATTTTCGTCGGTTGCTTAAAGACATAATGATAATTGATGATTCTAAATTAATTATTGACAACGATTTATTTCAAACTGAACTTTTTGATTGCATTCTTACAAAATACATCCCATACATACCTCTGTGGACAAACATCATTAAGAAAGAAAGAGTGAGTAATTCTGTAGTTGAAAATTATTTTGGACAATTGAAAAGTATAATATTAGGTAACCAATGTAATTTAAAGTGCACACAATTTTTAAGAAAAGAAAGGAATTACGTTTTAGCAAGGTCTAAAGAACTTTCTTTAGGATTAAAAAAAAATCGGCTTACGAAGCTTGACGAAGAAACGTGGCAAAAACGTCCTCCAAAAAAAATTAAAACACATTTTGATGGCAGGTTTATCCAAAAAAAAGAACAATTAATGTCCAATTTAATTTTAGAAAGTCAAAAGCAATTAACCCAGTGTTATTATTGTGGTAAAGGATCGAAATTTGATTCGACCTTTACGAATTGAATCCAGTGCGATGAATGTGAAAAATGGATTCATGAAGAATGTGCAATAGTTATTGATAAAGATGAAAAGTTCATTTGCGACTTTTGTAAAAGAACAAATACAAACGTTCTTGTAAAATCTTCTGATAATGTTTTCTATGAAAACGGATTATTCAAAGACATCAGATATTATCAAGAAATGACTTTAAATCGAGGATACGTCGTCACTAAAAGGAGCACTATTAAACATTCTATTTCCGAAATATTAATAGAAGATTTTTCCACCCTGGACAACGGAGAATATGTTAGCAGTTTTATAGTGGATCACGTGCTTGACATCTTTAATAACGATAAATGTAGTTTAGTTAATGTCGAAAAGGCTTCATATATTTTTGGAAATCTAGATTTAAATGAATCATTTATTTCTAGCATAGGGCTCTCTGAAAAAAAAGATTGGATTTTTCCTATATGCATTGATAGACACTACACTCTAGTAATTATATCCATAGCCATGAAAAATATTTCAATAATTGATCCTTTGGGATGTGAGCGAAAATTTAAACAAAAATATTGTGACAGAGTAAAAAAAATGTTTAGCCTAATTGGCATTAAATTTTCTTCTTTTAAGATTACTGTTCCACATCACATAATACAAGAAGATGGGTTTAATTGTGGTGTATATATAATTCATTTTGTTCAACAACACATCAATCATGGCGATATGGCTGCCAATATTAACATTAATGATTTAAGATTAAAATTAAAATCCCTTTTACTACAACACAGCGACGATATGCAATTTCTTTGCATCATATGTGCAAAAAAGGTTAACACCCAAGTTGATTTTAACTGCAACAAGTGTAAAAGATATATTCATTTAAATTGTTTAATAACACACACTGAATTACAACAAAATATAACGTTAGATGTGAAGAAAAAACAAAAAACATGTGATTTATGCATAAGATTCGGTTGATTAATGATTATAAATAAGGAAATATTACAAAATTAAAAAGTAAAAAAAGGTTTATATTTAAGGCCAATCAAAAATTTTTCACATATTCGTAAGTTTCTTTAAAACATGTAAAACTAAAGTTGATTATGATAAAAAAGTTTTAATGTGTATTGGTATTACGTGCAAAAGCATTGCAATTTTTGAATAAATAAGATTAATAAATGGAAATCAAGGGTATCATAATGTACGGGTATCACATTTATTTTGTATATTTTTCGGAATAACAATTCAAAAAGGAAAAGGGAAACACATGTTCTATTGGTATGCTAGATTGATTGATTATTATCGAAAACAAGTTGATTGTCCTAAAATCGTTTGTCATACATCAATTGTCATAATCATAATCATCAAAAGCATAACAATCATGTCGCATATTTTTTCTCCGCATAACTTTTAAGTGGCAGTCGATAGGCATATTATTATAAAGCATAATGAATCAAATCACTAATTTTAAACGGCATATCATTAGGCAGTCTTAAAATACGTAAGCAAATTAGATTAGTGCGTTAGTCTGGAGATTTATTTATTTATATTTATGATTATAATAATTCATTACAGCAATTAGTCTTTTAAAAATAAGGCATCTTGATCATAATATTGTTTAATTTTGTTATGCTTTTAAAATTATGCTACAAATTGTTCTAAAATTCTAAATCATGCCTTTAAATACTTATGACAAACAATTTAAGCCTACACAAAATTATGCGTTATGTTGATATGCTACTTGAAAATTATGTTTTTTTTTGGCTGCTGAGCATTTTCACCAAGAATAATTCAGGTTTCTCTAGTTTTTTTTGCTTTAATATGAAGGCTATTGTATGCAGCAAAATATGAAACCAGTCTCAGAGTGGTACAGCATCTGGATTTGGACCAGCAGTACTCTAAATGTCGCATTTCATAAAAATCTCCACTTCAAAAAGGCTGCTGAGCATTTTCACCAAGAATAATTCAGGTTTCTCAAGTTTTTTTTGCTTCATTATCAAGGTTATTGTATGCAGCACCAAATGGTAGTAGTCCCAGAGTGGTACAGCATCTGGATTTGGATCCGCAGTACTCTAAATATAGCATTTCATAAAAAAACTCCATTTTTTTTTGGCTGCTGAGCATTTTCACCTAGAATAATTCAGGTTTCTCAAGTTTTTTTTGCTTGAATATGAAGGCTATTGTATGCAGCAAAATATGAAACCAGTCCCAGAGTGGTACATCATCTGGATTTGGACCAGCAGTACTCGTAATATCGCATATTATGAAAAACTCTATTTTTTTGGCTGCTGAGCATTTTCACCAAGAATAATTCAGGTTTCTCAAGTTTTTTTTGCTTTAGTAGCAAGGCTTATGTATGCAGCACAAAAGAAAACTGGTCCTAGAGTGGTACAGCATCTGGACTTGGACCAGCAGAACTCTAAATATAGCATTTCATAAAAATCTCCACTTCAAAAAGGCTGCTGAGCATTTTCACCCATAATAATTCAGGTTTCTCAAGTTTTTTTTGCTTAAATATGAAGGCTTTTGTATGCAGCAAAATATGAAACCAGTCCCAGAGTGGTACAGCATCTGGATTTGGACCAGCAGTACTCGTAATATCGCATATTATGAAAACTCTATTTTTTTGGCTGCTGAGCATTTTCACCAAGAATAATTCAGGTTTCTCAAGTTTTTTTTGCTTTCGTAGCAAGGCTTTTGTATGCAGCACAAAAGGAAACTGGTCCTAGAGTGGTACAGCATCTGGATTTGGACCAGCAGTACTCTAAATGTCGCATTTCATAAAAATCTCCACTTCAAAAAGGCTGCTGAGCATTTTCACCCAGAATAAATCAGGTTTCTCAAGTTTTTTTTGCTTGAATATGAAGGCTATTGTATGCAGCACAATATGAAACCAGTCCCAGAGTGGTACAGCATCTGGATTTGGTCCAGCAGTACTCGTAATATCGCATATTATGAAAACTCTATTTTTTTGGCTGCTGAGCATTTTCACCAAGAATAATTCAGGTTTCTCAAGTTTTTTTTGCTTTAGTAGCAAGGCTTTTGTATGCAGCACAAAAGGAAACTGGTCCTAGAGTGGTACAGCATCTGGATTTGGATCAGCAGTACTCTAAATATCGCATTTCATAAAAATCTCCACTTCAAAAAGGCTGCTGAGCATTTTCACCCAGAATAATTCAGGTTTCTCAAGTTTTTTTTGCTTTATTATCAAGGTTATTGTATGCAGCACAATATGGTAGTAGTCCCAGAGTGGTACAGCATCTGGATTTGGACCAGCAGTACTCGTAATATCGCATATTATGAAAAACTCTATTTTTTTGGCTGCTGAGCATTTTCACCCAGAATAATTCAGGTTTCTCAAGTTTTTTTTGCTTGAATATGAAGGCTTACGTATGCAGCACAAAAGGAAACTGGTCCTAGAGTGGTACAGCATCTGAATTTGGATCAGCAGTACTCTAAATATAGCATTTCATAAAAAAACTCCATTTTTTTTTGGCTGCTGAGCATTTTCAGCCATAATAATTCAGGTTTCTCAAGTTTTTTTTATTTGATAACAAAGGCTATTGTATGCTGCAAAATATGAAACCAGTCTCAGAGTGGTACAGCATCTGGATTTGGACCAGCAGTACTGTAAATGTCGCATTTCATAAAAATCTCCACTTCAAAAAGGCTGCTGAGCATTTTCACCCAGAATAATTCAGGTTTCTCAAGTTTTTTTTGCTTGAATATAAAGGCTATCGTATGCAGCACAAAAGGAAACTGGTCTTAGAGTGGTACAGCATCTGGACTTGGACCAGCAGTACTCTAAATATAGCATTTCATAAAAATCTCCACTTCAAAAAGGCTGCTGAGCATTTTCACCAAGAATAATTCAGGTTTCTCAAGTTTTTTTTGCTTCATTATCAAGGTTATTGTATGCAGCACCAAATGGTAGTAGTCCCAGAGTGGTACAGCATCTGGATTTGGATCCGCAGTACTCTAAATGTCGCATTTCATAAAAATCTCCACTTCAAAAAGTCTGCTGAGCATTTTCACCCAGAATAATTCAGGTTTCTCAAGTTTTTTTTGCTTGAATATGAAGGCTATCGTATGCAGCACAAAAGGAAACTGGTCTTAGAGTGGTACAGCATCTGGACTTGGACCAGCAGTACTCTAAATATAGCATTTCATAAAAATCTCCACTTCAAAAAGGCTGCTGAGCATTTTCACCAAGAATAATTCAGGTTTCTCAAGTTTTTTTTGCTTCATTATCAAGGTTATTGTATGCAGCACAAAATGGTAGTAG
Source organism: Emmelina monodactyla (assembly GCA_916618145.1). Taxonomy (NCBI): domain Eukaryota; kingdom Metazoa; phylum Arthropoda; class Insecta; order Lepidoptera; family Pterophoridae; genus Emmelina; species Emmelina monodactyla. The sequence goes on from OU745319.1 coordinate 2,616,633, forward strand.
TCCCAGAGTGGTACAGCATCTGGATTTGGATCCGCAGTACTCTAAATATAGCATTTCATAAAAAAACTCCATTTTTTTTTGGCTGCTGAGCATTTTCACCTAGAATAATTCAGGTTTCTCAAGTTTTTTTTGCTTGAATATGAAGGCTATTGTATGCAGCAAAATATGAAACCAGTCCCAGAGTGGTACATCATCTGGATTTGGACCAGCAGTACTCGTAATATCGCATATTATGAAAAACTCTATTTTTTTGGCTGCTGAGCATTTTCACCAAGAATAATTCAGGTTTGTCAAGTTTTTTTTGCTTTAGTAGCAAGGCTTTTGTATGCAGCACAAAAGGAAACTGGTCCTAGAGTGGTACAGCATCTGGACTTGGACCAGCAGAACTATAAATATAGCATTTCATAAAAATCTCCACTTCAAAAAGGCTGCTGAGCATTTTCACCCAGAATAATTCAGGTTTCTCAAGTTTTTTTTGCTTAAATATGAAGGCTTTTGTATGCAGCAAAATATGAAACCAGTCCCAGAGTGGTACAGCATCTGGATTTGGACCAGCATATTATGAAAAACTCTATTTTTTTGGCTGCTGAGCATTTTCACCCAGAATAATTCAGGTTTCTCAAGTTTTTTTTGCTTTAATATGAAGGCTATTGTATGCTGCAAAATATGAAACCAGTCTCAGAGTGCTATATCATCTGGATTTGGACCAGCAGTACTCGTAATATCGCATATTATGAAAAACTCTATTTTTTTGGCTGCTGAGCATTTTCACCCAGAATAATTCAGGTTTCTCAAGTTTTTTTTGCTTTAATATGAAGGCTATTGTATGCAGCAAAATATGAAACCAGTCCCAGAGTGGTACAGCATCTGGATTTGGACCAGCAGTACTCTAAATGTCGCATTTCATAAAAATCTCCACTTCAAAAAGGCTGCTGAGCATTTTCACCCAGAATAATTCAGGTTTCTCAAGTTTTTTTTGCTTTATTATCAAGTTTATTGTATGCAGCACAATATGAAACCAGTCCCAGAGTGGTACAGCATCTGGATTTGGACCAGCAGTACTCGTAATATCGCATATTATGAAAACTCTATTTTTTTGGCTGCTGAGCATTTTCACCAAGAATAATTCAGGTTTCTCAAGTTTTTTTTGCTTTAGTAGCAAGGCTTTTGTATGCAGCACAAAAGGAAACTGGTCCTAGAGTGGTACAGCATCTGGACTTGGACCAGCAGTACTCTAAATATAGCATTTCATAAAAATCTCCACTTCAAAAAGGCTGCTGAGCATTTTCACCAAGAATAATTCAGGTTTCTCAAGTTTTTTTTGCTTCATTATCAAGGTTATTGTATGCAGCACCAAATGGTAGTAGTCCCAGAGTGGTACAGCATCTGGATTTGGATCAGCAGTACTCTAAATATAGCATTTCATAAAAATCTCCACTTCAAAAAGGCTGCTGAGCATTTTCACCCAGAATAATTCAGGTTTCTCAAATTTTTTTTGCTTGAATATGAAGGCTTTTGTATGCAGCAAAATATGAAACCAGTCCCAGAGTGGTATATCATCTGGATTTGGACCAGCAGTACTCGTAATATCGCATATTATGAAAAACTCTATTTTTTTGGCTGCTGAGCATTTTCACCAAGAATAATTCAGGTTTCTCTAGTTTTTTTTGCTTTAATATGAAGGCTATTGTATGCAGCAAAATATGAAACCAGTCCCAGAGTGGTACAGCATCTGGATTTGGACCAGCAGTACTCTAAATGTCGCATTATATAAAAATCTCCACTTCAAAAAGGCTGCTGAGCATTTTCACCCAGAATAATTCAGGTTTCTCAAGTTTTTTTTGCTTTAATATGAAGGCTATTGTATGCAGCACAAAAGGAATATGGTCCTAGAGTGGTACAGCATCTGGACTTGGACCAGCAGAACTCTAAATATAGCATTTCATAAAAAAACTCCATTTTTTTTTGGCTGCTGAGCATTTTCACCCAGAATAATTCAGGTTTCTCAAGTTTTTTTTGCTTTAATATGAAGGCTATTGTATGCAGCAAAATATGAAACCAGTCCCAGAGTGGTACAGCATCTGGATTTGGACCAGCAGTACTCTAAATGTCGCATTTCATAAAAATCTCCACTTCAAAAAGGCTGCTGAGCATTTTCACCAAGAATAATTCAGGTTTCTCAAGTTTTTTTTGCTTCATTATCAAGGTTATTGTATGCAGCACAAAATGGTAGTAGTCCCAGAGTGGTACAGCATCTGGATTTGGATCCGCAGTACTCTAAATATAGCATTTCATAAAAAAACTCCATTTTTTTTTGGCTGCTGAGCATTTTCACCCAGAATAATTCAGGTTTCTCAAGTTTTTTTTGCTTGAATATGAAGACTATCGTATGCAGCACAAAAGGAAACTGGTCCTAGAGTGGTACAGCATCTGGATTTGGATCAGCAGTACTCTAAATATAGCATTTCATAAAAAAACTCCATTTTTTTTTGGCTGCTGAGCATTTTCACCCAGAATAATTCAGGTTTCTCAAGTTTTTTTTGCTTTATTATCAAGGTTATTGTATGCAGCAAAATTCACAGCAGCACAGCAGTACTCGTTATACCGAATTTTATAAAATAACTCCATTTTTCCAATAAAATGTATTTACGTTTTTTTAATTCATATTATTTTTAATAAATATATGTTTATACAGCTATTGAATATAATGGTTTTATTTATTTTCGCGCATGGTAACCAAATAATTTCAAGCACTAAAATTTTACTTCTTAATTTGGTCGGATTATATTGGCTGCCAAAATTAGGCTGCCAACTTCACACCGGTTTTATGAAGACATGTCGGCAAGATGCGCCCGCGCGTAGTGCCCGACGACATGTTATCGGTACGTTGTTGGTAGCTTGAGTACGCAAGCGCTCATTTGCAACCTCTTTCGACACACGGCAGTCACTGACTGCTAAGTAAGTTCCTCATGTCGAGCTACCGACAAAGCTTTTCGACTTGCAATGAGTAATGCCACCAACTAGCCCGTCGGCCAAAAGTAGACGACAAAGTTCGGCGGGTTGGCGGCTTCGGTATATATTGCGTTTAACTTTATTTATTAAAGTATTTATTTATGTTTATTTGGGGGGCTTACAGCTCTATTACAAAGGACATAACACAAAAAACCCTATTTAACCGAGATAACTTCCTTACGATCTCCCATCAACAAGTTGTATGCACCCTTCAAGTTAATTCTTCGAGTGAAAAGGTAGCCTTCGTATTTTCCTAAGGTCTAGTATGTTAATATTTATTGATATTCTTGCTTGCGGACGAAAGTAAAAACCAACTACACTGACTGCCACTTTATGTACACACAACCGTTAAAACGTAATTCATTTTTGCTAATAGTTTGTTGCTCTATAAATATTTTGGCTAAAATACAAAAAAATACTAAACATAAAAACTACTTATTGGATTTTTCATAACAGTCACTGGAAGACGAAAAAAATATTGCAGCTAAATATATTTTAAATGAAATTATTTTCATTGAATTACAGATGGAGCAAACCTAACTCTTGGTTTTATTTTATAGATCCGAGGCACGAACATCAACTGCTAACGCATTTTTATCTTTATTTCGAAGACTGCTATAAAATATTTTTTTTTTGTTATTTTGATAAATTCGTTCTATCTCCTGCCTCTTGTTCTATCACACGTCTAGGAAAGTCCCGAAGAAAAATAATGAAGAAATAGACGATTATTCCCCTCGTCGGTATCACTAAATCTCAAAATATTAACTAAAACTTCCATATTTATTTGTTTTTTTATTGTATCGCTGCGTCCTATCTATACTTTGACTAAGAGACTCGTCATCAGACTAGCTGTTTGTTATATCTACCATTACTTTCTAAAAATACAATCCACCGCTGACACTTCTTCTGACAGCCACTAAACAGCGCCATCTAGTTGCTATCCCCCACTAAACTACCTCCAACCTACCTTCATGATTCGGCGATCGCACGGCGTTGGCTATCTCCATACAAGCGGCAAGCGTCTGCCACGGTTCTTCAGAGTTCTTCCACCACGCGTCGGCGGAGAGGGGATTGTCCGCCGAGTCTAAGATCTTGTCGAGTATGGCGTCGGCGTATTCTAACCTGTGCGTTCGACGGAGGTTATAAATAGATTTTTGAATGTTGATGTGATAGGGAATTACTTTTGTCGAATTTATGAGTTGAAAATAAAGGGAAAGGGCTATTTTAGGCTTTAGTAGGTTAAAAAGTAAGTTTGAAAGTCATGTAGTGGAAAATGTCCACATTGCAAAATAAAATAAGAAATCCAAGAATGAGGATGGAAGAAGTAATTTTGTCTATTCTTATTTCCATACAAATACAAACAGCCTATTTCCTTGTTTTGTTGACACTTGTGACGTTTCATTTGCGTAAATGCTTTCACCTGTAAACCAGACTAATCATTGGAGCTATGTAAACAATTATCAACTTACTACTGGCTACTGACTACCACTACCAGAAAAGAGATGAGTTTTTAATCCTACATACAATAAAGTAATTTCAAAAACACGTTATTCGCATTTCAACATCTCTATTTTTAACACTAATTCTACGCTACTAACCTTTCCTCAACGGTGTTCTTCTTCATACTGCCCGTCAGGTTGATCACGTGTAGTTTGAGCCACTTCAGTCCATCCGGCCCCAGCTGTTCCTTCTTGGCGAACAGTAGCAGAGCCCGGGAGGCGTCGGCGCCGAGCTGCGAGATGTGCGGCGGGCAGGCGTAGACGCGGCCGCGGAAGTCCATGTTGTGCGGCAGCCAGAACACCTTGTCTCTATGGGGGTAAGGGCGTTTTTTGATTGACATAGTTGGAAGGTATAACCTCATCCCTACTAATATTATAAATGCGAAAGTAACTCTGTCTGTCTGTCTGCTGAAATTTGGTATGAAGATAGAACTTAACTTGGGAAAGGACATAGGATTTTATCGGGAAAAAAAGGGTGGAAAGGATTGAAATAAGTGATGAAAGTTTGTATGAAAGTTCGTGCGATATAACCGAATTCCACGCGGGTGGAGCCGCGGACGGAAAACTAGTGTATTTATATAGGAAATTTTAAGTTGTTAGTTGGATGTTTTGACTGTGGTATCAATCAAATCAAATCAACTCAACTCAACTCAACTCAAATCCTTTGGATAACATTACCTTTAATAGATTGTTATAAAGAGCGAAAATCAAACAGAGTTAAATATAAGAAATAAAAATAAATTGTAGTACATGAAAAAAAAATAGGCCCGAATAAAACGCAAAGCCCCCCAACGATTCCTTTCCTATCAAATTCTCTATAGTTTTATAATACAAATATAATTTCGAATATAAACCCACAACTACATTTTATTCTTCCACTAACCTGTAATGGTTGGCTAGCGACAGTTTGTAAAGCGCGTCGCACCACAGTGAGTGCATTTCCGCGCGCGCTCGATTCACGGCCACGCGTCTTTTAAACGCCGCCGAAGCGTCAGTGGATTCCGAGAACTGGGACAAGTCCAGCGCGGACGAGGGGGGCGGGATGTCCAGCTTCTTGTTGCCGCCGGAACTGGGGAATAGATAGTATTTGTTAGAAATGATGGCTAACTTAAGCTCGAGTTTCTTGTTACCGCCGGAACTGGGGAATAGATAGTATTTGTTAGAAACGATGGCTAACTTAAGCTCGGTACATTGTGAGCTACGTCTAGCTTCCTTGGCGTTAAGCAAAGCTAAAGAAAAAGAAGGTAGTTGACGACATGATTTTATTTAAGACAATATTTACATTATACGCAAATAAACATTTTTAACGAAAATTAAGTTGCATTTCCCCCTTGTACTATCTGTACTTTATTTTGAAGTTTCATTGTTTCCTTAACGGCTGAGTTTTGAAAAATTTAACTGATGATACATTCTATTTTTCGTTATCGTTAAAATTTGTAGATGCCTACATAAAGTAGGAGAACATGTGAGCCACTAGGATCAAGTCTTGTCATCCACATGCTTCTAAACATTCACACAACTTTATTGCCTTCTTCTTCTTCTTCCAGTGCCTCTCCACTACTGGTGGTTGGCTATCTGTTCTTGGAAACTTGACCTATTCTGAGCACAGCGAAAAAGTTGTTCTACGCGGACTACTGCTGTTTCTTGCCTGTAATCTGTAATGAACCACGCAACCTTCTCTCCTGTAACAGTTTTTAGTACTGTAACAGTCTCTCACCGGAACACGAGCAGCTGCAGGTCCAGCACGCGCCGGTTGATGGTCCAGGGCACCTCCGCGTTCTCTGCTGTAACCTGCAACAGTCTCTCACCGGAACACGAGCAGCTGCAGGTCCAGCACGCGCTGGTTGATGGTCCAGGGCACCTCCGCGTTCTCTGCTGTAACCTGCAACAGTCTCTCACCGGAACACGAGCAGCTGCAGGTCCAGCACGCGCTGGTTGATGGTCCAGGGCACCTCCGCGTTCTCTGCTGTAACCTGCGACAGTCTCTCACCGGAACACGAGCAGCTGCAGGTCCAGCACGCGCTGGTTGATGGTCCAGGGCACCTTCGCGTTCTCTGCTGTAACCTGCAACAGTCTCTCACCGGAACACGAGCAGCTGCAGGTCCAGCACGCGCCGGTTGATGGTCCAGGGCACCTCCGCGTTCTCTGCTGTAACCTGCAACAGTCTCTCACCGGAACACGAGCAGCTGCAGGTCCAGCACGCGCCGGTTGATGGTCCAGGGCACCTCCGCGTTCTCTGCTGTAACCTGCAACAGTCTCTCACCGGAACACGAGCAGCTGCAGGTCCAGCACGCGCTGGTTGATGGTCCAGGGCACCTCCGCGTTCTCTGCTGTAACCTGCAACAGTCTCTCACCGGAACACGAGCAGCTGCAGGTCCAGCACGCGCTGGTTGATGGTCCAGGGCACCTCCGCGTTCTCTGCTGTAACCTGCAACAGTCTCTCACCGGAACACGAGCAGCTGCAGGTCCAGCACGCGCTGGTTGATGGTCCAGGGCACCTCCGCGTTCTCTGCTGTAACCTGCAACAGTCTCTCACCGGAACACGAGCAGCTGCAGGTCCAGCACGCGCTGGTTGATGGTCCAGGGCACCTCCGCGTTCTCTGCTGTAACCTGCAACAGTCTCTCACCGGAACACGAGCAGCTGCAGGTCCAGCACGCGCTGGTTGATGGTCCAGGGCACCTCGGCCAGCTGGTTGAGGCTGTCCAGCGCCGGGAACAGCTGCGTCGCCGCCGCGCGCAGCTGCTGCTGCTGGCTCGACACGTACATCGGCATGCTGACGCAGTTGTATACATTTAGTGACAGTGCATAGTACTTTGGGCATTTGATGCATAGATTTTTAGGAATTTTATGGAAAGACTAAAATTAAATGTTGCTTTCGTTTAAAGTTTTTAAAAATGTTACTCTATTAAAACAAGATATTAGTGGGATTTCGGTTCATTAATTTCTTAATTTTCTGATACTCGTAAACAGCATAATATGATTCTTTCTAACCGAAATTGGCCGATTATAATTTAAGTTTTTGAATGAATGTATTATAGTTTTTGTAGATTCGTGTAAAAAGATTTATTGGAAAACAGTTAAATATTTGTTTTTCACATCGATTCTATTTTGTTTACCAAATGTTATGTAGGTATTTTAATTCCTCACCGTATAAGCGGCACGTCGGTCAACAGATAGGCCCCCCGGCCGGGCCCCGTCCAGGGCAGCGGGGGCCCCGCGGTGGGCACGAGCGCGGCGCGCATGCGCAGGCGGCCCGGCGCCGCGGCCGCCCACAGCCGCGCCAGCGCCGGGTGCGGCTTCAGCTCCAGCCGCACGAGTCTGCCCCAGGGGCGGTGCACCTTGTACACGCCCGGCAGCCGCTTACTGCATTTATAGCAAGGACAGACCATTGGAAGAGGGGTCACCGCAAGGACAGACGATTGGAGGTAGGTTTACGTAAGTATATCCGTAGGTGGGTTTTATAGCAAGTGCTGACAGTTGGAGGTGAGTTATATAGTATTGATGGTTGTAGGTAGATAAGTAAACCACAGCCGCACCAGCCGGCCCCAGGGGCGGTGCACCTTGTACACGCCCGGCAGCCGCTTACTGCCAGATATTTCAGCAGTTATAGCAAGGACAGACAGACAGGGTTCACCGCAAGGACAGACGATTGGAGGTAGGTTTACGTAACTATCCGATGGTAGGTGGGTTTTAGAGCAAGTGCTGACAGTTGGAGGTGAGTTATATAGCAAGTATTGATGGTTGTATGTAGATATATACAATAAGTAAAGCACAGCCGCACCAGCCGGCCCCACGGCCAGTGCACCTTGTACACGCCCGGCAGCCGCTTACTGCCAGATATTCCAGCAGTTATAGCAAGGACAGACGATTGGAAGAGGGTTCACCGCAAGAACAGACGATTGGAGGTAGGTTTACGTAAGTATATCAAGCAAGTGCTGACAGTTGGAGGTGAGTTATATAGCAAGTATTGATGGTTGTAGGTAGATATACAAGTGCACCTTGTACACGCCGGGCAGCCGCTTAGTGCGACCAATATACGACACTCATGTTGTAGTGTAGGTGACCTTTAGAGTTGGATACTAGCGATTGTAGAGGGCTTTACAGCAAGTACTGGCGGTTGTAGGTGGCTTTACAGCAAGCACTGGCGGTTGTAGGTGGCTTTACAGCAAGTACAGACTATGGTAGGTGGGTTGCAAGCAAGAACTGACGGTAGGTAGGTTTACAGCATGTACTGATTGAAGCTGGCTTTACAGTAAGTACTGGCAGTTGTAGGTGGGTTTACAGTACGTACTGACGGTTGTGGGTAAGTTTCCAGCAAATACTGACGGTTGTGGGTACGTTTACAGCAAGTACTGACGGTTGTAGGTATCTTTACAGCAAGTACTGACGGTTGTGGGTGACTTTACAGCAAGTACTGACGGTTGTGGGTGACTTTACAGCAAGTACGGACGGTTGTGGGTGACTTTACAGCAAGTACTGACGGTTGTGGGTGACTTTACAGCAAGTACTGATGGTTGTGGGTGAGTTTACAGCAAGTACTGACGGTTGTGGGTGTCTTTACAGCAAGTACTGACGGTTGTGGGTGAGTTTACAGCAAGTACTGACGGTTGTGGGTGAGTTTACAGCAAGTACTGACGGTTGTGGGTGACTTTACAGCAAGTACTGACGGTTGTGGGTGACTTTACAGTAAGTACTGACGGTTGTGGGTGACTTTACTGCAAGTACTGACGGTTGTGGGTGAGTTTACAGCAAGTACTGAAGGTTGTAGGTCCTTTTACTGTAAGTGCTGACGATTGTAATTAGCCTTTATAGCTTAACAGTACTTGAAACTAAGGGACAAACGATTAAGAAAAACGAGGAAAGACGGTATGCAACCTCAGAACAACAGCCCGATCGCGAGTCGTTAGTTAAGCGATATCGTACAAAAATAAGTCGGCAGCGCTACCCAACGTTAAAGTTATTAAAATAAACACCATCGAACTAAATTAGCGACGATTTACGTGTAAAAAAATTAACTCAAATCACTAATGTTAAACGGTTTACACGCCCTAAGTGTAAGCAGCGTAAGCTTAAAAAAACTTACAAACTGGATGACAAACGTTCTAAAGACAAATTAAGTAATTATAATTTAGAATCTGCAAAAATAACTAAGTATTCAAAGAATGTTGTCCAAACCTTTGGCCATTTTTTTATTCAATTGCTATGTAAATCAAGTTAAACAAATAGCAAAACTACTGATACTTACACTTTAGCTTTAGGCTTAAACATGTTGACATCTATTTTCACGTCGTTGATAATTATATTGTATAAGAATTTCCCAATATTTTGCCTCATTTCCATTGGCCACGGAGTCTCTTCGATGTCCTAGACAACAATAATCGTTCAATAAACTTATTTTTAAAAAGTTTTTATTTATTTTTATGTTTTTTTCATACCAAACTAGCTCCATCCATATGTTTGTGAACTATGGTCTGCCAAGCTTGTCGACAGTTCAAAGGTTCATCTGTGTTTCTATTTATGTACCAGTCGCAATATTTCTCATACACTTTAGTTATCTTGTCGAGAATTCCATTACGGCGGTACTGTTCTATTTGATACCTGTAATATGACAAAAGTTTAGTCGTTTTCTTTACACAGTATAAAGCTATATATTCGTGTCTGTTAGTTTGTATATTCGTTTACTTATTTTAAATCCACGGAACAAATGAACCGAGGAGTTTAGTATAAAACAAGCAAAAAAGGTCAAAAATGAATGTTTTCTACTATGCGAAGCATTTTCTACATCATTTCTACAACAGTAAAACTTACTTGTGGAACACGACAGTGCCTAAATCCCTTTGTAAAAGTTTGAGTGTTGGACTATATGTTTCACTGCCATCAACTAATTTACTCAGCTCTCCCATTATGAGTTCTACAAATTCATCCACCTAAAATTAAAACACAAATTAATCCCAAATAGCCCATATAATTAACCAACATCATAGTAAAATAAACCTTTATGTAAAATAGTCAAGGTACATTTTGTAAGAACTTACTTCTAAAACTTTCAGGTATGGATACAAGGTGATAGCAGAGTGTGAAGCATTACTTTGTGATTTGAGCGTGCCGAGGTTCCTGATGAAAGCCTCTTTGATCACCTGCCTCCATTCTGATTCTGTTTCAGATAGTTTCTTCCTCTGAAAGAAAGTCAATTCACATGTAATTGCGATCATAAGTAAGGTACAAAAGGACTATCCATTAAATTAAGAGTTAATAATATGTGATATTGTGTGGCCAATACGGAAACGGGTTATATATAAGCTAGGTACATAACGAGACTAGAATGTTATTATAACAATGCAAAATATAAATAGTTTGGTCTTTTTGCTCAAAAATCATTCAGTAAGACGTAATTGAATGATTCCTCAATAGGAAATTCTGAAACTAAACTTACATAAAACTTGGTGGTATCAGTTTCCTTATTCTTCACATCAATATTTTCAATTTCAATATCCCCTCGTATTTCAGTGTCTATCTGTATTTTAGCTTTTTCTATCAATTCTGGTAAAGTTACAACTCCTTCAGCTTGTGAAACATTCAGGCCCATTCTATTTTCTTTCATATTTAGTTTCAGGTCATCTAGTAGTGGGCAATTATAGTCTAATGTGGGCGGAGTGTATTGAGGTTCAAAATATGGATTGATTCGGCGAATCGCCTTTAAAACTATCTCTCGCTGGTCGTATAGGAACTTTGATTTATCCAATACATCATTATGTGATATACCCTGCAATAAAACAATATTAATATCATCTGTTAACAAGATATACCAATTTTATTGATAAAGAAATTAACTTACTTGTTTGTTCATTTTCTCATTAATAACATTTAGTATTTCTATTTTATTATTCATTTGACTTCTCTCTATGCACTCAAAAGTGGCTGCGTAAGTTTGCGGAATCGGTTCTATCTTGTCTTCCTCCATGAAAGATAACAATTCCCTTGCATTTTCGTAATTACCCTGCAAAATTTTAAATGTATTATAAAACCATTCTTTAAAACTTAGTAAGAAAATTTATTATGGCATAAGTACTTACTGTGGACGCATAACCATGTAAAAGTGCGTTATAAACCTTAACATCAGTTATTTGCGAAACAAAAGGTGCTTTAGACATTTTATGTCTATAGTATTGTAAAACTTGTCGACCCTGAAAGTGAATCACAATATATAATTTTTGAACATATCACTAAACTATTTTGCAGAAACTTCTTTCATTATGATTTTTTGTTATTGTAGATGAATTTTTTTTTATTTTTTTGCCATATTATCATTAAATAAAAAAACAAGAATAATGCAGGGTCAATGAAACAATTTAATGTGCCAAATAGATAAACCATTTTTAGGAAGTGTTTTCGACAGTCTTTATCAATTTAGGTTACACATTACACAGATTTGAGTGATAACATTTTCTTCACAATTTTATTATTTCTTATTACTTTCATTAAATATATCAAATCCCAAGTTGTGTTTCAACAGAAAATATTCGTAAAAATATATTTTTTAAATTAAAAAACCTAATGTCAAGATATTTCTAACCTATGGGTATATAAGAAAAAATTAATGAACACTGCTAGATTTTTTTGTTTATGTAACAACTAGTGACCCGCCCACGCTTCGCAATGGTGTAATTTTGGGCGACTTGTTCCCAAAACATTGAATTTTAGTTAACTTAAAATAGCTTTTTCTGAATTTTCTTAATTTACAAATTTAAATGAAAAAATTACCTAAAGGACTGTTAAAACCGCATTTAAATCGCTCAACTGATTTAGGAGGAATTAGCGGCCAAACATACAAACAGACAGAATTAGCGAATTGGATTTATACTATGTAATGATAATGATACCTCATGGATCATCCTAAGTGAGCAAAGCAGTTGCAAGTGCGCCGTGAGCAACGTATGCAGCGCCTCCTGCTTGCCGCGGCGCTCGATGTCGCTCAGCTTCTGTTTCATGCTTAGTTCTTGAGTGACGCGCCGCTTGTCGCGGAGGGCTTTCTTCTTCTCTTTCATTGCTTTCCTGAAGATTAACAGCTTTTCATTACTTATGAACTTCAACTTATTACTTGCAAAACTTGCGCTTTCTATGAATTGTCCATAGAGATTCAATTTAAAGAAAGGGGTAATAGTACTTTCAATAAAATACTAATATAATAATATTTTATTAATTTATAGTGTAATAAAAAGTTATAGTAAACTTACGCTTTTTTGATTTTCAATGTTTTAACTTTGGCTTGATTTTGTAAATCTAGTAAACTATTATCCAGGTCTTCATAGTCTCTGTTAAGGCCTATTTCATTCTGAAATCTAGTGTCTTCCAATATGTCATCAATTACTGGGTGTGCTAAACCAGAGGCTCTAATAATAAAGTAGATTATTATTTACTAATGCATTGAACACTAATATACAGTTATGCAAGAATAAAATGAAATATTGCTATATACTCACTGCAAATTAGACATATGACTCATTAGTTCTTCGTCATAATTATCTAGTTGGTTCTCCACAAAGAGCTCTCTGAATACTGCATGAGAGCCTTTCCGCAATTGAGGTGTCTCACCGAATCCACCCTCAGACAAGCCACTAGTGTGGAGATCAAACTCTTGGTTAAGTCCTTCATTAATAGCATATCTGAGCTCTTGTAGCCTTTGATCATATAAAGTAGCCTTTTGAAAACTATAATAACTTTTCTTTAATGAATCCATTGACTGTTTTTGTAGCCAGTTGTCAACATTTACAACTTTGTTTGTATAGACTAGAGCACACTGGTCATCTTCCAGGACTATTTCACTTTTACTTGGTTCATGATTACCAGATTTTGTACTAGAAAACCTGGCAGTATTTGTGATGGAACTAGCACCTGTCACTTTCTTCAATATTTTCTCTTTCACACTTTTTAGCAGATCAGTATCTACTTCATTGATCTTTGAGATTTTTGTACACTTTTTGGTTAACTTATGAAGTTGTCCAAGAGATACATGACTTGTAGCTAGTTTAGAGAGTTGTGCTGCACCAAGTTTACTAATAGATATCTTTGTTTCTGTCATAGCTTTTTCACCAACTGAAATAGGTATGAAAAATGAGATTAAATTTGCTGATGCTGTTTGTTGGGTACACACTTCTTCATAAAGAATAATAAAAATCATTCAACATCAAAACAAACAAAAAAAACCTGCTAACTAACCTTCCAAAAGTTCACCATATTTTTTGTAAGGTTTGGGTTTGGTTTTTTTATTCAAGGATTTTGGAACACTAGCAGTTCTGGTTGACTGATGTCGAGTTAAGAATATTTTATCTGGAACAAACACAAAATGTTATGCAACCCAAAAATAAGGTTAGATTTCTAAGTTACATATAGATGTAAGTCTAATTCTATAGCTCTAAGAATCGTAAGCAATATTAACTTATATGTTCTGTACTGTTTATACCTGAATGAGGTCGACCCAGGAGATGTTTTTGGCACACAAAACATTTTATTTCTAAGATCGAAGTGTTAGAGTAGCGAGAAGGAAATGATATGTTGTGGTAACTATTTTGGTATAAATTTCTAGCAGTAGAAAGGCGATGCATTTTTGTGTAGCAAAAGACTTTTCACATATCTAAATTATTCATAAAACCATGCCGAAAATGTGAAAACCACGTGAAAATGTATGTCGCACAAACAAATCAAAACATTCCTTTTGACTGACTGACTGACACTGACTAACTGAGTGAGAGAACAGATTGACATCTAATATTTACATAGACAAAACCGGTATTTGTAAGAGTGTAGTGAAATATTGTCGAAATTTCGAATGAAAGGACCGTTTGCCATTAAAATAAAATTGAATGACGCTCTTTACATCAGTGTCAGTGTCTTCTGTCACAATATTAGATTGATAGTGAGCGTCACTGTCACTCTGTCTGTCAGTGTAGTGAGTGAATTTCAGGAATTTCATCTGTACATATTTTGTTTAACATAAATATTGCGTATTTTGCAATGGGTAAAAATGTTTTAAAAATGCTAAAAGGTTGACGTGAATAATTATTTGAGCCAAGGCGCTTTGAGTTGTGCTTTCAGATTTTGTTTGTGTATTTGTGATTCCTTCAGTATGGAAGAGTCAAGTTTTCAGTGTATGTAATTTACCTATTTTTGTACAGTAATTACCCTGTTTTTTATTCAACATTATGATTTCCAGTATCATACTTTTTGTAATTCAGTTACAGATGAATTGGCTAAAAGAATGTTCCTCCTAAAATTTGAAAATGAGTGGCTATTTAAACAGAAAAAACAACCTTGGCAGTACGTAAATTATTATATCCTTGCAATCATAATTTTACTTAAGCATATCAAATATATTTGTTGAAGATATTATATGTTATTGTTTTAAATTATTATTTTTGTTATGAAATGAGCATATAATAAAATTGACCTGTACAAACAATTCTTTTTTAGCGAATTTAAAAAGATATTAGTACAAAATGGATTCCCTAAGGAAATAACATTAAAACAAATAAGCAGAAAGTGGAAATATACTTATGATGTGAGTAACAACTTTAAATAAATAATAAAAACATTGATTCAAAAATGGTAAAAGCTTTAAATTTGTGCAATCTAATGCAGAAATAATTAATACCAACTATACAGAAATATTTATATTATTATTATGCACAGAAAATAACAACTGAATGAAATGGAATGAAACCAATTATTTAATAGAAAAACATATACCCACATAAACATAACATTAATCGAAATTTTAATATTGGACTTTGTTATCTGCAGTGTTACTACAGAACTTGCCTGTCCATATTTTTGGTAAATAAAACTAGTTCAATTATCACAAAAGTGCAGGTATTGAACTAGTTTATCACATAAAACCACATTGACAAAGCTTGATCATTGTTTTTATGAATAAAATAACAAATTTTAGGACAATGAGGAACCAAACTTGCACTGCTTGTGCAGTGTGTTCCAAATAAAAGCACTAATATTTTTTATTTACTATTGCAGATGTACAAATTATCAAAGAAAACCCACAATAAAAGTTGGAAATATTATAAATTATTTGATAAATTCTGTAAAAGGTCTAAAAGTTACGACAAATATGAATCATGTAAGCTACTTCTTAGACTATACAGAAAGATACTAAAATATAAGTTATAAAAACTTGTATGTTGTTTTCAGGGGAAGATGAGTGGAGGCTGAAACTAATAACTTGTATATCTGAAGCAAAAAGGATGAAAATTGATGTCAAAGATTTATGGAGGTATAGAAAACTACTTTTTGAAAATAAGCCTAATAAGTATGCATGTTTATTACAATGAATTGGTTTGTTTTAGAACTGTAGAAATGGCAATGAGATGTCAAGATCTGCCATTAGATTGCTGTATTCTGGATATGAAGGGACTCTGGCAACACATAAGGCAAATATTTAATGTAAGTTTAACCTTAATCTACACTTACATTTTATATTATCTACACTGAAATTAACAAACCAATTTATGACAAATATCTCAATTTGAAAGGTTTATTTTTTAGAAGAAACAACTTTATTTTTATTTGTTTAATGTGCCCTGTGAATGAAAAAGAAAGTCAGAGAAAAATCACTTTGCAGCTCAATCTGCATTTAAAAATTAAATACTAGTATCATATGCACTTAAAGCAAATCCGGACGAACGTCAGTGCTCTCATGTGCGATTTATGTTTAAATTATGTAGACACTACGTAAATAATTGTTTTAGTAATTTAAAAGAAAGTCTGCAACACCTTCCTATTCGTCAATCTACCATTAAAAGTTCAACTAACTTTATAACCATGGAGGGACAAGAAAATATACAACTAGAAGTATATCGACTTAAAACTTACTTGGACATAACTTTAATGTCCCTTTAATTTGTATGAAGTTATTTCAATTAGAAATTGATTATTTTAATTTGTGGTAAGATGTAAATTGAAATTCGAGGATATATACTACTTAAGTTAAGAGCCAAATTGTATTTAACTAAATAAGAAAAATACAATTTTCAATTACGTATAATTGACTTGGAATATTTGGCCACAGGCCACGGGCCACAAAACGCCGCCACTGGCATATTTCCTGTTATATACATTTTATATGGACTCGCCGCACACGGTTGTCGTCGGTGGCGGCCACACGCGGCTTAATAAAATGTATGAAAGTGGCGGCGTTTTGTGGTTGTGGCCGGTGGCCCGTGTGCGGGAGCCCTAATCGTTTTAATAAACCAAATTGATATGTTTGATTAACAAATATACTTTGACATTCTAGTTGAAATGTTTACGTTGATATTTCGTTTTTTTACATGAAAAAATGTTTCGCTCTGTCATTCTGACGATACACTGTTAAAAACATACCAAATCACTTTTTTCCCTTTTTTAGCGCAAATACCGTGCTAAATACAACAAAGACGACATTATATCAGACTGGCCTCTATATGTGCCTATGTATGAATACTTCACTACATTTGAAGAGGGTTACCTTGAAAATCTGGAGTCTGCCAACGGTCCTAACATCTATGGGAAGCCTAGAACTTCTAGAAAAAATATTAATAATAATAGTACTAACATTAAAGATGATGAAGAGTTTCATTGTAAGCAACATTCTTAAGCATATAGATTGTTAATTAATTCATTAACTTGACATTGTAATAATATTATGTTGTCTACAGGGACCAGAGATATAACAGAATCATTTATTCAGATTAGATTACAGAACGATGCTTTGTTTAGAGAAAAAAAATGGAGTGCGTGGGGGTGAGTCACCGCCTTTTTTGATGTGAAAATGTAATAAATAAAGTCACGGTAGAAATTTCAAATTATAAAAAGCTAGGCGGTATTAATTAATCTCTTTTTGTATTAAAACTTAACGTGGAATAACATTCCAGTGAACTAAGAAAAATAATGGTGGAGGAATACGGGTTCTCAAGTTTAGTGAGTGGTCGCGAAATGAGCAAGAAGTGGGCAGCTACCTACAGGGTGAGTTATTTTTTATTCCAAACTCGTTCAAAAATAATCTGTGTAAAAAAAGTGTGTGTCTTCCACAAAGCTAAATAAGAAAAATTATCACACGAATTAATTTATTTGCAAACAAGTCTGTGGTTAATATAGTAAAAAGCTGTCAAAATTTGCGTACGAAGTTAGTATGCGTAACTTTTTGCTTTATTTGTCTTTCATAAACATCTATTAGGATCCAAAGATTTATTAGTCTATAACAATTATTGTTGTTGTGTATAGGAGTACCAGAAAGCGAAGGCGACCAACAACAGTTCATGGTTGTACTTTGATCTGCTGGAGCGCTACCTCGGGGAGGGAAACCTTAGTCTGAACCCTACACTAGGATGTAAGTTATTTTATGTTATATTTCAAATATTTGATTGTAGGTAATGTTGTAGCTTTTTAAGGGTTGATCGATATTTATGTATCTATTTGTTTCTAAATGTACCCTTATATTTTTCTTTTTAATACCTAACTTTTGCATTGAATAAAGTAATGTTAAACGTTACTAAATGAAGAAGAAAATAATATATTTGTTAATTCTTTGTAATAGGGACCGAAGAATCATTGCAAAATCTGATTCAAGCCAAGATAGAAATGCTACATTTGTTCAGAGAAAACACAAAGGATCGGGAAATTGAAGGATGGAGGTAAAAACAAAAACACATTTAAATAATTACATTAACATTTGTATTCCAAAGGCTATAAAATGACATTTATGCGTAGTCACTTTATAATTACAAATAAGTTATCATTTTGAAGGAATATGCAGAAATTTAAATGAATAAACGATTCATTTTACTTGAAATATCCGCAATTCCGTCATTAGCTCGTTTAAAATATTATAAAGTCATATTTAAATTTAAAAACAATCTCAAAAGTAATCTTTATTTTAATTTACAATAACTTATTTTAAAAAGTATTTAGAGGCTGATATAATAATGAATCTACGCTGTTTCCATTGTGTTCCACCTTTCATATGAATCCATTTAATTTATATCACACTGCTCTCATGTTGAACGTAAGAGTTAAAACCTTTTTATTTCAATATTCGGATCACTCTAAGCAGAGTTTTGTCTGCAGAGAAATAGAGAAACGTCTTCGAATCATGAGTCTGCCGTACGACCACAGCCTGTTAGAGTTGCCAAATATATGGACGTATTTAGTGAAGACGTTTCAGGTAAGATACCCTGTTACAACTAATATTCACTATTTAGTATATCTGAGTTATATGAAACAAAGAGGTTTATTGTCCTCGTTTGAATACAAAATATTTGTTTAGAATTTGGTTCATAAATCCTTCTGCAAATTTAACTAAGTAATTCATTGCTTTCGTGTCTGTGTGAAGTTTTACTTATCAAACATTGAAGTTTATAACATGCAGTTCTTATTTTTTTTAATGTCCCATTCATGTCGTATAGCTTAAAAATGTTTTTACAGTGGAAACAAAAGTTCGCCATCAAAGGTATTCTCACCGAGCAATGGCCTTTCTACGACTCCATGTGTCGCTACGAAGAAGCCAAGGCTACTTGCATCACAAAGGAAGAAAAATTGAATGATAGCTACGAAGACGCCTTCCACGACGAGGAATATGAGGATAATATGAAGTTATTTGATTTGAAGCAGAAGATTAAGCCAAAGTTAGAGTATTTAGAAGCGCATCAATGCAGGTCGTGCGCGAGTGAGGGTGGTTGTGTTAATATTTATGAACAGAGGGATGGGGAGGGACTGAACTTGGCTGAGAAACTGAAGATTGTAGGCGGAGTTCAGGTATTGTAGTTTAGTTTAGTTTAGTTTTCGGGGCAACGGGGCTCTGTTCTGTAGTTTTATAGTATTGTAATGTCATTGAGACCCAGTTGTCAGGCTTCGTAGGAAATTATTTGTTTAAATAGCGTTGTACTCTGGAATCATTTACTGAATCAATGCGATAATAAAACGGCCGTATGAATCGCATTAAAATAAAAAAAAACAATCGTTACGTTGACTTATCATTATGAACTTTGGTAAGAAGGACAGTTTTAAATGAAAAGTTCTATATAAAATAATAAAATCTGACCGAAAACAAACTAGAACTCTTCAACAGTTCTTCAACCTAGAATTTAAGTTTGTTTATCTTCCAGACCAAATTTATAATTTTATGATGGACAAACAATTTGATCCAAAATAATTGCACCGGACAACTCTGCGTGAGTTTGACAAACACTATTTCATGTTAAACCGTATTTTATGTTAAAACGCGTAGACGTTTTTCTAAGAAATCCACTTCGCGTTTTATCTCTCGTACTTAGTTAAGTGTGATGTAAATTTATGTATTTGGTTAAAGGTAGAGCAATCAGACCAAATGCCCTCAGAAATATGCCTCACATGTCTACAAGAGTTAGAAAGTGCCTACAAATTCAGGCGAAGATGTCAAGAGGTGGACAAACAGAATCGAGTCAATATTATACAAAAGGTCAAAGTTGAGGCTACATTAAATGATCACACACACACTAAAGAAATCGAAGATCACTTCAATGATATAGAACTACCAGAAGAAGGGGAGGAAAACGACAACGATGTCGCAGACGCGAAGCTAGTCAAAACAGAGCAAGTCAAGCGGACGCCTCAGAGGAGAAAAAAAACTAAAAAGGACAAAAAGGATTACCTCCAAGTATGTGAAATATGCGGCAAAGCGTCCCGGAACCTTGTGGCACACCTCGACATGCACACCACAGAGAAGATGTACAGCTGCGAAGTTTGTGATAAGAAGTTCAAATACAAGAGCGGCCTGATCATACACCGAGCCGTCCACGAAGACAAGCCGAGGAAGACATGCGAGATCTGCGGGAAGAACTTCCACGTGCTGGCTCAGTACAGGCGACATTTTGTTTACCACGCGAATGAAAGGAAATACGAGTGCGAGACTTGCCACAAGCGATTCAATACTTTTGACATACTCAAAGTACATCACAGAACACATACCGACGAGAGGCCGTTCGCTTGCAGCGAGTGCGGCAAGTCATTCCGGACGGCCGGCTGCGTCGCCAGGCACAAACGAATTGTTCACAGAATACTTCCTAAGTCACAATCACAATAAATTATTTATTTATTATTTTCTGTTTTAATCAAGCGACCCCTGACCTTAAGCTATTTTTTATCGGACTTACGCCGTACTTGAACTTGTATTGACGGTTCAACTTCAAGTATCAATATCTATTTAATTAGAAAAAGCGACACTCTGTACATTTCTTTTTTGTTTGTTTAAGTGAAAAAAATACTGTAAAGAAAATTACTTTACTGGTCCAAAATAATAAGGTAATGCTGTAACCTAACCTTACGGTAGGTACTTACTGAAGTTGTGTAATAAACAGAAAAAGTCACACATATAAGTGGCTAATGAATAAAGCATAATACTTGTGTATCCACTTGAGCTACCTACGCTGAGTTTGACAAAATACTTAAGTTATTTTTTTAGTAACAGCTGTGTATGTAGAGTTTCATAATATTTTATTACGTATAGAAGGATCCAAATAATTGTGTGGGTTTACCGGTTTTGCTTTTGAATGGAAAGCTATTGAAAGTAAAAGGAGGAAGAAAATCGCATTTAATTGCTTTAAATTCTTACTTCTTTGTAGAGACATAAGAAAATCTGCACAACTGTAAGTAGGTACCTATTAAAATTAGATATGACACGATGCGGTATCTAAATTTATTTGTTGACTTAGCACATTACTGAAAATTAGGTGCAACGTCCTTTCATACATACAGCCTTTATCTGATGTTTGATGTCAATGATAACTGTAAGAGGATGTTTGCTCCCCGAGCGATTGCGTCTGTCTGTTTGCTTGCTAATTACAAGAAACGCGGTTAGATTTACTTGCAACTACGTATAAATTATTATTTCTGTATCAATATTGTTTTCACCATCTTATCGCTTCAAACAAATTATTTTTCTTGTATAAAATAGGGAAAAACAGGTTAATAACAAGTACGACATAACATTTAAGTATAAGATAACTTAAATTATTTCTCGTCGGAATTTAAACGCTCGAACGCATCTGCGTTTCGTTTGAAGTACATGTTTAATTTCATGGGGGCATGTCCAATGTTGATTGTCCGATAAATCCCCGAAAATAAAGGTTGCGTTCACCCCTATGGAATGTTAAACGCTGGCGAGTCACTGGGGCACACAATAACAGGCATTCGTTCACCCTGCGCCGGCGCCGGCAGTTCATCGCTCATCGTGTCAGTGCGCATCCAGACGCCTGCGCCCGCGCACCTCCTCGCCTGCGATAACCAACCGAATTACAAATATAGAACACTACGCGCGCGATCGCAAATCGAACAAAAGGTGCTTCCTAGTTTAATATAGAATTAAAGGAGAATGGCGACTTTTGGCCCGGTAAGTAAGATGAATTGATTTAATAATTGTTAAGTTATTTCTTTTTCGGATTATGATAAAGGTGGACTTCTCGGGTCAGAGACGACTGCCCTTTGTGACTAACAGCGATAAATTAAAATTCTAACTTAAACTTATCTGCGTTCTTCTTCAACTTGCTAATGAGTATGAGATTTAAATTAATAATGTTAATACTACATTCATAAACACTTAATTCAGTGTAATCAGCGTTTTATCTAACACATTTTCAATAATATAATCATCCTAGTAGGGCACAGGCCATATATAAGTAGCAACTGATCTATGTAAGAGATTTAAGATTTTATAAAACCTTTAGAATTCATTTATTTCTAACATAAACTTTGTCAATTTCTAAAGTTACTAAGTTATATGTAGATTTTATGAGTGCATATAGGCCAAGGCTGTATTTTAACATTTTGGTACCATTCCCTTTGTTTAGATAACTTACTAATTACGTCATTTTGAATTAATTAGCAAAGGATTTCAAATATTTACTCAAATACATCGTCTGAACAAGTCAAGTAAGTTGACATTAAAGAAACTTTAATATGCAGGTAACTATCTGTTTTTATAATCACAAATAACGTGCAATTCTTATAACGACGGTTTGAGGTTTGCATTCTGGAATTTCTTAATGTCGGCATATAAAAATAAAAGAACCCTTAAAACTTCCGCTTTAAAGCATGTCGCAGGAAAAGCATAAAAGTTAAATTGACTTAATAGTTCTCGACATCAAAGTCGTGGCGCCAAAAGTTTATTTTTGCACCTTTTATTATTCTATTAATGATAATAATGATGTTAATTTGTGTAAGCACGCAATAGTTTTATGGGTGCGTAACATAAAGGTAACTCTAGGTTGCCGTAACTTTTGCTTTGATGTTTAACGTTTGATTAAATCCAATAAAAGCCGTGGTGTAAGAGCCATTAAAATCTCTTTTCGATACTTGAAGTCTCAATAAGATTATTTGCCGAGCCCATAATTTTCACAACATGCTAGACTTAAGTACCTACATAAAATTAACTAAGATATTCTCATGAAGGCAAGTCGTATCTAATTAATTACTATAAATAATGACTCGCCCATTATTTATGACGAAAATTATTGAAAACTTTTTACCAGTTTTCTTTGTTGAAAGAAAATTTTCCCATAGTTTGGGCGTTAACAGCGGATTTTCAGATAAAAACTTCTAAAAGCTTTAAAATTGAAGTAGGTAGGTAATACAAGAGTTTTCCATTTGCTATATGTGTGTAATATGGCATACACTTATACTTTCTTTCTTTTTTAGAAAACATATCAACCAAACGTAGAATAAATATTTAGACAGTTATTTGGGGAATTATTAATGCCAATCTAGTTATCACATTTTACGCTCAAATTGTTTATTTTCTAAACGTAGAGTAACTTATTATTTACTCTGAGGTCAAGACCAGTTAACTGAATAGACCACTTGGCTAGATAAGGATAACATTTTGCCTAACCGATATAATTCCGTTGTTTGCTTAGCTTGTTCTTAGACGATAATATTAATTAACACGTGCTAATTAATAACGATTTCTCCCCTCGAGACAGACATCGGTTGTGCTTAAACTTGTTATTAAGGGTAAAAATATAGCAATCACCTACTATTGGAACAACTACCTATTCAAACATTTGTTTATTTTTACATATTCTTTTAGAAAATTATTATTTTTTACGGGCCATAATAACGATAGTTACTAAAGTATAAAATCAGTAAAAGCATTACAGTTGGCTGATAGCTTTATAACTTCAAAAAGCTTTATGGTTGTGGTCAAGCGATTTATATTATTATGACTTGATGTAGTATTTAGGTCACTCTAGTTTAATTACAAATTATTTTCATAGGAATAGAGCATTTAAGTAGGTCTCGATACTGAACTAAATCAGTCATATTACTATGAAACATACAGCTGCTTATATGTAGGTACTAAACTATAATAATATTAAAGTAGTCGATAGTGTCCAATAGTGCAATCTACGCAATATTACCTAGACATTAGTTGAATGCTTATGAAATAACGACAATATGTTCCACAGGGGCTTTGGTGCGGAGTTATCTTCGTGCTTTTGTGTGCACCTCACATCCAGTGCCGAAATGTTACGTAAGTATTTATTACATTATAGTGTACAGCCTTAGTGATTAGTAATTAACAGATATTTTATGCCTCTACCTAACACCATAACGTAGCTGAGAAATTAGTTTTTACATCGGTTCAGTAAGTGAACTTTAAGCAATTAGCACACTGCGAAGAAAACATTAAAAGCCATCAATACAAGTCATTGAATTTTGAGTTTTAAAAACAAAAAAAAGGGTAAGTATCTGTTTTACATATAAGCGGAGGCTCTATATCTCTAAATTAATATCACTTTACTAGGTATTTCGTAGATTTACGATATTTAAAACTTTATACTTACTACATGCTTAGTTGTAAATAACGAGATCTAAATTCAAAGTTACAATGTTTCATTATAAGATAATTAATACTTAAAAACTTTAGGTATTCGTTGACATATGAAAGCCTATAAAATATATTTACTCTAATAATAAGTTTTAAAACTACTGGACCGTCTGGACCGATTTCAGTTTCTTTTCATCTTTACATAGAAAATAACTCAATAGAAAATAGCTTCTGATTTAAATAGAAAAAAAAGTAAATCAAGCTAATTTGCTGCTTTACGGCATGGAGGGAAATCTCTAGACTTTGTTTCGAGAATTTGCAGTAATTACAAAAAAATACATTAACTTTTATAGTTTACTATTATTAATAATAGTTTTGTGTACGACGACACTCTAAAACTAAATAAATACGGCATTTAAATAAAACCATACCTATTAGTTTTGCTAACCTAAAAACGAAGAAACATAGCCTTACACCCCCCTTAAAAATTAATTACGTAAAAAAGGCATGCTATAAATTGTGCACTTGTATCAAGTCGGAAGTTAATTAAACTTACTACTCTTCGCTAAATTGCTTTACCCACTTGGCTGCTTCGTTAACCTCTAATGCCGAGATGTTAGAGATAGGATTGATTGCTAGGTGATTGCTAGTGTTAAAGCTGTCACCTAAAGAACTAAAACTTTCTCTCCATCTTGTTAGTTTATGGCTTATAAATAAAGGTATCAAAGTGTTAAAATGATATAAGGTGATTGTTAGA
This sequence comes from Emmelina monodactyla, assembly GCA_916618145.1. NCBI lineage: Eukaryota > Metazoa > Arthropoda > Insecta > Lepidoptera > Pterophoridae > Emmelina > Emmelina monodactyla. The sequence continues at coordinate 2,641,745 of OU745319.1, forward strand.
GATAGAAGGTGCGACACTTTACGAACCTATTGCGAGGCGAGGCAAATAAGGCCCGTTCAAATAAAGTAAAGTTGCGTAAGACATTAGACACATTTATTGATATATTAACAGTTCATTAATTTTAAAATAAAATTAATTTCTAATTTTCCGTTGAAGAGCTTAAATCCGTACTTATCCGTCCCGTTTCTTATAGAACCTTCTTTCACTATAAGTAGTTAAAGATAAATTATAAAGTCAATCGGTATAAAACATAGCACAGCTCTAGTACTACCGCAGCGAGTGTGATCTACGATATTGAATTCCTGCGTAAAACCCTATTTGAATTACTTGAGATCTTATTTTATGCTATATAAATGCTATAAAACACAAACTAGCCACTTTTAGTAGGTGCGTGCTGGTTTAATATAAACAGCTCGAATATAGCTTAGATTAGATTATCTACAAACTTACTTATAAACTAAGTGTGTTCACTTATCTCAGTAATGATAATTAAATAAAGCCTGCTAAATCTTTCCTAATTTACCTAAACTAAATCGAGTTGTCGGGATAAAATCTAACTAAAAAATAACTTTTTTTTCTCTCATTTACAAAGAGGTAATAGACTTTCTTTTTGTACTGATTGATCTACTTCCATTAAAGCACCATTAATCTTCATTCGGTTCCCCTTCATCAGGGCTCAAGTGATCCAGGAGGTACATCAACTATGTTTAATAAACAGGCGGTATTTTTAACTTCAAGTGCATAACGCTTGTGGGAACCGTAAATCAATATTGAAGCAGATCCATTGAAACTAATTAATCTATTTAAAATGTATTTATATGTTTAGCTGGTTGATTGAACTGCTATGGGCGCGTTGATCTTTTATTTACGAAGGTGTTTTATAGGTTTTTAAATTAGTTTTATGGCGTTAGTGGTGTTTTGGGCTGGCTTTGAAATAAGCCTAATTTAGAAAATAACTGTTTATAGGAAAGTATGTTTATTTAAGGGCTTTCTTATTGAAAGAGAAAACTGAAATATAGAGTAAGCACGAGTTGAATAAAATATATTGAAATTATTTACGAGTGAATCTACTTCTGAATAAAATTGATTGCAATTAAGTACATTCACACGAGTGAGTAGGTACCGAAAAGTCCACGGATTTTTGGTGATTAACATCAGCTCTAAACAACTCATAAAATTCACTCCACTTAATTCATAATTGCAACAATTTACAAAACGACCTATGAAATGCGAGTTCGACATTTAAGTTTAGCAGAATGTGTGTTTAAACCAACTGCATGTCGTATGAAACTGTCATTCAAGCTAGTGGGCAGGTGTATCTAAATACATAAAGGATTTTGCAACAGTCCGCACGCGTCAGTTACTAGAACTTGGTCATATTAATAAACATTTGCGCCAATTCCTGTTCTGAATATAGATAAGGTACACTCTTGTTGAATGGAAGCTAACAGAAAACAAATGCAGTTGATTCGAGCTTGTTCAATAATTCAATTAGTTATTCGATTAATGAATGAAGGGCAGATGAACTTTATTGAGTCAATTTATTTGGGGCACACATAAATTGTTTTAAATAATATATCATTTATTGATAGAATAATTAATTTTTGAAAGTTATTTGAGAAGGTTTAGGTGTAACTATACCGGACTGTGGTCCCGGGTTCGATCCCCGGTTCGGGACAATTTCGTCAATATGATTTTCCGACATTGACTCGTGTCTGGGTGTAACTAGGTTCTCCCGTAGTCCATTGTGTGGTAGGTACCTGTAACACAAGCGCTTAATGCGCTTACCATGGCACCACATAATTGGTGTGTTAGTCTGGAGATTTATTATCATCATCATCATTACATAGTATAAATCCAAGTCGCCAATTCTGTCTGTTTGTATGTTTGGCCGCTAACTCCTCCTAAACCAGTTGAGGGATTTTAATGCGGTTTTAATCAAAATTAAATAAAGAACAATCGGAAAAAGTTTTTTAAAGTTAGCTAAAAATCAATGTTTTGTGAGCAAGTCGGCCAAAATTACACCATTGCGAAGCGTGGGCGGTCGCTAGTTATTATTATATAATCTTACTTTAAATAATTAAAAAAACCATCTCCTATAGCCACGAAGATATCCGGGACGCCATGCTGTCCCTGGTGCACATGTTCCGCACTTCAGAGGACAAGTTGGAGCGTCACGAATACCGAGAGAAGGGCCTCGGGGAACAGTTGAAGAAAATGCTGGCGAACCTGGACAAGAAACACAGGGCTCTGGAACCGCTGAAGGGGATGATATCGCGGCTAGATGAACGCCTGTCCAATGTGGAGACTATTTTGCTGCAGGTAAGTTTATGTAATTCTGTTTAGATGACGTAAAGAGACGTAGTAAAAGTGTCTGTTAGAATCGTTAATTTTAAAATAGCAAGAGAAGGTGTACAGCAAACTTACGTTCAGTTATGGCACAAACTCTACTAAAAAAATTGCTCGAGCCTTAAAATCCAACTAACTTAGCGTAGGTTCGTTATTTCATTATTTATTTTGCTTCAAATCTATCTTTGTAACTTTACGTGGATAATTGAATATACACTTGGACATTAAATCTTGCTAAATCTCAAGTTTGGCTGATTACCTTCTAACTTTGACCGTGTTATATTTATTCCTCAGAAAGAAGAGAAAGAGAAGACCACCCAGAAGAAAATGCACGAAGCTCTGGAGCTAATCCAGAGATCTATTCATTCGTTGACCTCCTCTGTAAACAGTCGCCTCGCCGTTGAAGAGAACCTGACTACCAATGAAGAGACGATGGTCCGGAGACTAGACAGCACCGACGCCAAGCTAGACGCTGTCAAACGGGAGATTGAACTCTTGAAAAGTTCTTTATCTACGGTAAATGTTACGTAGAAGAGCAAAGTTGGTAAAGCGGCTATTAAATCAAAATCAGAATTTTGAGTATTATAATAATTGTATCTTAATGGAATTAAGTTTTAACTACTATGGTCATTGTAATTCATTTTTATTTAATCAATGCGACCAACTTACAGAAATACATCTGTATGTAACCATTCAACTAAAAAATCTCTGTTACCCAGGAGTTGCTCCAGTCCCTCTGCCACTCTTCTTCCGGCAACCCTCTTGAGAAGCATCTGACCGAAGCCGAGAAGTTATTGAACAAGTACGAGACTAAACTGAACGAGTACAACAACGGCAGCAAGGTTCAGACGGACGTGGTGACGCTTAGTGAGGTCTCTCTCGCTGATGAGGCGTGGCATACGAAGATGACTGAAGGTATAGAATGAGATTGTAGCGATTTTCTATAACAAACGAGTTGTGTTTGATGATACCAGGGTTAACACTTTAAGTCACTGAAAGTCCATAAACTAATTCAGTGTCTATGTTATGACAAGGACTTAATTAATAGTGGAAAAGAAACCACCTTGTATAGTTAACGTATTTGGGGCGTCGCAAATGATAATCCGGCTTAGGTTTGATAGGCGTATTTATTGGAGAACACAAAACAGGTAATACCATGGAATTAATAAGTACCTACTACGTACAACTATTAGTTCCATGGGTAATACATACATGAGAACCGACTGCTGGAATGCGAACATCAAGTCAGAGTGAGTGAGTCAATCGAGCGGGTGAGTATTGACAGTGTTGCAATCTTCAAAGTGTTGCCCAGTGGTGGATTTACCACTAGGCTGAGTAAACTGGAGCCTAGGGCAGCAGTGCTGTTTTTTTTAAATTATTGAGCATAAAGAAAAAATATTCTTAGATTTTGCCGCTCACATTTTATTTTATTAATATACAGTATGTCTAATGAGAGTTCCTTATCACTTTACTACGTGTACGGTGGTAGTCTCACGCCAAAAAGAATATTTCAAGGGGGCGGAAAAAAGCCTAGAGACGGCAAACTTTGTAAATCCGCTATTGGTGTTGCCATACAGTAATATTAATATTTTATTATGTATAGTGATGCGACTTTGGGTCGCTACACGTAGATACTAATAACTCATGAGAAATTAGTTACTCGCCAACAGCACCACAAAAACTTTGCGACATTCCTATTGAACTCATAGATTGAGTAACGTCACCGCTAACGACTACTAACTAAAGACTTTTCCAGTGATGGAGCGTCAAGAGCAAGACATAAAGAAGATCCACCACGTGCTGTCGGAAGCCGAGGGCATGTGGAAGGAGTTGCCGCGACGAGCCGAGTTCGAAGTGGCCAGCAACCAGACGCTGGCGGCCGTGCAGGCGGCTAGCGGGCGGGACAAGGAGAATGCTGACTTGGGTAGATATTATATATTTTAGACTCATTATGGTTTATATGTTTCTTATTCATAATTTTTATAGCACCTACTTATTCATTTTTTTCACTATTTTCGGGCGGGAATATATCAAACGTCGAATAGATGTAACATTTTTGTTTAACGTACCTACCTACTTACTTACTTTTGTTGATAATTGAAGTTTACGAGTTTTAAGATATAAGTTCACACCAGTAACCCAGTTCAATGATATTTTCATAAAAAAATATTATATACTCATTACGGTTTACATTTCTATTCATATTTTTTGTAGTAGGTATTCATTTTTCTTGAGAATTTTTGGGCAAGGAATATCTCAAACGTCGAACAGATGAAACACTGTTTTACGTTCCTACTTACTCCATTTTCAACTTGATAATAATTGAAGTTTACGAGTTTTAAGATATAAGTTCACACCAGTAACCCAGTTCAATGATATTTTATCTGTCTTGCATTCTAAACTATATTCCATGTGTGACGTATTTTGCATACAAAATAAATTATCGTTAATTACTTTATGTACCTACTGTCTCGTAATATTTTATATCATTTACTTGTTAAGGAATATCCCTACGCAAAAGCTCAATACCTAGCCCAAAAATTAAGTAGGTACCTAACTAGATAAAAATACCCAAGTAATGTAAAGTGACCCTTCCTTCTATGAAAAAAATAGTCGACTCACCCACTATCAATAATATCTTTATAAAAATTCAAAATATTTTCTCCTGCAGTGGTAGATCGTCTATCAACGAAATTATCGCAGCTCTGGAACCGCGTGTCTGCGACTAACGAGGACATCCAGCGAAGTCTTACAGCTGGCAACACTGCCTCCGAACGAGCCTACAGCGATATTACACGAGCTTATAACACACTAACCGCAGATGTACGTATCATCATCATAATCATTAGGTACTAACATTGTAGGTATAAATCCAAGTCACTAATTGTGTCTATTAGTATGTTTATCCGCTAGCTCCTCCTAAACCAGTAAATGGATCAGTGCGGCTTGCGCTATGATTTAGAAAAATATTTTTTAAGTTAGACAAAATTCAATGTATCGTGAGCAAGTCGCTCAAAATTACACCATTGCGAAGCGTGGGCGGGTCACTAGTATAATTAACAAGCTAATATTTAAGCGCACCATAATATCAACAAAGTGTAACTGACTTATTTAAGTTGCGGGCGCGAACTCTCAACAGGAACAATGTAATGTTACAACTGGAATGTTCATGCGGATAAAACTCAATAAAGATCGTAGGTAGTATTCTGGTTCACATTTCGCACGTGTTGTCGAAAATGTGATTCTACATAAGATATATTCTAGAGAACCGTAACCGCTGTTAGCAGAAGGTACACTTAAGAACGCGGGTTATCTAAATCTTTCGTGGTGCTTCTAGCTACTACTAGATATACGTTATTAACGCTAGCAAGTTATAAAAACAAAATCGAGGAGATGAACACATTTAAAATTTGTTTTCTAAGACTGCAGCTTTCTAACTCAAATAAATTGATTGTGATACTTGTCTTCTTTAACGTATCTAAAATTTTCATATTATTAAATTAAAGATTAAGCAAAATTTTACATGTTTTACAAGGTTCATATTAGTATAAAACCTTATACAATGTTTTCTGTTTTTTGACCAAGACAACAATAATTGCGTCTGTAAACAGCTCTTAACTTTCACCAACATTTACATCATAAAAAATATACCAACAGGGCTATTTTTTGTTAGCGCATCACCTCTTGCAGGCGGCTTCCCTAAATTAATCCCAATAACATTTGTTCTACGACTTTTTGCAAAACCTGATAATTAACACAAAAACAAATTTATGCGCTCTGTTATTTATTACTCTGTATTGACCGTTCAGACTTCAGAGGTATCTAATAAATTTGTATGGAAAAACTTTTTTTTTATATTAATTTTAATTAGTCGTTGGTTAAATGTTGTTGGGATCGACGTAGAATTTTTTTTTTCGGCACCAGGTTCAAGCGCTATCGAAGAACGAGCACGTGCTTCTCCAGACGGCGGACAACGTGATCGCGGCCAAGAAGCGCGTGGAGTACGGCGTGCAGCAGATCCTCGTGGAGGTGGGCGAGCTGGTGCGGGGGCAGGGCCGCGCGCTCAACACCACCATGCACCACAGGTAGGTGATCAACACCATGCACCACAGGTAGGTGATCAACACCATGCATCACAGGTAGGCGTGTGATCAACACCATGCATCATAGGTAGGCGTGTGATCAACACCATGCATCATAGGTAGGCGCGTGATCAACACCATGCATCACAGGTAGGCGTGATCAACACCATGCATTACAGGTAGGCGTGATCAACACCATGCATCATAGGTAGGCGCGTGATCAACACCATGCATCACAGGTAGGCGTGTGATCAACACCATGCATCACAGGTAGACGCGTGATCAACACCATGCATCATAGGTAGGCGTGTGATCAACACCATGCATCATAGGTAGGCGTGTGATCAACACCATCCATCATAGGTAGGCGTGTGATCAACACCATCCATCGTAGGTAGGCGTGTGATCAATACCATGCATCATAGGTAGGCGTGTGATCAACACCATGCATCATAGGTAGGCGTGTGATCAACACCATGCATCATAGGTAGGCGCGTGATCAACACCATGCATCATAGGTAGGCGTGTGATCAACACCATGCATCATAGGTAGGCGTGTGATCAACACAATGCATCATAGGTAGGCGTGTGATCAACACCATCCATCATAGGTAGGCATGTGATAACACCATGCATCATAGGTAGGCGCGTGATCAACACCATGCATCATAGGTAGGCGTGTGATCAACACTATCCATCATAGGTAGGCGTGTGATCAATACCATGCATCATAGGTAGGCGTGTGATCAATACCATGCATCATAGGTAGGCGTGTGATCAACACCATGCATCATAGGTAGGCGTGTGATCAACACCATGCATCATAGGTAGGCGCGTGATCAACACCATGCATCATAGGTAGGCGTGTGATCAACACCATCCATCATAGGTAGGCGTATGATCAATACCATGCATCATAGGTAGGCGTGTGATCAATACCATGCATCATAGGTAGGCGTATGATAAACACCATGCATCATAGGCAGGCGTATGATTATAACCATGCATCATAGGTAGGCGTATGATAAACACCATGCATCATAGGTAGGCGTGTGATCAATACCATGCATCATAGGTAGGCGTGTGATAAATACCATGCATAATAGGTAGGCGTATGATCAATAACATGCATAATAGGTAGGCTAATGATAAATACCTACCATGCATAATAGTGTTAGGTTAAGTACCTACTTAGAATGTATATAGACTTTTATTATTCCATGATTATTATATAGGATACGAGTATTATTTTATAAATCCGATGAGTAAATTGTAGATAATAAGCCGTTCTTTTGTAAATGTCAATATTTGTTAAAAGTGTTGCTAATTTGACTCTTTTACTTCAATTTTCACAAATAAGAAGTAACTGATTTGGATACATTATTCAGAGGCTCGCGGTGAGAAATGTCAAAGGATATTGTTTTGTTATATTTTATTTCTGATGTGAATTTTTATTTGATTGTGGAGTGAATTAACCGAAAGGAATAAACGTGTTACTGGAAAATAACACATCTTTTAATTAACAAGGACGAAAGCGTACAATAGGTAGGCTCATGATAAATACCATGCATCATAGGTAGGCGTATGATAAATACCATGCATAATAGGTAGGCTCATGATAAATACCAGGCATAATAGGTAGGCGTATGATAAATACCATGCATAATAGGTAGGCCAATGACAAATACCATGCATCAAAGGTAGGCGTATGATAAATACTCATGCATAATAGGTAGGCTAATGATAATGTCCAGATCGCCATACCAATTATGAGGCCTAAAATAATGGGGAACCTAAACTTTGTACTATAGAACCTAGAAACAAAGCTAATGATAGAAGTAAGTGGCGCGGCAATTGAAATTAGGATCTTTCGCTCAACAAATCTGTTGGTATAGGTACCGATGCGCCATAGAATTCGTCAAAATTATACCCATATTAATGGGATCTTACCAGATGTTTCAAGGTGGAACAAAATACCAATTAGAATCACTTTCAAAACTGCACATTTTTTTAATTTCTAACTCATGCAATGAAGCATATCGATATATGGATACAATGGTACGAAAACTACATAGGGGCGATTTGGAAATAGTCAAAATATATTCTGGTAAAAAGAACCTATTTATGTGCAGATTCGACAGCATCCAGACTGCAATAGTCGACCACCAGACCGGCTCTCTCAAAAACCTCAGCTCTAAGATAGAGTCAGAAATGTCTCAGGTAATTTATCAAATAATTAATTAACTTAACACAGACATAGCATAATAGTGTTAAGTACTGTATTATAGACATTCATAATAACAATAATTAATTTACCTACAGGTGTGGCGACAAATCGGCATTATGCACACGCAATTGACAGCTAGTAAAACTGCGATCGATAAACTTACTGTAAGTATGAAAACCGTAAGATTATCGTCATTCAATCTTTTCTCAGTCGGAAAACGGAAAACTTACATTTTTTTTTAAACTTGTTTTTAGGAACAAACAGAACAATACATCAACGGAAGTGCAACCACCCTAGAAAGTGTTAAAGACAAGGTAATTTCATCGTCCATGAATAAAAAAACTTCCATACATAATTTACTTCTATAGGTCCCTTTTGAATATTTCTCAAGAGTCTATAAACATCTCATGACTGTAGACGACCTCTTTGGCGAAGTTTTCGTGTGTTTTCCAACTTACAAACTTAAACGGTGCTGGGTTCGCTTCTTGGTTAGAAAAAAAAACTAGCAAGGTGCTAAGGTAATACAGAGTTTTTTTTAAAGACCCCTGTGGCGCAGCGGTAACTATACCGGACTGTAAAGCGGATGGTTCCGGGTTCGTTCCCCAGGTCGGGCCAATTTCATGACAATATCACTTTTATGACAAAAAGTGCTAGGACGATTTTACGTTACGTTTGTCTTCTATCCATATACAAGATATTCTCCACCAGGCTTCCACGATCTTGCGAACTACTTTCACCTATTCTTGGAACCTAAACCTCATTTTATGAATGAAACGACTTTACTGGACTTAATTTTTGTCAAAAATCCCCCAGGTGGGCAAGATAACGACCCGCATGTCGGAAGTGGACGAGTCGCTGAACTACTTGCTGGGCCGACTGTCGCTGGTGGCGCAGGAGTTCTCGCAGCTGAAGGCGGGGCTCGGGGACACGCTCGAGCGCGTGCGCGGGACCATCGCCGCCGCCGACAAACGTGACGGTAGGTCGACGAGTCGCTCAACTGGTTGGGCAGACTGTCTACTGCCTACTAGGTTGTGCGGGTGCGCGGGACCATATCGCCGCCGCCGACAAACGAGACGGTAGGTCGACGAGTCGCTGAACTGGTTGGGCAGACTGTCTACTGCCTAATAGGTTGTGCGGGTGCGCGGGACCATATCGCCGCCGCCGACAAACGAGACGGTAGGTCGACGAGTCGCTGAACTGGTTGGGCAGTCTGTCTACTGCCTACTAGGTTGTGCGGGTGCGCGGGACCATCGCCGCCGCCGACAAACGTGACGGTAGGTCGACGAGTCGCTGAACTGGTTGGGCAGACTGTCTACTGCCTACTAGGTTGTGCGGGACCATATCGCCGCCGCCGACAAACGTGACGGTAGGTCGACGAGTCGCTGAACTGGTTGGGCAGACTGTCTACTGCCTACTAGGTTGTGCGGGTGCGCAGGACCATATCGCCGCCGCTGACAAACGTGACGGTAGGTCGACCAGTCGCTGAACTGGTTGGGCAGACTGTCTAGGGTGATTATCAGAAAATGGCCTAAAATGCATAATTTCTTTGGCACATTTTTTTTTTCATAATTTTTCCATAAAAAATAACATACATTGTAGATGTTGTCTAAAGCTACAAATAAATCTTTTTGGCCCTAAAATGTATCCAGTAATTTTGAAGTTTTAGCATTTTAAAATTTGGATGCCCAAAGAAATTAGGTTTTTCTCCAAAAAAAATATAATTAGAATGCAAATAATAGTCTCACATATGATATTAAATATGTAACACTTCTAGCTTTAATAATAATAATAAAAACAGGTATATTTTTTCAAACCACAGATGTAAAAACAAGAAAAAAACAAATAAAACTAAGTTTTGTTTTCATTAAATTTTCATTTTTTTTCTCTTAAAACATGAATAATCACAGTTAATATGTTTATTATAAAAATTATTTAGTAAAATTATATAATTTTCGCAGCTTTTCTTTACTGAAAACTTTCTCTTTTTCCTTCTTGTTTTAATTTCTGTGTACAAAATCTAATTTCTTTGGCGCGTGATGCCAAAGAAATACATAGAAATTAGGGACAATGAAATTAGAAAACACATGTTTTCGTATTTTTTCTAAAAATTCTTTGGTGGTAAAATGAATTCTTATTGCCACGTGCATGCTAATTGAGATAGACTATAGATATAAAAAATATTTAAGCAATCTGTAAATGTTTATAGCATGAAAATGTTTATCGAAGAAATTAGGTAAGTGCCTGACGAAACTCCACAATCTAGACGAAAAATATTTTTATTTTATCGGCGTTACGCACAACGCACGTCTGCTTCCTGCGATTTATTGACGGATGACCAGCTTGTTCCGAGGGTGTTCACTCGAATTAGTAGGCTTCCCTACTAATTAAACTTCCCTAATAATTGTTTAAATAGTGATAGATCAACGGTTTTGTCGCGCCAAAGAAATTAGGGTTTTTTGCTCGGAAAAAACCATTTCGTTCATTACATCGAAAGTTTATGTAATTTACGTATTAAAATTAATTCACAATACCATCAGATGTATTAAAAATAAAATATATTAAAATCACATTATTATTTTATTAATTTAGAATACTACAACTCACAGAAAAAACATTGGGAGTAAAGGACGCGCCAAAGAGCTTAGAAAATTAAACTTTAAAAAAATATTTTAAATATAATTTATACAAATTTTGCTGAATACTGTATTGCACTAAGTTTCTATATATTAATACTTTCTTAAAACAAAATATCAATGACAAGAAGCCAAAATTTCTTGGAGTTTAGGCCTCGGACAAGGCGAAAACTCTGTTTTTGATAATCACCCTCTACTGCCTACTAGGTTGTCAGATGAAATGTTGGACGATTGTAAAGTGAAGCCCCGAAGTCCTATGAAAAAACAGTGCTAAAACTAGTAAATAAAAATATAAATAACTTTTCATCTTACAAGTGCAGACATGAAAATTGTATTTTGGTAACATTTTATGGTATAGATATTTCTATCTGACTGACCCACCATATTTGCAGTCAATCATGAGATTTAATCGAATTAGATTTTAGATATTACAAGATTATTTCTTGTAGTTTCGCATGCGTTGAATTTAGATCTCAAAAGAACGTGGCGCCCTCTATTTTCGTAAATAATCTTAGGATAGTAGAATTTGCAATACGGACACTCGCAGTCTGAACAAGTATGGCTTCAACTCTTAATGTTTAGTATATTTCCATAAACAGGGATGAACATTTTATTTTCTCTTTTACAGATGACAGCAATTCGGTGACACACAAAATACCCAACTCGGAAATTACCACGTAAATAAACCAAAAGGAATTTCTAATGTAATAAGTGTAAACTAATAAGACGACTGAAATTAGGTGTGTAAGTGAAATGAAACTCATACAATATTAACTTTTGCAAATATTTTAATCTCTTTCATAATTGTGGATCTATATATTTATATTGTACAAGTTATTATGATACAATTATTAGTTTATTGTGACAAAGGTGGCGTCGCGGTATGACCAACATGATATCGCACGACTTTCACCCAATCGTGAATAAAGTAACTGTACAATCATATACTGATATATTATTTTATACTCTTAAACAATATACACACAAATTATTTGTCTCCCTTCTTAGTTATTTTTATTAATTCTGATTACAACCTCTTCTATGTGCAATTATAGTAATAAAAATTATCGATAACGACTTATAAATCCATTAATAATTAGATTAAAAATTCGTGCTTTTAGTGAACTTATTACATTATACATAATTATATTGAAACCGTGAGACACTCACTTTTAGTAAAGGGGAACAAATAAATGGTAAAATCAGCTTAGTTTTACACATTTGTGTGTGATGCGACGAATAATGATAATATGATTGTAGTTTGCCCTCAATCTGAGAAGCACCGAGTCCACGGGAAGTCGGAATTCACTTAAAGGTAAACACTAGACGCTTCGTTGTCGTGAACAGCCAAATAACGGGACGAGTCTATAAGCTACAAACAAATACAAAATAAAAACGAAACTATAACGAAACAATCATGTCTCAAAACATGTTACAATAACTAAATGGATGTTCAAGTATGCGAACCTGTCGCGGTATACATAGAATTGTACATTTCTCAATTATTTACTAGATGAAGTTATCAGGCTTCTTCAATGCAAAATAAACAGTTATAAAGTTTTCAAAACAAATTCTAATTTAATTACAAATAGGCAATCAATGGCAGTGACATACCTAACATCCATACACAAGTAGCGCTTAAACATTTTTACATATTACACAAATCGTCATAATAATATGTACACGTTTTTTTTATTACATGTACGTTCACATAATGCAAAAAATATTTACATCATACTTATCAATGCTTGCGTTAAAAAGCACTTATCTTCTCTTGACCCATACCCAAAAGTATATCTAAACAAAAATACAATAGAAAAAATAAAAAAGAAAAAAAACTTACAAGAAAATCTAAATATAATTAAAAAAGGCAGATGAACTACCAAAGCGATACTAGTAGATAATCTAACTACACCCGCTGACTGCACATTTCACTATAATATTAAGTTCCTGACAATTTGTGCGTTAAATTGATGTAAGTTAAGGTTTCAACTACCAACCTGGGTTCATAATAAAGGACGTCAAAGATTGACCTGCAATTTCACTTTGACAAGGCAAAAAAAACCCTTAATTTACCTAACTATTTACTTTAATAACAAAGAACTTACTAACAGATTACTATTATAGTCTCACTGAGAAACTAAATCACCGAATACATCACAAATATAAAGCAGATTTATTATCATTTATTACGTTTGTTTACAAGATCATTAAAATATGCAATATCGACAACGGTAATCTACTATCTGAATTTTTATATCCTAACTAAGTCTTGAGTGTAAAATTGTGCCACGTAAAACTTTTTAAAGGACATATAAAGCCGAACGCAACGCAACTATCTCCATAGCCGACAACCGTCAACAACACCCTACTGTTACCATTTTGGAATGTTATTCTGGAACATTCCACGCAAATTTCATGACATTTTATAAAAACACGACTGCTAATCGATATTTGACCTGTTTACTATAAAATATGTAGATTATTATTATTATTTTTTACTTTTGAGTCCAATATTTCCTTATAAGGTATGAAAGATTTGTTACATCGCTACGGTGGCCGGGTAGAGGCGGTGGTTGTATACCCACCACAACTCAACCAGTAAATCATGCCCACTTCTACATGACTCACGATCATTTGCCTTGGAACTTACATAGGAAGACGTACAACTATACATTTACGCTTTTACATACATTGTGAAATGAAAGTCACTTAACTACATGTACAGGTTGCAACAATAAATACACAAAAATGCAAAAGTTTACGAAAACAATACTTAGAAATAGTTCAATTTGGGGGCATGTGACACTTTTACTCAAAAGAAAATACAAAATAAACTGTACTCAAATTTATTATACATAGCGTATGTAGTGTATGTCTTATGATTAGTTATTTGCCTCCCCTGTTACACTCAAAGCAAATTAGTAATGTATGCAAACAGAACGCAAGAGTAGCATGTTAGTCTGACGGTCTGCAAACAACATATAACCACCCCATAGATTCGAGGCACTTACATGATCTTAATTGTAATGATATACAACTACTAACTAGTGGTACCAAACATTAGCTCATCGTCATCCTGCAACGGACCCGTTGATACAACGGATGGGACACATTTAAAGCTATGGACATGTTTCACATACTAACTGTAGTACAGTGTATCCTAATTATAACGACGCCGGTGCTGCCGGTGCCGCCACAGGCCCCGAGTTTTACAAACATTCACTCTGGCAACACCGACAACACGAGACGCGCGTAACACAGAAAAAGGTAGCTATCATAGACGTACAAAGTATCTATTTAACCTACTTTCAGCTTTTATTAAAACTTACATGATCTGATCAGTTAACCAGTGCGATTACATATAAAATTTGTGTTGTAAAATGAGTGTTCCGACTTCTTAAAAACTTCTAATGTGCAGTCATTTTAAAAAATATAGTGTCACCTGGTGAGCTTTGAAAATATTGAAAAAACACGTGCAATAGTGAAAAATAGTCAATTCATCCAAATCATTTTCGCTTACATTTTAGACAATATTTAACGAGTAGGTAGTAATGGTTTAAAAGTAGGTACCACAGCTCTGTCACTCATCAGGTGAACCTACGAAGCGCCGCGCACTCCCAGCGCGCTCTGTATTTACATATTGACAAGACGCAATAACAAAACAACAATTACTTCATTAGATTTAAAACCGCACATAATATCTATGTACAAATCCAGCTCGGGCTCAGTTCCCGGTCCATTGTGTCGCCCCACGTGGGTAAGCGAGTGATCAATTCCTAGAACGCTATATTACAGGAGGGCGCTATATTACACAATGTATGTACATATTGTCGTGTGTGTGTGTGTGTGTGCTCCGGGTTTACCTCCGCGCGGGGTTGGAGGAGCGGGAGCGGGGGGTGGCGCCCCCCGCGCGCTCCTAGCTGCACACCGACGCGGCCGAGACCGGGGACAGCGGCGAGTCGCGCGGGCAGCCCGACAACGTCACCACCACCTGGCGGGAACATGCAGTTACATACCAACGTGGGGCAAGTGGCCAGTGCAGGTTGAACTTGATCACGGAAGAGTTAGTTGCACCTTGTTTAAGAACATACTGTATAGGGTGTAACGAAAGTTTTCAATAATTTATCGGCGACTGATTGCAATTTACTTTATAAGAAGTAATAAATAATTGGATTTAAAAAAAAACACACTTTATATATTTAAGAGATTGGAAATATCCTAAACAGGTTTCTTTCAGTGGTATGATGATGAAATCGACTATGAAATAGAAATAAATCATTAAGAATTGATTACTTACTTCATGTATCTTTAAGATATACATTACAGCATTTTATATATTAGAATACATAAATATCTTAATCCATTAAAGTGTTTTAGAAGCTGAAGGATACACATTACATGTAAAATGTAATACTATTGAATATTTTCGAATAATGCTACAGCATAGTTTAATCCAAACCACATATAAATAAAAATATTGGTCACTTAATCTATACAAATATTATAAAGCTGAAGAGTTTGTTTGTTTGTTTGTTTGTTTGAACGCGCTAATCTCAGGAACTACTGGTTCAAATTTAAAAATTATTTTTGTGTTGGATAGACCATTTATCGAGGCAGGCTTAAGGCTAACATCACGCTGCAACTATTAGGAGCGAAGAAATAATGGAAAATGGGAAAAAAACGGGGAAAATTATTCATCCTTGAGGGCTTCCGTTGCGTGCGCTGTGAAAACGGATCTTGAAACCAAAAAAAATAGTATGTATGAAAGAATTAAGGGAACTTTTTACCGCGGGAAAACTTCGCATTCCTACGGGAAACCGACTTCTACGAGCGGCCACTAGTTTGTAATATTTGCAAGAATACTAAATTGTTAAAATGATAAACACAAGTTAAACCTTGTGTTTAACAATAACTAATAAAGGACAGTTATAAGTTAATCAGGAATAAATATTTAATATCATATCATAGTGCCATGACTTTCTTGATAACCTTTTCTGTATTACTTCAATTCAACTAAACATCTGCACAATCTTCGTTTGAAATAAATCAACTGCAGTTGCATTTTAATGTTACTAGTGGCCGCCCGCAACTCCGTTCGCGTGGAAGTCGGTTGCCCGTGGGAATAGGAAGTTTTCTCGCGGAAAAAAGTACCCCATGTGTTAATCTGATGTATAACCTATATTACTGTTAAGTTTCATCCAAATCCGTCCAGTAGTTTTAACGTGAAAGAGTAACAAACATCCATACATCAATACATACTCACAAACTTTCAGGTTTATAATATTAGTAGGATTAGTAGGAAGTAGGATAGTTGCTAAGTTGTTACCTTTCGACTGCCAGCATGGTTCCGATGTTCACACAGCCACACTCCCTGCCATGTGCCAAGGTTCAATTTACCGTCAGTAATAGGAATTGTCAGCGAGGATCCCAGAAAACAAGCCTTTACATGGGCAGGCTGCGGATAAGATAAATATTTTTTTAATATACATAAAAGCATAAAAAGAGAGATATAAAATTATCACTGTAATGCAGTTAACCACTGTAACTGCATATTGTTTTAAACTTGTAATTCTGATGAGTGTGAAATATATGTTTCTTAAAGAAATGGTTATTTACTGCAAATACTTAAGTTCCCATAATTCGTTTGATAGTTTAGAGATTCATTATTATTATTTTTGTATTGAAAGAACTTATGGAATTTAAAATAAAATAAAACAGGATGCTTTCCATACAATTAATTATTTGTTGATATTAAGCAGCTGATATTATTATTCCCTATGTGTTTATTTATTTCTAATTCATAGTATAATCGTGATTTAAGTACAAAAACTTAAGTGTGCAAAGATAAGTATTCCACGATTAGAAAAAGTGGAACATTTCTTGTCTTGCTAGGGACAGCAAGAAAGTCAGTCCAAGAAAGGAAATATGTTATATTAAGTGTTGATTTTCTTGAATTACTATTATTTAAAAATATTGTTGTCATACGTAAAACTTATACTTGTTTGCTACAATTTTTATGTTAAAATTGCATTTGTTTGTACAAACCAATCAATCAATCAAACAGCTGTCAAGGTTTTTCATATGCCAATGCTAATGAAAACAAATGAACATCCCTTAACAAAACAATTTACACCTGTTATACACCAGTGTCAAATGTTGAGTGTTGTTATAGCCAAATGTGGCAACTAACCATATCGTCGGGTCCCTCGCAGGAGTGGCGGTACGGGAGCCCCTCGGGCACGATCTTGTTTAGCATCATCTCCATGTCGTCCCGCACGTCTGGATCCCAACTTTCGTTTAGTGCCAAGCTCGCCGACGTGTGCATTACTGCAAGCAAATACCACGCTTCGGTCAGCTGACCATACAGACACACTCTACTATACAATAGTTTACAAGTTAACGGTTTTACACTAATTGAGAAACCGCGCGAGCAAAATATAGGGCAATTTTGACAAGTGGGAGGGGGTGCATGCATCAGACAGAAGCAGCAGTATACTCGGCAACCGACTTACTTTGAATATGGCACAAGCCGACCGCGAACTGTGACAATTCGGGCACCTGCTTCAAGATCTCCTCGGTCACCAGGTGCACGCCACGGTGCTGTGGCCTCAAGTTCAGCTTTCGTTGGAACCACGCGGATCCGATCTGAATCCCTCTATTCGAGGCCATGTTTAATTTTCCAACTAAGCTACAGAATCACCGCAAGAACACAAACAATGTTACACAACATCACTTTGTCAACCTCTACACAAATTAAACCACAATTATCATAAAAGATTCATCTTCGATCTTTGTAAAGTGATAAATTCAACGGAGGTTAGAGGACAGATTCGACACCCTATTTTCTGCGGGAAGGTGAAACACTGCGTTAGAAAGAGAAAAAATATAAAATGTATGCCGTTGTTAATAAAGTTCATAAACGGTTAATTTCAGCTGTCTTTTTTTACGTTTAATTTTGAAAAAAATGTGGATGTGTTTACATTTGAAGTGTAATTTCGCTTTTCACTCATAGTTTTGACTATATTAAAATATTATGATAGGTAAAGTAAGTGAAATTAGAATTTTAACAAAATATTTTATGAAGTGACTTGTCAAGTTTATGAACTAAAACTTTTTTTTTAATATGGCAAATCTAGTTCACTGCAGGGGTAGTTTGTAACTGCGGGAGATTTCGAATTTATCGAATAAATTACGCGAAGATTAAAGTATTTCACTTTTAACTCTTCCCACTATGCTTTTTGACTTAGTTTATAACTAAAAATTACCTAAAAATAGCGAGACAACAATTTAAAAAAACTCGTAACTATATAATAGGAGCTCTAAGTGAGGTATGGGAGTGCCATCGTCATCGTTGGGGTGGTAATTCTAGGTGCGGCTTATAACCACTCCTCGGAATTAGGACAATTAGTTCATATTCCAAATGTGTTTTATTTGCTTCAACGCTCATTGTTCTACACTTGTGTAACTTTGCGGAAAGACTAGTTTCGATACCTACCTACAATGGATTTTTTAATGGACGCAACGAAAAATACTGAAGAACCCGAGTGGTTAGAGAAACAAGTGATTGGTAAAATACGTGTTTGGCAAATAATATTTATTTGTTTATCAGGGGTCACTACTCTAAGTAAGTATGGCTTTAAGTTCTTATTTCATTATGTAGGTAAACTATTGTGTTTTTGTTGTGTTTATGATTGATTTTAAAAAAATGTAGCGTGCGTGTTTTGATGCTTACTGAATGTTAATTACTGAACTGTTAATAAAATTCTTGTTTACCGACGAACAAAACTCTATGTCAGATGTTTTAATTACGTTGAGTATCTAGTAAAAAACTTTAGCAGATAACTTTCTAAGTGATTGAAGGAAGCACCATTTTGTGTAGTCGTGATGGTGTGTTGCTGCTTCCGTTTCCGGATCCCGCGCACTAAGCAGCAGATCGAGGCAGACTACCAGCGACGAAAGATTACCGCCAAATTTCGACACCAACTTGAGGCTCTTGAAGACGCTAAGATGGATGCGATGTCACTCAAAGATGGTAAAAAAGAAAAATAGTTTTAGGGTTGCTAGATAATTGTAGAACCATATGGTCAAGGAGCAACCTCAGGAGCTCATTGATGTACCATTCTCATACAATTCAACTTACGCAGCTTTTATTGCGAAACAACGAAGTAATCAGACTAATTACATAGTGTTTAATAAATATAGCGTATACATCAAACTCGCCCCTGATGATCAAGTTTTTAATCTAATCGAGTCAGCATTTTTTCTAGAGTAACTAGTAGGTATTTAATTTCTTGTTCCCATACTTACCTTAACAATTGTCATTGTTCAAACAATACCTTTTTGTTTAAAATTTCTAGGCACCAAATCAGTAAGAAAAGATAAAATATCTCTTTCAAGATCCCTTTTAGACAAAGACATAATTTCACCGGTTATTTGCTCTCAGTTGATAAGATAATAATATTTGCCTGTACATAGAGATACGATAATAATTTTACCCCTAACTACTAAGCCAGTACTTTTCACTGTAACAGCGTTAGAACTGGTGCATGAAAAAGTGAAGCCAGCAGATATGGAAGGCGAGAATCAACCTGGATCACAGCTGAGCTCGATCATATCACCGCAACAGAGTAAGACATTAGTTGAAACTTTTTACGTGAGAGAACACTGTTGAACACAAATACATGCATTGTATTGAATGGTTGGTAAAAGCCAAACAGAATAGTCAGTTCTTGGCAAAATCAAATTAAGAACAAAAGAAAAGAACCTAACCAAACCCTATTCGATTTTAATCAGTCTTAAATGTTACTGAAAAAGTAAAAATTTGTTTTTAGGTTCCATTATAAATACAGTTTGTAGCGCTATCTAATATAAGAAAAAAAATTACCGCATTCAGTTCTTTTATATAATAAAACAATACCATAATTAGAACAAATCTTATCAATATCAGACCGCCAGAACTAAAAGCACTGCAACTTCACAATTTATTTAAATTCTACTGTATATTCAACATTTCCTAGGTTCGCTCGAGGCATCGTTCCAGACGGATGGTGCCCAGAAGCCCGAGCCTCAGGTGTCAGGCATGAGCTTCGCCAAGTTTGCGACCAAGGTGGCTCACCTCTCTAAGCTAACCCAGCCTAAGTCACCAACGTCGCCTACACCGTCAGATAATAAGATGAATTTCTAAGTTTACACCTTATTGTAGAATATGTTAAGAATATAGGTTCAACCTACTTAAGAAAACTTATCATGTAGGTTATAGAATTAACTAAAATGTAACAATGGGGAGTAGGTAGGGCATTACCACGAGTGTTAGTGTTTTGTAGTAAGGTAAAATTTGTTATTTTTATAATACCTTCTTCCTAAATGTGTTTTTACCTTGTATATTTGTTTTATAAAGATAATTTTCATATTTTTTAGATAAATTTACGTAAATCCTTCTTGAGAGTTAAGTCATTGTTAAAATTAACTGTAGAATTATCAATGTTAAAGTGACTTTTTAATTTGATAAGATCAATGTAATTTAAATCTCTAAAAATCAATAAAAGACAATCGGCAGTAAGACGTTTTTTTAATCTAGAAAATAAAAAATACAGTATAAACGGATTTTAAATCACAAGAATAATTACATATTCACAAATAACTTGCGTGTTTCTGCACAGTTCAATTAATCTCGCAAACTTTTGAGTGAAACAATCATCAATTGTAAGCAATAATATTTAACTTTTAAAGCAACATCTAACTTACATTTATAATTACATAAATAATACATTTTTGCAAATAAAATAATACATAAAATTCAAGTTAGCTACAAAATTTTATTTAAATTGTTTCTACATGTTTGTTTGACGTTCATATGAATCATACACCTCCCGATCATTAATTTTAAACCTGTCATGATTTAGGTTACTTTATTTCGTATTTAATGACTTAGTAATATTAGATTATTTTCGAGTTATTTCTACGAAACCTAATAACTTTTCAGTTCACATCTTGGCGTTTCTTTCCCAATTGCTTTATCTTTCTCACATCCCTTACTTACACTAGCTCCCCTGCAATAATTTTCTTACAAGCGCACGCTTTTAGCATTGATTTTAATGTAGCTAATTATCATTACTTGGCGTTTTCATCTTACGCTAAATACTGAATAGAACAATAAAATAAAGTTTCTATTTAATAGTGACTCTAAAGTATCGAAATATAAAATTAAACGTAATAAACCGTGTAGAATTGTGTATATTCGTTTTTTATTTAAATGCAAGTGTTGGAATAGTAAGCGTGCAGTATCGCACTAAAGAACAGACAGTGAATCTAACCTAGCGTTTCTATCGAACCAAAGCCGGCGAAGTAACGGGCGTAACACAATCCTCCATTTATAAATAAGGCCATTTAGTAACATCCTCTAGGGACTACAGAAAAGTACTATACATTTTCACTTACACATTAAATTGAATGGAACCTACCTAAAACGCAAGAATGTAACATTTAATTAAAATTATTATTGTTCGTATATTGCATATCATAAAATATCAAACTAAATACGGATACTCTAAAGTTATTTACTCAATTTGTGCATGTTACCTGTTTCATTTGTCCAGAGATTTACATTTATACAACTTTGATAATTGAAACAACGAAGGCTACAATTAGTTATGTTACAATAGTCCCTGTGCGGGCATTATGGTAGAATTGCATAAAAATACATTAACAAAATTACGTAAGCTATAATAACTGTTCGCTCGCAAGGACACCTAAGCACAAACATACGCCCAATTTATTTATAAGCTGTTACGACTTCTTTAAGTCAGATAGTGTTATGTAATTATCGGTTCATCAACTAAATAAGTTACATAAATGTTGTATAGGAACCCGAGAGTAGAATATGTATACTACATAATAAATATACTGAATAATTTTGTTACAAGGAAACAATTACTGTGACGATAATATTGACTTTAGTCTTTACTCTAGGTTTTAGATTAATTTTTATTATAACTCATACGTCAAACAGAATTCAAACGCAACGCAAAGTGCATACTTCTAATAAATTACAATATATGATACTCCCTTTTCAAAGGTAACAATTTAAAATAGACTTTCACGAAATATGCACTTGCCAATTTCAAATACGTCGGGATATTTTTCAACCTTGACTATACATGTATTTGCTTACCTACAAGTTAGATAACGAGTGTTATATTATGGCGACAATCAAGAAGGCGAATCAATGACATATATAATACATAGATAAGTGAATCTCTGTTATGAACACTGCCTATTGATTCCGGCGGTGGATTTTTCCCTCAACATCAATATAAATCTTGAACAGAAGATCGGGTAGTGAGTATAGTAGTGTTGTATGTGGTTTGGTTGCAGGTCGCTAGGTCGTCGCGACTCGCGCCAATAACACTCAATCTCTTCTGATGAACGTTCGCCCGCTGCGGAAATAAATACATTATTGTAATAAAATGTAACATTCAATTTATATTGTAATGAGTACGTGAATCGATATTTCCTGTTAGATATGAATGCGCGTGAATTATAATGTAACTTCCTTGTCGGTAAATACTGTTGTTTACATTTAAAGCAGAACAAATGGGCCCAAATCTGACCTAATTGTTTTAACCAAATTAATAATATTGTCGTCATTTACTAGTACTTCGTATTAGAAAAAACAGGTATATTGGTCTAACTTAATAAGTAAGTAATTTAGTTTAGAGAACCTTACCACCAATATCTATTTACAAAAAAAAGGCTTTACCTTCATAATTAATCTTACTGACCCTTACTGGATAAGTGGTTGTGGCTTAAAATGCTGTCACTATCCGAGAAGGTTTATGCTTATGTTAAGGTCATATAATACTATGTAGGTTTAAATCGCGTTCCTAAATAAGTTAGTAAGCACCTTATTAGGATACTATGAATTTGAATGTGTATTCAAATGAAGATGTCAGTGCGTATTTAATGCATTTGTAAATGGTTGTATGGTTTTTGTCTATACTTTATGTGTAAAATACATAATAATACGGGGTGTAAAAGAATTGCTTCCGAAAACAAAAAACCGGACATTGCTGGCTGGGTACTGGTTACGTTTTGAGCAATAAAAAAAATTTATTATAATAAAAAAAAAATACGTTATTTTACAAATTTGCATTAATTCTATCAGATTTTGCGATGATTTCAAATTAAATAGGTTTTAATTTAATTTGCAATGTAAATAATCGCACCTGGACCGACAGATGATGTGTGAGCGATGATTTCAAGCGGGGAATATGGCTTTTCAATCCTTAATAACTTTTTAAATTGAGTTTTCTGGGTATGCTGTCAGTGAATTTAGTTACTTTGAGGCTCAAGAATACATGGTTTCAGGCTTCGGAAGTAGTCTTTTTACACCCGTTATGTATGCCAGTAAAATTATTTTTTTGACCTTACAGGTATACCATACTAGTGGTATGGACATTTGTAATATCTATGTCTGATCCATTCATGCGTGTAGATCCGTAGTATCCATGAATATAACACATATGTACAAACATTTACCTTCATTTGTATGTCTAACACCACTGTTACTATTACTGGTAGTACGTTGCGTGATTCAACACTCAAAACACCTTCAGCAGCTCGTTGGCCTCTGTACCATGCATTAGTTGCTTGGATGATCCAGTTTTTTTTTTTATGAGAAGCTAGCAAACGAGCATGCGGGTCACCTGATGGTAAGTGATCACCGCCGCCCATGACTCCCCGCAACACTGTGGGTGTTGGGGGTGTGTTGCTGACCTTTGAGAAAATTGGGCACCGAATACCGCACTCACCGAACGAAACGCAGGAACATCGTCCCTACTTCACGTCGGTGTTCTGTGCGACGGTGGTATTTCACCGGTCGAGTCAGCCCAGTAACCGCTGCAGACAGAGCCTACAGCTAGACTCTACCACTCCATGCAATATACGTATACGTGATGAAATATAAGTATACATACGTGATGGTCTTCCTCTCGCAGCTCCTGGTGGCGGGCTGCGGCCGCGCGCGGTTCAATACCTTCAGCAGCTCGTTGGCCTTGGCGCGCATTCGGGAGTGCACGTACACCTATATCATCATTATAATCATCATTATCATCATCATTATCATTATCATCATCATCATCATTATCATCATCATTACATAGTATAAATCCGAGTCGCTAATTGTGTCTGTATGTATGTTTGTCCGCTAACTCCTCCTAATCCACACATCGGATTTTAATGCGGTTTTCGCAATCTCAAAGATATTTTTTTCCGCTTAAAATTGTAAATAAAGAACATTCAAAAAAAGTTATTTTGAGTGAGCTAAAACTCAATGTTATGATAGAAAGTCGGCTAGAGTTACACCATAGCGAAGCGTGGGCGGGAAGATTTAAGAATATATATTGTAATTCAAACTTAATATCTTATGGATTACTATTTAAGAACAATGGAATGTTGTGTAAGTCACAGAAAGTTGTCTATATTTAATTTGAGTTACCGATCCCTAGGTATTATAAATGCGGAAGTAACTTATACCATAAAGCTGTTTGCAATGAAATTTAGTGCAGATATTCTTAAAGAAATAACTTAAAAGATTGGAAAAAACTTAAAATTGTATTTTATTTTTTAAGAAACTAAGTAACTAATGTTTACTTATATTTACAATTCTTGCATTCATAAAAAAACAACATGATTTGGTATGTGCATTTTAAAAATTGTTTCCAATTATTTCAGCAAAGTTATGCCAAAGAGTGGCACGAGGTCGTAAACATAGGATGCGTGCGCGCATTGTTTGACATTGATTTGTACGCACGAGACATTGTTGACAAACTTGGACTTCACAATATACAAGCATCTTATCTTAAACCATAACAACTGAGAAGACAAGTTAAGGTCAAACATGAAAAAAAAATTTGATTATACAAAACGATGTTTAATAAAAAAAAGCATGATGTAAATGATACACAGGTTTTCTTTATAATTAAAGACCTTAACACATATCTTTACTAATAACGTTATTCTGCTTGTGATGTTTGCATAAACTAGTAAACCGATTTTAATGAAATTTGGTACAGATAAAGTCTAAACCTTAAACCGTAAAGGATACTTTTTGTCGCCAACAAAACTTGAAGGCCTTGGAAATAGGGTATTTTCCCTTAATTGGACTTGGTCCTTCGAGCCGGACTTTTTCCATACAACCTTCATTACGTATCTTCGTTATAGTCTCTACGTTTATGTAGTGTATTTACCTTGGAGCACTTGATGTGGTAGTGCAGGTAGTTGCGGAACATGTGCAACAAGTCGATCGTGTTGTCGCGCGACGCCGCGCACGTGTGGCGCGGGAATAACACTACATTATAAAAGGAAAACATATTATATGGTTTGTTAGGGATCGTTTGTATGGCAGTCATAAAGCTGGATAAAAATAAGACAAAAATGTGACACTTTTTTATTCAGTTGGGTCTTTCCTTTATTTTGTACAATATTTAAAGAATTTATTGGATATAGAGACACAGAAACGCGTATGGCGCCTTGGATAAGTAATTCTTTTTTATTATATGATTATGATAGTTATAGAAGCCATACATACCAAAGGTAACATAACTGATGTTTTCTCCGACTCTTGCGTCCGTGTCCATCAATTCTAGCGGTGGTTCTTTGTGCGAAAACAAAACCTGAAACAAGTCGAATAAATAAAAATAATATAATAAACGCGTAAAACCCGTTAAAATGAGTTAAATTGCAAATAATAATGATCGCGTAAATCTAAGAAGTAACAACATAAATAAAGTTATGATATTTGAAAGCAACTCTTTAATTATGTTTACCGCTTTGATGTTTCATAGCAAATATTGTAATAGGGGTAAACTTGTATTGTGGGAACATCTTAATGAGAAACAAACATATTATAATAAACATGTCGGTTATATAAACCGAGTTTCAGCTACTGTAAAAAATGCTTATATTGCATTTAACCTTAATTTCGTTACATTGTGTATTAGTTACACCCTGAAAATAAAATCAGGTGCCGAAAATAGTAAACTCCCAATGATTGTCAATTTAACACTATCAATATGTTGATTATCTATTTCTTATCTATTCCATTCTATTATAGTGTATGACAAATATGGCTTAAATCACTCTTTTTTAGCATATTGCTATCTTAAAAATCTTTTCTCCTATCATTGCCAGTGATAAGTTTTAAAACTATCATCGTTTATATTATTGTGAATTGTCAGTGACGTCACATTACCTGCGGGGCGGTGTGCGAGGCGCGGCGGCCTTCCTTCAGTTCCTGCATGAACACCTTCCCGATGACGACGTCGTCCTCGTGCCGGAACACCGTCGAGAACACCACCGTCACGCGGTCCTCCTGCGCCTCCACGTATCTGATACATGATTTGGGTTAGCGATGCAACGAATACGAATATTCGTATTCGCCGAATATGATCGTACAAATAATTTATGTAAAACGGAACGTTTTGATACATATCAAGAAACGCACTGCCAAATTAATTGCCATGTGAAGATCCACTACATTTTTGGCGACAAGATGTTCATTTTCCGACACTGAAAAGATTGACCCAGAAATATTTTTCACTAAAACCGTCTCTAAAAAGAAATCGTTTAATACCTAATAATTTACGCAAATTGTGTTTTTTGAATAAAAATTTGCCAGTAGTGGCTTTTGTTTATTAAATAAAAAAAAAAAAACTTTTCTTAGTTGTTTTAATATATTTGTAACTGTAATGCTATTCGTATTCGTAAAAGTGGTATTCGTTGCATCACTACTTTCAGTTACTTCCGGAAGGTTTCAGTAAAAAAGGTTGGGAGTAAAAAACAATTCAGTGTAAAAGTACGTTATAGTCTAGCTGGGAATTGGACAATAAACGCGCAATTTTAGATTTGAGACTCACTGATTTCTCGATATTTTAGAATGAAGCCTGTGCCTTTCTAGAGTTGCTGTTATTTATGACAATAAAACAAGCACGAGGCCAGCAGTGCAAGTATAGTTATTAAAGTCAACTTTGGCATTTAAAATCGGTAACATAAAGAGCCTTGTCGAGGGGTCGTATTTTAGGTACACATCTACCTAAAATACGACCTGAGTAAATCTGAGTACGGAACTTTTATATTAACTTTGCTATCCTACTAATATTATAAACGTAAAATTTTGTGAGTATGTATGAATGGATGTTTGTTACTCTTTCACGTAAAAAGGTGGAAGAATTTGGATGAAACTTTGCAGTTATATCCCTACTAATATTATAAATGCGAA
Source organism: Emmelina monodactyla (assembly GCA_916618145.1). Taxonomy (NCBI): domain Eukaryota; kingdom Metazoa; phylum Arthropoda; class Insecta; order Lepidoptera; family Pterophoridae; genus Emmelina; species Emmelina monodactyla. Next base: position 2,669,315 of record OU745319.1, read on the forward strand.
AGTAACTCTGTCTGTCTGTTACGCTTTCACGTCTAAACCACTGAACCGATTTGGATGAAATTTGGTATGAAGAAAGAACTAAACTTGGGAAAGGACATAGGGTACTTTTTACCGCGGGAAATCGACTTCCACGCGAACGGAGTCGCGGGCGGCCACTAGTAGGTTATAAATCAGATTAAAAACGATCACAAGCTGTATCTAAATAAGGGGACCTGAGTTACATACTCGCACATTAGTGTTAATTGAATGCATTGGTCTATAGTTAAATCTGTCATGTAAGTTCTTATGAGCACTGCTGAAATGTAAAATCTTGATTAAATAAACTCAACTTACAGTGTTTCATCTTGTCTATAATTGATAACTGCCCTCTTTTGTCCAACATCGCCGTCCTCTTGCAGTCGGAAATAACGTTCAAACACTGATGCAAAGCAGTTTCTCTTGAGCAAACCGACCTTCTTTACCATCTCTTCCCAATCATCCGCGATATTTTCCAGGTCCAATAGTAATGACACATTATAGCCTAGGGGACAAAAAGGATAAATCATTTATTGAGGAAATATATTTATAGAATGTAAAGTTATACAGGAATTAACTTTTAATTGTACATACATATTTTTCATATCCTTAAAAGGATATTAGGTGATGAGTCAATAAAGTAGGTAGGTAGGTACCAGTTTCATATTATATACATATTAACTACAACTTTATCTATGTTAAATTTAAGTTTAAACATGTAATGCAATCTTATCACAAACTTCATACTAAGATAAAAAAAATGTGAAAATAATCATGGCTAATCTGGGTGTGTTTTCAATAGTGTATAACATATCAGTAAATGTTAAAGTGTTACTGTTATAGATGCTCTATCATGTTGAACCAAACATGTTTATAATAAATAGTGCATGAAATCATGAGTGTTGTTCACATCTTAATGTTTCACACTTAGTTTTTAACTTGGAAATTACTTAAAACTGCAATAGTTAAAAACAAACAACTCAAATAATTTTGTTGTGTTTCAATAGATATGGGAATGAAAATGATATTTTAATTTAATGCCATATTAAAATTTGTAACTTTGAGATTTTTGGCTTATTTAGTATTTTATTTAAGGGATTTTATTTTACAACTTACCAGACTCTGTCTCAGTGAGAAGAGGTCCATAAATTCTTTTTAGTAGCTCATCAGCACCATGCTCTTCCAGTTGTTTATAGAACTTCAGAGATATACTAACCTGGAACAAAATAAACATAGTATTACAGGAGTCTTATTACATAATCTACCATCACTTGTGATGTATACTTACCCTAACTTTGGTTTTGTCTCCATTGACATTAGATATATGAAAAAGAACTCCATCAAAATCTGCTACAGTTACATCTATAGACTCTGGTTTTAAGCTGAAACAAAGATAAACAAAATAAATTGACACACAATCATATCATTACTCATATTCTGTAGGTTAAATGGGTATCAGTTGGAATGCTCTCTACTGCAATTTGTTTGTAACACAGTTGCAGCTTTAAAAATTTCGTGGTTGATTTGTCAATTCAGTAGGTATAACAAACAACCTATGAGTCATGCGTGCTGATATAGGCGGCACCGCGTCACCGACCTAGCTCATCACTTTGAAACTGTTGACGCAGACAACCCTTGTATCCCATACTTGCAGGATATGCAGGGCTTCGAAGGTCAACGTGGGCCCACCCCGTGAATTTGACACTTGTCACTTGCACCCTGGCGTAGGGGTTAGACCTGGTAACCCCCTACGAAGATTACGCCAATAGTACACACCACAGAACTTATATCACGAGCACATCACAAACTACACAACGAAAACTTTCTAAACACAAACGTACTCACCGTGCCAGAGCATTTTTATACTTTACAGTTAGAGTTTCTTCTATAATTCTATTATTGATCTCGAGTAAGATCATTATAACAATTTATAACCTACAGCTTTTTCATAAAATCAACGCTTTATAGCACCTTCATTTATTATTTTATACGAAATCTTCAAAAACTACAGCCGCCCGTTCATAGATACACTACGATAGAAAGAAAAGGAAGCTCAAAAATGAATGAAATATCGGCCATTTGCCCATAGACAATATTTTCTTTTTAGTTCTTAGGCAAAAGGCTTGATTGATTGTTGCCAGTTTAAATAATTTCAATCATTATCGGTTTTTGTAAAGAACAGCACTAGACCCGAACAATGGTGACTGACTTGATTGACAGTAACAGTGACAGAGACAGTTATTGATAGGGGGCCGACATTTTTATTTGTATCGAAAAATGTGTTTTTTGGTGAATGCACTCAGAAAACCTTTTTTTGTTGAAACTGCAAAAGTATCAAAGAAATAAAAACAATAGATTATCTTTGTTAAGACATGACAAGCGTCCTTGTTGTGTTTGTCTATCAATTGTAAAATATTTTAAGTTTTTCAATGTAAAACAAAATGTCTAACCAAGTGGCGCAGTTTGTAGCGGGCCTAAAGTCCCGAAGTGTTGATATACAAACTAAAACCGCTCGGGAACTCTATCACTATGCTAAGACTGAATTACGGGAAGTGCCTCAAGAGGAACTTACGCAGTTCCTCGATGGATTCAACCACCACATTTTTGAGATGGTTTCCAGTTCCGACGTCCATGAAAAGAAAGGCGGTGTATTGGCGATAGGTATGTTTACGTTGTGACTTTGTGTAATTATCTATAGTTGTTATCGTTTGTACATATTTTAACTTTTTGGGATGATTTACAGTGTGCTTAATTGGAGGAGACTGTGACACTACAAAGACACGTATCACCAGATTTGCAAATTATTTGCGAAATCTTCTACCCTCATCTGATGTAGGTGTAATGGAATTAGCTGCCAAAACTGTGGGTCGCCTTGCCACTGTTTCTGGTGTAAAGAGGGCTGAGTATGTTGAATTTGAAGTGAAGAGAGCCTTTGAATGCCTTGTAGAAGAAAGAAATGAGGGAAGAAGACATTCAGCTGTTTTGTTGTTAAAAGAAATGGCTATTGCCATGCCAACTTACTTTTACCAACAAATCTCTGGATTCTTTGATTACATATTGGTTGCATTAAAAGATCCTAAGCAGCAAATCAGAGAGGCAGCTGCTAAAGCTTTAAGAGCTGGCCTTGTAGTTACTGCGCAGAGAGAATCAGCTAAACAGTCTACAGCTAAACCACAATGGTATATGCAGTGCTATGAGGATGTTGTTTACTCATTTGAAGATGTTCCTATTAAAGAAAAAGGCATGACCAAAGAAGACAGAGTCCATGGTGGCTTACTTATCATAAATGAGTTGCTTAGATGCTCAAATGCTACATGGGAAAAGAAATACTCATCTCTAATGCAGAGCCTTGATACACAAAAAGATATTGCAGTTACTGATGAAATTATTTTTATTAATTCCAAACTTTTAAGTCCATCAGTAAAAAGAGGATATCTATGTGATGGATACAAAACAGAAAATGTCACATACCCAGTATCAATTTATGAGTCAAATGTTTGCCGAAAACTGTTAAATGAGAAGTTTGAAAAGATATGTCAAGGTTTGTCTCTTTGAAAATTACTTATATCTGTTTACTTACTAATTAATGTTGTTAAAAATGTTTTATTTGTTTCAGATGTAATGGTTCAGAAGCATTTAAAAACACAAGGAGTTCCCCAAATTCTCCTTCTTATAATTCCAAGATTAGCTGCATTTAACAAAGAGCTCTTCATCAGAAAGTACTTGAGCTCCACCATGCACTACCTACTGTCCTGTGTTCGAAGCAGGGAGAGTTACAGAAACATGGCATTTACTACTCTAGGGCTAATGGCAGCAGCTATTGAATATGACATCAAACCATATATTCCTAAAATAATGGATGTTATCAAACAAACTTTGCCAATGAGGGACACTATAAGCAAAAAAAGAATGTGGACAGATCCCTCAATATTTGCTTGCATCACATTGTTGGGCAGTTCAGTAAAAGATCTAGTTGTAAATGATATAAGAGAGCTTCTAGATGCCATGTTTGCTTCAGGTTTGAGCCCTTCTCTGACTGTATGTCTCAGAGAACTAAGTTACCACCTACCATTATTGCGGGCAGAAATTTCAGATGGATTATTAAACATGCTATCTTTGGTTTTAACAAACAAACCATTCATACATCCTGGAGCACCAAGAATTTTAGAACAACAGATGAGTAGTATGAGCTTAGTTGTAGAGCCACAAGATACAGCTGGAGTAGTGTTAGCTCTGAGAACTTTGGGCACCTTTCAGTTTGAGGGCCAGCAAAGCTTATTATGTTTTGTGAAAAGATGTGCTGATCACTTTTTACAGAGTGAACATGAGGAAATCAGAGTGGAAGCTGTAAAAACAGCAGCTAAACTTCTAGCAGATGCTAATTACAGAACAGCCAAAGCACCATCAAAGACTGTCACTATGCTCACTGCTAAAGTGGTTGGTAAATTGCTAGTAGTGTCAGTTACTGATCCTGAATATGAAGTGAGATATTGGGTTCTGGAGTCCCTTAATAATACATTTGACATACATCTTGCACAAGTGGAAAATCTTACATATTTATTCATAGCAATGAATGATGAACACTTGGATATTCGTGAGCTAGCAATTTGTACCATAGGCAGACTGAGTGCTGTAAATCCTGCTTATGTGATGCCAGGGTTGAGAAAAACACTTATCCAATTTTTAACTGAACTGGAGCATTCTGGGATGAGTAGAAATAAAGAGCAAGCAGCTCGAATGTTGGACAATCTTATCATCCATGCTTCAAAACTTGTAAGGCCATACATGGAGACAATTTTAAATGTTCTTGTCCCCAAACTGAAAGAATCCGATTCAAACCCTGGTGTAGTAATCAGTGTCCTTAAAGCTATAGGTGATTTAGCTGATGTGAACGGCGACACCAGTGGGCTAAAGAAATGCTTACCAGATCTTCTGGGTGTTCTTCTGGAACTTTTATCAGATGCCAGTGCTAATGACAAAAGAAGCATAGCTCTGTGGGCTTTCGGTCAATTGATCAGTGCTACAGGACATGTCGTAACACCTTACAATGAGTACCCTAATCTAATGGACGTCCTATTGAACTTTTTAAAAACTGAACAGCAGCCAAAAGACCGAAGAGAAACGATCCGCGTTCTGGGACTTCTAGGTGCCTTGGATCCCTACAAACATAAAACTCGAGGCCTGAACGATGGCGCAGATTCCAGTTTAGTTCCAGTTACAGATAGTAAAGCTGAGGAAAATAATTTCGAAATGACAACAAGTGAGATGCTAGTCAACTGCTCCTTTGCTAGTTTAGATGAATATTACCCAGCAATAGTAATATCAACTCTGATGCGTATTTTGCGTGACCCAACACTACAACAACATCACAAGAGTGTTGTTCAGGCTGTTACTTTCATCTTTCAGTCTCTGGGCATCAAATGCGTACCCTATATATCGCGTGTCATGCCAACCCTTTTATATGTCGCAAGAGCAACAGACAACAACAACTTTAGAGAGTTCCTATTCACACAAATGGCAAAACTCATAGCTATTGTAAAGCAACATATCAGAAATTATCTTGATAAAATATTTGATCTCATCAAGGAGTTTTGGACACCCAACAGCACACTACAGCCGACATTGATAGTGCTGGTAGAACATATAGCAATCGCGCTAGGTTCAGAATTCAAAGTCTACTTGCCGCAACTAATGCCACAGATTTTACGCGTCCTAGCTCATGATACGAGTAATGAAAGAGATGTTACGAAAAATTTGCTTTATGCCTTACAGAAGTTTGAAGACAACTTGGATGACTATATGCATCTAGTCATACCTTCTATAGTCAAAATATTTGATGCCACCGACTGCCCTGTTTCAGTTGCTCAAGTAGCGATGGAGACGGTAGACTATTTATCAGATTCACTGAACTATAACGAACTAGTATCAAGGATCATACATCCGCTGGTGCGAAGTATGGAATGTAATCCTCCCTTACGTCAAACAGCTATGGATACTTTATGTGCCTTGATAGTGCAGCTGGGTCGAAAATACAACGACTTTATACCGATGGTGCAGAAAGTAATAACAAAACATAGGATTCAGCATTCCAACTACGAAAGGATGATGACTCAGATACAATCAAACCAGCCTTCTACCGTCGTGGATTCATTCCTGCAACAGACTCGTCGTAGACCAAGAAACAATAATAATGAGGTTAGTATCATTTTCCAACAACAATTACAAAGTTCTTACTCTTTTAATGTTATATTAGAAATTATACATATAGGTGAGCAGGGTCAGTATCAATGATGGGTATGTACTTTGTTTTCCAAAAAAGAAACCTTGGTTTAGCGTGAAAGGTTCCATTTATTGAACAACTGGCTTTTGCCCGCGGCTTCGCACGCGTTAAATTCGGTGTGAATCCCTTTCTCTATACAAGGTTATTATGCATATAAACCTTCCTCTTCAATCACTCTATCTATTAAAAAAAACTTCATAAAAATCCGTTGCGTAGTTTTAAAGATTTAAGCATACATAGGGACAGAGAAAACGACTTTGTTGCGACACTACTATGTAGTGATGAACAGATAATAATTTTCATAAATGGGTTTCATTTTCTAGGCGCGTATTGTCGTCTGTGACACATCGCAATCGATTCGGAAGCTGTACGTAAGCGCGCACAATTTGAAATTGGCTTGGACTGTCAGCAGCCGGGTATCTAAAGACGATTGGCTTGAATGGCTCAGGCGATTCAGCATTGGCCTGCTCACCGAATCACATAGCCCAGCACTCAGGTAAATCTTCGAACTATATTTTATATTAAACTAGCTATCCCATTGTCGGTTATTTGTCAATTTTCCTCATAAAAATAAAAAAACAAAGCTTTTTATGCTGATGCTTACTAGTTTCAGTAGTTTTTTTAATAATGAGGAAGTCTTTTGTTTAAAATATAACCCTTTCTTTTTGACAGAGCATGTTTGACTCTAGCCCACAATTACTCGCAACTGCTTCGCGACCTCTTCAATGCAGCGTTTGTATCGTGTTGGACTGAACTCGACAACTCGGCTCGTGTTGAGCTGTCGAATGCTCTAGAACAGGCCCTGACAGCCCCCGATGCGCCGGAGTTGGCTCATACGGTACTAAACTTGGCAGAGTTCATGGAGCACTGCGAAGGAGGGGCACTACCGATATCAACACATCAACTGGGTGAAAGAGCTATGCATTGCAGGGCTTACGCCAAAGCTTTACACTACAAGGTAACCCCTTTGTAGAAAACAATTTGTTTTTCTTAACGTGACATGTTTATTGAGAAATATTTTGGTTTACAGGAAGAAGAATTTAAAACTGGCGCAACATCTCAAGTTATTGAATCGTTAATTCATATAAATAATAAACTGCAACAAAGAGAGTCCGCCGAGGGTTTGCTTGATAGAGTTATGTCTCAAAGAGATGCTGGAGATACTAACTTGAAAGTACAGATCAGGTGGTACGAAAAGCTGCACAACTGGGAGAAAGCGTTGGATTTATACACCGAGAAGTTGAAAAATGACGAAGGTGATGTAGACTCATATCTAGGAGAACTCCGATGCTTTGAAGCTTTAGGGGAATGGACAGAATTATACAACTCCGTCAACGATAAATGGACAGGCATGTCCAACGATGAGAAGTTCAAAGCAGCAAGGTTGGCAGCAGCTTCAGCGTGGGGCCTCAAAGAATGGGACTCCATGGCTAAATATGTTAACTTCCTTCCTGAAAATACACAAGATGGGGCCTTCTATAGAGCAGTACTTAGTATTCACAACGGGGAGTTTGATATATCAAAACAATTCATTGATCAAGCACGCACTCTACTGGATTCCGAGTTGACTGCCGTAGCTGGCGAAAGCTACCAGAGAGCATACGGTGCTTTGGTAAACGCCCAGTTACTGGCTGAACTAGAAGAAGTGATCACATACAAACTAGTTCCTGAAAGAAAAGAGACCATTAGACAAGCCTGGTGGCATAGACTTCAAGGTGGTCAAAGAATGGTTGAAGACTGGCGCCGTATACTACAAGTACGTAGTCTCGTGTTGACTCCCAAAGAAGACATGGCTACGTGGCTCAAGTTTGCTTCGCTGTGTCGAAAGAGTGGCGCTCCTCGACAAGCTCACAAAACCCTGGTTATGTTGCTTGGTACTGATCCTAGTGAGAATTCTAATGATCCCCTGCCTAATCACGAGCCCCGGCTCACATTAGCTTACGCGAAGCATCTCTGGGTGGCCGGTTCCCGAGAACTCGCTTTTAATCAGCTCAGGTACTTCGTGCTCTCAGTTGAAGGCGAAGCTCGGGATCAAGAACAATGTCGGCTCCTAGCCCGCTGCCATTTGAAGATCGGTTCCTGGTGCGAGGCTATACACGGCATCAGTGAGACGTCTATCCCCCAGATTCTACCACACTATGAGTCGGCTACCAAGCTGTCATCTGACTGGTACAAAGCTTGGCACGCCTGGGCGTATATGAACTTCGAGACAGTTTTATTCTACAAACATCAGAAAGATAAAGATGGTGCTGTCATTGAGATAAAGCCAGAGTGCATCGAACAGCACACAGTACCTGCAGTTGAAGGCTTCTTCAAGTCTATTAATTTATCTCACGGCAGCTCTTTGCAAGATACTCTTCGTTTGTTGACGCTGTGGTTCGACTACGGCCACCACTCGGCAGTTCACGAAGCGTTGGTAGAAGGAATAAGAACTATTGAAATTAATGTGTGGCTGCAAGTGATACCTCAACTGATCGCTCGCATTGATACCCCAAGAGCTTTGGTCAGCAAATTGATTCACACTTTGCTGATCGATATCGGGAAATCGCATCCCCAAGCTCTTGTGTATCCTTTGACTGTAGCCTCAAAATCTTCGTTTGTGGCGCGTAAGAACGCGGCCAATCAGATCCTTAAGTCAATGTGCACGCATTCAAGTAACCTGGTGAACCAGGCCGCCATGATATCCGAGGAGTTGATCCGAGTGGCGATCCTGTGGCACGAGCAATGGTACGAGGCTTTGGAAGAAGCTTCTAGACTCTACTTTAGCGAGCGAGATGTGAAGGCTATGTTTAAGATTCTAGAGCCATTGCACGCGATGCTGGAGAGAGGGCCACAGACTCAGAAGGAGGTTTCCTTCAGTGCGGCCTATGGCAGAGATCTGAATGATGCTCAAGAATGGTGCAATCGATTTAAGGCAAGTATTAACTTACCAAATTAAATTTGATTTTGAATACCCATATGATTTATATCTTATTATTTGTAAAAACTATCTATATGTCTATTTTATTTTGTAAATCTTATAAATTTGGCTTTGCTACATAAAGACATAACCAGTAATTTGAAAATGATCTAAGTTACTTTTAGTTTCTAAACAGACACGTAATTTCTACTCTTTCTGATTACTATTCTTTATTGAATACACATCTATTGAATACACATCTATATTAGTCATTGTCTCAACTATAGTCTGGCCACCGAGAGATTGCGTTTGTGACACATGCCATTAGTGTTGGGGTAAAAAACAACATTGATAAATCATTTTTCAATCAACAGAAAAAAAACTTGCTTATCTTATTTATATTTTATTTATAATATAAAAATAGTTTTATGTTGTTACGAGTTAAAATCTAGGTAAAATAATAAAAAACAAAATCGAAACAGTATTGTTTTACTGTAGGAACGTAAATAATTAGATTAAAGACTAGTGGCCGCTCGCGACTCCGTTCGCGTAGAAGTCGGTTTCCCGTGGGAATGCGAAGTTTTCCCGCGGTAAAAAGGTCCCTTTATTCTTTCATACATATATTTTTGGTTCCTAGAACCGCTTTCGCAGCGCACGCAACGGAAGCCCTCAAGGATGAATAATTTTCCCCGTTTTTTTTCCCATTTTCCATTATTTCTTCGCTCCTAATAGTTGCAGCGTGATGTTATATAGCCTAAAGCCTGCCTCGATAAATGGTCTATCCAACACAAAAAGAATTTTTAAATTCGAACCAGTAGTTCCTGAGCTTCAGCTTTATATTATTAGTATAGATACTTGTATAACGTTAATTTTGAAGCTAAGCCCAAGGTCGAAAAGAACTAGCAAGAAAATCCAACTGCTGCCTTTTTACAAACGAAACTCAAAAGCATTGTATTGGCAATAATATGGTATAAGTCTCAGCACCCGATGACCGTACTGCAGAGCCAATTCATCTATTTCATATCGAACATTTGCCGATTTATTTTCTTTCACTAACCGCAATAGTTATGCTTCAAGCATATCCATATTTACGTCGATATCATGTTTTTATAACCAAGCTACTTATTCTGCTTTTTTATTAGAAATTGATTGATAACTTTCAAATTGACTGATATTTTTAGCACATCCCTACGAAAATATGATGTTGTTTACATTTTTAAAAATACATATTTTATCAGTAATTATTACCCTTACAGTAAGCCATCAGTTATAAAATTTAAAATCAGTGTGTTTTAATATCATTTTATTGCTTATTATTTGTTTGTAGGGTCAAAACAGACGACTTTTTTTTTGTTTGTTTTCGTAGACGGCCTTTCAAAGTTACCTCGTTATGTCAAACACAATGTGTCAGGAACGCATTCTCTCGGTGGCCGGACAATAACATAAAACATCACCATAAAATCATTACATTGTTAAACATAAAGATTTTTCTTCTGCCACAACTTAAAATTATCTTATACTCATTTCTCAAAAAAAGTTTTAAGTTTATACTCGGAATTTTAGTTCGGGTTTTTACTTTTGATATTAGTTACTGTTATTTTGTAAAATAATGATACCACATATAAAAGTGTAGTGATGAACACAAAAATCGAAAAACAATCGCAATTTATGTTAAAGACTAATTTATTGATTTTTATTTAAACAAATTTATTAAATACTGTAAATATTTTCTCTTGTTCCTTCATGTTCACATTTTGTTATTTATTTCACACGCAATTATTAAAGAAAACTCTCAGATACTTAAAAACACTAACCGCCATACTTAATTATACGTTCAGAAATATTTTCTGATCCACTTAGTTTCTATAAAGTAGTAGTTGTTTTAGATATCGCAAAACTCGAGAACGGTTTGACCGATTTCGATCGATTCGGAAATATTCCATTTCCGTATCGAATAATTTCGCAACGTCACCTTTTAGTACTTGTCATAACGTTGCAACACTGAAATTGTCAAATGAAATTGTCGAATGAAATCTGGAATCGAATTAAAATTCCGAGTATAAGTGTATGTTTCCACTCCGCACGGCAGGAGTCCGGGCGTCTCCACGACCTGAACCAGGCGTGGGACCTGTACTACCACGTGTTCCGGCGCATCAGCCGCCAGCTGCCGCAGCTGACGTCGCTGGAGCTGCACTACGTGAGCCCGCGGCTGCTGGGCTGCCGCGACCTGCAGCTGGCGGTGCCCGGCTCGTACGTGCCCGACCAGCCGCTGGTGCGCATCGCGCATATACAGACTAGTCTGCAGGTAATTACTAGTCTACAGATTGATGTGATTAATACATTGGTAAAGCGATGAGCGGCCATATCGCATATTTTGACGAGTCACAGTTAGCAGTAGTGATGCAACGAATTCCACTTTTACGAATACGAATTCGAATAGCATTTTCACTATTCTGCGAATACGAATAGGAATACGAAAAGTTACAAATATATTAAAACAACTAAGAAAAGTAACTATTTTTTTTTATTTAATACTCAAAAGCCACCACTGGCAAACTTTTATTGAAAAACACAATTTTCGTAAATTATTAGGTGTTAAACGATTTCTTTTTTCTGTTTGTATATTTCCAGCTATAGAAATCTTTCAGACGATACAGTAGACGGTTTTAGTGAAAAATTTTTCTGGGCCAATCTTTTCAGTGTCGGAAAATGAACATCTTGTAGCCAAAGTTTATGCAATAAATTTGGCAGTGCGTGTTTTGATACATGTATTTCTGAATTGAAGATGCTTTCCGTTTTAAATTAAATTATTTGTACGAATATTGTTATAATATTCGGCGATTATGTGATATTCGGCGAATACGAATATTCGTTGAATCACTAGTTAGCAGTAGACAGTAATTCTACTAATATTATAAACGTGAAAGTTTGTGAGTATGTATGAATGTACGGATGTTTGTTACTCTTTCACGTAAAAACTACTGGACGGATTTGGATGAAACTTTGCAGTAATATCGGTACATCAGAATAACACATAGGGTACTTTTTACCGCGGGAAAACCTCTCATTCCCACGGTAAACTGACTTCCACGCGAACGGAGTCGCGGGCGGCCACTTATATATAATATAAATTTAGTTTTAAATTTTTATCTTTTATTAGTCGTTAAAACTTTAATTTAGTGCTCAATGTTTATTAATGAATAAACTTAAATTTTCGCAATAGCCCAAAGATTTCCTTTAAACCTCCTTGCTTACCTACATCAACTCTTGCCCAATAAATACTGGCACTGTAACTCAGTTATACTAATGCAGATGCCAGTGCGCAATTGTAATTGAGCCATTGCAATATTTTATTAAATAAATCTTAACTTATCTAATAAATCCCTTTGCACTTGCACTACCCAACCACCGCCACCCCCAGGTGATAACATCGAAGCAGCGCCCGCGCCGGCTCTGCATCCGCGGCTCCAACGGCAAGGACTACATGTTCCTGCTGAAGGGACACGAAGACCTTCGCCAGGACGAGCGAGTTATGCAACTCTTCGGTCTCGTCAACACCTTGCTACAGGCGGACCCGGATACCTTCCGCAGGGACCTGGCGATACAGAGATACGCGGTGATACCGCTGTCGACTAACTCGGGGCTGATCGGATGGGTGCCCCATTGTGATACGCTTCATTCGCTGATTAGGGACTACAGGTATGTTTGAAACATATTTGTTTAGGTGTTTTCTTTAGTTGAAGATTTATCGCATGCAGGGAACGAGATGAAGTCGCAGTAAGTGTAATAGTGAGTGTCAAAATGAAGGGACCAAGTCTGGGATGTCGGCCATACTTATATAAAAGATTAGTACCATTAATCTACTATTAGCTACCTTTGCTATAAATTTAGCTACCTCTTTATTATACATATTAATTCACAAAATCCTTGGTCTTGAAGGGATGATGATGTCAAGATGTTATTACCTGTGATGCTTCTAAACTTGTTCTAATGCTGACTTTAGCACAAAATCTACGTTAGAAAGTCAGATGTTAAGTTAGGGATGATAAGATAAAGATTTTTTTGATGCGCCTTTAAGTTTTCTCGGACCCTGCATGCGTTATTTATTAACCAATGAAAATATTTATTAGAATGTTTATTAAAGTTGCATGTTTTTTTGTCTTTTGATTTATATACTTCATACACCGACAGAATGAACAATTACCAAATTCAACCGATTTGACTCTCAAATAATCGTTATACTTAACCAAGAAGATAATCCAAGTCTGTCTTTCTTTACCTGTCTGCTCTAATTCTTGCTTATACATCTTCACACATTAATTAACACAGAAGCTGTTGTTGGCTTTATAAGTTTTCCTAAATTAACTGCCCAAACATAACTATGTAATGCTAGATTTTGTAAAATATAATAAGTCCCCTACTAACATATTGAAAGACTTGAAGCCGATATAACTAATGCGATGTTATGACCGTTGGCAGGTTATTTAGTGAACACTGTGTTAGTATAAGCCATTATATGCATCTAATCGATATGACTGAAAATGACCGCAGGGAGAAAAGGAAGTGCCTTTTAAATATAGAACACAGGATCATGCAGAGGATGGCCTCGGACTTAGAGAAGTTGACGCTCATGCAGAAGGTACGTTCTTAATATTTGTCTCGACACTATGATTATTAAAATTTATTAATTTTTTGCTCTTTTGAACAAATATTGGTTCAGCTATGTCCGTCATTGACATTAAGAGTGAAATGGCATTTTAGAGAAATTCAAATATTCAAAAAAAGAAAAAAAATCCAAATAAAATAAAAAAACATTTTTAATTAATTATCTAACTTTTAGTAGCAAAACAATTAATTTCATAACAATGTAATAACATAACAATTAATTTAATTATGTGCAAGAGTATATTGCACTTGAACACTTTACTAAAATCCGATTCAGTCTTTGAAGGTGCCTCATCATTCCAGGTGGAAGTTTTCGAACACGCCCTCGAGCACACCGCGGGCGACGACCTCGCCAAGCTTCTCTGGCTCAAAAGCCCTTCCTCCGAAGTGTGGTTCGAACGCAGAACCAACTACACTCGCTCATTAGCCGTCATGAGCATGGTTGGTTACATCCTGGGCTTGGGAGACAGACATCCGTCTAATATCATGCTGGATAGAGTCACGGGCAAATTCCTGCATATAGACTTTGGGGACTGTTTTGAAGTGGCAGTAACGAGGGACAAGTTTCCGGAGAAAATACCGTTTAGACTGACTAGAATGCTGATTAACGCTATGGAGGTAAGGAGATATTGATTGTTATTTCTAATACGTTATTGATTTTTATCACCTTTTTAAAATGAATAATCATCTTATTGGCAGAACCCCTTTGTTATTTCTTTGAGTGTATAATTGAGTGCAAATACACAAATTTGTAAATAAATAAATAAACGAATACGTAACTCTGATAAAGTAAAGATAATCGTTATCTAACTAAATAGAAATCCAAAAAGCGCATTTTCAATTGTTTTAGCAACGATTCAGTTACATGTCTAACTTTGTTTTAATCACCAAACACATCGAACATTTGTTTTAAGCTAACGCGCGTTGAACACTTTGTTTTTACTCTATCCGGGATTTCGCGTGGTAATTTTAAAGCAAAAAGGTAACGTACCTCTTTGCCCGACGTTTCGACAGGGTTACACCTATCGTGGTCCGCCCGCGACCATCTTTTTGCTTTAAAATCCCGCGCGAAATCCCGGATAGAGTAAAACATCGAACATTGGCCCCGATTCTCAAAACACTCTCTAAAACTAAATTAAAAATATCGCTGTCACTTGTTACTTTGTCATGCTTCGTATTAGAGCAAGACAGATACATTGGTCTCGCTAAATTTAGTCCACATCATTGTAAAATTGAACGAAATGCGCTGAGGACTAGTCTAAAATTGCCTTCGCCGTGTCATATTGCACGTACATTTTAGTTTGACAGGACTAAAATGATCATCTGTCTCTGTCTTATACTATTGATGAGTAAGTGACAGCGATAGTTTTAGTTTAGTTTAGAGAGTTTTCAGAATCGGGGCCATTATTTCCTTAAACCCTTCCTGTAACCCCTTCCCAGGTGACCGGCATAGAAGGCACCTACCGCCGCACCTGCGAGTCCGTGATGGAGGTCCTCCGGCGGCACAAAGACAGCGTGATGGCCGTGCTGGAGGCCTTCGTGTACGACCCGCTGCTCAACTGGCGGCTCATCGACGCCAATAGGCGGTCGCCGCCGAATACGGAGGCTGTGGCCGAGCCGGGGACTTCCCCGATGCCGAGTCGGAGCAAGAAAACGTGAGATATCTATGCTACTAGTGGCCGCCCGCGCCTCCGTTCGCGTGGAAGTCGGTTTCCCGTGGGAATGAGAAGTTTTCCCGCGGTAAAAAGTACCCTATATGTTGTTCTGATGTATAACCTATATTACTACAAAGTTTCATCCAAATCCGTCCAGAAGTTTTTACGTGAAAGAGTAACAAACATCCATACATACATACTCACAAACTTTCACATTTATAATATTAGTAGGATAGATAGACTATGCTGCTACAGTTTATTCGCGTTAAGAAAATAGTGAGTTGTCATTGTCAGCCGGCCTAGCTACGCCCCCCAGCCAATTAAAATGCTAGAAATTAATAAGTCGAGTTCACAGTGAACAGTTGAAGTCTGACGTTCGAACAAAACGGTTGTGTATTTTGCGTGACTCGTCCAACAATAAATTTTGAAAAAGAATACTTCACCAATTCCAAAGAATAAAAGTGGATCAACAATCCATAGTGGAGAGAGACTCATAATTTACAATGTTTATAAGTACTTTAAATTGTGTAATTTAAATGCAACTGTGGAGAGCATAGTCATAGAAACAGCAAGCGCATGCGGTGTGTCCGAAAATACTGTTTATAAAATTATTATTTTTCTTTTGTACTTTTACTCCACTGTGAATACACCCTTATCCTCTAGTTGTCACTATTTTCTTAACGCGAACGGACTGTAGTGAACTTGCTAAAGATAGGTTGTAGTGTGAATTGTAGTTTTTACCGCGGGAAATTGTCCCAAGGCTTATTCAGTTTTGATATGGACAAACATTTTTAAGATGAATTATAGAATTTTGAAGTAAGGCTGACCTAGTTGTGCTAAAGTTAAAACACACGCTTTATGAACAACTATTTGCAAATGATATCCTACTTAATATTATAAATGTGAAAGTTTGTGAGTATGGATGTATGTATGGATGTTTGTTACTATTTCACGTAAAAACTACCGGACGGATTTGGATGAAACTTTACAGTAATATAGGTTATAGATTAGAATAACACATAGGGTACTTTTTACCCCGGGAAAACCTCTAATTCTCACGGGAAACCGACTTCCACGCGAACGGTATTGCGGGCGGCCACTAGTAGACTATATGCTATAGTATACTTGCCAAATATAGACTGCAACGTTGGGTAACTCATTGTGTAGCGTTTTCCGCTGGAAATTACCGCATTCCCACGGGAAAAGCCATTTAAGGCCTACGCAGACCTGGACGGAATGGCAAGGGATTTTAATTTTTACTAATGGACATTCAACCGTACTGTTACAGAAATACGACATAAATTGCTATGCTTTAAAATGATGCCGTGGCATTGAAAGGGATTTAATCGAAAAGACACGCCACAGGCTCCCGTGGCGGGATGCCGCGGCATACTGCGGTAGGCAACGGCATGACACGGACTCCGGCGCTCGTCACAGGCTCCCGTGGCGGGATGCCGCGGCATACTGCGGTAGGCAACGGCATGACACGGACTCCAGCGCTCGTAGTAATATACTGCGGGGTGCGGCGGTGGGGGTAGAGAAGCGGGGAATGCACACCATTGACCATCCATTTGCGCCCGCGTCTTTGACGACTGTGTACCTACGTGTTTTTTTCGGAGACCAGTTTTTTACGTTTTTTATTCCAACATGGAGGAAAAATTAATAACATTAGTTCAAGCCTATGATTATTTATATAATATGTCATCAAAACATTATATGAACACTCAAATGAAGAACAATGCGTGGAGAATAATTGGGACAGAAATGAATAAAACAGGTAAATATTTTTGCAATATAATTATATTTTAATACTTCACACGGTATTAATGTCTATTTACAATATCGTTTTGCCATGGAATCGAGCCCTCATCAGAGTTAAAGTAATCTTTAAACATCTCCCGTACTGTCGTACCATCTAATGCATTGTTCATATTATTATCGTTTTCTAAATTAATGCTTACACTTGCTATACTTTGACTTTCTGTGCTTGTACCACCTATGATGAAATTGTGTAAGCAAGTACATGCTAAAATGATATTATCAATATATTTTGGTTGAACCTGAATTCCTTTTTGACATAATTCGAAACGTTCTTGAAGTATACCAAATGCATTTTCGACGATACGCCTGGCTCTACTCAAACGATAATTGTATATTTTCATTGCTTCATCTGTCAATCGGTCGCTACTAAATGGTCTCATAATGTTTGTGGTTAACGGAAAAGCCTCGTCTGCTATAAAAACATAGGGCAACTCAAGATCTGTCCTCGGTAAACGTTTTTTTGGGGGAATATCGAGGGCATTAGAAGTCAATTTTTTTCCAAATATTGAGTTTTGCATTATACCTCCATCACTATTTCGTCCATATGATCCTACATCTGCAATCACAAATTTATAATTTGCATCCACAACCGCTAGTAGCACGATACTAAAAAACTTTTTATAGTTCATGTAGAGACTTCCACTATTGCGAGGTGCCCTTATCCTAAAATGTTTACCATCTATTGCACCGATGCAGTTCGGGAAATTCCATTTTTCATCAAATTCCATCGCGATTCGCGTCCATTTTTCCCTTGTTGGTTTTGGCATAACACTAGGCCTTAGGACATTCCAAATGACTTGGCAAGTTTCATGTACTATAGAGCGCACTGTACTAAACCCCATACGATAGCTGTAACCTAGAGACTTGAAGCTACTTCCCGTGATCAAAAATCTGAAAGATAATATAAAGAGGGGTAAGTGAGGCAGAGTGAAAGACAGGGTACAGTTAAACAAAGTCAATTAAATAATACGATATATTTATTTATATATAATTATGAATTCCTCACGATATTTTCCTTCACCGTAAAGCCAGTGGTAATTTTTACTTAGAAAAAAAATTAGCTCAATATAATCCCATAAACATAGCTGGTGCTAACCTAGTCACCTAGTCACTATCTAAGGCCTTTTCCCATTACCTACTTATTCTGATTCTATACCATTTTACCTGCTTATGTTTTGTTTTAGGTGAAGAATGTCAGAAAATATGGAGTAATATACGTAATAATTTTAGGAAAGCTCTGAATAACAGAAAAACAAAGAGTGGTGACCCGTACACAAAGCGACGCCCTATCAAGTTTGAAAAAGAGCTGGAGTTTTTGAAAAAATTCATTCAGCACAGAAAACAAACCTCGAATTTGGACTCCTCTTCAGAGGATACGCAGACTTCTTTTGCAGAATCCGCTGTCGTTGATAGCGATGAACGTTCAGTTTCGCGAATGACCAATGATTCACACCATTCCTCAATAATACCAGAACCTACAACAACTGCTGAAATACTAAATAAATATATTGAATCGAAAAAGGAGGTGGACGCCATTGATTCGTTCTTTCAAACAATGGCTGCCACACAAAAAAAAAAAAACTGCTACCAAAAAGAGAGCAGGTCCGAATAAAGAGACAAATATTTAATATGGTAACTGACGCCGAATTAAACTACATAGAGGGAACTCCAGCTCCAACATCTGAAGATGTCTCTACCAATTTGCAACATCAACGACCATGCCGTACCGCTTTTACTTCAAGATCTGGCTGTGGAACCGCGGCAGGCTTGGGCTATGAAGCTGTATCAGGATCTGGCTATGAAACCACCTCAAGATCTGGCTATGAAACCACCTCAAGATCTGGCTATGAAGCAGCTTCGGGGTCTGACTTTGGAACCGCCTCAGGCTCCGGTTATGAAGCAGCTTCGGGGTCTGGCTTTGGAACTGCCTCAGGCTCTGGTTATGAAGCAGCTTCGGGGTCTGGCTTTGGAACCACCTCAGGTTCTGGCTATGAACCTGCTTCACGGTCTGGTTATGAAACCGCCTCGGGCCCTGGCTATGAAGCTGCTTCAGGGTCTGGCTACAAAACTGCAGTTTCTGAATACGAAACTAATCTAAACTAGTAGGTACTCTAAATTAAGTAAAAAGAAATAAAGATCCAGGAATTATCAGTGAGAAGATTTATCAGTGCAAAAACATAAAAATCGTTATTATGTGTCTACAATTCATGATTGTATTTGGCAAAAAAAAATGTTTTTTTAATTAAATAAAAGAAGAAAATATTAAACTTATACAATCATTTAACTGCCCACCTCAAACACAAGGATAATCTTTGATCGGCTTCAATGGGGTTGCGAAAATTGGTCCTCTGTTTTTCGATATATGGTCGACATATATTCAACAGTGCTTGAAATTTCTCATAATCCATTCTATGATAGTCATAAAATTTTTGCACGTCGTATTTTAAGTCATTAAATAAATTATTGAATTCACCCTTTGATTCCCTTTCTTTCCATAAATTATCAACCCAAAATCTTCTTCTATTCCTATTATTAGCCTGTGCACTTTCTTCTTCATCTGCAATAATCGATATCAACACTAAATCCCAATCTACCATTGTAAAACTGAGGCACACCAACACTCAATCAAACGCAACTGAAGACTGCAGGCAGCAGGAGTCGCTGAGGCGTGCTTTGTCATGCCGCGGCACCCCGGGGCATGCCGGGGCATGCCGTGGCAAAGTGCTGGAATGCCGCGGCACGCCGTGGCATGCCGTGGTAAAATGCTGGTATGCCGCGGTATCTAAGCAGCCGGTGTGCGCTGACTCACGGCAAAATCCCTTGCCATGACGTCCCGGTCTGCGTTCTACTATTTTGGCATAAATTTTAGATGAATCAAAGAATTGGAAGTAAGCACGGCCGCCTTGGTCTAACTACGGAACTACGGTATACTAACAAAAGTAAACACGAATGCTTTATGAACATTCATATGCAGACGGATACATTAGCGAATTACACACTGCCGCAAAAATTCTAATTGTTAAGATTCAATTTCACATAGATATATTACAACCTATAATTTCTTTTGTTCCTAGGTTCATCGGCCCCAACGAGCCGCTGGACCCGCCCGCGGAATCGAACCTCAACCAGCGCGCCCTCTCCATCGTGAACCGCGTGCGAGACAAGCTCACCGGCCGCGACTTCGTCTCCATCGAGCCCCACGTGGACGTGCGGAAACAAGTGGAGCTGCTGATCCAACAGGCGACGAGCAACGAAAACCTGTGTCAATGCTATGTGGGCTGGTGTCCGTTCTGGTGAATTGTGATTTTAAAGTTAACTAATTAATTTGATTTTAACTATATGCTAAGATGTATCTGTAAATATGATAAGGAATGACGCGATCGGCGTCTGTTTGTCCGCTGAATCGTGCTTAGTAATTCAATTGATTTAAATACAGGTTTGATTATGGTTAAGATAAATTTATCTGGAAGTGCTGATTCTGAAAACTGTCTGAAGTAAATTAAAAATCACGAA
The DNA here is from genome assembly GCA_916618145.1 of Emmelina monodactyla. Taxonomy (NCBI): domain Eukaryota; kingdom Metazoa; phylum Arthropoda; class Insecta; order Lepidoptera; family Pterophoridae; genus Emmelina; species Emmelina monodactyla. The sequence continues at coordinate 2,690,163 of OU745319.1, forward strand.
AAAGGACGGGTGTATTGGTCTCATTCTTCCTACCCTGCTCGTCTAATATGTTTGCTTAGTGCGAGATAGCAATATGTATGTATAATTTAATTTAGAGAGTTTTAACTAAGAATCGGCAGCAACGTATCTAGAAAATGATTTATAATATTTTTCATTCAATACTATATGATCAAACCGTAAAAAAGGCGGCCTGGGCGGGGCATCACTTTAATATAAAGCTAAATTAAGGCAGCTTTTAATAAGTAGGTACTAAATATTATTAAACTTAAAAATCTGCTACTGGCTTAAGAATTAAATATCTAAGTGCAAATAAATAACCATCGATGTTGGCAGCTTTACTCGTTCTAAGATAGATATAAACTTGATTATTTTTATTTTGCCCACGAGATTGCCTGCGAAATAAAATCAAAAACAGTTATTTAAAATATATTGATTAATGTGCTAGATGTATATACTATCGAATACTATAACTAATCGAAAGCACATCGGCATGTATTTTCTCTAAAATGGCCTTGCTAAATGAAGTGTAAGCAGAGATAAGAGATAAAACACCATATTCAGTTGACTGTAGGTAGCCTCTTGAAAAGAGCATTTAATTAGCAAACATAATAAGAGCTGCGTCACGTACAATCATTTGTGTTAAAAGCAGAGTTTCAACTTACAGGAGAGTTCAGAAAGGTGTTCTCGTGATTTCACTTTATTTAGTTTATATTATTTAATATTTTCATTTTACACGTCACATTAGTCTGGATACCACGCACAAAACAACTGTTTTTTTTTCGTGGCTGACACTGACACATGATATATTTGAATTTGTTTAAGCTTTTAATTGATTTGACAAAGAGTTTTTATACAAAACTTTTAACACTCCCTCAATTATGTTAGATTTAAAAGAGCAGAGTAGCTTACCAAAACGGTATAGTGGAGTTAAAAAGTAAACACAGCGATTCGATGGATTGATGATTATAACACACGAATTTTTCATATAGTTCACACACGCGAAAACACTTGGTTATTTTATTATTTTGTATATTATCGGCACTATTAGTTACTTATAAGTTCAGTTATTTTTCATGAGTGACATGACAAGATTATAAACAGTTAGTAGCCTAGCAACGCTCACAGACTCTTAACTAGTGCTACACAACCGTAACAAATTAAAGCTTGCTTAGTCCCAGTTCCAAGCATATCTCTATAAGACAGGGCTTGGTTAAAATGTCAGCCAGTGGATTTGCCGAGCTTGTTTTTATGGCTCACTTTGGACCATCTCTCGCACAAAGAAATATCGAAAACGGATGTGTTTTGTTCTCTTATGGAACTCTGGGTTATGTGCCAATCTGATTGCGGCTTCATTGTCTACCTGAAGCACAGGCATTCCATTGTGGTGAGTCAGGAAGCTAAATATTCTTTTGAGCCAGATAGATCAGTTCTTTCGCTGCCACACTTGCAGCAACTATCTCAGCCTCAGTGGTTGAGATGGCTATCGTGGCTTGTCTTTGGCTAAGCCAGGATATTATGCCTCCAGCATACAAGCATGCAACGCCTGAGGTAGATCTGCCTGTAGAGGGATCGCAGGCTTAATCCGCATCGCTGTATCCGGTTATTTCATACCATAATTTGTCGTAACTTTTAAATATCGGAATATTCGTTTAACCTTCAGCCAGTCGGTTTTTGACAGATTCTCCAACTTTCTTGAGACCACGCCCAATCGCGAAAGCGATATCTGGGCGTTTACCTGTCATTAAGTACATCAGGGCTCCCACAGCTTCTCTATACGGGAAGTTTTCAGCTTTCTCCAACTCTTTACCTGCCTCATTCTCTAACTTTTCCATCGGTGTAGAAATTGGATTACAATCAATCATGTTAAATCTGCCTAGAATTCTATTTATATATGAGGTCTGATTTATAGTGATGCTGTCTTTTTCCTGCTTTATTTCAAAACCTAGATAGAAGGAAGCTGGTTTTGAGGTTATCAAGATCAAGAGTTTAGACTTTAGGTCATCCAGAAAGTTATTGGCCAACATCTCATTTGAGGCTGCCACTAGTCCGTCAAAGATATAGAAGGCAAGCAAAATCTTTCCTTCTTTGACTTCCTTTGCAAAGAGACAACTATCAGCTTCGCACTGTTTTAAGTTCAAGTCTAGAAGTATTTGCTCGAAGCAGGAATTCCAGCAGCGTGGTGCTTGTTTCAGGCCGTACAGGCTTTTCTTTAGCTTCCATACTCTTGCGATTCCATCGCTGAGACCCTCCGGCTGTTTCATGTAGATATCTTCGTCCAGTTGGCCGTTCAGAAATGCGGTGGCAATGTCAAACTAAATCAGGTTCATATTTTCTCTTGCACACACACTAAGTAATGCTCTTACTGTGGCCATTCTGGTGACTGGGCTAAAGGTTTGGTCATAATCTAGTCGTTTTCTTTGTCTAAAGCCCTTCACCACGAGGCGTGCTTTGTATTTGTCAATTGTTCCGTCTGGGAACGTCTTGATCCGAAAGATCCATTTGTAAGGTAGTGTCTTGCGGTCGAGTGGCAAGTCACACAATGACCAAACATTGTTTTCTTTCAAAGAGTTCATCTCATTTGACATGGCCTGCATCCACAGATCGCGGTCTTCCCTCTGCATGCCTTCTTGGAAACTATTAGGAAAGTTGTCTTTTGACAAGTTTCCATTTTTCAATTTTGACATGTGCGTAGATCTCTAAGAGACATCATCATTTTTGTAGAGAATTTTTCTATTATGAGGGCCTAATAACCTGTTAAAAGCAGAGTTTTAACTTACAGGAGAGTTCAGGAAGGTTTTCTTTATGACTTTATTATTTAGTTTATATTATTTAATATTTTAATTTTAATTTTACACGATACATTAATCTGGATACCACGCATAACACAACTGTTGTTTTTTCATAGCTGACACTGACACACATGATGGTTTTGAAAGCTTTTAATTGATTTAACAAAGAGTTTTTATACAAAACTTTTAACAATTTGCATCATGAACCGCGAACCATATTAAACACTAGTGGCCGCCCGCGACTCCGTTCGCGTGGAAGTCGGTTTCCCGTGGGAATGAGACGTGTTCCCGCGGTGAAAAGTACCCTATGTCCTTTCCCAAGTTCAGTTCTTTCTTCATACCAAATTTCATCAAAATCGGTTCAGTGGTTTAGGCGTGAAAGCGTAACAGACAGACAGACAGAGTTACTTTCGCATTTATAATATTAGTAGGGAAGTAGGGATAAATTGTGGATTCCTTTAAACATTACCCTGTATGTTCTCTCCATTGGTTATAGTACTACATGTGTTATTAAAATGCATAAAGAGAAGGCATCAAGTGATACAAAATTGGGTGTGTGAGGAACATACTCTCTTCTCTCTCTTACACGTCAGCATAGTAAATCATGTTTTTACGACCGTACGTATCGAGTAATATCTAATTCGTGAATCGAAATAACTAGTTTTTGTTAAGGCTCGAGTTTTAATGTCGATTATTTAAGACTTAATAGCATAGTTCTTATAAACATTTGATGTTATCCTACTAGTTTTCGTGATACAAAATATATATTAGTCAACCCTGTAAAATTAACACAAGTTAAAATTAAGTCAAATGTATCTACAACTTCTAATAAACTCGACATCTAGTTTTTTGCGAGCGTGGGAAAAGCAAAAATAAACATAAACACGAAAAAAGAAAATACAAAAAACTACTTGCCGAAGTACGTTATCTTTGATTGTTAATAATGTCTACATTGTGTGCCTTTTACGACTAACAAATATTAGTTTTTTTAGTTTTGACAGACATGTAGATATTAATAATCAAAGTTAACTTATAGCAATTTGTGAACTTTTATTCACGATTGAATTGATTGATTAAATACACTATTTAGATGTCACCGTGTATATACTTAAAATAATATGTAGGTATAATCCAATGTGACACGTTTTTATAATTTCGGAGTACAATCTAAGTTGTTTAGTGGTTATGTTCATGTATGTTAAAGGGGAAAAATTATGTGTAAGAAAAATAATGCATCGTTTGTTTACTGCAGAAATTAATAACTATTGATTTGTTTTATTATTTTCTGCACTGTTGTTCGCATTTATTATAAAAGCTTTGTTTGCACATCCTATTATTTAGTTTTAATAAACGTAGTCTACGCTCTTGTCGTTAATAAACTGTCAACATTAAGACGATGTGTATTTGATTCGTTCGATTCGTTAAATTAGTCCTTTATTAATTTTCACCGTCGTCCGACTGTTTGCAGACAAATAACTTACTATCCTATAAAATGTAAATATGTAGACCGCCGACATAGTGCCATTAAAAAAATATGACTTTTAAACCTTTTTTTCTATTCAACTACCACGAAGCGAAATGTTCTCTTGATAAAAACTGAAAAAAACCATTCCGATAAGACAATTGGTCACAAAAATAACACTGTGAAAATGAATTATAAGAAAATACTTCTTATCTTTTATTTTGTGTTTTGTTTGTTTTAAATCAAGTGTGACAGAGTTTGATAATGTAATTAAGTTCATAGTTACATGTATAAAGGGAGATAAGTGGACTAAAAGGGATGTCCGTTTTAGGCTAATGATTAACATAAGCAAACGCTTTTAACTTGTGACCATAATCTTTGTTAATTAAAAATAAATGATTTGTTCAAGAGTTTTTGTTTTAATTATACGATATGTAGCGTTAAATCATCAAGGCTAGAGAAATAGAGGTAGGTAAAAAAAAACTTAACTTTGTATGGACAAAGGAATCATTCATCCATGCTTTTGTAACATTCGGGTGTTGTAAAACATGGTAATTAGGATAGCTAAGATTTATGACCACTGTAATACCCGCTCCACGATCCATTAATTATTCAGAGAATTCTAAAACTGATGCTGTAGCGGCTTCTACGTCTTTTTCGTGGCGTCGTTGACGATCGATTGTGAGTGAATTTGCGCGCAAATTCACGGCAATAACTTGGAACCGCTATTTCAAGATAAATCATTTAAAAAGAAATTTGAATTTGCCACTGAAAAAAAAAATTAAACAACTACGTTTCTGACAATTGTTTTGACATCCATCAATTACCAACACTTCTAGCAGTAATGCAGTTTTCCGTCACAAGAATTTTTTTCTAGTCAAAATGAATTGTGCCTATTCTCATCGCAACAATACGATGACATAACAAACATTATTGGAGTTTAAAATGATTTAACGGAACATAAAAATAAGTAGTTATGGAAAAAAAAGGTATGGCGTTTTCATATTGTTATCTACTGCTTGCTGCTGGTATTAACCTACTCAGATGTTATTGATTTTTTGCAGGCACTGTTTAAAAGATACCCACTGAACAATCCCTAAATGACAAAAAAAATCTGTTATGTAAAATGGTAGCGACCACGAAGCAAAAGTAAGTCAATAGAATATGTCTTAAGAGGCGTTCCCACGGTGCCGAAAACCTCGAACTGCACTGCACTACATCGCACACAGGTTGACGCTTGTAAACACCTAACTTTAGATACTTAGTGCGTAGAATTGGGCATAGAGGGAACGGCTCTTTATACTGGTTTTGGTTGCGTCCCTTGAGCACTGCCAAGTTTAAAAGTTAACTGCACTCGGCGTCAAAAATATCGCATCTGCAAAAAATAAATTCATCGACTTTTATTTAACGCTATTAGATCAAGGGCGATGATGTGTTTGTTAGGTATCGTCTGAGAAGTATTGAAACATATTTTTAGGAATAAGAAACCAAAACATTTAACTTTCAGGTAAATATTTTTTTAATAAAAAAACATTAAAGGCAATTAAACAATCTTAAATTATATAAGGTAAATTGTATAGAAAAAAATATTACATGTGGCACCTAAAATTAACATTAATAATAAATATCTAAAAAATATAGTTTTTACGCATTGCTCACTTTCTAACTATAAAGTAATTATAAAAACATTATAGAACCCCTAAGGACACATAGGCACCGGTCAATTTAACACGACCCCAACATTGCATTCAACTTCGTACCCGACTGCAGCGTTACCTTGACTACGGGCTTTCACTAGTCCTGCTTGGTACTTGCTCTTGAACTAAGGTAATGTAGTTTAGTCCTAGTTTAGATATTGTTATGACTAACTGCTTCAACCGTGTTGGTTAAATAACGGAATGTCTATGTAACAGATGCATTAGCTCGACCTTCAGTTGTGTCATTGGCCATGCAATCATTTCCTCGGTGTGGTCAAGCAGCGTTAGCTGTGGGCACACCCAATCATACTAATTGATAATTTAATCGGAATCGCTCTCACTGTAATCAGTTGATCGTCGATCGCGGACCGCGGCGCACGCGCTTGCCCCAGCCAGACTCTAACATTACGCTAACGCTATGGACAACGCCGAAGTTAAAGATTTCAAAGCATTGAGTAAGTATTTAAATAAAATAACTTATCGATTTCTGTAGAAAAATTTAATTCCAATATTTCATTGTTGAGTAAGCCGCATATAATGAATAAATTGCAATTCTACCGAAAATAATATCTAAGTATTCTATTTTTACGCGTATGTCCTCTTCACACAGTGACCTAATTTCAGCATTACAAACTTCCTCTTGGTTCACGTACTAGACTAGAAAAATTTGTTTAAAAGGTTACCTAATTAGATTTCTGCAATAATTTCTTATGTCATTTTTAACTCCAGTTTGCACCTTAAGTTATCTTACGGCTAAAATTAGTGTTGGCTATTGTTTAAAAAGATTTTTTACTTTGTTTTAACATAAATAATAATTGACATCTCATCAAGTTTTTTATTTGACTCCTTTATCATTTATTACCCTTATCAAAGAGCATAACTACCCGTATCTTATCTAGTCCTTAATTATTTATTGCACTCAATTATTTCCAGGCGAAGAGGTGCAAAAGCTGGTAAAATCTGCAGTGGAGATTCGGAAGAAGGCGTACTGTCCGTACTCAAACTTCGCTGTAGGAGCGTCCATACTTACAGATGACGGTACCGTTTACACCGGATGCAATATAGAGAATGTGGCCTTCTCTCCCTCTATCTGTGCTGAAAGAGCAGCTGTCTCCAAAGCAGTATGCGATGGACATAGACATTTCAAAACAGTAGTCGTTGTCGCCTCCCAAAAAGACAGCTTTACAGCCCCATGTGGAGTTTGTCGACAAACACTACTAGAATTTCGAGGTTCTAATGGAGACACTGACGTTTACCTCAGCAAACCAACCATGGACAAAGTATTGTGTACGAAACTCTCAAACCTTTTACCTCTTTCATTCGTCAGTTTTAAAGATAGTGTTACTACTTAGAAAACGTCATATGTAGGTTATTGCGGAAACTAAGCATAGACGGCTCTAGCCCTGGACACGTTTCTTGGAAACTTGTAACTTAATGGAAATAAAAGACTGCATTTATTGGTTTCGATTTATTACTTGAACTATAAACAAATGTAGCTTTTTTGTATACTTGAACACTAAACTGTACAATAGGTAAGTATCAACAATTTCTTAAACAAAATTGAAAAGGAAACAATAATACAATTATTGTCAATCAAAATAAAAAAGGTACTTCAAAGGTGTTCTTTGTCATTGACATAAGATATAACCGACTTAAAGGGGATAACCCAACTAAAAAATAACGGCAGTATAGATAATACCGACTTGGTTAAAATAGTAAAATAATACTCAAGACCTAGCATAATTTTATATTGAACTTATATAAGAAAAGAAATGCTTGATTGGCAGTTTAAACTAGTTATGCTATAAACGTTTAACTGAGGGTATTGTACTATCTATTGTATTGGTACATTGGCAGTAATGTAGGAACTTAATTGTCATAATACGTAAATGCATAAATGTAGCAAAAATGTGCATAAAACGTGGCTTATCCAGTTTACATCGCAACATGAATCACTTCCGTATAGAAAAATTTAAAAATATTATTTGTATAATTCCATAATTTCTAAAGAAACTAGAGTAGTGACTAGACTTGCTACTCTTTAAAAATTAAGGAAGTTTACAACATTTAACATTATTCTTAACTCAGGGTCTGCAAGCATTGCAAGGATATTTAAAATGTATTATCAGCCACAGACATTTGCAATATTCAGTCATTTATTATATTTTTTTGCAATTGTTATTATTTAGCAGTCACTTAACATTGGTGCGTTTTTTTAAGACCATGTTGTGATTAATTTTTATTTTTTAAGGTAAGTTAGATCGCATTAAAGCATTTCGGTTCGAACAATGTACAGTTAATTGTTTGCATCAATGCTCTTAGACCCATGATTAACATTTTACTTCAGTTAATTAGTAAAGTAATTGAAATCGTAAACTACGCTTACCCGTCTATCTATCATAAGCGTGATATATTTAAATATAATCGCGTTATTTCGCTGTAGAACCATAACTTTGTAATTCATAGAGTTTGTTCACCAGAAGGGGCACCATCCGATGTAGCACTGACACAGGTTTTCGTTATCAGTCGCCTGTTTGATCAGCAAGTCTACCTGCTGAGGCACTGTTAGACTTGCTCCTATCGCCGAAAAATCTTTGCCCGTTAACTTGTCTCTTATTCTGTTTAGGATGGACAGAGCTCGCTTGTTCAGGTTCGCTTCGGGCGGCATTTCTACAGACTCATAGTGAACATTCCTGCTTCTACTCGGGACGTTGTAGGAGGAGTCTATGTCTGATGAGAAGGAGGATTCTGAGAGCGATCGCCGCTCGTTGTCGACCAGTCTCCAGTTTAGTAGAGGATCGTGGACGAAGGCTTCTAACACTGCCATGACGCTGTCTTTGTGTTTGTGTAGCACGTGCATCACAGACTCACACGTAAACCTATACGTGCCCTCGATGCCCGTAACCTGACACAAACATTTTTAAGATTAACATACCAACTTTACTGTATCTTGTAAAAACATCTACAAAGTACAAAGATCTATAAAAAAATGGTAAAAAGAATAATAATAGTAGCGTAAGCGATTGTACTAAAATAATAACAACAATGTATGATGTAACGTCCTTGACGAAGCAAGCAAAGATTAGATAGTTCAAGAGGTCAGCATTAGAACAATAAAAACTAATAACTAACGGAGAGACCTTGCATAAGCTGTTTGGTTTTATTGTAAATACAAGTAAACAAAGTATATACCTCCATAGCATTGACGAGCATTCGTGTCAATCTGAACGGTATCTTCTCCGGGTATTTTTCTCTAGTCTGTGTCACTTCGAAGCAGTCGCCAAAGTCGATATGCAGTACTTTCCCCGTCACTCTATGTAACATGATATTAGACGGATGACGGTCTCCCAAGCCCAGGATGTAACCAACCATACTCATGACAGCCAGCGATCGCGTGTAGTTAGTTCGTCTCTCGAACCACGCTTCGGCTGAGGGGCTTTTAAGCCATAGCAGGCGAGCCAAGTCATTTCCAGGAGTCTGGGACAACGTGTACTCAAATACTTCAACCTGGAACCATATCACATTAGAATCCACGAAACATTTGTCAACAATTAAGTTAGAAAGCTAGAAAAACTACCTTATGTTTCAACATCAATTTCTGATAATCATTCGCCATTTTCGTCATGATTTGCTGTTCCATATGCATCTTCTTGTCTCTGTAATCGCTGATCAAGTTGTATAGCGTATCGCACTGTGGCACCCAGCCTATTAGCCCCGAGTTCGGTGATAATGGCACGACCGCATATCTTTGTATGGCGAGATCGTGCCGGTAAGTGTTAGTGTCAGATTGAAGCAAAGTGTTAACGAGTCCAAACAGCTGCATAACTCGCTCGTCTTGGCGTAAGTCCTCGTGCCCTTTCAGCAGAAACATGTATTGTTTGCCGTCAGAACCTTGGATGGTTAGACGGCGAGGATGTTGTTTAGATTTTATCACCTGGAATAGGTTAAACAAAATAATATCTACCATCACTACATAGTATAAAACAAAGTCGCTTTCTCTGTCTCTATGTGTGCTTAAATCTTTAAAACTACGCAACGTTTTTTTTTGTATAATAACGTACGAAGCCGCGCGAGTTGAAGCTAGTGTGCTATACTAGAAGAATATCTAACCACCTTTTCAGCTAAAAGACTTCAACGACACATTAGCGATTTATTTTACTTTTGTAGATGATTGATTTGTAAAATTTATAATTTAATGAATAAAAGAACATAAATTCGCTTATAACGCCGTTGTTTTAGCAGAATCAAGAGGCAGGTAGGTTTACTTACTTCTAACTGGCTATGAATGTAGGATATCTTGATAACCTTCTCATTGGGAACATACGACCCCGGCACTGCAAGTTCGAAGTCCCTGCAGTTGTATAGTTTTTTGCTCACGTATTGTAACTCTAGCGACGACATGAGACGGAACTGAGATGAAATTCGCCGAATTACATGGTAGTATAAGTCCCAGGCTTCATTTAAATATCGTTCCTCGTTTGTTTCCTAAAAAAATACATTGTTGTTACTCTGAGTCAAAAACCACCAAAAGAAGGAAAAAACCACCAAACAGAACCAAGAACAATAGGTAAATGAACTAACTTTAAACAGCTCTCCCCATCGCTGAGCTTCTTGAAGATCTCTTCCATACATTTGTAGGAATGACACTTCCTTCAGAGTCTCCGGTGGACGCTCGAGGATGGCGTGCATTTTCTCCAGCGATTTAAACATCCCACGTAAATCGTTCTCACTATAGTACAGCCTGAAACATACATTTTATTAATTAAACTGTAAAATATTAATATTACACAAATAATAAAATAAGCTTTGTTATCTTGATTATTTTACCTTGATGCTTCATCCAGGGCAATAAATATTTGATCATGCCACAATATTGCAACTTTTATCAATTCCTCCGAAATGATGGCTGCCTCGTTAACCAAGTTTTGGGAATGCGTGCACATCGATTTTAGAATGTAATTCGCCGCGGTCTTCCTCGCAGCAAACGAAGACTTCGTAGCAACAGTCAGTGGGTAGACCAGTGCCTGCGGATGCGACTTGCCAATGTCTATCAGAAGAATGTGGACCAACTTCGCAACCAAACTCCGAGGCGAGTCAATTCTAGCAATAAGCTGCGGTATAACCTGCAGCCATATCTTAATATCAATCTGTCGTATCCCCTCAAAGAGGGCGTCATAAATAGCAGGCTGATGGCCATGGTCGAACCACAGGGTAAGAAGCCGCAACGTATCTTGAAGAGAATTTCCATTTGCGAGGCTGATCGACTTGAAGAATCCCTCAATCGCTGGTATCGTGTGGTTGCTAATAAAGTCGTTCCTACTACCTTTTTTGTCACCTGAAGCTCCAGCAATGCTGCTCTCGGATGTATTATCCTGCTGTTTGTAGAAGAGAACAGTCTCGAAGTTCATGCAAGCCCAGGCGTGACACGCTTTGTACCATTCGGGAGCTAGGATCGTGGCGGCGGCGTAGTTCCGTAACACCTCGGGAATAGACAGCTCATTGATCTCTTGCATCGATTCGCACCACGAACCCAGTTTAAGATGACATCGTGCCAACAATCTACAGTGTTCCTCAGAGTCAGACTCGGAGTTATCAACAAACCGTTGCAGGACATCGTAAGCATAGCGCTTGTTGTCGGCATCCCACAAAATTTTGCAATAAGAAAGAATTATTCTCGGATCTTGCAGTCGCATCAACACGTCGGAGTTATTTATAGGATCGCACCCAATGATCGATATGAGTATCTTATGTGCCTGTGTGATGGACCCAGTTTTTCTGCACAGTGACGCGAATTTAAGCCACGACTGAATATCTTCTCGTGGAGACATGACCAAGCTTCGTATTTGAAGCATTTTCCTCCAATCCTCGACGACCCGCTGTCCGCCTTGTAGTCTGCACCACCAAGCCTTTCTCAAAGTCGGTCTTCGTTCTTCTACAAGCTTGTAAGTGACTACTTCTTCTAATTCCGTTAGCAGCTGCGCATTGACAAGGCTTCCGTAAGCTCTCTGATAACTCTCACTAACAACGGCTGTCAGTTCGGTATCCAATATCGTGCGGGCAGAATCTATATAGTGACGTGACTCGGGCCAGTTACCCTCGTGAATAGCTAAGATAGCTCTGTAAAAGGCTCCGTCTTGGGTTTCTTCAGGAATTACTTCAACGTATTTCTTCATGGATTCCCATTCCTGTAAGCCCCAGGAGGCAGCCGCGGCCATTTTCGCCGTCTTTGTTTTTATTTCTTCATCTGCGTCATCCCATGTGTCGGATGTTTTGTCGAACAGTTTCCGCCACTCGCCCATGGCTTCGTAGCATCTCATAACTCCTAGCGTCGATTCTGTGTCTTGTGGGTCATTGTCCAGCTTCTTGCTGTAGAGATCCAGCGCTTGATCCCAGTTATGTAGTTTCTCGTACCATCTTACATGAACATTGAGAGAAGATGCGTTGCTAGTGCTCTTGTTTTTTATAACTTTTTCCAACAGGCCATTGGCTGCTTCTTTTTGTTGCAGCTTGTTGTTAATGTAAATAAGAGATTCTATCACCTGGGTAGTTGGGTTCTTCCGGTACTCCTCTTCCTAACAAACAAAGTAAATTTAATAAAAGTAATAAAAACATATTAAGTATTAAGGTATTATAAGTTACCTTATAATAGAGAGCTTTCGAATAAGCTCTACAATTAATTGCGGTATCTCCCAACAACTTCATTGATATCGGGAGTGAGCCTTTCTCGCAATGTTCTAAAAACTCCGCTAGGTTTAGAATAGCTAGTGACAGTTCCGGTATGTCCGGTATCTTCAAAGCTTGCTCCAGACAGAACACTAGTTCTCTACGAGAGTTGTCATCAAGTTCGGTCCAACACGACATGAAGGCCGCATTGAAAAGATCGCTCGCCAGTTGCGGGTAATTCTGTGCTAGAGTCGAGCAAGCTCTGAAAATTAAAACATTATTTAATTCTTAACTATCGATGATATCCCAATTTATTGCTCCTAATTTATTTAAAACTTGTTACAATTATTATATTTTAAGCAATAAAAAATTAAATGACAATGTATATTAGCAACTAAGTAAATATAACCGTAGGCACCTGTTATCAGGTATGTATAAGAGCAGCAACTTACTTAATAGCAGGACTGTTGGACTCAGCTAAAAAACCAATAGAAAGATGCCGAAGCCATTCAATCCAATCCTCTTTGGATATCAGATTCTTAACTGACCAGCATTTACGCAGATTCTGAGCATTTACTGTCAATTTCTCCATTACCGGGGTGTCAGTTTTTACCACCTACAACAATAAAAACGGATATAATATAGATAATAGTGTTTTAAATGTTTTCGATAATGTTCAGATACTTGCCTCAGACTTCTGATTTCGTAATCTATTTCTCGCCTCTTCCATGTAGTTATCATCGGATGCAAGAGTAGAAACAAGTTGCAGTCTAGTGACTAGAACTACATAGTTTAAGCACTGGATCTTATGTTTTACCAGCAACTTCTCTATAGACGGTATATAATCAATATAGTCTCTTCCGACTTGGACTATTAAGGCACATAAAGTATTCATTGCCGTCTGTCGAAGTGCTGGATTGTTGTCTAACACTTTCGCCAGTGCCTGTATAATTACTGCTGAAAATGGTTTGAAGTGCAAAAACAGAGACAATTGTTCCATCGTCTCCATTGCTAATTTGGAAATCGACTCTGGAATATTCTTTCCATCAAACAAGGCAGTAATAGCTGGCACTATCGATATGAGAACGTCGTCCAAATTATTCTCAAACTTTTGTAATGCGAGCAGCATTTTCTCAGTCAAAAACTTATCTTTAGTTCTATCGTATCTAAGTACTCTTAAAATATTTGGCAGTATTTTTCTGAGGTAGATCTTGAATTCAGTTCCAATTGCTACAGTTATATTTTCCACTAGCATAATAAGCGTGGATTGTAGGGAGCTGTTGGGTGTCCAATATTCTCGAATTATATCAAAAATGTCTTCCAAGTAATATCGGATCTGTATTTTAACTACGGGTATAATTTGCGCAAGTTGCGTAAATAAAAACTCTCTAAAATTGTTGTTATCTGTTGTTCGTATCACATGTAGAAGTGTTGGCGTTACTCTGGATATGTATTGAACGCACTTTGTACCCAGGGTTTGGAAAATAAATGTAACAGAATGTACGACACCTATGTGATGTTGTGCGAGGTAGGGATCTCGGAGAATACGCATCAGACACGTCAAAACTATGGCAGGGTAGAACTCATCCAACACTAAAGGTGACATATTCACTAACATTTCATTGATACTTAAATCCAGATTCTCGTTTGTTATCTCAGAATTAGGAATAAGCGTGGACAGTGTTTGGAAGTCGATCAAACCCTGGTTAACTTTATGTTTGTAAGGATCTAAAGCTCCTAAGAGTCCAAATACACGTATAGTTTCTCGCCTGTCTCTGGCTTGTTGTTCTGTTTTCAAGAAGTTTATCAACATATCCATAAGATTTGGATACTCCATATAAGGTGTTACTACATACCCTGTAGCGCTTATGACTTGTCCGAAAGACCAAAGAGCAACGCTTCTTTTTTCAAGTTGATTGGGATCTAATAGAATCTCCAACTGCTTAGGGATTAGCTCGGGCAGGCAAAGTGTTAATGCGTTACCTCCACCATTAACCTCTGCTAAATCTCCTATAGACTTCAGTATCAATGAAACCATTGTAGAATTGCTTTCTTCCTCCTTAATTCTTGGCACAAGAACCTTCAGGATTGTGTCTACAAATTGCCTCGTGATTCTTGGTGCGTGTGATATAATGTTATTTATCATGCGCAATGCTTGTTCTTTATTTCGGGTAGATTCTGAATGCTGCAACTCCATCAAAACTTGTACAAATAGTTGCCGTAAGGTCGGCGTCGTATAGCTCGGGTTTATGTTGCTCAATCTCCCTACGGCGCACAAGGCCATTTCACTAACATCGGTATTCGAATCGTTCACAGCAACAAATAAGCAACTCAGGTGTTCTTCAACAGCCAAGTATTTGTCGAAAGCGTGATTTGTAAATACTTCCAAAACCCTATACCGAACTTCTGAATCGAAATCAGAATGGCCAACTGATAAAAGCTTACCTAAAGATTCATCGATTAGCAAGTTAAGACTTCGCGAATTAGTTTGGGAGCATCTTTCTGTAGCTTTCAGTAATAGTTTGGCTGTGGTTCTGACAGCTTCTAGTCTGATATCATGCTGGTCAATAAGCATGTAATGGTCTGTGCATCTTCGAATGAAAGACACAAGAGTGTTGGTCCATTCAAAATCATATGCTCCTAATGTCCTCAATGCTAATACCAGTTTAGTACCATCGTGAGGTTCTCCCAGCAAAGCAGACGAAAATATTTGGGTGATTGGTTGCTCAGAGCTTGGTGTGAAGGGTTTCTTACGAAGTATTATTGACAACATATTTAATAATCGTTCTCTAACCTCAGTTCTCAAAGACGGAATATTTTGACTCAACTCTTTAAAACATGTAGTCAATTGTGGACTCAGGCCAGTTGCACATAAGGGGTCTAAGAGATCTTTTATTTCACAAGCTACTTCTTCCTTCAAGGCAATACCTAGTAAAGTGACACAGTTAAATAAAGGAGTTTCAGGACCACTACGTTTTTTTGGAGTTTCTCTAATTGGTATTGTTAATTTAATGATCTCTATGATTCTGCCAATGTATTGCTTCATTTCAGATTCAACTGCAATACAGATCAATCCCAATGTAGTGAAAGCTATGGCTTTATCTTTCTCTCTTCCTCGCAAATAGGTCAGTAAATGGTTAATAGTACTTTTCAAATGCTTCTTGATAAAGGTTTCTTTGTTGAAGGCAGCTAATCGAGGTATGATCAAAAGAAGCATTTGATGAACACTCTGTGATCTTGATATTTGCTGTGCCATGACCTCTGGAATTTGATAAAGGTTAATAAACTAAGTACTGAGTAAACAAGACAAATAAATAAGTTTAGTCTTACCTCCACATATTTTGTCATACTTTTCTGAAATAAGTCTTCTGCAGATAGTAGATTCATAAACAGGAGCTGTAGTTCTCTCCTCAGTGTATCTTGATGTTGACCAAACTTCATGAACTTTAGGTGTAAGAGATTGCATTTCATCACAAGATTCTTGTTCAGTATTAAGCTTTTGCATCAAACTTGTGTATTTCTTTTCCCAAGTAGAGTTAGAACATCTCAGCAGTTCATTTAAAATTAACAAGCCACCATGTACTAATTCATCACGGCCTAGAGTTCTTTCTCTAGTAGAACTATCATCAAATGAAGTCATAGCTTCCTCATAACACTGATGGTACCATTTTATTTTATTTCTCTGGTTTGGTACTTCCCTCTGAACTGTCACTACTAATGCAGCTCTCAGAGCTTTGGCTGCTGCTTCTCTTACTTGTTCTTTTGGATCTCTAAGTGCTGTGACAATGAAGTTGAAAAATCCTGAAATATGTTGGTGAAAATGTGTTGGCATAGAAATAGCAAGTTCTCTCAAAATCAAAACTGCAGATAATCTTTTGCCTTCATTTCTTTCTTCTGTCAGCCATTCATAAGCTCTTTTGACCTCCAACTCAAAGTATTCTCCTCTCTTTACGCCTAAAGCTGTCACAAGCCGACCAATAGCTTTTGCAGCCAGCTCCAGAACTGCTTGGTCATTTGAGGGAAATACATTTCTCAAATAATGAGCATAACGGGAAGATCTAGTTCTACTAATATCAGTGTCATTTCCTATTAGGCATACTGAAAAGTTTAATTAATATTAATAAAGTTTTCATTAATCAAAGTTTCAAAAAGTAAAAGAAAAATTTAGCTCAAGTGATGTATGAAAATAAAAATTTGGTAACTGACCTATTGTCAAAATCCCTGCCCTTTTTTCATAGTTGTCGTAGCTTGAGGTCAATGCATGTATTTGCTGATTGAAATCATCCAATATTAGTGCCTGATTTTCAGGAGACATCTCTTGCAGTTCGGTTTTTGTGAACTGCAGAAGTTCTCTAATCGCTTTGTTCCTAGTTTCTCCATGACGAGATTTAAGACCCGAAATAAGTTCAGCCACTTGATAACTCATTTTAACAACTTTTAAGAACTACGAACTGTTGAACAGAACAGGGTCTTTGGTACTCAACATTTTAAGTGATGTTTCGTATTTTATCATTCAGGCATTGCGTCTAAAACTATTTTCACTGTATTCAATTGTTAAATCAAGAAACCCTGCTCAAATT
This sequence comes from Emmelina monodactyla, assembly GCA_916618145.1. Taxonomy (NCBI): domain Eukaryota; kingdom Metazoa; phylum Arthropoda; class Insecta; order Lepidoptera; family Pterophoridae; genus Emmelina; species Emmelina monodactyla. The sequence goes on from OU745319.1 coordinate 2,707,354, forward strand.
AGTTCAATTAATAGAATAATTGCATTGTACAAAATGTAAACAAATTGAGGTCGATCGGCCATTGACTCCAAATTTGACATAAGCATGACATTTCAAAGTAGTCACTGTCAATGTCAATCAAAATAATAATAATCGGATACACATTTTTCAGTCTTGCAATCAATCGGTCGACTTGTTTTCAAGTTGCCTTTGATCTAGTTACTTGCTCTGTGGTTTTGCAAGGATGACGCGTGTATTTTCAATACTTTCTCGTCATTCTCTTGTCAAGTAAACAATCAGCCAATCCAATCGAATCTTCTCAGCTGAGCGAGGTGACTGACTGTTTGACGTTGTGTAGCTTGCTCTTGTGTTGGATGATTACAGGATTTCAGTCTAAATTCTGAGGAATACTTATAACAGTGGTTTATTTTCAAGAAATATTCAATAATTGGGCATCATGAGTGAATTGAGTCAAGAGGAGGTAAGCAAATCTTTTGTTTAGTAAACTGTTTCATTGTGTATTCCTATAGTGCGTATGGGTTCGTCTAATTTCGTAACAAAACAAAGCGTTGGTGTTTCACGTTGGCGTATGTATCAGTGTTTGGCACGTGCTGCTAAAGTGTTATGATCGATTGCAGATAAGAAGACGACGACTTGCGAGGCTAGCAGCTCTAGGAGGCGTAGGGTCGGTCCCGACGGTGGCAAGTCCCCCAGCCACCCCTGGAGCCTCGGTACCACCGGAGCTGGTCCCGCAAGGATCGCCAGCGCCCGCTCCTCGAGCTTCTCCCACCGAGCCCAATACGCCGTCAGACAATTCCAATACACCTTCCAATTTCACAGAAGAAGTCAGAAACGATGCACCTGATCGAAATATACCAGCAGATGGAATAATCGTAACGGAAAAAGCGGACAACTTATTGGACGAAATGCCAGACACAAAAATGACAGATTTGTCCCAAACAAGACAATACAATAGTTTTGACTCGATGGGTGATGATGCATTATTAAGTTGTGGTTCAGTGAGAGTATCAAGTCTACCACAGTCTACAACAGGAACAACAGAAGGAGCTTCTATAAGAGAGGACAGTACATCACGGTCTATCTCTCCTGCACAGTTTGCAGAGCCTACCCCAGTGAGGCCCCGGCACAATACAGCATCTCCAAGCTGTTCACGACGCTCATTATCCATGGACGTTGATGATGTGTCAGACAGAAATTCGCAATCAGAACAACAACAAGAACCAATGGAGGTAAGTCTTCATTTAGGTGTTTTTAAAAATTTTATTGTATTTACTTTAGGGTAATAAAATAATTACAAATTTCATCAGGTTGAAGATGACTCATCAGCATCACCTGCCCGCAAAATACATAGATCTAGGACAGTTAGCTGTACTGAATTTTCAGAGGAGCAGCTACGAAACATTGTTGCTAAGATTCTTCAAGTTTCTTGGTCTGAGGATAGTGCTGGTGAGATATTATTTTATAAAATTGTTGCTTTTTAACTGTAGGGTAGTTGTCATTAATTTTTATATCTTTTAACAGGGGGTATATTTGTGCAATCCGTTGCAGCATGTTTACTTGACAATCCAAAATTAAGTCTGGATGAGTTTGCATCACAAGCCCTCATGGATGTTATCATGCAAATCGCGGATGGTTCAGATCCTTTGAATCAGAAGTTACTTGCCATATCAGACACAACAAAACGTCCAAATGAAGATTTAGATGACCCAACAGAGCCACTCGGCTCAGAGTCTGATCCTGACAAGTCAGACTGTCCGACTCCATCACTGCCTCTACCCAAGACTATACCCACTCAGGGCCTAGCTGTTAGTTACATTCTAAGATTTTACAACAATATCAACTTGTATGGGAGGGAACATCCCAAGAAGTGCTCAGAGCCCCCTTTGTGTGATTTGTTACCTAAACTGAGAACTTTGTTAGTGAACCACTTAGTGCTAGTGTTGCAAGGCCACTTCGATCTCGACAAATGCAGGAAGTCACCACTGCTGCCCTACATTTTAATTGGAAACACTCCAATTGGACTTATACCGGAACTTCTGCAAGCTACATATTTGGACAATGAAGTTTTTGAAGAGGTAAACTTATATATTCTTGAGTATATCAAAAATTTACAAAAAAATATTCAAAAATCGATTCTTAGTCAAGAAGTGAGTCAGTCAAAGATTACACAAGAAGTTAAGTAGGTTCCTACTTACATTTATTTGAATGTTATAATACAGATTTTTTTGGTATTTTGTGTGATTTTCAGTGAAGATACATAGATAGATTTCATCTGAACTTACAACAATGTGTATCTTCGGCAGTAACCTTCAAATACGTGTTTTTATCTTATTACAATAAAAGCTCTGAAAGCTGTTGCTTCCTACTTAGATTATAAAGCGCCAAAACCAGTTTTATAATCGGTGGACGCACGTCAGGTGTTCACGCCGCTGCTGCTGGGCATCCGCGAGGAGATGCGTCGCTGCGTGTCCCCGCTGTCGGGGCGGGGGCACGGCGCGGCGCTGCGGGCGCTGCGGGCCCTGTGCGACCTGCGCGCGCCCCCGCGGCACGCGACCCGCCCCGTGTGCGCCCTCATCGCGCGCCTGCCCTCGCTGTGCCCCGACGCGGTCACCACGGCGCCCGGCCGCGAGATCGCCCGGGTCAGCTTCCTCGGACCATTCTTTGCGGTCAGTGATATTGTGATACTTGATGTTTAGCATAAAACATTTGTTGGATTTTAATTGTGATGTTGAACATGTGTTCCATATAACTAAAAGTGATCTGAAAGCAAGTACATATTCCGATTAGTAGTCATTAAAAATTATTGCTGATTATTAAAATGTGACTGGAAAGATGAGCCATTTTGATGAAATTTAATGTTAAGATTGTTAAGTCAGGTTAGAAATGTATTATATTAGTGTTCTGAAACTTATTTAAGATTTAGTCACGTTGTTATTCAGATATCTCTATTTGCGGAGGAGAACCCTCGTCTAGCCGAGCGTTTGTTCGCGACGGGTACTTCGGACCGCAGCCTCGCGTTCGTGCTGCAGCGGGAGATCGAGGCCAGCAGGAACACCCTCCACAGCATCTGTCATAATATTCTACTATGCCCCGAAGCGCGGGAACCTTTCCTCAATTACTTCGCCGCACTCCTACAAAGAAACGAGCGCCGAGCTCAACTGCAAACAGACGAAAGGTCACTCGCCGGTAAGTAGCTCTTACGTCCTTTTTAAAATGAGAAGATGTGTAGGAAAGTGAACAGAAATCGAATGTTTGTTGACGCAAGTGTAACACTAATTTACTTTTACAATGTGATTGACCGTGACATTGTTTCTCGCTAATTAGAAAAAGTACTATTCTCGTCTACATTATTTCAGTTATTTTTCGGTTGACCCGTTCGGCTCTCGACTATGTCTCGAATATAAAACATTGTGCATAACAGATTCACAAGTAGGTGCGCGTATCATGTTTATGTAACTAGATTTGCAGGTAATCGGATTGGATGACCGACTCAGTTCAATACATTAATGTAGGTAGATAACCTCCAGCCAAATGAAATGACGCTTCTGTCAATTGACGACGCAGTTGAGCATGTACCCTACAGACGCGTTTAATAGCCAGCGAAAATAGATTGTGTATATTACGTCCTAATGTCGCTCACCTTACCCTGTCTATTAGACAACTTGCTATTGGACTGATTCCAATATAACTTTCCAAGATTCTTATTGAATCGCGTGCTCGGTAAATATTTTTGTTTACGTGTCTCTCACAATTCAACGACGAACACAAATAAGATTAAATCCTCAAGAGTTAAACAAAATGTCAAGAATATAATCTTTTATTACATAATCAATTGTGATTTATAACGCAGATGCGATGTAGGTATTTAGTAAACAATTTCATAAGAATGCAGGCTATGATGCTGACAACTGGCCTGAATCAATTGAACAATTAGACTCTTATGCGGCGTGTTGAGGATATTGGTAACCTTCGTGCAATTAGAATCTGATAAGATTGTTGCCGCTTCATCTATTTCTATTTATCTGCCAAGATCTCTAAATTACAAAGAAGTAGGTAATATTTTATTATCGTACATGTATTTTAATGACGTAGCTTATACAACGTTCCTACTGTCTTATGCATGAATTATACATAATGCTTTACGTAACACCTAGAATTTGATTAAACTCACTTTACATTTCGCCTACTTTTTGTCTTAGATAAGTGTTGGACCATTACGGAAATGTATAAATTGGTAGTTCTCACGTCTGTAATTATAATTATTTAGTCTTGTTTGTTCACGTAACGTTTCTTTTGCAGGAGATGGGTTTATGTTAAATGTGTGCTCGGTGCTGCAGCTGCTGTCAGTTCGTATAAAACTCGAGAGGGTGTACCCTCTGTATACTTTCCAACCTGATACTTGGGTGAATGTTCGAGATGAAACTAGACTCTACTTCACCGCTCAGGAGGCCCAAGACTGGTTGGATGAACTTAGTAAGTAAGACGTTTACAATACGCGGTAATCAAAAATATAAACAAACATGATGTTCACAAACTTTTTGGCTTTGATGATCAATTTATGTACGCCATTTGAATATCAATGACCCTACAAAAACACTTGATATAATTGCAATACAAAAAAACTTAGTGAAGGTAGAATATAATATTTACAAATAAATAACCCAACCTAATGTCGACTTTGTTGTGTCTAGCTAGTATATTTTGGTATCTCCTCTAAATAGCAAAATACAAAAACGTCATACGTATCTATGTACAAGCTTACTCCTACTTAATCACACAACGGATATACTCGTAGGTACGGTTTCCCCTGTCTAATTTATAAGCATAAACTAAGCTGTTTTTTTTTTTGCTAATGCCAATATTTTCACTCCTGTTCTCCTCTGGCGTTAATTACAAAGTGGTAAGGCCCAATTGCAGAGAACGTTTTAACCTCGGGTTAGCTAACTCAGGTTTAAATGGCGCCACCATCGATTGTAACTACTTCTCATTGGGCCTAAGTGTCGTTCGATGCTTTCAGACAAGGACCCTGGCCACAAGTGGCCGGAAGCCAAGTTCCAGACGGTGTGCTGGTTCCTGACGCTGCACACGCACCACGTCGCTCTCATCCCCGCGCTACACACGCACCAGCGGCGCGTGCGGTCAGTCTATTACATGTTTTCATAAAGCCGCTATATTTAAATTAGAAATAGATTGGATTTCGGGTTTTACTTCAGACCTAAATTATTTAATTAAGGTCCGATAAATGTAAAGTTAACATTGGTCTGTCTTTAGCGTTGAAACTCTTAACAGGGTGTGTAGGTGTTTGAAAAATACCAAGCTTTAAAACGTGTTCGTGGATGATTTTAATGACAGGAGTATAGCCCTAATTTGAGACGCAGTAACAGACAAGGACTAATTTTTTAATTTGTTTTTTCGTAAATCTTTGAAACGAAACGATTCCGATAACGTATATGACAGCAGTTTTTGCCTTTGACCAGTTAAGTTTGCATTCTTGCCTCGTTCCGATTCAGGCGAACGACTTGCACATATTATTGTGTTAATTGCAGGCAGCACATACTGTCAATACAATTTCTGAACAGTGTTCACAATTGGGTGCGTTATTTGACAATGCCTCAAGTCCACTTGTATTGAGTTGAGTTTCCCTTATCTGTATTAATTTGGTTGTCTATTTGGTGGTTAGTGCGTTCCGCGACCTGCAGAAGGTGATCGAGGAGCTGATGGCTGCGGAGCCGCACTGGAGGAACTCCTTCTCCGCGCTGCGGAACAGAGAACTGCTGCGGCGCTGGCGGAGGCAGATCAAACGACTACACAGGTACATACACACAGATCAAACGACTACACAGGTACGTACACACAGATCAAACGACTACCCGGGTACATACACACAGATCAAACGACTACACAGGTACATACACACAGATCAAACGACTACACAGGTACATACACATAGATCAAACGACTACACAGGTACATACACACAGACCAAACGACTACACAGGTACATACACATAAATCAAACGACTACACAGGAACATACACACTGATCAAACGACTACACAGGTACATACACACAGATCAAACGACTACACAGAAACAAACACACTTTGTAGTATTTATGAATTTATTCCATGAATTATGGCAGTAGTTCATAATATTATTAAAAAATGCCGTGATGATGATTTCATGAAAATTAAAATGAGATATTTACCAGATAAATGAAATGTAAAATACCACAATTGAAAACCTAGCCATGAAAGCAATTCAGTTTAGCTTTACCAAAGAGACCCTTTATGTTTTTCAATACGTAACTTTTACAATTTATTTATATTTGCTGGGAAATGACGAAATCCTTGCTGATTAATTTTTCGATAACAATGTTATGAAAATTAACAACGGGCCGGTCTGTTGTCGATGTTAAGTTTATCAGTCATCGAATAGTCAGATAATTAACTGTTCGTTTTTTTATGTAATTTAAGGTTTATATATTTATAATGTGAGGAACAACCTTAGTTGGATTATACCAGAAGTAGTGTATTCATGTGAATTTATGCGTACACAGCTTTAAAGTTAATTATTCAGTGTTCACGATGTCGGGACACAGGTATATAGAAAATACCAATAATCTGTTTGAAGACGATGAGGAAGACAAATGTTTCGTAAAAAGCAACATAACAAAAGCACCGCCATACCCTCTAGGATTGACTATTGTATATGACGACGGACCCATTAGCGAAATAGAAAGACAGCGTCAAATAATGTTGGAAAAGCAAAGAGAAATAGAACAAAGAACTTTAGCTTCTAGCTCTCGAAGCATTGGCCTACTTCGAGACACCGAAAAAAAAGGAGTTGAAACAGCCGAAGAACTTTCGCGCCAAGGAGATCAGCTACAAATCACTAACAAGAGACTTGACGAAATAAACATTAACCTCAACCAAAGCCAAAAGCATTTGAACAGTGTCAAGTCAGTTTTCTATGGGCTCAAGAATCTGTTTTCTAACAAGAGTGACCAAGTAAAACCCAGTCAAACGTCACCTAATCAAAACGTGCAAGCAGCTTCAAGTGCCAGTACTTTAGACTATGCAAATGGGACAATATCTCCTTTAACAAAAGAAACCAGATGCAAATCACATCCGTCTACACAATTGAAAAGTCACGAAGCTAGAACTGCTCCGGTTACAGCCAGACAAAGTGTAGATGACGTATTAGATGCAAACCTTGGTGAAATGGCTCAAACTATAACTAGACTAAAAGGCCTCGCTTGTGCCATTGGGGAGGAAATTGAGCAACAAAATGTCATCATAGATACTATTCAGGATAAGGTAGAAACTGCAGACATAAAGATTAGCAAACAGAATAAACAAATGAACAAACTCCTTGGTAAATGATGTCTTATTAATAATTGTAATATCTGTGAACTACATGTGCTGCAATGTGCATATTTATCACACTAAAGGGGAAGAAGGACTAAGCTATTTTTTTATATTGTGCCAGTGTTTATTTTTAATTAATCAGTATAACCTAATTTATATTATATAATAATATTCAGATACTATTGTAAAAACACCATAAGCAAAATCAATTATTTTTATCTTTGTATCAATTAGCTTATCACAAATGTAATACATAATGTTAGGTACTGCATTAAATTTTAATGATGAAAGTTAAAATAAGTAACGGACTTTTATAAAACTACTAGCTAACCCTGTAAACGTTTGTTTACAGGGCGTTACGTTACGTTAGGGTTGTCCAACACCATTATCACTTAGGGGTATGAAAATAGATAGTAACCGATTCTCAAATCCATTGAATATGCATATAAAATTTGGTAAAAATCGGTAAAGCCGTTTCTGAGGAGTAAGGTAACATTGTGACACGAGAGTTTTATATATAAGACGAGAATTTTATATAAAAGATTTATATAACAAATATTATAATAATAAATGTAGAATTTTATACACAAACGTGCAAGCTGTTTTCTTGTTATTATTATTCTTTCTATTAATATCTCCAAAATTCTTATTTCAAAATTAACAAAAATATAGCTACAATGTTTTTTCTTCCATAAAATAAGATAAAATATTAAATCTATACATCACTGCACGCACTGAATTGCATTCGGTGCAAAATGTAAAAAGGTAGTTTTGGTTATCTTAAGAATGTAATAATACACTTATACATTTATACACAATACAAAATCGATTTGCCATCCTACTAATATTATAAATGTGAAAGTTTGTGAGGATGTATGGATGGATGTTTGTTACTCTTTCACGTAAAAACTACTGGTTGGATTTGGATGAAACTTTGCAATAATATAGGTTATACATCAGAATAACACATAGGGTACTTTTTACCGCGGGAAAACATCCCATTCCCACGGGAAACCGACTTCCACGCGAACGGAGTCGCGGGCGGCCACTAGTAGTATTATCTTTATGAGCTTTTTATAAACTGAAATAGGTTCCTTCACCTAACTGCTGAAATTTGTAATTAGTAGTAGTTTAAGTAATAAATACGCCCTTAACATATTCAATAAGTCCTTTTTTGTTGTTTTTCAGATCGAAGCAATGTGCTGAAACAGCTCTCCTAGACAGTGATCTGATGCGTCGCAGTCTGCAGTTTTACGCGTCTGTCTGCGCAATGTTGACCAACCAGGTAATATAACTAAACGCTTTACTATTCAACACAGAAATATTGATAAATAATGTATCAAGTACAAAGATATTATATCGAATAACTGATACATACTGATACATAAATACTGTTAATACTTGAGTATTCACACCCTCTCTTTCATATCTCTTATGGAGCTACACACAAACCTAAAAGGATTATGTAGTTCTCTTTCCTTTGTAAAATATTGTTTGTATATCTTTATAATAAATAAATAAATAAAATAAAATAAATAATGAACATTAAAAATAGATTTTGACAGTCAATTTTTATTTTGTGTCAAATTCCGAACTATCTTTCTCTAATAGTTTGTGCTATGAGATACCAGTGAATGGGTTATGAAATGCAATAGAACCGGTAATATTTGAGAGAAGCTTTGTATTTGTATACAGCAAGTGATCGTGTTATGTTAACATGTGTTTGTATGTAATTTGTGATCGTGTTATGTTGACATGTGTTTGTGTGTAAGCTATCGGCGGCGGTATCCGGCGGCGGCGGCGCGGCGGCGGCGTTCCGCGCCACGCCCGAGTGGTACGTGGAGGACATCGCCGAACTACTGCTGTTCTCTGTGCAGTACGTGGACTTATAATATTACACTTATTATTTTAAGCTTTGTCCCGAGTTTCCCCGTGCTTCGGAAGGCACGTTAAGCCGTTGGTCCCGGGTTCTTTTCCACTTCGTACTCGCCAAACCAAGTCAGGTTCAAGAAGAAGAAGTTATTATTTATTTACTAAGTAAGAGTTCGAGGTGAGCAAGAGTGTAATGTTAGAAGAACTTCGGGAAACTTTGGATTTGAACTTGCAAAAAAAACCGTTTTTGATTGTGGATCTGTCCTATCAATCATTCTTGGTGAATTGTCTAGATAACTATGGAAACCGTGTCAAAATCTGGAACAAATTTAAGATGGAGTTAGCAGATAAATATATAATCACGGCGACTTTTCTTTATAATTTTTACATCAATAATTTTATCATCCAAAAAACAGAGTACCTGTTTGGTGGAGTAAGTAAAACTAAGTTTTATGACAAGAATTTTTATTTATTTTTTAATTATCCCGCAGGTACGCTCCTCAAATAGTAGCGGAATACATGGAAGACCCTATCATAACCTGGCTATTGACTGCCATCTGCCACTCGCACGTAATCAAGAATCCTTATCTGGTCGCCAAAATTGTCGAAGTTCTATTCGTTATCAACCTATCGGTCCCTCTTAAGCTGAAGAGTGTTTACGAGAAGTTCATGGACCACCCGATGTCGCAGACGGCCTTGCCGAGTGCTCTGATGAAATTCTACACGGATATAGAAACCACGGGTCAGAGCACAGAGTTCTATGATAAGTTCACCATTCGATTCCACATCAGCATCATACTGAAGGGCATGTGGGAACGGCCCATTCATAAACAGGTGAGTTGATATAAATAATATAATTTTAAAACTTATTTATTTTACAGGTGGTTTAGCTAAAGTGTTGATTGTTTACATTGAACTAAAGAAATTTAAACTATACTATGCTGGCTTTAAGGTGCATTTTTACTTAGATGTAAATTAATTGTCGCCAGGCTATAGTGAAAGAATCTCGATCTGGGCGACAGTTCGTCAAGTTCATCAACATGCTGATGAACGACACCACATTCTTGCTGGATGAATGTCTCACGGTAAGTGAAATTATATCATTAAATTCGAAATATGTTTTTTTTATTTTTACTTTATTAGTGGTTTAGTCAAAACAATAACTCGGTCAGAACCTATCATTATAGTATTTAAAATATAGTGTAAGTATGTGAAATTTCAAAAAAAAATCATTTTTTTTTCTCCCATGCTTTAGCATAATTTTTTAAGTTAAAAGCAAAGCTAAGTGTATTTTCGTTTTGTTTTGTGCATTTCAACGTACAGGCTCGACAATACGGCAGTCAATGTCAAAGTGCAAGTTTTTTTACTTTTTTCATAATGACTACGAAAACTATAAATTGTATGAAAATCGGCGCCCCTACAGTCCGGCCACCGAGAAAATGCGTTTCTGACACACTGTGTTTGAAATAACGAGGTAACTTTGAAAGGCCGTCTACGAAATCAAACAAAAAAAAGTCGTCTATTTTGACCCTACAAACAAATAATAAGCAATAAAATGATATTAAGTCACACTGGTTTTAAATTTTATAACTGTGGGCTTACTGTAAGGGTAATAATTACTGATAAAATATGTATTTTTAAAAATATAAACAACACTACTTCTAAACAGTACAAGGTTATGTACTAAGATATTTTTGTAGGGATGTGCTAAAAATATCAGTCAATTTTAAAGTTATCAATCAATTGCTAATAAAAAAGCAGAATTAGTAGCTTGGTTATAAAAACATGATATCTACATAAATATGGACATGCTTGAAGCATAACTATTGCGGTTAGTGAAAGAAAATAAATCGGTAAATGTTCGATATGAAATAGACGAATTGGCTCTGCAGTACGGTCATCGGGTACTGAGACTTATACCATATCATTGCCAATACAATGCTATTGAGTTTCGTTTGTAAAAAGGCAGCAGTTGGATTTTCTTGCTAGTTCTTTCCCACCTTGGGCTTAGCTTCAAAATTATACAAGTATCTTTAGGGCCGGTTTTTCAATAGCCAGATAAAATCTATCTGAAAGAAAATCAGTATGTTTTTGTTGCACGTCGAACATAAATACTTGACATATGTATGAAGTGACAATGAAAACATACCTCTTATCAGTCAGTTAGCATTTATCAGACTATTGAAAAATCAGCCCTTAATCTAATTATTTACGTTCCTACAATAAAACAATACTGTTTAGATTTTTTTATTTTATTTCACCTAGATTTTAACTCGTAGCAACATGAAACTATTTTTATATTATAAATAAAATAAAAATAAGATAAACAAGTTTTTTCTGTTGATTGAAAAATAATTTATCAATGTTGTTTTTTACCCCAACACTAATGGCATGTGTCACAAACGCATTCTCTCGGTGGCCAGACTATAGTATTCACTACGGGAAATTATTTTTGTAAGCAGTTAACTAATAGATTCGATTACGAATTTCGGCAAGTGAATCGAACGTTCGCACTCGGCCTAAGGTTACGATCCTTGTTATCATGAACGCTACATATTGGCCCCGATTCTGAAAACATTCTCTAAACTAAACTAAAACTATCGCTGCCACTTACTCATCAATAGTATAAGACAGAGACAGGTCATCATTTTACAGGACTAAAAACTAAAATGTACGTGCAATAAGACACGGCGAAGGCAATTTTAGGCTAGTCCTCAGCGTATTTCGTTCAATTTTACAATGATGTGGACTAAATTTAGTGAGACCAATGTACCTGTCTTGTTCTAATACGAAGCATGAGAAAGTGACAGCGATATTTTTAATTTAGTTTTAGAGAGTGTTTTGAGAATCGGGGCCGTGTCTTTATATCTTGCCGTGTCTCTATTATCTGTTACCGTGGTCGCAGTACCTGAAGCGCATCCACGAGGCGCAGGAGGCGCAGGAGGCGGGCGCCGCGGCCGCCGAGCGCGCGCTGGCGCAGGACGAGCGCCAGTGCCGCTCCTACCTCACGCTCGCCAGGTACGTGGCTGTAGGAACAACGCTACTGACATCTGTTACCGTGGTCGCAGTACCTGAAGCGCATCCACGAGGCGCAGGAGGCGCAGGAGGCGGGCGCCGCGGCCGCCGAGCGCGCGCTGGCGCAGGACGAGCGCCAGTGCCGCTCCTACCTCACGCTCGCCAGGTACGTGGCTGTAGGAACAACGCTACTGACATCTGTTACCGTGGTCGCAGTACCTGAAGCGCATCCACGAGGCGCAGGAGGCGCAGGAGGCGGGCGCCGCGGCCGCCGAGCGCGCGCTGGCGCAGGACGAGCGCCAGTGCCGCTCCTACCTCACGCTCGCCAGGTACGTGGCTGTAGGAACAACGCTACTGACATCTGTTACCGTGGTCGCAGTACCTGAAGCGCATCCACGAGGCGCAGGAGGCGCAGGAGGCGGGCGCCGCGGCCGCCGAGCGCGCGCTGGCGCAGGACGAGCGCCAGTGCCGCTCCTACCTCACGCTCGCCAGGTACGTGGCTGTAGGAACAACGCTACTGACATCTGTTACCGTGGTCGCAGTACCTGAAGCGCATCCACGAGGCGCAGGAGGCGCAGGAGGCGGGCGCCGCGGCCGCCGAGCGCGCGCTGGCGCAGGACGAGCGCCAGTGCCGCTCCTACCTCACGCTCGCCAGGTACGTGGCTGTAGGAACAACGCTACTGACATCTGTTACCGTGGTCGCAGTACCTGAAGCGCATCCACGAGGCGCAGGAGGCGCAGGAGGCGGGCGCCGCGGCCGCCGAGCGCGCGCTGGCGCAGGACGAGCGCCAGTGCCGCTCCTACCTCACGCTCGCCAGGTACGTGGCTGTAGGAACAACGCTACTGACATCTGTTACCGTGGTCGCAGTACCTGAAGCGCATCCACGAGGCGCAGGAGGCGCAGGAGGCGGGCGCCGCGGCCGCCGAGCGCGCGCTGGCGCAGGACGAGCGCCAGTGCCGCTCCTACCTCACGCTCGCCAGGTACGTGGCTGTAGGAACAACGCTACTGACATCTGTTACCGTGGTCGCAGTACCTGAAGCGCATCCACGAGGCGCAGGAGGCGCAGGAGGCGGGCGCCGCGGCCGCCGAGCGCGCGCTGGCGCAGGACGAGCGCCAGTGCCGCTCCTACCTCACGCTCGCCAGGTACGTGGCTGTAGGAACAACGCTACTGACATCTGTTACCGTGGTCGCAGTACCTGAAGCGCATCCACGAGGCGCAGGAGGCGCAGGAGGCGGGCGCCGCGGCCGCCGAGCGCGCGCTGGCGCAGGACGAGCGCCAGTGCCGCTCCTACCTCACGCTCGCCAGGTACGTGGCTGTAGGAACAACGCTACTGACATCTGTTACCGTGGTCGCAGTACCTGAAGCGCATCCACGAGGCGCAGGAGGCGCAGGAGGCGGGCGCCGCGGCCGCCGAGCGCGCGCTGGCGCAGGACGAGCGCCAGTGCCGCTCCTACCTCACGCTCGCCAGGTACGTGGCTGTAGGAACAACGCTACTGACATCTGTTACCGTGGTCGCAGTACCTGAAGCGCATCCACGAGGCGCAGGAGGCGCAGGAGGCGGGCGCCGCGGCCGCCGAGCGCGCGCTGGCGCAGGACGAGCGCCAGTGCCGCTCCTACCTCACGCTCGCCAGGTACGTGGCTGTAGGAACAACGCTACTGACATCTGTTACCGTGGTCGCAGTACCTGAAGCGCATCCACGAGGCGCAGGAGGCGCAGGAGGCGGGCGCCGCGGCCGCCGAGCGCGCGCTGGCGCAGGACGAGCGCCAGTGCCGCTCCTACCTCACGCTCGCCAGGTACGTGGCTGTAGGAACAACGCTACTGACATCTGTTACCGTGGTCGCAGTACCTGAAGCGCATCCACGAGGCGCAGGAGGCGCAGGAGGCGGGCGCCGCGGCCGCCGAGCGCGCGCTGGCGCAGGACGAGCGCCAGTGCCGCTCCTACCTCACGCTCGCCAGGTACGTGGCTGTAGGAACAACGCTACTGACATCTGTTACCGTGGTCGCAGTACCTGAAGCGCATCCACGAGGCGCAGGAGGCGCAGGAGGCGGGCGCCGCGGCCGCCGAGCGCGCGCTGGCGCAGGACGAGCGCCAGTGCCGCTCCTACCTCACGCTCGCCAGGTACGTGGCTGTGGGAACAACACTACTGACTTATGTGCGCCCAAATTCAAAACATTCGGGGCGGCTAATACTTCGTGAATAAAAACACTGATGACAGAACCACTTACACAATGACACGCACTTTACACTCGCCAGACAGATGTTTACAATCCTACTAATATTATAAACGTGAAAGTTTGTGAGTATGGATGGATGTATGTATGTATGAATATTTGTAACTCTTTCACGTAAAAACTACTGGACGGATTTGAATGAAACTACAGTAATATAGGTTATACATCAGAATAACACATAGGGTACTTTTTACCGCGGTAAAACATCTCATTCCCACGGGAAATAGACGGACAGAGTCGCGGGCGGCCACTGGAAAACTCAAAATCACCTTTGAAACAAATACTAACTTTCTCTTACCAGGTTTTGACCATCTTTACATTGCCAGATTTTGACACTGAATACCAGTTTACTTCATAACGTATATCGACTCTACACTTGCCAGGTTTTGATACTGCAACTTATACCAAAAGAACTGTATATGTATGTATATTGTATTTAAATACAGTAAAAGCTCTTTATTCGCGGGGTATATGTTCCGCGAATATGGAATGGTAATTAATATGGGGTTATAGAGGATACGTTCCTAGTTGACAAAATAAAAAAGTAAATTTATAAAAAACAGTTCAATTCAAGTTTTTGACATACGAGTATTGTGAATTTAACATTTCCTCCAAGTCGATTTCAATCAAATCATCATCTTGCGACGCAAGCAATTCCTGAACGTCACTTGACTGTTCGAAGTGTTCGAACCCATCTCGTCCTATTCCACTCGCAATTTCGGCAATGTTTTCAGTTAAAGTTTGAATTTTCTCATTTCTTTTCGATTTTTCATTTTGATCCGCGAATAAAGAAATTTTATGCCGCGAATTAAGGAATTAGGTCACATTTTTTTAATCCGCGAATAGTGACAACGCGTATGAAGGAAGCGCGAGTAAGAAGCTTTTACTGTATTTCAATGTTCGTAGTATGTTTAAAAATTCAGTATCCCTTTTAGGTACTATTGTTAAGCTTTCACTCGCAGCTAAATTGCTGCCGTGGGAGTTGCTTAAAATTATTTCTTTGTGCTCACTTACATCATAAAAGGAACACCTGCACCAAATTTCTTGGCCCTAACTTTAATAGTTTACACTCGACGATGACAAATCAGTCAGACATTCAGGACTTGTCCTACTATCCTACTAATATTATAAATGTGAAAGTTGGTGAGGATGTATGGATGGATGTTTGTTACTCTTTCACGTAAAAAGTACTGGATGGATTTTGATGAAACTTTACAGTAATATAGTTTATACACCAGAATAACATATAGGGTACTTTTTACCGCGGGAAAACTTCTCATTCCTACGGGAAAACGACTTCTACGCGAACGGAGTCGCAGGCGGCCAATAGTTATTTTACAAGTTTCTTGATATGGAATCTTATCAACGTTTTCACCGTGTGTCATGGTGTAGGGAGACGGTGGACATGCTGGAGTACCTGACGGTGGAGATCGTGGAGCCGTTCCTGCGGCCGGAGCTGGTGGAGCGGCTGGCGTCCATGCTCAACTTCAACCTGCAGCAGCTGTGCGGCGCCAAGTGCAACAACCTCAAGGTCAGAACCACTATAGCACTACGCTTATTTCAGGATATGAACCTGGCTCGTCTTTTGTTGGCTGCCGATATTTCGGTATAGTTGTGATTATAAAAACTTAAAGAATAACGGCGTGTCGAAAGTATAAGTTTTACAGACCTTGTCCACGGTACGCTCCACAGAGACCGTGGGACTCCATAACGGTCACGTAGTTTATGCACATTTCCTTAGATTTTCCAGACAATTTCATGCGATTGCTTCTTTATTTTTTTTATCTATATGGCTTTCGCTAAATATTATCCGTCTAAACCCGTCGTCGTCCAGCCCTCATTACATTTTCCTGACAGAAGTGTTTGTAATTCCAGGTCCGGCGGCCGGAGAAGTACGGCTGGGAGCCGCGGCGGCTGCTGGCGCAGCTGGTGGACATCTACCTGCACCTGGACGCGCCCGCCTTCCACGCCGCGCTCGCCGCCGACGAGGTACATACCACTTACGACACAAGGGACTGATTGTATACAGGGTGGACGAAACGCTAAGCTAAGGACAGATGACAAAAAAATATATAAAAAAAATTCGTTCCAGGTCAAGTAGATTAAATTATGGGTTTTTTTTTGGCAAGATAGCCGACATCAGGGACTGGACGTAAAATGTTATTAGTAACGCAATTACATTATAATTACCTACTAACAATTGATGGATTTAAATTGGCCGAATATTAACTTTTTGTTTTAAGTTAAAACGAACAACCTTTGATGGTTTTTTAATTACCACGACTGTAATTGTTAATTTTTGTTATCATGAAAACCCCTTCTATTAATCACAGTTAAAAATGGAACTTAACTTTCTCAGTTTCAATTTAAAGTGCAGTTTCTTTGTTGCCCAACATTGATATTAAGGGCCCTTCCTTAGTAACTAAAAACGGCAGAATTAGCCGTTTTCTATTAGCTGTTACTTACAAAATATATGATATTTCCCACTGATATTTCAAATATATAATAAAGAACGTAAATGTGATGGGAGGACTGTTTTAAAAACACGATTGGAATAATTTTGCTCGATAGAAAAAAATCCTGAAGTCACCTCTAAAATTACATATAAATGCACATTAAGACGGTGTTTTACAATGATAAGTCTTATAAAATCGCAAACTGATAGATTTTTACCTTTTCTATGTCGTGACTGTTTTAGATTTCTGAGAAATTGAACATTTTATTAACTTTTTGATAATAAATGTGTTTGGCGCTTACGCCACTTAATTTCGAGGCCGTTGATTCTATAGGAACCGCGTTCCCCGAACCCCCGCCTAAGGCGTAGAATCGTAGCGAAATCTGAATTTTCGCTGACCGCCTAAGCCCCTTAATATAATTTAGCACCAACTTTAACAGACTACTGAAAAAACTAACCGATTTTGGCAAGTTACTCAAATAGTTGACGCGTTTAGTCTGAATACTAACAGTTTCCATAATGGAGAATGTTACTAGGTATGCCAAATCGCTTGAAATTTTGTCTCAGTAAAGCCTGTATGCATACAAATACACTAGTTTTTGTTGTAATCAAAAATACCCAGTAGTTTTGATTTTATAGGCATTCAAAGTTTCGAAAAATATCGAGTCCCGCTAACAGTCACCTGACCGCTTGTGACGTCTTACCACAACGCGCCAGCGCTGGCGCATATAGCTGGCGCAGTATTTTATTTTATTTTTTTATTTATTTAACATTTAATGTATATTTTTTTTGTGTTTTCGGTCGCGTATTAGTAAATATAAATATTATTCGTTATTATACGTTAATAGTAAATATTATTCTATTAATAAATTGGCTATAGGTTTCGAAAAAAGGTAATCGTGTAATCTATCTAAAATAGATGAATTAATGGCTGCGCATTATTTATCAAGAAATAGTGATTTTGTTGCCGCCGAAATGTTTGATATGTTCTAAACTGTTTTATCAAAACAAAATAACCGATATAATAAAAATACTAATGGAAGAATGCAAGTCCAATAGTAGAAGTATGTACCTACCTACCTATCATTATTTTTTTTACGTTAATGACTACAAATCATGTACCATAGTTTTGTAGCTATAGGTAGGTACGTCCTTCTAATATTATAAATGTGAAAGTTTGTGAGTATGGATGTATGAATGTTTGTTACTCTTACACGTAAAAACTACTGCCCCCAAGTCAAGTGGCAAGTGATATTCGCGATAGCGAGTGAATAGAAAAAATATGTATGAAACTGTCAAATTGCAAGCTTGTCAAAAATTTATTCTATTCACTTGCTATCGCAAATATCACTTGCCACTTGACTTGGGGGGCTGGACGGATTTGGATGAAACTTTGCAGTAGGTTACACATCAGAATGACACATAGGGTACTTTTTACCGCGGGAAAACTTCTCATTCCCACGGAAACCTACTTCTACGCGAACGGAGTCGCGGGCGGCCACTAGTATGTATACAAAGATACCGCTCTTCTAAGTAAATTTAAATAAATACATGCATTGATTTAGTACTAACTAGCTTTAGTTAGCAGCTTCGCCCGCGTTTCCCTCGGGAACTGTACATTTTCCCAGGATTAAAAGAAGCCTATGGATTATTTCAGTCTTCGTCCAGATCAGTTCAGTACTTTTTGTGTGAAAGATAACAAACACAAACACAATCTTCCGCGTTTATTATATTACTAGGAAGAAGGATACCTATACGATCTAGATGTAGGTAGTTGAACGTTACAGATGCACTTTACCTTTACTATTTTATTTAAGTAATTTAATTTATTTTTTATTGCAAATGTAGATGATATGAACTAAACCTCTTTTATTTATTTGTATTTTTACTAACAAATTGTTTAATGGTATTGGTTATGTTCAAGTTAAAAGATTTGGTGATGTATGTATGTATCCTTTGGAACTGTAAAAAACAACTTTTCCGGCGAATTAATGGTTGTATTTTTACATTTAGGCACAACACATGATTTCCTAGTAGTTGGATTAGTCATTTTTAAAAGTATTTAGGTTTAATTTAGACGACAAGTGCGCGCAACCGCGAGCGTACTGAGTGAGCCAGACCGAGCGAGTTGTGGTGTGACGTCACACCGCCACCGGCAGCCCGCGTCGTGCGGTAGCAACTTATTTTACTTATAAATCGGAAACTAATTGACGCATCGAAATAATTCTTTCACCAGTATTTTTTATTTTTGACAGAGAATACGAAGAGATAATAATCAAAATTGGTTAACATTCTCCATTTCCGTTGCAGAGATCGTTCCGCAAGGAGTTGTTCGAAGAAGCCGCCGTGCGACTCGCGAAGTCTTGCATCAAGACTCCCACCGAGATAGAGCGGTTCAAGGCGCTGGCTGAGAACGCGTACCGGATCGTAGGTACGTCACTTAGCAGGGAGTTTATCACATTATTGAAGTTTGAATATGGTGACAAGGAAGAAAGGTTCTTAGTAGAGTGGTTATAGTTTTGTAACACCTGATATTAAATTGACATACTTGAATATTAAGAATATTGTTTATTTGGATTGAGGCTATTTGCAATTATTTATTTGTTTGCTAATGGCCCCGATTCTCAAAACACTCTCTAAAACTAAATTAAAAATATCGCTGTCACTTTCTCATGCTTCGTATTAGAAAAAGACAGGTACATTGGTCTCACTAAATTTAGTCCACATCATTGTAAAATTGAACGAAATGCGCTGAGGACTAGCCTAAAATTGCCTTCGCCGTGTCATATTGCACGTACATTTTAGATTGACAGGACTAAAATGATTACCTGTCTCTGTCTTAACCTATTGAACAGTAAGTGACAGCGATGGTTTTAGTTTAGTTTAGAGAGTGATATCAGAATCGGGGCCAATGTACACTGACTGGGTAGTCCTATATGTATCAATAAAAAGATTATGTAACTTAATTGAACAGGACTATAATTTTCCATAAATTAAGACTTTACCAATATCATTCATTCCATTTCGTTCTACATAGACTTAATATGAGTTAGAGTGGTAGAGTAGGTAGAGTCTAGCTGTAGGCTCTGACTGCAGCGATTACTGGGTTGACTCGACCGGTGAAATACCACCGTCGCACAGAAAACCATAGTGAAGTAGGGACGATGTTCCTGCGTTTCGTTCGGTGAATGCGGTATCCGGTGCCCAATTTTGTCAAAGGCTCAGCAACACACCCCCAACACCGACTGTGTTGAGGGTGGTCATGGGCGGCGGTGATCACTTACCATCAGGTGACCCGCTTGCTCGTTTGCTAGCTTCTCTCAAAAAAAAAAAAAAAAAGCAGTTAATATTCACGTAACACTTGTCCCGCAGTGTCGAACCAGCAGAAGAGTGACGAGTTTGCTGACGCGCCGGAGGAGTTCCGCGACCCGCTCATGGACACGCTGATGACCGACCCCGTGCTGCTGCCCTCCGGGAAGGTACTGCTGCTTATATTATACCGATACTACCTACCGTGGCCGCCCGCGACTGAGTTCGCGTGGAAGTCGCTTCCCCCCGTGGGAATTTATATTATACATCGGTATAGTACTACTAGTGGCCGCTTGCGACTACGTTCGCGTGGAAGTCAGTTCCCCGTGGGAATGAGATGTTTTCCCGCGGTAAAAAGTACCCTCGGTGTTATTCTGATGTATAACCTATATATTACTGCAAAGTTTCATCCAAATCCGTCCAGTAGTTTTTACGTGAAAGGGTAACAAACTTTCACGTTTATAATATTAGTAGCATGTTCTTATTGTATGCTAAAATTTAATAAATTTAGTTATGTCTGTCTAATAAATACATAGATTAAAAATAGTTTTCATGAGTACCCTTATAAATATATAGCTCCTACGGAATTGATTTTCTGTTGTATAGATAGATATAGGGTCAATTTCAGAATCTCCGCGTCTTAAGGTCAGATAAAACAGCTATTTTCGTAACTTAACATTTTTTTTATTATATTGTAGGTAATGGATCGATCAGTGATTCTCCGGCACTTACTAAACAGCGCCACAGACCCCTTCAACCGACAACCGCTCACCGAAGACCAGCTGACTCCAGGTACCTATCTACTATACTTACAAAATATCGCCAACAATACTTTGAAATACAAAATTTATAATAAAATATTTTTTTTCACAGCAACGGAACTTAAAGAAAAGATATTGCAATGGCAGCAACAAAAGAAACAGTCGTAAGCACCCAATGCAGAAGTCTGATTGTATATAATACACACATGTTTATGAAGAGGACTAGTCTGGCGTTGGCCAGAGATCAATGGACTTTAGTCCACACGCGGAATGTGAGATTATTCTAAGTATGTATGATATTCAGTGCAAATGTTTCGCAATGTATCAAGAAACATAACAATAACCATTCTTATATAACAAATTAGATGAACGACGTATTATATAAAAAGGCTGCACCTTGTCCGTATTAACCATAATTGTTTGAAAATCCACTATATTTTTTTGTCCAGTGTATAAGATCTATCTCTATTTTTCTCTCTAATGGCCTAGTAAGTTGACGAAACATTTTAGCACGAGTAGGATGTATGTAGATTTGGAATTTAACTAGTATTGTGCATTTTATGATAATGATCGTGGACGTCGTGCAAATCTTCATTAGTGTGACTAATGTTGAGTAGAACTACATGGTATGGAATGTTAATGTCTATTTTTTTTTTTAAAATTTTAAGTAAATTGTCTTATTTTATACATACAAATATACATAGTGATATTTTAGTGTTTATTAGTGGACCTAATTTAATCTCTAATATTGATTTCTTTCCTCCATATTTTTAGGACTGTTAAAAGTGAAATGGATTGGCAACTATTAATTTAGGATTAAAGTTAAAGATTAAATTGGTTAGCATTATTAGAAACCAATTTGATTTTTAAGGTACTTATGACCCAGCCACTGCCAAATTTTAATTATTTATCAACAACAAACTCTTAGTGTTAAAGAGAAGGCATTCACAAATCCATTTCAAATAAAATTACCATACTGGTCTCACTTGTATAATAATAATTCAACTATATTTTATCTTTATATTATGAAGATTATTATATAAATAAAGACTTTTATGTTGATAATGTCAATAAAAATAAATGTAAAAAGGTTGCTTTGTTTCAATCAAACGCCATACTATAGGAAAACATAACTATATTTTTGGATTGAGCTTACAAACTAACAAAATAAGTTATTGTCATCATGATCATGCAACTGTTTGTTCTGAAGTTGAATTCTTACTTAACAAATAAATTATAAGGCACTTGTATTTCATAACAAGATATTTAGCCATTAATATTAATACAAATCATAATTATACATTCATAACCCACTTCATATTAAGATGAGAATTGTTAATATTGACTAACACCAGATTAAATGCATTAGTAACTTTACATAACTTGGTATACTCTCCTCAGTTTCAGCTATAAAAGAAATGGTAATCTATAAGCTAACAAACAAGATATCATGTAAAGCATCCCAAAATAGAAGTTGAGCCTGGCAGTTTGTCTTGGCACAGACCTCATACTCTCTGGGTCTCTAAACCGCCTCTCAATTTCAAATGCTCTGGGCAAAGTCAACATCGGAAGCAAGAACCACAGAGAGTGACGGACTGAGGCCACCACAAACATAATGTATGGAATAAACAGTAAAAATGCATAAAGTAGAAAAGCTGATGTTTTACCTATCAAAATTGCTAAAGTAACTATTTCAGCTTTACTGTCAGTTTGTAAATCTCTTGTGTTGTTACTATGCAATATAGCCTCTGTATTTAAAGCTAATGGTATGGCATAGTAAATGATAGGCCAGTCAACTCTCCCAGTTTGAGCTAAGAAAGCAAACACAACAGATACAGGTCCAAATATTACTAAGACTAGGATATCACCTAAAGCTATATACTTTAATCCTATACCACCAGTGTACAGAAAGGATGAAGACAAACCTCCAAAATATACTAAAGCTAGATGCTCCATTCGAGCAGGAGACATAATCACAAGTGGAACAAAAAATGCACACCCAGCTAAGTACAGTATGGCACCTAAAGATACAACTTCATCCACACTAAGAAGATGGTCCACAAGAGTTCTGTCATCAGATTTTCTATTATCAATACCTTAACCAAGGTCAAAATAGGTATTGACGACATTTCCAGCACCGTGAACTGGCAGCACAGTTGCCACCGTCAGCAGCAGAGTTAGCCAACTGAAACTGCTCTCGCCAGGCAGCCGGTATGCTAGCGCAGCGCCAAGAAGTGTCGGCAGAATGCTTGCACTCAGCGACCATGGTCGCAAAGCTACCACGTATGTGCGAACTTTCATCAAAGGATTATGGGTAGCAATTTTTACTTCTTTAGGCTGCTCCAGAAGGTTTCCTTCCGCTGTGTTGGAATTTTCAGAATGCATTTCGTTGTCCATGATAATTTCCTATTCAATAGCGATAACTATGCCTATTATGAACACTTTAGAGGGTTAACAAAATGGGATACATTTTTAAAGTTGTTTACCGTTATAAAACAGATAGAAATACCGTAGCCGCAAGTAGAACTTGGTAAAAACAAGCTATCACTATCAAATTAAATCAAACAAAAATGACGTATGACTTTGACATTCAATCAAAATTTACTTTGACATTCAATCACACCGACAAAAGCAAAATAGAGGGACGATGTGTTTCCATTTATCTATTGGTTTTCTTTTACGATAGAAAAGTTCTTTTATTTTAAATTTAGTTTCCTCATTTTTTTTATTTACAAAAAAGCTTTTAATAAGGTAAAATATAAATCTTGTAAAAAAAAAATGAAATAAATTAAAAAAAACATGTTGTTTATTAATGTTGGCACTGCTATTCAATCATTTGTGATTGATCACTAAGCGAATTGATTGATAACCTAACACATTGTTTTGATACACGATTTTGTGATTGAGAATTGTGTCCGTCGCTGGGAACACTCTGCATTTTACGTGGTTACGACTATATTAATAAAAGAGGACTTCAAAAGCACAAGTAAGTTTATTTAATGAAAAGAGGCACTTACACAGTAAATTTAAATTAAATATTAATAATTGCAACAGCAGCACCTTTTGCTGCATCCCCACCTGAAGTGAACTCTAATGGAATACTGTAATGTTGTTCCACGGCTTGCTGCAGTACTACATTTCTTGACAAACCTGATCCATTTCCTACTATTCTTTTTATTTTCGCATTCTTTAGTATTTCCTTTGGCATCATGCAGTGCAA
The DNA here is from genome assembly GCA_916618145.1 of Emmelina monodactyla. Lineage (NCBI taxonomy): Eukaryota > Metazoa > Arthropoda > Insecta > Lepidoptera > Pterophoridae > Emmelina > Emmelina monodactyla. The sequence continues at coordinate 2,731,591 of OU745319.1, forward strand.
GTTCTGTATTAAACTGTCACATAGAGACTTGAAGACGGAGCCGAGTTGGATATTAGACAGATCGATATTTTCTACTGAGGCTCTAGCAGTAGGGCTATGTCGCTCACCCAATAACAATGGATTTATGTTCATAGAAGTATTGGCTGGGGCTTCCTTTCCCATTGTAATAAGTTTTTCCCATAATTTTGATTGTGGTACGGAGAAGCCAAATTCCAGCATCCATTGTTGTAGCATCTTAACAAATGTAGCCAAAACATTTCCACCATTTAAAGATGCTGCCACCACAAGATATGTATTGTTGAAATAAGGCAAGTGTTCAATGGTCCCGCAACCCAGATCTGTAATATGTTCTACCACGAAAGCCAGTTGTGCAGATGTAGATATATTTAGAACTGCATCACTTTCACTTTCGATGGTTGAAAGAATAGAACATTGCAAGTCTCCTAAAGCTGCTCCTACAGGAGTACCCTCTGCTATTCCATGCCATGATGTACTCAGTTTGCCTGCAGCTGATCCACTTTTTGCTATTTTTGGAAGTAATTCAACAGGGAAGTCTATGGATTTTAATATTTCCAAGTTCCACTCATTTTTTTCTGTGTTAAAGTATCCCCAACTGGCAGCATTTTGGTCTGACATCACAGGCATCTTCAGGTCGCAAAGCATTGCTACCACAAAATCCTGAACAGTTCCAGCATAGTTAAATTTCTTCAGTTTATCTGGTTTATGTTTTAGCATCCACAGCAAAGTAGCACATCCATAACCTGAGTAACACTTGAGGTGTGAGTCAGGTTTAGGTAGAGTATCTAAGAACTCTGGTTTGCACCTTGTGTCCTGCCATGTGTACAAAGCTGACATATTTTCTCTGAGCGCCTCAAATCTAATAACTGCACCATCTTTTTCCACCTTTTCCCATGCACTGTAAATAATAAAAAAAAATCCTTTGTAAGAAATATATTTATGGGCAAAGCAAAACAATTTTTTATTTAAAAATAAATTTAAGCTTCTTGAAATTTTTGGCCCACATAAAAATACAAAGTAGGTACCTACTCCTAGTAAAATAAATTTACGAAGTAATTTCCGAGTCAAATTAGTCAATTAAATTTAATACCTACATCGTAAAACGAACATGTAGGGTAGTTACGTGTCTATTTAGTAAGCTCTACAGATATAAAACAATTACCAGCATGAGTTATCTATTGTCCAGAAGTAGTTTAGGTAGGTACCTACCAAAATTCAATATGTATGAAGCAATAACTATGTATTTTCAAGTGTTTGTAGATATTTCCTTGTAGTATCTATTCAACACCAAAACAAAAATCAATATTTCATTATGAATACTAATTGAGATTCATAATGTTTTAGCTAACAATTCATTCTATCGTTGATATTTAAAATTAATTTAATTGCATGTTAATTGTCACATACATCAATTTACGGAAAATACCTCTCTGGTTTACCTTCGTGGTTAAAAACTAGATCATAATTATTTAAGCACCTAGGTCGAGAAACGTAAATTATGACATACAAGTGTAACGATTCGGTTTTATTAATGAGCGTAGTCAAGTAATTAATCACTTAAGATGTATAGGTACGTATGTAGTTGATGGCGGGAGATTGGCTCGAGATGAGAGGCAGGAAGCGTCTATTAGCGTTTTGTAACTGTGGCTATCGTATAAGCGTCACGCACCTGTCCCTCCACAACAGGACTCCGTGCATCTGACCGCACACGCCGATCCTCGACACAAGCCTGACCACCTCCCGCGGCAGTCTCGACACACAGTAGTGCACCGCAGACACTATTTTAGGCACATCCTGCTTATTCCCTTCGATGCCTTGGTCACTTGGAATATTTGCCGCCGTATCCTTATTCTGTTTAGCGACAACAACTTTGGTCACCGGATCGTAAACACACACTTTAACCGAGGTGGTGCCAATGTCCATTCCCAAAATATACTGCTTGTCTGACATGTTTGATTGATTATGACGCTAATTATTTATTTATACACTTTAATTTGAAATAACCTTTCCGCGGTCGTAGATTGTTTCGTCTCAGCGCGTCACACACAACACCGTGCGATAAAACGTCAACCGGTGACTCCTCGGGCCGAACTAGATATAAAATGAAATACAAAGTGAACGGTCGCGCGGCGCTCCGCTCCTCACTGCCACGTATTACGTAAAACAACTTCTCATTCGCGTCGGAGCTAGTACACCTACAGACTTATCTCTAGCAACTGTTTATCACACTTGAATGAATAAATGACTAACATTCCAACAACTTCTGTCAATACGGTTTAGAGATAACAAACAAAATGTGCAAATTCGTGCTGCTGATTTAAAACACAAACATTAAAATCTGCCTGCTTTTCTTCATGCTATCTGAATTTCGGCCTGTCAATTACTTTCAAGGTGTTCTGAGAAAATTAAAGTTAATTTATTTAGAACCTTTGAAGATATTTTTAACGTCGAGTTTAAACGTCGCGTCTCGGTAGGAACCTACTTGTTACACCTACTTATCTTTTATTAGACTTAAGATAGGTATCTAATCATTTAGGCACCTGTATTTTAGGACAAAACCTATATTTGAAACGTATTGCATCATGCATCATTTATAAGCAATTCTTTCGGTTAAAGATAGTTTCCTACCGAAATAGGTCAACTGTGTTGCAGAGAATCAATATCTGTGCCGCAGTCTCGTGATGACGACATAATTTTCACGAGAATTAAGTTGCCTAGCAACATGAATACACCATTAATTTACGTAGGTGTATCCAGGAATTTACCTCTTAAATAGATGTGGTTAACGTTCATTTAAATGTGGTTACACTTTGGGGTTGATGTTAAAAAGTATCAATGAAAATAAGTTGTCTTTGTTACAGACAAATATGGGGAAAAGGAAAAAAGCTGTGACAGGGTCTGAAGAGCCAGATCTGTCTTTAAAAAAAACATCAAAAATTGAAGACTCCTCTCAGGAACAGGGTACCAAAAGTATAATATCTAGTAAGAAAAAGCCGAATCTTAAAAAAGACGCACAGAATAAAATAAAAATAGTAAAAAGAAAAAATATTGAAAGTGATAGCGCAGATACCGAAGAAGTTACTGAAGTGTCAGATTCAATTTCAGCGGTCGTTAGCACGTCCAGTAAAAAAAATAAAAAACCCAAAAATCCCAAACAAATAGAACCATTACCCACTAATGAAGCTCAGAAAAAACCTAAGAAAGTTATATTTGTCGACGACGAACCTCAGGAAGTCACAGAAAATAATACAAATAAATTAAATTCTATGGATGAAGATGAAGCTGCTGTAAAAGATGAAGACATTGACAAGTTTTGTGATGAAATTGATGAAGAAGATAATAAACAATTTGAAGATTGGGTAAAATTAATAGAAGCCAATTTACATCCAAAGAAAAAGAAGACTTGAGGTCAACAAATAGGCTGGTGTCATTTGTATTCCTACTTATATAAAACTATATAAGTACATGTTTGTATTATAAAATTGTTAATAAATTAAATATAGTTAACAAAGGTTTATTTTCTTGTGAAAGTATCTACCCGAAAAGTATATTGAAGGCACTTTTCAATTAATTTTGCGTTTTTGGATCTCAAAACAATAAAAGTACATACTTAAAGTTAAGTATCGTCAAGGTACATTAGGTAAATGCACGTAAAATTACGTCAACCAATATCTTTATACAAAGTATAAATAGTCTTATACATAATACCTACAAGAAACCTGCAAGAGTTTTAATCCCAAGCTTTCTTATCATTTAAGAAGTATTGGATGCTATTGTGTAAAGCAAACAAGATGTTAGAGATTCAACTGTTTATTTCAATCTACCCACAACATCCTTCCCTTAAAGTAAATAAGTAAGTATATTTAAACCTTAATCTAATTCAAACTTTTTTTTTTTAAATTTTTTTTTTTTTTACTTTTTTTTTGTATTTTTTTTTTTTTTACAATATAACAATATAAGTATAAAAGGTGAGTAAATAACAGAACACTTTTTTTTTTTTTTTTGTAATTTTTAGATTTATACAATGTAGGTATGTAAGTATAAAAGGTAAGCAATAACAAAGAACTTAAACTTATCACAAAAAAAATGATTGTTTTTTACAAAATATAAAGGTAAGTTTTCAAACAATATACCTACTTTCTAAACAATGTTAGGTATTTTAAACGAACAATGTTTTAAATATCGAAAAACCTTGAAAACATGTTGCTGTCTTTATTTCTTGTTGTGATCATAGGTGAATGAGACTCGACCACTTCACTATGAGACTGGTTGGGTGACTTATCGTCTAACTCTGTGCTGGAGTCTAGAGTTTGATTCGATGGGCCCGGTATGCCACTGTGGTTCGCATCATCAGAGTCACATTTAAGTAAATGTCTGCGATTGCGACGGTACACACCCATTTTATTTTTAATTATATAAGATCGCGGAGTCTTTGCTTCAGAAAGCACTTGGCCCCGTTCTCTACGATTTCTTTCCAGCATGATGACCTCGTCGCCGGGCTTCAGTTTCGGCAAGACTTTACTATGTTGATCATAGTAAAGCTTACTTTTCCACTGTTTTTTTAAAAGCTCATTATAACTATCGTGACTGACGTGTTTAGGACTTAATAAATGAGGATGTACAGGCAACCTACAGTTAAGTCGTCGCCCCATTAACATTTGCGCTGGAGACTCTAAATTTTCACGTTGCGTGTTACGATAGCTTAACAAATTAAGATGAAAATCCGTCCCACTTAGTATTGATTTTTTTAAAATATTTTTCACAGTTTGTACCGCGCGTTCACTCTTCCCATTCGATTGGGCATAATTAGGAGACGAAGTTTTGTGTGTAAAACTCCAGTCAGAAACAAATTTCTTAAAATCTCTGCTGGTAAACTGAGTACCGTTGTCACTTATTAATAATTCCGGTATACCGTGGCGTGAAAATTTTTCCTTCATAGCATTTATTACTGAAGATGAAGTAATATTGCTTAATTTGGCTACTTCTACGAAACCTGAATAATAGTCAACTATGATTAAATAGTATTTTTTTCGAAATTCAAAGATATCTGCACCCAATTTATTCCATGGCAAATGAGGAATTTCCATGGGTATCAATGGTTCGCGAGATAATGCATTGGAGTTCTCCTGGCAGACCGGACAGCGCCGCACGAACCGCTCAATGTCAGCAGCTATCCCCGGCCAGAACAACACCTCTCGCGCGCGTCTCTTGCACCTATCGATGCCCAAGTGACCTTCATGTATGATACTCAACATCTCTTGCCTTAATGACAACGGAATCAAAACCAGCTTATTTTTAAAAATCACTCCGTCAACTACATATAGATCTTCTCTTATTGACCAATAATATTTTAAATTTTCAATTAACTCATATTTATTCAATGGCCAGCCCTCATAAATATATTTTAACAATTTGCTAAGACTTTCACATTTCTCTGTTTCGCACTTTACTAACTGAAGTTTATTACTAGATATTTTTATTTCACTCAATAATAAATCAACCTGATAACTTATAGCTCTGCTCACCGAATCATCGTATTTTTCTGGCAATGGCGCTCGCGAAAGTGTATCGGCTAAGTACATATACTTACCAGGTATATAAGTGACTTTCAATTCATAGCCCTGTAGACGAAGTAACATACGTTGTAAACGTGCCGGTACCGATTGAAGTGGCTTCTTAAAAATGTTTTCGAGCGGTTTATGGTCCGTTTCTATACATACGTGCCTCTTACCGTAAATATATTGATGGAACTTTTCACACGCAAACACTATGGCCAATAACTCCTTTTCTATCTGCGCATATCTTGACTGAGTGTCGGTGAGCGTCCGGGAGGCGTACTCCACCGGGCGGCCGTGCTGCAGCAGCACCGCGCCCAGCGCCGCGCTCGACGCGTCCACGGACACGGTGGCGGGGGCGGCCGCGTCGTACAGTGCCAGCACCGGCGCCGAGCTCAACGCCCGCTTCAGTTCGCTAACGGCACGGCTGTGACTCGAGTGCCACAGCCACTCTGAGTCTTTCTTTAATAATCGAGTCAAGGGAAATACAACATTTGAGTAATTAGGTATGAACTTGGAAAGATAATTTACTGCCCCTAAAAATCTTTCTAAGGACTTTTTGTCGGAGGGATCTGGCATTTCTACAACCGCCCTTACCTTAGAATGATCGGGTTTCATGCCATTTTTATTAAATACGTGGCCTAAGTACGTAACCTCCTCGACACCAATTTTGCATTTTTGTTTGTTAAACTTAAGATTAATTTGCCGCGCCCTTTCTAACAACGCTTGTAACCTTTCATCGTGCTCCTGTTTACTTCTACCCCAGCATATTATATCGTCAATGAACGAGTCATTACCATTTAAACCCTCAAGCAATTGTTTTATTTTTGCATGGAACACTTCGGGCGCACAATTTAAACCAAACGGTAGCCGCGTAAATTGGTACCGGCCGAACGGCGTGCTAAACGTACATAGATCCGTACTACTGTCATCTAATTTAATTGCCCAAAAGCCTGAATTGGCATCCAAAACTGAAAAGTATTTGGCTCCGTTCAATTTTGAAGCCAACTCACTTACCGTAGGTAGCTGAAAGTGTGCACGCCGTATTGCACAGTTCAATGGCCGTGGGTCTAAACAAATCCTTAAATCTCCATTTTTTTTCGCAGCGATAACAATAGCATTAACCCATGGCGTGGGGTGAACGACCTTTCTGATAACGCCGAGCGCCGACATCCTATCTAGTTCCGTATGTAATTTTTCGCGTAACGCAAGTGGTACCTTTCGCGGTGCACAGATAACCGGCTGCACTTTATCGTCAATTGTTATGTGATACTCGCCAGGTAAACATCCGAGGCCATCGAATATATCATCGTAATTATTCAATTGTATACTGTAACAGCGTTTAATTAAGCCTAATTGAGAACACGTAAGCCGGCCTAACACACTTTCACAGTCAATACTAGCAATAGCAAACCTTAAATTATAATAATAATCTTTATTTATTTGCTCTCACATTTAAATACAATTCAATCATTCAATCACAAGAAAACATATAATGTGAGAGCCTGGTGTCAGCACTAGGACAACCTGTGTTACTAATCACCAGGCTCTTCCCTTAAAGGCATTTACAATGTGTTTTTCATTAAACAAGACTTAATTAAACTTTTTGTTTTTATACATCCATGTAAGATTACATAAACCTCTTATAGGTATTATATCACCACTATATGACTGTAACTTAATATTGTAGTTATGATTTAACATCGAGTCGTTAAAACCTAAAGATTTAAATTTTAAATATGATAACACATTGATGTCTGCACCTGTGTCTAACTTAAAGTTCTCACAGCCACCGTCACAGTATAAAGATTCATACCATTGGCTAGAACTAGTCTTCGGTCCGCTAGTAGGAAGCTCGCAAATGTTAGTAAGCGTGGAGATATAAAATAACTCACAGTCATCTTCATCCTCGGGGTGGTCTTCGTACACATCAATTTCATACATTTTTTGAACATTTTTCTGAGCACCTTGTGACTTACACATTCTGGCGAAGTGGCCATAATTACTGCACACATAGCACTGAACACTTTGCGCCGGACACTCGCCGGACACACACAGCTGCCCACAGCCGCGGCACCGGCGGCCGGCGACGTGTGCGGCCGGCGCCGGTCCCCGCCGCGGCCGGGCGCGCCGGGCGCCGGTGCCGCGAGCCCCGCCGCGCACCGTGACCGCCTCCACGCAGGCCGCACTCGTGCCCGGAGCGCCCCGCGCCTCCAGGCATCGGCTACTGTCCGTTGACACCTCATCTGCTTCACAAATCCTGACCGCCTGTTCCAAGGTCAACTCATCCGCTCGTAGTAAACGATCACGCACAACTATGCTGCGGATTCCACACACGATCCTGTCGCGTATTAGCTCCTGTTCCAATGACGCAAAGGCACAGTTTTTACTTAGTAACCGTAATGCCACTACATACTGACTAATAGTTTCGCCAGGTTCTTGGTTCCGACTGAAGAAATTATACCTTGCTAGGGTAATATTCCGCTTCACACCAAAATGTGTATCAAACTTTTTTAACACTGCCTCGACATCTTCACGTTCCGCGTCAGTGTCAAATGTCAAGGTTTGATAAATATCGAAACCATCGGCACCGATCAAGTTTATCAGCAAACTAGCTTGAACAGACGGGTCCTCTTTATGCACTCCAGAGGCCTTTAAAAATAAAGTAAACTGCATCTTCCATTTCTTCCAAGCCTCCGCGCGAACAACGGGACTTCCCTCGATGCTCAATTCTGCCGGGGGTCTTGCATGTTCCATATTGAATTATCACAAAACGCTTTGGATAACTTAATAACAACGTAAAAAATGTTCGCAAGTACAAATAACTATTTAATTTGCAATTTTAAACACCGCTGCCACCATATTGTGTAAAGCAAACAAGATGTTAGAGATTCAACTGTTTATTTCAATCTACCCACAACAGATGCTATAATAGCCTTTACTACACAGTTTGAGTTTAATAGTTTTTTTAAAAACGTTAAAGGGCAGGGACAGTAGAGACTTAGGGATTGAATTATATATAACTAGTGGACGCCCGCAACTCCGTTCGCGTGAAAGTCGGTTTCCCGTGGGAATGAGAAGTTTTCCCGCGGTAAAAAGTACCCTATGTCCTTTCCCAAGTTCAGTTCTTTCTTCATACCAAATTTCATCAAAATCGGTTCAGTGGTTTAGGCGTGAAAGCGTAACAGACAGACAGACAGACAGAGTTACTTTCGCATTTTGTAATGTGCATAAGCACTATGTAGGAAACTTATGTAGGCTGGAATACTGGCAGCTATTGTTTTATATTATTTAAATAGATTCTAAAGAAGAAACAATGAGATATTGACAGCATCCTTCCAGACTCAGTCATATTTTCGTGCTCGGACTGTGGGCACATAACATTAAAATCACTTTTATGCTTTAAATATAAAGCTTTTAAAACGTTTCAACTATTTTATTTCTCTTGCACGTTTCCCCCAAACGTTAGTCATTTATAATATTAGTAGGGATTATTGACATTCCTATAAAAGACTTTGTGCTTTTTGCCAACCTACATTTTGGAAAAACTAATTTATGGTCGTTCCTAGTCATTGGTGGCGATTCTCACCGTTCCCTAACTAGTCTAAATTTAGAGAAACTATAATTTTAGAATCACTAATTTACGCTTAAGCGTATTCTCAAAATACATCCCACTAAAATTAGTGCATGCATCTGACTCCACTTTGACAGCTCTAAATTGAGTTGGCTTGTGTTGCAACCAGCAAATTAAATATTAAATGTTGATTTTGTTTTATAGCAATAAAACTATTTCATTCGTTCCCTCGTTTCCTGAACCGTTCCTCAGATACTTCAAAGGGATTTGCATGGTCCTGCAAATACCTCGATCTGGGGCTCCTTAAATAAGTAGGATAGAAAAAAAGACTCAATACAAGCACTTCGTGAAGACAACATAAAATAAAAATTTACACTAATGTTTACTTACTTACTTTCTATGTTTATTTTAGTCTGGAGACTTATCTTACCTTTGAATTGAATATGCAAGCGCTGCAATAACATATTCTTCCATTATTTCCACTCACAACTTGGATTTCAGCTATTTAGGATGATTCACTAATTTACTCTACACCAAATTAGTTAGCCTCTAAATTTAGTTTAATTCTCTAAGTTAGAGATTTTTAGTCTAGTTTTGACGTAACATTTGTACGTTAGAATAACTTTTCTCTAAATTGAATAACTAAAATAAATTCAGATATGTCAACCTAAATATAGTTTAGTCTAGTGTTTTGAGAATACCAAAGACGACTAAAGCTAATTTTAGAGATTTATAGTTTAGTTTAGAGAAATTTGTACCGCGAGAATTGCTACCATTGCGTCATCATTATTTATCAAACGTCTATCCTTGAGAGTTTCAAACCTATCAATATTCTTACGCACAAACATAATGTTCTCAAAAATATACTGTGAAGCAAGGGTCAAAATACTGATCTCCTTAATAGCCCAGTCATATTAGGTAAAAAAAGGGGTCAACCTCGGAATGAAAGATAATAAGCTGCAAATTGGTATGAACCTTTGTTTTGTCATTCTAAATGTTGTCTCAGAAGTCACAATCGTTATCGTGTCCGCGTCTCAAGATATTCAAGGTCAAAGGTCACAAAAATCGGTTTTTCGCGAATATCTGGCTTCCTATCGATTAAATGAGATTTGCATTTATTATAAAAGTTGTAGGCTATAAAATTCCCTACAACTTTTGTTTAAACTTTTTTTTCATACGACCAACCGTTTTGAAGGTAGAGCGCGAAGAGTGCACATCGTACAGTCATATACGGCCTAATGCAAGGTCAAGCGTGAGTTATGGTTATCAGTACGTTATAAAGTCAATTATTTACTTGGAAATTATAATTATTAAACAATGCCCATTATTTATGTACTAACTATTAATTATTTATATTTAATTAAAGTAAGTAACTTGATTATTTATATATAATTATTCATATTTAACTATTTAAGTATAAAATATTATTAATTCTGGATTATATATTTTAGTTTTATTGGTCCCCATTGCAGTTTGGAGTCGACAGTTATTCCAAGAAAAACGGTATTGTCTACCAGGTTTAACTTGTTACCGTTTAATTTCAAATCTGTCTCTACTTGCTTGACATTTGGTGCCTAAAACTTTATACATTTCGTTTTTTTATCATTTAAAACTAGATTGTTCACATTGAACCAATTTACAACATTAGAGAGTGCATTGTTCACGTCGTCATAATTTGTTTCCTGTCTGTTAATTTTAAATACTAACGAAGTATCATCAGCAAACTATACTATCTCATGATTATTCTTTACCATGTATGGTAAATCGTTTATATAAATTAAAAACAAAAATGGGCCCAATATCGACCCCTGGGGAACCCCCATACCTACAACTGATCCCTGCAACGCTTGCCATACTGCGGGGGAAAAAGCTAAAATAGGAACGTTAAAACGATTGGGTCCCATCCAGGCCGGTCGCCTTGCCCCGGTGCTGGGGTGGTTGGGAAAATTGTGCAATTCACACTGCCCCCCAAGTCAAGTGGCAGGTGATATTTGCGCTAGCGTGTGAATAGAAAAAATACGTATGAAACTGACACTTTTGTCAAGCTTGCAAGACATACATTTTCATTCTATTAACTCGCAAACGCAAGTTTCTACTGCCACTTAACTTGGGGGGCTTGTTGAGTTGAGACTCGTTTAACTGGGTGGATGGCCCTAATCAAGTGTCATCTGCCCCGGTGTGTTTTATGACGAGGCAGATAGCACAAATTTAGTTGCATACGCCACGGTAGTATTTAAAGAGGAGACAAAAATCGTAATTAATATTAGTTTCAGACTAAAATAGGCTATTTGACAAGTTTTCAAAAACCAGTTTTTATTATTTGGTAGATCTTAAGGAACCCTGCAAAATTTGTTATTTTTTATTCTGGTACATATCTGCTGAAACATATCAAATTAAACATTCAATATTTGAAAAGCGCGCCAAAACGCTACTTTGGCAGTATGGCGGAGTCTGTGACGTCACATGCCTGGAGTGTTGCCAGATTAGGGTATTTTTACCCTATTTTGGCATAAAAAAATATTAAATCCTCTGCAACTATTCAAAACTCTCTTATTAAATATAGTTAATTACTTCTAAATATACTAATATATTACTTTTAAAATGGGACTCAAGACTGACATTATTATGAATAATCCAAAAATAGTGTATTGTTTTAATGGTCTTGCATATTGCATTCAATGCTCCTGTACTGTGGACTGCAGCACAACTATAAAAATGAGTTGTGCTGTAGTCCACCTTTTAGGAGTTTTATACATGTATAGACCTACTAGTGGCTGCCCGCGACTACGTTCGCGTGGAAGTCGGTTTACCGTGGGAATAAGATGGTTTCCCGCGGTAAAAAGTACCCTATGTGTTATTCTGATGTATAACCTATATTACTGCAAAGTTTCATCCAAATCCGTCCAGTAGCTTTTACGTGAAAGAGTGGCAAACATCCATACATACTCAAAAACTTTCACATTTATAATATTAGTAGGATTTAAATCAATATCTATCCAATCACTGAGTTTTACATTCTATTTATATTTGGGGATATGTGTAATTTATCAAATAAAACCATTCAAAACCATTGTCTGAATTTTATTTTTATTTAATCTTCATTAAACATTAAAAATAACTTATGGCTTAAGCAAACCTAACAATCATCAATTAGGTAGATACTGTGATGTAACACTATGAAATAACAGTACTACACTACAATAACATCAAATTACACAAATAAAACTGTTTTGACATCACTGTGTTAAACTCGGGTTGATATTTTAACAGTTCACAGTTAGCAATTTTCCTTTTTTTGCTTCCTGTATAAACTCTGTGAAGAGACTTGTGTTAGTTTAACATTTTGGAGCTTTATGCACAACTGATCTACAGTCACATAGTTTAATGTTGTGCCTACTTTAGAGAGCCTTGGGTTCCCAAAAACATTCCACCTTAGTACAAGAAGGCTCCTCTGTGTGATGATGGGTCCACATGAGAAATGCTACTGCATGTTTCCAGCCACCAGCTGAAGCTGCACAGTCCAAGCACCAACATATAACTATTACACCCTTTCTTTTGTCTACCACCATTGTAATGTTGTAAGAGCCGCTCTTCACCTTGTGTTTAGGACAAATCTTACACTTCAATGTGAAATTACTGTGACTTGCGACGCAATTGCACATATTCAATGGCATCATCTCATACGATTCTCTTGCAGACCTGAAAAAAAACAAAATATCGTTTATGTTCATCATAACATCAACATAACCTATAAAAGTTCTTGCTCACTGTGCAAGTTCATTATTATTTCACTTTCTTATTATACAATTAAGTTCTAATAAAGTGATATTATACTTACTTTGCTGTTTTAACATTTTTAAGCTCCGAAGCATAGACATCGGAATTATTTTTGAAAAATAATCCGACCATGATTGCGTCGACTCTGGGCAGGTTTCTACTGTCTGCTTTCACAAAATCGTTGTCCATGCTTGACAGAATTTGTAAAATAAACAAATAAATTACACGAAATCAATGTAACATCTTATCAAAACAGTTTTAAAAGCTAATAACACAAGTACTACTTACGTGCATGTGACGACATCATAAACCCGACCAATCAGGAGCGTTTTGTGTCACGTGGAAAAGGTTTAGAAATATTCATTTTAATTAATGGATTTAAAAATTATATAATTATTATATTTAACTTACGTTACCAAATATCCATTTTTAAACTCATAATACATACTGAAAACAGTAATTAACATTTTATTTTCCACATTGTCAAATAGACCCTGTTAAGCAGAAAGGTGTTAAGTGCCAAAAATCGTATATTGAGTTAAGTATACCACTGTTTTTGTAAACATATAATCTAATTGTACGCAAAAAATGAACTCTCCAAATATTATATATTTTTTGTTATTTACAAAAAATAGGTTTTGCAAATTTCATTACTCCACCTTTTGAATTTTGCACAACAGTGTTATGTCAAAATGTTCAGTTCTGAATATTAAGGTTACGTTGTAAGCCTGATTCAAGTGCAAAACCTTTTAGAAAATGTTCATAACTTAATCTCATTTTTTCAATAAATTCTTTAAAAAAAATGCCAAGTGCGAGTCGGACACGTACACGAAAGGTTTCGTACTATTTTTATCTATAAAAACGGTAAAAAATAAAATGTTTTGATTTGGTGCCACCCTTTAAAATGAATGTTATTGAAATGGAATAATTCATTTTTACAGTAAATATAAAACTGAACATTTTGTGAATATTTCAAACGTCTATCATTTGTCGTTAATAAACACGGTTGGTGTATGGGATTCCTCTTAAATATTTTGGCTGGCGCTCCACCACCGTCCGTTTCGGGCGGAATTTTCTGCCACGCACTACGCAGATGTGGAATGAACTTCCTGCAGCAGTATTCCCGGCTACATACAACATGGGGCTCTTCAAGTCGAGAGTGTATTCCCACTTCAAAGGTCGGCACCACACCCCCAACACCCACAGTGTGCGGGTAGTCATGGGCGGCGGTGATCATTTACCACCAGGTGACCCGCATGCTCGTTAGCCCCCTATTAATATATAAAAAAAAAATTTTTTTTAACTTTATTTAATTGTTAGTGTTTGTTATTATAGCGGCAACATAAATAAAACATGTGTGAAGAACTTTCTAGCGATCACGGTTCATAAGGAGGCTTAGTAATAGGGTTAAGTTTTTACCCTTTGGGTACGGAATCAAAAAAGAAAGATTGGACTTAGGTAATTAAAAGTAAATTGAGACCTTTTGTTTAATTGCTTCCTGCGCCACCGAGAAGCACACTTGGCAGTGTTACCAAATACGTACGTTGTAATAGTAGGGTAATATTATAGACGTTTTGGTATTTTCCACCCGTCTTGGAGCCGATTTTTTAATAAACAAATAAAATGGCAAATATTGAACAATCCGATAACTTTAACTAAGACGAAAAATAGTTTCAAATTTTCTCAGTGGTCAGATAGCCCTCTGCCAGCTATTCTAATGATTTTTGTGACTAGCTTCACAATAACTCTGTGAGGACGAGACATTCTTTAGTATTTTGCTGTTGTTAGAAAAGGTCAGTTATCTTTCAACGGATACGGATTTCGCCACTGTCGGAACTAGACCAAATTGACATTGAACCACACGGAAAGCACCACCTTTCGAATAAAAAGTAATCATCGAAACCGCCTACCTCCCAGTCGTAAGCTCTGAGGTAACAAAAATAGATAAGATTAAACCTCCGCCTTTGGGCATCTCCTCTCAAGCAGTCATAAATTTCAGTTCTGGAACAGTATAAAGAGGGCTTTATCGTTCCACAACGTCCTTCCCAACTTGGACGAATAATCGGGGCATACCTGGACGGCAGGCGCCTAACACACCATCGGCGACATGGAAAAAATGTGGTTCCCATGACCTGCTGCTTTCCACAGGAATCAGTTTTGGGCATACTCTTGTGGAACGTCAGGTATGATTCGGTTCTTTCAGGCGCACTCCTCAGGAGCTTAAGCGTGATCTGTGTTGCCGAAGACACGCTCGTTACAGCTCGTGGGGTAACATAAAAGACAGCTGCCCGTCTTGCAACCGCTGCTGTGGCCACCGTTATTGGTAGCCGACAGAATTTTGGGCAGAATTTGGTGGCCCCAAACAAAACAGAAAACATCTGCTGTGTGCGAATTGTGGTTTCGTGAGTTTGAATTGAGGTAGATTTTTGGGGTTCGTACGTCCATCCGTCCGTCTGTCTATTTGTCTGTCACCAGGCTGTATCTTATGAACCGTGATAGCTATGAAATTAGCACAGACGAATATTAAAAACATTATAAAAATGTGAATAAGAGGTGCGCCCATACAACACAGATTTTTGCTATATTGTTCTCGAATTAGTAAAGACAACTGGTAGACGTCTTAAATATTCACTTTAAATAAATAAATAATTCGTTTTAAAAATAACAGGGATGCCAAATTAATTAAGGGAAACAAAAATGCTTACTTATATCTACAAAAACGTTATTTTTACCTTTTTCAATCGATTAAGGTACGAGTCCGACTTGCACTTAACCGGAGTTTTGACGTAATAAGATTAAATTCAAGACAAGAAAATTATTAGTTAATTAAGATTTCCTTATTTCCAACATAGTCAAAACCAAACTTACTGTAAAATTCAATTTTGGGCCCCACCGCGAAATTAGCGTAGTATTAAGATTTTCTTAATTTTTTTTTAATTGTTATAAGTTTATTCACAATAATAGTACAAAAAAGCGAGTGAACACGAAAGTAAAAAATATTACCTATCCATTTAAAATTGTGTGGAAGTTCAAGTCTGGTTATTTTTTTCATAAATAACTTTTAATCTTCCTATATACGGGGCTTTTTAACGTAAAACTTAATTTAAAAGTAAGAACTAATGAGATTTATGTTATTTCTCTATCTTTTTTTCTTCGTAAAGTAATTTGCAAAAGCGATTCAAAATGACTTAATGCTTTTAAGAAACATATTTCGAAACATAGATAATTAAAGAAAAAGGTGTTAAGTGGTATTTTCACGATTATTCATCAAAATTAGAATTTCTATTCAAAAATGTTTATGTTGTCATATAAACAATTCTTTTTTATAGGTGTAAACAAATTTTTATAAAATAACTTATATTAGTTTCGCAGCTACACGTTTTGAAAAAACAGCTGATGTCAAAAATCTTAAATCGCGTCTAGCGAAAAATGACAAAAAAGCACTTAACACCTTTCTGCATAACAGTATCCAAATAGCCTATTTCGTTTCATAATACGACTATTTGTCGTTCTTATGTAAGTGGTCTTGCAAGTTAGAAAAATGTAAGCGGAATGACATATAGGATATTAGCGTCATCATGACATTGATATATGACGTTGACATGTTTACTAAAAATTTTGAGGTTATCTTTTGAACGATACTTCATCACATACATGTGTGTTTATTAGGGAAAGTAGAGTTTTTGAATACATTTGTTGTTTAAATATTAATTTACTCCTTGAAAAAGAGATAACATATTAATATGACACGTTTTGCAAGAGCTAGGGGATCCAAAGCATCTAATGAAAAAGCTCCAGAAGATGGTACGCCTTGGGAAATTATGAAAGAACAACTTGAAAAAGCAAAAAAAGAAACTGAAGAGTCGAAGAAAAGGCAAGAGGTAAACTAATGTTTAGTATAATTGTAAAAAAGCAAAGTCATAGTCTTCAACTAGCAAAACCAAAAATCTTTTTATCTACTGTATTTATACGGTTTATATAATTATTTTAGTATAAGTAATTAATTTACTTTAATTTCTACTTATACAGGCAGAAAATAAGAGAATCGATAACTATGAAAAGTTCCTAAAGGAACAAAAAACCCAAAAAAGGAAAGCCACTTGGTGTGATTTCCCAGAAGTTCAACAAAAAAAGAAAACTGTTGATACAAATGCAAGTAAACCACAAAATAAAAGTGAGGGTACTGAAATTAAGAATCCAAAATCCAAGAAGAAAAAGCAAAAAAATAAAGGAGTAAAAGAAACTGCTACTGATGCGTCAACTATAGATGAGACTAAAACTAAAAACAAAATGCCCAAAGAAATAAAAGAAAATTCAAATGAAACTTCTGTTGTATTACCTAAAAGTAATGATACAACACATTTAGAGCCAAAAGAGAATAAGAAGAAGAAAACCAATAAAAAAGTGGAACAGAAAAATATGAAAGAAGCCAGTAGTTCAGTTACAGTCCCTCAGCAACCAAACAAAATAGAAGAGAAAACTCACCATCAACAAAATAGAAGTCCTAAAGAGAATCCCAAAAAGAATGCTCCACACAAAAATATTAAAAAGAAACTTATGGATGGACAACCTAACCGGAGAAAACCTGTAGATGATGGACACTTCCAGCTCATGATAAATGGTAAAGATGTAAAACTTGTAAGGTTTGATGGCTTTCCAATAATGGAGAGAGATGCAGAGCGTATTGGGGAGCTCAGACAAAGCATGCTCAAGAAGGGTATTCCCAAAAGTGAAATCCAGAGAACTATCAAGTTAGAAAGGAGAAGGGCTGAGAAAGCATTGGCTAGAATGAAAAAGGATGTCTGTTACAACTGCAGGAAAGGAGGTCACAACTTATCTGACTGCCCTGATCTTAAGTCAAAAATCCCAGGAGTTGATGCAGCTGCTGATGGCATGTGTTTCAAGTGTGGCTCCACAGAACATAGGCAGTTTGAGTGTAAGGTGCAGAGAGATAAAGAATTCAGATTTGCTACATGTTTCATTTGCAAGGAACCGGTAAGGATTATCTTTAAACTGTAAAATAATTTTAAATTTTACTTCTTGGTTACTGATTCAATGCTATTTTTGTTATAGGGTCACATTGCTAGACAATGTCCAGATAATCCAAAGGGCTTATATCCCAATGGTGGAGCTTGCAAATTGTGTGGGGATGTAACTCATCTGAGAAAAGACTGTCCAACTGTAAGTATTGCATTTGTGTAAAATCATAATATCCTTGTTGTATGCATTTAATTTATTTCAAAAACTTATATTTTTTTTAGGTCATGGACAAAAAGGAAGAGAAATCAATAAAGTTAAGCACTTTGGATAATATGGATAGTCTTGAAGACATTGAGCAAAACACCCAACAAAACAAGGTGTCCCAAGAAGGCACAAAGAAACCTAAGAAAATAAAATTTTAAACTACTAGAGTATGTATGAAGTAATAAAATGTTTTAAGTTTCATCCATTACTTTATTTACTACAAACAAAGATATGTGAAGTTTTGTTACATCCTAATCCTAATAGTATAAAACGATTTGTCTAAAATGTTAGAGATCAAAATGTCTTTACAATGCTTATTTATCTTTGGTTAATACATATAATCAATATTTTTGAATCCTTACAAAAATGTGGACACCACCAAGTATTTAATTTACAAACAATCGAGACTGGCCACTAGCTGATCCTTTGATTGTTGTGCAATTAGTCCTGTTATACCCTCAGGACTCTGTGGGTTTTCCCTCATCAATATTTCTGCAGCTTTAGCTAAACATTCAATAGGTTCTTTTAACTTCTCTTTGAGTTGTTCAGGCGTTATGACTCCCGCGCCGTATTCCATTCTCGCTATGAACATGAGCGGTGCGTGCATCTCATAGAGCATCATTCCTGTAAAGATAAAAATAAAAGTGTTATGAAAACTTAAAAATGATAAATATAGGTATTTAGCAGAAATGATATAGGTACCTTCACTGCGACGTTAACATAACATTTTTCGTTATAAATTCAGTTTGTCACAATACCATGGCATGAACCTGGCAACAACCCAATTCAACTCTTTTGTTGTCTTAAAATTAATTAAAAAAACAATTATTTTGGTGTCATAGTTAGCGGAAAACGTAATTAAAACTTCAAAGTTTTATGTGCGCAGACGCATTTAAAAATATCGGTTTTATTTCAGATGTGCATCACGCACATTTAAACTGTGCATTACGCTGCGGCACAGTTCTAGCTTCCTCTCCAGCAGCACCTGTACATCCTTCATCGTCTGCTTGCCTACCTCTCATCCTGGAGTCCCCGGGCGTGATGACGTCGAGCGCCTGCATCACGCTGCGGCACAGTTCTAGCTTCCTCTCCAGCAGCACCTGTACATCCTTCATCGTCTGCTTGCCTACCTCTCATCCTGGAGTCCCCGGGCGTGATGACGTCGAGCGCCTGCATCACGCTGCGGCACAGTTCTAGCTTCCTCTCCAGCAGCACCTGTACATCCTTCATCGTCTGCTTGCCTACCTCTCATCCTGGAGTCCCCGGGCGTGATGACGTCGAGCGCCTGCATCACGCTGCGGCACAGTTCTAGCTTCCTCTCCAGCAGCACCTGTACATCCTTCATCGTCTGCTTGCCTACCTCTCATCCTGGAGTCCCCGGGCGTGATGACGTCGAGCGCCTGCATCACGCTGCGGCACAGTTCTAGCTTCCTCTCCAGCAGCACCTGTACATCCTTCATCGTCTGCTTGCCTACCTCTCATCCTGGAGTCCCCGGGCGTGATGACGTCGAGCGCCTGCATCACGCTGCGGCACAGTTCTAGCTTCCTCTCCAGCAGCACCTGTACATCCTTCATCGCCTGCTTGCCTACCTCTCATCCTGGAGTCCCCGGGCGTGATGACGTCGAGCGCCTGCATCACGCTGCGGCACAGTTCTAGTTTCCTCTCCAGCAGCACCTCGGGCAGCTCGTCCACGCTGTATCCCTCCACGCGGCCGTACAGCTGCGCGAGCGCGTGCTTTATACCGAGCAAGGACGCGTGCCGCGGGTGGAACACTGACTTGTACTGCACAGAGATAATAACTGTTATTTAGTGCCCGCTATTAAACGAGAGGAGGTCCTACACAACGCACCGCCACACACATCGGCGTTTTTAGTAACGTCTCTTTTGTATAAGTAATACAAATCAAACTTTCGTTAATATTGTGTGTCGTTTTGCGCACTGTGCTTAGACTTAATCTTATCTACAAAAAAATAAAGAAAGTAAATTACGTTATTTCGATGCCATGTTGTCAAATCAATATCTTCATCCAACTTATAAGTTTTTTTTTTTAATAAAAAGTAGAGTTGGTACCTTTTTTTAGTTGGGCACCGGATATCGCACTCACCGAACGAAACGCAGGAACATCGTCCCTACTTCTCGCCGGTTTTCTGTGCGACGTTGATATTTCACCGGTCGAGTCAGCCCAGTAATCGCTGCAGACAGAGCCTACAGCTAGACTCTACCACTCTCTAAAAACCTTTACTCTCTGTACCTTTTTCAGTGTAGCCTCTCTTTGCTCAATTGCTTGAGGTCCCGGTTCCAAGGTGTCCAGTTGATCCACCTCGGCTTGCACGACCGCCAACAACTTCTTCATCGCTGCTCCTGACGTCTGGAAGCCACAGTTCTTGTCTGTGCACTTCCAGGCAGCGTCATTATCTACAAATAGTCAAATAACCGTTGGAGATGTTAACATAATGTAGGTAGGTGCTCTCCTAAACAATTGATTTGTTTAAAAGCTTTTTTTGTGTTTTACCTATGTACATATCTGAAACCATTAAATAATTTACTCTATCGTGATTTTAGTCACGTACTTATTGAATTCTATAGCTAAAAATTGAGGAAATTATTAGGTCTTTTAATGACAAATCTTTTTGTAGGTAGATACTGACCACAGCCTAAGTGGTGATGTAACCAAACTGAGGTATACCTACTGACAGGAGTCACCACATCCGTCCCTATTTTATTATTACTAAGCAGTAAGTAAAAACTGCCTACATACTTACTTCTTTTAACTTCTTAAATTATTCGTTTTTATAAACAACCCGCCCACGCTTCGCAATGGGTAATTATGGCCGACTTACTCACGAAATATAAAATGTTAGCTAATTTAAAAAAAAAAACTAAATGTTTTTATTTACAAATTTAAATGAAAAAATTCTTTTAAGATGACGAAAACCCAATCAAAATCCCTTAAGCGGTATAGGAGGAGTTAGCGGACAAACATACAAACAGACACAATTACTGACTAAGAGTGACTTGGATTTAAACTATGTTATGATAATGATAAAAGTTATCATACCCAACGGATCAGTAGACAATATAACCCCATTGTCACACTTGCTACACTTCAGTGTGCCTAGATGCGTGCCCAGTTCCGTCGGGTCCTTGCATCGTTCACACTCGCAGTCAAAGAACTTAGAGTCAGCCAGGAACTCCCGCCGAGCCAGTGTGGAGGCGAGGCTGTACGTGTAACACAGGTGGAGGGGAGCACCAGATGCGATGGGCACGGCCGCGCGGACTTGTACCCTGGAAGGTGAAGACTGATAGGGACTCTTCGGGAATATGTTTAATGATGGATACATACAAGTTTGTTTAGCTTGCTTGCTTTAGATAATACTTGCTTTCTGCCCCGCAGTTAAAGGCCTTGGAAAGTAGTTCATGCCTACCAGGATAAAGGATCGGCAGATAAATAATATAGTAAGTGCCTGACTAGTATTGAGTGAGTAGAAATTATAAGACTAAGTTAAAATTAACTTGAAATTGTAAGTAATTATTTATTAACTTACTGATAGTCACTCTGCATGATAGAGTGGACAATATTGGGGACGCAGTTGTGAGCGGCAATCGCCAACTTGGGGTAGATCGCGCGTATACTAAACCCTCCGCGGGATGGTATCTCCACCGAATTAACCTAACGAATAAAATCAATGAAATTTCTTAACATTACATATTTAAGCCTATGAATAGGTATATTTGTCTTAAGAGAGTCAACCTGTAAAGAACTAAATCAAACAATCGAACTGTGTTTTTCAGCGATGTATTATCAACCAACTTTTGTTTAACTTAATAACTAACCTAGTTACCTACGTGTTCTTTTATACTATATATCTATAAAAGACATGTATCTTACTATTAAAAGATTTGAACTTACTTCAAGTATACCGCAGACGCGTTGTACCAGCCCCTTGTCAAACTTGCTGCCCAGCTTACAGTGATCAATTAGAAAGTCCACTATATTTGTCTGGTCGGCCGCCCACGTTGGTCTCTGTTTGCGGGCTTCGGTGTGATCCTCCATTGGCTCGACCTCACGCTCCCAGCGCTCAGGATCTTTCTCTTTTGCTAAAAGAACCCTAAAGGTGTGTGTTAAGAAATTATTCGTTAGTTATACTTGAAAAAAGGAAGTTGTAATTTTTTACATGGCTGTCAACGTTTTAAAAAAAAATGTTTAAGTGTACATTCCTAAGGCCCAATTGCAGGGAACGTTTTAACCTCGGATTAGCTAACTTAGATTTAAATGGCGCCACCATCGATTGTAATAAGAAGTAGTTACAATCGATGGTGGCGCCGTTTAAACCTGAGTTAGCTAACCCGAGGTTAAAACGTTCCCTGCAATTGGGCCTAAATAGACACTTGGGCTTATTAGACTTATTTAAACATCATGATTCTATATAAACTGGAAGTACCTACCTATACCTTTTGATTCCCTTACAAAACAACCAGCCGTATTTACTCATTAGATTTTGAAAGCTCCAAGTACCTTAACGGCGTGATGCAGTCCAGTTGCGGCGCCGCGGCAGTCCAGTCTTCCACTGCTTGGAACCGCACCCCGGCGGCGCTGAACACTTCACACTCGGCAACGTGCTGCGGCGAGGACTCGCACTCCCGGCCGCACATGGGCCAGCCGCAGCGAGAACAAACGCTGCTGTCCACGGGGCAGTAGCAGCCGAGGCATAAGGGAGGCGTGTCTATAACGATGACAAACGAAGCATTTAAAAAATTACTTACGAACGTTTTAGGAATCACAAAATATCCAAACACAGTCAATAGACGTTTAGGATAAAACTTAGTCAAAATTGATTTATTTATACATAAGTTAACTGTGATCAAACACACACACTTGCTTATATGTAGGTATATGCCTCTTTTGGCGTAATAACTTTTGCTGTTAGCGTTTACCTACGTACGTTTAAGAAAAAATAACTTTGGAAATTTTTAAAGTCAAATAAGTCGAGGTGATATATAATTATAAGCGTTAGTTAATGTTAAAGAATAACTTTAATAAGCGTTAGTTAGAATAAGTCACCTGCCTAGAGTTAAGCGTTAGAGTCAAACCTAATTAGAGACGTTTTAATTAAGTAACACTATTAATACTAAAATTGTTTTCATTGAATGACTACATCGAAAATAATCGGAATTATACACTCCACCGCGCCGTCTTTAAGTAGGTATTTAGACAAAGGTTTTTAAATAGTTGTTCAGAACAATTTAGTTACGTTTAGTTAGATCAGTTAAGTGAAAATCAGATTAAAAACATTGTGCCCATATTACAAATTCATTTGTTTTTAATGGGCAAATTGTTATCTGTTATACACCTTGTAAATTTGTAAACATACCTGGTTTAGGTCCTATCGCAAAAGGTAAATCAGAAAATATAAATTCACCGGCACCCAAATCTTTATTAGCTACTAAATATCGTCCATATTTTTCATTTTTCAGAACATCGTAAAAACCAGTGTTGGTTGTCATCACTGTAATTTTTAACTAGAGTTTTATGAAAAATGTTTCGAACTGAACTGAACTGAAAAGATAGCTGAGATTGATGCGTGTGATGTGTGTTGCTTTCAGTCTTGAAGTATTTGTCGTCAGAGCAACACAGCGGCTAAAATAAGACATCGGCCGTTCGAGATCAGTCCATTCGAATACTCGAGTACATTTTAGTATTAAGCAGAAGCCAATGCACAGTACCAGTACATTCCATGTCCCTGCTAACATTCAGTTCATTAGGTACCTAGATATGTTAAAAATAGCATGGTTGGCAAAACAACTTTGGTTTTAGCATGCCTGAAGATGCTAACCTGCTCTTTCTGTAGATAACTTACAAAATCCAAGTTTTATGTAAGTATTGTCTTTTTTAGGAATCGATTTACTCATTTGCGTAGAGTTGTGTAGAGTAAACGCGTATTTATCTCGAGTTCTCATAATTAACAGTGACAATATTTAGTAGGGGCGATAGATTGGTAATCCGCAAAACAATTTTCGGCGAAAAGAGATCCATTTACCTGCCTACTTAGTATTTTGCCGAACAACTGGATGACTTCTTAAAATTGGGAACTAATTTCTGGTCACTGCATTTTTTTACTTAAATGGGTTATAATGACTTTTTCTACACTTAATTAGATATTATATTTAAAACAACAAATTAAGAATCTACTGTAGGTACCTACTTACATACAGTAGAAAAATATTCTGTTCGTTTTTATTATAAAGAGAAACTTGTTCATTTTTATCATGTTTTGAGAATATTCATAACAGGTACCTACTTATGCCCTTATAATAAAAAATGATGTATGTTGTACTTGAATGTGGTAAGTAAGTTAAAATAACATGACAAACAGTAACATGGCCTTCCTGAATTTGCAAAATTCAAAATTTCCTATATATTTTTAACAATTTTCTTAACAATTTCATAATATCTCATACTAGTTAATTTTTCTGGAAATTATGTCATTTTTTGATAGCATATTAAATTTTTATCGGTCTTGTTTTCCTCAGAAAGTGTTTGCCGTTAGCGAAACCACTGTTCCATGTAGACATCCAGTAAGTTACATTGAATTGTTAATTTTATTTTTTTCTGGTTACCCGACGAGCTCGATTGAAACCAAATTTTCTTTTGAATGATTAAAAATCTTTAATAAACTGAAAACCGTAAACAAAATCCATCATTTGGTTTGTTAATAAATTAACCATTACTCTTATGTTGTTTCTACCGTAGTTACCAATTAATGGATGCTAAGATAGTAAAATAGAAACAAAATAATATAATAAATATGAGATAAAAATATTGTAAGCGTTCGAAAGCAAAGTAGGTTACTTCTTTAAATAGGCTCGTATGACCTTTATGAAATTAAAAACAACATCTTTCCCTACATTTATGGTTGAATAATATTACCTACTGACTATGATAGTGTGATATACACAACAATGTAGCAAATATAATGTTAACGTCGTTTTTTTCAGGATGGTACTGTGAGTTACAAAGTAGTGTGCACTGATGATAGTGGTAACATTGTAGATTGCCCTTGCAGCAAACTCCCGTGTAAACAGAACGCTTCATCAGGAGATGGCACTGCTGAGGATGAGCAAAATGCATGGTCCTTCTGGAAATATTTTATCCCAGAAGAATCGGAAGATGTAAGCAAAAATCATTATAAAACAATGTTATTTTAAATACGTATAAGAAACCTGACCCTACTAAAATAAGACATGAATAAAATAACGATAAAAATACATATCGTTAAAATTTGTTACTTGGTGGTATTAGCGTCTAACCGTCGAAAGTGTTAACCATGTTTTAACTATAGTTACTATTCATATCTTCGCGCCAACTCACGACCAAAGCATGGCCATAAATAGATCATGCAACGAGACGTACATTTTCTATAATCTATAATTAACAATGTCAATAACGATTTTATAAACACATATTTTATCAATGTAATTTGTATTTGACTTAGTACAAAGTATTAAAAATATGAAATTAATAACACAGGTTAAAACTTTTTGACACCAAAACGTTTTAGTTGATTTATGAACGATAATTAGGATATGGCGTTTTACGATGTAACGCACTTTTTAATCTTAACAATTTATAGTGACTAGTTACATGGTACATTAACATTTTAAACATAATCAAAAGTTTTATTTATGATATTTTTTTAGTTATGTTAAAAATATAATGAACAATGTAATGTAAAGGTTGTGCTATGACTTATTATCAATAGTACTATTTCCGACAAATGAAAGAGAGAAGTGGTGCCCTCTAACGCTTGTCAAAAAACTAGATTGTCTTGTGGTGTGGTGCGGTCACAGCTTGGCACTTTTGTTGCCTGTAATTTATTTTGTAAAATTCCAATTTGTGGATAAATTTTTAATACGCAGTGAGTATTTTAGATCACGCTGCATTATATTGGTGCTTCTTAACTCCATTTTCACCTAACCAACAAAGATAGGTTACAGTGATTCCATCCATCCAACCTTTCACACACCGGCAATTTTTGGTAAATCAGCAACGTCATCGGTCTTATTACAATAAAATAGCATTTTATTTATTCACATTTCTACATTGTAAAGTTTCCTAGTATTTTGTTTGATGTTGTGTACACAATTTCAATTTCTATTAGTAAAACGTCATCGAGGCTAGACCATCAACGCATGTGATCTTATGATAAAAATAATCTAGCTTACGACAAAGGTCAAGTTTACGATTACTATTCGTAGAAAACCCTTTCAAGGTAATTTTTTGATCTGCATTCAAAATTCCATTATGAGTATTCATGGGTGGTCAATTCTTCCAATTGTTATGTAATACTGCAGAAGTGCTATTCTGTCCTTTATGCCTTCTGTTTTGCGATTAATTTGACCATGACATAGCTGGCACTCATTGTTAATGTGCTCTATTGAATATATGAAAATATCACACCTGTGTTTCTCTGGATTAAAACCATCATCATGAATATTACATGTCAAATTGTTTCCAGGGCATGGCTCCCCCGTACTATACTGATCTTGGAAGGCAGGCTAATGATGTGTTTGGCAAAGGTTACCACTTTGGTGTATTCAAACTTGACTTGAAAACCAAGAGTGAATCTGGTGTTGAGTTTACCAGTGGTATCACCTCCAACCAGGAGAGTGGAAAGGTAAGGCTACACAGGAGTGAAAATGTTTTTTTTTTAAATTGAAACAAATTTGTATCAGATTGGTTTTACAGGTGTTCGGTAACTTAGCATCAAAGTACCAGGTACCAGACTATGGTCTAACATTCACTGAAAGATGGAACACCGACAACACACTGGCCACCGACATCACAATCCAGGATAAAATTGCTAAAGGACTTAAGGTTACTCTTGAAGGCACATTTGCACCACAAACAGGGTAGGCGTTTTATTACAACTAAAGATATTTGAAATGAAACATCTAAACCTAAAATTTTAAACTTTTCGTTCTATTTTAGGAGCAAAACTGGCAAACTAAAGACATCTTTCTTAAATGATGTTGTTGCCCTTAACACCAACTTAGACTTGGACTTGGCTGGTCCCATCGTGGATGTAGCTGCTGTTCTGCAGTTCCAAGGCTGGCTGGCTGGTGCCAACTCACAGTTTGACACCCAAAAGACCAAGTTCAACAAGAACAACTTTGCTCTTGGCTACCAGACCAAAGATTTTGCTCTGCATACAAATGTGTAAGTATAGTCAATTATCTTAGGTAACTCCATAACATGTTGTTTGTTTTAACAGTTGTAGGTGTGTGTGTGTAGAGTGATCTATGGCAATTTGAACAAAGGTGTTACATAATAGATTGAAACTAGCTGAACAACCTGGGTTCAAACCAGCAACAATACTTCTTTATTGCACAATATTAACTAACAAGTTAAAAAACATATAATGTTATTCATACACATTAAAAACGGTTAAACAAAGTAGTTTTAAAACGACAAGGCTATATTTGTTTGTTTATTGAAAACTGTGATATAATATGTACTAACAAGATAACAAATGGTCAATGACCTATGTCATGTTTGCAGTTACAGCATCTTGCACATAACTTTTTCTACAGTGAAGCAATTTTAATTAAACAATACTGTTTTTTCATCAGTGACAATGGCAAGATCTTTGGAGGATCAATCTTCCAGAAGGTGTCTGACAAGCTGGAGTGTGGTATCAGCATGAAGTGGACCTCAGGATCCACCGACACTCTGTTTGGAGTTGGAGCCAAGTACAGCCTGGACCAGGATGCGTCGCTCCACTGCAAGGTCAACAACAAATCCCTCATTGGCTTGGGATACCAACAAAAGCTGCGTCCCGGTAAGCTAAAGTTTCTTACATATTTTTTTTCATTTTGGTACTTACAGTATGAAAAGGAAGTCTATAAAAACCAATGTTCAGTTTGCACAGTGGAGTGTAACAGCCTTCAGTTTATGATCTATTGTTATCAGCTTCACACTGTTCTACTTATGTCTTTCCTTGTAATCTTATCTGCATAAGAAAATATATACGATTATAGTGTTGATATTTTCGCGGTTAACACTAGACATGAATGTTGTTTCAGGAGTGACACTGACTTTGTCGGCCGCCATCGACGGACAGAACCTGAACGCCGGCGGACACAAGGTTGGCGTTGCCCTCAACCTCGAACCCTAGGCATTTACACTAGCCACCGGCTTCTAAACTTGTAGATAAACATAATTGCTACATTACGTTACATACAAATATGAAGCGTATATCTAAAATCATTAAAATACATAAACAGTGTTAACTAGTATAAAGTAAGCGTTCTAAACGCACCAGTAATCGTAATGCACCTGTCGATGCAACAAGCGTCTCATCAGTAAAGCTTTGATAATGCGAAGTATGCGATGCTAAAATGATAGTGTTTGTGTGTGTTACGCACTTTCTTTTCCCGTATTTTCGATGTTCAAGTTATTAATGACTACCTTGTGTAAATAAGCACCTGTGGTGCGATATCCATTGATTGAATGAAATAAAAATGAATAGTCTGTTGGAATCACTAGCAATTTGTTTTATTAGCCGCCACTATCCATTGTCCTGGAACCTGTCCTGTCCTGGATCAGTGATTGTACACTTACAATAAGAATGGTGTATGTGATCTGACACTTTGTTTATTTTGTATTTTGTTTTATTACTTTTTAAATAAATGCTTTTGAATTTGTCTTAGATAAATGTTTATATTTATTTGTTTTCTGTCGAACACCAGAGTCCTGTCTGACCAAATAATATAAATTTAATAAGTAATTTTATCGTTTTTAACTTTTGTAGTAAGTACAGTAATTAAACTTCACTTTAACACGACTTAAGTGTTATCAATTTTAAGATCCTTGCACTCTCAGGCGACTTGATAAGAACACGGATACTAAAATATTTCGCAGTAAACAGAGCAACTGTAACAAATGTATAAGTATCATATTTTCAACGCAATGAAGGTCATATAAAGTTACAAAACTTTTTATTCAAGTTTAGTGCATACTTATCATCCTTCCTATTAGGTGTACTTCCTCATGTTTGAAATTTCAATACAAACTTATTTGGCAATGCTTAAAAATAGGCATACATGTAAAAAGTCGCAATAGTGTTAAGGCCACGTTTTGGCATAATACCTATTGGTATATATAGCTCATTCTCGTGCGAGCAAACGAGGTTTAGGTTCCAAAAATAGTCTATTACGAATAATGACATGCCAAATATTGGAAAAAATCGATTAAAGATTCCAGAGACTAAGGTACGTATTGGATTGGTTTCTGGCTTGAGCATTTGAAACTTTGTATATCTCCGCAACGCCTACGACTTTCAGTTTAAAGTTTGTGGCAAAAAATATTCGTTGGGAAACGATAATAATTTTCAGTTAATTTAATTAGAAAATGAAAACTATTTTCCCTACATTAGTAGGCTTTTCAGTCGCGTACAAAAACATTTTTTTGCTAGGTAAAATATCAAGCAAAAAAAGCGAATTGGTTTTGAGTGTTTCAGAATCGGGGCCAATATCAGTAATGGATAATTAATTAAAAAGTTAATAAATTTATAAACATTTATTGAGACCACCTGAATAAGCTTACATAGTTAGTATAGTATAGGTTAATTCATTACAGACACTTGTATTTTTCACATGCCTTTATTTAATGGAATTGGATAACTGGGGCTTAACTCACGTATTTACTAACCATAGGTACCGAAGATCGAACCTTATGTAATTTGTTTATAGAAAAATGTATAAATTATGTGAGTTAGGCCCCATGTTATCGTTAGTTTATTGGTTATCTAAATAGTTTATTGTATGATTTCTTCCTCCATCAATTTTGCCATCCACTCTGGTTCGGCCGCTGCTATCTTCTCGATCAAACTGTTCACTTGGTAGCATAAGCTCTGGATTTGTTTGTCCCACTGTGGGAGGATATCTCGAGCTGCAAGAAATATAAGAAATTTATTGATATTTTAATGAGAAGAATAAATAAAATACGAATATGAAGTGGAACGTGACTATTATATTAAGACTTCTATTAACGGTACGCAACATTTCTTCTTCAAGTGGTGTGCGCGCTCTCTTTTTTTGTAAAAAAAATCGGGTATTAACCTACCTACAACTGCGTTCGTAAACTGCAAGCATACAAAGATTCAAAAGATGCTTTCCAAAAAACATTTTCCTCTAGTTCCTGTTCACTTAAAATTCCACAAAACCACCCTGTATAAAGGGGTCGATGACATTTCGGACACAAAAAACTCGGGCAACTTGGCCAATGTATGGAAATAAAAAATCCATACATTGGCCAAGGTGTCCGAGTTTTTTGTGTCCGAAATGTCATCGACCCGTATAAAGGACACTGACTCTCAAAGTGCACCACGGAGCTGATCTGGTCGATGTATCCGTTCATGCGCCCCTCGCTGATCATGTGGCTGGCGATCCTCTCGGCCTTCACCGGCGGCGTCTCCAGCAACGCGCCGAGCTCCTCGAAGGTTATGTTGTTGTATAGCTTGCTGGCGGAGAGAAGGTTGTGCTCGAACACCGCGCGGTCCAGGATGGAGCAGCCGTCGGTGGTTGTCGCCTGGAAATAGGGAAGATAGCTACAGTATATGAGAATATATCTTCCTATTCTTAAACAGACTTTATAGCCACGTTTGTAGAAATATGTTTTGTCCCTGTCTGTATTTTTTGTGCTATTTCGTAAAAGCTTTCGAAACTGAGAAATAAAACATACTTTTTCTAATGTAGGTTTAAAGTACGTTTATGAATATGGGAATAGAATTAATAAATAAATATAAAAAAAAGCTTTTCAGCTGAATCTACTTTGATTGAATCAATGTTTTAATGTAAATTTAGAAGTCACTAAAGCCCAAGTAATTTTAACTTTATTTCGTAAAGCGTGACATCGATAACTATCGAAAATTTAATTCAACAAACATTACCGTATTCGTTAGTTTTCCAAAAGTCCTATAAAAACATAAATATAATTTAGTTACTTACGACCTTTTGGTGGGTTTGCATTAGAGCTTCAAACTCGTGCAGTTCTGACCGTCTAATGATGCGATCCAAATACATCTTCTCTAAAATAGAGAATGCGGGTAGTTGCTGACAACGCTCGTCCTTGAACAAGGTCGCTAGCATTCGCGATCGTTGCTGTCCTGAGGAACAGATGTATGACATTTTACCTTTTCACATAAATCAGGGTTAAACATGGTAACCTTAAGCGGAAAATATCGATCGCTACTTAAAATGCTGACTTTACTTTTAATTTTAATGTGAATTATACAAAAAAGCTGCACATGGATACAAAACGAAATAGAGATAACAATCTTATTAGTGATGGTTACTTTGTTAACCCTAGACGGTTGTTAACTAATTTACCAGGTTAAAGTAATCTTTTTTAAATTCTACCTGCTGAAGCCAGAACTGTACAGATCAGCGCATTTCTGAGACATGTCATCCTTTCGTCCTCATGAATGATATTGCGATAAGACAGCTCATTGTATCTTTGTGCTGCTTCAATGAATTTTCTAAAACAAAATAGAATTATCAGAAAAAAAATATATACTCTATGGGGAATACCTCTCTACTTGAACTCTTAATAATATTATTTACCTTCTATAATCCAAAACTCTGGCATAGCATACTTTGTAGTATATCTGCAGTTGTTCATTGGTAGTCTCTGCTTGGAGTAAAGAAGCTCGGTTCACAAACGCCTCCGCTTGTACTGGGTCGTCTACTTCAAGATACAACCGAGCGATTTTCAAGTATGTCTCTAGTTTGTAGTCTACTGAGTACTGCCTGAAGTCAAAAGAAGTTTAATAATAATTCATATGAAAAAAACTTGGGACAAAGCTGTTTTACATAAACTTTTCAAAATGTTTTACAATGTTATTTGTTTTTTATGCCATGGAAAAGGTTATATCTAAATATATATAACTCAAGTGACTGACATAGTGATCTATCAACGCACAGCCTAAACCACTGGACGGAACGGGCTGAATTTTGGCTTTAAAGGATTTTGATCAATTATACCCCCAAGGGGATTAAATAGGGGATGAAAGTTTGTATGAAACTAAAATTAGCTGTGGGTGCCGCAGGGCGGAAAGCTAGTAAAATATAAAATTGATAGTAAACAATTATAAGTATGTTTGAGAATTTTAAGTCATTTGAAGAATACACTCAAAATATATTTAGGTAATAAAAGAACAAATTTTACAAAGTAAATATGGACTGAATTATCTGATATTTCACCTTGATTACCATAATTTTATTCCAATCCCAAAAAAGGGGTATATAAAGTGACTTACTTCTGTCCTGTTTCCAGGGGTATTCCTACAAGTACATTAGCAGCTTCTTTCCAATTCTGATTGCGTTCATAGATATCAGCTAAATGTTGTCTAATGCTTGCAACCTGTATTAACAAATCTTTAACTTTAAGCAGGAACAGATTCATCAACATAAAGTTCTTTCATCATTAAATATTGTAACTTTTTTACTTTTGAAATTAAAATTTAATTTCTAAACAACATTACCTGTTCTTCAAATGAGATGACTCTGGGCTGAATTACATCAAGAGCATAATGCGAGACATCCTGTGACACATTGTCTGGAAGCAAAGCCAGATGTGTGCTTACATCTGTGAGCAGTTGGCGAGATATCACCAAACTCACATTCTCATTCACAACTGAAAGAATAAATAACCCAGTTAAGTATTTGTGTCGGAAACAATGTTTTCGGAAATTAAAAAATACTTGCGAAGATCTGTAATTGGCTTTTAACTGCTATTTATTGCTATTTAACATGCTTTTGTAGCTGTTGATCTTCCATAAAATAAATAAATAAATAAATACTTACTTGCTTCAACAAAAGCTTTCAAGGACTCAGACAGTTCAGGTTCAGAGCTTTTTAAAATCTCCATCAAAACATTTCTGTATCTGTAATATTAGTGCCAATGTAAGAGAGGTTAAAACTTGGGAGGCATTATAAAAATGCTATACATATATGCATTACACATTTACGGATATAATGAAAGGATTCTTTAAGAAGTTCTATATTTAATCAAAGTTATGTTGTAACTTTTGTTTATAGCTAGGGTATACTTGTCCAATTAAAATTTAAACAATACTTTTCTGCCTGGTCTTTGTGAAGTCCTCCAGAATTTCTGAGTTCACTTAGATACTGTCGAACACTTTGTAAAGTTGGAGGCGCCATAATATTTGCCAATCAACTATTAATATGAGACTAAACTTTCTTAACTACAGCTTTGTTTTTATTTTTATTGAATGAAACCCACTTCTTTAGCCGCACTACTCAATCGATTCAATCACAATATCTTTTGGTCATCAACAATATAGAATTTTAATCGTCAATGTCAATCATTTGATAAAAAGCTTATTGCAGACGAGTAGAGTTCGTTGTTGTTGAGTAGCAACATTATTTTTATGTTGGCATTACGTGTGATTGATGGTTTGATCGAATGTCATTCTTCTTCTGTCAGTCTATTATTTTACGAAATTGAAAGAAGCGCCATCAGAGTTTGACCGTGTTTTCGTAATTTTATTTGCATTTTTGCAGTAAAAGGTGGCTCGTGTGGATTATATGATAATTATTTATATTTCTTTTAATAGAATCCTACCAAGTTCTCTGTGTTTTGCCGAAGTTTACATAAGAGAGTGATTTTTGTTAAATTGTTTTCAAAATTGTGTCTGTGGCGTACAGTTTCTCGATTTGACAACCATAAAATGGCGGCCGATTTTGAACCTTTTGCCTAAATCAAAAGTCGCCTCAAATCTACTGCTAATGAACATTTCGCGACTGTTAATTTATATTGTAGTTTATTTACTTAATGATGGATCATAACTTGGAGGAATCTTTAGCTCTAGGGGTTGCAATGGAGGTATGTTGTGACAAGGACATAATGTTATTTACATTTTTACAATTCAAAATATGTCCAATTTTATGCTAAAATATATCTTTTTTAGTCTGCAGAGAATGTTGGGAAAGATGTCATAGACATGGACACTGGGGGTGAAGAGGTTCAAATGGAGTTTGAGCAGATAGTAGAGCAACCTATGTTCATGGACACTGAAAATGAGGAAGTCATAGGTGAGTCAGGAAGTATCTTAGATGGGTCTGCATTGGCATATTGTAGGGGTTATCAGTAATAATAATGAATGGTTTATATAACTTTAGTTCCAGATTTTATAGACGATCAATTTTCTTTACAAGAATACTCAATTCAGGAAGAAAGTCACAGTTCGGTGCCTAACACTATTGATGAGGTAAAATGTTTAAAATTTTATAGATTTTTATAAATAATATGTGACAACTTAAAATGATAATGCTTGTAATTTTTAGACACCATTGAGAGCTCAAATCAAACCACAGCCTATAACAATTAAAAGTCAACCTGTTACCATTTCAACTCATCCAAAGTTAATATCTGTCAAGGTTGGTAGAAGTTATTATTGTTTATTATTTTCTATCCGCTATTTTCTATACTACATTTTTATATATTTTAGTTACAACCAAAGCCAATTATGCAGCAATCAGTGGCAACAAAAGTGATGCCACGACAAGTAGCCATTGCACCAAAACCCGCAAAAATGGTTTCAAATGCTTCTCTGACAGGCACTGGAAAACAAATATTGATAACACAGAAACATGTCGCAAATAAAGATACTTTTGTGAAGAAAAGTCTTAGTGGTGTCATACAAAGTATGTTGAAAAAATGGTATTCTATGGAAAATGTAGCAATCAAAAAAATTACATTAATGACACATTTCAATGATTTCAGCGACTGGTGGCAATTTTGTGACAGTAGCACCAAAATTAAAACTAATAACTTCATTTGCATCTACATCTCAGAATCCACATTATGTAAGTTTATAAAAGACTCGCTTTCCGAACCTTTTTCATTAGAACTTCTAAAAATTCTTTTTAGTGCTCACTTACATCATATAATTACACCTGCGGGTCAATTACCGTATTTTATGCAGTGCTGCTTAGTTGCATTTACGTCTTAAACTCTCAATCCGTTTACCGTAATGACACGAAAACCAAAGGATTCGCAAAGTTTTTAACGCTTAAACGTGACGTGTAGGTTTTCCTGTCATTACAGTAATACGGATTTAGAGGTTAAGATGTAAACGCAATTAAGCAGCACTGCATAAAATTACGGTAATTGACCCGCTGTACTAAATGACGATGAATCAGTCAGTCAGGATTAGTATTTTTTAAATTATAGATTTCAATAGAAAAGTGTGCTATAATGTTTTCAATTGTATAAATAATTTATAAATCATTTTTTTTCCAGGCTCAGTTAATAAAGCAATCTGACAATAAACAGCCTATGAAGAAATATATAATCCAAGGTAATTTTTTATTTTAGTTGGTTTTTGATAAAATTATTTGGTAATAAATAGCATCAAGTGTTACAAACTAATTGACTAAACATGTTTCAGCTGCCAAAAGTAAACCTATAAAAGAAATTGCATGCCCATATGATAGCCCTTTTGTAAATGGACTTAATATTTAAAATATTGTTTTGCAGATAATAAAGATAAAATGACTCCTCAAAGTGCAGTGATAACTAAAGTTGTCTCACAACCGACCAGGGTTCTCACCATGCAGCCGAAAACTGTTCCTGTTACTATTAATAGACAGCAACAGGTATGATAAGAAACTATTTTAGTATGTTTTATTTTCTTAAGGCAATACAAAATTATAATTTTAAATTAAGCACATAGATACTGTGAATATTGTACAAAATGTAATACATATTTTTCATGTTATAGTCACCATCAAGAACAATCAAATTAACAAAAGTTCAGCAGATTTGTGTCAAATCTCCGAAAAATACACCTGCCAACTCAGGAGGTATGAATAAACATATTTACACATTTTTAATTAAATTTTGCTAAAGTTAAAATATATTGACAATCATAATGTAAATTGCAGTTGGCCACTCATTGTCAAAAAAGATGGTAATGGTGACATCACAACAAATGGCAAATGCTAAAAAGCAAGTTGTTACCATTTCTAAGGACACTGAAGTAAGTTGGAATCATTAATTAATGCAATCCAATATCTTATCTTATATGATGGAAATTTCTTTTTGTTAAAGTATGTCGATGCATCTTTTTGGGTTAAATGTGAATAGTCTTATTTTAATAGACAATAATATAATATTTAATTTTCAGGGCGGCACTGTGAGTGTTCATCCTATAAATGTGCCAGGGAAAGGCGTAAGTATAACAAATATTTTGATAGCATTTTCTCTGATATAATAGACATCTCTGAAAAAATATAATAATATTTTTAGGTACAATACATCCAAGTGTTGTCTAAGCCTCCCGTACAAAAACCTAAACCAGTGGTGGTCATAGCCGATGGAAGTTACAAAGGGCTTGGCATTAAAAGTAAGTAATTTTTACATAGCTGGGCTTTTTCATATATAAATTTATACCTGTTAGTTTAAATGCATAAAATTTACAGAGACAAAACTTTTTTAAATGTGTTAATTTTTTTTATATAGATGCCGATTCCAATTTCTGTACTCTCTATCAAGTAATATTTGCTATCAGTCAACTAGTTACAACTTCTGTATAACATTGCCCGAACTAAAGTCATAGAGACTAGAGACTTTAGTTCGGGCAACCTACAATCAATCACAATCAACATTAGATTAGCTTTCAGTGAATTTCCTGCTTTCGCCCAATTTACAATAATTTTGTTTAAACTTCTTGTGTATAATTCTTGTCTTGTCTATGCCTTCTTCTAATGTTAATATATCTCTTCTCAGTAGGTATGCGAAAGTGACTACAATATTTTTAGATTGGTTCAGCGAGTATTGTCAGAATCGGGGCTAACTTTGTTAATTTTAGGATATTGTTTTAGATAAAATAATCCAGATCGGTGACAAAGTGGTGGGAGGTCCTCCACCGCTGGTATATACCGGAGGAAGCACCAGCAACACTGCAGTTAACTCATGTCAGTATACAATTCATTTGCATCGTTAGTCGTAGGAAAATTGTGGGATGTTGATGAGAGTTATTTAGAACCAATTTGAGCCCATTTATCTATATACAAAGTTTCTTGGTTTTCTAATTATATATACATATTTTTAGTATATCTTATTTTTTTTCCAATATTAGTTGTATATTATAGCTTTTTTTTTAAAATAATGAATTATTTTTCGAAAAAACATCGTCATCGCTTGGTTGGCGAATAATATTTTTATAATTTTGTTGGATTAAATAAGAATGTAACTGTGCCTGTAAATAAATATTTAAAAAAAACACGCGCGCGCGAAACTTTGACTTTGAGCGCCTTTAGAACTTTACATTTCAAACTATGAACGGCGAACTCTATTTACGAAATGGGATTTTGAATTTGCAAAATGTTTTCGTGACAACATCTAGTTATTATTTGTTTTGAGTTTTACAAAAAGGAGCCGTGTTGTTTTAGTTTGTGCGTTAGAAATAGTAAGGGCTTTTAAATAACTTGTTACTTTAGATATTTTATACGCGATTTCAAGACATATTTATAGATCATAATAACAAAATATACTATAACTAGGAATAAAATATAAAACGATTAAAACATTTTCCCTTAGTTCCAAACTGGTTACTTAGTTCCGATTCAATATACAGTTCTCTATACCTATAGTGTACCTACTTAGTTAAGTTCTTAAACAATTTAAAGTACAATAAAACGGTAATAGTCAGTATTCATAAAGTGGGTACATTTGTTTATAGTGACGGGCAAACCGCAACAGAAATTGGTGCGGATAGCGCCGCTCGGGTCTAAGACTGCGCATGCATTTCTTGTAAGTAGTTTGCAGCAATAATATGTTTTAAATACAATTTGTAACCATCAAGAAGACCAACGCTTTCTCGTCTTTACATAAAAACAATAAACAAAGGACAAAAGCCATGCCTTTCCGTAATTTTATGAAAAATGTAAAAACATAAAAAAATAAATAAGTTACCGCTGAATAAATGAGTCATTGACTTTTCGGACACAAAAACTCGGACACCTTGGCAGAGTTGTGGTTTTTCAATTATAATATTATTTTTTACCAAGGTGTCCAAATTTTTGTGTCCCGAAAAGTCAATGACTCGAATAAATTACCCGTTCAAAAGCTATTTTTCAGACCTTCGCATAAACCAAAACTTCCACTCATTTCTCTTCCAGCAAGCCAAATCCAGCCGCCCTCAATCACTCCTCGCCCCCATTCCCAAGCCCGAGCCTGAGCCTGTTTCCATGAAGATAGAGCCCCCCGAGCGCAGTGACGTCACACACGAGGGCAATGACGTCACACGCGAGGACGGTGACGACACGCGTGAAACTAGTGACGTCATACAGAGTGAGACCAGTGACGCGCTGTCGGCGCTCGTGGCCGATGCTGTGGGGAGCCATAAGGTGGAGCTGGA
This sequence comes from Emmelina monodactyla, assembly GCA_916618145.1. Classification (NCBI taxonomy): domain Eukaryota; kingdom Metazoa; phylum Arthropoda; class Insecta; order Lepidoptera; family Pterophoridae; genus Emmelina; species Emmelina monodactyla. The sequence goes on from OU745319.1 coordinate 2,770,207, forward strand.
GTATGAAGATGCTGAGGAGGTAAGACTCTTGTATAGTTCCGCTAATACATATGTGACTTCGTGTTATTTTCTCACATCTAAAACGGTGTTACGTTAGTCTTTCAAGCAAAACAAGGGCAATGAAAACAAACGCCTTGTAAACTAGTGTTAAATAAATTATGTCTTGGAATTATTCGCCTTTATGGCGGGAGAAAAAGCTGATCAATAACCCATACAGAAACTTCGCTTCAACAGAACGGTGGGGGTGTCGCGTAACTCGAATATCAATACCTTTGAAAGGTATCGGTGTTGGGACTCTTGAACGAAATCTGTTTTCGAGTCCCAATCGCAAAAAATTTAGAATGAAATTGCTGAATAATGTTGCTGCGTTTAGTATTCAGCAATTTCATTCAAAAATTTTCGCGATTGCGACTTACTTTTGTTTGGCACTATTCCTATTAGTTCGTTTCCTAAACGAGCCAGTGACGACTTTGACACTTTTTTCCAATTCTAGTCAAAACCCTCTCGTTTTCGACTAAAACTTTCATTTAAACAAACTTACTTCCCCTCAGACCGTGGTAGAAGAGATGACGACCGACCACGACTTCGCGCCCGACTTCGCCACGACCGACTACGACAATACCCGGCTCGAGACCACGCACGACTACGAGGTCGACTACGAGCCGGGCGACTACGCGCGTAGCGGCTACGACAAGCTCGAGCCGGGCCGTAGCACGCCGCTTATTGTTATACCGTCGGCGTTTGTGAAGAGAGTGGATGGAGATAGTCAGGGGCTGTTGGTAGGTTGAATATTATATTCGACTGTAGCGAATAAAAAGGCAACAATACGATTATTAATGTTAACCATGCTAACTTGGTCAAGTTTAAATTCACATTAAACATGCAGTATGCACGAATAAATAAAATGTTTTGCATATTTTCCTAGGAGGAGCTACCCGTACACGTGAAATTGGACAACGCTTCTGATACAGGTATGATCTATTCATCTCTCATATCCTACTTATATTATAAAAAAACTATCATAACTCTTTTGTCAAAAATAAAATACAAAAAAAAACAAACAAGCTTACAACTAGACTAGGGCATGACAAACACGTAAAAACAAAAGGTGGGAAAGTAAGAAAAGTCAAAAACAACTACTGTTGCTCCTTATCATGTCCTAGTCAAGCTGTTTACAAAGTTCATAGGTACAAAAAATCTTGAATAGCAGTAGAAATAGCCTGTCTAGATATCAATCCCATACTTTTTTAATCTAAATAAATCTCAATAAATAACATCTAAATAGTTTTTGATTTTATAGTAAGCTTTCTTACACAAAACTTTCCTAATTGTAACTTAAAATTTATTAAAAAGCAGGGATTGAATTGACTCCGGAATTTTATCCCTACTTAATATATAAATGCGAAAGTAACTCTGTCTGTCTGTCTGTCTGTCTGTCTGTTACGCTTTCACGCCTAAACCACTGAACCGATTTTGATGAAATTTGGTATGAAGAAAGAACTGAACTTGGGAAAGGACATAGGGTACTTTTTACCGCGGGAAAACTTCTCATTCCCACGGGAAACCGACTTTTACGCGAACGGAGTCGCGGGCGGCCACTAGTTAAAAATAATTATTAGTTATCGACATACCGATAAACGACTTGCTGCTCTTGGCCAATCTCTTCTTTGGCAAAGCTAATCTATTTCCATGCCTAGTTTTTACCGAATCATTATAGACATGATTATATAACATGGTAAAAGCTTATCAATATTTTTGTAAGCAATAGCGTTTCAAAAATGTATTGGGACGCGAAGTTTCAAATATCACTATCTCTAAATATTTCTCTCAAAGAATCTCTATTTGCAAGTTTGTAAATTCCACGAACAGCTCTTTTTTGCAGCATAAAAATCCTATTAATGTCAGCAGCGTTTCCCCACAGTAGGACGCCGAAAGACATTAAGCTATGAAAGTAACTAAAAATTACTATCCTGGCTGTGTGGACATCAGCCAAAGAGCGAATTTTTTGACCGCAAACATTGCAGAGCTAAGCCTACTCGGCAGTTGTGAGATGTGAACTGAACGTGAATGGTCTCTTATCAAAGTATTCGTCGCCCTCATATAACTAATATCAACAATATCCCAGAGATGTCTTCCTCCGACCACTCCTTCCAAGGCACTCGTCGTTCTCATATAACTAACTAGAGACCCGCCCACGCTTCGCAGTGGTGTAATTTTGGCCGACTTGTTAACGAAACATCGAACTTTTGCTATTAAAAAAAAACTGGATCTTCTTTATTTATAAATTTAAATAAATAAATTCCCTAAAAGATGGAGAAAACCGCATTTGAATCCGTTACGTAGTTTACGAGGAGTTTGCGGACAAACATACAAACAGACAGAATTAGCGACTTGGATTTGGACTATGTAAAGACGATGTCAACAACCGCGCAAGTTACTCATCGAACTCGTACATCCTACTAATATTATAAATGTGAAAGTTTGTGAGTATGGATGTATGGATCGATGTTTGTTTCTCTTTCACGTAAAAACTACTGGATGAAACTTTGCAGTAATATAGGTTAAACATCAGAATAACACATAGGGTACTTTTAACCGCGGGAAAACATTTCATTCCCACGGGAAACCGACTTCCACGCGAACTGAGTCGCGGGCGGCCACTAGTTTAATACTAATTCCTTTAGAGATGTCGTCGGACCCGTCGTCGCGGCCGCGCAAAGCCTGCAACTGCACCAAGTCGCAGTGCCTCAAGCTGTACTGCGACTGCTTCGCGAGCGGCGAGTTCTGCAACAACTGCAACTGCAACAACTGCCACAACAACCTGCAGCACGAGGAGCACCGGCAGAAGGCCATCCGCGGCTGTCTCGACCGGAACCCCAATGCCTTCAGGTAGATGCGGTATAATTTGTAGTACTAGTCCATTGTATGGTACCTGTGTGCGACGACCTCTGTGGTGCAGCGGTATTTATACCGGACTGCTAAGCGGATGGTTCCGGGTTCGATCCCCGGGTTGGGCCAATTTCGTCAAAATGGTTTTTCGACATTGGCTCGTGTCTGGGTGTAACTAGGTTCTCCCCTAGTCCATTGTGTGGTACCTGTAACACAAGTGCTTAATGCAACTTACTTTAGGGCCACATAATTGGTGTGTTAGTCTGGAGATTTATTTATTTATACTTGATAATAATAGGTATTGATAAATCACAATAAGATAAAGAACTTCACCTTTTCGACTATGTTGGTAAATTATTCCTAACAGCCAGTCTAAATAAAACTTCTGAAAATAAAAACTTCTAAATAGTAGGAAGAGAAAATTGAGTGTTTAAAGCAGGGTTGAAAGTGATGGTTGCTTGTGGAATAGCTTTAGAAAAGTTTATATTTACAAGAGAAATAGTACTTGAGAAATATTATTAGAAAAATTAAAGTGTTAGGGTAACATGTCTAAATTGTATACTTAGGTGGACTTTTGCATATTTTTGTAACAAATATGTGCGCAGTGAATGTGACTGTCAAACTTAATAGTATTTTTTTTTGTAATTCGTTTTTTTCTTTTTAGGCCAAAAATAGGTAAAGCCAAAGGAGGCATAGACATAATTCGGAGACATAATAAAGGCTGCAACTGCAAGAGAAGCGGCTGCTTGAAGAACTACTGCGAGTGTTTTGAGGTAAGTTATTTACAAATATAATATATTTACTAATCAGTCTTAGAAAAGTAAAAAAAAACAAGTTAAAACACAAAAATCTTGCCTTGACTGCTGACCAGCTATATTTTTACATTTAACTGCAGTTGAAAACTTTCTAGTTGAAATTTTAACCGTCTGAATAATGATCATATTATGAGAACGTATTTTAGTAGGTAACTAGTCCGTTCGCGTTAAGAAAATAGTGACAACTACAGGATAAGGGTGTATTCACAGGGGAGTAAAAGTACAAAAGAAAAATAATAATTTTATAAACAGTATTTTTGGACACGCCGCATGCACTTGCTGTTTATATGACTGTGCTCTCCACAGTTGCATTTAAATCACACAATTTAACGTTCTTATAAACATTGTAAATTATGCGTTTCTCTCCACTATGGATTATTGATCCACTTTTATTTTTTGGAATTGGTGAATTATTCATTATCAAAAATTTTTGTTGGACGAGTCACGCAATATACACAACCGTTTTGTTCGAAGGTCAGACTTCAACTGGTCACTGTGAACTCGACTTTTTAATTTCTAGCATTTTAATTGGCTGGGGGGCGTGGACAGGCCGGCTGACAACGATAACTCACTATTTTCTTAACGCGAATAGAGTATAGTGCTTTGTCTATGCCTTAAGCCCACCTCCTTCCCAACTGTTCTTCCTTGGGTCCTTATTGTAAATAGCATACAAAATGAAGGTTATTTCCTTGTGTAATTAGGCCAAGATCGCGTGTTCTGCGATGTGCAAGTGCGTGGGCTGCCGGAACGTGGAGGAGTGTGCCCCGAGAAGACACCACATGACGCGCGCCGCCACCGAACACACAAGGTAATACTATCCTACTAATATTATAAACGTGAAAGTTTGTGAGTATGGATGTATGGATGGATGTTTGTTACTCTTTCGCGTAAAAACTACTGGACGGATTTTGATGAAACTTTACAGTAATGTAGCTTATACATCAGAATAACATATAGGGTACTTTTTACCGCGGGATAACTTATCATTCCCATGGGAAACCGACTTCCACGCGAACGGAGTCGCGGGCGACCACTAGTATACCTATAATTGCCCTTTAGAATAATAGAAAAATCTAATTTTGAGATACTTTTCCAGTATAGTATCTAGCCATTAGTAAAAATGTCTAAGATATTATAGATTACATATAATATTCAAAGGGGAATTATAAAACGAGCGAATAAAAAATAAAATAACGACTGATGATGTCATACTGTTTTAATAACTTGAGCGGTATGAATTTGAGTAAACGATAAATTTACTAAACTAACAATGAATATTGATTGATAAAAATATCCAGAACGAGCTTACAAAAAAGGGTTTTGATTAATCCATTTCAGATATTAAACTACTATCCGTGCGACTACATTACTAAGTGAGCGACTTACAAATACGGAGGCGGCAACTTCAATATTAAAACAGTTTCTATTTTTCCAATTGAGGTTTTATATTACGATCTACTAAAAAGTTCACTTTTAGCAAATTTTGCTAAGCTGAGATATTCCATTTAAGATCTTATGATTTTTTATTTTGATACTACTCCAGTAGCAATAGCCATCAATTGCACTTCTATTTGTTTTCCTATATTTTCTCAACATAACCGTCTTTTCTACTATTATGCAATAGCTAGGATAGGTTAGCGAGGAGCGCAGCGACGAGCGTGTTAGGTTGACTTTTGCCCCACATGAGCGAACCGAGCGAGCGTAGCGAGCGTGGTGCGGCAGCACCCGGTGAAGCGCTTATTTTGTAACGTAAGAATTGGTTTCGAGCTACAGAAAAGACTTAGGATCAGTAAAATTTTGAATAGTGTTTCTTCAAATTGTTATTTTAATAAGGTTTTTTTAATAATGTGAGTTTTTTATACTCTGCTCATTATTGTACCTATTTTTTAGTATTCAAAACACTTCATAAAGGATAAAATGCCACTCAGTATAAATAAAATACTTGTCGAATATTTAATAAAATGCAGGACGCAATGTTTACACTTAAACAAATATTAAGTCGCTCAAATAATATGAAGCTTCCATTTTGTATTTTAAGTGACTCAAAATAATGTTTGTAAGTTGCTGTTTTGTTGATTTAACGTCACTCACAGTCAGTCGCTCACTTAGTAATACTATAACCTAAATTAATTATTTTTGACACTTAAAATTTTTATTTACAGTCACTCGTTTAAATACTACCCATATTCAAATATCAAATTTTACCCAAAATCTGTTCAGCGGTTTCTGAGTTATTGTGTAACAAAGATATACATTTTAACTGTTTTATAATGCAAGAAGATGCAAATGACTTCTAATTGCTACATTAATTTAAAATTTATGTTTATTCCTTGATTCAGTATTACTGTTATTTGACGAATAAGAGTTGAATATTTTTTTTTATGAAACTACAAACAAATTAATTCTTACGATATTAAATTACTGTTTGCATTAATGTATTCATTATTACACAGACAACCCTGCAGTTTCATGACGCACGAGGTGATAGAAGCCGTCTGCCAATGTCTGATCGCGGCCGCGAAGGAAAACGACAGCCCTATAGAGCCGCCGCAACCACACGACCCCATACGAAACGTCATAGAAGAGTTCTCACGATGCCTGCAAGATATCATCGGCGCCGCGCACCATCCGGAACCGCAGTCGATACTGGACGAAATAGCGGGATAACTAGCACTAGGGATAACGTAGATAGATAGCAGGATAACTGGCACGAACTGACAATGAGATAGAGAGATATAGACGACATTCAACTGTATACAGGGTGTAAAAGAACTGCTTCCGAAAACGAAAACTGGGTATTGCTGGAGGGGTGCTTGTTACGTTTTGAGCAAAAAAAAATTTTACTGATTACAAAAAAAAAAAATTACGTAATTGTACAAAATTGCATTTATAATATATCCGATTTTGCGATGATTTCTAATGAAATTTTTTTTTTTTTTTTTTTTTTTATGTAATATAGGTAGCAAATTGGGTTTTAATTTAATTTGCAATGTAAATAATCGCACCTGAACCAACAGTTGATTTGTGAGCGATGGTTTCAAGCGGCGAATATGACTTTTCAATCCTTAATAACTTTTTTAAATCGAGTTTTCTGGGTATACTGTTAATGAAATTAGTTACTATTGAGGCCCAAGAATTCATGGTTTCAGGCTTCGGAAGTGGTATTTTTACACCCGTTATAACTGCCGTGGATTTACTAGAAATTGACTGTGTGTGGACTGGTGTAAAGAATAATAAATCGGCTGTAATTACTGTTAGCAGTGCCATAACTGAATGTTTTTATTGAATCTTTTTTGAACAGCTTACTCTGATGCAATAATAGATCGGGTGTTTTGGGCTATGAAATGTCTTCAAGGAAGTTACAAAATATCATTTTTCCATATTGATATAATTAAATGAGCGAGTACATTTGTGTATGCAATTTGTAATTGAAGCTTAAACTTTTCCAAGGCTGTAAATAAGTGGTAGTAGTTAGTGTTATTGACTGTATTTACTTGTAAATAATTATCGTGAATGAGAGTTTTTAAATATATTTTATTTATAAGTAAATGGAACATGTCTATTGTATATGCTTACAATATAAGTAACTAGTCATAAGGAACTATGGAATAGGGTGCAACTGAATTGAAAATAAAATTGCTATAAGTACATATACACAGGATTTTATTTATACATCAATACTAGTTCATAAAGTTTTAAATAAAAAAGTAAGTTTTCACGTAAGTTATTCTCGCTACAAGTAAATGCTCTCGATGCGATTTATAAATATCGCTCCGCTAAAAATAACGCGACCGACTACACGACGCATCGTACCATCTGCTACTATTTGGTTTGATAGTATTTTTTCTAACACATGTCGATATCGACTAAATATAATGGCGAATCTACGTTATGAAGTGCAGAAAAATGAAAAATACGGAAGGTAAGTCAACATTTCTCTGTTGACATATAAAATTTAATGAAGCAGCTTACGGATTCCTGTTTTTGCTCAGGTACTTAGTAGCAGCTAAAGATTTAAAACCCGGCGAGTCAATATTGTCGGACACCCCATTCGTGCTGGGTCCCAGTTCTGAGAGTAGTTTGGTTTGTTTCGACTGCTATCTGCCGCTAATAAGCAAGTTCAATGTTTGTAAGAAGTGCGGGTTAGCGCCTGTTTGTCCGGGTGACGGGTGCCCGGATCATATTCCTTCCAGTAAGTATAAGATGTTACATCTGTGTTTATTAAAACAAAGTTGCATCTCTCCAGTGGCGATTGAAATTAATAATGACTAAAATAATTGAAAACTTGTAAAGACCTTGTTATGTTATTTTGCAGAATGGCACAGTGAATCGGAATGCGATTTCTTCAGAACGCTCAAACTTACGAAAGCATTACATCCGATGTTAATGGTACAAAATGTAGGGTCATTAATTGTTCTACGTGCGATCTTAAAGAAAAATTCAGACCCTAAAGGATGGGAGGAGTTTATGAAGTTAGAGACACATCTTGACCAACGCAAGGGTACCAGTGTTTGGGAATATGGTGAAAACACAGTCAAGGTATAGAATATTTCCATTAATACAATTTTAATATCCTTAATAGTATAATCATTAATTATGGTTTTCGGCTACTTTCAATTGACTCAAGAATTTGTCAGCCTTGCTGTTTAATTAAATAGTAATAATGGCGGATGCCAATACAACGGAACTACATTTGTTACTTTTTTTACAATGGTCCTTCGAGCCGGATTTATTTACATGAAACTTATTATAGTTATAGATTTATTTACAAAATTTTATAAAAAAATTTTTTAGTTCATTCAAACGCTCGGTCTGCTAGACACAGTGGAAGATGAGAATGTAATTCAGAAGATTTGTGCCGCTATCGATGTTAATAGTTTTGAAGTCCGCGGCCCTGCAATACCCGCCATTAACTACGCTGAGATTTTGCGAGGAGTATATTTGAATGCCGCGTTATTAGCTCACGACTGTGTAGCTAACACACATATGTCAATCAATGACAATAATCTGTTGGTGTGCCATGCTAGCTCTGAAATTAAGAAAGGAGAAACGATATATTATAACTATACTGATCCTTTGAAGGTAAGGTTTCATTTTTAAATGATGAATACGCTGATGAAAAGCTCGTAGCTCACAAATTATCTATTTTTTGTTTTAGGGCACAGCTGTAAGACAGCAACATCTTATGATTGGTAAATACTTCAAATGCGAGTGCCGCCGATGTTCTGACAATACAGAAATGCAAACCTTCATGAGTTCAGCACTTTGCGCACAATGCAAAAAAGGATTCATCTTAGAAGCTGATGCTGATGTGTGGTCATGTCATAACTGTGACCACAAAGTTGAATCGTCAGGAGTAACACATAAGGTTCAGTGTTGCTTGGACAAATTCGCAGTCATAAGTAAGATTACATTATTTGTTTCCATGTACCTATTAGATTTTTTTATTTGCTTACAATTAAGGTCTTATATATAATACGTTAAGTAAAATCACCTGTCTATACCGTCATTTTCTCATAAAAAACAAAGTCTAATTTAGTTTACTCGGGATTCCGACTTTTACGCAGTACCTAGGTATCGGGTTCGAATCTCTACGTTCAGGTTTTATTCAAAGATGAAGTTGTTTCTCCAGTGCACAGTTTAAGTACTTTTATAATAGATGTGGTTTTATATATTAATTTATATATTAAGTATGAATTTTTTTCGTGGTGTAAGCAAACCATTTCATTTGTTTCAGACAAAAACGACCAAAAAGAGTTAGAAGAGTACATCCGATACGTGTCTTTAGTACTTGCTCCTAACCACTACGTGTTGTTGGAAGCCAAGCAAAGACTGGCTGGAGTGTTACGGGATATGATCAATAGAGAACCCCATCCCAACAAGAAACTACTGAGAAGGAAGATCGAACTGTGTCAGGAGTTAATGCCGGTTTTGGAAAAACTAAGCCCTGGAATATGTAGAACTAAAGGTAGCTCAGGTTTTAGGTTAAGTCGTGTTGACTAAGGCATGTCCAAATTATTCCACGTAAAGCATTTATTTTACCGTTTAGTGATCATCCGACTTGCTAAAAAGTACTTTTCTATAAAGCATTGAAACTTCCATTTCTATCGGAGATAAGATAAGGTTTAGTGGGCTAATCGTTCAATTATATTTTTTAGAGTATCTGTAAGGTTAATTATAATATTTATAATAAATATATTTCAGCTATTACCTTATACGAACTACATGCCGCAATGGTCCAGCTCGCAAAAAGAATGTTTGACGCTCGTGAGATTTCTAGATCCGAGTTCATGGTAGGTTTTTTTTCTTTCGAAAGAATATTTTTTTTAAATGAATAAGTACCTAAATAAATAGATGTACACCTTCTTTACAGGATGAATTGTCCAATGCCGAAAATCACTTGAAACGTTCACTGGAAATGTTATTCATTGAGCCTGGCAACTCTCCTGAGGGTGAATTGTGCGCTAAGGCATTGGAAGAATACAGAGCGCTAAAAGCGTCCATGTCTCATGTATTGGATTCAATTCATGCCGAAGGAAAAGCTTATATAGCGGAAATAATTGAATAAACTATTTATTGTCATGTCTAAAGTTTATATTCATTTATTTAGTTAATCACAAGGCATTGTTTAGAAAGTAAGATAATAAACACAAGGTCAACTTACCGAAGTGTTGTAAAATTAGGGTGAAGCTTGCAATATTAAAGAATATTTTTTTTAAATGTATAAGTACCTAAATAAATATATGTACACCTTTTTTACAGGATGAATTGTCCAATGCCGAAAATCACTTGAAACGTTCACTGGAAATGTTATTCATTGAGCCTGGCAACTCTCCTGAGGGTGAATTGTGCGCTAAGGCATTGGAAGAATACAGAGCGCTAAAAGCGTCCATGTCTCATGTATTGGATTCAATTCATGCCGAAGGAAAAGCTTATATAACGGAAATAATTGAATAAACTATTTATTGTCATGTCTAAAGTTTATATTCATTTATTTAGTTAATCACAAGGCATTGTTTAGAAAGTAAGATAATAAACACAAGGTCAACTTACCGAAGTGTTGTAAAATTAGGGTGAAGCTTGCAATATTAAATAATTTACAATGACATTGATACTGCTTCTTCAATCAACAAGTTTGTCAATTGTCATCCTGTCTGTAATGTCAGTCAAGCGATTGAGCGGTGAAGCTTTTCCTTACAGTTTTCATTTAGTTTTTAGATAAAAAAGCAAACTAATTAATGTTACTTTGTTTCAACAAAACACTGATTAAGTTATCAATGTTGGGGTAACCGCTCACTCTGCATATTTTCACGCGTCGCCCGTGGAGAACTGTGCAAGTTTAGTGCAGGCAATTTTGGTTTGTTTTGTTAGGATAAATTCTATTTTTATATAGTGTCTAACTACATGTTTAACAGTAATTAAACTTGAGTAGGCTTTATTTAGTGTAATCATGGCCGATCAATCGTCGATTCTTGCTATGTTTATACTTGCCGTCGGTGTAACAATTCACTTTTCACTCCACAAAGTGGAAGAAGGCCATTTGGGTGTTTATTATCGGGTAAGTACTATGGACTGGATAAGCTATGAAAAAGTTTTGATGATTGCTAGATTGAAGCTATGATGAAATAATTAAAGTTAATTATTTAAATTATTTTCTGATACATTCTACTCATTTATTTTTAATGTTTACAGGGAGGTGCATTATTGCCAGTTACAAGTCAACCAGGATTTCATATGATGATTCCCCTTTTAACTTCATTTAAAGCAATACAGGTATATTTCTAGCATTTCATTTTAGTTATTAAGATTTTTTCAAAAGTACCTTTGTAAATATGTATTTTTGCAGACAACACTCCAAACAGATGAAGTTAAAAATGTTCCATGTGGTACTAGTGGAGGTGTTATGATTTACTTTGAGAGAATTGAAGTTGTTAATAAATTAGAACCAGATATTGGTAAGTAATTGAAGTAAAACAATACTAAATTAAAAACTTTTAAGGTTAATAAATTATTTGTTTCAGTATTGGATATTGTTCGTAATTTTACTGCCGATTATGATAAAACATTAATTTTCAACAAAGTGCATCATGAATTGAATCAGTTCTGCAGTGCTCACACTCTACATGAAGTGTACATTGACCTCTTTGACCAAATAGACGAAAATCTTAGGACTGTAAGTACAAATTTAATTCTGTACAGCTTTTTCTTCATTTTGTGGACACAAAAATAAATATATATTTCAGGCACTACAACAAGACCTACATGAAATGGCCCCAGGACTTAGAGTGCAAGCTGTGAGGGTCACTAAACCAAAAATACCGGAAACTATACGAAAAAATTATGAACTCATGGAGGCTGAGAAATCAAAACTGCTCATAGCTGATCAACATCAAAAGGTGTGGTATAATTGTTTTGAAAATATATCGAATTGTTGTAAGGAAAAAAGTGAAGTATCTAATTATTTTTAATTTAGGTTGTAGAGAAAGAGGCTGAAACTGCCAGGAGAAAAGCAGTAATTGAAGCAGAAAAAGAGGCACAGGTTGCTAAAATTCATCATGAGCAAAAAATTATGGAGAAGGAATCTCTTCAAAAAATTGAACTGATTGAAAATAGCATTCAACAAGCTAAACAACAGACAAAGGCAGAGGCTGATTTCTACCATTTGAAAAAACAAGCAGAAGCTCACAAATTACTCCTGACCAAAGAATATCTTGAGCTGAAGAAATACGAGGCTCTTTCCCTAAATAATAAGATCTATTTTGGGAGTGACATACCCAATATGTTCTTGCAGGCAAATTTGGGAGACAGTATAACCAAAAATGTTCAAGTTGAATGAGTTTGGCTTATTGTTTCTAAAGAATATTTTGATCAACTAGTCGTCAACAAATTGTAGAGTTGTAGGTAATACAATTTTCCATGTTCTCAAGTTTGTGATAATGGTATGTGCTAGAAATTGTAGGTAAGCACATTATGTTAAGTAATATTAAGAAATTTAATTATCACAATGTTTTCACAGTGTCCAATCATGCAGTTATTTAATTTATTGTAATGTATATAATTGGTTTGTACCACAAATGTTGATTCTCAAAAAAATATTGTATGATTAGAATTATAAGATTGTGTGATTGAAAATACCCAATGGTAAATAAAAATAGTTTTTCATTTTGAATAAAAGAGATTCATAAGAAATAGTGTGATTTTATTTAGAAATATTATAACTTATTGACCATCATGGCAGTTATTAGATTTTGTTGAAAGCAGCAATATCTACAGATTGGACGAAGTCTTCATTCTCTTGGATTTTTTCAGTGAGAAGGTCAACAGAGACTTTGTCATCTTCAATGACACACATAATTTGTAGTTTCTTGATGCCATAACCCACAGGTACCAGTTTGGATGCTCCCCACAATAATCCTTCCATTTCAATGGTGCGGACAAGTTTTTCCATTTCTCCCATGTCTGTCTCATCATCCCAAGGTTTTACATCTAGGATGACGGAGGACTTGGCAATAAGGGCAGGTTTCTTTGATTTTTTGGCAGCATAGGCCTGTAGTCTCTCCTCACGGATTTTGGCTGCCTCTGCGTCCTGAAAAATACATGAATGATTAGTGTTTACGTAATATTTATATTTTTAAAATGAAAATGAACATTTGTAGCTTACCTCTTCTTCATCAGACCCGAAGAGATCGACGTCATCATCGTCGTCGTCTTTGGCTGGCGCTGGGGCGGTGGGTTTACCTCCAGCGGTCAGCGGGCTCGCTCCAGCCGCCCACGCCTTGCGTTCAGCAGGGGTATATGAGGCGATCTGGTTGTACCAGCGCAGGGCATTGGGCACACTGGCGGCCGGCGCCTTGCTAATCTGTTCGAACACTTGAACATCGGCTTGAGACGGATTGTACCTTAAAGTTAATAAAATTCATTTTAGAATACATACAGATAAATTAAAAATGGAACAGATGTTAAATTCAAGAGTGGTCGACGTGGTTCACGTTTATAACCTATACAAATTAAAGTTGTAATAATTACCCTGAAATGTAACTCTTGTCGGCCAAATATTTGTTCAAGTCACTGAGACCCTGTGCAGTTTTAACGTCTCCAATACTCATTTTGTTCGTATTTTTATTTTACGTGCACACAAAATCCCTTTGCACTCTCCGGTACAGCGAGCAAGCGAGAAAGAGAAAGAGGAAGAGTGACAGAGACAAACGAATTGTAGTTTTTTATTTAAGATTCTGCTTTTGACTAAATGAAACTATTCAGTCTATTTTAACTATAAGATATTTTGGAATTTTGCATTATAAATACTTAATGATTTTATTATACCTTTGTCAAAATTAATTCTAATGAAAAATATTATTTAAGAAAACTCAGTTATTTAAACACGCAATTTAGGTTGATATTCTTCTGCTGACCTCCGGCAGAAAAAGAAAAAAATAAATGACAGTGGCAGAAACTTGACTGACAATGACATGACGATATTGACATTTTCTTGCAGTGTTGACATCAGTGTCAGTCAATCGATTAAATATTTTTAGCCATTTTACGGTGCGTTTCAAAGGAAATTACGTTGTAATTCTAAAAAATATTGTAAGAATTCTCATCATCATGCTTTTTAGGATGATTGCTAGTGAATAACATTAACTGACCGTTTAGGTTATACGGTCATACTTATGTAACAATAACACAACATTTTTACGTATTGTTGTTATTATAACCGTATTTCTAGCATAAAATCATGTCTCAGAACTGTTCTACTTTAGCTCTTCCTTCTGATATAGGCTAACTTGTGTTTTGGATGTTAATATAGCTTAGTTGTGTGTGGTGATGGTTTGTTGTTAGCCTGACGTGAAATTCGATTTGACAGAAAATGCTGCGCCAGCCGCTAGCCAGGGCGCTCGCACTAGCTTCGCCTAAGCGCGTAGCTCCCGTTGCGACTCGCTGTTATGCTGCAGAGGTTCAACCAGCGCCAGAAAAGATAGAAATCTTTATTGATGATAAACCTGTTCTTGTTCCACCAGGTGTTACAATTCTTCAGGTATTTTTTGTTGAAACATGCTTATGTTACTTTTAAATAGAATATATTTAATGTAATCATATATTTTTTCACAGGCTGCGGCACAAATTGGTATAGAAATTCCAAGATTTTGCTATCATGAGCGGCTTGCAGTTGCTGGAAACTGCAGGATGTGTCTCGTTGAAGTGGAGAGGTCCCCTAAGCCTGTGGCTGCCTGTGCTTTCCCTGTTATGAAAGGCATGAGAATAAAGACCAATTCTGACCTTACTAAGAAGGCAAGGGAAGGTGTAATGGAGTTCTTATTAGTGAACCATCCATTGGATTGTCCAATCTGTGATCAGGGAGGGGAATGTGATTTGCAGGATCAGTCAATGGCTTTTGGATCTGATAAGAGCCGCTTCACAGATATCCACTTCTCAGGAAAGAGGTAATTTTTCTTTTTAATTATTATATAATTTTTATTGTACTTTTTATCTTTTCTTCTTTTACCTTTAAAACTCATTTTAGGGCCGTAGAAGACAAAGATGTCGGACCGTTAATCAAGACAGTGATGACCCGTTGTATCCACTGCACTAGATGCATCAGATTTGCTTCTGAAATTGCTGGAGTTGATGATTTCGGAACTACTGGCAGAGGGTCTGATATGCAGGTATGATTTTAAAAACCTTTATTAATATAAATTACTTTTAATGAGGACAAATATAAAGAACTAATTCTTTTACAGGTTGGAACTTATGTAGAGAAGATGTTTCTTTCTGAATTGTCAGGAAATGTGATTGATCTATGTCCTGTGGGAGCCCTGACATCCAAACCCTACAGTTTTGTGGCTCGACCATGGGAGACTAGAAGGGTATGGGCCATTTTAACTTGACACTAACAGAATTGGGTGAATATTTAACTTAAGTAAATGATTGTTTTGCAGGTTGATTCAATTGATGTGCTTGACCCTCTTGGCAGCAACATAGTGATAACCACTAGAACAAATGAAGTTCTGCGTATCCTACCTAGGACAAATGAGGTAATAAAGTAAATCTTAGCATAATAAAAAATAACACTATCTTAGCCAATGATTGGACAAAATATTTAACGAAAGATACTATATAAAGATCAAGCAAAATACTCTTAATCACATCATCCTTTATAGTAGCTAGACACCAACTATTTTGAAACATTGCCATACGATTATCCCTAAACAAGTACTGCTATGGCAGTACAGAATGAAACAATTTTACTCATAAATAATTCTGATTTCGAAATTGGCTCGTGTCTGGGTTTTTTCTTTACTTTTTTTCATTTTATGTGCAATAAAGAATATTTGTATTTTTATATGGTGCCTATAATATAAGCGTTTACTGCGCTTACTTTTTAGCTACATATTTCGCCAATCTGCAACATTTTTAATTTTGATGTCGTCAACAGGAGATCAACGAAGAGTGGCTGTCTGACAAGTCTCGTTTCGCGTGTGACGGCTTGAAGCGCCAGCGTCTGGTGACCCCTATGTTGTTGGATTCCCGCGGGAATCTCACGGAGGTGGAGTGGGAAGACGCCATTGTCCCCGCAGCCAGGGCGCTGAGGGACTGCCCGCCTGACAAGGTATGTATTTGAAGTTTTAATAGTTAATTTTGTTGTGTTAAACTTGATGAAGCTAAAATTTGTGTGAAATTATATTTATGTCCCTTGCATATTTTAGGTTAAAGTGAAGTTAAAATGCATAGTGTTATTCTTTAAATATTTATTTTTTTTGTTTTTTCTTATGCCTTCAATTACATAAGTTTTGTAAAATACATAAGCGTCTTTTTGTAATGATTTGTACTCATTAAATGCATTTCAGTATCTTAACAACATCAGCTTCAAATAGAGGACCAGATGCGTGGATAAAATACGAACTTTTCCACTACTGTATTATGAAGTGAAATAAGCGTTTGTAACGGATCGCGATCGGTGATTTTCTTACACGTTCGGCCCGAAAGCTTTTTCTTGTCCTTGTCTACTCTATTGTGTAACAATACAAAGTACGTAACAATACAAAGTACAATACAAAATGTTACATCATATTATAAGAAAAAATAATCTTTTTAAAGTAATTGTACCCACGCACTTTAAACCTTTGCATGCTACGAAAGCTGTCACATTTTAATTCAACGTGTATGTAAACATATTTTCACTTAAACAGATTTAAAATTGCGTATATGAATAACGAGCGACCCGCACACGCTACGCAATGGTGTACTTTTGCCGACTTGCTCGCGAACCCTTGCATTTTTGCTAACTTAAAAAATCTTTTTCTAAACTTTCTTTATTTACAAATTTAAATGAATAAATACCCTAAAATATGGAGAAAACCGCATTTAAATCCGTTACGTACTTAAGGAGGAGTAAGCAGCCAAACATACAAACAGACAGGACTTAGATTTATACTATGTAATGATGACAGTGTTATAATGGGCGTGTGATGAATAACAGTGAAAACCCCAACAGATGCTGGCAATAGCTGGTGACATGGCCGACGCGGAGTCTCTAGTGGCTCTCAAGGATCTGTTCAATCGCCTCGGGTCAGAGAATGTCTGCACGGAGCACTACTTCCCGCTCGAGGGGGCCGGGATCGACTTCCGATCATCGTACTTGCTGAACACTAAGATTGCTAGTAAGTTGTAAAGGCTTTGGAAAGAATATTGAGAACTAGTGGCCGCCCGCGACTCCGTTCGCGTGGAAATCGGTTTCCCGTGGAAATGAGAAGTTTTCCCGCAGTAAAAACTACCCTATGTCCTTTCCCAAGTTCAGTTCTTTCTTCATAACAAATTTCATCAAAATCGGTTCAGTGGTTTAGGCGTGAAAGCGTAACAGACAGACAGACAGACAGACAGATAGACAGACAGACAGAGTTACTTTCGCATTTATAATATTAGTAGGGATTAGTAGGGATAGTATTATGATTGAGTGTTGATTGGTGGAAAAAGTAAATGAGTTGTTTATAATGGGAATAAAAAAACAGAAATGAATAAATAATGATTAAGAAAAAAAAATCGGTATCAATTGTTATTGTCTCTTAAATAACACAATTAAAACATTAGAAACTAGTTGAATCAAGGGGTCATCTCGTACCCAAAGTTTTTCCTTAACAACCGATTTATTTTTATTTTTGTATGTTTAAATTATAATCAAATAATCCTTTCTATAGACGTTGAAGAAGCGGACTTTGTCCTGCTAATCGGCACGAACGTTCGATTCGAGGCGCCGCTCCTAAACGCCCGTCTCAGGAAGGCGTTCATTCATAACCAGACAGATGTCGCACTTATCGGACCTAAAGTCGACCTCACTTACGATTACATGGTAAGAACACTAAGTCATAAGATCAAGTCTTGATCCCTTGATTAAAATTACAGTGTTTTAAGTTATTTACTGTGGTAGTCACGTAATTGACATAAGTTAATGTAAGTAGAAAGCGGCGAATAAAATAAAATAAAAATAACAGAAGAGAAGAAGTCAAGATAGTGTCTCAAACATGTCCACAAAAGTATTATCTAAATATCAAGAAAGTTTAACCTGCTTTCCATCGTGGCCTAAGATGGCGTTTTTTATTAAAAAATATCGCAATCATAACGACTATTTAATCTCGTATTGTTTAGAATCTTATAGACACTCCCGAGCGAGTCACTTTTCTAGTTCAGAACTTTGGAAGCTGCAGTATTATAGATTTCGAACTATTTTTCGTTTGTTCCCCGAGATTATTATAACTTGGATCAGGCAACAAAATCCATCCTTATTTTTCTCCCACAAAGCACGTAGGCGACTCCGCCTCCATCGTCAAGGACCTAGCGACCGGTTCCTCATCACACGAGGTTGCCAAACGTCTGCAATCTGCCAAACGACCCGTCGTGATACTTGGCGCTGATCAACTGAAGACCAAGGAGGGAGCCACTCTGCTGGCGTACACTCAGGAACTGGCGCTGAAACTGCAGGAGAATCTGCCTGATAAGGAGTGGAAGGTAAGGTGGAAGACACTTACGCTCGTCTCTAACTTAGTATTTTACTTTTTTAGAATAATTTTACTTTATATAAGAAATAAGTTAGTAGGTAATATCGCCCGCCATAGATATAGCATTTTTGTAGGTCTTTGGCGGATACTTGGAAGTATATAAAAAATATTTTGTAACTAACTTGTATAAGTTTGAGTTCCATTTTCTACTATTTAATAGTTTTTTATTTCGTGTTACTGTCAATTATATTCTGATAAAATACCATGTTAAAAACTATTAGTCAATTCAAAAATAATAAAAAATACGATTAAGGAATGTCAATGGCTGTAAAAACAAATTGATGTTGTGTTCCCATATAAGTCTTTTAACTAGCGACCCGCCCACGTTTCGCAATGGTATAATTTATCGTGACTTATCCCCGGCACTTTGAATAACTTTTTCTGATTGTTCTCTATTTACAAACTTTAATGAGAAAAATACCTAAAATATGTCGAAAACCACTACAAAAACCGTTGTGTGGTTTAGGAGGTGAAAGCGGACAAACATACAAACAGACCGAATTAGCGACTTGGATTTATACTATGTAATGATAATGATGATATATCCCGCGTTAGGTACTAAACGTGCTACAACGCACCGCCGCCCAAGCCGCAGCTTTAGACCTCGGCTACAAGCCCGGCGTCGGGCCGATATTAGAAGCCGGGCCTAAAGTGGTGTACCTACTGGGGGCGGACGCAGGGGTCGTGGCCAGGGACCAGCTGCCGAAGGACGCCATCGTTATATACCAAGGTAGGGTTTACAGAGTACGGTAAGAACAAATGCTAATTACTAAATCTAAACTTAAAAATTCGTTGACTTATTCTAGATCAATAAGCATCTGTATCTGTTTAGCCATTATTCAGAGATTCAGTAACAAAAATAATTCACGCAGTTTGCAGCCAATATATTGTTGTATTCACTATATTTATAGTGCACATTATAGGCCTTCTCCCACAAGATCCTAAATTATGATATAATAAAGCGATTGTTAGATTCCTATCCATTTTTCTCTTACAGTGTTTCTACGATCTGTTTTACCTGTCTACAACTTATTAACCAATATTTTATCGTATACAGGCCACCACGGTGACGCCGGCGCCAGTATAGCGGACATAGTGTTCCCCGGAGCCGCTTACACCGAGAAGAGTGCCACCTACGTGAACGTGGAGGGACGGTCACAGGCAACCAACGCCGCCGTCACTCCGCCGGGCAAGTCCCGCGACGACTGGAAGATTATACGGTGAGACTATCTACATATACATATAGAGAAGAGTGCCACCTACGTGAACGTGGAGGGACGGTCACAGGCAACCAACGCCGCCGTCACTCCGCCGGGCAAGTCCCGCGACGACTGGAAGATTATACGGTGAGACTATCTACATATACATATAGAGAAGAGTGCCACCTACGTGAACGTGGAGGGACGGTCACAGGCAACCAACGCCGCCGTCACTCCGCCGGGCAAGTCCCGCGACGACTGGAAGATTATACGGTGAGACTATCTACATATACATATAGAGAAGAGTGCCACCTACGTGAACGTGGAGGGACGGTCACAGGCAACCAACGCCGCCGTCACTCCGCCGGGCAAGTCCCGCGACGACTGGAAGATTATACGGTGAGACTATCTACATATACATATAGAGAAGAGTGCCACCTACGTGAACGTGGAGGGACGGTCACAGGCAACCAACGCCGCCGTCACTCCGCCGGGCAAGTCCCGCGACGACTGGAAGATTATACGGTGAGACTATCTACATATACATATAGAGAAGAGTGCCACCTACGTGAACGTGGAGGGACGGTCACCGGCGGATGCTTATTTTTCACCTTACGATACTAAGAATGGAGTTAGAGTATCTGTGCACACAACCCTTAGTTTAAACATCCGAAAACACATTGATTGCCTTTGTTTTAAATATTTTAGAGAGCTTATTATAAACACTAAATAATAACACAAAATTAATGTTTCTACTATAAATAGTTTTGTATTTATTAAGGTCAGACGTTATAGACCAATTCGTTACGGTTCTCTTTCATAATACCCTGTATTTTTTAACGATTTTAAATACATCAAACGACAGTTTTTGTGTACCCGAAGTTTCGTTCCACAATTAAAAGTATAATTAAACCTATAATTAAAAAGTTTTTTACTCGTTTGAGATTCGCAATTTTAATGAAACTCTATACATGAAGCTTTAGTTACGAGACTTAGTGCTTATTACTCACATTCTATATACGAAGTTCTATATATGAAATTCTATATACGAAGCTTAAGTTACGAGACTTAGGCCCAATTGCAGGGTATGTTTTAACCTCGGGTTAGCTAACTCAGATGTAAATGGCGCCACCATCGATTGTAATAAGAAGTAGTTACAATCGATGGTGGCGCCATTTAAACCTGAGTTAGCTAACCCGAAGCTAACCCGAGGTTAAAACGTTCCCTGCAATTGGGCCTTAGTGCTTATAACTCACATCACATACATTTGTCGCCAGTGCCCTATCAGAGGTGATAGGCTCCCCGCTGCCCTACGACAAGTTGTCGGAAGTCCGCGACCGACTGGCGCAGGTGTCGCCCGCGCTCGTCGACTACGGGGTGGCCAACGAGAACAACTACTTCAAACAGGCCGCCGCGCTCGCCAAGGTAATGTAGTGTTAGAGGAAAAGAATGGGAGTGGAACTGCCCCCCCAAGTCAAGTGGCAGTAGAAACTTGCGATAGCGAGTGAATAGAATAAAAATGTATGAAACTGTCAAATTGCAAGCTTGGTGACCGTATGTTAAGGACTTAGGTTTTTTTTAAGAGGTCTAATGTTTTTCATTTGTTTATTTAGAGTTCTTTAGATCAATTATTTTGGGTTTTTAACGAACTTCGAAAAATTCTCAATTCGGCCGGTTTTGTATTTATGTAATATTTGTTTAGTTTTTCTTATTGAGGTAGTTTTCTGGAATGTAAGACTCTTTTCGAGGACGTAGTTAGGATTTAGGGAAAAGGACAATAGAACGGTAAACCATGATTAGCAAATAACGTTGTTTTTCCTCATTATTTAGTCCTTTGGTTAAACTCGTATTCTAAAGATTCTCTTCAGAACTTGAACTTGTTTGGAATCATTTCATTTGTATAACAGTGAATAATCTTCTATGTAATCCACAGTCAGCACAAAAGCCGATGTCCGGCAAACTGGACGTTCAGCTAAAGGAGCTCCAAGACTATTTTATGACGGACCCGATTAGCCGAGCCTCGCCCACCATGGCCAAGTGTGTACAGGCGGTAATCAAGCAGAAGGACTCCCAATACTAAACCATAGACGAGATAGACTCGAGCTCGATGTTGCCAGGCGAAAAAAAAAGAAAAAATGAAAGATCGGAATAAAAAATTGGAATGGCAACTATAGATTTGTAGTTCTCTATTTGAAACACGTTTAATCTTTTCCAATATTAAAAATCAGTGTATACTGTATCCTGAGCATTAAAATATGTATTTTTAAGTAACTCTCTACATTTGAGTGTTAAAGTTAGGATTTTTTTACTTAATCAATGGTTTTATAATTTGAATTTATGTTTTGTTTTCTACAGTTAAACTTTCGCTAACACTCAAATGTAAAGAGTTGTGATTATAGGATAGTAAATAAATAAAAAATGCCTTTCTGCAATCATTTTTACGAAAGAAATACTACAGAAATGCAATTGTTAAAATCTAGTTGAATTAACATTTATTTATTTGTAAGCGTAAGTGTTTCTTACTCATTATCACTTTATCCAATCAGAAGTAAAATAAAATCGATTGCACCTGGATGGTATTAAAGATGTAAGGACAAGTTTTGTAAATAATGTAAGTAGAGAAGAACCTAAATAAATGTAGTAAAATGATTGTCGAATTCGTTTTTTATTACCTCTTCCAACGACTTAATTGAGTTTATTTTAAACAAATTAGTTTCAGCACCCCTCGAAAGTAACCCGCATTCAGTAATTATTTTAAATGATTGAATGAATTTAAATGGCGACACTGAAGGATGAGCCGTTCGTGGCGATTCGGTCCACTCAATTTGTTAATTACGATATTTGTAGAAGTTCTTAATTTAAAAAACGGTTTTAAATATATTTAAGTTGTATATAGGTTATGGTTTTTAAAACAAAGTCGCTCTCTCTATACCTATGTATGCTTAAATCTTTAAAACTACGGAACGGATTTCGATGCGGTTTTTTTAATAGATAGTGATTCATGAGGAATGTTTACATGTACAATAACAAAGTAAAGGGAAAAGGGTTTTACTCCAAATTTAACGCGTGCGAAGCAGTGCGC
This sequence comes from Emmelina monodactyla, assembly GCA_916618145.1. Lineage (NCBI taxonomy): Eukaryota > Metazoa > Arthropoda > Insecta > Lepidoptera > Pterophoridae > Emmelina > Emmelina monodactyla. The sequence continues at coordinate 2,793,242 of OU745319.1, forward strand.
AAAAGCTAGTCAAGCATTATTCAATTCTCCGAGTTCAGCATTGTATTGGGCTACAACATGGTAAATTTTGGCGTGGTGCTCTCGCATCTTTTTAAATACAATAGCTAATTACCTACTGCCACTGCTAATTTATCAATTTAAAAAACCTTTCGCAAGCAACAAAGTACGCAGATTAAAGTTTAATACCATGAAGGTAATTCTCGTAAAAGAAAATATCTTCCAGACATTACCATATTCCTTTATATCGTCTATCTGTTTTAAGAGTTTAATTAAAACTTTGGCTGTTTAAGTGCTTTCTAGTTTTCGAAAACAAAATTGACATTAGTGTAGGTATAATGTGCTTTGGAATAGTTTCCTAGAGCTGCATAATGTTTTTAGTCTGCTGTTATTTTAAGTAATAATGTATTTAACCGTTAAATACAGCTTAAAATAAAATGCGACAAGTAGGTAAGTAAGATAATTGTGTCAATAAATATTTTTTTTAAACTTACTTATAGCATTAGCATGGGCTTAATTTTACTTACCTTATAACGTCCTCTTCAAGTTTAAAAAATGAGAGTATCATTTGAAAGATATAGACACCTCCATCCAGAATAAACTACATATAAGATGAAGTCTGTCGATCTTATAGTGAAGTCCCAGGGTGCACGATTCGACGCATATAGTACCTATCTAAAGTTTGTTGTTTGCAAGCTAAAATAAACTTTATTTCACCGTGGGACCACCTCTTTACTTACAATACACAGATTACAATAGCTTGCAAGGTACCGTGAGCAAACTAGATAGATGTTTTTTTATTGGCTTCTAAGGTTCTGTGCAAAGCTTGACTGCTTTAGTAACGCTAAATGGTTTTAATGGGTTACGGTTAAAAGACCAAGTAGTACTGGCACTGTTAACAACAAACAACCATCTAGATAAAGTCCACAGAGTCGACAGCGCTTTTTCATCTCAATGCTGCATAAGATAAATAGTCTATCGAACTATTCATATTTTTATGTTCCTAATTGTTGCTTAGTTGCAGTTGCTGCACTTGTAGTCCACTAGTCCTTTTAAACCACGAGAAGAGACGCAAGTTTCGAGTGGTGGTTGGTGCCATCTGTGTGGCTGTCCCACGACCCGACCCACTTGACTTGTTAGCAGGTACCTGCACTTGCTGATAGATCCTTTCTAAGCTATTTAAATATCCATTGATTATTAATAAAAAAAGTGAATTTAAATTTTATGTGTTAATTATTAAAACGATAATTTTAATTAACATTCTAAATAGTTTATGAAAGGAATTTTATTGCTACCTTACTATAAACACAGTTTAAACTATCGACATACCTATTCGTTTTAATTAAGTAGTTCAATATGATCATTAATAAGAGTAGGTATTATGCAACGTGCATTTGCATCCATTTTGCAACCGCATTTTATAAATGAAATCATATTCCACTGAAACAAATAGTTCTCGATATTAAGTTCAATTTGTTCTGAAACATCTGGCGCACCGTTTAAATTAAAAGTAATTTTCTTATGCAGAATTAATTAATGACTAACAAGCTCAATAGGGTTCGTCAAGCGGAAGCGAGAAGCTGAAATAACTGTGGACAAAAGCGTTAGAGAGAGAAAGAGAGGAGAATAGTGTGGTTGAATGAGTCTCGATGTGTATCCGCCTCCTTAGTAAAGCGGCAATTTGGCGCGCTTACGGACGTACTGTGTTCGTGTGCGCACAGCTTTACGACAAAAAGCGCGCGTACAAACTATTCGCGATAACAGTGATAAATGATTTTTCGACACTACTTCGTAAATAAAAGTTAGTAAGTGATCAGAAATTTGTGAACGATTTTGTATGAAAAAAGACAAGAAGTTTTTAAAAAGTTAAAATTGGTGAATAGCGATTTAAATTCTGTCATGACAGTTTTCTAACTATATCTCTCTAGGCCCCTTGTTATTTTATTACTTCTTTTTTCGAACATGATTTCAATTAAGTAAGGTGACTTACCTACTAGTGTCGTTATTCAATAAAATAATGCCCGTTTTCACCAACGTTCCCCTTAATTTAAGCAGGCCTTTAAAATAATTCAATGGACTATAAATACACTTTAAATAGCGTTGTCAATATTTTATGTGTACTTACCCTGTTATTAGTGCATGCTCGCGTTAGCCAAGAAAAAAATAGGTCAATTTATTTGAAATTCAGAAATAATTAAAAATTTTAACTAAAATTTAAAATTAAGAATGACTTAACTAAGGTGACCCCTAAATTTAGGGAACATTGGTGAAAATAGGCATAAGAAAACTTAAGGTAGCTCTGATGTGTAATCCTGCTAATATTATAAATGTGAAAGTTTGTGAGGATGTATGGATGGATGGATGGATGTTTGTTACTCTTTCACGTAAAAACTACTCGATGGATTTGGATGAAACTTTACAGTAATATAGGTTATACATCAGAATAACACATAGGATACTTTTTACCGCGGGAAAACATCTCATTCCCACTGGAAACCGACTTTCACGCGAACGGAGTCGCGGGCGGCCACTAGTCAAAGATATTTTGTTTTAAGAAATAATATAATTATAACCGACCTCCTTAAAGTTTTGTTCATAAGCAAACATTTTCAATAACTGAAGTCATATTATACTCAATGGTAAGTAGGTACCTAAGATTATAAAAGTTTTATCCTTCTGTAAATTGCTTTGAAGTTGATCTCATTAAAGTTTTGCATATTGCCACAAAGTAAGTTCCGGTTGCACTAGTTATTTCCACTTTGAGTGCCAACCTGGTAAAAACTTTGGCAATTAAAATCTAACATTTTACGAGCATCTTAATAGGTAAGTATCTTCTTATATAGGTTTATACTAGTAAAACTTAAAATATCTATTAATTATTTCCGTGAACATTAAAATCGTTTAGTAAAGAGAGACCGTTTAGTAGGTTTTTTTTTAAATTGATTGTGTAATGAACACGAAAACATAATTTTTATTTCCCTTACTCACCTTATTAACAGGTTTACGAACATTATTACAACAATTATACTGCAAACTATAATGTTTCAAACTTAATTTACGTCTATAATATTTGTCTTTATAAAACTCAATAATAGTGCCAGCGTAAGTAGCCATATACACCGCAAACTACAGTTCCAACCTCCTTCATATCTCGAGAGCGTTCCTAAATCAAAACTTTATTGATACAAACAGCGCTGGACCCGTTTCGTGCCAAAATGGCTTCGCGCCGCAGCAATTTGTCAACACGGAACTCCTCCCAGGGTGTTTATGGCCGGAGTTGGCTTATATGCCCAGTCATTCGTCTGAGAACAGTCTTGGAAAGACTCTGTAATAAAAATTACTTACACTACATTTATAAGTTTCAGTTTATAAAGTACTAGTGGCCGGCCGCGACGCCCCGTTCGCGTGGAAGTCGGTTTCCCGTGGGAATGAGATGTTTTCCCGCGGTAAAAAGTACCCTATGTGTTATTCTGATGTATAACCTATATTACTGCAAAGTTTCATCCAAATCCATCCAGTAGTTTTTACGTGAAAGAGTAACAAACATCCATCCATACATCCATCCATACTCACAAACTTTTACATTTATAATATTAGTAGGATAAAACAAAAATATATAAACCTAGGGTTGGGTTTTGAAATCGGTCGCCTGATTTAGGGGTTGTGGGGGGTTGGGGGAGGTGGAGGGGAGGGGTCTGAACCCCCTACAAGTAATTTTGGCTGCCGGAGTTACGTCTAAATATTTTTTAAAAAAATTTAAAATTTCCTAAATACTTGCACAATTGCATAAATCGGAACGTATTTTTCTTGCTTTAGTACAGCTTGTCAATGTTTTTTGGTGATTAACGTGAATCGGAACGCATTTAGCATCTTGGATGAATGATATTGACTGCTCTAATGTCAAATTTGTACGTAGCTCGCGTCATTTCTTTGCTTACGAGTATATGTAAATGTGTTCTTCCGTATTGTTTTGTGTGTTTTTCTACGGCTTGGCTACGTTTTTGGACTCTGTTTAGAAATACAATCGAGGTAATCATATTGTATTTATTAAGTGTGTTTACATAATTCTTACATCAATGGGTTAGGTTAGTTAGGTTACTGTTTTTAAACGAAGCGGGACTCCGTTGACTCATGATTGAAGCGAGTTTTTATACATATAAATTGGCTACTAAAGTTCGCCATATTGAGGGCTACTGGGTATAAAAAAAAATTTTTTTTTGGTTCTTTTCCGGCAGCTGAAAATGATCAGGGGGGTTCAGACCCCTCCCCCCCACCCCCCCCCCCCAACCCCCCACAACCCCTAAATCAGGCGACCGATTTCAAAACTTTAACCTAAACCTACATATTTTTACAACTATATTTAAATATCGACTAAAAATAATTTGTTTTTACCATGTCTGTCGTCACATTTGTCTGAAAACATTTTTCCTCTACCTTATCTCCAGAGTTGACGAAGCTAATTAAAATGCATTATATTTACAGATATTAAGGATTACATTACAGGTAAACTAGAACGGTTCTCTATACATTTTTTTCCAAGCAGTTTTAGTTGTTTTTCATTTCAAAAAATAAACCTTATGTGGTTCAAATTAAGATAGACAACCAAGATTCTACGAAGTTAGTTAGGCGCGTGAGCTTAGTAAGCACTAGCTTCTTTAATAATAAATGAAATAGGCTCATAGCCTAGGTTCCTACATGCAAATGTTTAGATTCCCATGACTTACGGACACATGTGTTACATATAAAAAACTTCATTTCAGTCCAACAACCCATTGTTACAGCACTGGTTATGAATTATTACCTACCTAAGTCATTAGTTCGCACAAGGCTAATAAAAGAAATTACAAACTAAAACGTTACGTTTTAATGAAAATAAAAAGTTAATAAACTATAAACAGTGGAATGTTCTGTTAGACCTTAATTAGTGTATAACCTATTACAACATGTAATAAACTAATGAACAAATCAGTGGAAACGGGAACACTTTGATATCTGAAATTACGTCATACATCTACTTTATGAACCATTAAAATAATATAACTAGCTCAGCATGTAGTTTTCATTTCATTTAAATAAATACAGGATGATACTCGTAAAACTCGTTTCGTATGGAAACTGTGTTGAATAAAATCATTTTGCATCAATATTCTATCACGTAATTTGCAATTTAACTCGTAGCCTTTTCATTCGGAGGCAAGCGAATTACAGTAGGTGAAACTTGGCGCGTTACGATTACAGAGCTACGCTACCTGTCGCACGTAGCAGGCTACAATTTGCTACGAACGAACTTTGACCTCGGAGTCAAATCGCTCGCTGCCATTAAACTTTGAAACTCTTACTTACTCATTGAATCCTGGTACTTTTTGTTTTGGGAAGCAATTTTAACTTTACGACAATTTGTTTATTTTTATTTTTACAATATAAAAAGTATTTCTTACCTTTTCAGAAATGAAGACTGCGAAATAAATAAGCCGACCATGAAAATAAATTCAAGCATGTGGGACAAGGAAATCTATAGTTGGAAGACCCGGCTTATCGTAATCGTCTTTTCTTTAATAGGTGCTTCTGGTCAAAGTAAGTTCAAAAACTACCTTTTATTCGTAGTATCATTTTCTGCTTATTTATTCTTTCTGTAAGTACCATAATGACACGCCATCCATTATGTCCGTCGTTCTTTGTAAATTAATATGGATATCCGCCCCCGGCGTGCTGCCACCACAGTTTCATATCAGACCGAGGCCAGGCAGTGGACGGGTAGCAGGCAGCTGCCGGCCAGGGTTAAGATGGTTTTCCACTGTTATAATAAAAAGAGGAGACAACTGCATGATGTGATAAAATATTTTTTTTTATAAAAGTTTTGGAAAATTTAAAGTGCCATGGTAAAAAATAAAAATATTCTTTTTCTTATTTGCCTATAAAGAAATGTTATGTTTTTAACGGTTTGTAAAAAGAACCAACTTTAATTGCTATAGGTACAATAGACAAATCTTGGAACTCGTAAAAATCGTTATTATCGTTATACAGACAGCTACAATCTTTATTATCGTAAAATTTACGAAATAAACAACCAAATAACAAAAGATCTATGGTCCCAACGCAATGTAATACTCTTCATAACAGAATATTTAGTATAGACAGTTGTTTTGTGATTAAAGTAACATGAAGTTTACTAAATCTTTATTTCCCTCTAAAACGTCAAAGTCTTAGCCCAGTCGACAGTCAACTTTACCGGCGCGGGCGCGGGTGACAGATGACGTTTCACTTTGATCTATTTCTAATGCGACCACCCTTTGTAGGTATGTCGGAATGTAGAGCGATTAAACATTTTATATGTTTGGATAAATTGGACTGACGAATGATTTCCCTAGATACCAAGAATTTCTTTTTATTTTATTTTAATAATGAAAGCAAACGCATTAATCTACTGTTCTTTTTACTCAGTAAATTGTACATATAACATTGTATATTGTACGTATATAGCTTACATTTATGTACGTAGGTAAAATTTCATATTAATTACACATTTAATTAGGTTCTAAGAGGTGATCTAATTCTGTAAACTTCCTTCTTGTGATATGAGTTTGCAAAATAAAGTGGAATTATAAAAACAGTTATCTCTTGAAGATGCTCTTTAAGTAACTTGCTAAGATTAAATATCCTATAATTTACGAATATCTTCAATCTTAGAACCAAGGATAAACACTGTCTTTACGAAGTCTAAGGCTAGATAATCTAGGTACATTTAATAGAGTTATCTGAGACTCTACTTAAACTCAATTTAACTATAACCCATTTAGTTAATGTTTAGGTTGTGATCCTAGCATCAGTTATGTAAATATTATCGATAGTAGATATTACAATTTCAAAGGAAAAAAAAACCTTGCGTTTAAAATAAATAGTTCATATCGGTTCTATGAGTGACTGTGTTAGAAACAAACTGTTTCGCATTTTTTTGTCTAAACAATACATGATTTTGAACGGTGGTAGCGCTACACAAAAATCGTGAATAGAATAGAAATAATGATTAACATAAAATACCTCATTTAAATTGCGAATTATAATAAGTACAGTTTATTAAATAAATATGTAAGTAGTTATTATACTAACAGGATTGATTGTTGCAGATTTAACAACATGCTGTGAAAAAGCTGTCGACCCGTGCAAGAGTGTTTGTGAAAAGGTACGTTGCCGCATGCTCTTGATTGTGATTAATGATAGCGATTTATTATTATACGATTTTTGTTACAAAATTGACAAATATAATTTTCATTTAGAAATTTTAGTTTAAATATCTTTGATATCATTTCCATGAAAACAAGATATTTGTTACCTACACATCAACTTAGTTAAATCTTCAATTGAATAATTGAACAATTTATTTTGTTTTGAATATTTTTAATTAAAATTCGGGTTTACTTTTTAATATACATATAACTAAGTGAACTTTTTGTCCGTAAATTAGTACACCCTTGTTCACACACAAAGCTACATAGCCTGTTATATTACAGTCAAGACTAGAGAGAATCTTTCGAATTACATTTATTACCTTTAAAAAATCAAGAATTTCTTAGTCAAATGATCGTTTCCGAGCGCAATCGAAATTCAATTTAAGCGGGAAGTGAGTCGTCGACCGTGTTGGCCAATTACGAGTAACTCGAGAAATCACAAACTGGCCGGCAAAATGACAATTCCCACTCGAAATATTCAGTGAGGGTACAATTTCGCTGCATGCTAAGAACTGATACGGAACTTGCAAAGTTCGTTTTGTTTTTTCTGTGCTGTAGTAGATTGCTGGCCATCTGGTGCAAATGGTAGAGCAAGGGAATATCAATGAAGATAGTTTGTACTTATCTTATCGTGCAAGCGATATGTAAAGCATATTGGTTTAAGAATGTTCTAAAGACCATAAATGGTCTAATTAATTTTATTAGGTCTGTAAGTTAGATTGCTCATACACGCTCATCAACTTTAGAACAGAAATTATTTTTGAAATTTACTAACAAAAAATCTTTTTAGTCTTGATTTTCTGGTAAAAAATGCATATAAAGATACATTCATAAATAACAATATTTTCCACATACACTACGTAGTATTGTCATATAGAACCTATCTTTCATGTCGTAACTTACCACCTAGCCAACCCCAATTTGCCACCCAATAAACGCCAAAACAATAACCTCTTACCAAGATATATACGACTTAAATAGAAGTCTATTATCTACGTTTAGCAATAGTAGATGGGCTCATCAAATACCACCGACGCCATTGTAATTCAGCGCACAGTGACGTGGCGTATCTGACACGATTTACCGACGAATTTGCATGACACCTTATGTGGAATTTGCACCACTAGCGGAATGCTAATGACTAGGGGCCATGCATAGATAATATCCCGGTTAAATAGTACCTGTGTGAAGTTAGCTTTATGACTATTGAAGCAGAAACATCTCCAAACACTAAGTAAAATCTAGTTGCGGAACAAAACTCGAATGATACTAAATGTTACTTACCTATTTTTAAATAAATGATAATTATTATTCTAATCACTTCCCGTATATTTCCTCAGAACGATTATAATAAAAAAGTCGTCTTTAACTTATAAGAACGAAGCGAGACAAAGCTTTGATTTTGTTCACAGAAGCCACGGAAGTGATTCTTTGATCTGACTTTATTGAATAAGAAATAACCTTTGTGTTTGTGTTTTCATAGCTTCACCAAAGTAATCTACTTCCACTGTTGGAGGAAACGTTTCAATGAAACACCCACATTAATATTCGACAGTTCTAAGAAAGAATGGAGAATGTTACTAGGTATGCCAAATCGCTTGAAATTTTGTCTCAGTAAAGCCTGTATGCATACAAATACACTAGTTTTTGTTGTAATCAAAAATACCCAGTAGTTTTGATTTTGTAGGCATTCAAAGTTTCGAAAAATATCGAGTCCCGCTAACAGTCACGTGACCGCTTGTGACGTCTTACCACAACGCGCCAGCGGTGGCGCATATAGCTGGCGCAGTATTTTATTTAATTTTTTTATTTATTTAACATTTAATGTATATTTTTTTTGTGTTTTCGGTCGCGTATTAGTAAATATAAATATTATTCGTTATTATACGTTAATAGTAAATATTATTCTATTAATAAATTGGCTATAGGTTTCGAAAAAAGGTAATCGTGTAATCTATCTAAAATAGATGAATTAATGGCTGCGCATTATTTATCAAGAAATAGTGATTTTGTTGCCGCCGAAATGTTTGATGTGTTCTAAACTGTTTTATCAAAACAAAATAACCAATATAATAAAAATACTAATGGAAGAATGCAAGTCCAATAGTAGAAGTATGTACCTACCTACCTATCATTATTTTTTTACGTTAAAGACAACAAATCATGTACCATAGTTTTGTAGCTATAGGTAGGTACGTCCTTCTAATATTATAAATGTGAAAGTTTGTGAGTATGGATGTATGAATGTTTGTTACTCTTACACGTAAAAACTACTGCCCCCAAGTCAAGTGGCAAGTGATATTTGCGATAGCGAGTGAATAGAAAAAATATGTATGAAACTGTCAAATTGCAAGCTTGTCAAAAATTTATTCTATTCACTTGCTATCGCAAATATCACTTGCCACTTGACTTGGGGGGCTGGACGGATTGGGATGAAACTTTGCAGTAGGTTACACATCAGAATGACACATAGGGTACTTTTTACCGCGGGAAAACTTCTCATTCCCACGGAAACTGACTTCTACGCGAACGGAGTCGCGGGCGGCCACTAGTATGTATACAAAGATACCGCTCTTCTAAGTAAATTTAAATAAATACATGCATTGATTTAGTACTAACTAGCTTTAGTTAGCAGCTTCGCCCGCGTTTCCCTCGGGAACTGTACATTTTCCCAGGATTAAAAGAAGCCTATGGATTATTTCAGTCTTCGTCCAGATCAGTTCAATACTTTTTGTGTGAAAGATAAAAAACACAAACACAATCTTCCGCGTTTATTTTATTACTAGGAAGTAGGATACCTATACGATCTAGATGTAGGTGGTTGAACGTTACAGATGCACTTTACCTTTACTATTTTATTTAAGTAATTTAATTTATTTTTTTATTGCAAATGTAGATGATATGAACTAAACCTCTTTTATTTATTTGTATTTTTACTAACAAATTGTTTAATGGTATTGGTTATGTTCAAGTTAAAAGATTTGGTGATGTATGTATGTATCCTTTGGAACTGTAAAAAACAACTTTTCCGGCGAATTGATGGTTGTATTTTTTACATTTAGGCACAACACATGATTTCCTAGTAGTTGGATTAGTCATTTTTAAAAGTATTTAGGTTTAATTTAGACGACAAGTGCGCGCGACCGCGAGCGTACTGAGTGAGCCAGACCGAGCGAGTTGTGGTGTGACGTCACACCGCCACCGGCAGCCCGCATCGTGCGGTAGCAACTTATTTTACTTATAAATCGGAAACTAATTGACGCATCGAAATAATTCTTTCACCAGTATTTTTTATTTTTGACAGAGAATACGAAGAGATAATAATCAAAATTTGGTAACATTCTCCATTCCAAGAACTTAAGAAGTCTATAGTTTGGTTACGTTTATGTAGGTACGTCTAGAAGGCGGGACGCTCGTGTGTCGCTCACTTCCTTTCCGTGATGCTTCTTGAATTAGTAAATTATATTTGCTTTTTTAGTCACGCTCGTTTTTTTGGTTCAAACACCTTAATGTTTTTTAAAAATATTTTGAAGTTGGTGTTATGTTATGATTACATTAGGTGAGGCAGGTATCGTTAGGTTAAGAACTTACAATCAAAGTACATTATCAATCGATGGCGCTGGTACACCTAAAGACTTCTTACCCATCCTGAACTATCTTTTGATGTTTACTTACATATAGAAATATCAATCTACTATTCTGCTCTACTTCTAAGATACTCTATTTTTTTCTCGCATTAGTCTATAACCGATCGAGGCCTATCTTACGTTGTTCGTAGGCTCTCCAAGCATTCGATCATTGTAAATCATTCCCGGGAATGCGGGCAGGCGCTCAGAGATGTTATCCTACCAGAAACGGGGGATTTAATCAGGATGGCACTCCGCCAACCGACTGACAGAATCGGATTCTTTAAACTGTTACAAAGTTTGCTGCTACACGGTTCCTGTGAAAAGAAATTTACACCTTTTTAAAGGAACATTCCGATGTCGATTGGTAAAAAGGATTGCTTTTAAAACACTATCGTGTCTATGGAAACCATTAGATTATTTTTTAAAACTTCCAATTAGTTTATATTTGTTGAGAAGAATATATTTGTTAAGCTTGTAAGCCAAACGTTTTTATATAGTTGTTATTAAATGACAGAGCCAATCACCTTAGCTACTCCCCTAGCAATTTTCAGTAAGATACATCAAATCAATTGAAACATTTTATCGTTCAATATACCATCAATACAATAGCGCTTTAATAAGTTATAATTACAGTTCCCTTCTCGTGTCCTTAGCTTTTACTCGACTTTGTGACAATTTAAATAAAGTGGTGCTTGTTAAAATAAAACCCCAACCGTTTGTATTTAACCTACCAGAAGACCCTTGATTGAAGTTATTTATAAACAGTTGGTCTAAGGGACATGACAACAGAATTACTGTTTTGTTAGTATTTGTAGATTGATTGTCGCGAGGTTAGTACCCTGGATGACATGGAATTGCAGTATAATTACGTAATTGATACCTACATGGGGAATGCGACAGCAGTCATATTTACTATGTAGATATCGAACAGAAAATAACGGTATTTGTAGGCATTCAGTAATTTCAGGAATGCATTACGGCTATGTTCGTGTAGTTAAATTGCATGGTTACTTTTTTATTAACTAAATAAAAAACTCCAACTTTAAACGTAATAATATTCAATTTTCATATTTTCGTGTCCATTATCAGCTAAACTCTAAAAAGAGTTAAAAGATTTTATCAACTAAAACCAAACTTAACCAAAATTCTCTTAAAAGTCCATCAAATTAGTAAATGCAGTCTAACTGTGTGTCCTATCACTATCTATTGAAAGATATATAGGATCACTGTCGACGCTTGCAGTGTTATGGGCTGCGAAAAACAAGGCGATATAAACAAGTGATGTACAAACACAGACAGATGTTGTAGTTAGGAGCAGTGGTGCTCATGTTGGGTCACCGAGTCTAGAATATGATACCAGATTTTTACTAAGATTTTGTTAATACGTCATATTCGATACACGAACTAAATCATCTTTAGGGCTGGTTGTTCAGTAGTCACACAAATTCTATTCGATAGATAAGTTGTTTGGTCACATCCAATCTTAATAATCATAATAAAAAAACCGGCCCTTAGGTAAAACGGTATTACTTTGATAATAAATATTTAAAACTGATAAAACGGGTCTATATTTTTAACATGTGTACCTACTATATCTTTACTTAAAAATTAAAGATATTGTAAAAAAGATCTTCATATAAAATGTAAAATTTAAATTCTGTTACCCAATTAATAATAAAAATAATAAGATATTTTGATGGGAAAAACATCAAAACATGTTATTTTAAAACTATAATTGGCACTTCCCACCAAAGTTCTTTACATCTCACAGAAAATTATCAAGCTTACGGCACGGCAAAGTTCAACGGGTAATGTTTATTGCACCAACGACATACATATGCGATCTTGTTACAAGCAATGCTACAGAATCGACAATTCAATTAGATAAACAACGAGAAACGGTTTAAATAAATATTAATCAGGGTGCGTTTTCAACATTATAACGGTAACAAGTTACTTTTATAAGGTCAAATGAATGAGGAAGTTTCGGACAAAACACAAAAATATCATATGTTTACTTATACTTAAGAGCTTATTTTTATCAACCATAAAAATTAAAAGGGGTTAATTTTACTTTCAATCATATTTTTTGTTAGGCTTATTAATAAAAAATGAGGTGTGTGACACATATGTTACCTTACATATATTACCTTTATGCAGCATTTTTAAGAATTTTTATCCCTTTGCACATATTTCTACAATATTACATCCACCAGTTTTGATATTTTCAAATTACTCAGTTCCAATAGTAAGAACTAAAATTAACATGTAAGCATGGCTAGATCAAAGTATACGCAAACTTCAAAAGGTGCGGGCGCTTTGATGTAAATCCAATGAGACAAACACGCCACCGCTATCATTAGTTGGCTGATACTATTTTTAAATTAACTATTTTTAAAATTAAATAGATTTACTAGTTCAATTTGCATTCTTATCACCACGCAATTTAGTAAAGTATAGATTAGGGCACTTTGCCACAGTGGTATTCATATTAAAGATCATGTTATGTTATTTATGCTTCAACTTGTTTATTGTTCAGTGTAAAAAATAGTTGCACCCACGAGAGCAAAGTAGTTCTAAATCAAAATGAAAATATACAAAGTTTAAGATTAAACCCTCCTTACATACTGTAGCTGAAACGATCTCTACATTACTTTAATGTTGCGGTTTTTAAGTCGTATTCCCAAGAAGTTAAATTCGCCTCTTCAAGTCCATGTACGATAAATGGTCGATCATTCGCTCGCTTGGCATCCCCATCGAAAATTCGTCACTCGTGCCGCGGGTCCCAATGTTGCCGAACTCGAATAATTCCAATCACGCGCGCCGCCAACTTGCGTTTACCCAACATTCACGTTTCGGCAGAACTTTACGGAGATTGACATTCCACGTTAACGTTTTAATTGTGATTTATTCGGTTATCGATCGGTTTTGTGCAAATTATTTGCTTAGTACTAGCTGCTGTGTAATAGAAGCTTGAAGGTTACTTCTGAAAGAGGTTTTTTTATAAACTTTTGCAATGATGACAGTCGCAACGTTAAAAGCAAATCATCATGTTAGTCTTGCTCAAGTTAAGCTGCTGCTTACCCGGCAACAGTGTTTTAATAAGTGTTGTTATTTTTAAACACTAATTTACACTCGTGTTACGTTCCCCCTCGACAATGTCGCGAAAATAAACATTAAGACTGAAAGTGACAGTCTGAGTGGAAATAGACACAAATGATACAACCCTTTTTCTTAGAGCTTTGGTTTTTAGAAAAGATTAAGTAAGTACTTTACTTCTTGAAGAAAAGTGAGCCTCTATTACTAGAGGTCTGTTTACAAAAATACCGTTAGGTTTCCTCAAGTATCTGCTTAAATATACGATCTCTAACTCACAGGTGGCTCAGACAGGCACTCTCGCTACGATGTAGAGCTTGAAAGTTTCAGGAACCTACCTACATATAGTTGAACTTCATATTGCATCAGTAATAAATTTTACTGGAGCCAGCGGTTCATCCTCTTTATAAATGATTCGCAGTTTATTCTCATTCCACTCCGATAGCGACTCAGACACATTTTTTACGGAACTTCAGACTCAGAGATGAATTTGTCTGGTTCAAATGAATATCCTTAAAAGAGAGAGGGAGAATAAAAAAGAAGGAGGGTAGGGTAACGAGGTGAAGAAATACCCATCAATCATACAAAACACTCGACGAAAAGAACATCGTTAAATTGTCAATGACTCGAAAAAACGAGAAACGACTCAACAATTTCAGCAAGATCAAAATTAGACATCAATGAAAGATCGCGTCAAAACAAAAATAACGAAACCCAATATGTTTTCTTTGGAGTTATGTGTTTGATGTAGTTCAAAGTCGCTGTTCTTGTAAATCAAGTCGAAATGACAACGAGACAAATTCACGCGGATACATCAAAGACGATTTACTTAGCAACCGTTTTGATTAGACGGGGCGCAGTTGCGAAGTTCCACTGTGTTTTGTGTCTATGATTATTATTACATCATCGCTTGAATTCGCAATAATATTGAATTAACACCTAGATCTTTATTTGTTATCTTATTATTAATTTTTTATTTAGTTAATCATACAGAAAACAGAATGTTTACTTTTGAAGTTATAGATACTGGAAAAAGGAAAGTCTTTTTTCCAGTATCTATAACTTCAAAATTAATGAATTAGCATTCTAAATGGAAAAACTAAAAGTAAAATCTCAGAATGTTTACTCCTCTATGTTCGATGTCAAAATTAAAATTCATATAAGTTTTATGCCATTACAATATTTAATGACAATTTAAATCATTTTAGAAAGACATTATTTACTCTTTATTTATATTTATCTCGAGTTTAAAACATCAAGAAAGTGTCAATATTTGAAAGTAACATCGGCAGTCCTAAAGCTTCTACAAGCCCACTAGCTTCAGTAATTGCTTGTACTCCACCGATAAACTATTTAGGGCTGCAAACGACATGCTTTCACTACATCAGAGTGGTTTTATTGCGACAACACGACGGCTTTGTGTTTTAATTAGCAGCTGAATTGATGGCCCTCTATATACTTACGACCGTTCTTAGAGATGCCAATATTAAATTTCTTTCTTAATTTTGAGTAACAGTTCTTTAATTTAATGCTTGAATTTAGAATCCATTAGACGGCGTTAAGGAGTGCCTTCCAGGTCAGGCTGGTATGAATATTCATAAAGTGCCGGAGCTGCTAATTCAGCCTTTGTGATCATGCTAGTCTTCATCGAAAGGAGAAATTTACTTCTCACTTAAACACCTAGTCCTTATAGTATACCTTTATTAAAGCACTTAATTGTATTGATGTTACTCTACTTATTATCAAGAATTATAGTTTTTGTTTGATTATATTTATAGAATCGTTCTTTCTGATCGAATAAATAAATTATGAAGTTAGTAAATGTGTTTAGTATGCAATGTCGAATTGTCCACAAAAAACGAACTAAACTACTTTATTTTCATTGTAAAATAAATGACTCAGTGCTAGTGCAGAATGCATGTTAGTTACTATCCTTTAAGTCCTAACATTTAATTTATCTCCCCGCAGTATCTAAGCAACTTTGTCTCTCGGTAGTCCAACTTTTAAATGTTGTGCATAAACCACACTGGAGCATCTAAATGCTAGAGTTACGATTTACGGACTTGTTTTACAACCCAGAACTTTTTACTTCAACATTGTAAGCCTAAATTCGTTATGGTTTATGAAGAAACAGGCAAAACATTGTACAGTTTAATATCTGTTTAGCAAACTGTCTCGGAATTTGTAATTAATCATTTTAACACAGCTGGCGCCGTATTTCTTATACAAATTCAGATGTTGCTCGTCGTTGAGGGTAGGGTTTCTTGAGTTACTTGTCAGTTGTCACTTAGAGAGTTTAACAGTATATCCACTTTTTTTTAATAAATTCTCTAACTTTAAGAATTACATAATCTTATATATAAAATTCTCGTGTCACAACGTTAGTTACCTTACTCCTCCAAAACGGCTTTACCGATTTTAACAAAATTCTGAGAATCGGCTACTATCTATTTTTCATACCCCTAAGTGATAAGGTTTGTCCACCCCTTACCTTTTTTTTCAAATATGGCAAAAAACCGTTTGCGGGGCCACCTAGTATTTTATAGATTTTATGATCCTTTTAACTTGTAACACTGAAAGCTTGTAGATTTTGATTGATTTAACCTGCCTAAAGCTGCGTTTAGGCTTGTGATTTGAATAAATCAGATACCTCAATGTTTTATTTGAACATTCCGGGAACAATCCTCTCAGAATAGATAGATGGATGCCGCGCACGTCTCTCGCAGGAAGTGTCGCCCGGTGCTGCGAGGCGATGTCTACTTATACAATACTGTGTACGACAAAACATGATTAGGAACTTAGGCTTGCAAGTAAATAATGAGATGGTTATATAATTTGTATTTTTTAAGATTAGACTTCGGATGATTAGAGTACAACATGTTGAAGCCTTTTGGGAAAGTTTCAAAAGACACTTCAAGCAGAGCTTTTATTAATTTTAGCTGAGAGATTGGTTGAATAAAAAACAAAGTAAGAATAAGTAATGTCTTTAATAATATTCTATATTCTAATGCCAACTCCAATCTCATAAGTTAACACAAAGACCACCATATAGCTATGACATCACAATTCTTTAAACTATTTATTTAGTCACCATTGACAAATGTTACCTGCGCATTGAATAATAAACGCCTCCACGAAGCGGCGAGTGCATAAAAATACTCTTTCATGGGTACAGTCACATCAAATGCATTTGGCATATTAACGGCGGCATTAGTGAAGTGTTAGTTGAAGTTTGTAGGTACCTACGGAGCGAGGAGAAGACATTCTAGATAAAAACAATGTAGTCCAGCATATTTATAATTTGATTTAAAGACAAAGAATAGGATAGGATGCAATGCAATGAACTCAAAATTACCAGCTTATGTAATGTAAATTAACTAAGTCAAGTAATATCCTTCTTTGTCGTTACGAACTATTTGCACTGACAGCCAGTGCCTAAAGATAGAATTGTAATTAATTCAATTTGCTAGTGTTTGAAGCAGTTTACTGTCCGAATAATAAAAAATAAAATGAAACATTTAGTAAATTAATTGTAACATTTGCGAAATCTCGCAAGGTTTTTTTCATTATGATTCTGTGAGATAAAAGTAAGTTTTTTTGGGTTTGGTAACCCTATACCTACACCCACGCCTGTCAACTCGGTACAGTCACAGACATATTGAAACAATTGCCTCCTTCTCAGAAACTTATTTTGGTTTTGAATTATTACGTGTTAAGTGAAACACAGACATCGTAAACTTTTTTAACTGAATAAGTCAAATGCCATGTTCGGCTTAAAAGCTTTGTCATGCGTGACGGAATTTAAAACTTATTCGGTGAGATTTTTATCGTCCAAGATTTCCTTTGCCATCGAGGATGTAACAATATGATTGCAGAATAATAAGTCAAGATTGGTGTGGCCGAATTATGCGCAATGACATCTGATTTGTATACAATGTTCATTGTTCCGACTGCGTCAAATGTTAGGTCCCATTCCATCGGAGTCAGGGGGTTAATCGGGGGGATTTGCATCTGCAATTTTGTTATTGACTGTACTGATTTTAATTATTACTTTATTTCATTACAAAAACAGATATAATATTATGGACGATTACTGAAAAAAGTAAAAAGTTATGAAAACTCCAAGATTTATTGTTATTATTTTAATAAGACACCTAGTTATTTTATTTGCATACAGACTTATACCTGCAGCTTTAATTGGGCTTCAACTTTTACGTACATTTCCATAATTTTGATTTTGATTTCCCTTAGCATTTTCTTAACATTTTTGAGGTTAGACTGATTTATAGCGAATCATTTAGAATAACATGATAAGCTTTGTTTTGTTTATCATTGCGTGTGTTGATAACCTTGTTGCCACCGCACCAGATAAGAGGCGTTGCACCACAACGTTCATTAATTTATGAGTAAGAGCGTCTTAGGAGACATAATAAAATATTTTTAGAGAAGATATAGGAAGCAAGTTAAATAAATAACAACGTCAGAAAATAACATCGGTTTACTTATTCAAATATTATTAACGGAAATTCAAATAAATCAAAGAAGTAATTGTTCACAATAGTTTAACAAAATGGCTCACGTGACACAGAGTTGCTGCAAGACGTGTGTCTTTGACAACCAATGAAAAACAAAAGAAGATCGGTACGCCTCAGGCATACAACTTTTTAAAAACTCTGAGTGACCTAAGAGGTTCACTTAATAATATAGTTAGGTACTACTCATTAATTATTTTACCAAGAAACAAATGGGTTAATTTATCTATTGTTTTGCTCAAAAATTTTATAACAGCATTTGAATGTCTTATGTGACCGTAGTAATACCTACATATAAAGATTTTTAGATTTATGATAAAAGCTTAAAAAAAAATATAAAATGTAAAAATGTTTAGTATTACAAAATCAAAAAGATAAAGTACTAGAGGTTATTTTAAATAAATATTTAATTTCCAAATCCTGCTTCATAGTCAGAGAAACATTTAATTTTCCATCTCTACTTCATATTTAGAACGTATTGGTGCTTTATGAGGTCGTAAATATAAGTGGTAAGCGTTGTAACGTGGTTGTAACCGATAGTGTTTATTACATGAATGCGCAGACGCAGGCTGCAGGGTGTCTCTGAACTTGCTGGTTTAAAATAATTTTACTATGATAATGGTCATACCCACATGATATTGGTCCAGATTTTCGATAGTATAGGAATAAAAAATTTAAACTTCATGTAAAAAATCACTTGCATAGAATTAAATATTATACTACAATTGTACCTACCTGAATCAAGTAAGGCAAGATAAATCTTATATTTGCTACCACTTGATGTGAGAACAATTTATCAATAAAAATAAATAAAAACAATGAAAAAAACAATTTAGTATTTATGTAAACAAGTGCGATTAAAGTTTAAAAGTCCGCCACTATCGAAGTGTCAGTGTATATCAATTAATTTAATTAGGCGTCTCTAATGCATGCTACATTAAAACACCATGTGTTTCATTCTCAGATTATACAAACACACACATTTGGAAACTTCCGAATGTGCGCAATTCACTACATGTTGATCTTTTGGTAACGATTACGAATATTAATACTTTTGGGAGCAAGAAAAATATCTATTTTGGTTTAGTCATGTGCAACGACATTTAATGCATCATTTAGGCGGGTAATTTTATAGTGTTTTTCTTTTGAAACTTTTAAATTTTTCAAGCTTACCTACATATTTCTTAAAGAGACGATTAAATTTTAACTCCTTATTAATAAACACATTGTATAAAAAACCTTGTTTTAGGAACACTCGTCAATTTTTAAATTTCGTCCCACCAAAAGTAACAACTTGTTCTTAGAAACGGATCATACCAACTCTCTACATTGGTATAACCAAAATGTTTGACAACGAAAATTCATCACCCAACTAAACTCGATCGTTTGTGAATACCCTCTCGGGATTCTTATTTTAATGACCGGCAGCTAAAACTTTTTGACTATTTAATTAGGTCGGACAGAGAAACGATATATTTCCGCTGTAAATTATAAATATAGTATCTCGAGTTAGGCGAAGTAATGAACATTGACCATAATTTTGTGTTTTGAACTGAATTAGATTCAATTAGAGTTTTATCTGTAGCTCGGTGAAATAGACGTTTTATTAGGGTGATGATTGTAATAATTGTATAATTATTTTTACTGTTTGTTGCAGATGTCCCTTTCCAATAGTTCAGTTTTGAGGGATGATGAGATACAGTACATTTATAAGTTCTGCTCGCATGATTTGGTACGTATAGAGTAATAACTTTATATTTTTTATTTTTTATTTATTCATTTATTTCAGGCAATATTTACATAAGAGATCTTAAACATGTAAACAGAGGCCCATATCATATATACCTTACAGACTAACATAGATATTATAAACTTAAAACTAACACTACACTAATAGTCTCGGTAGTGCTGAATCAGCTGGCAACCGGCCTCGGACCTTCCGAAATACGACGCCCTGCGGCCAGAAGTCCTCCTTCATGAATGTGGGCATATGGTGGGTCGGCACTCTAACCACAAATGAGTTGAAACTCGTTTTATGGCGAGAAACCAACCGCTCTACCCGCAGTCTAAAGTTGGACTTCTTCTGGACGTAGTCTACGACGTCCTCGATCTTCGTAGACCAGTGCACTCGGGACACATACAGCAGCGTCGATGGTACGGCAGGACGCAGCGTGTGGTCGCAGGCTGGAGCGGTGCCACACAGGTTGCGGTAGGAGGGCCTCTTCTTCCTCTCCACTTTGGTGAAGCCCTCGTCGTCGATCTGCTGTTTATTCGACGACATTGGCACCTGCGGTGTAGTAGGCTTGCTCCGACTCTTCTTGTTCCGCCTCTTGTTGCTAGGCGGGGCGGGTGCAGGGGCGCGGGCGGGCGAGGCAGCGGCTGCAGCGTATGCACGCGGCGGGGCCGTCACCTCTACCGCACTCGACGTCATCTGCGGGGCGGGGGCGCGGGCGGCGGCGGGCCGAGCTGACTCGGCGGCGGTCGGCGGCGACGACAAACTGCTAATGGAGGCATTTTGTGCGCCGCGACGTGTGTTTACGTTGGCGATTTCCGGTGACCTACTTACCGAATTACCACGTTTTAGCGATGATAATTCGGTACGAAGTTCACTTATTGTAGATTCGGAAATCTCCAACTTAAACTGCACCTCAGCCAAGCCAGCTTTCAAAGACGTGATGTCCTTGAGCAGCCTGGTGACGTCGACGTGATCGAACGTGACGGGAGGCAGCTTGTGCAACTGCTTCGCCACGAATGCGGGCACGTCGTCAGGATCGGTGGTCTTCAGGAGATTGATGATGTCCTGAAGACTTCTTTCCCCCTTCTCATCTATCCTGCGGGTTGGCATTCGGTCGGACTGTCCGAGAGACTCGTAGAGCAGCACCTTGCTCTTGCAAATCTCCTCCACTTTGAAGTTGGATTTGCAGATCTGCAGGATGCTGACCTCGTCCATGGTGTCGATGGCATGTTGAATAAACGCCAACAGCTCGTTGGCTATGAGTTTTTCGGAACTCATACTTAACGATATCGGCAGCGGCGGCGAGGCCGCGCGCAGTACGTGAATAAAAATTCAATTCGAGCGCAATGCACGTCTGTTACCAAGCGCGCATTACACCGGACTAAAATTAGCTTATAATTTTCATAGTAACATTCACATTTTTTTCTATTAGTGTAAGCACTTGACCTCTTTCGTGAAAGATGCAAAAGCGTTGTCTTGGAACAAATGTGAATTGTAGTCATAAAGCGTTGTTAAAGCATGGCGAATTTTAATCAAGCTAATTGGTTTACATTTTTTATTCAGTAAAATTAATTTCATAGCAACTGAAAAAAAGCGATTTGTCATCATTAGCAAACGTCAAAACCGTTTTATTACCACAAAACGCAAAGTTACAGCGCAATGCTTTTTAACTCCCATGTTATTGAGAATGCTTCAATATGAAAAATAGAATAAATTGTCTTTAAAATTTGTAGAGTAAAAGTATTGGTTTGAACTTTACCAACTAAAAATTGAAAAGTAAGTACCTAATAAACAACATATTTAAATGACCCATTACCCTCCATGCACTTTACAAAAGACGTAACATGATATCATCCATTCAGACAATATATTATTCTCTTATTCATCGGTGAGTTTTTATTGAACGAATCTTACTCAATATGATCAATAAACCGCCTATTGGTATTGTATTGTAATTTGATGGTTTAGAATTACAACCACATTGGATACCACAGTTTAATTCATAGAGAATATTTTTTATAATACAGGTGGCTAAAGTATTGTCTTTCTATTTTACAGACGGAGTTCTGGATATGTATGAATCAAACTGTTCAAAGTTAGTATTTTATTATTATACAAATGTTTTATGTAGATAACAGTTGGAACTTTACTTTAGGTATTTACAGACTGAGTTTTTTTCCTTATGTGGTTTCCAGCACTGCTCCTAGGAATAAGTACATTTTGTATTCAATAAGCGAGAACTTTTAATTTACATACGTTTAAGTTCTGATTTTTCAATTGTTAGATAAATGCTATCCGACTGATAATAGATATGTTTTCATTGTCACTTCATACAAATATCAAATATTTATATTCGATGTGCAACGAAAACATGCAGATTTTCTGTCAGATAGAATTTAACTGACTATTGAAAAATCGGCCCTAAGGCTATAAATTGTTGCCATTATCGAAATACTGTTAATATCAGTATAAATAATCTTATATATTTTAAAATCATTCCACTTCGATAATACCAACCTTGCAAAAAAAAAACCTTTACGACCGAGATATCTCTGAGTCTATATTTTTCATTTAATCAAACATCCCAAATCCTCCAGAGGTAATATCCGGGTCGAGCTGGTGGGGCGGCGCGTGCTGCTCGCACGCGTGGTCCCCCCCGTGCCGCGAGGCGTGTCCGCGCGCCGTCGACTCCCGCGCACTGACCCCCGCCTGCAGGCAGTCGGATGAGACCGCGCTGTTCGAGTGCGTGCAGAAACAGACGACGGCGCAGTGGTGCTGCTGTGAGTGCGTTTTATGACAGGACGGGAACAGAAGCGAGTTTTAAAGTAGACACAAACTGCTCCCCGGCTATTCTAAGGGCATACTACTTATCTCAAAAAAAATATTGAGTTTATCTGCTAACAAAATAATCACCGAAAAATCCATAAAGTTTCTTACGTGAACTATCCCCTCTTGTCACCTTGAAAACAATTTTTTTTTGAACTAATTGTACACCAGCCTTTTTTAAAGATGAAGGTGATCTTTCCCCCCTTCATTGTGATCTATGGTAAAATCCAAGAAATGCTGTAAATCAGAAAGTAATTTATCAGATCGGAGATTTTATCAGATTTATTTAAACAAAACTAATCTTTTTCTTATAATTTGTTAAAGAATTAATCAACTTTCGTTGCAGCACAGACCATTTCCCCTTCCTGCCAAGAAGCATGCCAGAGCGTGCTATGGAAGATCGGATACTCTCAGATAGACCGGGCAGCTAAATCCAGGGCTTTTGATGTTTGTGATCAATCGCCTCAGCTTCTGCAATGTCTGACGGAGCTCACCACTTCGGAGATTCATGATGATACTTCTAAATGTAAGTTTTGTTGTAACTTACGCTGCTGGTAGGTACTCTATTTTAAGTAAGTTTACGATGTGTACACCATGACCTTTTACAGTGTCAGTGGCCCCGATTCTGAAAACACTGTCTAAACTAAACTAAAACTATCGCTATCACTTACTGTTCAATAGTATAAGACGGAGACAGGTAATCATTTTAGTCCTGTCAAACTAAAATGTACGTGCAATATGACACGGCGAAGGCAATTTTAGGCTAGTACTCAGCGCATTTCGTTCAATTTCACAATGATGTGGACTAAATTTAGTGAGACCAATGTACCTGTCTTTTTCTATGTGTGCACAATCGGTCTAAGATGAGTTGCTTTTTCATGGCGGCTAAAACTTGCTTTTTATTGACTCGGCTCTTAATATTTTGCACCAAAACGCAAATAATCTTTGTAACCAAATATGTGTTTTCACAGATTTGAAATTGATCTAATAATGATATTCAGAGATTGACAATTCAGTCAGAGGGTTAACATTTGATGCAATCTTATGTATCCCGTTTTCGCCACGACTAGCTTTACCATTGCAGCATTTGAAGAACCTAATTTTATTACGTCAAATGAAGTATTCTAAAACCATATTTACCTTCCCAGACTTGCCATGCTGCAACGAGACATCCAGCCTCAAATGCCGCAGCACGTGCGAGTCGATCCTCCGCCAGACCGGAGAGTCGCAGGAAATAGCCGACGCACTCAACATGGACTGTGGGGCGCCCGTGCTACATGACTCCATATGGCAGTGCTTCTTGAGGAAGGACTCGGTGCAAGAAACCAAGGATATGATACCCCATGATGTCGCTAAGCTGCATTGCTGCCAAAAGGTAGGAAATGGAAAGGTTTTTGTTCAGTTTTTTCTTTTCTTACGAGTTTTGTAACTTTTTTTATTGGTGGTCAGGCGACGACGATAAACTGCAAGAAGTTATGCTACGACACATTCAATACAGAAACATTTAATAACTGGCAAAAGTTTTACAATGAGTGTTCGGGAGAGCCGCAGGAGATGGAACTTTCGCAATGCATAGAAGAAGGTTAGTTTTTTTACGATCGATTTATCGATAAACCTAATTATTTGTTACGCAATCAATTATACCTTCGTCTGTTTAAGCTTAACAGACTTAAGCGTAACAGGCTAAAAAATATAGAAATTAAAAAAATATAGATCTTGTTTCTGAACATATTTGCGATTGTGCTGACTTCTCATCAACATGCTTGTTTTATAGATTTCATTGTTCCATTCCTTCGTAGTGTCAGCGTCGTGTTCGCTGGGTTGCTCCGGCCTCTCGTACTGCTCGCAACTCAACGCGCGACCGACGTCACTGTTCCGAGCGTGCAGCCGCGACGCCGACCACCGCGCGCACACCGACCACACCCTGCACACACACACGTATGTACACCGCGCGCACACCGACCACACCCTGCACACACACACGTATGTACACCGCGCGCACACCGACCACACCCTGCACACACACACGTATGTACACCGCGCGCACACCGACCACACCCTGCACACACACACGTATGTACACCGCGCGCACACCGACCACACCCTGCACACACACACGTATGTACACCGCGCGCACACCGACCACACCCTGCACACACACACGTATGTACACCGCGCGCACACCGACCACACCCTGCACACACACACGTATGTACACCGCGCGCACACCGACCACACCCTGCACACACACACGTATGTACACCGCGCGCACACCGACCACACCCTGCACACACACACGTATGTACACCGCGCGCACACCGACCACACCCTGCACACACACACGTATGTACACCGCGCGCACACCGACCACACCCTGCACACACACACGTATGTACACCGCGCGCACACCGACCACACCCTGCACACACACGTATGTACACCGCGCGCACACCGACCACACCCTGCACACACACGTATGTACACCGCGCGCACACCGACCACACCCTGCACACACACACGTATGTACACCGCGCGCACACCGACCACACCCTGCACACACACACGTATGTACACCGCGCGCACACCGACCACACCCTGCACACACACGTATGTACACCGCGCGCACACCGACCACACCCTGCACACACACACGTATGTACACCGCGCGCACACCGACCACACCCTGCACACACACACGTATGTACACCGCGCGCACACCGACCACACCCTGCACACACACACGTATGTACACCGCGCGCACACCGACCACACCCTGCACACACACACGTATGTACACCGCGCGCACACCGACCACACCCTGCACACACACACGTATGTACACCGCGCGCACACCGACCACACCCTGCACACACACACGTATGTACACCGCGCGCACACCGACCACACCCTGCACACACACTTTTATAGCATATTTAAGAGACTTGTAATTTTCTTATAAATAAACTTAATTACAGATCTATAACAATAGCGGGATTTGAGTTACCGGTGAAGAATTCAAGCCAGTGTACAACTGACGTTTGGAAGGGCGTTTTATGCGCTTTACACGTTAAACCTTGCACTGCTAAGGTGAGATACATATTATTATTATTATTCTTAATCAGGCAAGCAGTTGAAACAACTGTTAATGCCTGTATCCAATTGTTATTGATTTTTTATTGTTCTCTCTACTATATTGTATAGTCATCTAGTCTATTTTTGAATGTGTTGATGTTATCAGATGTTTTTAAATTTTCCGGTAATTTGTTCCAATTAACTACAACTCTATTGCTTAGGAAGTATTCATGGGGTTTATTATATGATCGAACTGTCGAAAGTTTTAGGCTATGTCCTCTAATTTGGGAGTTTGTATTCCTCTGGAAAATCCTTGGAAAGTTTTTTAGGTCGTAATGATTATTCAGTATTTTAAATGTTTCTATTAAATTTCCTCGTTTTCGGCGTTCTTCCAATGTAGTCAGTTTTTCTTCACAACATATATATAAAATTGTTTGCTTTCTTAGTTATGGTGTTAATGTGTTCTTCCCATTTTAAGTCTTCAGAAATTGTAATGCCTAAGTCCATCTGTGTTCTTACTGGTTGAAGTTGGTTTTCACCCAATTTGTATTTCTTTTTTGTTTTTTTCTTTTACAAACATGCAAGACAGTACATTTCTTTGTGTTAAGTTTAAGCTTCCATTCTCTTGACCAACGTATAGTAGTGTCCAAGTCCGCCTGCAGACAGTTTTGTTATTTTTGTATCGTCAGCAAATACTGCCTCATTGCATTTCAGATTAAGTAGAAAATCGTATGTATAGATGATGAATAGAATAGGGCCTAGAACAGAGCCTTGCGGCACGCCACTGTGGATTTCTCGGTCTTGTGAAAATACATCCCCCACTCTAACACGAAAGGTACGATTCCTAAGAAATGCTTCTATCCAACTAAGTAATTTTCCTCTTATGCCAATATAATCTAGTTGGTAGAGCAATCTTGTCGTCGGGATCTTTTTCATAGTCGAGGTAAACAATATCAACTGGTTCACCGTCGTTGAAATTCTTTACCCATACCGTAGAACGCTGTGGGAAAAAACCATGTTGCTTTTCGCTTATAATTTGGTTCTCATGAAGAAACTTGCGTATATGTTTTACTATTATCTTTTCCATCACCTTACAAACAACGCTAGTTAGGCTAATGGGTCTATAGTTTGCAGGTTCTAGTTTGCTTCCCTTCTTAAAGATTGGTGTTATTGTAGCAGTTTTCCACCAATATGGCACCGTTCCTGTATCATACGAGTTTTGCATTATCGTCGAGAGTGTTTTTAAGACGTCACATTTATTTGCATATGAATTTCATCTGGGCCTGGTGAAGTGTCTGGCTTAAACTCTTTGATTGCCTGTTTTACTTTGTCTTCCGTTATAATTAAATCCTCAATGGATTCAGCAACCTTTTGGAACACGGATGCAAATTGGTTTGCAAATACTTCAGCCAATTCTTGTGCATCGGTTAAGATCTTACTGTTAGTGTTACGCAGTGCCGATGGAATGCTGACTTTAGAAGATATCTGTTGTCCAATATAAGCATACAACTTTTTTGACCAGATCTTAATAGTTCAGTCTCGTAGCATCTTCTAGAAGATTTTGCTAGATTTGTTAGACGGTTGTTTACTTTTCGATTTTCCGTATAAATTGTATCAAGCCCCGTCTTAACATATCTTCTCCAAAGAACAAGTTTCAGCTTGCGCAAGTCTTGTACGTTTTTGGAAATCCAAGGCTTATTAGAAACTTTATATTTTAGTTTTATCTGCGGCACATTACGTTCGATAGTGTTTTTCATTGCTTCCATAAAATTTTCATAACTAGTCTCTACGTTCTGGGTTTCAATTACAACATTCGGTAGTCCTTTAGTTAAATCGTTGTTAATTCGATCATAGTTTCCTTTTGCATAGCACCACTTCTTCTTACTAGTTGGTTTTTGGTTTAGCACTTCAAGTTGTATAGTTGATAGCAGGCAAGTGTGATCACTTTTACCAATGGGTGGAAAGTGTTCAATTTTGGATATAAATTAATCATCGTTTGTAAGAACTAAGTCCAGAGTGATGGTTGGTTGCCCTGACGAAACCTGGTATTTTCCATCTAATATTTTCATCGCGACCTACAGCTGGTCTCGCAAGCCAACAATTACAGCCTATTACTTCCCATCCGATCTTCTATTACTCGTCAAGTTCTTTGGACAGCGTTCTAACATTCAGTCATTCCTCCAGGGCCACAGCAGCCTGATCTGCTACTCGGACTGCGTGCGCGTGGTGTCGGCGTGCGTGTGGTGGTCGCGCGCGCCGCCCAGCCTCACCGCGCCCGCGCTGTGCCGCCGCCTCGCGCCCGCGGACCAACACGCGCCCTGTGTCGCGCTCGCTGACTACATCACACCTAGTGAGTACTGCGTGTGGTGGTCGCGCGATGTGGAATCGTAAAGGGTTCTTTCAGATAAGGCGCCACCTTATGAAGAACAGAAACGACGACTTTAGATTGTCGGTTTTGGATTCATTCTTCACTTCTGTTTGTCCCGTTTAGCAAAACTTAACACACCGTGCAACTATTTAGCGGTTTAATCAGGCAAAATAAAGGAATAAATTTAATTAAACTTTTTTGAAATCTGTTGAGATACCGTAGTAGTCAGAAATTAGAATTTAGAATGTTACATTTTACTCAATCCTTAAGATACAAATTTGGATTTCTTTCTTCCTTAGGCACAGAACCAGCGTTATTATTGCCTTCAGAGCTGATCACGTCTCCATGTTCGTACAATCCATGTAAACCTTCACAAATATGTGTCGTGAACAGACACCAACGATACGGAGGCAATAGTAAATATACCTGCATTGATGGATGCCCGCTAGGTGAGATAATATTAATTTTGACTGTAATTACACTTTTTGACACTTTTAAATTGTATTTAAAGTATCATTTTTGGACTGAATACTACCCAATCCAGATTCTGTGGACATTTGGTCTATATGCAATCGTGTCGACATGTTCTTCATCCAAACTGAACTTATAACTATATTGAGATTTTAAATTTCCTATTCTTCAAAAGTCACGTAGATACAGACCCTTTAATACTGACGAACGTAACTCTATTTGGATTTGTAGGTATACTTAAGTACCTTCTTCGTTTATTTTCTCTTAGGAGCCAACAGCCCAGTTCTGATCCCAGTAGGTTCCTGGGCCTTAGTCCCCATGACGGGTGCGGACAACAACAATTGTTTTAGATATAAAATATGTCGTTGCGGAAAAAAGGGACTCGGGAACTGCCAACCGTTGCCCTGTGTACCAGTCAACAACTGCAAACTGCACATGGATAAAGTTTATATGAGTGGTGAGTTTAAATAAAGAGGATATTTGGAAATGGCTGGATTAAAGCAAATGATGATGATCTATAATGAATATGCATTTGTACACTTAACTCTCAGTTCTTTTTAGAGTCTCAAATCTCTTCATTAATTTTGTTGTCTCATAAATATTCACCAAATTTTGAAGGGTTTTAATTTAACTTATTAATTGGATTTTATAGTCAAACTAATAATGTGTTTCTATAAAAATGTGAAAAAGGGAATGTTAAAGAAAAGTTTGAGACTCTGCCGCTACTCCTCGCGCTGCCAGCCAATATTTTGTAGAAGATGGTTGTTGATAATTATTTATAGTAGCAGAATATTATAAGTGGTATCAGAGTTCTATTAATCGCTTTTGAAGTATTCTGACGCGTTAAAGGACCAAATGCGTGCTATCTGTAACCCTTGGCTCAAATTCCTAGTACTCATCGCGGTATATTCATGCCTTACCTTAGTCGCGTTGGTCCACCAAGCTTTTGAAACCATCAGCGCAATCTGTAACACTCTTCAAGTGTCTCTCTGTCCGCCTCCAGGGCAGAAGTACTACCTGGAGTGCAACCCGTGCGCGTGCGTGTCGGGCGAGCGGCTGTGCGCGGCGCGGGCGTGCGGGCGGGGCGGCGCGCGCGCGGGGCTGCCGTGCCGCTGCCCGCCGCACTACCTGCCCGCCGCCGCGCCCGGCCGCGCCTTCCCCAACGCCTGCCTCGCCAAGTAAATCCGCCGGGTTTTGAAGTTTTCAGAGGACGACGAGCTTTGTACACTATTAGACAGCGGAACTGCGGCCATCTCAGTCTTTGACAAATTTTATCACTTGCCCCATGTGGCTCTCATGTTGGCCAATAGAAGAATTTCACCCTGGGCACCGTTAATGCGGTTAATAATAAGCTATTGGCTTAATCCTAAATTTTTTATAAAAGCGAAAATGGGTTTGTAAGTATGTCTGTTTGTTTATGGGTTCTGCTTTCACATCAAACCGGCTGGACCAATTTTAATGAATATCGGTGATAAATAGGAAAAAATAGGCAACTGTAACTATTCGGAATTTAATCTTGCCATTGTTCAGAGCGGTGTCGAAAACCACAAAAAAAGAATCACTGTGTGTAAACAAACCCTAAATCGTTAAATTCCCCATCAGATGCGCGGGCGCAACGGACGCTATGATAGAGTTCGGTGTCCGGTCTCCGTGCGACGGAGTGTCGTGTCCACGGAGACACATGTGTCTACCACGTAGGAATGTGTGTCTGCCTAATGGACTGAAGCAAGAATGCGAACAACATCTCTGTGGTAAGTTAAATAAATTGATTGTGTGTTACGTACCTATTTAAAATGGATTGCATGCATTCGAGTAAATAATTTCTCACAACCGCGCAGCAGTGCCACCTTCTAGAGTCTAGACAATAAAATAAAACGGTTGACAAAAAAGACATTCTTGACGAAATCCGGATATCGGAATGGCGTTTTTAATAGAAGCGCTATCAAGCACTATTGGAACATTAAAAGCTTTAGGTGTTTTACACACGGCTTTTTCCTTTTTTACACCCTGAAGAATTTTGGATTGAGAAGTACCTACCGTATCCAAAATGAAAGCTTTCCTTGTTGCTTCCCAAATAATACCAACCAAAACAATAAACTAATTGCAGTGAGTACTTCAAACTGCACGGCCCAGCCTTCATCTCCTGCCTGCGACTCGGACGGCCACACTCACGACAATCCTTGTAGACTTATCATGAGCGGACAAAGATTCGCTTACTGGGGACATTGTCTTACCGGATGTAATAAGGTAAGTTTTGCATGTTGTTAGCGGAGTCCTACTTCATTCCATCAATTTCTGGTCTAGGGTTGAAACCATACCACATTTCATAACTTAAGCTAGCTACTAAAATTAGTTATCAACAATATCTTTCGTTTTTTTTAAATGGCAATGCTAATAATCTGACTGAACGGTTACTGAACGGTTTACTTTTCCATACAAAGTACTGTATTTTGTTTTAATAAAATAAGATTTTAAAGTGAAAATCTATTATTATCAGGTGGGCCCCGTCTGTGGCGTAAACGGCGTGACTTATAGTTCTGAATGTGCCGCGTGGGCGGAATACATCAGCGTGGATTATTCAGGTCCTTGCGCCGCTGTAGGATACATTTCCGATGCCATGGAACACAAGTGCGAAATAGACCACATCACCTGTCCCCCCCTCAAGAAACCTAAATGCAAGGGATTCACAGCCCCTGGAGCCTGCTGCCCCAAATGTGGTGGGGCACTCCGAATACTCTACTCCAAAAAACATATAGACCGAGCTCTATATGGAACTAATATGTCGTCGGCTGTCATAAGCCTTACAAATATATTAAAAGCACTAGACAGAGAAGTCAAAACAGCCGAATGCGCTCTAAGAGGGTTTCTAACAATCGAAACTGAAATAGTCATCATAGTAGAAACTATACTAGATGACCCTACTGATTTACAACTCAATATATGTGTCCTTGAAGCTGAGAGACTGGCAGATATAATTAACAGAGAGAGTGCTTTGTTTTCTAGTGATTTAGGACTTAGCGCTTTGTCCTACGCGTTACCAATACATACATATCCAACACAAGGTGCCAATAATCTCAACATATCAATAATTACTTTAATGTTAGCAGCCCTAATTAACTGTGTACTGAGATAGTTGTAGATATATAGAAATTCTTGATTGTAAATAAGCTCAAGTATTTGTAAATATAATTCTGTAAATATTGGAACTGAACACCAAATGTTAGTGCCATTGAAGGAACTATGAATACCCAAGAATATGTTACTAAGCTTTGGTTTGCTTTACTCTCTACTTGTAAAAGATGAAAAAGAGGAAACGTGAGTTCGATGTGCCATCAACAGATGTAATGTGATTAATGATGCCTTTATTTTGCAATTTGTTAAATAGTCGTAGACTGAGATTAGCGTTTGTGTAGCAATTTTAAAAGACAATGTTTGTGTAGTCGTTGTACCAAATACATTAGTATTATTAATGTTATAGATTTGTTAAAAGAATTTTATATAATTATACAATAGAATTTTACAAGGGGTAAGAAATAAAAAAAAGTTTTCGCGATAATATGTTGATTTTATTTTAAATTGATAAAATACTGAACATTGGAATATATTTCACGATTATTTTAACGATTAATAATTTCATCACTTAAATCCCTTTTATCAAAATATAAATTGATTCGGTCGAACAAGGGTGGATCACTTACAGTTTTGGCCAATTGAATGAACCCGTTTTGTAAAACTGGGTTTATCAATAAAAACCGCTCCAACGGGAATGCCAAAATTAATTCAATATATGCCATTAACGTATTTTGATAACAATTTCTCTGAACTTCTGTATCCTGAAATAAAAAAAAAAAGTTGTTATAAGTAATATACGTTTTTACTACAATTTTCTACATCCAAATATTTGTCGTTAGTTTACCTTACTAATACTAAGAACTCTTTGCTGTTCAATTTCAGGCGGAACCGGTTGTGGAGGTATGATTGGTTCAGGATGCTTATTTTGTTCGTAACTTGGTCCATCACAAATTGTTATATTAACTTTTCTTGTGTTTATATGGTTTTCAACTTCTTCCGGTGTACTTCTTTCTTTCAATGTAAACTCTTGGGTTATTTGAGTTTTATCTTCTTTGATTGTATCTTTGTATGATAAATTATCACTTTCTATTGCTGTGTCTGCTTCATTCATATTTTCCTGGCCAGTGAAATAAGTACAGTCATCAGTTGTTAATTTATCTGAACTCTCAACTACTTCTGAGGTTGTTTCAGCCACATGATTGTTAGTTTTAAAGTCAGCGAAAGTAAATGGTTTTGGTTTGTCATCGGTATCATCTAAATTACTATCGACCATTATTTCTTCCTCTTCCTCGTCGTTATTAATTTCAGTATCACTGACAACATCAGGTTGGGAATAGTAATGGTTATAGTTTTTAGATGAAGAATCTGATTCAATTGAGCTTATGGAAATCCGTTCTTTTAAATCATCCGATTTTCCAAAATCGGGGTCGTTCATTAAATGCTTGACGTATTTGGCAACAAGCAACTCCCAAGTAGCTTTTAGATCAAAGATCTTCATGATAAATCTATCATAATCTAAAGTTAAATTTAAAGACGCTGTGTAGTTGTCCAATATAACTGATAGATCTGTAAGTCGAAGGTGGAATCTTTGAACGCCAGTGAAGAATATTTCCGTAAGTGCAATGACTTTAATAAGCCAAGAAGATGTCGTTTGTTTGTAAAGATTTGCTGCGTAATCTAAATTAGAAACCTTTTGTACGAGGAATTTTAAACCCGGTCGGGAGTCAAACTGCAAGGATCTATGCAGAGACAGGTCCAAGCTCTTCATTAACAAATCTATGTTATCATTGTTGAGATAGAATTTATAGCTACATGGGCTAGACCCGCTTTTGATGCCACTTTCTAGTAAAATACTGTTAATTCCTTGAAACACGTCTGAAGATGCTTGTATGAGAACAGTTGCAATAATTTGGACCAGTATTTGGTGTGAAAGTAAGCCAACAACAAGACCTCTGTGAGGAATCCTTGCTGTGTACAGTTCAGGGTTCAACGTCTGCAAGGACTCATGTAGATAAACAAGGAATATATAGCTTCTGTCATCTATTAAATTCTGTGTGCTTGTTTTCTGTGTCATTTTTACTTGACTTTCCTTTTTTAACTGTTCTGTAAGAAACACTTGTTGAGCCATGGCATGTAATCGGACGTTGTCATTAACTGAACAATCACGTCTAGCGGCAACCTTTACCATAGCTAGATCACCGTAAAAACTGTTAGATTGTTCTTGGAAGGCATACGTCAACTGTTTCAAGGGGCTTAAACTAACATTACAAGCTCTGTGTAGACTTGTGCATACAATCTCCCATTGATTGTCATTTAATAAGTGACCCGAAGTCAAAATAATGTGTCTGATACACGAAGCTCCTAGTCTAGCGATAGGTTCTTGTGGTAAAGAAATACATTCTACTAATATTAGCATAATTTGCTTTAGTGCAAAACTTGCTTCAACGCTTTCTATTGGTTCTATTTCCACTACTTCAGTCTTTCCATCAGTCATCGTTCTTTCGATATTTATTTGTTGCAAATGATGAATGTATGTTACGATAGTATCTGTGGTCATACCACAGCATTGTTTGAAATTTGGTAAAACAATGTCCCAGTGAGTATTTACATTCGCGATTTGTCTTAACCAATTCTGAACCATAGGAAGTAGCAAGTGGTTTATACAATGTAGACCAAAATGTGTGCCTGGCACGTCCATGGTATTTCTTAAAAGTTTGAATAGTGTTTCCATAGCTGCTGGTTGATTCTTCTTAGAACAGACCACTGTGGCTGATATAAGTCCTTCGATGAGAACATACCAGACTTTAAGAACATTGCTCGGTTTATCTAACTTCAATAGGCAATTATTGGTTGTGTTGGATAGAGGCAAACTTGTTGACAGTTTCCTGTACGAAATAAGTTCTTCTTCGCATCGTTCATTTTTCACATACTTCGTTATATCCAACGATGCGCTAGGAATGATTGGATCCACAACTGATAACGGTAAATCTCCTTTAATTCTACTACCAGTATTGAAAATAGGACACTTCGGCATATTATACATAATTGTTAGAATATCTGCACAACTTTCTAAATGATATAAGCATTCTTTACACATATCTACAATAACCTTTTCAGACTTTTCTTCACTGATGGGGATAAATTTGCTATTTTTGGAAAATTTAAGGCTCAAGCTTGGTTTTTGTTGCTGTGGAATAGTTTTCTTAGGTTTAACTTCAATAGCATGAACTTCTTCATAATGTAAACCTTTAATATGACTTAGAAGGCACAGTATGCAGTCTAATGCGGCATTTGCAAAGACAAGTGTATTGTCAGTGCTGAGGAATACTTTGAATATTTCCAAAATAGCTGTATATTGACTGGCATTGTTCGCTGCTCGGAGAGTGTTAAATAATGGTCGCCAGCCGGACCGAATTTCAAGTCTATTTGTTTCTACGAACTCACAGATACAGGATATGATTTGTTCCTGAAATTGTTTAGACATTATTAAGTAATTAAATATTGGCGTTTAATGTATTTTTTTATTTACTTAGTTATACTTACTTGAATATCATCATCGCAAAGTTCCAAACAGAGTAAGTTTTCGAACGGTTTTAACAACGCTTCGTTAAAGTGGAAGTGTGGCAGCTCCACCTGTTGGTTCAATAGAGCTGTGGCACAATCGTGAAGACATTGGATCGCGAGACTTGAGATTTGGATGTCTTTGTGGCAAGCGGCCTGGTAACAAAGAATTAAATTCTCGATATAGGTTAAACAGAATAAAGTCAAGCACGATAATAAGGTACTGTAGGAATTTGATACCTGCATGAAGTGTGGTCCCACAACAGTCCAAATAGACATTCTATGAGCTAATGGTCGGGCTGCTTTCAAACATCGGAGTGCTACGTCACCGGCTCTACAAAGGGCTCTGCTGGCCTCGCCGCTAGTATTGGACCCTTTAGACCCTTTACGACGGAACCACGGAGTGTTGTTGTTGGTTATGTCGTGCTCCCAAGCAGTAGTAAGCTAAAGTTGAGAAATATTCAAAATTTATTATTATTAACTGTATATATTTTTTTTTATCCATAAATGGTCCGACTCTTCTTGTTCCGCCTCTTGTTGCTAGGCGGGGCGGGTGCAAGTATAGTAGGTATACCATTTTTAACAATAATGTGTTTTGGTTTTTGGACTGTACAGCAAGTTCGTAGATCAGGCAAATTTAATTTAGACTTCTTGGAATCAATGCGTATGTAATTGAATTCTGTTAGATCATATAACTGACACCACCAAATAGGCTACACTGGAATACGTAGGTAAGTAAATTTTACTTAATATAAAAGTTAAATATTTCCTACGTGGTAACAGTAAACCACCAATCTATCGTATTCCCTTAAAAGCTAAACCACAAATGCATTTATGATTAGCAACCCTACAATAGTGACGTACAGTGTTCCGGTGCGTGGTGAGCGCGGCGAGGGCGGGCAGCAGCGCGGGCAGCGTGGTGACGGTGGCGAGCGCCGTGAACAGCGCGTCCGCCGCCAGCGACAGCGACCAGCACACGCGCATCGCGCCGTAACCACTTATTATGTTGCCGCCCTGGAGATTTGTTGCCGAATTGGTAACGGATTGGGGCATCAGGGGTGAAAATACGACGCATTGTGGAAGTGAGTGAAGTAGGTGACAAAGAAAAGTAAGCAGACAAAGGGCAAAGAAATAAAATTTTCTGATTGATTTCGTATCTAGTTAAAAGTCAGGATATTTTTAGGAACTATTTTAGTAGAGAGAGGTTGTAGAAACGCATTACAAGTATTAAGTTTGAATTAAAGACTTACCTCTTGTCGACAAGTTTCAACAATCTTCGCAACAGACATGTCGTTATTTAAATTGTTATCCATTACTGGTTGCAGGTAATTGAAAACGTCGACGCTGCAATATAAAATTAGATGTAGGTAATGAAACATTATTTAATTTAAAAGAATTATAATAAAGAATAGATACAAAATTACAAACCACGTTTCATCTTCCTGACCATCCAAGCCCAATTTGTTAGCATCAGCTTGTAGCATTGAAACAGTTTTATTTCTTCCAGTTTGCATTGTAACTATAGGAGTGGTATTGTTCCCTTGCTGACCAAACAAAGAATGTTCAAAACTCGACACATAGTGACAAGCTGCAAAGATATGCTCCCAGCAATCGGGTGCTTTGGACCCTAGCTCAAGACCACCTAAAAATGAAACACGTGATTATAAGAAAACAAGGGTACTTATTCAATACAAAAGTAAAAGAAAAGACTCACATACTTAGATTGCTAGATTAATTGCACTATTTCATGGAAAGCTTATATTGAACAAACCTGTAATAAGAATGTCCAAAGAAAGTGCATGTGTGGCAAGGATTTTGCCATTGGGTTGTTGAGAAATAGCAGAGTTTACCAACAATGCTAATATACTGCTACATCGATTTTGCAAATTCAAAGTGTTGCTGATTCTTGCAGCCTAAAATAGAAATACAGAAGTAAGTAGGAATATTAATACATGGAAAAGCGTTCAATGAAATCAGGGCAATTATGTTATAGAGATGATAATTACCTTATGCAGCCCTTCAAGACATTGTATGGTCAGTCCTTCCCACGCGATACGCTTTCTTTTCCCGAAAGTTTTTATTCTCTTGGTAATCATTCGCTTCAAGTTCTGGTTTTTATTACTTCCAATACCTACTAAAGGAACGCTTAAGACTGTTACCATAGAATCCCAGATACACGTTAATATTCTGAAAATTAGAAGATAGTATTGATATCAGATTTTTAAAGCATTATGACTTAGATACCTATGTTAGAAGTTTTGAATACCTTCTTGCCCATCTCAAACTAGCTTGATGTTGCGGCGTCTCATTGCAGTTACTGAACACCATTGAAACTTCTTTTAGTTTCTGCCAGTCAGACATTACGGGGTTTTGGTCCAGGCCACCTAAATCTAAAATATGCAAAGATTTAATTCTACCTGCGTGCATTATGATTGCAAGATTTTAAAGGGAATTCGGTAAGCCTATTTGTTTTACCTGATAACAAATGTATGAGTGGATGATTGCTATCCGGAACATACTTCAGTAGATCATTGGACAATACTTGTTGGTATAGTTCTCTTAGCCACGTGGCAGACAAGTATACAAGCACACCACTCCCTTGTACTTCGTCTACAAACTCATCTTCTGTTAAAGATACTTGAACCTTCTGCAAAATTTAATTTAACATATTTTTAAAGCTTTTAATACTCTTTTACAAGTCATATTTTAATGTTTTAATTCAATGCTGAAGAACAGCTTTCGCTATAACTGCTCAATGAACTAAAGCCCAAACTAAATATTTTTATTTGTTACATTTATGTACGTAGGCTTTTCATTAAAAACTTATTTTACTCCAAAAGCTGAATGCTGACGTCATGTCGAAACTAAAGCGTCTTTTAAATTTTACTTACACTGGGTTCAGTATAATATCCAGTCCTCCTCTGCTTGAGGTTTAGCAGCAAAGCGGAGTATGTGGCGAGATACACACCGTCCGCATTCATTATGCAAGATGTGGAGGGAGGCTGCGCTGCGTTGTGTTGGCAACATTTAGACGCAAACTCTTGCATTGCTTCATCCACCTTAACATCATATAAAAAGGTGTAAGCTAAGTACCTACTTAATACAAAGATTCCCATTTTAGACAAAGCTGTCTTTAATATCTTAAAGCTGAAGATACATATTAGAATCATGCTTTTAATCTTACCTCAATGCATGTTCTTAGGTTGGTCAACTTTGGTATTAAAGAGTTTTGCAGAGTTTTTATGAACTGCTTCGCGTTATGTCTCTCCAAGTCAACATTGCATTCTGTTATCGTGCACCTGAAATATAAAATGTACTTGGTTATAATATTAATTTCATGGTAAACAAAACACTTCTGGGTGATTTATTCTTACCTTCCCAAGTTCAATGTCTTTGGAATGGATTTAGATTTTTTGCTAAAGTGACTATCGAGATCAACTTCATTACTTGGATTGTTAGCACGCGAAGGCAAGAACACATTATCTGCATCACTATCAGCTTCATTTTCGCTTCCGGAGCCATCATTTTCTGGTCCTGAAGTATCTGCAAAAAATACGGAAAAAGTAAGACTTGTTTTGTCTGATAATATCTGTTTGGAACTTTAATATCCACAAAATAGCTACCTGAAGAGTCATGGTCTTTTTCTTCGGTACCTTGTAAATCAGCTACCATATCTCTGCAATAAATTTTTATACATTCGACCCTTTATATAATGAAATTTATCAAGTCTATTAAATAACTTACCTGTAAGGGCTTGGTAACCTAGCTAAGGTTTGATAAGTCAATGGTCCTGAATAATCAGCGTCCTGCAACTTTGGCCAGTGAGCCAACATCACAGTAGCTGTATCAGCTGGGATATATTCAACTGAGCCTTGACATAGTTTCTCTAAAGCATCGAGAAGTGAAACTATACATTCTATAGCCGCTGTTACTACATCTTGGCTACCACTTCGACCACAATCTTCTATACCATCCATTATTCTGAAAAAAATGTGTAACTCGTATTATATTTTAACAAAAGTTACATAACCTTACATTTTAAAACAAGTTGATTAGTAAAGATACTTACAATCTTAAAATAGCCATATCATCACTATGCCTTTCAGACTGATCAGTTTTTTTTAACAATATCAATTGGCATAAGCGTTTTGGGTTCTGCAGTAGTTCCCTCACACTCCTCAATGGTTCTACTCGATGGGAAATTGGAGGGTACAGCAACATTCTGTGGTAAAGAGCTTCCAGGACTGGCCGAAGATTTGACGTTGAGCCTACCAGCCGCACTAACTGATTTGAAATACTAAAAACATACCCAATAGTATTAGAAAAAATATTTTTTAAACAAATACATGGTCGTATAATGCTATACCTGTAAATTGCTTTAGCTTGTTTGCTATTAAAACTAGGGGCGCAAACAAGCGCACCTGAACCTCTGCCTGAATCATCCACCAAATGACCATCATGTTCCCTGAAAAAAATAATCTAGACGTAAAGCAAAGGCATATAATAGAAAATACTCTTACTTTCTTAGCTATCTATCTTACCTTGATCTAATATTTTTGTCCACCCTAGGAGTTCCAAGGAATGAAATAAGCGATGGACAGAACTTTTGCCAAAGAAATGTTGTAAAATGGGGATTCCCGCTTACTCGCTCTGACAAACTCGACATCAGAGTCAGCAGACAATCCAAGAAAAATAATGCAAACGGATTTTGCTTTGGAATGCTGTTAAAAAGAACAAATTAAATAAGTTGTTTTTCCAATAATTGTTATTGGTTTTCGATATTTTTTGGTTATTATAACCGGTTCTTACAGTTGCGTTTCTGACAGTCTTCCACAGAGGTATTGTATTACAGGTATGACCTCACTGTAACAGCTTACAGCTACCAGATGATTTCTACCAAGAGGAGATCCTTCTGAGAGTAACTCCTGGCATTCTTCATCTGCAAATAATTTGAAAACCTTTTTCGATTTTAGTGATTTTGAATAGGAAAAAATAAAAAGATTCAGAAGTGGTCGTATGGCGTTACCCAATCACAGGAACCCTTCTAACAGCTGGATCCTTGGTCCATGTAAAAAGTAGCAAATTGTTTTGCTCTCCATTTACCTTATAAATACTACAAACCTATTAATCCTCCACTAGTACTTTCTAAATCATAATGTAGAATACTATAACTTAGGTAATTTATCTAATTTAGCCAGTTGTTTGCGACAATTTGTTTTGTTCTTCTTGATTACAAAACTCCAATAGGTATTCAAATATTTAGTGATATCATATTGTAGAGTTAGCTACAGGGCCGCATCTAAAGGGGGACAATTCAAGCTTCAAAATCATGCCTCTTTATCAAGATGAAGATGAACCACCACCGAAGCAGCAAATACAAAGGTTTGGTCCTGTTTAAAGAAATGTAGATCCGTTCCTGGTTACCTAGTTGCGCGCAGTAAGACCGGAGCGCCTGCGCGGCAGCGGCGCGCGCGGCGGCGGCCACGGGCGCGGCGCCGGCGGCGGCCTCCCCGCAGCGCCCGCACGCCCACACCACCAGCCGCCCGTTGAGCGTGCGCCGCGGGGACAGCGCCAGCGACAGGTACATGCGGAACATTTGCACCTGAATGCAGCGTGAGGCAGTTGTTTGGAAATAGAATGTAGCACAAGATGTGACAGGTACATGCGGAACATTTGCACCTGTATAATTTCGAAAAGAGTACCGAGAGTTTTTCCGCCAGCTTTTTCTCTCGGTCTACTATGGCCATTGCTGATGAATGTAGGGGTGTCCCGTGACATCTTTTTTTTTTAATGCTTTTGACAATGTATAAGAGGTTAGTTTTTAATCCTACATACAATAAAGTAATTTCATTTCATTTCATTTCATGAATGTGTGCAGCGTGAGGCATTGTTTGGAAATAGAATGGAGCAGTATGTGCAGTGTCTAACTCAAGGACGATAGGACTAGTTGCTTGTTTTCCTAAAATTTGTTTGTTCAAGCCTTGAGAAGAAAAACTAAATAGCACGGTAAAAAAAAACTTGGTTCTTAAAGGTTTTTGAAAAAGGTAATCTAACTTAGGCAATTTATCTAAATCTAAAGTATCTAATATTTGTGCGTACGAGGACGTAAAACCTAAATACTTTTTGAAGAAGCTAAAAGAAAGTTTAGAATGGTAGAGCAGATCTCTAGTAATTGGTGCTAGTTAGGGTCGACGACATTTCGGACACAAAAAACTCGGACACGTTAGTTATTCTAGCACAGACCTGCGTATCTGGTAAATGATACATGACGGATGCGGTCGCGCAGAGCAGCTGTGACGGCATCCACAGCGAGTCGTCTTCAGGCTCGATGCCGCGGTGGAACCTGTCATCTCGGAGGATTTTCTATAGAAAAATGAGAGAATTCTGTTTGAAAAATATTCAATTTCCTTAAACAGGAAATTCTTATAGTGTAGACTCTGATATTCCTTGGTAGATATCTCAAAATCTTCGGTCTTCATATGCTTATAAATATTATTCTTTCGTATAGGAAGAACAATATACCACATTGTTTATAAGGTACTTACATGGAAGCCTTGAAGAGCGTAGTTGACTAATTTTGGCCGCTTGCTCTCTAAAGCTATCTGTAACGGCAGCAGGCAAACTCGACGCAACTCATACGAAGGGCGACGAGCATTGCTCTCTTGAAGGCACAGAACCTCTGGAGAATTTCATATTATTAGCTACTTAATTTTTTATTTACTACCAAAATATTGCATTGTATGGAATATAAGTATGTATATTTATACGATAAAAAGTATTTACTCTACTTGCAATTTAGTCTGTTTGTTTGTTTCGACGCATTAACTCAGAAACTAATGGATTCAATTGAAATATAATTTTTGTCTTGAACCAAATTCCCACAGGAAAACATTTTTGCTGCGGTTGCAACTGTGGGGCGGGCATTAATGGAAGCTTTTATACCAGTAACCTTTAAGAATGACTAATTCAATCTTTCTCACCTTTTAAATATAGCTTTGTAATTTACTTGTGCTTAAAGAAATAAATATATGTAGATACAGTGCTTATAGAAATAAATATCTACTGCTATGCTACTAGGTATATAGAGTTAGAGGAAGTATCTACTTACTAACTGCGCTCTACGTAATAAAAGGCCTTCTTGGGTACGTGTCTACTATGAAATAGGATGTCAATGTAGATAAATTGGCTGGCACCTACTCAAAACATGAACGAGTTTTTTTACTTAATCCAGAGTAAATCCGACGACAATACTTTGCTATTTAACCAGGTGATTTTCAAAGGAAAAAATAATTATTTTAGTTGTTTTGTAATTTTTTCTACCATAAAATACTAACCGAGTGCATCCTGGCATCCCTTCCGCAAAGCCGTCAACTTGGGCCCCGGAGCTTCCTTGAAAATATCCTGCAGAAGTTCCTCCATCACTCACGAAATTGAACTTTGTGCGTACCACATATGAAACACTACGCACTGCACTGCTTCGAATCCTTTAGAACCAGAGTCTAAAAATGTTTAAGTTATATATTTAATCACACACAATTGCGTACTGTAATATTTTTGTGTGGGCGATACGCTCTGAGCTTATCATCAGCAGAATTAAGTCAGTGATGTGACGTAGCACAGTACGGGCGGTGTTCGCGAGCATGCTCAGTAGAAAAATCAATATCTGAATGCATACCTACTCTGTTTACGAATGGTGGAAGAAAAGCAACAAGTGACGTCATTAACGGAACGGAACTTTCCTTAGATGTATTTCAAGTGTGAGGTTCACACTTATAATAATAAATTTTATTAGAGTAGGCACATTCTACAATAGATTTCAGAGGAAACACAATACTAGTAGACTAGGTTCTTCGCAAGGTAACCAAAAGGAATTAAGCCTGAAATCCATCATGATGCTCCAGAGACGTAGGAGTTAGAGTATGTTCAACCATTTATTTATTAATATTTAAGTACTTAGTACATTACAGTAGGTACCTGCAGAGTACGACCCCCGCAAACAAGTTATTAAATAGGTATTAATTAAGGTAGGTATCTGTATAGATACCTTTTTTTTTAGTGTTTGATGTCTCGACCTACATAATAATATTTGTGCTTAAGCGAAACTTTCAGCGAACTTCTGATCCGATTACTACGAGTGGAAAGTTAAAATGAGAAATGGTAGGTAGGTAGGTAGATATCTAATAGAAATAGGGTCCTAAATATTTTAATTACTTATACATCGAGCCGGGTAATTGATAAGTTGGCAGGTACGTTTTTAATACTAAAGCACCAACAAATTAAACTTAATTCAAATAAAAAGTACCTACCTTTTTCTCAGGTTATTAGCTAGTTGTTTCTAATTTAAAGTAAAGGTAACTTACATAAGGTTGATTTATTTATAGACCTTTAAATAATTTATTTGAAATCATTTTCTTGATGGATTTATTTAATTTCCTGGCTATATTTATTATCAAAATTGTATTTGCCCGTATTAGTAAACATTAAGCCTCATTTACACGATACCATTTTCTTGCACGTTCAATAGCAATAATTGAAAACAATAGTGGAAGCGCAATATTTGCATTTCAATAATTGTAAGCAACTGTTTACACGTGGATATTATTTATAAAGTTGAACGCCATTATTGAATGCAAATCTTGAAAAGAAATAATTGCCAGCGTGTTTTGTTTACATTGATACAATAATGGTAAGGAGATTATCGCTTTCAAGAATTGTCTTGTCTAAACATCGACTTGTACGTTCCTGTTCCATTTACTGGAACGTTGCTTCAAGAATTGACCGTATTTGCTCAGACAAATATTTTCATTCAAGTTTTGGACATCTTCGGATAAAATGGCAAGTATTGAACAAGAAAA
Source organism: Emmelina monodactyla (assembly GCA_916618145.1). Lineage (NCBI taxonomy): Eukaryota > Metazoa > Arthropoda > Insecta > Lepidoptera > Pterophoridae > Emmelina > Emmelina monodactyla. The sequence goes on from OU745319.1 coordinate 2,837,682, forward strand.
TATTGTATGTATAGTTTAAACGGAGAACATTTTTGAATGCAAAAATTGCCTAGTAGAGAAAGAATATGGCATGCTGTTTACACGCTGCAATTCAAGTATTGCTTCGACATAATTGTACGCTACAGGCAAGAAAATGGTATCGTGTAAATGAGGCTTTAGTGTGAGACACAGACTAAAAGCTGCGTTTCTTCTAAAGTTTTCACTTACTACGTCTTCAAATTCTATTTCACTGCAGTGCTACCACCTAATAAAAAAGTAAGTATATCCCTATGTCAACATTTCAAGTACTTTGCAAGGTAGAACTGTCACCCACGATTCTCAACTTAGGGTCTTCCCCCCAAATTTAATGGTTAATAAGTGGGATGGCAGTTTTTAGGGGTTTTCAGAATATAATATAACTATTCAATCCAATAATAGTCATTCAAATATTTCATGCAGACACTTCAGAAAAAATTGATATAATTTAAAACGTAATAAATAATTTATAAATGAAGAAACTTAAGAAATATTACTAAATATGTATTACATTTATTTTATATATTTTTTGTATTAAATATATTTTTAGGGGAATTTTCAAATAATTCAGGCAATTTTAGGGGGTTTAGGGATAAACATTTTTGAGTTGGTAACACTGACTGTCACTGTCATTAGGCAGGTAAAAATGGTGTCTTGGAGTTCTTTAGGCCGAAGTTACGGCTCTTTTTTGCTAAAAAATTACACCAAATCCCCAATTTTGGTACAAAATGTGAAGCTTTCGACAAGTAAAGCACTATTCGGAGACCATGGCCACCGAACCATGGCTATTCAGCCATCCAGGTAAGATACCATGGTGCTGTGGTTATCTAACAATTTTTCTGACATCTCTGATGATCTAAATAAAAACATGTGTTGTTTGTTTTTCGAGTATTAATATTTGGTATTCTATGAAGCGGCATTTAATATTTCTAAAGAACTATGTGTTTCTGTTAAAATATTCGTAATTATAAAAACCTAACCTTTTTGTAATTATTACAGGTTTCAATGGCACAAATTCAAGGATATGTTGCACCTTTACGTCATGGTTGGGCTTATCCCTATAAGTTTAATAATTTTCTACACCAATGTTTTTATTGGGACTGCCCAACTGACACCGATTCCTGAGGGCTACACGCCAAAGTATTGGGAGTACCACCGTCACCCCATTACTAGGTTCATTGCACGCAACTTCCATCATAGCCCACAGCAGGTAGGTTGACATTTCTAAAGCCTTTAAACTGTTTAAAGTGTGTTTCAAATTATAAAATGCTGTGGTAGAGCTTCCATAATCCCTTTGTATAGAGTTATAATACCAGCAGATTGGCCCTGTGTTGCTGTTTTGCAACAAAATAATATTGTAACTATAAATGAGATATATGAGATACCATAGGATAGCTTATCTTTCAAGTTAGATCAAACTACACAAGGTGTGCAAATAATTTAATTTAAACTAGTGGACAAACAACATAACACAAAATTTATAATTAAGACTAGCTGACCCCGCAAACATTGTCATATAAAAAAAATATGTTAGCGCTGGACAACCCTTATCACTAAAGGGTTATGAAAAATAGTTGTTGGCCAATTCTAAGACCTACTCAATATGCTCACAAAATTTCATGAGAATAGGTCAAGCCGTTTCAGAGGAGTACGGGAATGAACATTGTGACACGAGAATTTTATAAGATGAGAGAGGAAAGATTTTAATGGCATAAAATAAGAGCCTTTGACTTCCAACTTTATTAATTTGCTAAATAAATTGTATTGATGTTTCAGGAATATGAAAAATTCTTGCATTTCCTTGATGAAGAGCAGCAAAAAGTGAAACTGCGACGTCTAGAAAGCCAAGTAACTGATATGATGGCACAACGCAATGATTACCAGGCATACTACTACAGACCAATGGTTAACAAATACCTACGCATCAACAAGCAAGTTGGTGATGAGATGTATGACCGTCTTGGTGATGACTTCAAGGATGAATAAGTTGAGACAGAGAAATAATTTAACTAGTTTTATTGGATTTGTTAGTCTGTAATTAGTAATCAAGTCATATTTCTCTTTTTTGCAAAGAATATAGCAATATAAATATCACTTAGTTTATTCATATTTATTCTGATCATTCTTACAGCTGTCTGTCTGGGTCAATGCCAGTTTTATAGGAATTTTGATTTATTTTGTTAGAATGCCTTGTAAATATGTCCTACAGTCAATAGTGACACAATTTTGGGAAATAAAAAGAATGACTGTGGTAACATTGTTATTTAATTTACAGGAAACTAACAATTTTAATTAATGACATTTGGAACTCCTTATAATAAATGAAAATTAGTATTTAGCAATACAGGAGAAGTCTGATATGACTACACAATCAATGGTTTTAATAATTTTATCTAGGGTGTTTAGCTGACTCAGTAGTTACAAATTGACAAATTCGTATAAAATGTATGAATCAGTTTTCACAGGTTGTTTTATTCTCAGTAGGTTACAGCAAAACTATAAAATATCTAAGCAGCAGTGTAAATATAAAAAAAAAAAAAAATGTTTATAATAAAAGGTCTTGTAATAACAAGGTTTCCAAAAAGCAGCAATTATGAATGCTGACATAATTGAGCTTTATAGCTATTTGTCTTGATGGGCACTGTTATTGTTTAGCTACAGGCATATTTATTTATTTTACGTTTTGGTAAATCATTGTTTGACTCATGGATAACCTGGTTTTTATTTCCTTTATTAAAATAAGTACCAAATAAAAAAGTACTAAATAACTAGTTAACTTAAAAATAATTTATAATTGAGAAAAATATTTAAATAAATAAAGTAACAATAAACATTAGTTATGTTGGTTACTGTCTTATGTTAGGATTTATGCATTTAGGAAAAGCTAAGTTTGTACATTAAATTGCTACAAAATCGCCTACAACTCCAAAATTATATCGGAAAATAACAACCTTAGTTTATGTACAGAATAGTGTACATACATAAGAAATAAATAACAAAAAAAATACCGTTAGATGTAGGCAGGGAGATAGGGTTGCATTTTTTTTCAGATTATCCTTATTGTGCATAATACATGTCAATTTAGTTACAACATTAGAAAACATTTTATAAATTGGGCAAGGTGTCATTCTGACTTCGGCCAAATCAGGTACTGACTTGTTGATTACTTTATTTGATGTCTGAATTCACAAGTTTACTCCCAACAATTTTTTAGATAAAGTTGATTTTTACTGACTCCCAAAGTTTAGTAGATAAATATTGAGTAAATAAGCCGAATCTAGGTTTTATAAATTTCGACCTTTGACTCGCACTTGACCCCTTTTTTTAATTAAAGGACATAATAGTTTAGTCCTTGTTATAGGACATGTTAGGGAAACTGTTTTTGTTAAGATTTAGATTTTTTTTCAGAGTCCAGTCAGTGCCTCTGTAGTTTTAGTACAACGCTACCTCCCGCACGGCATAGTTCCAGGCAGTAACAACATTTCGGTATATTAACATATAATTTTAGGCTCGTAACGATCCATATTTCAGCGTATTTTTAGTTAAACTGAAATAGGAAGGTTTCTAATGTTAGTTCTTAATTTTGGTATATTGTTTTTTTCGGAATGTCGTTGCTGTCGGTACCTATATAAATAAATAATCCTTTGGCGCTCAGTTGGTATGCTCTAAGCCTTATACTACTCTGTTCTACACAATTAAATTACAAAACGATATGATTTCATTATCCCATTCTTTCAGTCTTCACAGTTTGTAGAGTTCCAACAACTATGTCATTAGATTGCTTTTCATAACAACATTTGCTTTAAAAACTAAAAATAAACTATTTATTTACACCACTTACAAACTGTACTTACAACAATTTATAAAAGTCTTCCCAATCTAGTCAAACTAATTGACAACAAAAATAAAACATTTTAGATATTCTAATGCAATTCCTATTCATCTATACTTTTTAAAAATATTATGACGGACTACAGTGTTACGTAGGTTTCTAAATACTAATACAATTGATCTTCATCATGTACTTATTTATTTTTTCCAATCGTATTTTACTGTTTAAGTTTCTATATTCTACATTTACATTATTTACTTTTTTCTTTTTCAGCTTGTGCTGCCATTTTTGCTTCTTTTTTCGCTTTTTTCTTTTCTTCTTTTGCAAGTAATTTGGCTTGACGTTCTTCTTCTTTGGCTAAAAGTTTAGCTTGTCGCTCCTCTTCTTTTGCTAATAGTTTGGCTTGCCTTTCTTCCTCTTTAGCCAGTTTTCTTTCTTCTCTCTTAGCTTCCTTTTCGGCTTTAAGTCTAAGTTTTTCTTCTCTCTTTTTCTCTGCAACTTCGTTTCGCTTGTTGTCAACTGTTTCATCTTTTTTATTTTTATCATCTGTTTTCTTTTCTTCTTTAGGTTTTGCTTTGGGGTTTTCCTGTTTCTTGTCAGTCTCGTTGCTTTGATCTCTGGATTTTGGATGGTCATCTGCACTGGTTGGTTTGAGTGGTCGGAAAAAGTGTGTTTTGTTTTTCTGTGGCGAGGTTTCTAGCTGTGTGACTATCTTTTGGGCACATCTGTGGAACAAAACAATAATCTTTATGACCTTCTTTGTGATTACTAACTTAGGTATATCTTTCTATACAACGTGGTGGTATTTATTCAGATACCCGCACTGAGCCAGTGAAAGTAGGAGGCCTGTGCCCAATTAGTGGAACATCTAGTCTATTATTTAATAATTAAAGTAAGTGAACCTTATCCTAGTAGAGGCGGAGGCGGGCGAGGTGATGCTCTCCCGGCGCCCCTCCCGGAATTCCCGCTGGAACTCCCTGATGGGCGGCAGTCTACCGGACGGCTCCCCCGCCGCCGCCGCCGGCCCGCCTGTGTAGCTGTGCATTTGATACTCTTGTAAACGTGCCTGAAACATATCATGTGCGGGAATAATTATTCGTTCACTCACAAATATTTTTTTATAATATAAGTAAGTATAAAAAGATGACCACAAAGATACTTTTTAGTATGTTCGCTCTTTTATTCCAACTTCTCGGTCTAAATCCGTTCAATCAATCAATTAGAAAACATGAACATGTTTTCTACTTTGTTTCAAAGGTGTTTTTAAAATTATATTTATATTATTACTCGTTCGTAACTATGACTTATTTTATTTGTATCAATCTGTTAGAAAGGAAGGACTACTCACGAGGAAACGAATCTGATAAATTAGTAGCCAACTTTTTTTGCAAATACATAATAGGTAAATAAAACTCAGCTTATACCTTCATGCTATGATGCTGCGATCTCCTCAGGGAGTGGGAGGCTGGCTGCCTCGGTTTGGGCGGCGCGGACGCAGGTGCGCGGGGCACGGCGCCCAGACACGCCCCCCCACATTTAGAACCACCACACAACTTCGTCGAGCACACGTTGCTGACGCCACCGCTGTTAGACGATACGGAAGACACTCCTAGGAGATACACACAACGAATTATAAATGGTCACTTTTCTATGAGTTCACTCTCCTCATCTAGAAGCCTGCAGACTCATATGAATATAAGTAGGTAGGTACAGGTAGTTTATGTCGAACACAAAGCATAGGCACAGCTTTCAGGTTCGCAACGACCCTTATTCTTACATGCTCAGAGTTATCGAATTGATTTAAAGATAGGTATTATGACTATAATATCTTTAAATAAATGTTTTATGATTTTAGCCCATTAACTACCTTACTAGTTTTCAGGCTATTTGGAAAATATATTCACCATAGATACGGCCAATTTTATACACAATCTAAAGCTACCGACTTATTAACCTAGCTATTAGATGACCTTCGTCAGAATTTGGAATTGATCGAAGATCTAATCGTGCATAACAAAAAACGAAACCTATACTAATTTGAAACACTTTCTTTTTCTAGACTAAGGTAAGGTAACAAATATTAATAAGTAGGTCACTGATCACGATGGCGATCTTTATGATTTCAACCAAACCAATTGGGGAAAATAAATCAGAATGTAGGATAACTAGTTTAAGTGTTCATTGTAAATAATAAATGTTTCTCTTGTGTTCAATTTCTATAGGTAGGTAGTTTATAAGTTAGTATTAGTTTATTTGTTTGTACTTAAGATAATTTAACAATAAATATATTTAGGGACATAGGAAATGAGATATTAAAGTAAGCTGCTCTCTTTACGGTATTGCTCAAAAGAGGACCGTAAAGAAAGCTCTCTTTACGGTATTGCTTCAAGGGGGAGAGTAAATCAAAGGGGCTCTCTTTAAGGTATTTCACGAGTTATTACATCCCGTCTCATTTCCTAAGAAACTGTCGTATACGTAATCAAGATTCCAGCTTCTTACTTCAACCCATCCACACAACCCGACAGTGGTGACCACCGACTAAGAAAATGGAACAAAACGCAAATCTGGAGTCAAATGCTAGCAAGAGTGAAAACATCGCTGCCGTCTCAATACATTCCAAAATATTACCATTTTGGCGAGAAAACCCTCGACTGTGGTTTGCACACTTCGAAGCTATCGTCGCGTACCAAAAAGTTGGCGAAGAACAAAAATATAGCTACGTACTCGGTACGTTAGAACAACGCGACATAGAACAAATAAGCGATTTGATTATCAACCCACCGGAATCGAACAAGTACATTGCGCTTAAAACACGTCTACTATCCGTGTATGAAGAATCCGAGTCAAGACAGCTACAAAAATTATTAAGTGGCATTGAACTCGGTGATCAAAAGCCGTCACAGCTTTTAAGAAGGATGCGTGATTTAGCAGCGTCTCGGGTGCCTGACGAAACACTTCGTGTGATGTGGATGGGACATCTACCTACGTATGTACGCTCCGTGTTGTCGATTTCTAAAGAAGCAAAACTCGACGAATTATCTTCAATGGCCGACCGTATGATGGAACAACACGAACCTATTACGGTTGCTTCAGTTTCAAATACCGACACCAGCATCAACTCCGATAACAAGTACGACCAACTCATCGCTCAAATCAGTGAATTGAAGATAGAAATTGCACAACTCCGCTATAGAAGACAACCGCAACGATTTCGCTCCAGGTCACGTTCAAGATCGCTAAACAGGACACACAAGAACTTCGGTAAACCTCACTGGCTGTGCTATTACCATCATCGTTTCGGAGATAAAGCACAGAAATGCGTAGAACCATGCGCTAAAAGGAAGTCGGAAAACTAGAGAAGACATCTTCAATGGCGGGCGTCGATGTCAACTATAAGAAAAGCCGCTTAAGAATAACAGACAAGGCAAGCAACGAATGTTTTCTAGTTGATACAGGAGCAGAGATATCAGTTCTAGCAGTCAAAAGAAGGCAAAGATTGATACCCAATGACTTCAAACTGTATGCAGCAAACGGAACGGTTATACAAACATATGGAGAACGCACTCTACAACTCAATTTAGGCCTTCGTCGCAACTTTACGTGGAAATTCATTATTGCTGACACGAAACAATCAATTCTCGGTGCTGATTTCTTGCAACATTTCAACTTACTTGTTGACTTAAGAAGACGAAGATTGGTAGATGGAACGACAGATCTGACCGTCAAGGCAACAACTACCAACATCGACACACCTACGGTATACATCGTCAACCAAGCTCATCCTTACTACGAGCTCTTGACGAAATACCCAGAAATACAGCGACCTCTATCACTGAAAACACCACCGCAGCATGAAGTTCGACACCATCTAGAAACAACCGGTCCACCTGTTCACTGCAAACCGAGACCACTACCACCAAGCAAATACACAGAAGTCAGGAAAGAATTCCAACGTATGGTTGAAACAGGAATTTGCAGACCGTCAAACAGTCCATGGTCAAGTCCAATACATGTTGTATTGAAAAGCAACGGTCAACTTCGAATTTGTGGCGACTACAGACGTTTAAATGCTGTCACCGTTCCAGATCGCTACCCAATACCAAGAATCCAAGAATTCACGGATCTACTCTACAACAAAAAGATATTTTCGAAAATCGACATAAAGAAAGCTTACTACGGAATACCAATGCAAGATGACACCGACATTCAGAAGACAGCCGTTACAACACCATTCGGTCTGTTTGAGTTTACTGCCATGCCGTTTGGACTCAAAAACGCGGCACAGACATTTCAACGGTTCATGCATCAAGTTCTACGTGGATTAGACTTCGCATTTACATACCTCGATGACATCTTAGTATTTTCTTCAAATGAAAAAGAACACAAAGAACATCTACAACAAGTTTTTCAACGTCTAACAGAATACGGGTTGAAAATCAACTCCGATAAATGTGAATTTGGAAAAACACATCTCAACTTTCTTGGCTACAAAATCTCACAAGATGGAATTCAACCACTTGAAGACAAGATACAAGCAATCAAGTCATTCCCAAAGCCGAAGACAATCGAAGAACTCCGAAGGTTTCTCGGAATGATTAACTTTTACCGAGACTGTCTTCCTCACCAAGCTGAAAAACAAGAAAAGTTGAACAAATTACTTCACAATACTAAGAAGAAAGATAAAACTCCAATCATATGGACACTAGAATTAGAAAATGCATATGAAGAGTGTCGTTCAAGCATTACACAAGCTGCCATGTTGACTCACCCCAATCCAAACACAAAGTTATGTTTGATGACAGATGCTTCAGATTGTAGCATGGGTGCCGTCTTACAACAACAGGAACGCAACATATGGAAACCTATTGGTTTTTATTCGAAGACATTGAGCGACACCCAACGTAAATACAGCGTGTACGACAGAGAATTACTTGCCATGTACACTGCTGTCAAACACTTTCGCAAGTACATCGAGGGAGTTGAAAATATAACCATCTTTACCGATCACAAACCATTGACGTACGCTCTGCTACAACCATCGAATAAGAACGATACACCGAGAAGACAGAGACAACTACATTTCATTAGTCAATTCTGTAACAAGATCGAGTACATTCAAGGACATGACAACATAGTTGCTGACTCACTATCAAGAATAGAAGAAATCTACCTATCCTCAACAATAGACTTCGAGCAACTCTCAATACAACAAGAAAATGACACAGAACTCAGAGAATTAAGGAAACGACCGAACTTGCATTTTGAAGATAAATACCTACCGGATATTCAAAAGCCAATCACCTGCGAAATGTCAACTTCCAGCCCTCGACCCTACCTACCTGCTTCAGTTCGAGTTAACGCTTTCAACGCTATACACGGACTGAACCATCCAGGCATAAGAAGTACAAGAAAACAAGTAACTGAAAAATACTTCTGGCCAAGCATGAACAAAGATGTTAGTGTTTGGGCTAAAACCTGCTTAAACTGCCAAAGAAGCAAAGTGCATCGTCATATAAAAACACCGCTGGGACAGTTCGAGCGCAGCGGAAGGTTCGAGCACATCCACGTCGACATCGTCGGACCATTACCTCCATCAAAAGACTATACGTACATAGTAACAATGATCGATCGTCTTACCAAATGGCCTGAAGCAGTGCCGGTGCGAAACATCACTGCAGAAACAGTTGCACAAGCTATCTACGAAGGATGGATAACACGATTCGGATGTCCGCTTCGACTAACTACGGACCAAGGACGCCAGTTCGAATCATCATTATTTCAATCGCTTATGAAGAAGATGGGTGTCACACGCATACGAACTACCGCGTACCATCCTATCGCAAACGGGCAGATTGAACGATTTCACCGCACTCTCAAAAGCGCACTGATGGCACGAGAAACTAATGTCAACTGGGCGACTGATTTACCGACTGTACTATTCGGTATTCGCGCAGCACTTCATAAGGAAACGAAGCTAAGTCCAGCACAACTTTTACTCTGGGAACGTTTACTCTGGGAACGCAAATACGACTGCCAGCTGATTTCTTCATAGAATCACGCGTCGAAGACAACATCACCGAGTATGTCAAACACCTCTCGAAAACGATGACATCACTAGCTTCAAAAGTTCAACAATCAAGCTACCAGAGAGAAGCGTTCATACACAAAGACATTACTTCTCGTACACATGTCTTTGTTCGAGTTGACGCCGTACGAAAACCGCTTAGTCCACCTTATGAAGGCCCGTTCGAGATCTTAGAACGTCACGACAAGTTCTACAAAATACAACTTCCTGGCAAGACTGCAACAGTTTCGTTGGATCGACTGAAACCTGCATTCATCCTGAACTCTGAGGAAGCAGAACCAAGGTCTACAACCTACCAAGTTCCTGAGCCTGCACCAGACAAGCCCTACGTCACACGTTATGGGAGAACTGTTAATCGTAAAGTACGCTTTACTTGACGGGGGGTAATGTAGGATAACTAGTTTAAGTGTTCATTGTAAATAATAAATGTTTCTCTTGTGTTCAATTTCTATAGGTAGGTAGTTTATAAGTTAGTATTAGTTTATTTGTTTGTACTTAAGATAATTTAACAATAAATATATTTAGGGACATAGGAAATGAGATATTAAAGTAAGGTGCTCTCTTTACGGTATTGCTCAAAAGAGGACCGTAAAGAAAGCTCTCTTTACGGTATTGCTTCAAGGGGGAGAGTAAATCAAAGGGGCTCTCTTTAAGGTATTTCACGAGTTATTACATCCCGTCTCATTTCCTAAGAAACTGTCGTATACGTAATCAAGATTCCAGCTTCTTACTTCAACCCATCCACACAACCCGACAAGAATAATAAATAAGTAAGATAAGCATGTTTTTTTCTTCATTCGTTTGTAAGATGGAACATGTTTTGTTGGCATAGTTAGGGAAGTATAAGACACTTCGTTTGTCCTGACATACCTAATCTTACTACAATTTAAGTTTTTTTCGGCCACAGATATCCTTTTTTTGTTATTGTATTTCTATGAATTACAGTTTGAGTTCCTTAGGTAGGTACATGCCAAGAGTCATTACATAATTGACCTCTATAACCTCTTTTTTCTCAAATCTAATTAATATTACACTTTAATCGCAGATAATAAAGTAACGTTAGTGTGTTTATCTAGCGTAAAAACAATGCTCATTCGCAATCGATATTCGCATATCGTGAATAGTTCACAAACTTTTCTACAACGTAAAGTTCCCGGAACGGTATATTGTGTTTATTCGATAAAAGTTCAAACTCGTTTCCCCGTTGGGTAGTTTGCAATCAATATGCTATACAGAAGATGCAGTCATGTGAAATGTGGACTAGAATTATCTACCTCCTGACTTTGCTACGTGAATTTTAGCAGTAGTAGAATAATTTACGGTAATGTTTTCTTATTAACTACTTTAGCGAGACAGTTCTAATCCAATAATATTAGGAACATTATCATAGACTTCTTTGTCAAACATACACTCGACTCTATCTAAATGTTTTTTGAGTGCAATTAGTGTAATAAAAAAAAATGAAAACTTTTTAGTAATTATTCAATAGGTAATAAGTATGCACCCAAATACCACTCTATGTTAAATGCAACTAAGAGAATAGACTTACACACTGAAAGAATTTTAATCATGATCCGAACGTTTGTCTGAACTTGCTTAGGTAGGTACCTAACCCTGAGATCTAGTGGTTTTTCAAAATGCCACTGATTGCTAAGTACACATGCCTGCTTAGTTTAAGTATAATAGTTTAACCACAACACAACCATCGGAAACCACTGTATTTCCTCGTATTGTAGAACGATGCAGTAACGTTAGATAATTTAGCAATTTCCGCCATTTCGATAAATAGCCAACTCTTCTTTCAATGTCGCAGAAAATATGTAGGTAAATATAGTATAATAGTCCGTTCCATTGTTGTTTCCCAACCAGTTCGTAATGGCGTTTATATTGGCAACCACGGGTATTCTGAGCTTAGTATTTATGACTGTTTACATAGGTAATTACGCGATCATTCATAACCGTTTGTGGTTATCGTAGGTACCCACTTCTTTTGTTTACAAAATATCAAGGTAGTTATCGAATTAGAGGTTTCCTTTGCGATAGGTACATAAATGGCTTATAGCTTACCTAGAATCTTAGTAAGTAGCAGGTTGTTACGAGCTAATTAGGTAATGAGAGGTACAAGTCATTCTCATTCAAAAGAAGAGCCGGATAGTACCTACCTACGATTTCCACGACGGAAAGTTCCTTAATAGACTATAAATGGGGTTTCCTGCAGCTTATAGAATTTAATTTATCTATTCATGTCGGAATCAGTGAGAGCTATTAGTAACTTAACGAATTTATCACACTGAATTTATAGTAAGCACTCGATTATTTTTAAATTTTAAATTTGAATTTTCTTTGTAAAAGAATTTGAATATTATTTTCTAATTGATCAATTGTATTTACAAGCTTTATAATTGTAGTGTACCAGCGTAGTTAGTTCGAGTCCCTTACTGAAATTTTCATACGTTAATAATTTTATGAAACTCACTTGAACTTACACATAACTTTGAATAAATCTATTTATTAAGCTTCACATCGGTTTCGATGGGTGTATAATAATTATATTTACCTGAGAGGGAAGACTCGCCGCTGGTGACGGAGTAAAGTGAGGCCGAGGCGGGCACCGAGCGAGCCCCCACCGAGTAGCTGGACACCGAACCCGGGACTCCCCACGACCGGCCGCTGCCTGACGACACCTGGAAACACGGTTGCAGCTCTTCAATAACCGCTTTATAATAATATCTTGATTATTAACTTAATGTAAATAAGGCGTCTAACTAATTACGAAAGTGTACAAAAAAATTAAAAAAAACTATATTTCTTTAAACCAGTTGGTACATGGTAAGTTAGCGATTGGAGTCACCTTATTTATAAAACCTACAAGAGTACTAAAAAAATAAAAATGATACCAAAGAGTAGAAGTTTGAAATTTTGCGGATAATGAACAAAACAAATAACAATACCGACTGGTGTGTTGAAGATATTGCTATCCTCATTAATTTTATAGTGGACTGTATGCGGATAGGTCGCTGGGTAATTAATCTATTGAAGTTAATTTCAATAATCACGCTCTCAGCACAAACTGACACCACCAACCTCATATGCTTCCTGCGGCGAATCCAGGTAAGGTTTCCCTGATGCGAAGACCAGCACTGACACTTCACAAGAGTATCACAAAGTTCAAAATTGAGTTCAGAAGCTAAAATCCAGGAAATATCCAAAAATATTCAGGAGCGGCGGGCGCGCGTGTTAGCGGTACGTAGCGGGCGGTTTTACACAGAAATCTCATAGATGGCGTTAGTCCTCACTAACTTTGGTAAAGACTTTGCGTGCTGGTCGAAGAGTAGGTACTAATCCACCACTGATCCACCAGCAGGTTACTTACTCGGTTTAGCGTGCCAGAAGTACAATGAGAGCGTAATTTAATTAATATTAAGAAATGGCCAAACCATATGCCCCCGGCCTTGAAAGATCCTCTTTCAAAGAGAGGCGCGAAATAAAATAAAAAACAAGAAAATTAATAAATCATTGTGCTAAAGTACAGCTCATTGAACCATATTGCGATGCGTTAGTTTTAGTGCGATGCGGAATGAAAAAATATAAAAATGCGGTTAGTGCGTAAAATAAATATCTACATGTATGCGTATTAAGTTGCGATAAATAGATAAAAATAAATATGCGTTACAATATATAAAAAATGCGTTTTTAATTACTGCGTAGGAAGTGGACACAGTTTGACAACTGGGCGTTGGTATGTACCGTACTTAGTTCTAACCTCAACGATGCGGATGATCTCATCTTTGCCCGGTATCACATCGGTGATAACACCTATGGGCCAAGTGAGTGGTGAAGCATTATCCTGCATGACAACAACGACCGTTCCTTTCGAAATAGGAAAGGAAGGTGTGTTCCACTTCTGCCTAGCTTGAAGTGTATGAAGATACTCCAAACGCCACCTTTTCCAGAACGATTGCACAAGTCTATCCAAGAGCTCGTAACGTTTTAGTAAATGCGCAGATGTGGTCTCGACTGGAAAAGCAGGGAGGATCTTCAGCGGTGCTGTATGCAGAAAGTGCGCGGGTGTAAGAGCCTCGGGCTCTGAGGGGTCAGAACTAAGAACGGTAAGCGGTCGAGAATTAAGCAGAGATTCTATCTGCACGAGTACAGTCGAAAGTTCTTCGAAGGTGAGAATTTGTGCGCCAACAACTTTATGCAAATGAGTTTTAATGCATTTGATTACACTCTCCCAACAGCCACCGAAATGCGGTGCGTGGGGCGGAATAAACTTCCAATCGATGCGTTGCGATGAGAGCTCGATTTGCCAAGCCTGCTTGCACTCTTTCCAGAAATACAAGTAAAGCTCGCGCAAATAAGACCTCGCGCCTACAAAGTTGGTGCCGTGGTCAGAGTATACGCACTGAACCTGGCCGCGGCGAGACAGAAAGCGTTTCAGTGCAGCAAGGAAGCAAGGCGTACTCAGCTCACTAACCAACTCAATGTGAACTGCCCTGGTAGTGAGACAAGTAAACAGGCAAATATATGCTTTGTGTGATTTTATACCCCTACCCCGGTAGGGAGTTATAAATAAAGGTCCAGCAAAGTCACAGCCAGTGTGAAGAAAAGCTTTGCTAGCAGCGTTCACCCTCGCGGGTGGCAAGTCAGCCATAAAAGGCGAATTGGAATGCGGTTTATAACGAAAACATGTATTGCATTTCGAAACAATTGAGCGGATTATTACTCTGGCTTTGAGTATCCAGAATTTAGAGCGGAGGAGTGATAATAAATGAGCGGGACCTGCATGGAGGTTGCGTACATGGTAATGCATAATAATAAGCGTAACTACATGTTCATTCTTAGGAAGTAGAATTGGATGCATATAGTTATAAGATTCCGAAGAATGTGAAAGTCTGCCACCTACTCGTAACAGACCATTACTATCCAGAAAGGGATATAACTTGCGAAGCGAAGATGAACAAGGTTTATTTTTGCGTATGTTGTCAATATCTGATGCAAAATGCATAGACTGAACACACCGGATTATTTCCGTTTCAGCGTTTTCGAGATCTGTGTTTGTCAAATTACCCCTTATCCTCTTGGTAAATTTCAGCACATAAGCGAGCACACGTAGGAACTTACTCCAGGAAGAATAATCTAATGATAACCTATACGGAATAGGTGCGTCTGGAACTGTGGCGACATACGACTGCGTCTTGACCTTCAGTTCCGGCATGTCGTCGGTAATGCTGCGTGCGGTGAAAGTTTCAATCGGCCATTCTGATTCATCCAGCATGGCCCAGGATGGCCCGTGGAACCATAGAGGATGGTCCAGGAGCTGCGCGGGAGTCAAACCACGGGAAAGGCAATCACAAGGATTATCTTTACCTCTGACATGGTAGAATGTACTAGCGGGTAAGTTATCATGTATTTTTGCAACACGATTTGCGACGAATGTGTGCCACCTATGTGGAGAAGAATGTATCCAGTTTAGCGTAACAGTCGAATCCGAGAAAGCAAATACGGAGTTCATACAACAACGAGCGGAGTATATATTAATTACTCGCTTGATGAGTTTGGACAAGAGGAGAGCAGCGCATAACTCCAGTCGTGCGAGAGAAACAACCTTAATGGGTGCGACTTTTGACTTTGCAGTCACTAAGGTAACTGTGCGTGAACTTGGAGTAACAACACGTACGTACACCACTGCACCGTACGCCTTTTCACTGGCATCTGCGAATCCGAGTATGGATATGGAACATTGAGAAACTACACCAATGTGACGCGGAAATCTAAGATTTGACAGAAGTGGTAATTCGACAACGTATTTATCCCATAACTGAGCAACATGCGGCGGGGGAACAGAGTCCCAATCGACTTTTAAAAGAAATAACTCTTTAATTAAGAGTTTTGCGAATAAAACGACAGGAGCGACAAGACCCAAGACATCGTACAGTCGCGCGACAGATGATAGTATGTTCCTTTTGGTGCAAGGGCGATTGTCAGAATTAACGTGGAAAGCGAAAGAGTCTTCTGAAGGAAGCCAGCGGAGCCCTAAAATTTTGATAGTGTCACCTTTATCCAAATTAACATTTTGCGTTAGCCGAAGAGATTCTGGTATGTGGTCCAGGACTGCCGAAGAGTTGCTAGACCATTTGCCCAGCTGAAAGCCCCCGGCCGAGAACAGCTTGATTAACTGGCGGGATGCCTCAACTGCAATATCTACGGTTGGAAAAGAGCCAGCAACGTCATCCATATATAGATCTCTCTCTACGACTTCTTTAGCTAAAGGATATTGCGAACCTTCATCACTTGCTAATTGGGCGACGGTGCGCAATGCAAGGAAAGGTGAGGACTTTAAACCGAAGGTGACCCGACTAAATTCATACTTTTGTAACAGATCATTGCGATTAAATCTATATAAGATGCGTTGAAAGGGACGATCTTGCTCGCGGGTCTCTATCTGCAAATACATTTGTTGGATATCTCCACTAATGGCAATTTTGAAAAGGCGTAAATTTAAAAGAATATCGAATATGTCTTTCTGAAGATTTGGGCCACAGTGCAAGATATCATTAAGCGAGATACCGTTTTCAGATTTTGCGCTTGCGTCGAGCACAGGTCGGACCTTAGACGTAACTTTATCCTCTCGTAAGACAGGATGTTGCGGAATGTAATAAGCAAATTCATGAGAGTCGTCGATCACAGGTGATAAATACGACTTTTGAAGATAGTCCTTTATGACATCATCATAAAGCTCTTTAAGAAGTGGTTGCGATTCAAAACGACGTTCCAGGTATAGAAACCTGCGCCGTGCAATATCATAACTATCCCCTAGACAACTAGGATCACGTTGAAAGGGAAGTGCGACGTTATATCTCCCAGACGCGTTTCTAGTTGTGCTTGCAGCGTATAAGTCTTCGCAGTACTTGTCATCAACACTGAGCGGCGGCTTAGCATCGACCTCTTCTATCTCCCAAAATCTGCGAACTAAAGATTCCACTTCGCAAGTGGCGATGGAACATAAGGAATATGATGAATGCGGAGGAGAAATAGAAATAGGTGCTTCACCAAGGATTATATAACCTAAAACAGTTTCCAATGCGGTTGGATGTCCAGGTTTATTAAAGAGTTTGCCAGGTAGCAGGAGTTGCGCAAAAAGATTGACACCCAACAAAATGTCAACATCGCCAGGCGTATGCCATAGATCATCAGCAAGCGGGATGCGACCAAACGCTGAAATAGAAGATGGATCTACTGGACACACTGGCAGCTGTCCCGTTATTTGGTTCAGCACTAAAGCATCAATGACAAAAGAAGAAATGGCGTTGAACCTAGATCTTATAGATAACTGAACTGAGCCTCGAACCACCTGGGCAGTGCCTCCAATACCAGTAACAGTAACGGAAGGCGAATTGCGGTTAGGACGTAAACCTAATTTAGCGCAGCATTTTGCGGTAACGTAATGTTTTTGTGAACCTGGATCCAACAAACAGCGAACAACATGCTCTTGACCGTTGTGAGCGATCACATATACTAGGACAGTGGCTAAAACATTTGTTGTAGCGTGTGAAGCATGAGAGGCGGTTGACGACAATGTACATAAAACTACTTTGTCTGATTGCGACTGATCTTGTGGAGATTGCGACGTGACCTTGTGCGAATTTGAATCAACGCGATTAAATGCAATTTGGTTTTGAGGTAAACTTGAATGATGCGACTTAGTATTATCCCCAAAGTGTAGCAAAGTATGATGCCTTGCATTACACTTGCGACAGTTAGAAGTTGATTTGCAATTAACACTTAAATGAAGCGAACTCAAACAATTGTTACACAATTTGTTGAGTTTTGCGAACTTATATCTGTCATACGGTTCTAGTTGTTTAAATTTCAAACAGCTATAAATATGATGCGGTTCGCCATGACAGCACAAGCACTTGTCATGGGGCGGATGCGTCGACACAAAGGCAGAGTGCGTACGAGAAGAAGTAGGCGGAGTGGCGCGCGCGCCGGTGCTGCCAGCGCCGCCGCGCGTCGTGGCGGTGCGCTGCAGGATCTTCACCTGCTCGTTCACAAATGAAATGAAGCTATCGTAAGATGGCATAGCGTCTTTCGATCCTCGAAGCGATGATTCGTAAGCCCTAGCGGTATCGGAATCCAATAACTTTAAACCCATATAAACAAACACAAAGTCTAAGAGGTCATTGACCTTGAGTTGTTTGAGCGCGGAAATCAAAGCGGTGTACTTGTCAATAAACTTTTCTAAATTAACAGCGGATGAATTAGTGATCGGTTTCATTGAAATTTATCTATCAATGCCTTCCAAATAATATTATAATTATCCGCTGAGGGGATAAGTCCCGCACAAATATTGGATGCCTTCCCTGTTAAATGACCAATTAAGTAATGGACGCGTTCCGAGTCCGATAGGCTAAGGTTGTCATGTATGACGCGTTTAAAGGTTTCATAAAAATAAGGAAAATTCTGAATTTCACCATCGAACACGGGAAGCGTAATTCGTGGAATTTTAACAAAGTTCGCAGCGGCCAGGCCGCGGTCGGGCTGCGCCGGAGCGGGCGCGGGGGCGGACGCGGCTGCACTTTTCTTCTCTAAGCGTTCGAGCGTAGTCTTTATTAAATAAAACATTTCATTGAATGTGTTAAGCGATTGGTAATTGACTACGTAAGATGAATCTTGTTCCAGGTGATATAAATTAAGTTGATCAACTATCTGTATATATTCGTTCCTAAGTTGATCTATCAAGCGAGCCTGAGTTATAAAATTAGAACAAGACTTTTCACTACGTAAATCCGGAATGAGATCGAGTGTACGTTGTAAAGAATTAAAATATTGAGCGCGTTTTGCTTCATACAATTTAATTTTGTTTGATACGTCAGCCATCTCGACGTTTATCTATATAAAAAAACAATAAAGTAAAACAGTATGTAAAGTGTAAATTTATTATTTCGATTTTTAAAAGCGTTCAAAATGTAATAAAATATATGCGTGCGTTAATTATAAAAAGGTAAAAATTGCGAAAATAAATAACCGAAACCGCGTGCAAAACCTGTATAGCGAGTGTCGAGCGAGCGGCGAGCGCCGGAATGTACCTACAGTGCGGGGTTCAGGTACCTACGACAATACCTAAATGTGCGTTGCGTTAATTATGATGCGAAAGCGTTATCTTAACTGTAGTCCACTCCGTACACTATTGATAATTATTTTAGTAAAAGTTATAAAAATGTTAAATATGTAAAATATATAAGTATAAGAGATTTCCGAACAATAATGTAAGCTGATTAAAGAAATACAACTACAAAATAAAGTTTTGTAAGCGTTAAATAATAGAACGTGAAATATTTCTTATGATAAGAACAGCGTCAGTGCCGTGCGTTAACAACTACTTTAATTTTTCGAACCACCGTCAATTAACCGGGCGTTAACTAATTTGAGTTAAATTGCTTAAAACAGTATAAATGCGATGGTTAGATATAAATATACGTAAATAAATAGAAACTATGTAATAATAACCTAATATTTCTGGGTTTTAAATATGAAATATACTATATTTTGAGTAAATTTAATTGCGTGGTATAAATATGTTTGATACCAAAACAACTACTAACAAGAAAGCAATAAGGTTCAATGTCCTGTGCATAAGATTAAGATTAAAGATTTTAACAAATTAAATATCCAGGATCGAAGAGACCAAAATTATGGTGTGTTGAAGATATTGCTATCCTCATTAATTTTATAGTGGACTGTATGCGGATAGGTCGCTGGGTAATTAATCTATTGAAGTTAATTTCAATAATCACGCTCTCAGCACAAACTGACACCACCAACCTCATATGCTTCCTGCGGCGAATCCAGGTAAGGTTTCCCTGATGCGAAGACCAGCACTGACACTTCACAAGAGTATCACAAAGTTCAAAATTGAGTTCAGAAGCTAAAATCCAGGAAATATCCAAAAATATTCAGGAGCGGCGGGCGCGCGTGTTAGCGGTACGTAGCGGGCGGTTTTACACAGAAATCTCATAGATGGCGTTAGTCCTCACTAACTTTGGTAAAGACTTTGCGTGCTGGTCGAAGAGTAGGTACTAATCCACCACTGATCCACCAGCAGGTTACTTACTCGGTTTAGCGTGCCAGAAGTACAATGAGAGCGTAATTTAATTAATATTAAGAAATGGCCAAACCACCGACCTTTGTTGAACTTGATTTTTTAACTTGTCATATAAGTAACCCAAAACTGCAAAGCTTTACATAACCTTACCTGCCAACTCTTGCTGGTGACCATCCTGGGCGCCTGCCGGAGCCGCAGTATCTTCGCGCGGCAGATGACACAGCGCAGCGGCAGCAGCCTCTGACTGACAGCCATCTGGATGGTCTTCACGAAGCAGCGCCGGCAGACCACGCGGTGCCCGCACGGGGACGTCTGCATCGTCGCCTTCGCGTTCACGCATATCACACACTGAAACAAATTCAACCTTATTACGAGGAAGAATGATTCTATGATTCTATGATTCTATGGATTTTACGTTGGTGATAGCTTAGACGTAGGAAAAAACAAATGAAACCTTATTACGAGGAAGAAGAGTGGATATTAGACACGTTGGTGATAGCTTAGACATAAGGAAAAAACAAATTAAACCTTATTACGGGATTGTAGAGTGGAAATTACGACGGTGCTAAATCAGACATGGGAAAGGTGAGGGTCGCAGTCAAGCAGGTATATTGTGATTGATAGATTATTAACTAAGGTGAAGGTCTGAGCGGAGTGAATCAACTGCATTGTTGACCTAAGTAATGGCTTATCAAAGGAAATGGGGAACTAAGTAGCCCTAATGCAACATGATTGCTGAATTAATTGTTTAATAGTTAAATGAACCTAACTAAAATCTGTGATAATTGAAGAGAAACTTAACTCAAAATAGCACTTTAAATAAGAATTCTTTTTGTTGGCTAAACCTCCAGGTAATACTTCACGTCACGTTTGATATCTTTTAGTTTTATTTATACAACCCGTAGAGCAATATGATCCATATTTTAAAAACTGCACCAATAAAGTAAATCTGACTTACTTCTTCCTCCGGGGAAGTGGCTAGTTCCGGCTCGTTTTCCTCAAGTTTGTTGAGCAATTTGTCCTGAAACAAGGTACATAAAGTTTAGCGGAAAAGCGCTACTGATTTATGCTGGAAATATTAACACATGATGTAGCAGTTTTCTCAGCTCAATTTGATTTAAGAAGTAAGGTAAGTACTATATTTTCTTTATAGTAATTATTTAGTTTTCGGTTAATTTTGATACGTTTTCAAGTTTTAAGATGGTCCCGAATAGAAAAAAATATATTATCCATTAGAACTTCAAAGAAGTTTTTATTTCCCCATTATATAATATTACAATAACGGAGTTTATTAGTTTATGTAGGATAACGGTACCTTTAGTTATTAAGAGCCAAGATATAGACCTCGAACGTAATATGTGTCAAGAGCTTAACTCCCAAAACTAATCAACTCACTAAATTACCTCAATAAAATACAAAATTGCTCGTTTAGCAAAAAATATAACCGCTATAACAGTTTTAATTACGACAACTTATTATTCCTTGCGTTCCACCATTTTGATATAATGTTCAATATCTTCGGTTGCTAAGCTCGGATCTAACGAGATAGTCGGTCGTGCAGCTTAATTAACTTTAGCGAAGAGGTTGCCAGTGTCTTGAAGGAGAAAATCAACTTATACAGGTTGGGAGGCCCTGAAGAATTAAACGTCAGTGCGCTTTGACGCCAGCGAAGTAAGAGACAGTAAGCGCAATAGACTTGAACGTATGATTTAAATAAATTTACATGTTAAAAGTGCGCGGCAGACTAGTGGCAACTGGAACGGGTCTACTATACCGAAGGTTCCGCACTAGGGTGTACCACTAATTTGGGATTTTTCAAATTATGTACATGTTTAACATACACTGACGGTGAGTGGGTTTCCCACATGAGTGGTAGATTACGGCTCAAACCCTCTAGCTATCCGAGATGGAGGCCTGTGCTCAACTATTGGGACATAGGTACTCGTACATAGGCTGTTATTATATTTTTTTAATATTTTGTATGTATTGCATGTAGTTTGCCTGTTGTTCGAATTATAATATAAAAAGCGAATATAGGTACTAGGAACGTACCTACTCGGTTTTTGTAGACTTCACTAATGTGATGAGGGGGGAAGAATTGTTTGTTTGTAGCCCATTTAAAAAAAATACTGCGAAGTACTGAGACAATCTAACTAAAATTAAAAAGTTTCATCATCGGGAAGTATCTAACATAGGCTGTGTTTGGTTTTAGTCAATTTATTATTTCTGTCTGCAGAAGTAATTATATTTCTAAAACAAGCTTCACCCGCGAACGCTGATCAAATATGTACCTAGTTCAATTCACGTGAATACTGTATTAATAAATTATTATATCTAAAAAATTTGTCTTTTGTAGATAAAAGGCTTCTCTTTATTAAGCAATACGGTACAAAGCTTCTTTAACTCGGGCAAGAAAGATAGTATTTATTTATTAGATTCATATGTAGGTATTTGTATTTTTTGGATTAGGTAGAATTTATGTCGTGCCCTTTTAAATTGTGCATGCAAAGCTGCGGTCTAACAGCTCGTATTATAAAAAGCTCAATCAAGGTCTTTCCTAATGAAACATCACCTTTATAAATCACAAAAAGATAAAATCGATTCAAAGATCGATGTGTTGAGTGGTCTACTGCATAAATTGGACTTTGTTAACTACGACCTTCAATAACCTTTTGTTAGTACTCTGTCGGTAGAATCGTTGCTTACTTTTTGCAACACGCGATGTAATAATTTGATATATATTAGAGTAAACATAGTAAATTGTATAACTAATGCATAAAGTGGGGGTAATTCTATGATTTTTTTATTATTGGCTCTTGAACGAACTTAAGCACAGCTCATGAGTTCAGGCTATAGAACGAGGTTCTTTTTAACCACCTATCAATAAAATATTAATTGTTTATTTTTTCTTAATGACTGATTGAATCAGCTGATCAGCTTTAATGATAAAACGATGTAAATTATTTTAGTAAACATTATTTTCGTTGTCGATTTGTCTCTACGAATCTTTATTTATTTTAATACCTATAGGTGCAAATGCAAATAAATTATAGAGATAATAAAGGCTAATGAACATGCATCTCTCGTTGTTTAAAGGGCTTTTATGGATTTTCGAATTCTGTTAAAATGAATTTTCTGTAAAAATAAATTATCTTTAATAAACAACAGCTTTTTTATATATAAACTAGACTGCACACGTTAGTATATTAATTTGATGCAGAATAAAAAAAATTAAATGACTTATAGATATTTATTTAAAGCGGTGCCGACAGATATGCTTATAAAATAATTTATTAATTACGCTCGCTTTTAGAAAATATGCATGTAGAACCATTTAGAGATTAAAATTACGATGATATTACGAATGCATCGTTTTAAACCGATCCCAATAAGAAACTGATAAGAAAAAACTTAAAGTCTGTCATATTAATTAAGTTTGTTATAATAAATAGTCTTGCTGACATTTTATTAGTAATCTAATATAAATTGTTTTTGTCATTTTAATTATCGAGACGGTGTTTTCTTTTTCTTTTTTTAAGTATATTCCTTTTTATTAAAATTAGTATCGTAAATGAGTCATAAAATTTAAAATAACTATAAAAAATGTTTGTGTCTATGAAATTCTTAACTTCTCTTATCAAATTTTGTTATCTAAAGGTCGCAACTAGTTTTTGTATTGGGGAAATGATACGGCATTTTTGATATTTATAGTACCTACCTATTTTTAATGTTTTGAAAGGGGTTTATTATTATAGTTATACTTAACTTCATAAAAAAGATCTTAACGTAATGTATTTCATTTACACCTTTTATTACTATAATTTTACTAGTATTTTATAATTAACCTTTATTCAGTTGATGAATCACAGTTAACTGTCATTTTTATAACCCACCACAATGTTAGCAACTATTGCGTAAACGAATCAGTTACAGCAACCGAGACTGATTTCAGTGTCAAAATTAACAGTTTCCAGTGACATCGTGAACTAAACAGTACCTATTATTGGTCTACATTTTATAAAGACTCGGAAAATTTCGTCAGTTTTTAGTTCAAATTCGTACGCATGTAGACTTTGTAGTATACAAAGTTCCATGTACGAGTATGTACTATATTACGCGTTCCCTCAAATTTTTCTCCAATTTTAAACGATCAGCATTGCCTGATGATACCTACATACAATCACAAATATAAAACGCCAAAGTCGACACGATAAGAAGAAGAAGATCACAAAGGTTAAACTACAAGGAGCAGTTTAAAATATAAGGCATCATCGTATAAAGCCTAAGATTTTCCGTGAGCGCCTCAGTAACCCGTGCGAACTAATAAGTGACTCTTCCGGTTCAAAAAGTTATTGTATGCCAGTTAGAAATACACGAAGCAGATTTTATGAAGAAAAAAAGTGGAATGAAAAAGTTATTAACGAGTATTGTGCCTGGCTCTATTGTGCAAAGTTGGACCTCGTTACAGAAGTACTTCGTAGTCGAGTAAAAAGCAAGCAATTCGAGTTTTGAAATGACAAACTTTTTCATTTTTTATTGCGGACCACGGAAAAGTGATTGGAAGTGAATTGTGTTAAGGGCCAGTACGAGGAAATGCTACCTCCTTCATCATGTCAGATGATGACTCTTTTTATAGGTAAGGGAAAATAAATATAACGTAAGTACCTACAAAATCTAAATAAAAAAATAACTCAAATAACCATTGCTATTTTTGTAAACTTTGTGTTAGTAACCTACTTAAATTATTATGTTATCTAAATATTGCAAAATTTGTTAGAGGGAAACCCCATTTTGAAGAAAGCATAAAAATATGATAACAAACAACTCAACTCGCAGTTGTGATAAGCGGTTAAGGTCAAGTGTCTCACGAACGAAAGCATAAAACTTTTTTATAAATGTCAATGTCAAACATAGAAAGATAAAATTACCCACTAATTATTTAACTCATAGGTATCTTTACTTCATGGGTATTTTTATTGTATAAGTACATTATTTAACGCCTGAAACAACAGACCCTGAAATAGCCATGCTCAAAACTTTGCTATTAAATCTAATAGGTACCTCTTACGTAGTATCGTCCTCCTATATCGTTATATAAAGATATATAAATATACTACCTAACCAAATTTCCTAAACAAATGAAATTTCCAAACTCGTAATAACCAAAATGCACCCTCACCTATCCACCATTTTTATTTGGTTACTCACCCTCCAAACACCCTATACATAATGATGAATATACACAAATGCGCAGGAGTGACGGGTGTGTGCTTCATGCAAGGCCCGGTCGGGGACTGCATGTTCTGCTGCCCACGAGGACCCGACGATGTCTTGTACAAACTTTACACCAGGTAATTAACATTCTTCCTACTTTGATAAGTTTTCTTGTAAGTATGGTAGGTAAAGTCGGATCTATCATAAGTATTTTATGCAATAACTATAAATAAAGTGACCGCATAAAAATAAATCTCTGACGCATAAATCGACTTGTTTGCTTTGAGAATAAATATTTGTATAAGTTGGAAGTAATAAAATTAGAAGTTCAAATAAATGTTGACAAACGTCATTTCAATATTTCTTGCGGTTGGGTTTAGTCATTAACTTGGTTTTTATATATGTCATTGTCAAAAATATTAAATAATTACCAAGGTTACCTATATTTAACATATTGCAAATGCCTTTAATTATTTTTTATAATGCTTAATATGTTAAAACATTTTAATTAACAATTTGAACCAGATGTAAGTAGAAAGAAGAAAGTAGTTTGACTACTATACATATAGATCTGTACAAAGCATAATTTTACAGTCGGTTGGTTTTCCTTGACTTTCAGGGACAGCTCCCCAAGGGTTGGTCCCAAACATGGATCTCAATTTATAGGAATTGCTTTATCTATATATCCCTTGGCCCTTTTACTTAAGGAATATAGCGTGGTGTAATAAACTGTCATGTTATGAGTAGTTGACGGCATTCAGAGGGTTAAACGGCAGTATTTTATATGCTTTTACGGGGTCTTTACATTTTACGTTATAAAAACCATATTATTAATATTTAACATGTTATTTATCACATCATAATAAAATAATCAAACATATTTCTTGTTTATGCTAAGAGCGTAATTAATTTAATTAGATTACATTTAGTATGACTAATGTGCGGATCGATTTTAAAAATGACATCTGTTTAAATACCGTTAAAACAATAACACAGATCTTAGTAGAGTTATGTACTAACTTCGTTATTAAAAAAAACCATTGGCGATATAACAAGCTAGTTAAGCCTTTGACTCTAGATGTTTACATTTTTTTATCTTTAAACTCGATTTAACGAATTTACAAGAACGTTCGAGTAATTAAGGAAAATTCGACTCGCAAATTGTTGTCAACCTAACCGCTTTTAACCGCTATTTTTTTGTTTTTTCCCAGTTCAAATCCCGACACCTTTCAGACACTATCCCCTAGCGACGTGGGGTCTTTACGTGCCTCTTCATTCGACCCTGCCAACCCGACTGTTATATATATATTCGGATATTCCGAAGCAGCGACAGGAAGAAGCACCACAACTATAAAAAATGGTATTATCTTCAGCTATTATTACCTTTTTTACATTATTATAGAAGGAAGTAGTTGTTAATTAAAATAAATTTCCACAGATGTTTATAAATAGTGTAACAATTAAAACACGATCGTTAATTGAGGAAGATAAATAATCAGAAACAAGTGGTTAACTAGTCAATGTTAACTTGGTGATAATTAGTTCTATGATAAACAAAAGTTTTATTATTAAAATGATATGCATCAGAGTTTACTACACAAGTTGTTTCAATGAATCCAGTTAAACTTTGTTTCAAGAACCGATTTTTGTAAGACCTTGTTGTTATTAATCTAGGTTTAGGAAATGGGATCACACTACGCAAACATTTAGAAAGTGCTACGACGTAGTCTTTAAAAAATATTTTCTTACTACGTTTTTATGGAATCGTTCTTTACTTTTACGTAAAAGAAGCACGTGTGAATCACAATAAAATATTTTTTATAATTACACCATAAACAAAGAACACTCTAGTCGCTGAGGCAGCTGAGTACACGCCTAGTTTCAATCAAAGTTAATTATTTTACACAATAAACTGATGAGATTTCGCACGCAATGAGTTCATTAGCTTTTGTTTTACCGTTCCTGTGTTTACTAAGTGTTTAACTATGGTTTGTTGTTTGTTCCAGCGTTTATGCAATCGGGTAACTTTAACTTCATTGTAGTGGACTGGTCGCGCCTTGTAGCTGCCCCATGGTTAGTAATCATATTTTATTTTGATTCTAATTTAAGGTAAAACATTTGTACGAGTGAGATGTCAAAATTAGTTGTTCAAAATAATATGTACCATATTTATATAGAATAACATTACGAAATTTTGTAATGTACCTGGCCCAGAAAAATATTCAAAAGATTGGTCGTAGTTTGACTATAAAACCTGGAATTAAATTCTGCTGCGTATAATATATATTCCATTCAACCCACTTCAGACATCGTAAAACCTAAGTGTAAAACGATACACATAAAACTTCTCTTGAGCACTCTTAAAGTAAAACGCAGTAAGTGAAAATTGAAACACCACGGAACCTGAGTTAAACGAAATTTAAAATAAAGTAAGTGTATTCCTCTGGAGGGTATAAATTGTGTCTAGTTACACCGCTATGGCTGGACGCCAAACACGTCTCGAAGGATTTACGAACTGTATCATTGCAGTCGGGCTCTTACTTAGTGGCATCAACTCAAACTGTTATAAATTGTAGATTGAAGAAATGATTTTCAATTAACTGAAAATAGGATAGAATTTTAATGAAAATTACAAATTCGTGTTTAATATCAATACACCGCGTTTGCCCTCACGAAACGAGTAGGTATTTTTTGGGATTCGGAAAAACTAAATTGATATACAATAGAAGGAATAAGAAATCGAATGTCACTAACCTAAACTGAAAAAGAATATTCTCAAGGCTACTACAATACCCATCAAGTTCAACGCCCTGAAAATTCACTGCCCGCCAGTGAATAGGGTAGGTATGTTAGACAATTAAAATATTAAGGTTGTATAGTCTTTGACAGTACGGATTATAGCATATATGGATTATGGCATTATGACCTGTAGGCGACCTTTACGTTGTATAAGAATGTGTTTATTCAGGTATCCCTCAGCAGTGCGTAACACTCGGCTGATGGGTCAGCGGCTGGCTCAGTTCGTGATGTTCCTCGAGGGCTCAGGAGTGCCGGCGTCGACGCTGCACGTGGTGGGGTTCTCGCTGGGCGCGGAGGCCGCGGGGTTCGCGGGGAAGGCGCTGCGGGCGCGGGGGGTCACGCTGGGCAGGATCACAGGTAAATAAATCTACGATTAGGTTTAGTTGGGCACGAGTTTACAGGTAGGTCAAGGTAGGTCAAGTTGTGCAAGGTGACAGACAGGTCAAGCTGGGCAGGATCAAAGGCAGGTCAAGTTGGGCAGGATCAAAGGCAGGTCAAGTTGGGCAGGATTATAGGTAGGTAAGTCACGCTGGACAGGGTAATACAGGTGGACAGGCTGATCAATGTTAAAGTTTAATATAAGAAATACAAAAATATCGACTGCTTCATGAACACGATTACTGCGTGATTACCAGGGCGCTATTTGTTGATTTTTATAGTCATTTGTCAAAACTGCGAAATAATTCTCTAGCAACTTTTTCATTTATCAACTAGGTTTGGACCCTGCCTACCCTGGCTACAGCCTGACAAACCCGTCGGGCCACCTGTCTAAGGGTGACGCTGCATTTGTCGACGTGGTTCACACCAACCCCGGGTTGTTCGGGTTCCCGCTACCTATTGGAGACGTGGACTTCTACCCTAACCACGGACAGTGGATACAACCCGGTTGCAAGATTAATGAGCTACTTACTGACCACCAGCTTCAGTATATCTGTAAGTTTTTAAATTGTGGTTTACCCAAATAAGCACGTTGATCAATTGTTATTTACATAGGTAACAGCCATATATGTATACAGGGTGTCCCAAAAGGTTACGTAGCTGGGAAGGGGGATGGTAGGGGTGGTCACAAGGGTCACCAGAAAAATAGTAAAAAAATTCCCCTCTGGATATTTCAATAAAAAAAAATCATTTTTTAAAAAACTAAAAATTTTACACCTTGTTACCCTATTTTGCTTACTGTACCTACAGATATTACTGTATTTGAAAAAAAAACCTGTTATGTAATCGTCAATAACCCTTTATCAAATTGAAATAAAAAAAACTATACATATTCAACCAAGTTTTAAAGAAAATTAAGTTCTTGTCCAGTCAAGGACTTAGTAATTACGACTTCACTCAACTTCCTTCAAGCGTACTGAAAAAAAAAACGTACTACGCAACTCCGGCGAGTAACTTATAAAAATAGGTAATTTTATTGCCATTCCAAAATGGTATAACACTTATTTGAAAAATTCACACTAGGACATTTAAAAATATTTTTCGGGAACAATACTCCTGCAAAAATATAAATATCAAAAAACAATAGTCTCAAATTCGTACGCAAATACATTTTTAAATGTCTATTCTGTTGCTTTGATGTTACTGCCCGGTATAATTCTCAAGATTGGAGTACAAACATACTTCAAACATTCAAGTACAGAATAGGCTACCATTTGTGCGTACCACCGTGCGTGTCACGCGGAATTTTTTGCCGCGCACTACGCAGATGTGGAATGAACTTCCTGCAGCGGTATTCCTGGCTACCTACAACATGGGGATCTTCAAGTCGAGAGTGTATTCCCACCTTAAAGGTCAGCAACACACCCCCAACACCCACAGTGTTGCGGGTAGTTATGGGCGGCGGTGATCACTTACCATCAGGTGCCTCGCATACTCGTTTAATAAAAAATTAAAAAGTTTATGAAAAACCCATCAAGGACTTGGTAGACTTGAGTTCAATTATGATGCTCATTTTTAAAACGACGCAGGGCATGTATTTATGATGGTGGTAGACATTTCGAGCATTTTATTAAAATAATAAATTATAATTTTGTTTTCTTTCGAGTTTCATTTAAAACTGCAACTGTAATGTCGAGTAAGCTGTGGCCGTTTTGAAACTAACTAACCGAACTTTTTTTGTATGAAAATAGGATTTATTTTTATTTGTTATCACAGCTTACCTAGTCTTAGACTGTACCTACAGGGTAATAGATGTCTATGGCCTATACTGAAATTATGATGAATATTACCAAAACTTTTTTAGGGATGAGCTGAAAGTATTAGTTAATAAGCCACTTTTAGGTAAGAGACCAGTTAGATAAGCTAATCAAATCTATCAACCTTTGCTTTTGTACAGACCAGACAAGGTGAAGCTTGATCCTTTAAATCTTTCGTTTACTTGAGTAAATGCAGTAAAGATTATTTTCCCTGGCATATGGAAAAACTTAATCTAGCCTTATTCGAATGTTTGAGGTATGTCTGTACTCCAATCTTGAGAATTATACCGGGCAGTAACATCAAAGCAACAGAATAGACATTTAAAAATGTATTTGCGTACGAATTTGAGACTATTGTTTTTTGATATTTATATTTTTGCAGGAGTATTGTTCCCGAAAAATATTTTTAAATGTCCTAGTGTGAATTTTTCAAATAAGTGTTATACCATTTTGGAATGGCAATAAAATTACCTATTTTTATAAGTTACTCGCCGGAGTTGCGTAGTACGTTTTTTTTTCAGTACGCTTGGAGGAAGTTGAGTGAAGTCGTAATTACTAAGTCCTTGACTGGACAAAAACTTAATTTTCTTTAAAACTTGGTTAGATATGTATAGTTTTTTCTATTTCAATTTGATAAAGGGTTATTGAAGATTACATAACAGGTTTTTTTTTTTCAAATACAGCAATATCTGTATGTACAGTAAGCAAAATAGGGTAACAAGGTGTAAAATTTTTAGTTTTTTAAAAAATATTTTTTTTTATTGAAATATTCAGAGGGGAATTTTTTTACAATTTTTCTGGTGACCCTTGTGACCACCCCTACCACCCCCCTTCCCAGCTACGTAACCTTTTGGGACACGCTGTATACAGGCTCAAAACATGCCTTCTTATTTATTTAATTGAGCCAAAATCCACCACGCTTGCTCAGTACGGACAGGTACACTAAAAATATGCAATATTTGTTTTACGTAGTTTGCCTTACCATAATAATAAAATAAATATATACACAATTTGGAAAAGATAAAAATGTCAGCAAAATGAGTTTAAGTTCGAGAAAATTAGGTCTTAAAAAATGTCAAAAGTAATAAAAAATACAAACTACAGTGGGCACTGGGCGTTTGTTTTAATGTAGCAAATTATTTTATCAAATGCGTAACGGATCCGTAGAGTTTTATAACATCACACAAAATAAAGAACCTATCAACAATTAGTGAGTTTACCTTAATATTTTGTTACTTCTACGATCAGATCAAACATACCAAAAAAAACGTCAAATACTAAATATTTAAAAGCATCTAATACATGGACAAATAATAATCCACCTGGCGAACATTAATTCCGGCTTGATTATTTCTAGAAAGTTCCAAATTGAAATTTCTATATCTTGTGCAATTAATAAATAAATAAACCAGCATCTAGTATTTACGATGCAAGTAAACACC
Source organism: Emmelina monodactyla (assembly GCA_916618145.1). Classification (NCBI taxonomy): domain Eukaryota; kingdom Metazoa; phylum Arthropoda; class Insecta; order Lepidoptera; family Pterophoridae; genus Emmelina; species Emmelina monodactyla. The sequence goes on from OU745319.1 coordinate 2,869,372, forward strand.
GTTATAATACATGTACTGCAGCTCTCAGTTTGGGGATCGATACGATGACGTCACAGCGCGGATGCTGCGGAGGGAAGGGGCGCGGGTTGGGGGGGGGTTGCTACGAGCTACGAGCTACGCTGCTACGAATGACATAATACGCCCGTCCCAATCTATTATTAGAAAAACGTGTTGAAAAATAAGCAAAAAAAGATTGCTTTTTTTATAAAAACTAATATCAGTGCAAGAGAAATAGGTAAAAAATTTAACGAGTTTAGAAAACTGGAATACCACTAAAATATTATGAATTTTCCGTGAAGTATCCTGAATAATATAACTGGTACTATACATACCATCATACCTGTAAATGTATGGATTTTATAAAAAATAAAGCCAACTTGCACACGAACTGACGTGCCAATTAACTTCGTCGAGTAAATAAAAATTTTAATATCATGGATAATCCGATGTTTGTTACGAGGGTAAAATAGGTTTCTTCATAATTCTGTTTCGCTCGGTTTAATGATCATTTTGTATGCTTTTGAGACACGAAATGAAAAACGGCAATATATATATATATATATATATATTTTTGTGATATATTTTTTAAATTACGGTTTAGCAGAACCTATGCAAGCGCATAAAAAGAATATGGTTGTTTTACGTATTTTGACCACATATTTAGGTATTAGTGGTCCCATTAATTTATTATTTTATTTATAATTACAATGTGCCCTATTCCAATTCTCGGTGGCGAGCATTTACCCTCAACACTAATTGTGGGTGTATACGGGTAGTGGTGATCACTCATCATCATCTGACCCGCTTTTATAATATATTGTTCAACTCGCAACAAAATATAAATAATAATAACACAACAGGTGCTGTTTCTGTTGAAAACATACCTTATTCCCCTAGGCATTTTGAAGAAGCTAGACATATTTTCCTGAGTATATCTACTGATATTATAAATACTTGAGAAAAACTCTAATTCATTATTAACCCAAAATTAATACTGTAGTTGTGAATGAGAACACTTTGTCTTGTTAGCATAACATTACACATTTCTGTTGTTTTTATGTGTCCTTATATGACAAAATGCCAAACATATACCACGTCTAAGTAATTGACTCCACTGCTGCTAAATACACTTTCTGAGTAATATTTTTAACCAGAAACCACTTACGAGCAGCATTTACTGCCGCCACAGCCGCTTGGCTTTCGTCCAAAAAATATTGATAGCCTGAAATGTCAAGCGCAGATAAGCGATCGCAAATATAAAAAGAATGTATACAGTAAAACATGACAGATAGTTTATGATAACAAAGTATGACATGGGAGTATGGAACTTATGTCCGAAGCCGATAGATGTAATATTATTTGACAGCTAGTTGTGTGGGAAACAGGAAAAAATATATTAAAATTATTAAAAGTGTATTAAAAGTTTCGGTATAAAAGGTCATACAAATAAAGTAAACAAATGAATCCTTGAGGATAATTTCAATAAAATTTACATTTTGTTAACAAAAATATTTAGCTCAAAGCTCAAAGCTAAATATTTTTGTTTAAACTTTTTAGTAATTTTAAAGTTATATATACTGGAAAAAGGAACGCAAGCGTCCGAGCATAGCGCGACTGGGAAGTAGTTTCTTGTCAAATAAGAATTTGGTCTATAAGGTTGGTGTATACGTATATGCCAATGCCTTAGTCTCCTACTGTATTCTAGACTTTACTCCACTTATTAATAAGCGTAGTTTTAACCAGTATTAGTAAAACTTATGTAGTTTCACAAAAATAGACGGTGTATACAGAAATATGTGGTAGTAATAACTTTTTTTTATTACCAATGCTTTATAAACATATCGTTATTTTATGTGCATATTCTCCTTTTTCCTCGTTTTGTAATTTTTATCTTATTGTCCATTATTTAGGTTTATTTTCGAATACCGTGGTCACCATGTCATTGTCATTGCAGATGGTTGCAGCCACAACCGCGCCTGGAGGCTGTTCGCGGAGTCAGTGCTGAACCCTCGAGGGTTTCCCGCCACCCTGTGCCCTGACTGGAAGTCGGGAACCAGCTGGTGCAGCTTCCAGGTCAATGGGTACATGGGATACGGAGCCAACCCAACGTAAGTAGCTGTATACAGGGTGACACTATGATATTAATCCTAAGGCAATCCAATGATAGCTTAATTATTTATATTTGTTAATTGGTTATCCGTTTTGTTTGACAAAACTTAAAACATTACTATTTTCCTATCTTCATAAATGGTGTTTTTAAGTTTTAATAATATTTTGCAGAATGGTGGGCAAAATGTATTTGGAAACGCGCAGCACGGCGCCGTTTGCAAAAAACGGACCTTAGCAAGACTTTATCGTCACACGAAAACTTGTAGTAAGGGAAATATTAAAAAGCACTTGTGTTATTAGTACTTAGAGGTTATACTTAATTTTTTTAATATGATTTAGGTAGTATTACGTGCCACGAAATAAAAAAACTTGTTACACAATGTAAATTTATTTATTTATTTGTACCTATACCTACATTTAATAGGAAATTTATTTGTAAGACGCGTAGTATTGGAATAAATATATAAAAATATCAATTTCAATTTTATTTCCTACTTCACATGCCCCTTCTATTTTGATTTTGAGGTTCAACTCAACAATTTAATTAGAATTAGTTGGTCTGTTATTTTGGGTTACTATTTAGTGCAATAAAATACAACAAACAACTACGATAGGTTAATTCGACGCTTGCTATACTAATCCTCAATTTTTATATTTAATATTTTTGATAAAGAAAACAACTGATTGATAAGCAACCTCAAGCTACTGAAAATATTTTAAACACAACAGATTTAAAATCTGATAATAAATAAAAAATAGCTTTTCAACTTCTTTCCCGTAAAATAGCTTTTCATCTCAGCACATCTTGTTAGATCTTAGGTACCTATATCCTAAAATTCTGACTCGCCTCTGACGATGTAAAAATGCCGATAAAGTGCAAGTCGGACTGGCGCATCAATTTTATGTTAATGTTCCGGATAACGTGTGTTAAAAATTGAAAATCTGTTTTAATGACATATAACTTAGGGTTATAATATACAGTGAGGGTAAGTTTAAAATGAGACTATTACATTATTTAAATGTAAGATTCCTGATTAACAAGAAGTTTGAAATGAATAGAAACAAGTTTCAGAAATCAGTCGTTATTAAAAAGCACAGGTAAATGGACAATTAAGTTATTTTATAGTTTCCTTTTTTTATGTTGAGGAATAAAATGCTAAAAGCGATAAGAAATATAGAAAAACCCAAGCTCAGATTTGACAATACCCACCTTATCTTATTCGCTAAATATATAGACCGCATAAAGCCAATATTCCAATAAAATCACTTTATATGTGTAGCAATGAAACGGTGTTTGCAGGGTTAAGACGTTTAATAGTTTGATTTAAATCAAAATGCATCTTATTCTAATTTTGTGTTTGTTAGTGGGGTTTTCAGAAACCGTCAAAGCACGGGCACTAGGTAATATTTTTAGAATCTTTATTTAACATTGTTAAAATATAAATAAGCACGAGAATTTATCTGAATTTAAATTGTAATTTTATAATACATACACTAACATACATACACTTTACATAATTTAAACTTAGTACCTACCTATGATGTTTATATGTAAGTACCTAATATGAAATTAATCTTTAGTTGTTGTGGAATGCCATAAGGCCAATTAAACAACTTGGACGTAACATATCACTATTAATAATTTAAGATAAGGCTGATAATTTGAGAAAATATAAATATTATTTGGCAGATGTGATTGAAAATTTGAGGATGTTACCGGTCGGAGACTGTGATCTTTGTGAACGGCCGCGGCCAGAAGATGTCCAATACAAATTGTATACCAGGTGAGGCTCAAAACTAGTATTGCAGGCTTTTTTATTTACTAACTAGTGGCCGCCCGCGACTCCGTTCGCGTGGAAGTCGGTTTCCCGTGGGAATGAGATGTTTTCCCGCGGTAAAAAGTATCCTATGTGTTATTCTGATGTATAATCTATATTACTGCAAAGTTTCGTTCAAATCCATCCAGTAGTTTTTACGTGAAAGAGTAACAAACATCCATCCATCCATCCATCCATCCATCCATCCATACATCCTCACAAACTTTCACATTTATTAGGATATTTCTTTAATCGAAGGGTGAGTGTAATTCCTATTATTGAAGTACTGATAGTTAATAAGGAAATTAACTCGCAGAATAAACTTGGCTTTACTACACCTGATAGATACCTAATTATAATAATTTCATTCCCACCAGACGTAAAAAAAATGTTAAGGATTGAAACCGCTTTTCTTTTCGAAACCAGAGAGCATGATAATTTGATAAAAGTAAACGCAGGAACTAAGTGAGAGACATATAATTGGTTCTTGAACTTGACACTAAATAAATACAAGTCTTAAGAAACATATAAGCTAATATGAATTTGCCACTAATATAACAAGGCAAGGTAGTTGTTTTTATTTAATCGTTTGCCTACTAAACAGTAACATAATGTAGGTATTTAGTTTTTGACAAAACAGGGCTGCGAGTTTTTTCCGCGGGCTTTTTGCTCACGGTTCACTAATACTCGTAGTTTTTATAAAGCCGAAGTTCGAGTTTTAGAGTGGAAACCGTAATATGTATCTAAATTTCATTTCATTTCCTGTTTCAGTTCCGATCCCAATAAGTATGAAACGATTAAATACAAGAACTTCCGATCTCTGCGTGATTCTTCTTTCGATCCTAATAACCCAACAGTTATATTTTTATTTGGATTCACCCAGGACGCTACAGGGCCCAGCACCACCGTTGTAAAAGATGGTAATTATACATGAACAAGAAACAGTTTTATTTCAGAAAAAAAATGTGACATTAATATCGCAAAATATCACACAAAGTTTAATGTCTAGGTACATAGTATAAAACAAAACCTCTATTCTTCTTTGTTTGTATGATTGTACTCAAACTCTTAGGTACTCTTCCTATACGACATAATGGGTTTGAATGTCGTTTTCAACAACGTTGAGGCATTTTTTCGAAAAAATATACTTTGCAAATATGCTTTTTAGAGTGAGCTCCAATTTAATGCTTCATAAACAAGTTATCAAAAATTGCGCCAGTGCGAAGCTTAAGCGAATCACTACTTTTATACTCGTGTGTACCTACCTACTATTTTTAAGATAAGACATTTAGTACCATTAAATAATCGGTTACTTTTTCCTTGTTATTTAGATGATAAAATATTTTGATATTGTTCCAGCTTTCATGGAAGCGGGTAACTTCAATTTCATTGTAGTAGACTGGGCACCTCTAGTCAACGGCTGTCTGTAAGTTCATTAATTTATAAAAAAAATGAGTAACTTTGTTTTATAAGTACATAACTCGTAACTTTACATTTACAATTGCATCTGTGATTTATAAGATCACAACTTCAAATAAACAGATAGGTACATAGAAGGGAATGAATATGAAAAAAAAAATGTTTAATTTATATTTTATTTTAAGACGTTTTGGGATATTTTCAAATACTTCAATTTTTACCCTGTGCTTGCCGACACTTCTATCCACTTCTATCACTCATACCTAATAATTTTCCGCAATTTGTATTAAGTTAAAAATAGGAAAAAAAATAAAAACAGTTTTTCGCCTGAAATTTGACATAAAAAACGCCCCGTTTATGTAAAGCCCTATACACGGTATTCCACATGCTTACTATTCGATTGTAATTACGCTACTCAGGTACTCGGTGGCTGTGAAAAACACCCTGTATATGGGACGCGAGCTGGCGCAGTTCGTGTTGTTCCTAGAAGAGGCTGGAGTGCCTGCGTGGGCGCAGCACGTGGTGGGGTTCTCTCTGGGCGCGCAGGCGGCGGGGCGCGCGGGGAAGCTGCTCAAGACATGGGGGCATACGTTGGGCAGGATCACAGGTCAGTTGGAAAAAAGCCGAATCAGAGAAATAAATCTCCAGGCAGACCAATTATGTGGCCCACAACAGTAATTGTATACGGTGAGAGTTTATAAAGCTCTCTAAGGAGGCGGTCTCAGGAAGCGCAAAATCGTGCACCGGCGCACATCGGCGCTTGCAATAGCTTTAAGTAATTTGGACGTCGAATCGCAACCAGTTTTATTAGACACAATGTTATGTTTAGTTGACAATAACTGGTAGGATTTTAAAATCATTTCCTACTTTTGTGATATTTTAAACTTTCTTGGGTGTAAATTTAGGTTTTACTCTTTTGACATCAATGCATACCTAGAACATTAATCTACTAAAATATTTTGGGTCGATCAAATTAGTTTACTTTGTTATATTTGTAACTACATCATATTAACTTACTTCTGAAGTTATGTTTTTGTTTCAGGCCTAGATCCGGCGTTACCTGAATTTTCGAATGAACATCTGGTCAAAGGTGATGCTGCGTTTGTGGATGTGATCCACACTAACCCTGGATTGTTTGGCTTTTCCGATGCAGTAGGGGATGTGGACTTCTACCCTAATTACGAACCGAATGGAGTATTTATACAATCTGGCTGCGAATTATTTCCAGACTCATCTTATATTGAATATCGTGAGTACAATGAATATACTTTTAGATAAATATATTAGGTATAATAGAAGAATAAATCAAGATAAAAGAATACTGGATATTTAAATATATGTTATGAAGGATTTTTTAACTATTTTAAAATGCGAGTAGTTTTCCTTCAAAAAGTTTGTCATGAGATGCATTGAAACTTAAAGTGCATCAGAAGAAATATTTAAACTTTAAACTTAAAAAATTAAGCATACTGAAAACATCAAGATGGTCCAGAATTTCTTTAAAGTTCTTAAAACGTGTTTTTGAAAACCTTCATCAATAATAATGTATGTATTTCTTTTCCTGTACAGCTGGATGCAGCCACAACCGTGCTTGGAGGTTCTTTGCAGAGTCGGTGCTGAACCCTCGAGGGTTCCCTGCCTCCTCGTGTTCTGGTTGGCAGACCAACAGAAGCAGGTGCACTCCTGTAGTCCACGGGTACATGGGATACGGAGCTAACCGAAAGTAAGTGAATTTTATGTATTCGAGCATTGTTAAAATAGTAGCGACAAAAACAAGGAATAGTTCAACAAAACTCAAGGGTAAGTTTCGTGTTTAAAAACTTTTTTAATGTTTTGTATGATTTTTTGTTGTTTTAATTTAGTCTATTTTTAGATAAAGTATTTTGCTTTTATGTTTTTTTAAACAACAACATTTTATTTTCTTTCACGGTAGGAAAATGTTCAAAAATTAGTCCTATTATTTGTAGAAATTATATACTTTCTTAATATGGTACGGCAAGCATTGTACACACGTAGGTTTATTTTCTTGTTGTTGTATTTTACTTTTTGTTTCAGAATGTCGGGAATAATGTATTTGGCAACTAAGGACCAGCAACCTTTCGCGATAGCAGAAGGCGGAAATTTGTAGATAATGTTAAAATAAAATAATATCCACGGGCATTTTGTACTTATTAAATAAAAATTCTAAATAAACTATGAATAAAATTTCCAGACTGAACTATGGTTTATTATCTATTATAATTTTAAATACTTACTCCCCTTCATTTAAAACTCATTTAATATTATGGAATCAATAAGGAAAACTATCATAAATAAGAACACTGCATCTATACTTCTATACAAATTTTATAAAGACAAAGAAAAAAGTTTTTTGTCTGATTTGAATAGGCTCCAAAACTACTGGACCGATTTAAGCTATTTTTACCGCGGGAAAGTAATTTAGTTGTACAGGTCAAATACCTACTAGTATACAAATAATCTTGAAAACAATGGTATTTAGCAGGGATGTTAGGGATATATCCGATATATAAAATTATCCGTATCCGTAACCGAATCCGCTATAAAAGTTTCTGATAATATCAGCCTATTTGAGACACTTTATGACCAGTTGTTTTGCCGCGTGGCGGCTGACTCAGGAAATGACAATTCTATTTAAGTTTTAAAATTCCTTAATATTTAATCTAATATTCCGAAATTAACGGATAATCTGAAATTATTTCAAATCTTCCTATCTGGTATAATAATAATATCCGTATCCAATCTGTATCTGAAATCTTTTATCCATAACATACCTGATATTTGATACTGCAGTGATTCTTTTAAGAATTATGTGTTGTCAGTTGGTAATAGTTGACCTGTGTAGGTGACATACACTTACGACACGTGACCTATAAAGAAACTCCCAGGCGGGGTATTTCTCAAGTAATATTAGATAACATACGTAAATAAGATTAAAAAGCCAAGTTACTGTATAGGCACGAATCAAAAAACCAAAGACCATATCTACCGAGTTAGTTCTGTTTTTCCCTTAAAACTGGAAATCCCAAATACAAAAAAATTGGTAGCTAAAAATATTGAATAAAACAAATCTCTATGACTGAAAACAAAGTTTTGTTTATAACTATGTTTAAGTTTTACTTGGATTTACATGTTACCCATTTAAAAAAACGGTTTTGAGATATATGTTTTCCCACTTGATATATCCGTTGAAACGAGACATATCTTTGTTAATATTTTGCTTAGATATTTAGCCATCGAATTAAAGAACAGGAAGTATGTAATAAGGAAAGGTATAATAACGAGTTGTTTTATGTACTACTTAAGAAATGATAACAAGCTTTGTGCCCGCAGCTTCCTTAGCGTTAACATTGTTTAGTGTTTAACCTTTCCGCCATAAAACACACATATGTAACTTAATAATATTTTTCTATGATAAAATGTGTAAAGATGAATGTTTCTATAGTACCTTCATAAAAATACATAGTATTTACGTAAATCAAACTGTTAACACACGCAGGTAAAGCAGCACAGTACTTAGTGGATATTGCTCGGACTTCTTGATAACGAAGCTTTCGCAATTAATATTACCTAAGTATAAATTCTTTTGCAACAAGGATTTTTTTAATTTGACTTTTCTGTTCAAACATATTTTAAGAGTCATTTGACTACTTGTCCTATTCCGTAACTCATCGGTATCAAAATGACCTTACAATATCAAAAATTACCATCACTGTCGGGTCGGGAGTCAAACAAAAGAGGTAAATTAGCACTTTGTATTTCATAAAACTAATAGAGAAAGGAGAAACATCATTAATTTTGGCTTTTGAAACCACTATTTTCATATTCTCCTAGTATAATAAATGCGAAAATTTGTATAGATCTATATATGTTTGTTATTATTTCACTCAAAAATATAATGTGTTTGCAACTCTTTTACATGAACCTAGATCAACATAGGGCTCTTTCGACAGCGGGAGAATAGGTACGTAATTTCACGGGAAAAGCAATTTAAAAAAGGTTAAAACCATAGAACGGCTAGTTGATTATATAATAATATTACTTTAAAATTTGATATATGATATATCAAATTCATGAACGTATCTAATCCTTTCAGTAGTTTAAACGGGCTTAGCCAACTCCTTATGGTTCCGTAACCAAAAGGGTGAAACGGGAACCTTTTACAAAGGCTGTTCTTAGAAACATACGTGATTTTAGAGATTTTTACAGGTGTATACCTGCCCTACATGCACGAGTCCGGCTCACACTTGGCGCTTATAGATTTTCCCTCTTTTCGTTGACTTTTCTCGTTCATATTTTATTTACAAGAAAAGCGTTGTACCACTATTTTTTTTACTTAGAATTGATACTGTCAACTTTAGAAGGTAACTAAGAAAATAAAAACAAAATCATTTTCCTATCATTTTTTTGATATATTTCAAAGCAAGAAAAACCCATTTAGTTAGATGATAACGTCACTATTTATTTTTACTAATAATCTATGAGGAAACAAGAATTTTATTTACATACGAGTAGGATATCTATAGGAAATATCGTAAAAAATTTGCTTGTTGGAAAACATTATCAGGATTAGGTTAAGGTTCAAATTAGATAAAAGTTCCTTTAAAAGCCGATTTTTAAATAACATTCGTCAGTTGTGTAGCCGAGTTGTCCAGTGTCAATTGTGTAAAATGTTTCGTATCTTAGTGTTGTGTGCCTTCCTGGCAGTCCTAAGTGCCGCCGAAGCGAAAATTCAACGATGTTCAGGTAACCTAGATGACAAAATAAATATTATAGTATTAAGGTTTTATATTTTTGTCAGGGATTAGTTTTGTGCGCTCCGGCCTCGTGCTCCTACTAAGTAGTCCTACTGGTAGGAGCACCAAGACACCTGTGTCCTGATGCTCCTACTTCATGGAATTTTCAGTAGGAGCACCGAGACATTACAAACCCTCCGGCCTTGTGCTCCTACTAAGTAGTCCTACTGGTAGGAGCACCAAGACACCTGTGTCCTGATGCTCCTACTACTAAGGAAATCATGGAATTTCCAGTAGGAGCACCGAGACATTACAAATACGAAATTACACATAGACATACTTTGAGTCAAGTACACCTATCTATAAGTGTCACTTCACGATGAAAGTAGGTAGATGCCTTGTAAGCTATAAAATCTCCTTTTGTTGTTGATTAGGTATGGCCATACGTACTATGACGGTTATTTTATGTATTTAAAAAAATATATATTTTGTCATTTGTGTTATCCTTTATTTTCCGTCCGTGCAAGTCAAAAAATCTGTATTTTATCTAAAATTAATTATATGTACCTACTAAAATGAGTGACTTAGAAGAAAATGTTCCCGTCTTCATTAAAAGATAACGCGGAATTTTGTTACTTTTTAAAGGGAGGCAATATTTTAAACAACGTGTTTATAAAAATCTTAATGTAATATGGCAGTGCAGTATGATGAAAAGAAAGTCTGAAATGAAATGTCCGGGAACCGTTACTATTGCGGTAAGTTTAGAAACTATGTTTTAGTAACATGTTCTGTTAACTGCCGTTTGGATAGGTGCAGGTATGCGCTAGTTATCGCATATAGTTATTGAAAAAGGAAATCTTCATCTAGGCAGGCAGCCACCCTGCCTAGAAGAAGATTTCTTTTTCAAGTATTATCTTAATTATCTATATTAACTTAAATTTGATAATAATTGTGTTGATTCCAATGAGACCGACACGAGACGTATGACATCTTGTTATTGTGCTTAAATCGGTTTATTTTTCTAGGATAATAAAATATTAAAAGAAGTTAATCATACTTGTCAAGAAAATCATTTGAAAAATGAGATCGACATGTGTGTAAATTCTGCAAAAGTAGAAGCCTCGACATCTGATTTACCGATACCACAAATTTATAAAAACCACTTGGGACCACTATACGATCGTGGTGTACATCTATTGGAAAAGGTACCATCACTTCCTAGTCTTAAAACAAATCTATATACAAGCAGATATGATACCTTAGGTATTGAAAAGTTAATATGTAAACAGTTAAAAGAAGTGATAATTCCTTCAAAATTTGAAAACTTTTGTATCGGAGATTATTCTTACAAAGATTCTCGAATCATTGTTTTTTGTACCGAAAAAGCAAAAGAAATTATGTTAACCGTCGATGAATACTTTATTGATGGGACATTCAAAAGTTGTCCTAAGCCGTTTGGACAGTTATTAATAGTTCATGGTGATATGGGAGGAACTACAGCAGAAACGAACACCGTTCCCTTAGTTTTTGCACTATTACCTAACAAAAAACAAGAGAATTACATAACTGTTTTTGAAATAATTAAATCGCAAATAAGGACATGGGCGCCAAAAAAAATTCACACTGATTACGAGAAAGCCATAATTAATGCGGTAAAAGAAGTGTTTCCTGAAGCAAATATTAAAGGCTGCTTTTATCATTATACAAAATCCTTGTATAAAAAAGCAAAATGTTTAAATATCCTACTAATATTATAAATGTGAAAGTTTGTGAGGATGTATGGATGGATGGATGGATGGATGTATGGATGTTTGTTACTCTTTCACGTAAAAACTACTGGACGGATTTTGATGAAACTTTACAGTATTATAGCTTATACATCAGATTAACATATAGGGTACTTTTTACCGCGGGAAAACTTTTCATTCCCACGGGAAACCGACTTCAACGCGAACGGAGTCGCGGGCGGCCACTAGTAAGTAATAAAGTTGAGCGCAGGTTCGTTGGGTTGTGTTCCGCTCTAGCGCTTGTGCCCGAATCTTTAATTCAAGAAGGCTGGGAGTATATTGTGTCTATGAGTCAATCATTCCCAGAAAATACAAAGATCATTAAATTTTTGAAATATGTGCGTCAAACTTGCATGAAGGGAGATTTTAGAAAACAATGGTGCATTCATCAAGAGAGGCATCGCACTAATAATGTAGCAGAGAGTTGGAATACAACGTTAAATAAAGCACTCAGTAAAAATGTAAACATTCTACGCTTGATAAATTTTCTCTCCAAAGCAACCGAAGAAAGAGTCAATACACCGAAAAAGCGACGTAAGGAGCAAACCGAAAAGGACCATATAATTTGTGAAACTCAGTTATCTCTACTGCATGGCAACATAACTGTGGGTCATTTTTTGGAAATTCATAGATAAACAATTTCCTCTAATAGTGTTTAGTTTTAGTTGAAAACTGGTTTTTTATTGTATGACGGGAATTATTATAGTATCTTTTTTATTTGAAAATTACATAATTTAGTTTACTGGAATTCGATATTTTTTTCTAAAGGGGCGAGGCCGGAGGGGTATTTTTTCAGTCACTGACTGTACCATATGTAATGCGATAGGAGCAGAAGGAATTAAATCTTGAAACTACTTTATTCCTCTTTGTTTTAACGTTCAATAGGAGCATCAGGACACAGGTGTCTTGGTGCTCCTACCAGTAGGACTACTTAGTAGGAGCACAAGGCCTGAGGGTTTGTAATGTCTCGGTGCTCCTACTGGAAATTCCATGAAGTAGGAGCATCAGGACACAGGTGTCTTAGTGCTCCTACCAGTAGGACTACTTAGTAGGAGCACGAGGCCGGAGCGGTTTTGTGTCATTGTGTCTTAGAAAGTCCTCTTTGAAGGTTCTATATTCAAAGGGTGAGAAGTAGCTCTATCACCAAAACTCCGCTGACCGTCTGTCCGTCACCAGACTGTATTTCATGAACCGTGATAGCGAGACTGTTAATTTTTTTAGCTTATTATATATCTTTGGTTTTCTTCTCTATTGCGACAAATACTTAAAGTCAAATAAACGTTAGTTATTTGCCGTTTTTAATAGTAAACGATATGAGTGCAAGTCCGACTTGTCGATTCAGTCGTTTTTTTATGAAACTGAAAAATTACCTTTAAGTACCGCTGTGTTTCTGTGGGTTATAAAATATTTTATTTGTATTTTTCTAGGTCCTAGGGACTGCTATACCTGTTGTCCCTTGAAGTTCGAACTATTCGTAAGGTAAAAACATCCGGCAATATTAATTAAAACATAATAATAATACTTAGTACTTAAGTAAAATATGCGTTAACCAATGAGGGTTACATATTTTAATGTAAGTATGAATGACATATAAACAAAACGATTTTTTTACAGGGAAAATTCAATGGATATAGGCTACAATGTCAACGTTGATAATTTAAATGATGTACCATCTTTTAACTTTAACAATCTCGTAGTTTACTTATCTGATTACTCCGAAGATGCTGATAAGCCAATTGTCTCAACTCTCAAGACAGGTAATAAAATATATGTTTTTAATAGATTATTAGTATAGAATTGACAATTTAAAATATTTTTTATTTTCAGCTTACTTGAATCAAGGTGATGTGTTTATGGTGGTGAACTGGTCACGCTTGGCTAAAGGAGAATGGTATGTACCTGCTTATATTAAAAAGGGTGTTATGATAGCGGTTCTTTAAAATTATTTTTTAACAACCGACTTGAAGAAAAGGAGTAGGTTCTCAATTCAAATTATATTTTACTTTCAAATGGGTGAACCGATTTCGAAGATTATTTTAATTTTAGGCTTGGTCTAGTCTTGAAAGTGGCAACCATGGTTTAACCATGTAGGTAATTATCAAAATCTTATATTTGCAATAAGTATTTTAGTTACTGTTTGAAGTCGGTTTTTCATAAATTAGTTATTTCAAATAAATTCAAACTTATACAATATGTGATAATACTGAAAAGGGTTTAGGGGAAGTCCCATAAGCCCGGACGGGTCCTAAAGCCGGACATAATTAAAATCAGAACGAAGAAGCGCGCCAATTTGTTGCTTTTGCTGCGGTTAGATAGGTTCTTCCAAGTGAAGTTCCGAGAAGGAGAGCCAATAGTCAGTGCTGACTCGTTCGTCGGGAAGCGTTGTCCAAATTTTGTGATTAGTATAAATTTTGTTTCAAGTAATTTTTCGGGGTCTGTAAATAGTATTTAAACTGTGGGATCATATCCAGTATTTTTAATGATTATTGCTTTTGTTCTTATCTTACATAATTCATAGCATTTTCATCATTCTTGAACACACAATTTGAATGAGAATTTTTCTTGTATATACCTGAGGGTCCCTAAGTTCGGACACTTTCTAAGTTCCCTAGTATCGGACAAGTGTTTTTTTTGTTAATATTATTTTTATGTTTTATTTTTAAGTTTTAACATGGGTAAACCCAAACCGAGATCGTCAAAATACCCCCAAAGATATTTTTTTTCAAAAAAGTTATCTATTGATGTGGAAGAGGGCTCAGTTAGCTACATTTGTGATTTTTGCAGGTTGTACATTTAAAGGTCTGTGATTCTATAAAAAACGTTTCTGATTATGACCAAAGTTTATTAAAATTAAGATTCGTTTTCTTTATTAAAGCCTCATTTACACGATACCATTTTCTTGCCTGTAGCGTACAATTATGTCGAAGCAATATTTGAATTGCAGCGTATAAACAACATGCCATATTCTTTCTCTACTAGGCAAGTTTTGCATTCAAAAATGTTCTCCGTTTAAACTATTCATACAATATTTTCTTGTTCAATACTTGCCATTTTATCCGAAGATGTCCAAAACTTGAATGAAAATATTTGTCTGAGCAAATACGGTCAATTCTTGAAGCAACGTTCCAGTAAATAGAACAGGAACGTACAAGTCGATGTTTAGACAAGACAATTCTTGAAAGCGATAATCTCCTTACCATTATTGTATAAATGTAAACAAAACACGCTGGCAATTATTTCTTTTCAAGATTTGCATTCAATAATGGCGTTCAACTTTATAAATAATATCCACGTGTAAACAGTTGCTTACAATTATTGAAATGCAAATATTGCGCTTCCACTATTGTTTTCAATTATTGCTATTGAACGTGCAAGAAAATGGTATCGTGTAAATGAGGCTTAACAGTTGATTTGTTTTGAAATTCATTAAAATAATTTTTGAGGTTAAAATGATAGAAAAATTGGCTGTCCGTCATTAGGGGACCTTTTTTGACACCTCGTTTTTGCTATGTTAACTTTCACTAAATATTTACTACATTCAAAGTAATATTTAAGACTGGCGATTTATCTGTGTTGATTAGGAATAAAATTAAAAACTTTTTAATGTAAAATAAATAATTAGACTATTATGCATTTTTTTTTATTTCTGTTATTCCTTAAGTGTCGGATTCTCGGGGACCTCCCCCTATGTTCCTAGGTTCGAAATACATCGTAGGAGCATAGCCTGGGATAATACACTAGCTGTGGGCTCGCGCTTGGCGGAGCTTTTAATAAATATGGAAACTATGGGATTAAATGCCAGTTCTATTCATTTAGTCGGATTGGGTATGGGAGCTAATATAGCTGGAGCTGCAGGAAATGCGTTTACAGAGCTACACGAAAATAAACAAATTGGACGCATTACAGGTAAGGAAGGAATAAAACAATTCAATATATTGCACATAGCTTTTTCTACAAAATCTACTCTACATATTTTAATCTCAAGTTTGATTGCTTTTAAATATGAAATGAAGAGGGATCTAAATTTAATGTAGTTGAAAACTCACTTTCAAACAAATTAATGTACTGAATACGACAAATATAAGAAAATACTTAATATACTGAAAATTATGGGACGTTTCAAGTGCATGTGAAACTTGTAAAATATGTGGTCTCACAGACATAACCTTGCCTTACACTAATAAATACGCGGATTGACTACGTATTTGAGGACCGTGTTAAAATATAAAATAAACAATTAATATTTCAGGTCTGAGTCCAATTGACTTCTCAGTTGATGAACTGACAGTCTTGAGTACTGAATCAGCGCAATTTGTGGATATCATTCACACGTGTCATGTTGGAGAAGAGAAAGTAAAAAGGAAGATTGGACACGTAGACTTTTATGTGAACAAAGAATTTTACATGAAAAACGCATTTGTGCAACCGGGTTGCTTATTGGAAAAAGGTAAAGTTTTAATTACAAGACATTAGTTTAGTAGTATTGATCATTTACGATCATGTGACCCGCTTACTCGTTTGCTAGCTTATTTCATAGAAAAAACGTTTCTTTTCGTATATGTAAATTCCCTTATTATTTATTTAGACGGATGCAGCCACCGGCGGGCCGTGGAACTTTGGGCCGAGTCGGTAACCTTGCCCTGCACCTTCATTGCTAAGGAGTGCGATGGAGACCAATACGGATTTATGGGTCAGAATACCGACTTCTCGTAAGTAGTATTTTGTACTATACTTAAATAAGTTAATAATAAATAAATAAAAAAAACAATAAAAAAACTTTCTTTAAGATGTAGGTACGACTTTTTGTAAAACCCTAAGCCTAAACCGTTCATATTCAACTTATCAATATGTTATATTTGCAGACTTCGAGGCTCAATGTGTTTGAGCACCAACAATGAAGCTCCTTTCGGAAAGGGGCCTGCTACACAATCGTGCGTAAGCACTACTCCTGATCCTGTCGAACCCGAAGTAGAAGCAAACAAAAAATATTCCTTACGGGTCCCTTACGGCTTAAACTACTATTAACATCCGTCATGTATTGTGTTAAGGTTTTAACTATTTTTTTATTTTCTTTTGTATATACTTATTTAGAAATGATACTAGTTACATTAGCTTTTGGACCATATCTACTTACACTGTTTTGTATATCTATTATGAAATAAAAAAACTTTTACTAAAAACACACTTTATTTTTACCAACAATTTATACTTTACGTTTTTTTGATTGCTTTTACCATTTCAAGGACAGTATTTATGCATCTTGCCTTTGGATAAAGAAACAAAAACAAATTTAAGATCAAGTTACTAATTACTTTAAATAAAAATTTTAAGCCACGGAAGTGATATTCTTTTTCAAAATGTGGCCACACATCTTCAACACACACTTTACCATGGCGGTGTTCACAAGCCAGTCAAATGTACGGCACAGTCGTCCAGACGCTCATAATGTTTAGGGTATGAGAATTCCTTGGACATTCTCATGTTTTTGTGAATCATGTCCTGCTCCCGCACGCCGCGATACCATTTCCTCGCATAGTTGACATTGTCGGTTAATATCGAGAACGCGAGGTCCATTGCCTGCAGCTCGTTGGCGGTCAACCCTCGGGGTATGTCATACTTCTTACAGATGCCATGTTTACCGACCTTCAAGTCAATCGCTAAGTACCTATAAATAAATAATATAACAGTTTTGATAGTCCATTCTATTATGTGTACGCATCTGAGCTAAAACTTTATTTTCTAATATGTTGCTTGCCTCCTACCTTTTGTAATTATTTACTCATCGCAAATTTTACATTGAGATTACTTAACTTTTACTATAACTAACTGCCTTAATAAGGTACCTGTGTATATTGGAAATATGTAAATTATTTAATTCAAACACGTCAAAATGTATAATCTCTAACTATATTATAGTAAACAGTTTGAAATTTGGGAGAGAACTTAGGTGTGTTAGCACCTCTATCTCTTAAATATCAGTATAAAATATCTTTGGCAGTTTTAATAATAAAACTCATTTAATTGACCACTTTATTAACCATGTACAGAAGTATCACAATAACGTCACAAAGCACAAAATAATTAATCATCACAAGAACAGTCACACGGAAGCGTATGCGCAGTCATCAATTCTCGACACTTGACGAGGAAAGAAGAAGTTAAACTGGAACGAATCCGGCCTTCCACTGGAATAGGAAAACTTGTTATACCACTCCCGGGTCATATGCATCTTCCAACATAAATTAGTCACAGCTTTATCCATTTCATAGGTCTCGAAGTCTGACATCTTCAATAATCCAAGATATTTGCCAATACCCCGGTTTGTAATCTCGACAGTGTTCGCCACAAACCTGCAGGTAGAAGGTTCATGCTCAACATCCGGAGAATAGATAGGTTCACTAACGCGAATAGAAGAGAAACGAAAGCGCGAAAACAGAAGTACTAGTCGATTTAAAAAAAAGTCCTAGATTGACCTTTAAAAGTATAACTTAGAATAGTTCAACTTTTCTCTGCGCAAAGCAGTTTGTGTCACATTTGTTGGACTACGCTGAGCCGTGTTCGAAGTGGCGATGAACTGTTTTAGTAAGAATAAATAAAATTAAAACAATTACTTTGCCGGTGATATGACATGCGAGTTGTCTGTTTCTACGAAGCCTGTGATTTTCGGGACGTCTATGCAAAGTAAGCCTGCAGTGACTTTCTTCACTAGACTGGCTAGAGCATGTGCTTCGCTCAAGTCCGCTGCCTTTGCGCAGTCACCCTCCTTGCGCGCTACGGCCACGGGCGCACATCGCACTGCGTTGGTCAGCATTTGCGTGTTTTCCTAAAGTCAAAGATTTCTTTCATAGTTAAGGGTACGCGAAGTATTAAAATTTTAAAAATTGTGCCTAGTGAGTCAGTCATGTTTTCTCCACGGCGCAGGGCATACCGAACTGTACCGGGTTCGACTCTCGGGTCGTTCCAATTTAGTTAAAATATCTTTAAAATTATAAAATGGCTCGTGACCATTGAGTGGTACCGATTATACAAGCTTTCGTTTAGTCTGGAACTTATCTAAATAAATATTATTTTTATATTTTACCTCTGAGAACTCGAAATGTTCCACAGCCTTTGAAAACAAAGGTACTAGGGCTTCTCCCTCGGTACCTCCTACACAAGGTACTCTGGTATACCTTGGCTCTAGACCGAGTGCCTTCGCAGCTAGTGTGCTTGCTCGCATTTCTGGTACAGCTAGCGAGCCAATTACTTTCCGAGGGTCATACCAACCTGTTTCTTGAAGGGTCTGTGAGATGAGATAAACTAACTGTATTTATCATTTTAAATATGAATATGCTAAGTTCAATTCAGTTCCTTTAATAAAGCTATTTATTTTATATTATTATGCTACTGTGTATTGTTCTAGCTACGTTTACCTATCCTTATTTCATTATTAGTACTAGTCCTTTTCTTTATTTTTATCCATAACTTTTAGGTATATAAAATTAGAATCTACGTTTCCTACTTTTTTATCTAAAATCTAAAATTTTGATATAGCAATCATATGAACCATTGCAATCAAAGGCACCATGCAGTCTATAGGCGACGCGTTCACAATGATGAAGGCTTTCGGGCACTCATTGGCGATGACGTCCGTGTAGTGTTTCACGATCGGGGCTTGGCAACAGAAGCGGTTCTCCAGCGGCATGTCGTAGGTGAAGTGCCCGCTTTCTAGTATCAACACGATGTCGGAACTCTAGACGATAAACGTGGAATTAGCTGACATTTTATATTTAACTTGGGACCTGAAACTTTTATGATTAAAAACGGTTTTCTTATTTATTTTTCCTTGAAAGCTTTATTAAAGAGTCATTGCGTTGTTCGACAACAGTCAGGGTATACACATACTAAGCTTGGAACCGGGGGAGATGGAGACATATCTTCATACTTTATAGAACAGAGAAGGGATATTTTAATTTAGCAAAGACTTAAATAATCAAAACTTAAATATTTAAAACTAAAATACTTAAAGCCACAGAACTGCCAACGGGAAACGTTAAAAATCATAACGAGCCAATACTCGATTAATGTCCGGCTATTTCAACAAAAAGGAATTCCAATTACGAATTGCACAAAAGCTCCCTCTTCCACACAGCGCGAGGACGATAAATAAACAAAAATAATACGAAGTTCATATGAAAATCACATTGTATGGAATCATTATTTTTGCCCGCATTGGAAAGAATAACTATGAAGACATTGTGATTTTCAGTAGCTGAACATTTTAACGAAAACCCAGATATGAAAAAACCGCAAACATCGATATTGAATTGAGGATTCGAGTAATCGGCAGGTTTGTCATAAAAAGATTTAAGCGGTTGGAGGGCGCAGTGTATTTATTGATTGTCAGGGCACGACCCCAGGTCGACGCCACCCACATTCGCGAATGTCATGCCATGCTTGCCATGAAAACATGAACTAATCTAAATACCTCCATTATGATTCTGTTTTATAGGTAGTGTTTTTTTAATTAGCTCAACTTTTTAGATAGTGAAGTTCAAAAGTCTGGCACTGAAGTCAATTAATAAGTTTTTTTTTTATGTTTTTGATTCTTTATGAATTTAAGATGTTGATAGGGAAGTCAAAATGTACACAGACTGACAAAATATCTAAACAGAATAACTACATCGTTTGTAAATGAAAAACCCACGCTTTCTATTAAATGCACCTAAAATTAATGTAGAGTTTTGTTAGAAAATGTTTCACTTGTTGCGGTGCTAACTATGAGCTTGATTTTAAGTAAATTCTTGATTTAAAAATAAAGTAGGTAGAGTTTTAAAGCAATACCTGCAAACATAGGTCTAAGTCGTTGCGAGTGAACGATTGCACGCGACAGTCGGTATCGATGTGTCGCAGGTCGTCCGCTATTTTACAAATGTTTCGGTCGCAACATGGATTGCTGGGTTCTTTAGCTTCGTATAGCCTTAGCCTAAAACATTACCACATTGTTAAAGTCCTACCAAAATCTAATTTGAAGTAAGCCTAAACCACTAACGATTATCGGTAAGGATTCAAAAGCCATAGCTCATCCAGCGATAGTTTCCAGGGTGTGCAAAATTTGCCCATTCTACATTGTTGTTAGACTAAAACTTTGGGGCATCAGACGTTCGTAGGGTCAGCACGGCCCCTTCGGGCCCTTTCAATCACATTAGTTTAAAAGTTTAAATATTTTTTTAGAGTTAAACAAACATCTAACGACTATGTTACTTTGGTACAGTAGAGAATTTAGCATCATGATTCAAAGTAAAGCTATTACAGTGACCGGTATCATTCAGCCAACAATAAAAGACAGGACCATAAACCGCCTGATTCGCTGCTTGTGAGGCGACCATAAAACCCCACCACTTTATTACAACCCCTGAAAACGGCCTGAAAGTTTCATGTGTCTAGCTGTATTCAATGAAAATGTACGTGCAAGAAATCTACGATGGTGTTACTTTATTTTATGATCTCTCTTCAGGATTCCGCGAAATAATCTTGCAAAATACGGTTAACACTGCGTTTCCGTATTATTAAGTGTGGAGATATTGAGATATTCAACTTGTAGGATCATCTATGTATATCTTAATTTGAAAATCATAAACATTTCGGCTTGACTATAATTTTCAGAAGTTAGAACGTTGCTTAGAAACTTCTAAACAATGAAGTGGAAACAATTGAAAAAGCTCCGAGAAGGCTGTATACTTTGACTTTATCACACAGCACAACACATTTTGTAATCGCGTCCTTGTTCCAAATTTTTATTTTTCTCTCCACATTTGGAACACGGTATACAACAGTTTCTGCTACAGACTTTAATTTTCTTCATGTAAATTGAAACACGTATATTCTTGTTGCCTGGTGTACAGATTGTGTTATGCGACTAACGTCTAAGATGTCATGTTCCCAAGGGGATCGTAATAAGGAGCTTTTGGGAATATTTAGGTGTCAAGTGTGTTGTCTATACATTCATTTTATTTATGTTTTTATTTTATATAGTTTTACTTAAAATATTTAATTTGCTACTTACTTTCTAATACAAGCGCACTGTTTGAGCAGTAGCGCTACATATTGTCCGATGCGCGTGTCTGCTCCTAGTATTGCTACCTGTACTCCTGCCCTCTCTGGTTTCCTTTCACAAGGAGCTTCATGGTATTTCTTTTCAACTATAGGCTGTGGTAAAGCCTTACAGGGATCTTTTACAACCTCCTTACATACAGGTTTTAACTCTTTGCATTGAATCTTACGAAATGGCGCTAGAAGCGTGAAAAGCATGGTTTAAAGGTCATTTAAGTGGATTACTATCTACTTTATATGTAAGGGGGTTTTACTTACTTCCAAAGTTGGACCCTCCTTCTAGGATTTTTAATTTCATCCTATAAAGAATCCCTGATTTCTTTTTCCTGCCCTCACAGTCACAATCCTCCTTCTTTGGTTTATCCACATGAGCCTCCATACAATCAGACTTTTTATACGCACACGGAATTAAAACTATATCATTTTTATGATTATTTAGTAATCTGCTGAAACTAGAAAATACGGACCGCATCGGGACTTGCATTTTATTGGATTTATTTGTAAACTTTTAATTTTGAAATTTGCTTGTACTGTCCTGAGTTTTTTATTTATATGATGGGATTTTATGACACATGTCTTCCATCTGTTATTTAACTGTTTATGTCGTCAGAGGATTCAAAAAAGATCGAAATCCTAACAGGATAGCTTATCATACATTCTATACGTACTTTTCATGGTACTTTAACAGTAGGGAATGATTACACGTTGGTTACGCTGCAGCTTTTGCTAAAAATTACTCCAGAACAAAAGTTCAGAAACGTTCAGTACGCAAATCGAACGAAATCATAATACTGTTCTAAATATGGAAGGTGTTAATGATAGTGAATCTCCGGGCATTGTGCTACCTTGACTCTGCCCTACTTTGCGAGATATTCTTAAATAGAATCGGCCTATTTTGACCAGCTTGGATGTAGATGAAAAGTGAAATGCTGCTAAATTTATCAATCGGAAATAGTTAGATACGTTTAGTTTAAGCATAAAGTAAGTAGACAATGTAGAAGAGGCTTTTACCAAATACTGTGATTACCTGGGCTAAAATACACTAATAAGTTCATAAGAAACACTGAAGTCTGACGTCTCAAGAAAATAAAACACAAAAAAGAAAAACAGGTTCACCTATGTAGCAACGAAAGGGCAAAGTTACCGTCCGTAACCGAGAAACCAATTAGGGAATTCGCTGAGTGACGTTATGCTTTATTATTAGCTGCCCTTAGCAAAAACTCGATTCTAGTAAATGTAAGAAGAAATTCCACGAAGTCTGCTTATTAAACTGTATTTGGATTTGTGAAATTTTTAGGAACTAGAGTTACCGACACATTCATAATTGCTATTAATATTACTAGATACAACAGTAGGGATCACATTAGAAACAACAACCACGAAAGCTATTATTGTTATTTTCCACGTAAATAATTAAAATTAAATTAAAGCTGTTAATACTATTATTCAAAGTTATCTCGAAGCTTCTTTTAACAGGTGTGATCTCCGAAAAGAAGCCATTAACGAGCACGGTTATGTCAAAACTTTTTTAAAGCATACTCAAGGCTAATTTTATATGTAGGTTACCTGCCTACATTCGTAAGTAGACTATCAGTGGTACACAGTGATTCGTCACAATGCCTGTAACAGGATATCGCGTGACTAATGTTTCAGAACCACCGACCGACCGTTATAGGGTTGAAACACACTTATTAAAACCTCTTTATTGTACAGCCCTACAATGTTCAAGCAGCATCTACAAAGCGTTAGAAACAAAGTATGAAGGGAATGGTAAAGAGAAATGCGGGAATAGTCGACGGAATTTAAGTTCCTTTAGCAATGTCGCTTTATATTAAAGGAGTATAATTATAACGAAGTCTTTGCCTGCTGATTATAAAGTTACTATTTGCAAACTCAAAACAGTTCAGTGCTAGAAAGCCTATATTAATTTGGTATCGAATAAGTATCAGAATTGAAATTTTGCGTGTTCGCTTCTTTATTGGACGCATTACTAGGCACATTTCTGATGTATATGAACCGAATAAAACCGTTTATTCCTCATTGAAATTCTAATGGATATCTGAAACGTTGCGTGTACCGACACACCTTGGTTTTACGCAAAAAATGATGATAACCGAATTTGCGTGGGGCCTACAACCTTGGTAAAGGTCGATAATAAACCTCCGTACCTGTATAAAATAATTTACATAAATGTTTGCTTCTATTTCCTTTTTTTTTAACACCCACCTAATTAAACCTTTAAACTAAAAGATAATTAAAAACGATAGTATACCAACCATAATAACGTCATCTACAGTTATGGACTACTTGGACTACGATGATGCCATAACATAGACGTTTACTTTTTAATTTAAAGTGACTTAAGTAGTATTAGTACTTACGATTTTAGTGTTGAGGTGCATCAGCTCCCGCTCGGTGACTCGGCGCCGCGCAGTCTCCATTTGCTGCTGTCGGTACTGGTTGTATTTATACAGCAAATACATTCCGGGCAGAGCCAGCACCACGAACGGACGCATCAAGTTCGAAGACGATGTCGCTGCGCGCTGCGGCATTTTCTCATCTCTATTTTGCTTTTTTAAAATCCCGCCCGCATAGGCAAAGGATGCACCGTCCGATGGATTTATTTTTTAGCACATTGGCGCGCGCGATTTTTGTTAACTGCCAGTACGAGCTTCGAGTTTTAAATTGTATATTGACATTGCACGTTTTTTAAATAAAACACGTAGACCTAGATAAGAGAATTTGGAAGATTTTTTATATTTATTTTTTACTAGAACTGCACTATAAACAGCGTTCAACTAAGTAAAAGTACTAAACTAGCCTCTACAGTTAATGGATTATTACTACTATTGTGTGTCTAGGACCCTTTACGTTTTTTACATAACTTCAAATGCGTGCATTGTAGAGGCCTGAAACAAAAAAAGACAATGTTAAACACTGTGAGCAGCTATCTTTCTATTTAAATGTGTTTAAGGCTCTGTCATAAGCTGATTTTGCTTAATCTAGTACCAATTTTAAATCGAGTATTTTTAATATGCTTGTATTTCAAACGACTTTGTCGCTTCCCTTTTGCTTAAACTTCTCGATGCTTCATACTACTCAAACATAATTAAATTATCGAGCAAAATTAGTTTCTAACTAAATTGCCGCTACAACTTGCTTGCGGCGAGGTTAATAAGTTTACTACAAACAGTCCAGCCAAGCAACTAAGTTCATTGTGTGTTCGGCGAAGCTGAAATGAATCGATGTTTTAAACTTTAAGTAGAACTAAACCTAAATCAAAAGGTTAGAATATGTAACTTATTATATTACAGCACAAAAAGTACGGTATACCTACCTATCTAAAGTTCAAAGGAATCCTATGATGTCGATTTCATTTACAAGTTATTCTAATGTCTTTTTGTTCTTTATTACCTATTTAAGTTCGGTAAACTTAAATGGTGCAATTATTTGAGAAACATTTTGAAGCCGGAAAAACCACCGGAATCACTTTATGGTAGTAGATTTACTAAGGAAATAAAAAATCGTTCCATTAATTTTATATGTACCAAAAATAACTTTTTCTGCCGACAAACAGTTGCGGTAGCCTGTCTTACAACACAGCGGACTGACACATTGATTGATGTTCCTCCCAGGAGACTGATGTGGACAGGCGCAAGGCTCCACACATTAATATAGAGATTAACTTAGATGATAAATGGCATAACATGGTGCGGGAGAAATGTGGTCGACACAAGATGCTTGTCTGAATTGAATACCGTCACGGCGTCACAGTTAGTACACTCTAGAATGCACGGATTGACAATTGACAATCTAAAGGATGTGCTGTGAAAGCGACGTTAATTTTGCGTTAAAAGGTGTTTTTAATATTATTATTTATCGTCTATTTTAAATTTAGTTTAGATTTTTTTACGGCGTAAGTTATCTAAAAGAATCACATATACCAATTAGAGGTATGTAATAAAAGATATTCTAGTTTGAGACCCAATGTAATAATAATTTATTGTTAAAATGTTGATTCTCCATCAAATAAAATAGAAATCTCATTGGCCAATAAAGATTTTCTCCTTACTAAATACTAAAATATGTTTGTCCAGCAAAAAAAATTCACGATAATCTGACATTGATTTCTTAACAAATGTTCATGCATTAAACATGAACATCCTTCGTGCTTTCCCATTGGTTGACAATTTTAGGCAACTCGATACGTGGTACTACCCGGTACCAAGTTGAGATGTACAATCTCGAAAGTTGGCGGTAGACCACTTCAAAATCGAAAACAAGTCATCGACCATCGTCTTTCTGCTTAAACTTTATCGAAATATTTAAAATTATATTAATTGTTTAGTCGATAAAATTAAAAGGTATGAAGAAGATAGCAAATGGGTACAATCAAAAAAACTCAAAAACAGAGTGCAGTATTGCTCCGCCCAATGTAAACTGCAAATCACTCTGTTAAAAATATAACGCAATCTGTGTTATCATCTACCTATTGATTTGATAATTAAAATACTTACTTTGGGATTTGTGACGATCATTGTATCTTTAATTGCTTATAAATCTTTACCCAGATTTAGTACCCTGCCTATACCTATTTCTATACCTATTCAGTGTCAATCATAATTGTCATTTGCTTATACTAAGTAAAAACAACAAAATCTTTCTAAATAAATAACTAAACGTATTTTAAAATGCAAGTTTCATCTCGATAACTAAGCTCTGAAGCAGAAAATAACCCGAGCGAGTAACAGCGTATGCAAGCATTTTGTTGTGTTTTAATATTCTTCCTTCGTTTTATAAAGCTTTCACGTTTCCTTCATACAAACATGCGCTTGTTTCTTTTGAGTCATGTGGGTATATGAAACCTGCCCTAGGCTTTAATATATCCAACGGTATAACCTACAACTATTAGAAAGTAAGCAGTATACTAATGTTCCTGAATACGTTCCTTTATTAATGTAGAACATAGGATCTGTCTTTAATCTGATTTTCAAATGATCTTAATTTGTTTTTAGTATTCATATGAATTGGTTGAAAAAGTGGGAGGATGTTGGTAAGTGAACACCTAAAGAAACCCTCCTCTGTCTATGCTAAGGCCGTCGAACATATTTTGAAGTTGAATTCACCAGATTGAACTGTGATCAATCTTTTTTAATGACTAACCTCTATTGCGCTTAAACTCTTTACTCCTAACTTTTATTTATTGCATTTTAAAACCTCATACCTAAACTAGGTTAATTAGCTCTTCTAATGTTGGGATTAAATTGGGATACGACTTTGTTCTAAAACTGCGTCCCCTTGCGATCGTATAGATACACAGAGAGCAGCTTAAAAAATAGAACCTAAGTAATTACGTAACTGGACTTGAAGGTAAGTACTTGTGTAGTTGGTACATAATTCTAGTCAATCGCAAGTAAATTATGAGAGCATTTGACCGCACTTATTTTTAATTAAAAAGCCACGCTTTTATCTAAGCTTTTAAAAGTTCTAAAACGTCCATTATTTTTCCTTCCCTCCCGTAACCAAGACATCACTTCTATCAAAACATCCCGC
Source organism: Emmelina monodactyla (assembly GCA_916618145.1). NCBI lineage: Eukaryota > Metazoa > Arthropoda > Insecta > Lepidoptera > Pterophoridae > Emmelina > Emmelina monodactyla. Next base: position 2,896,903 of record OU745319.1, read on the forward strand.
TTTGAAAGTCAGGAACAATACAAATTACCGAGAGTGTATTTTTCTTCCATTTTACATTAAAGCCAAGGTAAAGCGTCTTTTGTTTCTGTTACTTCGACAGTCTTCCTTTTGTTCAGTGTTTTAAGAGCTCCGTGTGGATTACTTATTGTTTGTGCTTACAGAAAATTTACTGCATCTGATATCGTATGAAAGCCAGGTATCTAATGACAGATAATATCAAGTGTTTCAACCAAGAATTTTATGTACAATTTGGAGTATCCAGAAATGCTGTGTTTCTTCGCTATAGAATACATGACTAGACTAGACCTTGGGTAGTCAGGTGGCCTAGGAAATGATGACGTCACATCCTCCTCCGGTCGACAATGCGGCAACGCGCCTGTCGGGCATTGGTCATTTCTAGGAATTACCTACCTTCCCCTAAACTAACAAAATAATCCATTACGGACAAGTTACGGAACAATCTGGAATTGCCGTTTCCCGGGAAATTGTGGGCCGTTGGTGTTAATAAAGTATAATATGCGTTGTGTAATGTACGTTGGCCGCAATGAAAATGCATAATGAGTTGGCGAATTACAGAACGTGGCTGTAAATTAAAACAGCCCAGACAATTAAGCTTGAATATAAATTAGCGCATAAATTCTTACAGTGTGAAAAGTAGGCAAAAAACTTTGTCGTAAAACTTTTTTATAAAAAAAGAGATTTGTCATTTATGTTTTTTATAGAGCCGCAATAATAAAAGCTTTGTTGTAGTTGCAGTTGACTTTTATATAAATATTTTTTATCATTGTGTAGGTCAGTTCTGCCTTTGAATATTTAAATGAGGTGAACCAATAAGTAGTTACCATGAATGGTGGACCAATTTTTAAATAGTAAAGTTCATATTGAGTTGACACCATCGTACGGTGGTTGGTCTACTTTATTTACCTACTTTAATATAAAAAATATATAAAGTGATTTGTAAACTGTAAAGTTTAAAATATATTGATAATTTCAGCATCCTTCGGAAGCAAATTCGTGTATTGAGAAGTGCGCCGTCAACTTTGAAGAACTAACTGTTAACCAATAACGGTTCGTTGGAAAGCTTTGAAAATAAGCTTCAAGCTTTAATTACGAACGTAACAAAGTTGCAACTAACTATAGGGACTGAAGTTTCCGCGTACCTGTACGTAAGGTTGGTACTGGTCAATGAAATGAAACGCCAACTTTGTAAAAAGCTATTCAGAAACGTATAAAATAATAGCTTAAAAAGACCCTACCCTCCAATTATATACTCGTAAGAACCCAAATTTAATATCTACTTGGAAAATGATTGATAAAAACGTGCTCTTGCAGAGCACATAAACTTATTCAAAATGGCGATGAAACGGAAAATTTCACAAAATTAAAAAGCTTGTTCATCGTAGCTTATCTAATTACCAACTTCCGTCGAGTCTAGTAAAATATACCTATTTAGGGAAGTTTAATACTAGTGTGACTTTCGGTAACCTATTTCCTGCGCACTCTATAAAAATATTTTAGCAAAACGCTTAACTTGCTTTTGGCATTTGTATGGTATATTAATACGTTCCATACATAGGTAAACAATAGTTTCGAGTTGCCCTTTCACGTCAATCTCAGGTTAAGCATAATAGATTTTTAATACCAACATTCAGCTTGAATCAATGCCTGGATGACGTGTAAGTCATTTTATAGAGGTTGGTTGTGGGTAAGTTGGTTATTGCTGTAGGGAACCCCGTTTGAATTGACCACCCACTTCTTTCCGTTGGTTGCGACTTGGTAAACTGTTGTTATAAGAAACTTACTTTTGTCAACATACAAGACTTTTGCAAAATATGTGTTTATTAATTTAAGCGTTGGTTAACTTACCTACAAAGAGCAAATGTGTATTTATTTTATTTCAGAAGATTACAATTTCAGCTCTGGTTTGCCTGGTTATACTGAAATAAAATTATCGATATTTAAGTAGGTACCTACGTTTCGCAATGATCAAGTTGTACATTCCCGTAGGTATTGCACTGTTTAATGTCTTAATTTGAGTTAAGACCTAAGCATCAATCAAATAAGCAAGCTTCTATTAAAATAAGAATTTTGGAATCCCAAAAATATATAAATAATTGTCCTTTCCCTGACCTAGCTAATCCAGTACCTTGTCAACATTTAAAATTAACACACGAAGACAAAGGCTTAAGGCGCCAACCATTTGTCATTCTCTTTAGGAACCCCTTTGAACCACTTCAGTTTAAAGAAGGTAAGTAAGCTGTGTGGATTAACTTGTCCGGTAAATTACAGAAGCCTTACGAAAAATATTTCGGGTCATGTATTTGTTATAAAGAAATAAGGTTGAATTTTGCTGGAATATTCAGCAGGTAAGATTGGTTGGACGTCGAAACTGTTAATCCTACACAATTCATCAATGTCAGGCCGTTTCTACTTTAACCAATACCATGTAAGAGTTACTTATAGCGAATATTTTTGGATGGAATTCTCTTAAACCTTTGATCTGGTTGTCTAGATAACAACGTTATAAGAACAACTTACCTATTAAAAAAAGTTTCGAGAATCGATTTGCTTGAATACTTAGGTACGGGAAAAAAGAAAGAAATACGCCGATTCAAATTGCTTTCCATATTGTGTATTCATGTTGGTAATAATCAGGAAAAAATAGGTTGCAGGGGTGTAATTTACTCAATGGATTTTTCAAAGTTTGTGACACGCGAACTATTTCGCTTCGTAAAAGTGCACATGCTTTCACCACTAGTCAACCAAGGCTACGACCTTCCAACTCAGTCGGTCACTCACTAACTGACTCACCTCTTCATAACATCCCAAACTCTAAACAGTCAATCACGGGTATACAATAGGAAGACACAAAGGGATCACGTGTCTCGAACACTGAATTTAGCGGATTAGCTCACCAACTTCTGAAATTGGCAGAAAGCGGATACACACACGTTTGTCGGCACATCGGGTCATATTTTTATTGATGATTTGGAAAAAGGAGAGGGTGGTGCGAGGGTGCCGGCCGACGACGAGGCGAGCGCGCGAGACGGCGCGCCGCCTTCTTTTGACCGACAACGCCGTATCGCGCATGCGTGCTGCGTCGCTGTAGCGTCCGAAACTCACCCTTACCAACGTTCCCTAAAACGCCGGATCCTCTCCTTTATTCCCCTGCGAACCTGGACTGACTTGCTTGCATATAAAGTCGATATTGGCCTGTCGACGACCGGCCTGTAAGGCTGTTTTCGGGACAGGGACACGCGTGCCGCACTGCATACGATGGTAATGAAATAAAACGTGTTTGATAATACCGCTACGGCTACAGAGGCTGATCCGATGACGTCAAACTGTCTGTCCTGAGGGTAGGGTAGGATTAGTCAGTTGTGACGTAATGTGGTTGACTCTGTTGGTAGGTATGCGTATGTAATCAGTTATACAGAGCCTGAATTGCTTTTAGATCAATTACGCTGCTCTGTGACTTTGCTTCGACCTTTAGACAGTAATTTTAAGATCCGTTAAAGCTTGCCGACTTGGTTATGTAGTATGTAAATATGTACCTTATATCTTTATTATTCTCTAAAAGTTAAATAATGATGTTAGAATAACTTGTTTCCCTGGCAGATACCTACTACATTTATTTGACTACAGTGATACGACCTATTAGCATCCACAAATTCTATTTTGATTTCGTTGTTTGCATACAGTCGGGTCATCGCACGACGCTCTCCACTAATATTGCTTTTAAAATAAAACGGGATACTTTTAGGTTGGTTGTCATTGCTATTTGCTTCTAACAAGATAACTTAAAAACGTTTTCGTGTAAGTACTTAATATTAATGTTTGGTGGTAAATGTGTGGCATCTGCGGTACCTACGGTAGGTAATTAAGAAATATTTAAAATAATGAAATTTAGGATGGTCATTATCCGTCGATTCCTTAAGAAAAATATGGGTTTAGGTTTGGTAATGTTGTTTTAAGGGACGTTAACCTATAATGAACCTTGAGATGAAAAATATATTATTGGTTGAAGTGAGGTCCTATATAATATAATTTAATATTTCAACCTTATACTCACAGCCTTCGATAGCTCAGTTGGTAGAGCGGTGGACTGTAGTGGTTTAATACATTGTCATCCATAGGTCGCTGGTTCAAATCCGGCTCGAAGGAGTTTTTTGTTGTTTTGATCAAAGGTGTTTTGAATTATGTTCGGTTATTATTAGTTTAAAAGAAATACACTTATTTGTAAAAGTACATTTTCGTTAATTATTATTATATTTTTTACTAACAATGTAAGGTTTTATATTTTATATTATTTAGCCGCAGGGAAACCGACAATTGAATGTTTAACGAAATAAATAATAAAATTTGTGGCCTTGATTAACAAAAATAAATGCTACTAACATGCCAAAGAAATAATAATAATAAACCAAAAACACGTTTAAAACGTCATTTGATATTTGCGGTACATAGTTGCTGTCGTCAGAATCCATAAAAATCATTACAATAAGTATTTTGTACGTAAAGAATAAAAAAACAAAGAATGAGAAAGAAACAGTGCAAAAATTCGCTGCGGACAGGATTCGAACCTGTGCGGGTAGAACCCAATGGATTTCAAGTCCATCTCCTTAACCACTCGGACACCGCAGCTGGTAAATCCGATAACGAAATACACTTACATAAGTATTCTGTAAAGTAATAGTTACGTTTTTTTCTACGACATGCGCATCATCATCATTCATGATGAACATGAAAGAATTTAATTCTACAATTAAAAAATCAAGTCGCCAATTTAAGTAAATAACTTGCCTATATAGGCAGCAATACCCTCATCATTTATTCAGCTTATTGTTATTTATTACCTACATATATACTTCTAGCGGGTCATCTTTTACTGGCAATCAATTTTTTTTATGTTGCTAATAATTAAAATTAAGTAGTGCCGTTTAATTCTTCATAAACTTAATTGGCTGCATTAAAACAAACACCTTAAAATAATAACTGTCAAAAGTTAGTTAACATTAATGAAAAATATTTTATTCGATAATTTCGTTAAAATGATGTCCTTAGCGCCATCGATCTTTTTTATATTGAGGTATAGTTTTTACATATTGCTTTGCTCTTTTGATGCTTAGCTACTCAACGATAGATGGCAGTGTTTTGCGCAGTTTGTCTACACTACGCTAGATGTCAATAGCAGTAGCGTTTGAAATTAAGTTTGTTTTATACGAATGGTAATAGTCAAAATTCGTACTGAATAAATTTTATTGTTGAATTTGAATATGGCACATTTTGAGCTTGTGTTGTAGAATATTTTGCTTCTCCGCAAAATGTATTTATAATTTATAGAATACATGTAGTATTTTTTTTCCTGTATTCTTGTAAATATTTTATTTCCTTAAAACTTAGTAAAAATAAAAAAATTATTCCTAGAAATTAAATCCTGACAACTAATGGATTTTAATGCGGTTTTCACTTTGTAAGTAAAGTATCTATCTCACCTACCAACCTCACTCTATTATTATTTTTAAGTCAGTTTAAACTAAATTACGATATTGACTTATTTTGTGAAGTTTTTTAACGATCAATAAAGTAACCCAAAGAATATTTTTATAAAGCATCTTAAATATTTCTCAAAGCTTTATCAAGTCGGAATCAAAGAATGGTATTTTTTTTATACTTACTATCTTTACTATAACAGCCATCAAATTATGTATAAAAGTAATAGACTTATACAATCAAATGTTACGATGTATGTCATAAAGTTTAAAGCTGTAAACCTAACAACATCTCATTAAGTTGGATACGTGAAAACAAAATTTTACAACCATGGGTCGTAAAACCTACCTTAATGTTCACATACTAAAAGTAAACAAATAGGAAAATACGAGAAATTAGGTACAAGCGACCAAGTCCTCAGTTTATCACGATGTGGCGAAAGTCGCTTGTATATCGATAGTGGGTAGCTGTTAAGACAGACTAATGCATTTTTTTTTTATTAAACCTATCATTCTGTTTGTAGATGTAGTTTTTATTAAACTTTGCGGACTATGGATAAATTGCTAGGATCGATTTAACAGTACATGCGACTATAACTTCGCCGTAAGATGATAAGGCGCGACAGTTGTCGATTGTAGGTACTAAGAGGTGGAAATGTTCACACTAAAAATACGAGTAGGTATACCTAAACAAATGGAATCTAAACACGTAAAGAAAAGATAGATTTTTGGTTTCAAACAAGTATATCACGTTAAAACTAAGTATATTCTGCTGCTAACAATGAACGCCCAATTCTGATCAAAAATGTTAATGCTTGCACCAAAAATAAGTTAATCCCAATAAGCATTAATTTTGAGTTAATTTTGTTGCCAAGAAACAGATATTCGTTCGTTGTAAATAAATGGACGAAGCTTTATGTAACATTTTGCGTTAAAAAATGGAACTTTATTTAAGCATGCTATTTCTTGCATTATGATAGGATCCAAATATTTGTGTTCGTTAGTGCAATGGCGCCATCGTATCGATATTTCATGAAGATAAAAATGCTTTTCGTTTGAATAGACGATTCTACTAAGATTAAATCCTTGTTCAATTTACAACCACACCTTTAAGGTTGGTCGTAAAACAGTTTAGAGTTTACCTGTACAACGTTGAAAAAGGGAATTAAATATTGTTGAAATAATAATTTAAATTTAAAAAAAGATAGGTACTAATATATCAAAAGTACCTAAAAAATTCACTAAATAGTTTACCTATATTTACCTAAATCTACTTATCTTCAAAAGTAAATGGAAGAAGTCCCATTTACTCTAAAAGCAGAAATAGTTGTATCCAATATGCCTTTTGTTTATGTAAGTAAGTATTAATTTTGGTATATAATATAACAGGAATGCATCATTACCTTATTTCCTGTCTGAATCTAACCTATGTAACTAATGGATGACGTTGCGTGAGCTCGTGTTTTCTATCACGCATTTTATTTTCAATTTAATTTCCTTAATACTATCACAGTAGGTAATTTAGTTTACGCCAGACATGTATTAAAAAGTTGATATTCTTCTAACTCTTTATTCATTTATCAAGTTTTATCAAGAAATAGTCTATTAGTTAACAAAATCCGGTAATTCTCTAGAAAATTCTCAAAAAGTGGTCTAAAAACAAATGGCGCTTTTTAGGCAACAAACGCGACCTGTCTCACGTACACGACCAAGAAATTAGTTCATAATACGTAATAAGTACTTGTGCCTACCCTAAACCAATAGAGGTACCTCCGATTTTTCATAACTTGAGGAAGGAAAATGAACAGCTGCACTTACCTTGATATATTTGAAATGTGTAACTATGATTCATAATAAATTTGTAAATAAAGATTTATATGTGTTGTAGTAAGTTAAAAATCTTAGGAAATATCAAATAATTAAAAAATAAGTGTGTTGTGGGTCTCCATCTTCGTGATGTTCAAGTTGAGTCTTTACAGTTTCCCAAATTGGTAAATTTGTTTAATTTATTATCAAGATCCAAATATACAGAAAAAGACTTATTTAAAAAAAGACAAAAAAATGCTGTTTGAACAATGGTATAAAGTACCTACCGATATTTTTCCCTGTCGATTACAACTGTGCACCTATTTATAGAACCAGTGCTGTTGCAATATTTATTAGTAATTAATTTCATAGACGGAAATAAGTGAAGCATCAATGTTCATGTACATTTCAAACTCGTTCGTATTTCCGGTGACTTTTACTTTCTTTTACGAATGCGCAAGAGGTGCGCGTGTTAAATCATTCATTACTATCGCCAATTTGATTTAATAACATTTCCTTATTACACCCTAAAAGTTATAACATTATTTCTGTTATTAAACTTTTATCATTATTTTGAAATGGAAAGGTCCTTTTAAATGTTTATAATATCCTTTATTAAAATCTTGTTTTTAATAAGGTACACTATGTGCCGTTTGGTTATCGTTTCTCCATTCATCTCATGGAAAAAATAAAAAAGCCAGACTTCAATCAGACTTTTGAGAGTGGTAGAGTCTAGCTGTAGGCTCTGTCTGCAGCGATTACTGGGCTGACTTGACCGGTGAAATACCACAGTCGCACAGAAAACCGACGTGAAGTAGGGACGATGTTCCTGTGTTTCGTTCGGTGAGTGCGGTATCCGGTGCCCAATTTTCTCAAAGGCTCAGTAACACACCCCCATCACCCACAGTGTTGCGGGTAGTCATGGGCGGCGGTGATCGCTTACCATCATGTGACCCGCATGCTCGTTTGCTACCTATATTATAAAAAATAACCTTAAGCATGTCATAAAGTTGCTCCTAAAATTAGGAATTGCCTAAGTGAGTTTAGGAATGACCTAAGGTTAGTGCAAACCAATTTTTCGTTAGGAATAGCTTAAACAAGTTAGGCAAAGACTTAGGATGTTCTTAAGTTTAGTTCAAATGGCTATTACTATCACAAAACTACAAATTATTCAGTCGTTCGTGTGGCTTAAAATACAAGATTTACCTACCCTTAGATGTTATTATTGTCACACATTGTTATATTGATCTTGGTACGAGTACCCTAGATCAACCCTTTGCTTGACAGAATTTAACTTGTGTGTTAAAAACAACTCTAAGAACAAACGGCATTGACTCTGCATTCAATTTCATACATATATGGTCAAAACAATATATATTTCTAGCTATTAAATTAGAGATGAGCTCTCAATGACTGTCTGTGGTTAGTGTATCAGATGCAAGTGGTCTGTAGACCACAAATAGCTCGAGTTGTAATATAACTGACCATTACCTTGGTTGGTTTGTTGTTAAGTATAGTTCGACCTTTAAGAAGTCAATCTGGACTGGCCTGAAGACATGCTACAGATAAAAATATAAAAAACTGTAGTCATTTTAATAAGATAACATGAAATTTTCTTTAAATGGCTGAATAGTGAAGTATTAATTTAGGATACATGAATAATATAACATCAACACCATAGTAAATGCCTTTAACCTTAGTTGGGTTTATTCCACTTTTTGTCATCACTGAAACTCCAACAACAAAGTCTTTTTTTGCCTACTGTGTTGATAACAATCACCTCAGGATGTTTCAAATTAATTCAGGGTAAATTGGTATTAAGAGCTGGACGAAAAAACATGAATTGGCAAAAAGTATACCATGGCAGCTACTTAAAAACACCTTTGTTCTGTTTGCAGGAAGCTACGCGCTAGTGATCAGAAAGACTTTATTAAAAGTAATAAAAAATCTCAGACACAATTTCAGGAAAATAAGGTTAATTTTCTATTGTGACAAAATGTCTATACATTTAATTTAGATTAGTAACAGTATATACACCATAGGTATATAGCAGGAATCCATTTCCACTCTATGCATTATCTTGAGTGTATCGTTTAAAATTATTTTTAAGAACGCAGCACTAATCTATATCATTAATGTAGAGTGTTGGAGAATCAGTGGTTTTTACAATTACGGATATTAACCTCCTTTACCGTAACTACAAAATGTTAAGACACATACGTTCTTATAGTAGGTATACAAAACCCTTGGTTATGTCGTCGCCAACAAAGGTAACTTAGATAACTTTGATAATGAACCCAGAAAAGATAAGAGATTATTAAGGGATATTTTAGTATATCGCAATTGATTAAAGATAAATCAGTAAATCGATTAAGGGGCAATAATGCCACATTAGATTGAGCTTCGCACGTCAAACTTATAATACTTTTCTTCTACTGACTTATACTGAAGCAACTTGGTCTTCTAAACCAAATAATTCTAGACACAAAAAGCCTTTCTATCTGCCTCATCAAGTAAACAAATAGCTTGTCTGACAAATGGAGATGTCTTCTTCAGAAACAATTTATTTCACGGTTCAAATTACACTTGATGAAGGCAATTAACATTCGGTTAATTGTGATTACTTCATTAGAAAAAGCTGATTGCTATTTCAAGGAAATTAAAACACTCTCTTTTACTTTGAATAATTTATGTTCTGACTCAGTTTCTGAAAACCCGAATTCGGAATGATAAAGAGAGGGCAAACTTTAAAAGGAAAAATAGATTCCTTTTCCTGGCAACGATACATCTTGATCATCCGGCGAAATACATCTTTACCAATAAAGGATTCAGTAAGCTACCAGTTTTGTAGATTCAGCCATAGACCAGCATTTAGTCTATACATGAGGTCAGTGCCCTCTCCCCTTCAGACTTGGCATCGAGCACGACCACATCATACGAACCGTTTGCTGGATGGCAGCCAGACTCGACGGCGACTGACGGCACTTTGTTACTACTCCACTGAACATTAGTTTAATCTGTGGTCTATTTATTCTGTAAAAAGTACAACCAAAAACATGCCCCTTTCCATATACAAGAGTTTTTCTCAGGACGACGCAAGTAGGTATCTTCATTCTCTCTACATACGAATAAAATGAAACAAAATCGAATCGCCTTTTAACTTAACAATACTTTAGTACAGCGAGGTTAATTACACTTCACATGTGGTACATACCATCAGCAAAAAAAGATGTCATTGTACTGTACGTACCTACTTCATCCGTCAAACTAAATAGCATTGGTAAAAAAATTGGAAAGGTTTGAACTTTTTGTCGTAATGAACAGTAGATATTAAACTTGTATAGTTCAAAGTAACCGCAAATGTCTAATCATATTAATAACGATAACTGGAGACGACTTAACTTGATTAGTCGTTGGAATGTAATTATATGTACCTTCTTTCGTTCGTCCTTCATTTTATTTAAAGCATTATTCTTTATTTTATGAAACCTTTAAATATTATGCTTAACAGTGTTCTTTTGTAACTCATTAATTCATAATCATTTCTGATTATATTTTATTATCTTTCCATCAATTTTACAAACCTTTCACAACTCCCAAAATATTATCAACATATGTAGTAGTTGTTTATCGATCGTTACTTGTTAAAACAGAGCGGCTAAAACTACAATTCTACTAAAACTCCGATACAATAAACTTGTAATGTCCTTCTCAATCCAACGTTCATTAGTTAACTACGACGATTTGCTAATTTTAAACACAATTACTGCAGTGACAAGTGATAAATGAGTTATTTATCCTTGTTGATGATTTGTCTCGCCCACTGGTCGGAAGTCGGGCTTACCATAAAACTTTTTATCTACAATTATCCATATGTTTTATTAATATAATATATTATGGATAACAATAGACAAAGTTTAAAAGATCATATCCCATCCATATCTTTAATAGTGACCTTACATATTTGATATACGTGTCTAACTTTTTGGTGGTAAACCGATTTTTATACAAATATATCAGTCTAGTCTAGACTGAAACTTATTGAGGTTAGCTATTACAGGGTGTGCCGCGACGCATCCTTGTATTTTTTTTCACTTTTAAAAAAGTTATTTTCTGATAGTGTTAAACTCATTCTATTCCGAATTCACTTGTTTTTTCAATTATAGGTCATTGACCTTTTGATTTGCAACGTCTTTTTCATCAGCGTTTGTTTTCAATAGTTGGTAACTACAGTCTCCCACGTCAGACGTTGACCTGTGTCAGCTTTGTGTCCAGTTTGTTACGTTCGTATTTCGCGTACCGTAACGTGACTTCACGTGAACCCCTAGGGTTCAAGTTTTAGGCGTTAGTTGTCTTTGTGTATTGTTTTTATATTTTTGTAAGTTAATTAGTACTAATAGAATTAAATTTCATATGTTAATGTTTTTTTTTATGCGGAAGAGTCTTTTGTAGTCATTATTTATGCCTTGGTATACTCGTAATAAGTTACGATTATTTAATATTATTATAAGCGTCGTATTAAATAATAATAATATACAATTTAAAGCTCAAAACAAAACACTTTCACGTTCTCATGCTGTGTGTATAACAACGAAAATATTTAAATTGCAGGCAAAACGTCGAATTTACTTTCATTCGATGACGGCTTCTATAATTTATTACTGCGAATTCCAGATCAAACCGGTTCTGTGCAGCCTTGAGACGGAAGAAAGCTATCGAAACCTGTATTTATCCTTGTTGCTAAAATAACCATTTGAATAAATTATATGACCATTTTCAATATTAAATTTCGTCTCATTTCACAATCACAAACTGAATTATTGTAAATATTGAAAAGAAACGCAAGTTTCTCCCGTTTTATTCTTTCATACGATGATAGCCACTTTATTTATAAAGTTCATTTGGAAACAAAAAATTATTTGCTAAATACTACAGTTAGTTAGTTAGTTTTCAAGTTATAGCTTGGTATATTAGAAAGCAACACAACATAATTTGTTTCACAAACTGTCGAATAAATGCCATCTGTGTTCGTAGAGGCACCGTTAAAATGTGTGACTGAACAATAGAGCGGAAACCGTGGCGTGTTGCAAATGCTGGCGATTCTACAATTATGATACTATCCGATAGAATTTAGTTTTACAGATGTATTGCAGATATAATATGTAACCGTCATTTGACAAACTTAGACTTTTCTCTTTTTTAAAGACTTAAGTATAAGAACAGCGGGGTGATTTTGAAACTCAAATCGTCATGACTGCTATGAGATTAAATGTCAAAATGTATTTTTTTTCATACTAATAATGGAATTTTGATAGTAGTTTATGGCACTCGAAAGTTACAGAATCACTCGGTAGAGTTGCTTAAAATGAGGCAGCCTTAAAATAAATCTGTTCATATACGGTCATTGATTTTTCATGTATCTAAAACAAAACAGCATTAAATAGCGTTATAATTATTAAGTAACTATCTACATATTGCTAATGATAAATTTATAATAATGAGTAACAACAAGATTATCGCATTAACTAATCACGCTAATTAATTGTATTGTGTGGGAAACTAGTGAAACCATGATATTCTACTTCATTTCAATAACGTACCTATTTGTACTCGTAGATATATTAAATCATTAAAAAATGGATACCATTTTAATAAATGTAACATAACAAAAAAAAATTACGTACTTAACGAAACAAATAAAAGGACATTTACTCGTAAATTTTAATCAGAAATCAGTCACAGTAACACAAACTGTTTTTGAAATAAGACACTGAAGATTCCAATAAAAAGTTTATAGTGATCAAAAGATAAATAGGCAGTCAAGATACAAGGGTCACCATTCCTTTGCAATTCCTGGAACATCGTTATTTGGGACTGTTCATTTACAATAGAAGCACACATGCGAGGGTCAAATTCGTAAATTTAAAGTCCGTACAACACACAACAATAGGGGTTCGCTCTATGAAAGAACTTTAATTGCTTAACAGCGATATGGCCTGGGTATTTGTACACTCGACAACTTACTAACTCAAAAATAAAGACGGATTGAAAGCTATATAGGGTTGGTCGTTTGTTGTAAAGGGTACGGGTCGGTTAGCCTCTGAAGTTTGAAGCCAGGCCAAATGTTGCATACAATTGGTAAAATAAACAAAACTGTGTGGTCGTCACTTAGCACTGCCTCATAAATTATAAACGTTAAATCAAAAAACAGGGCTGTTTTGCTTTAGTTTTTGCCATCACATTTCGTTTATATATTTTAGTGTGTAATAATTAATTTCGCCATAAAATTGGAGGTTACTGTAGAGGCGAAATAAGGCGCGTGTAGATACTTGTATACACATGCCAGAATGGGTTGGAGCACTTAGCTTTTAGGAAGAATGACGTGTTTATAGTTTTAGTAAAAGCTTTTTGTTACTTTGTACCGTGGATACACCTGCGTTCATATCTTTAACAGGAAGATACTGGTTATATTAATTAGTTACATATAGTTATAAAATGTACCTAAACGAAATAGGTTAGTTCATCTAAGATCTTCTCGATGCAATACTTTAATTTTTTCATTACATTCGTCAATCAATGGCAAGTGTTAATACACATACCTACCTTTGTTATAGTCTTCTCAATACTGCAGTTACAGTTATCTGCCAATTTAATATTTTCAATCAGGTAATAATGAAATATTAAACTTTTAACTTCTTACTTAGCTATATTTGCCTTGTCATCTTCAATTCCATTATTACTATTTAAATTAGTGTAGCAGAGGCTAACGAACTGAAGCCTACCGAATTCAAAATTGCATTATTAGTTTGAAAAGTAGGCTCACAATTTATAAAAACACTAGCGAATCGCCCACGCTTCGTCAAGATGAAGGTTTAAAGTCATGATTAAGGTTTTGTAAATTTTGGCCGACTTGCTTGACAAATTCCCTAAAAGATGACGAGAATCAAATTAAGATCCGCTTAGTGGTTTAGGAGGAGTTAGCGGACAAACATACAAACAGACAGAATTAGCGACTTGGATTTATACTATGTAATGATAATGATGATTCAGATTTTCATATTGGTTGGTATCATTTCATATTGCTTGATATCAGGAGGCAGTTGGTCACGGGTGGTCAGCGGGTGCGGCACGTGCTAGGAAGCGATTACGCGCAGCCTTCATGGCCGACTGCGCGCGCGCACCTCCCACTTCCCCCCAGGTTGTTGACGTTGACAAGTGACCGTTGATGAATGTCAGTGCTGTCATGGAAGATTTAGCAGCTAGGTATCAGCTGTAAGCTAGGATAAAATTTGCATAAGATTCGATTGAATTGGTTTTCATAGATTGATGTGAGGAATAGTTAAAGAAATGTCTTCTCTTCTCGAAAATTCTGTTTATTATTAATTAAAAGATACCTAAGTGCAAGATCCGATCTGCGTGCGTTATTAGTAAATTTCAATTACGCCATTAGTATTAATCTGTTCCATATAATTTGGCGGTATCAGTCCAGTAAATATTAGGCAACATGCGGGCTGGTACACAGGATGTTCACTTTCACTGGTTGCAACATATGCCTTGTGTGTTGTACTCGGGAAGGCGTGACATAATCTAGTATATTGACCTAGCTGTCAAAAGACTTAAACCACTCGATAATGTACAACATATTCTTTTTTATCCTTACTAATATTATAAATGTTTTTACGAGTGGTAGAGTCTAGCTGTAGGCTCTGTCTGCAGTGATTACTGGGCTTACTCGACCGGTGAAATACCACCGTCGCACAGGAAACCGATGTGAAGTAGGGACGATGTTCCTGCGTTTCGTTCGGTGAGTGTTGTATCCGGTGCCCAATTTTCTCAAAGGATCAGCCACACACCCCCAACACCCACAGTGTTGCGGGTAGTCATGGGAGGCGGTGATCACTAACCCGCTTTCACGTCGAAACGGCTGAACCGATTTTATTGAATTTTGAAATAGACAAAGTTCAACGGCCTAGGATTTCTTTTTTACGGGAAAATCACTTTTTTCGCTGACGAAGTCGCGGGTACAGTGGAATATAAAGTTATTGACTCTGACAAACGGACTTGAGATGAACAAACATTTTAAGTGGCAGAAGGCAGGGATCTACACCTAATTTGTAACATTAAAAAACGACTAGTCTGAATAAACTTTGGCGTTTAGATAAATAATGAACTACCATAAGAAATACTAGTGGCCGCCCGCGACTCCGCTCGCGTGGTAGTCGGTTTCCCGTGGGAATGAGAAGTTTTCCCGTGGTAAAAAGTACCCTATGTGTTTTTCTGATGTATAACCTATATCTGATGTATAACCTAAGTTTCATCCAAATCCATCCAGTAGTTTTTACGTGAAAGAGTAACTAACATCCATACATACTCACATAGGTACCTACTCACAAACTTTCACATTTATAATATTAGTAGGATTTTTAACATTTATTTAAACTACGTGAAAGACGGAGAAGTTTGCACTTTCCACCGATCATTCTAAACCAGGATCTATAACGAAGAACATATAGCTACTATCAGTTATATTTAACTACCCAACTACACGCTAACTAGGAAGCAGTCTGGGAAAGTGCACAGACAACCGGTGAGCTTAATAACTGATATAAATAATAGCTTATTAAGAGATAAGGCGGAACGATTAGTTATTAGCTTATAGACAGCTCGCAGACAACTTATTAGATGGATATGGACTGGATAAGTACAGTCAGTCACTTTAGCATTAATGTGTTTGAACGCAAAGTAGACAGCATCTGATTGTGTTTCAGTGGTTAGGGAGATTGGATGCGCAAAATCGTTGGAAGAAAACGAAGTAAAAATGATCTACTAACTTAAAAAGTCGTCATTCACGTAATATATTCTCTTTTTCAGTGTAGTGTTGATTTGGCTTTTGTTAGCCAGTAAATAAGTACTTACTCAATTACCTATATCGGCTTTCGTGGCGTTACCTAATAAAACCTTGTAATTAATATTTTATTGGCGTAATTTTATTTCAAAACCAGATTGTATAATTTTATGCAGCCATTTTTAATTCATCGTGTCAATGACTTTATAAAAAAATACTAAAATTAATTGATGAACAACCTTATTTAAATTACAATATCAAATAACTATGTATGTACATACAAAGTTTCATCTGCACTTGTAAGTGGAAACAAACTGACTATCGAAAAGAAATTCTACAATGTTACCAGTAAAAGCATAAAATAGATATAAGGTCTCGTCATACGTAGCCTTTATGGTAATCTACGAGCTATTCCGTCTATTAAAGTCCAGGGGAAAGTTAAAATACCTTGTTTTACCTAACTAACATGGCGTTGGCGACTTTTTGCATAGGTTTGGTATTTGTGAAATTTTCTGCAAGTTTCCATAATTTTAAAAAGGAAATGTAAGTTATATTTTTAGATGCTGTGTTGTTTTTATAAGAAGTTTCAAAAGTATCTCTTTAGCATGAATAAACATGAACCTTCTATTTATATTGAAAAATTTATAAAACACACTTGACCTCTAAAAAAATAAATTGGTAACCTACTGCTTCTTGCTGAATATGCCCTTTGCAACATATATTCATGTGGTATCAAAGTTTTTGGAAACTGCCTTTTGAGGCCTCTGAAAGGGTTCCTCACTAAACACAGCACAGCAAATTCATACCTAAAGGCTAGGCATTTCACATTCAACAAAAGTCAATCCTTTTCAAGTTCTTTTTTTTGCAACGCTAAATAGTTAGCTCAGCCGATTTTAAAATCCTATAATATTAGAGTACCTATTATATTTTTCCATACTGAGAATTCGTGGATATGTTACTTTTTTGTGCTTATGCCAAATCGTACGAGATTATTGCGTAGTTTTTTATTTGCTTGTAAATATAGTAGGAAACAAATTGCAAAATGCGCGTAATGAAAACACGCTTTGTTTATACAGTAGATATAATTGATACTGGTCGAAAATAAAGGTATAATTACATGATAATCTTATGTAATTATGTAGTTACCAAGTTTTATTGATGCTTCGACTGGCAGGTGGATTGTACTGATTGTTTTAGCGATCCGTAGGTTCTTACACTATTTTAGTATTTTTGGTGATACTTTTCTTTTGTTTTATTCTTTGTTTATCTCAATAGAAAGTATCAAAGAATTTACCGCGAGTTAAAGACTCATTAACACTATCTGTAGCTTGTTTTAAGAAAAAACCTAATTTTGAAAAATCTACCTTTCTACTCTCGGATCACGTACTTCACTTTTATAGTTTAATTAGATTAAAAGTAAGCGATACATTGTGGTGATAATCAATACTCTGCTGAACATTAACCTCCGGATAAGAAAGAGTGTTTGCTCAATAATAGTACGTGTTCCTGAACGAATTGCTGTCCTTGGTCATAGCTGCGATCCACACGGAGGATTGTAACCATTTTTATTTTGGGTCAATTTTCTTACTAACCCTGCCTTTTAAAATAAATAAATAAATCTTAAACAAACATTCAAATTCGTTGCATATGAGTAGGCTTAAATGAAATGGATAAAATTTTGAGACTTAGCAAAAACCTTCCCACAGTAACATTTCTAAATACTAAGGAACCCAAGTTATGTGATTGATTTGATATTTAATAAACTTCGGTAACAAATCCAGTGAACCGGTTTTTTAGATTAAAAACCGGTGTTTTGTTGCTCTATTTACATCTTTGATTGTAATCGTTATTAGATAAAAACGAGTCACGATTGTACTTTAAAAGAATGAATTTGGTATTTATTAATTTGCAATTTAAAAACCACTAAACGAAGTCATGTCAAGGACTATTTTCAAATCCCCTTTGTTATCATAAATTACAAGTTGAAGTATCTATTCGATTATTTTGTTTAATTAATCATCAATATATGTATAATTTACATTGTTTCATCTTAAGCTAAAGTTAACAAACTTTTACCTAATTTTTTACAACATAAACTTATTTTTAAATGTTGCACCCAGCACATCTTATATTAAAATATGTATAAAAGACCTACTACAATAATAAGCAAAAAAAACTTTATAATATGTAGGTGTGGGTATATTGAGAGGCCACTCGTTGATGTCTTTTGTTATGAACCATTTACAAGCACAAAAAAAGATAATGTGAAATACATAAGACGCACTAATAGTCATTAAATATTTATTAACCCAAAATTATTTAAAACATTTATTTGAATACTAAATAAAGCAAAATATTTTACTTCTCGGAACCATTTTTGGTAATTCTAAAATCGTAATTGTGTTTGTTATTGACTTGCCAAATATTAGGCTGATTCAAGGGCAATGTCCAAGCACGTTCGACACACAACAACGCCCTTTGAAGAATCTCAATTGTCAATAACAACCTGTACTAAATAAATATTTTTATATCAAAAACTTGGCTAATGAAGTACCTACAAAAATTGTACTATATTGCATATTTAGAACATAGATATTTATACGTTTGGTACTATTCAGAGGTATAATATAACTTTAGTTTTTGTTGAAAATGCAAAAAAAAAATTATTACTTATTTATGTTTTTACTGTCCACCTCCGTTCATAGACCACCATTAGACACTTAAGTTATTATAATCTTAAAGTGTACTTGTAGAGCTTTATATTTTTTGCCTTTGCCAAACCTTTTGGCTTCCATAAATTACAAATAACTTTAGTGGGTAAGTCCCTTGTTTTTGTCAAACCTAATTCGTAGTTACGTTTCCCATCAAGTATGCATACTAATATTGTCTCATTGTTTATCCGTAACTTGTCTTACGTTCAAGGACAATAGATTTGCATAAATAACTCTGTAACTTGAAGTTATCTTAGATCTAAGATTAGACGTCAAATCGGCAGACAAGCTGTCAAAATGTTTTGACAGTTGGCTTTATTGGTTATTTAAACAATGTTTAAATGCATTTTCGGTGCAATTGTTAATAACTTAATTTACTGCTTTAAAGAAAGACCTATTGGTAACAAACTTTAATAAGTATATAAGTATTCACAATTGACAACGTCGTAGTAGAAAACATTTTTTTGAAGAAAAATTTTATTTTATTTTTTTATAAACAAAAAATGTAATAGAAGAGCATTTACCTGCAATTATAAAAAGACCAGATAAAGAAAACCACAACAAATAAGTAGTGTGTACCATTTTGAGTTCTGGTGTGTAACGGGCCTTATAATGCGATAATAATAGCAGACCTACTGCCCGTCACGTGTGTAAGTGGACTAATAATCGGCATTCGGGCATAATCATGAGAAGGCAGAAAACATTTGGATGTGGCATTACAGAAAAAATATTTTCCATGATGAATTAAACATTTAGGAACGTACAAAAGTGCAAATCAAGTCTGTAATAGAAATGGTTAATCTACCTAATTATAGTTATCTAAAGATATGAGGTAATTGTCAACGGACAAATTACTACAATGAGTCACTAACTATAGGTACGTATTGAATAATAAATTGGCTATAAAAAGCTTATACCAATTCACGAATAACAAGTTACTACAAAACGAATTATTGTTAATTAAACCTTGGAAACAGTTTTATTTATTAATTCTTAATAGTTTACTTCGGGACTGTTTACGTTGTTAAAAGGAGTCATGATTTCAATATCCTGGTATAAGTAAGAGTACTGTCGATAAATTGACTGGTTTTGTTGGAAGTTTAATGTCTTACTTCCGATCTTAAATTAATAATCATAAATACAGTCGTGGTTCTTAGAACTTTTTTTTAATGTTGTTTTTTTATTGTCATATCCATAAATTTTGAATCTCTACACTACATTCGACCACAACATTTCGCGTGAAGACGTCGCCGCCGCCGCCGGCGCAGTTGTAATTTATGTAATTCATAGGATTATCTGGCACGACATCATAACACTAAAATGATTTTTTTGTATTTGTTTTTGTGGTCTCATTTTTTTGTTGTTTATAACATGGACTCTACTTTTGGTGAGGTGATCATTAAGTTTAATTCGACAGATGTAGGCCTTGTGGTATTTTTAGGGTTCCGTACCCATGGGGTAAAAACGGGACCCTATTAGTAAGACTCCGCAGTGCGTCTGTCCATATGTCTGTCATCGGGCCGTATTTCATTAAACATGATAAAGCAAGTCAATTGTAATTTCCACAGCTGATGAATTTCTGTTGCCGCTATGATAAAATTAAACACCTAATGTAATAAATATATAAGGGGAGCTTTAATGCTTAATTCTGTTTCTTTTCTTTATAGATTATTCGGAACCAAGCGTTGGAATCCGACTCGCACTTAGTCGTTTTTTTACATTTTCAATAGGTAGAATGGTGACAACAGTTTTTTATAATACTGGTTGATACTCACTTTTTAAGTTAAAAACAAAACAAAGTACAGTAATGAACATTATCTTACTGTGTAATGTGTTGTTGAGGGTATTCTTAAAATAAGCTCCATCTATGAATAAAATGGAATAAAAATTAACATCTGCCTTGTGTAAGCCAATAAATAAGAATTTCGTATTGCTTCGCTATCTTGCTCAACCAAAATCATAAATACAGCTTCACTTTCATCATATATTACATTTTTAGTCGTAGACCAAGATAATCTCTAGAGAAACTTTTAAAAAGCATAAATCGTGAGTGAAAATGACACTTTTTATCACGTAAATTTAATAAAATAATCTCCTACACCATAAAAGATATGTTACAACCGACACCATTTTAGTAATGTGTCTGAAAATGGGACTTAATGAACAATTTAACGTAGTGAAAGTATAATATATTAATGTAATTGTAGTTAATTACAGAAGAAAAGTAACATAATGCTAGTCATTTGTAGTTAAGAGCCAGTAAGTAAGGTTAGAAGGAGTTAATGCTACTTTAATGTTTTTATTACGATATAATTGATATTGTAATGCTTGATTACGTAAAGAAAGACAAAGTTATGAGAGAAATTCAATTTGAGTTTTAGCTTAAGCTTTCACTACTCTACTACTACACTCAGTGAGTAAAATGAAATTACTTTATTGTATGTAGGATTAAAAACTAATCTCCTATAAAAGCTCGGTTAGTCGGTACAGTCTTATTTGTCCATGGCGAATAAAACTAACCTTCAAATATGCAAATAATTTCCATTATAAACATTGTAATTATTGTAATAAGTTGTAACCTAGACACACTAAATAAAAGAATGATTATGAGGACACGTATCAAATGTCCTTGATTTCGCCCACGATATTTAATACGTGATCTCTATTACAATCATACTCCTTCAACGTTTTTTTTTAACCGTTGGAGATGGAATTTCAAGCAAAAACAGATACAAAAAACGTAACTATCTGTTACCACGTGGTTTTCTGTCGGGGACAAAATGACGGCCTGTCACAAATTGTTATGCGAAGGGGTTTGAAATTTATATTTCTTGTTGAAGAAATTTAACCTTTTATCGGTTTAGATTTAACTTAGAAAAAAGGCAGAAAGTTTAATACGATAAACTCTAAGCCCATAACTTACGGAGTAGTTTTTATTATAAATTTACTTAATTGATATTTTTATTAAAGGTTTTCATATCTAAAATACAAAAAATATATGTATACCTACAGTAACTGTATCTAGTTATGACGTTGATCTTTCAAACCGTTTCCAATTGGTTTTCATATAATTTAAAGTTTTTTTACGTTACTAACACTAGAAATACGACTATTAATATTCTTCAACTAAGTAACTACTGTAGTTGTGTAATTAGAGAAAAGGTCGAAAGTCAAACAGATGCGCATGCACTAGATGCAATTGACGCCACAGACGACATGACAGTTGCCAGACAAAATAAAATGACATCATGTCGATTAATTGCTGATGGGAACACTGAGACAAGATGGCATTAATTAAACCATGCACTGGCAGTTTAACTTATAATTATATTCAGAAACAAAGGCTGAGATCAATATTCGAAGCTTAGTAAGCGTCTCAAACCGTCGTTCTGACATCCATCTTGACTTTGTTATTTCAAGGCACTTATTTTTGCTTAGAATTAAGTGAGCAAAGAACATTATAGTATATCTTGTCATTATAGTTAAATCATAAATTGTTTCCTATTTTCTTCAATCCTATTTGATAAAGATAAGTTCTTCTTTCCTTCAGTCATATAGTACTTTAGGAAGCACAAGTTTGTACTCTTATTAAAGAACTTTTATAAGCTAGCACTACTGCACATTCACTTTACTAGTAGGTAAGTTCAAAAGCTAAAATTACATTTGTAGGAACATCAAATTAAAATACAACGGAGTCGTGTGAACAATTTGATAAAGAATTATGAGTTAACAATGAATAATCAACGTTGTTGATAACTAAAAATACATTAGTGTTTCCCCCCGCGATATCCAATTTACTAAATTATAAGATGAATTTAGACATTTTAGACAGTTTGATATAACATGCTGCTGTTCATAAGCATATTAAACTTTGTAATGAAGGAAATGCGTAAAGTAACCGGTGCTAACCTTTTGTATCGTCGTAGTTTTATTTTATATCAAGTGTCCTAAATGCGTCATTACACTGAATGACGCATCGGGATAAATCCACTATACACTAAGTATTTTTGATTTTCAGTTTTTCTTAATGTTCAAACAGAAGCTTTTATCCCTGAATATAATAAAACGAATGCCCTTAACTTTCTTACTAGTTTGACTTTTCCCTCCCTCCACAAATAAAAAAAACATAGACTTACATAACTATTGTAAGACATACTTTATCTTAACCGAAATCTCGTTAACCAAAATTAATAAACAGACCTTTTTTATATGATCCTGCTAACGCTCCGTAGATGTTAATCTCTGTAATAACCGTTTCGTTATAAAATTTAATGAACAAGGAATACTTTTTATAAATTATCTGTAAAGGGCAAAGTAAAGGGTAAAGGTTCCTGGTGAGATTTTAAGATAAAATTTAAGTTACTAATTATTTTTGGTTTAAAATATTACCTTCTCAAAAGAAAGTAGGTGTATTGATGTAACGATTCGAAAATCGATTCCTTTATGAGAAGGAAAAACTCTAGAAAATAATGAATTAAAATACAATTTGTATGATACGAACGTTCTTTTTATTTTCGTACAAAACTGTTACCTACGTTTATTTTTTATAAAGTAATAATAAAGCTTTATTTTTTGGTACTTTCAGATTACCTATATAATGTTCACGAAGTTACAAAAAACTTTTACTCGACAATTTTCAAGATATTTCATTTCCGAACCCAGTCTTTTTCAATCTTATACAATTGATTTCATATTAATTCAATTCTGAAGTTTTGTTCCCGCCTTCTTTTATCTTGCCAGTCTTACGACCTTTCAAAAAAGAAAAATGGCGACATAATAATGATACCTTCAATTCTGTTGAAATTAGTTACGATGTTACTTTACATTTCGAAATAAAACTAAATGAACAAAATGTAGATGATTATTTGCATTTTGTTGAGAAATAATGTTAATTTTAGCGTTAATGTGCATATATTAATATGATGATTCATCTCAGAGAGTATGAATGGGGTTCAATGTAACTTCTAGGTCAGCTTTGTGTTGATTGCGTTGTTTTAACCTTTAAGTGTTTTTAAGTCATTTTGTGTAATACTTAATTAAATAAGTACTTATATCTAATTATTGCATCACTTTATACTGACACGTAATTGTGGCAATATGGTTTTTGTGCCTAACGTCTGTTATAAGTTACTTATTTTCCGCCCAGCGGTTTCACCTGCAGTTAAATGCCTTTTCCGTGAGAATGGTTTTTTTTGCCGCCGTGAAAGTACCCCATCTGTCAATCAAACTTAAAGGTAAGCAAAGACCAATTAAGAAAGAAATATTAATAAACAAAATACCAAATTATGCTTAATTCGACAATGGATGTGCAAAGCTATTGTACATTTGTCTTAATCGTCCGCTACCAAAACAATATAAAAAATAAGAGTACACAAACGTAGGTACACGTAGCCTCCTCCTTTTAGTTAGAGTCCGTTAACAGTAACATTACATGCATGCATACTTGCATAAGTACGTACCTAACCAAAGCTAATACGATTTTCTATAGTCAACTTTTTTTGACACTGAATCTTGGTGTAATATTTTAATCCTGATTCTTTATTTAAGAACCAAGGGGAGACATGTGAATAAGCAACAAGAATTAGTACCCTGAAAGACGAGGGAAAGTAATAACAACATTCAACACTTGCACAAATATTCATTTAAACCTTACGGCCTCGTATTAAAGTTTTAAGTCGAATGCTTGTAACATATTATTTTGGTATTCATATAAATACGGCGAGATTATTTATCACTTTAAATGAGACGCTTGGTGAGTAGGTACAGGACTACCCCTTTCTAGATGTCTTTCTTTAGTATAACCAGTGCGGTTGGTTTCGAAAATAATTTATTTAGCCGCAAGCTTCCATTGAAAATCAACGACTGACAAAAATGTAACGAAGTACTTTCATTATTTTTTTAAACTTAAGCCATAATTATTTGTCACTTATAAAAGATACACCGTGTAATATAAGACTAGAAAAAACTTTGGAAAAATTAGCTTTTGGGCCATTTCACATGACAGCGAAACATATTATCACAACATCTAGAGACACACGCAAAGATGAGATGGACTATCAATACAACCTCTTTAGTTAAACATGAAAAAAATCTGACACATCTGTTGTAACGGAAACCCTTCTCGGAAATCATCACTTATTTTCTATTTGCTTTTTAATACAAAAAAAGATTAATCGTTCACGAGGTGTGAAGCTTTCTCACCAAATTATCGTTTTCTACGAAGTGTTAATCCCATCAGTCCACACAAGCTAGCTTCTATAAACACTGCTAGGGCATGTCTGTCTGTTTGTATGACTGCCTGTTTGTATTCGTGTAGTGGCAAATTAAAGAAACATCTGGAGGAATTCATATTATAACAAGATAAATTCAGTGCAGTGATCAAAGCGCAAATTACACTTAAAGATGGAATAGTTTAAAGCGAATAATTGAAATTTACAATAATTAAAAATATCTTGTTTTTTGTAATTTAATTAAAAAAAAAGGAATTTAGTGTTTGAAAGGGTAGTGATTGATCTAGTTTCAAGTTTTTCTTTAGTATTTAAAATAAAATTTATTTACCAATTATTTACATTTTGATACCGTGTTGAAAACCTACTCCAATGGACTACTCTATACTAGTACCTAACGCAATGAAGATCTACGAACGCCAAAATTAAACCACTGCGTAGGCGGGTCACTAGTATTTATAACGCTATGTTACGTACGTATGTCAAAACGTGATTATCTAATACAAGGGAGCCCAAGGATACTTTTTACCTTGCTCTTCAGGTAGGTTCAGAAGCTCGCTCAAGCGATTAGAGCTTTTTTCTTTGTTTTTTTTTTATAAGATGCAGGGCAAGGGGTGCCAATGAAAAAAAAGTTCTTTATTAGTAAATATCTTTTCGATTTTATAGGTAGCCAGTTTGAAATGTTGACATAGTGATAACATTTCTTTAAGTCGATATTAGTTTTTTAAGCATGGAATTTAATTATATCGACTGCTGTTTTTTTAATTTCAGCTTGTAAAACGAGTACCTATTTGTTTGATATGAGTCAGTAATCATCTGCTTATTGAGACAATCTTTGAAACTCGTTCACATAGAGTTTCAAATAATTGCTGCCTGCAGCAAAATGTGCATAGTTGTCTATGTTCATAGGTCATATGTTCTCTATTTTCATAGCCTAAATTGCTACTGAAGAATTCTCCAACTTAAAAATCTATAACTTAATCGTGAGAACTTTTTATCACAGTACAAATCCATTCAAGATTTAACTCATACAAAAGTTAACTCATCGTAAAATCTCAAATTTAAGACATTTTACCGTCGTAAAACAAGATTTTCGTTATTTTTTTTTAATAATGTCGACAAGCTATTAGAATCATAATAGATGAAAATAGTCATAAAATATTTTGAATGGGAATCATTAAATATTTTATGACACTGAACCAGGGGTAGTCATTAAAATAATCATAAATTGAGCCACCCTGTTTAAGTTTTGAATACATTTAGTATTATAATAGTGTAGTTAAGTTAAATAGTTATCAAAAACATCTGCTTTTACATTTTAGTCTGCTTCTACATTTTTAGATTTAAAACGAGTATTGTAACGCTGGGCATCCATTAAGGCTTGTATAATTTCTGGTTTAACTTTATTCTCATAAACTAAACCAAAACATTAATATTTGTTCGTACTGAGTAAATAAATTCTTTCAAAAAAGTCGTTAATTCCAAACTCTTAGAAGGTAGCTGCTAAAACCTCATATCCTTTGATCAGCTTGTTAAGTTGCTTTATTTTTGAGTCTTCACGAATAAGCTGTTAATTTCACATAAGTATACCTTACAAATAGTTCAAACTAAAAAAAAGACTCTTTATATGTATATTAAATGAGCCGTTCCTCAGACCTAGCTAAAGTAGGAAAATCGTGAATCAAAGCGTGCTATAACAATTAGAAAATCCGAAGCAACGGCAGCATTTAACGCGTTAATTGCCGGTAAATGGCACTTTAGCCGCCGATTATGCGTAGCGTAGCGGAAGTGCACGGTGTGAAAATAATAATTACTGCCTTGCAAGGTAACTGAGCATTAAATCTACTTCGATGCCTTAATAGATTCAGTGCTTGACTTGATTTAGTTAAGAGTTAAGTTCGTTTATATGATTCAATATACCAAAGTTGAAAGCGTGAATAAGGTATAAATCAAAGGAAAGGAATAAAAATATGTTGGTTTGGTCTAAGTTGTG
The DNA here is from genome assembly GCA_916618145.1 of Emmelina monodactyla. NCBI lineage: Eukaryota > Metazoa > Arthropoda > Insecta > Lepidoptera > Pterophoridae > Emmelina > Emmelina monodactyla. The sequence goes on from OU745319.1 coordinate 2,923,977, forward strand.
ATGTAGTTATAAATAATAGAATATATATGCATTTATTAAGGCCTCTTGAAATAATAAATTAAACGGTTACATTTTATTCTATAGAATAGGTACGCAGATATCCTACAGGACTTTATCAAGGATATAGATACGCAGAAATTCAGTTTCTACTCAACGTTGATTTGCGTAAATTGCTGTAGTATAATTTCTATTTTTTTTTATATTTTTCGTTATATTAACTTGTGAAGGTACAAATAGTTATCATTTTGTAAATAGGAGATTTATAAAAAGCAATTAAGAAAGGTAAAGTCCTTTCTAAATATTTTTTCAGATATCTTATATTTCGCATTGTCTCTAGCAAAGGGCATAATCAACTATTCCAATATAAACTTCCTGAAGTTGTCTTATCTTCTTATCCTTACTTAGAGAAAAGGATTTCTATATTCCAAAACACAAACGGATGGATAAAATTAATTGGTAATATTTGTTGAATATCAGTTTCAGTATTGTAACTACTATTTCGGAGTTCTAAACTCAGTAAATATCTTCAATTGCATGGTAAGAAGGTAGACGCTGGGACCTTGGCAGATCTGATGATGTGGGTTCCCACGGTCACACTCACTGTCACTCAATCAACTAATGCGTTTCTCATTCATGTAATAGCCTTCTGCGCTGATGTGTCGAGGATAACCATCAACATTGTCGTTATTTAGAAACTCTGTTAACTCTTCTTGTATTAGGAGTAGGGCAGGAGAAATTAAGACATTGAGTTCTAAAACAAAATCGTTTTTTAGTGCATATAGAATCATTTAAATCGATGCGGCTTAAGTTAATAAGTGGCTTTAAAATTGCTTATTACTCATTATGACAAACGTAGACGCCTATATTAACTAATTCCTTATTTATTGTTTAATATTGGAATTGTAGGTACCTTTGTAACTTTCGGCAGCAAGCGTTAAAAGTAACTAGCTAAGGAAAATTCCCTATTTAAAACTGTAACGTTTTACGCGATCACCGTATTGCAACAGTTGTATTAAAACAATGGTCTTTTAGCATTTACCAACGCGACTCCATAATGGCAGATTACACCAGCGACCTCGAAACAATCTTACATACAATAATTGTTCAATTCGACAGCAATTTGACAGCCGGCGAAGGCTACAGCAGCGCGTTGGTGGAGCATTCCATTCAAGACAATACTTTTATTACATGCCTTAATTTATTATGTAGGTTTGTTGTAATTAGAAATGTTAGGTAATGAACAGGTGCTTAATAATTCATCTAATAGATACGGGATATTTAAAAAAAAATGCGGTTTAAATTTTGCATATTATTATGCTATGGTACAGATGCTATGGATACTTCATACACAAACTAACGAAAGTTTACTGGTGCCTAAAAGTTTTAATTTCGATAACTTGATTTTTCTGTTCCTGTTACGTTTTATTTATCTGTTACTGTCTTAATCATACCCAATATAGCTATCTATCAAAATCACGATCATAATTGATTGATTTGCAAAAACGTGGACTCAGATTACGATGGATGGTGTCAATTTTAACAAGCTGTCATTTAGAGATGGATGATTGAGATTGGCCGTTAGTCTTTTATCTAACGTCAATGGCGCAGCGGCGATATAAAATTTACTTTATACGCACCCTACACCTATACTTTTTTATAATTACATTTGCGCAAAGGTTCTGACTTCTGCGATCAAAATGTCAAATAGTTTTAGGGCCGGTTTTTCAATAGTCAGATAAATGTTATCTGACAGAAAATCAGTATGTTTTTGTTGCACGTCGAACATAAGTATGAAATGACAATGAAAACATACCTCTTATCAGTCAGTTAGCATTTTATCTGACTATTGAAAAATCTGCCCTTAATAATTAAAATATGCCGATGTTCTCTACATTAATTATACTCCAAGAGTATCATCTAAGTGGTAGATACAACTCAATCAATGTATTTAAATCTCCTACACATAATTGGATTATGCGATTACACGCAAATACGCATTATGGTTATGTATAGACATTGTTTAATCATAGCTAATACTATTAGCATGAGTCAGGAATAAGGGATTAGTAGTGATAATTGATAATCTGATTAGATAAGGTTACACGGTACTATGACAAGACATTTTCTTATTTTGTAGGTAAGTACCTACTTATTTATTAAGTAACGCTGCGAATATTGGTAATAATAACTATATCTTGTAAGTTAGTTTTTTTGTTAAGTCAGGAATCTTTCCGTATCAAAAAAATTAACGTGATTTATTGGAAAGCTAAAAGACCTCTTATTTGTTAAAATAGAGTTCCATCAACAAGAATGACTAAAGCCGCATTAGATTTTTTCAAAAAGGTACATGAAATAAACTCTTTAGAAAATTCATTAGGTATAGTGATAATAAACTTTTTTTTGTTTGTTTTTTTTTAAACAAACTTGTAATGGACTTATCCTTAGTTTATTTAAAGGTAACTAGATTTAAAGCAAATGATAAATAGGTAGGTATATTACAATTCTCATCTTCTTTATCCTCCGTAGCGATTAAACGTTCCTAATGACTTTACTAACTTACTATCAATCATAATGTTCTATTGCAATCTAGCCACAATACGAATATTAGCGCGTTTGCTATGCAGGCGCGCGCGCATTGTTATTTAATAGGTAGCAACGATCTAAGTAACTATCGATAACAAATTAAATTGATCTGACGCCGGGAGTGGGGGCAATGAACCGGTTAATTGTAAAGGAATAGTAAAGGGTTAGCAATTGGTGAGTTAGGTAAAGTTACAAATTGAAACCATTGGATTTGATGGGAAAGGTTATTATTTGGGTAAAGGAAGGTATTTTGGGTAAAGGAAATTTAATAATTAAATAAGCAGAGTCTTAGGCATCTGTTTTTATTTATACATATGTAGGTATAGGTAGGTATAAAACAAAAAAAAAATATAATTTTATCATTTTATCATTATAATGATAATTTTATCTGTACAAGCTTTTTTAAATCAAGGTTTTATCGTCAAAAGAGTTTTCAAAGATAGAATGTTTACATTACCTAATTTATAATTTATTTTACTTTAGATTCTATGAGTGCCTCCTTAGATATTTTTTTACTGACTAAAAAATGTGGGTCCACACATATGTCCTTTATCACAACACACTAATTATCCTTCACATTCTTGTCTACAAAATAGTAAAACCGCGCTTGAGTAAAAACCTACGCGTCGATTGTGTTTCGCTTCCCGGTGATTTATGGTCTATTGTTCCGACGCAGACTTCCAGAGAGCCAGCCATCTGTGATGCACATTCATTACTAGTGACGAAGATGTTGCATCATTGATCTAAGCTGATATTAACACTATTTTGAGGAGGAAGGACTAATGCCGTATTTTTTTTGGATACGACGCACGAATAAAACAGATCGTCGTTTGTTTTAGGTTTCTTTTTCTATTCGAAACCAAAAGTTTTGTAGGTGGTTACGGCGTCCCATTGTGAAGAGACGGTGACATAGGAAGGATGTTTTCATATGTTTTATATAACAGACAGCGAGCCCGTTGGTATACGGTTTCTAAAGTAGACAACGCTCTTGTGAATTAATGGAGCAGAGGGTTTTTCACTACGTAACATTTATGGGTATTTTTGTATATACAGTCGATTTGTTGATCTAGATTAATCAAAGTACAAAAAAACGCCAACTACAAAATTCGAAAATATTGTAAAGCGGACGTTGTCGTGTCGATTATTTTCAACTTTATTAACCAAAATGATTGTGGTCTCATTCACGAATTGAATCGATATCGTTATTGCGTTCACAATCTGTAACGATCGTGTTGCCAAACGATACTTTATATTAAACGATGGTTTATATGGAATTATGATTAGAAAATGTAATATGTACCTTTAAGGTGCAACATACTCGTACCTATATCTATTATTAGGTATTGCATTCAAAAGCGATAATATAATTATTTGCATTAATTATTACCTTCTCACTTAATACCGTGTACTTAAATTATTTAAAGTGACTTCGTAGGTGGTAAATATGACACAATTTATAATTTACAATCTAATAAAAGTTACTATTTCTTAAGATCATTAGTTTTACGAGAGTGTTCAAGGTTTAATTATGGTTTGATTTATTTAACTACCATTTTATTAATGGCGCAAACTAATGTGTACATAAACAATTTTACAACATCTTAAATTAATAAGTAAGTAGGTACAAACATTTATGTTTAGAAGTAAAAATAAGCATAAATGTATGAAAACCGCAGTATTGTATGCAAAATGGGTTGTGTAGTAGACAGCATGGCGCGCAAGCGCAGGGAGGGCCACACCTGCCTGAAACTAGGGCAACAAACGGGTTTCCACACCTCAAAATAATAATATCATCGTAACTACACATGTTAAAACACACACAAAAAACAAAGTCTGTTTTACTTCAGAACGCATTTAAAACAGGTGTTTCGATACAATGTGCAAAATAGGTCGCGGTTAAGTAAACATTTAGGCAAATCTGAAAACAACTGGACATCGCTAATAATTTAAGTGTCATTGATTATAAAAACACGAGTGAACTCATCGAGCAAACAACGTGGGATTATTTCTATGTGAACTTATCGTTCGTGTCACTTCCTCAAACTTGATGGGTAGCGTGATATCGCACAATGTAATTGGGTAGTTATTTAGTACAATGTACTGTAACTTAATGTACCTACCCACGAAAATTACCAAGCTTCCATTGACATGGAACTATACTTATGAGGAACACTTATACCGTAACACGCGATGTTGTTTTGTTTCTCAGTATTAAACGATCGAGGTTTTAGATGATCCATCATTTTGTGAAGCTCAAGGATTAACAATCAGATACAACGGGCATGTCTTCGAAACGAAGTTCTTGACAGACAGCAAGATAACTGTCTGTCTATATACATATAAACATAGGTAAGGACGTAAGATTATTTTTGTGACTAATAAAATTACCAAACGGATTTTCCATTTTTTCAACATAATCAATTTATGTTATTTACACCATGTATTATAAAAATATCCGTAAAAAGTAGATCTTAAAATAAATCTGACACAAAAATACCAATCTAAAGTTTACTGTAGGACAAAAAGCCCGTGACAAGACAAATAATTTGTCTTTGAATTTTTTATTAGTCGTCAAATATCAAGTAATGAATTTATAATTGAATTAGCTCATTTTAACGGACTATTTGCCGTACCCTTGGACCAAATATTATTCGTCCTGTGTCTTACTATTCGGGTTCACAGTGTATAAAAATATATTACATTAACAATAAAATGTTTCGCAACAGAAAAAAAAATGTTTGATTATGACCAACCTATTATTCCGATGACACTGATCTCTCCAACCAACGTCAAAAGTTACGTGCAGTAAAAATATTTGCATTAAAATTCTCATTCTGATATTTAAACATCGAGTGATGGTAATTATCGAGTCTAGACATTTCGTGATCTGCCTATTGAAGCTGTTTGACCGCAACATATTAAAGGTCGGTGCTCACTATTCAATAAATAAAGACATGACATATTGAGGGCTCATATGTCCGAGATAAAGTGGTGATAATGAAAATGTATGTCTTATTTTCTTAAAGAGATAACAGCATTGGTTTTTACGTAGGAACTTCAGCTCTATTATTGATATAATAAGGATTTGATTGATCGAGTTTGGTAACAACACATTTTGACAGTTGCTAAAAAGAAGGTACCAAATAAGTGCCTTTTTTGTTTATCATATGCATAGCAAATATAATCGCGTTACTGACCATCTCAAAATAACATTAAGTCCCAAATTCTCGTAATCTAATCAAAAACATACAAATTTATCAATTAACAACCGCATTACCTTCACTATATCGTTTTTTAATGAATTTCGGAAACACATTAACGTTTAATGCGAAATGCTTAACAAAAACAAAGACGACCTCCACCTAATTACCTATCTCCAATTATTCAATGACTTGATAATGTATGAGTTTATTTTGAAAGTAATTTAATGGATCGTGAGGATGTTTATTTAAGATAGGAGGTTACTGTCACTAAAGTAACACTGATTGGGGGTAGATACACTTCCGCTGATATATTATTAGGTGTGCCTTTGATAATGTTTAATAATCTCTTTGTAAAATAGGTAACATTGATGTCCGCTTCTTATATTAGGACCCATTTACTTAACGAGATAAAAATGTTTTTAGTAATGGACGTATTGTGCTATTATCAAGTTGAATTTTAACTCCAAATTAAAATATTCTGCAATCATTTGAGCTTAACACATCGTCCTAATGAAAAGCAAAAGCGACCTGCATTTACTAGTGGTAAGATTTAATATCCCTTCGCAGCATTGTCCTGGCTATTTCACCATTTCAACAGTTTTACTGTTCAATGTTAATTGAATTTACTTAAAAGATAACTTGCTACATAATGATTAAAACTAGCTAGACCAAAGTATTTAATTTTGTTTAAGTATTTAGATTCGTCAATGCACCAGCAAATTTATGCTTCAGAAATCTATAGGAGTTCGTAGCTACATTTGATGAAGTGAACACAAATATTTAGGTATCTTGTGTCAAGCTGTCTGTATTTTGCGATTTTTTAAACTACAAAATATAAGACAAGCAAGCTAGTATGTATGTAATTAAATAATGAATTCTACTATATAATTTGCATTCTGTTTGCCATTTTAAAGTTTTGTAGGAAGTCGAGTAATTTGTAGCAATTTACGAAACGGAATGCCAAATTGACATAAATTAAGGTTACCGTTTTTTAAAATGGATGTCTTATAATTATTATATCGTTTTTCAACAGACAGATTCTAAGAAAGTCTTTAGTATTAAAGTTTTTTTTTCGTAGTATTAACTTAGTCTGCATTGTAGAGTTTTAAAATAAGTATATTTAGGTATACTGATCAGCTTATTGTATTTTCCCTATTTTATTAATTTAATTCCTCAACTGAATCTAATCTATGGAGTTTTCTATGCATTCTCATACTTTTAAACAAATCAGTTAAAAATCAACGCATGGAAAAAATAAACAAAAATGCTATAAATAGTGTTCTGGTAGGTAGAGTAGGTACTTAGGTATATGTAATATTTATATATAATTTCAAATTAAATAAGGTGTTAAAGTAAGGGTAATAAGCAACAACACGAGTAACTTTATCATTACAACTAGAGGCCGCTCGCGACTCTGTTCGCGTAAAAGTCAGTTTCCCGTGGGAATGCGAAGTTTTCCCGCGGTAAAAAGTTCCCTTAATTCTTTCATACATATATTTTTGGTATCTAGAACCGTTTTCGCAGCGTACGCAACGGAAGCCCTCAAGGATGAATAATTTTCCCCGTTTTTTTTTACATTTTCCATTATTTCTTCGCTCCTAATAGTTGCAGCGTGATGTTATATAGCCTAAAGCCTGCCTCGATAAATGGTCTATTCAACACACAAAGAATTTTTAAATTCGAACCAGTAGTTCCTGAGATTAGCGCTTTCAAACAAACAAACAAACAAACAAACAAACAAACAAACAAACAAACAAACAAACAAACAAACTCTTCAGCTTTATTATATTAGTATAGATAATTAATTATTAAATGCATTCCTATAAATGATCTTACATTTCCTCATAGCTACAACGTTATCAAACAGCCGCCTAATTAGTCACTCAAGTTTAGATTAATCGTCCCTTTAATTCCGAACAAATAGTTTCAGTAGACGATTTCCTCAGAAATTCCTGTGCAAATAAGACGTCAAATTGAGAATTATAATTTAGTAATTCACAGTTAATAACCATAAAGGTCTGCTATTAAATATGAACTATAAACAATGGAAGGAGATTTATTATGCGGCGGCTACAGGCGTCCGGTGCGGGTAACTAATGCATTGTAGGCCGAGAGGCGAGAGTATGGTTGAAACTATCTTTATACGAGGTGTAAAAGACTGTTACCGAAAACAAAAACTGGGCATTGCTGTAAGGGTAGTGATTACGTTTACGATTAATAAAAACAATTTTTTTACGTAGGTGTACAAAATTGCATTTATACTATCAGATTTTGCGATGATTTCAAATTAAATTGTGTTTTAATTTAATTTGCAATGTAAATCGCAACTGAACCAACAGTTGATGTGTGAGCCATCATTTTAAGCGGCGAATATGACTTTTCAATTCATTTTTCTGGGTTTACTGTTAGTGAATTTAGTTTCTATTGAGGCTCAAGATGGTTTCAGACTGCTTCGGAAGTGGTCTTTTTACAGCCGTTATAAACAATATTAAAGTTCCTATTGCCTGAAATTTTAAGGTTCTAAATTATTAAACGGTGAAGTGTTGAATGTAAGTTTTTGGCAGGTTGTAAAATATAAGCAAATTTTAAGAGAATAAACAATGAAGGCGAAGAGAAGAAGTAGGTAGGAAAAACTAGTAAACATAAACATTACTTCATATTATTTTGAAAAAAAGTTCCATTATTTAAATGGGTTTATTTTGTTGATACACATCACACTCAAATTATTCAATAAATTATGATTAATTCTAGATTATTGTTTCTTTAATAAAGTTTATTGTTTTACTTTAAAACAATAAAACGGGAAGTTCACTTTCAGAAATGTCGAATGTCAATAACATTAGCTAATTATTACACATAGAATTCTAAGAAAACCTTATTTCATTATTTCGATCAAAATATTGTCAAGCTTAGTATAAAACAAATGAGTGTGCCTATTACAATGTCTTCTTCAAGAGAAAAACCCCCGACTCTTGGCCTAACCGATATTACTACTACTTTGACTCGTTAACAATATAAAGTCAATACTATATAGATATAGTAAGGTCCTCAACATTCCAGAGCGTGTTTTGCACACGAATTAACCTTATTGTTACGTAACTGGGCCTCGGTTAACCACAGCTGCTTGTTAAAGCCCAAGTATAGAACTCTACCCATAGATAGGTGTCAATATCTGTGTAAGGATATCGGGGTTTTAGGTTAATCTAGATTTAGCTGAGCTGGTTTTGAATGACCTTTGTAAAGTGACTCTTTAAGTGCTTCGTTTTATATCATTTTTATAGAATCAATGCAGGGATTGGTATTTGCAGATTAAATATATGTTTTAATGTTAGTGAATAGCTAGCGTCCGAACTTCACCCAATTAATAATAATTTGCTTTAATTTACGTATATACATATATTTCAGCATTTTTTTGGTTACTTACTTAGTTATTTAAACATTACGGTAGTCATATTTGCTTTTACTTATTGATTACATAAACCGACATTAAATATGACATAGTTTTTTAAATGGTAAGTGCTTCTTGCGAAAATAAATAAATGCACATTAAAAGCTTCCGCCATGATTTCTGAAATTAAAAAAGATTAAGTTTAGTGCGAACATTATGGCAGAAGGATGATTTTTAGGCTCAAATTTATTTAGATGATACGATTTTATTGCTTAAATAGTTACATTTACACATATACACTTGGATAGAAGGAAACCATTTCGAAAACAGTGAGACTAAGCATCGCAATTGTGAATTTTTGGAGGGTCGCTTATTTGTTTTAAAAGCAGAAAATTGTATGTAAAATATCCTTATTTAATAACTCCTATGTGTTTATATTTGGATAAATCACGCTTGGGGAATGAATGTACAAAGAATTACAAATTAACCTTATAAAACCAACGTAAGTACCTTCAAACCAGGAAACATCAAACCGTAGCACCTACAGGTAACTAAATAAAATAACACTTGTTTTACTGATATTTCTGACAAGAAACCTTGAACTATACCATACATCCTATTCAAAATAAAGACCTTTCACGAATTTAAGTTCACCTTATGATTGGAGTAATCTTTGTTGTTTTGCCTCTATTCACAAGTACTCTATTCCCTGCATGTAGATTGAATATTGCTTACAGTTTTAAAACAACTCTTAAATAGTTCTCGATTCCAATAAAAATACAGTATTAAGAATCACTTTGATTAAGTTAATAGAAAGCAATGCTTTGTCTGTCTATTCTTTAGTAAAGGTTATTTTCATTTAAAACACTAATTTTAACAACAGATGTGTATTTAAATTTTCTTAATTTTGCATTCCAAGAAAAAACATAAATATTTGGCAAACCTTTAATACCCTCTTAGGTAAAAATTAGGAATCATTGTGTAAAAATGAAACGTTTAGTTAAAGAAGCTGCCACCACCTAAGCTAGTTATAACCACGCTAAAAATCACGTACGTACTTAAAATATCATTATTTATTTACTGTTAACTGTAATAGCAGCTGTTAGCAGTTAACTATTAATAGATATCAATAATAATGTCGCTATGACCCTAAGATAACCTTCTCGTCTGCGACGGTGTTAACTGCATGAAGTTAATGCTAAGTACATGATGTTATGCAAAGAAATTAACTAGGATTGTGTCAGGAGTGTTAATTAGTTAGATTAGAGACCATGTAAAAGTATACTTGCTTAACGACAATAGTAAAGATATGGAGATTGCATGGTCGTGTGTACGTTAGGGAATCAATTACGTTATTTGACGACCTCTGTGGTGCAGCGGTATATATGTTACGGCTAATACCCGAAGTGCGGCTACACCTAGTTTTAGCCGGTTAGAAGTGTTTTTGATATGGAAAACTGTAAAAAAAAATTTTTACCTATGTATATAAAAACTGGCACTCAATCATGAGTCGACGGAGTCCTGCTACGCGGGACTCCTTTTTCTGGGCGGTATCAAAAAAGTAACCTAACTAACCTAACCTATTGATGTTCTAACCGGCTAAAACTAGGTGTAGCCGCGCTTCGGGTATTAGCCGTAACATATATACCGGACTGTTAAGTGGATGGTTCCGGATTCGATCGATCCCGGGTCGGGATTTTTTTTGAAATTGTCGTGTCTGGGTGTAACTTGGTTCTCCCCTAGTCCATCGTGTGGTACCTATAGTACAAGCTCTGCTTAGTTTAGAGCCACACAGTTGGTGTATTAGTCTGGAGATTTATTCATTTATCTGGAGATTTAATAACAGGATTTGTATTCAAAGCATATTAACGTTAAGTTTATTTTAATTCAAGCTGTAACTGTATTTAAAAATGACTGCTGAGTATAAATCTATCTTAGTAATATGGGTTTAAAATTCGTTTATATTTAAGGTCATTATTGTCTATTTATGAAGTTGCTGCTTTTAGAAAGATCCAGAGCTGAAAGTTAGAGCAAAATTGGAGGCATTGCTTTAAGCACTTTAACGACAATTTAAAATACTTGGAAGTGCACGAGTTACATGAATTATTATCATATTATGAATGAAATATCTTAAGAATTTTCTGTGACTAATACAATAATGTACAAGTTTACAAGATATCTTAAGAGGTTATACGCTTATTATTAGCAATAAATATTAGTAATAAGCGTGTAAACTAGTTATTAGAATGATTTCAATTCATCAATGCAATAGGTATCCAACAAGATCATTATTATTAATTAAAATCAATGTTATCGTGTTATCGATTGTTATCGTTTCCTGATTTTGTAGTTACTATTTAAATCATTTAAATTAAATGTGACTCAAATAACTCTTTGATGCACTTGGAATATTTTTTTGTATGAATAGAACATACTTTATATTATACTGAACAGGCTTAGTTCTCGTATTTAGCAAGGATGAAGTATATTGGTCGGAAGAATGTTGTAGTGCTTATATCTAGTAAATTACTTACGAACTTTGGGTAGATATGAGGTTCAGCAAAATTTCAAAATATTAATTTGTTACAAAATGCTTATAAACGCGTACTTATTACAAAATCTAATAAAGAACTTCAAATTGTACACAATTACATATGCAGGAATTTAATTAATATGCTGTCCATTCAATTTATGCCTTATCGATTGGCAAACAACATAAAGCATATATTGCAATACACCCAGGAATTTAATACTACAAGCAAACATCTACATCATTGTCAATATTTAAGATTTAGAGGCTTCTACGCTGATTTATTAATGCTAATATTGTGATGAAACTTATGTTGCAACTACTAGCAGTATGGGAAAGATGCTACTGAATAAATCACACATTATTGATGAGCTGATTGCCAACTATCATATTTATTAACGATTTATGAAGGACAAATATTTTATACTTTGTTGTTAGCAATAAAAATATAAGGTGTTATAAATGATATTAAAGGTCATTTAGCGTAATAAATTATTAAAATCTTAATAACTTATTCTACCGTCAAGAATCATATTAAATTTAGATGAATCTGCAATTGCCGTGATTGCCATGGAGTCATCAAACATGTTTGTTTTTTTTTTTTTTTTTTTTTTTTTTTTTTTTTTTTTTTTTTTTTTTTTTTCTCAACTGAAGAATTACTTAGGATTAAAAAATGAATACTTATGTATGTCGGCAATATAGAACCTATAATATAGTTAAATCAAATTGTGTTTAGTTTTTTTTTTTTTTTTTTTTTTTTTTTTTTTTTTATTTTTGTGACGTTTCACTATATAGCAGTTTGTAAATGTACCTACCTACCAGCTACCTACCAGTAACAAAGAACTATCATCAGTTAACTGGCAAAGTGAAATCACCACGCGGACCATAAATGAAGCAGTAGGTTTCTTTTATAACTCCTTAAATTCTCTAATAGCTAAGTATGTTCCATCCAAGCTTATTAGGAAAACCAGATATCCAGTATGGTACACTAAAGCTTTAATCAAAATGATTAGGGAAAAATTCAAGTACCTCAATAAATTCAAAAAATATGGTAATCTAGCTGATGAATTGTCTTTCAAAGTTTTGCGCGAGAGAATGAAAAGGGTTGAGAATGACTGCTACTCTCAATACATTGACAGAATTGAGAACTCAATTAAAAATAATCCAAAATCATTCTGGTCATTCATGAACTCGAAAGCTAAGACTAAAAACATACCTAGCTTCATGACCCATAATAATGCAACTGCTTGTAATGGTGAGGAAATCAGTAAATTATTCTCTGACTACTTCTTGTCCACTTTTTTTTTTTTTTTTTTTTTTTTTTTTTTTTTTTTTTTTTTTTTTTTTTTTTTTTTTTTTTTGCCACCTTCTTCTTCCAATAATGATTCACTGGATCGTTCATTATCTGTTTCACATTTAACCATGACATCAATTGAGATTGATTGTAATGAGGTCCAAACCCTACTTAGATCGCTAGAAGAATGCGAGGTCCCCACCATGTGGAAGTCTGCCTTCATCACTCCTGTCCATAAAAAGGGATCTCGAACAGACGTTACCAATTACAGGCCAATATCAAAGTTATGCATACTGGCGAAAGTATTCGAACGTGTAATTCATAAACAAGTTACTTCAACTTATAAACACTTTTTCAGTCAAAACCAACACGGCTTCTTAAAAGGTAGATCAACAACTTCTAACCTGATTCTGTTCAACGATTTCTTGTCACAGGCCATGGATGGTGGTGGTCAGGTAGATGTTGTTTATACTGACTACACCAAATGCTTCGACAGAATCGATCACAGCTTGCTCCTGGCTAGACTGCGTGACTGTGGTATTGCTGGTAATCTACTTCGATGGTTTCAGTCATATCTTGAAAACAGAACTCAAGCGGTAGTTATCAGTAATTACGTTTCTAGCTGGGTAATAGTCCCCAGCGGGGTGCCCCAGGGTTCACTGCTGGGGCCCCTATTATTTATACTTTTTATCAACTACATAAACGGAAGCCTAAACAAGTGCGAACTTCTTTGCTTTGCGGACGACATGAAGTTGTTTAGTAAAATTAACTCAGATGATGATGTGATGGAAATGCAGGATGACCTCTCAGACCTCTACGATAACTGTAACATTCTGAAGCTTGGGTTAAATCCAAATAAGTGCTCCAAAATTTCTTACACGCGCAAGCGACAACCGTTTCAATCTCATTATTCATTTGGGGGGCATCCTATCGATGAGTTGAATGAAGTCAGAGACCTAGGCGTGATCCATGATTCTGAGCTGCAGTTTGATCTCCATATTTCCAGCATCGTGGCAAAGGCATATAGGGCACTGGGATTCATAATGCGTAGTTGCGCTGACTTTAAAAATATAAAAACTATCAAAATCCTTTACTGTACTTACGTGCGTTGTCACCTTGAATATGCTTCTGAAATATGGAATCCGTGTTATGGGGTCCACAGTGAACGCATTGAGAGAATTCAACGAAAATTTATCAAATTCATCTGTTTCCGCTTAAAATTTGTTTACACATCGGATCAATACTTACATTTTTGCAAGAAATTTCACTTATTACCATTGTATGCAAGGCGTAAAATAGCCGACATAACGTACTTACTTAAAATATTAAACTCTAGTGTTGATTGTCCTCAACTGCTTGAGAAAATTAAAATAAAGGTACCAACTAGGTCTCCGCGTCACCAGTATCTTATGCTTCACATTCCTTCAGCAACCACTAACTACAGGCAGAACTCCTACCTTCTTCGTGTTGCACATTCATTAAATAAAATCGGTGAGAACGTAGACATAGACTTATTTAACACTAGTATTGCTACGGCTCGTCGACTGCTTACGAATCTTTTCTTTGATGGTGTTATCGACAACTAATTGTTATTCTTTGTTTCATATGGCAGTTTATTTTTAAGTTTTTGATGCTACATGTGAGGATCAATAATTGGCTTTTTGTTTATCACTCTTATTTATATACACATTTTACATAAAGCTGTAGATCTTCCAGATTAATTAAATAAATAAATAAATAAATAAATAAAAAAAACATAATATGTTGACAAATTATTGCATATTATGGAATACTATAGTTGTAATATTCCCCAGCCATCTCCTTTTTTTCCGACGATTTGTCATTCGACGAAAACTTTATTTAACCACCTACGAATAGCCAGTTTCGTTTAAATTCATATTTGACATCTCATAATATTCACACGTGGTGTCTCAAAGTGCTTGTGAAATTGGAGTATGTAAACAAACGAAGTCGCTATGCGCTGGCGTCGTCGTCGCTTGCATCATCAGGCTGCCATGGTTAAATATAAAAAGGGGCAGCCCCCACAGTGTCTTTTCGAGTACGTCCCCGTCGTCTGCCCTGGACTCTCCCTACTTGGTGCGCGGTAACGCAGTGGCCAGTAGCGGTAGAGACAAAATCTCAAAGACAAAACTGTGCAGGAAGAGATGTATCCAAACATGGATAAATCTAAGAGTGCGGATCCCGCAACCCCCGGGAATCCCCCAAAAGGCCCTTCTCAGGGCCAGCCTGTAGAGGTGCAGGCTCTAGCGAGGTCGGCGAAGACGCCACCAGTAGCCCAGACGTCCTCGGACCTGTTTGTCAGGCCGAGTGAGATGTCGGATGGGAGTGTGTCCGACGCATCGGTGGCTAGCGATGCGTCGGACAAATGGACGCGAAAGCGGCTGAGGTCGCGCACGCGTGCGTCAGAGGGGTCCTCTGGGACGTCGTCCGTCAAGGCCGTCAAGGCCAAACGCGGCCGTAGTGTCCGCGGCAGAGGCCGTACTCCGCGGGGTGCTCCGAGGACGGAGCCCCCGTCGGAAAGCGAGGAGGTCGCGCCGAGCGAGGCATCGCGCGCGAGGTACTTGGCGGCGAGGAATACTCCTGCCGCCAAGAAAGACATGGGGAAGCTCGCGAGCATCCTCAAGAAGCAGGCGGAGGAGGAGGTGGAAGCCATTTTGGTGACCGCCAACTCCTCCAAGCTCACAAAGCCGGCTCAGGCGGCTCTCAGGGCCTCGGCGGCGTCGCTCGGCGAGATCGTCGCGGAGGCGATGAGTCGGGTGGCCTCAGATGAGACCAAGCGACTCGAGGCGATGGTAGAGGGCCAGAGCCGCGAGATCGCAGCGCTCCGAATGGAGCTGGAAGGACTCCGCCGTAAGGGGTCGGTGGCTCCTGCTGCCAGCGCCGGAGGTCCCTTGTCCCCGGAGATGCTGGAGGCGATTAGAGGGGTCATGCAGGAGGAGCGTGCTTTCGTGCGCTCCTGCCTGGCCGGAGTCGAGGACCGCCTCTTGCCGGCAAAAGTGGTCCGGCCGCCATTGGCGGCGAGCAAGGGTCGCTCGGGGGTGGTGGCCCCGGCGGCGGGCCCGGCGCCGGTTTCCATCCCGGCGTCGGCGTCCCAAAAGAAGAAGGCGGCCAAGAAGGCGGCGGCTCCGGCTGCACCGGCCCTTGTCCCGGCGGCCCCGATCGCAGGCCCGTCCGGCATCCAGTCGGCGGCGGTAGTGTCCTCTCAGGAGGACACAATGCTGCCCTCGGCCACAGAGGCCAACGAGGGGTGGGCCACAGTGGCCCGAAGGAAGAAGAAGGCGCCTCAGCCTCCTTCCTCCGCAACGCAGAGGCCTGCCAAAAAGGCGGCCCCTACTCCGGCTCCCAAAAAGAGCCGGAAGAAGAAAAAGAGCGCCGCCTCCAAAACGGCGGCAGTCGTCATCACCCTCTCACCGGAGGCCGTCTCGAAGGGCGAGACCTATGAGTCGGCGTTCATTAGAGCCCGACAGACGGTCCGCCCTTCAGAGATGGGTATAGAGAGGGTGACGTGCCGACGGACCCAAACGGGGGCTCGAATTTTCGAGTTCCCGGGGGCCGACCGGCAACAGAAGGCCGACGCCTTTGCCGCCAAGATGGCAGAGGCCATCGCCGACGTGGCCAAGGTGGCGCGGCCTGTCAAGACCTCGTCCCTCATAGTGTCGGAGTTGGACGACTCCGTCACTAAGGGCGAGGTAGCCGCTGCCGTGGCGGCGGCCGGGGGATGCGATCTGGAGGTCGTGAAGGCTGGGGAAATCCGGCAGGGCAGCGGGGGCATGGGCCGCATCCGGCTTCAGTGCCCCGCCGTCGCCGCTGAGGCCGTCCTCAAAAAGGGACGGTTACTCATCGGCTTTAGTTCGGCAGTGGTCCGGGCGCTGGAGGAGCAGCCAATGCGCTGCTACCGGTGCCTCGCGCTCGGACACGCCCGGCCGTATTGTCCCTCACCGGTGGACAGGTCGGATCTGTGCTTCCGGTGTGGCCAGGCCGGCCATCGGCAGGCCACCTGCACCGGGAGTCCCCACTGCGCTGTATGCGCAGCGAGTGGGAGGCCGACGGGCCACGTAATGGGGGGGGCTAAATGCAGCCCTCCCGTCAGGAGGGGAAAAGAGCAGGCCACCGCACGGCCCGCCCTTTCAGGTGCCCAGGTTCCCCCGGTCACCGTTGATGGAACGATGTCCGAGTAATGCCCAGTCTCGGACATCGAACCATTATGCAGGTTAACCTCAACCACTGTCAGGCGGCACAGGACCTAATGGTCCAAGTGCTAGCCGAGTGGTCGGGGGACCTTGCCGTGGTCGCCGAGCCGTTCAACTTCCCAGCCTCCTGGCTGCGGGACACGGACGGTACGGTGGCCATCGTGCCGCGGCCTTCCACGGACTCCCCGCCCCTCTCGCTCATAGAGAGGGGCCATGGATACGTGGCCGCCGCGTGGGGGGATGCCGCCCTGGTGGGCGTCTATTTCCCCCCAAAGCGTCCGGTCGTGGAGCTGGAGAACTATCTCCAGACTCTCACGGCGGCGCTTGCACGGCTGGGGAGGAGTAAGGTCGCGGTTCTGGGCGACCTGAACGCCAGGTCCGTGGTCTGGGGAGACCACATCGACCATCCCCTGGGCCGCTGTCTTGCGGCCTGGGCGGCGTCCACTGGATTGGTGCTCCTCAACCGGGGAACAGTGCGCACGTGCGTGCGCCACAACGGGAGCTCGGTGCCGGACGTCTCGTTCGCCACTGCAGCCCTGGCCGCGCTCGTGCGCCGGTGGGAGGTGGACGTGAGGGAGAACCTATCCGATCACAGGTATATTCGGATAGAGTTCTCCACTCAGTGTCCACCAGTGGGGGGGGGAGCGGGAAGGAAGAAGGTCCTTCCCGCGGTGGGCCCTGTCGCGGCTGGACCGCGTCGCGGCCACGGAGGCGGCTTTCGTTCAGGACTGGTTTGCTCCGTCAACCAGTCCGGACGTCGACGAGGCCGCCCTCCAACTGAGG
Organism: Emmelina monodactyla; assembly: GCA_916618145.1. NCBI lineage: Eukaryota > Metazoa > Arthropoda > Insecta > Lepidoptera > Pterophoridae > Emmelina > Emmelina monodactyla. The sequence continues at coordinate 2,941,969 of OU745319.1, forward strand.
GAGGCAATGACCGAGGTGTGCGACTCCAGCATGCCTCGGTCGCGACGGCCGCCGCCCAAGCGCGCGGTCTACTGGTGGTCGGCGGAACTCGCCGGCCTCCGGGACGACTGCGGCGCCGCGAGGAGGGCCTTCCAGCGGGCCCGCCGCCGCGCCAACCGTGATACCGCCAACGAGGACCGCCTCTATGCCTCCTACGTGGAGGCCCGGCGCGTCCTCAAGGTGGCAATCCGGGAGGCCAAAAAGGCGGCAAGGCTGGAGATGCTGGCGGGATTGGATGCCGATCCCTGGGGCAGGCCGTATCGGGCGGCGCGCAATCAGCTGCGTCCGATCGGCCCCCCCCGTAGTCGAGGCCCTCCAGCCGGCCTTGCTGGAGGAAGTGGTCCGGGGTCTCTTCCCGGACCGCTCGCCGGACTTCGTCCCTCCCCGGATGGCCCCGCTCCCGCGAATGGGCCCTCCGGCCGACGCCGGGATTCCCCCGGTGTCGGAGACGGAGTTTGCCTCGGCGGCGGCCCGCCTCCGGGGCAAAAAGACGGCGCCGGGGCCAGACGGCGTGCCGGCACGGGTGGTGGCGATAGCCACCGCCCAAATGGAGCGACGTTTTCGGGACCTCTTCGACCGCTGCTTTGCGTCGGGGAGGTTCCCGAAGGTGTGGAAGGAGGGGGTTTTGTGCCTCCTCCGAAAGGTGGGTCGGCCGGAGGATTCGCCCTCCGGCTACCGGCCGATCGTCCTCCTGGACGATGCGGCCAAGCTCCTTGAGAGCGTGATCGCGGCACGCCTCAAGGAGCACCTGGGGGGGACCGGCCCCGACTTGTCCGAGGCCCAGTACGGGTTTCGGACGGGCCGGTCCACGGTGGATGCGCTTCTGGAGGTGAAGCGCATCACCCAGGAGGGGGCGAGGGCGGGGGGAGGGGTGATGGCGGTGTCTTTCGACATAAAGAATGCCTTCAACTCCATCCCCCACGCCACAATATTGGAGGCGCTCCGGTATCACGGAGTGCCTCCATACCTGAGGGCCCTGCTGACGGACTACCTCCAAGGCCGGGAGGTACTGTTCGTCGGCAGGGACGGCCGCATGAGGCGGCGGCCGGTGGAGTCGGGCGTTCCGCAGGGGTCGGTCCTAGGACCGCTCCTGTGGAATATGGGCTACGACTGGCTCCTCCGGGGCGCCCTTCCCGATGGCGTTGGTGTCGTCTGTTATGCGGACGACACCCTCGTCACGGCGCGGGGGCGCAATTTCGGGGAGGCGGCCGACCGGGCGTCGGTGGGGGGAACCCTGGTCGCCCGTCGTATCGGGCGGCTGGGGCTGGAAGTGGCGCTCCCCAAAACCGAGGCCATATTCTTTCATGGGCCTCGGGGGGAGCCGCCGCCGGACGCCCACGTCGTGGTGGCCGGCAGGAGGGTGGAGGTGCAGGCCCAGATAAAATATCTGGGCCTAACCATATCCTGCCGGTGGAAGTTCGCGGAGCACTTCCGCCTGCTCCGCGAACGCCTCCTAAAGTCGGCGAGGAGCCTTAGTTGGCTCCTCCCAAACATCGGGGGGCCTGCTGTGGCATGCCGGCGCCTTTATGCCGGCGTGCTACGCAGCATGGCCCTTTACGGTGCGCCCGTGTGGGCGCACGATCTGGTGGCGACTAACCGTGCCCTACTCCGTAAGCCCCAACGCGCCATCGCACAGCGAATGGCGCGGGCTTACGGCACGGTTAGTCACGGGGCGGCATGTGCCATGGCGGGCACTCCGCCATGGTACTTTGAGGCCGAGGTGCTGGCCGCCGTCTACCACTGGACGGCGGACAAGCGGGCTCAGGGGGAGCCCGCAGCACCGGAAGAGAGGGTCGCCGTCTGGCGAAGGGCCCGCGAGGTCATGTTCCGCCGGTGGACGGCGGAGATGGCCAACGCGGACGACGGGCGGTGGACCCTGGACGCCGTCGGTCCAGTCATTGAGGGATGGATCGACAGGAGGCATGGGTTCCTCACCTACCGTCTGGTGCAGGTCTTGTCCGGGCATGGCAGCTTCGGACATTTCCTGTGCCGGATTCAAAGGGAGGAATCCACGGCGTGCCACCACTGTGGCGCGCCGGACGACACAGCGTGGCACACCCTGGCCGAATGTCCGGCCTGGGATGTGCCACGTCGTCGCCTCCAGGCGTCCGCTGGCCCGGACCTCTCGCTGCCCGGCTTGGTGTACGCCATGCTGGGCTCCGAGGCGGTCTGGGTCGCGGTGGCCTCTTTCTGCGAGGACGTCATGTCGCAGAAGGAGGCTGCGGAGCGGGTGCGTGAGAACGATCCTCTCGCGCCCCCGCACCGCAGACGTCGAAGGGGCCGGACGAGGCGCGATCGCGCCCAAGTCCAGCCTGGTGGTGGCCAGTGGGCGGGGGACGTGGGAATCCACCTGCCCGCATTGCACGGTCCACCACCGTCGACGGGTGGGAACAATCGGGCGCTCCCGGTCGTTCCCACAGGCCCCCCCTTCACCGCGGGGGGGGTCAAAATGGGCCCGTCGTGCAGTAGACGGGCCCATCGCCGGTGAAGTCGTGGCGTAGGGCCGCCGGTCCGGGCCCCACGGCTTCACCACCAAGGCGAAGACGGAGCGCCGCGGTGTTTTAGTGGGTAGTCCCCTGGGCGACGTGTCAGTTGCTCAGGCGGGAGTCCCACACACGCCCCCCGCCACCCCGGTGGGGGGTACGGTGCGTAAATGCATTTCACCGCGAGAACAAAAAAAAAAAAATGGTTAAATATAAAAAAGGATTATATGAAGATAGATTTCGGTATGACGATACTTTAATGTCAGATTTAAATCATATTTTTTATTATTAACGTTTTTTCTTAGATAAATAGGCAACTTTTCATTAAGATTTGACTTTACTGTTAAGTTATATTCCGAAGGTACGTAAAAGCATACTGGACACTTTAAAGCAAGATTTAAGTAACTTTAGTGTACAACAACTTTTTATTTTATATTTTGTGAGTTGTAAATACAGACCGAAGACTCCAGCAGAATCTTAAGATCACTCTCATGTTACGTCATCAACTTCAGTTCTAACAAAGCGCCCACCACTCACCGCTGAACGTTCTAACACCCCGCCACTTAAACCCACTTTTCGTTCTTTCAAACTTTTAAACTATCAATCCATAATACACTCTATTCCACATCCAAATAAGAGCTTCTTTCTTAACCATGTGTAGGAAGCCTATTGAATAATGCTTACATAAGTTTATTGTTTGATTTGAATGTGTTAATCCATTGAGAACCTATTTGCCATCAATGATTTCGCTAAGTTGATGTGATGTGGGCCGGCCCTTTCTCTTATAACAATACTTAACTGGTTATGGAAGGTACTTCAGTTTCATTGATGGTTTTTATTATAGAGGTAATAACCGGTAAAATGAACATAAAAAAATCAAAAGGTCTGAGAGAGTTTATTCTTAAAAATGATAATATGAGCTACAGCATGTCTAGTACAAATAAAATACAAATCGTAGGCACCAATTACAAAAAAGCCTTCTAGTTTTTTAGAAATAATGGTAAATAAATAATATATATAGTTTTTTTTACACTAGAAGTACCACTTTCTTAATAAAATATCAGGCGATAAGGTTACGAAATTCAAGACAGAATATTAAAAGTTTTAACCTTTTATCTTATTTTACGATATAAATTTTGTGATTTCTAATTCGTTTTAAAAGAACTTATTCAATTAAAGTTTGTCGAAGTAAAAACTTTTTTAAGACCAGAAGCTTTTATTAGAAGTTTTAATATGCAGACCACCCGTGGCGTAATTACTTCCCCACGTCACTTGTCAACAATGAAGTGACGTGAGAAAATATTTGATCCCTAAGAAAAAATGTGCCATAACTCTAATATGGTATACCATGTTAGGGAAGGTGACAAATGACTCCTGAATGTGTAGTCATGCGGTATGCAAAACTCTTAACGGTATTTTCTTGGTCTGGGAGTAATAAAATGAATTGTTTGGACATGTGATAATGATGTTCACTATTTAACAAAGAATAGGTAAGTAGCAGGTAGGCCGAGAGGGAAATGCCGGCGACTTTTCGGCAGCCTTAGTCAAAAACAAATAATTGCATACCACGTGCTAGCGTAGCAGAACTGTTGATGCCGGCGAGAGTGCTTTTAGAATCTCCTTAATATACCACATCTCCTTAATATACACTTAATATACCACCACTACACCTTAATAACTAGCCTCTTGATTTCCGACGTGTTTGCGACACTTATACCTACTGACTGTGTCAAAAGTGTAGTTTACCTAGTACCTAAGACCGTATGAGATCGAGATAAATAATAAATATTACAAAGGGATATTTTATGTTGATTAACATGTGTTACAACATCCCAAGTCTTAAAATGACCGAATCAAGGTTCTTGCGGTCATGTCATTCGCGGTAATATTACAGAGACTAAAATATTACCAAACAACAGTTACACACATGACAAAACTAACAACCTATTGTACTCAGTTTTCAAATCTTAAACGTTCCCAAAGGTTGCCACAATTTCTATTTCATAAACTTATAGGTCACTGACAATAAATAAATTTAGGTAATTCTGTAGTGCTATTCAAGTTTTATACAATGACTGTTGTCGGTTGATGCTCAATTGTTTGGCAATATCGTCTTTTAAAATATGATGCAAACGATTAGGAAAGAAGTAAACGACAATGCGTAGATTGTAAATACGATCAATCAAGAGCAAATTGTCAAGATTAGCTGGAAAATGACTCGTTTCAACCAATGACTGTGCATCTGAACAATTGTTGCTAATTTTATTGTATGAAATCGTAGGTACTATTTACATCTTATCTCTATCTACCGTTCTCTAAAGAGTATCAAATAAAAAAAATGTTTACAACTTTATGTATACTATGCAGGAACTGCATCTCCTTAAAGCACGAAACGAATATTGACACAAATAATAAAAAAGTATGAAATTAAACAGACACACAGTTTGGTAAGAACAAATAACTTACTCATAGACTAATTTAAATGTAATGTGTAACAGCTCAAAAATGCACTTACTAAAAAAATAGAACATCCAAAAATGTTTTCTCGTATTTCTACGTTTACCTTATCTCGCTTTCTAATCACAAGAAGATAACGTGACAAACAAACAATCACTGAGTTACATTTGCACAATTTTGGACAATAAAGTTGTAAGTTTTGTCATAAAGTTTAAGTTACGTAACTTCGATAGTATTTTAACGATAAGATAAAACTGAGTTATTTACGATGCTTTTAGATGGTTTAAAGCAAATGTCTTTTACTTTCACTCATTTTAACTTAATTGTTAACTTTTATTTATTTATTTATTTATAATTTATGCATTTACACAAAAAAGATAATACATAATAGAAACAGAAAAACATGAGTAAACACAAAGGTACTGCTTATTTCAGTATGAAATCTCTTCCAGCAGACCTGTTGTTGGAGAGCACGGAACAGAGAAGTAGATGGAAAGGCCATAGGACCAACTTACTAGCGAAACCGCTGTCGCCAAAACTCACACATGGGACTGATAATAAACATAGTCACTACATGTAAACAATTGTTTTAATTGGTCGCATATCCTTAGTGCCAGAATGACTTATTTCTAAATGCTGTCAAGCAAAAACACATCTTGATAGTGATAAATAGAGTTCACTTTACTAAAACCCATAATGTATTTACGACCTTCTGCAACTTACCTCACGATCGCGCTGACATACAAAAAATTCAACTACTTAACAATAGATGGCGTTCCTACATTTAACAATGTAAATTGAACTTTATTCCTTGGCAAATAAAGTTCATGTTTACAATTGTTATGTTTTATGTTGCTTTAAAATGTCTTACGGAATAGAAAATTACGTAAATTATTATAATAAAATGAAATAATGCTTACAGATGATACGAAATGCTACCATGGCTGATGTTTTTAGTGCGGCTTTCATTTTTGCACTCCAAAATGGAGCAGTATGGCATATTTTCAGCGCAATCCTTTATTTCGCTTAGTAAACACAATCGTCTTATCTTATCAAGGCTATGCGGCGAACTGAGCTAGGTTTTGCGGAGCTCCGCGTATATGTGACACACGCGCCACGCCCACTTGCCACTTCTACTCGTTTTTTCTGTTCTGTGTTGGAGAGATAGTGAGAAATGCAATATTGTGTGTAGCATAATTAAATTAATTAAAATTAAGTATATATAATATAATACATACATATACAATACAATACATACATACATAATACATACATATATAACAATATAATACGTATATTATATACAGTAATATAAAATACCAAATAGATAGATTGCATAATTAGATAAGAAAGCTTAATAATAATAATATACTAATCGTAAGAGAGGGATAAAAAGTGCGATCTGACTCTTTTCTTAAATAAGGAGATAGTTTTGATACCGCGAATTTCAACCGGAAGTGAGTTCCAAAGTCTGACTGCGTACACTGTGAAGGAGTAGGAGTAAAAATCAGTGGAATGGGTGGGTACGGTGAGAAAGTACATCTTGAGAGGCCTACAAGTAGCGTCCTCAGGATGATTGAATGAGAAGCGATCTCGGAGATATGAAGGATAGTTGGGATTATGGAGGACATTATGAAGTAGGCAAAGAATACGAGCGTTTCTGTGAAATCGAATTGGGAGCCACTGGAGTTGCTTGCGAAAGTGAGAAACATGGTCGAATTTTTTAAGGTTAAACACAAATCTAATGCATAGATTTTGCAAGCGTTCCAGCTTATTTAAGAGCTCCTCAGTGGCATCAGGGTAACACGCATCCGCATAGTCTATGATAGGTTGGATTAGGGACCGAGCAAGTGAAATTTTGGTAGATAGAGGCAAATAGGTTTGAAGACTCTTCAACGAATGAAATGAGTAGTGCACTTTACGACTAATCTCGTTAACATTCAAACTCCATTTTAGGAACGAATCGAATGTTACACCTAAGTTTTTAGCGGAGTCTGCAATGCTAATCGGGACAGCATCCAGTAAAATGGGTGGTAAAGATGTCAAATCGAGCCGACTACGCATTGTTCTACTTCCTATAATCAATGCCTGGGTTTTTTTAGGATTAATGACTTGACCAAATGATCTAGCCCAACCACTAATACTTTCCAAATCAAGGTTAATTGAGTGAATCGCAGAATTGATGCCAGAAGGAGAACAATGACGATAAATTTGCAAGTCATCCGCATAAAGATGGAATTTGGAGGATATAACTTGGGTTACGGTGTTGATGAAAATGGAGAAAAGTAAAGGAGATAGGACACCCCCCTGCGGTACACCCGCGCTGAGGTTCGACCAATCAGAAAAAGACTCATCAAGGCGAACACGTTGCGAGCGACCACGGAGGTAGGAGTCAAACCATGATAGGGCAGGAGAGGAAATGTTTAAGGATTTAAGGATACCGAGGAGAACGTCAAAGTCCACAGAATTGAAGGCGCTGCTAAAATCGAGTAGGATAAGGATGGTTAGGGACTTATTTTCCATGGCCCAGCGGATGTCATCGGTGACATTGATAAGTGCTGAGACTGTGCTGTGGCCAGGACGGAAACCGGATTGGTAAGGATTTAAGAGATTGTGATGAGATAGGAAATTGGATAGTTGGCCGTGAACTAAATGTTCAAGGACCTTGGATAGGAATGGCAGGATTGAAATAGGGCGAAAATCAGATAAGGTAGTAGGATTGGATACCTTCGGTAAGGGTATAAGATGGGCATGTTTCCAGGATAAAGGAAAAGTAGAAGAGAAAATGGAGCAATTAAAGATATGGGTTAGGACAGGTAATAGTAAGTGAAGGATAGGAGTGACCATTTTAGCGCATAACCCATCGTGTCCAGCAGCAGCAGAACTGATAGACAAGACTGCTTTCCTGACGTCTTCCTCTGACAAGGTGGAGAAAATGAAAGGAGGGTGAAGGCAAGGAGTATTGGAAAGATACTTCAGTGTCTCAGACCTGACATTAGGATCCAAAATAACAGGGGGTGAGGAGAAATGATTATTTAAAGACCCTAAGTCAAGGTCATTGACTGAATTTGTAGTACATTTGCCAATACCATAGGATTTTAGGAAATTCCAAACTTCTGCGGGACTGCGATTATGTAATGAAGAGTAAAAATAACGTCGTTTAGCATCACGGCATAGGCGATTACAGTTATTGCGTAACATTTTAAAACGATTGAGATTAGAGTCAGTAGGGAAACGCTTATAACGCCGTTTAGCCGTGTCTCGAGCAGCCATAGCATTTTTCAACACATCAGTTATCCAAGGTGCAGGATTGCGCTTTAATTTAATGCGCTTTAAAGGTGCATGATAGTTAAAAATGCTAAGAAGTGCATTGGTAAAATGTTTGACCTTGTCGTCTATGGTGCTGCCATCGAATACCGAAGACCAATCAATACAACTAACATCACGTTGAAGAGCCTCCAAATCAACACTCCTGTAGCTACGAAGGAGAATGGACTTAGGAGTGCGTTTAGGAGGGCGGATACGATAAGAGAGGAAGATGAAATCATGATAGGAGAAGGAGGCCGTAAGTTGGCTGTGGAAGGAAACGTTTTTGGGAGAGGAAACAATCATGTGATCGATAAGGGATGGTAAAGAGTTAGGGAAATTATGCGTAGGAGACAAAGGCAGGATATCAAGGTTAAGGCAGGAAAGGAGTGACAGCAGTTTACGTGAACGTAAATCTTGTTTCAATAGGCAAGTGTTGAAATCACCCATGATTATCACATGATCGTACGAAGGACACAGCTCATTTAATAGGTTTTCCAACGAACTAAAATAATCGATGTGACAATTAGGGCTATAAAACACTAGGAGAAGAATTTTGGAGTGTTGTAATGACAGTTCAACAGCCAGATGTTCGGCAGATTCAGAGTAGAGGGAGGGAGAAGTGCTAACAACCTTGTAGGGGATACTACTGCGGATATACATAGCGACTCCACCACAACCCTTTCCAGTTCTGTCATTACGAACAAGGACAAATCCAGGAAGAGGAAACTGCGTAGAAGGCAGGGAAGGTTTGAGAAAGGATTCGGATATTAACAACGCGTCTAGAGGTAGGTTACTAAACGATGCCAGAAGATCTGAGTAATGACAAGAAACACTCTGTATGTTGATGTGACCAATATTAAGATTTTTGGGAAATATGGACAAAGAAGAGGATATTTGATCATGTAATGAAATTGGGGAAGAGAAAGTACCGTCAGCACTTATGAAACTACACGAGGAAGAAGAGCAGGATACAAAACTATCATTCATGGTATATAAATAAGTAATAAAATAAACATATAAATAATAAATAAACGTAAATACAAAATATATTTAAATTTATATAATAATAAACACAAATACTTAAGTATAAATAAATTAATGTAAAAGAAATAATAATAATCTAATAAATAAAACTTATACTAATGTTCTATATTGCAAAACTGCAAAACTCTTCTGCAGCTGGTTGGAAGAGATTTTAAAATCACTATTTATGTAAAATTACAATTAAACAAAACTAAAACAATAAAAACTTAATACAAAATGAACATAGGGACAGTAAAATAAAAATTGGTGGAACACAGACAAAAATACTAATATGGCAACACAGACAACTTTGACAATTAAGGACATGACAAGACATTGACAGACAGATTGCCTACAAATAAAACAAAACTAAATGAACGAAACAAAACAAGTTAAATTCTGACTTTAGTCATGGATGAAGGAGTAAAAGGATAGACAATAGCCATACAAAGTAGCGTATATCAAAAAAAGTAGTATAAATCTAGATGGCGCTATACATTTCAATTTATAAGGTTAGATGGCGCTAGCAATTTGTCATTAAAATAGGTCAATTTAGTTTTGTAGAAAAAATAAATCTAAATTAACTAGATGGCGCTAATACAATAAACATTTTCATACGAAATCCCAGTGATGCCATTAAAAAAAACAATCAGCTGCACAAAGTTGATAGGTGACGTTTATAAATTAGCTTTTGTCGAGTGCTTTTTAATCTTTATCGCCGCATCTACATCTATACGTATAAGCTATAGTCCATTATAGAGTGTAAGGTCTACAAATTACACACACATTGACAATAAATGTATAATTTGTAACAACTTTTTACTTTTGTCAACCTTAACATTTTTAAAAACATTAGTTGAAATGCGAGTTAACTATGAAAACATGTTGAACATTGAGTGTGAAACGAAAATAACCAAATCCTTCAATGATTGAATCATTTGTTTCGTACTTTGTGGTTCGCCTATGTTGAGATTGATTAAGTTGATTTCTAAGTTTTATAATAAGTATGCAAGCTGATATAAGTACGCAGGACAGAATGCGTACTATCGAAATGGATACAATCATTACAATAGTATAATCCAATCCAATTTTGTCTGTTGTAAGTATGTTTGTCCGCTAAGGAGATAGCGATAGCGTGGTAAGTGGATAAACCACGAAATGGATTTTAATGCGGTTTTTGCCATCTTTTAGGTATTTTTTTCATGTCTATCCTTACTAAATATAATATTTTAAATGTGAAATGTGTTTGTCTGTTGGTATGTTTGCTTCACGTAAAAACGGCTGAACCGATTGTCTTGATTTTGGAATAGAGATAGTTCGACACTCAGGGAAGAAAACTTAACTTCTGGAAATAGCCTCATTCCCACGGGAAAAGCTATTTAGCTTACCGTAAAACCGCAGGGCGGAAAGCTATATATCATATACTAGTGACTCAATACATGATATTACTCAAACACCTCACGAGACTCGATTTACTGTAAGTATGAAATATTTGGAAACAACATTTTGTTATAAATGTCAAACATTACCTAAATATATTTGTAAACAAGTGTAAAATAAGCTTCTTCATTACATAGTATAAATCCAAGTCGCAAATTCTGTCTGTTTGTATATTTGTCCGCTATCTCCTTCTAAACCAGTTGACAGATTTTAATGCGGTTATCGCCATTTTTTAGGTTTTTTTTCATTTAAATTTGTAAATAAAGAACATGCAGAAAAAGATTTTTAAATAGCCAAGATTCCGGGTTTCGGGACAAGTCGTTACACCATTGCGAAGCGTGGACGGGTCGCTAGTATTTTATATAAATAAACTTTCTTGGTTATTAATTCTTTAGTTATTTTGGTTATTAATTCATTTAGTTATTAATTCTTTCTTTACGACTTAAAAAGCAAAATGAATGAAACTCATAATAAAAATACAATATGGTTAAGATTTTAACTAGGGTAACATGATTCTAGGACGAAATAATAACTCTGAGACCATTAGATTGTTTTAGCGATTGTATAGATGAATAGAAGAAATAAAACAACAACCACAATATTTTATAGAATAGTGCTGAACCTTAAGTCTCTCAAATTAAGGTTGAGAATGGTGTCGGTTAGAGTGTAGGAGATCCGAAAAAAACCTCTTGGTTTTTAAGAAAATGTTGTAACAACCACAAAAAATTATAAAAATATATTGAGCTTTAAAACTGTCGAGTTAAGGTTGATATTAAGAAGTAGTAAAATAGTAGTTTACTAACGTTAGTGTGTGTGAAACTGTGAATATGACCACTGGATGCAATAATGTTTGTCAAATATGTGGACTATATTATGGACTCTTGCAGCTTACCGTACCTACTTTTGTGTAGAAATATTTTAGGGCTTAATCAAATATCAATTTTGTTATAGATAACGTTTCTTTCTATTCATAAAAAAATGTACATTCCCTGTATGTTTAGCATACTATGTGTTAAATGGTCACATTTAGATTATCCTGGCTAAGTTTTCTGGGAATTGTAATAGACCACCCTCAAAAAATAAGATGTCTGGTATTGTTTTTAGCTTAGCCTTCCCCAATTTTAATAATTATACTTATTTTGATACACCTAGTGAGTATATAACCATTCATTCTATTATCATTGTCTACTAAAAATCTATGGGTATTTCAAGTAGGTAGGTATACAAAAACCTATTACGCGTTTATAAATTTGTATCCGTTCAGAAAACGTATGGCTGGCCGGCCGGGCGGCCCAGTGTTCACAACCGTAGGTACTATTATTTTTATGCCTAGAACGATATCAAATAAGTATTAAACGCAGATAGAATGAAGATTTTTAACTAATTTGGGAGACTATTTCATACTTACATTTTCGACCCCATTTTAGTAAATACGATATGATTGATCAATTTAGCAAAAATACATCATTAAACATTTTACAGATGTTGTACGGAAACGGCCTCACTATAGGTTGGGAACACTGCGGGCGGTAGACATTTGCAAAAGTAGACTGAAATTTGTCAGTTTCACTTTTATCAAGTTCTGTTCATGCCAGTAAAAAAAATCGACTTAAATCATAAATTTTGTATTTATATTTTTTGGTTTAAATCGACATTTATTGGTCTTAAATAAACAATTGGTTTAATATTTTAATATGTAAAGCAAAAATAGTTTTACTACAACGCCATCTAGCGGGTGTATTATAACTAAAATTGGTTAAAATATACAAATTTGTGTTTTGAGACTAGTAATGTCATCTATCGAAAGTTTGGGAACTAAAAAAAAGTATACGCTATTTTGTATGGCTATTGTCTATCCTTTCACTTCTTCATCCATGCTTTAGTATAAAAATTATATGGTATAATAATGAGCTGAAGTTCAATGTCGGCGTCTAGTCTTCCTCGGGGATATTGCTTTAGGCTCAGATAAATGTGAAACAGCAACATTGTCGGGTGGAAGGTTGGGAAACTTGAGTTGCAAGGCCTCAAGAGCCGCAACAGTCTCAATCTTTTGACGGGACTTATCCGGAAGATTTATAAATATGTTCCCATCAGCTGACCAACAATTCGTAATGCCAAAGTGCTTTCTAGCCGTCATAAAGATAGAATGCCTGGTCTTAGTAAGGAACTCGGATAAAGTTACACCTGAACCTTTGAGTGAAGTTTTACTATCCCAAGCGAGCCGTCGGTGTTCGACATCATTGAAACGCACAAGGATAGGTCGTATCTTTTCATTGGTCTGAGCGCCCAGACGGTGACAGACTTGCAGGTCAGTCTTCTTAAAATCAACAAGTTTGAGTTGTTCGGTTAATAGTTTACTGACCGTATCTAATAACTTTTCACCTTGTTTCTCAGGCACCCCATGGAACAAAAGCACTTTTCTGCGCAGGACAGTTTCATGTTTGTCCAGACCATGGGACAAAGCTTCAACCTCCTTCTGCAACCTGGTGAACATCTGCCAAACCAATGTTTTGAACTCGCTGAACTCCTGAGCAAGTGAAGCTACATCAGAATGGGCTGCCGATGTTCCAGTAACTTTCTTCAGCTTGTTCTCGTATTCCCCCATTCGTGATTCAAAGAATTTTCCAAGAGCGTCCATAATGGTGGTGTTGTTGTGAAGTGATTGTGAAGTGACAGTGATTTCGAAAACAAAGGAGACTTAGTAGAATAGACCACAGGAGAGTTCCACAACTAGCTTAAAACATAGATTTTACTATATTTTAACTTTAAATATTAAATATAAATAAAAACGAGAGCACACAAAAATTGCCTGTTAACGCCGCGAGATCTACCCGCTTTTTTCTTCTTTATTGCTTTCTTGATGTAAAATTTTCTGAACATTAAATTAATTGGTATGGATATACTAATATGAAAGTTACAGTATTGGGAAGTTTTTACCTATTACAAAAGAAAGCTTAAAATAAATTAAATATTTACAGGAAGTAATCCAATCTATAATTTATAGATTTTGTAACATTTTGATAAGATGTCCAAATTAGAATGTTTTCAAGATCTTAGCCGACATTTTAGATAGCACTCACACTCACATCTACATACTATTGCTATTGTTAAGAATTGAATAGGTGATTCTTCTCTTAAGAGCTACATAAACTTAAGATCGGTCTGAACACTACACCCATTAGTGTTTTGGAGATAAGTGCGGTAGGTCCCGAACCTATGAGGAATGTCGAAATGTTTCACGGTTATCGGTCTTCGAATGACAGGCGAGGACAATAGGATATACTAGCTTGGCCTGCGCATGCGACGCTGCTTTCTTTAATATAAAAAAAATAAATTTCTAGCTTTGGAATAGGACTTTCCCATGGATTATCTAAAGTAACCTGGTTTGGATGCTACTTGCATATGGCGATTTGTAAACGTAAAGTGGCCAAAACAGCTTGAACGTACATAATTACAACACTATCTTTAACATCGCTAATAATAGGGTAATTTTTGACGATTTATAATATTTTTGGAAGTATTATATTAAAAAAGTCGTTAAGTATCTCACATTACAGCCACACAGACATACATTCCATGTTCAATAATAAGTAACACGGCCGATATTGTACTGTACGTGGTCTATTATCCCTAATGCGGGTAGGGTTACGCCGGGTTACCTTTATAAATGGAATGTTCTTAAGATAAATTGATTCGGATTATGAAAGAAGAGTGACGGATGTCTCCAATTTTTTTTTTTTTTCGAAGGCAAAGGCAACGCATTCGTAGATCTAACATAGATGGTGCAGCTATAGATTTTTTAATGAACTATTTTGTTGTTATACGCTTTAACGGTCTAAGCTGTTATTGTGTTGAAAAACGTTTTGGCTTCTTCTTCCATACGTTTTGCTTTTATATTTTATTTTAGAAACAGTTTTTTACTCGAAATAAAGAAAACATTATGCTATAAAATTACTTTGTAAATTCTTTGAATAAAGTCAAGATAACTAAAACCGTTACTATCATCGTAACTAAAACATCTGTTCACACTTCGAATTCGAATACTATCTTCATCTCCACATTCGGAACAAAAAAGCAATTGTCCAACACTTCCTTATTTAACCCTCAATCACAAACAACAAATAACGGTAAAAGCACAGCCACCTCAATTATAGAAAAACCATTATTCACCCACTGTCCAAAGACACCACCCCTATACAAGGTAAAAAGGACGAGATAATGCCTGCAAAGTAAACAAGAGAGATTCCGATCATTAAAGTGACACAGGGAATTAAAAAAAAGAAAAAATAAATAGTAAGGTAGGGTGTACATTGAACGAATTGAACAATGGGGATAGGAACAGTGGCTATGAAGCAGCGGGCTCCTCGTGGGAATAGGTACCTACTGGCGGGATTGCAGCCCTAGCGGATTTGCATGGACTCAATTGGAAAAGGGCGATTCTGGTTTAGGATTAGTAAGTATTTACTTTTAGGACAAAAGGTACAAGTTTAATTCATCATATAGTTTGAAACATAGTTTGCACGTGGAAATGAACCAAGAAAGTTATGCAAAATAGACACCTACAGAATTTGTTAAAGTAAAAATAGATTAATTATACTAACCTAAGTAGATTTGTTATACTAACCTATACGAAATGTTTAACTTGTTACAGTGGCCTGACACGCGTTAATTTTACCCAGCTGCCAATTAACATTTTTCTAGAGTTTTGTAAGAGAGATATTTGACAGGAATCGCCCCAGCATTGCTTCCCGCACAGGAACCTCTAATTTGGCGAGTCGGAACTATGAATATCAAATAAACCGAATGCTTGGCATTATGCGTTAATGATTCGGAATACAGCATTAAATAATAATGTTCACAATGAAGGGTATTGTACAATACAGTTTATAGCGACTCATGAAATAGTCAAACAGGTTTTAAACAAGCAAACGGTATTTGAAGACCAGAATTTGCATAATTATTAGGTAGGTTCTTTTATGAGCATAAATAATAAATAAATTACTGTTTAGCAATTGAGAATTGTAATCTTTGATGGCAAAGGGTTTGCATTTGGTACTTCGTGGGTAGGTACTTCCTACCAATAGGAACACACACAAGTAATAAGTAATGACATATATTTCTCTGTATTGACGTTTATTTAGTCGAATTCTTCCACATAAATTGTGTATAAAATTCATGAAACATGATATAAAACTATTAAAAAAAGTTTCTAGTTTTCATGCTCAAGTAATCTATCTAAGTGATGCATGTTTTTCGCTCTAATTCCGCCAATACTTGCATTCTTGCACATCAATTGGCAATTGGTACTCCAAACCTATGATTTATTATTTACATTCTAACGATATGTATGTGATACGTGTTGTTAAAAAAAGTCTACTTTTTTAACAACATATTGACCAACATATTTATTATTATTAGCCCACATGTATTCGCCCACCGTTACCCTATTTTAATAACGAAATGTTATTTTGGCTACACAGCTGTCCCTTATCTAAGTAAAATCATTTATTATGAAAAGTTAATAAATCCGATGTGCGTACAAAGAGAACTGTTTTACATAGAATTATTTCAGTAGTCAAAAGTTCATTTTACCTTAATTTTGTAGCGATTATATGGTTGCTAAACTAAGTATGTAAGCGTGAAATGTTATTGTATTGGCTAGTTATTAGATCCTAATGCAACATTTTATATTACTCAGAATAGTGTTGTAACTTAACCTTGTAACTACGTAATTCAGTTACTAGAACACAATGTTATTAGGGACATCACTAAGTTCATTATCTCTGTTGTATTGGTAATGTTTCAAAATGTATCGCTTGATAACGTGGCTCATATTACTTGCAATAAATTACTGTTTGTTGAGCAATTGGTTGTCTTTACGTCAAAAATAATGTAAATATTAGGTACCACATTTATATTGACAGCCATTGTATTTGTTACCTGTTTCACTTTTGCTATTTAGTAGAAACCATTTTTCACTCAGAGCTTATTTAGGTATATCATTCGACTTATATTTTATCACTGTACCGTAACTTAGTAGGTATGTATTTTATATTGTATAGAAAAATAATCTGCAGAAACTCGTTTATGTAGCAATTGTAAAAACCGGCTCTTAATCAATTCCATATTAACTTTGACCTAATCGCCTGCTGTGTTATTTACAAACAAAAGAAAATTAATTTCTCTGAAATCACAATCACCATTCGGTTATTATAATTCTCGATTACCTACGCTTTCCAAGATTCTAATACTAGCTTTCCAAAGCTTTCGTCAATCCGGAAATGTGGTAACTGTATGACCCACTTCACTTGTTTGGGGTCTAAATGCCAAGAAAGCGACAGTTGTACTTGACCCATCCAACCGCTAATTACGGTACCGCTTGTCGCGGCGCGACATAATGCAGTGCGCAGACGCAGCCACTCTCACTTTCGACGCAGCGCGCAGATATAGCAATCGGTAGATGGTCGGGTATGTTTTTTTAGAATTATTGGTGGAGTGTAGGTTGTTTTTTTTTCAGTAGATATTTGACTAGAATTTTATAAATATTAAAAAAGTTTAAATTTTGGGTATTTGTAACTTAGTCATACAAAATCATATGGACAGCTTCGAATATAATGTGATATAGAGACATTGACCTAAACTACTACGCAGACTACATTTCTTGGCAGGAAAATATTTCATTCCCACGGGAAAATACTTAACCGCGGTCAAAACCGCGGCACGGAATGCAAAAGTAGTTTTTTCCCGTTTGTGCTGTGATTTTGACGTTGTTATTTTACACAATACTGGGAATTACATTTAAAACGACATATTCCTTAGAATCAAAGTATTTTTTTGGATGAAAGTTACTAAACTTACTTCTCGGTACCCTTGCTGATTCAACATTAATCCCCACAACAAAATTTTACTATTTTATGGCAAACTGCCAAACAAAAGAAAATGCATTACCTACTCGATTTGGTTACTAAGTATATGCAGATAATTATTTTATATTTATTTTGGAATACCTAATTACATTAACCTTATTAAGCAAACTCAGCCCCTACTGAGAGGCCGTTTGTTTTTTTCTAATTAATAAAAGGTCTGTCTACAGCATTCGTAACTCTGCAATCCATCGGCAAAGACATGATTGTTTGCGGTGTGTTTGAGTCGCGGTGTCGGCTGCGCTCGCGCAACAAAAACTGCACTTTCACGATACCTCACTAATTACCTGTTCACTCTCGTTATTAATCATAAACCATTTTTCTTTCGTCAGGTATTGTCAACATTTTTTGGTGCATTGTCAACTTTTTGTTCAGTTGTAATGGAGAATCGCATCGTGCTAACGATCTTTTAACAATCGATTGTCGAAAAGCTAGAGGAAAGTTGCGATTGTTGGCGGACAGTGACTCTCTTTGATGTTTGATTGATGGGAATTATGTAATGAAATATGTACTATTGTCTTTATGGCGACAAAAAGTTTGCTTTGTTGGCAAAACTGCACAGTTAGTTAAAATAAATACAGTTTTTTCATAATAATTCTAGTCAAGAATAGTCCATTATTACATATAATCTAAAAATAATGATTAATTAATAATGTTATTAAACCATTTTTGTTGCCATGTGTTCCTTTTAGACCACAGAAGGTTCTAACTCCTCTTCCTACAGCCATATCTAGGCTATTAAGGTTTAAAATAAAGTCGTTGGAGCCATTATTAATTTTGCCTCAAATAACAGAATTTGTCTCAACCCGTCTTTTATAACAATAAATATGTGCTGCAATTCCATATCATTCATAGTGCCAATTAAGCGATAGACATAGGCAGATGGTAACAACTGAGTTAGGCTTTAAATATAAATAGACATATAGGTAAAAAATCACATAGGTTCCTTTATAAGTTACTTTTTGGATATAAATAAATTATTTTAAATATATTTTTTTAGAGTAAAGAAAACTACTTACCTAGTAATGTAATTAAAATATAACACAGAGCATGAAGCTCCTAGGTAGAGCACGTCACACGCAGTAGTACCAAGTATTATTTCGCAAGGAACAAGCTAATTATGAATAACAAGATTACTACGCAACTCTAACTGCACGGCAACCTTTCGTTTCAATCAAGTCAAGTAAGTACAACTTACTTAGTCCCGTTTTAGTTTAAAACCGTTTTTGTTTGTCGGTAGCCGGTTAGCTAATGTTAGAAATCAAATAGCTAAGTATAAATGAATTTATGGTTATCTACTTCTTTCTTTCAGTGTTTACGATAAGTGCACAGATTAAAGGTATATTAATTAGACATTAGAGCGTGAAACAAAAGACATATTTTTTAGTTTGGAATTTTTCGATTTTGGTTTGAGAGTAAAAGTTATTTCTTATTTGATACTGTTAGAGGTAATTATGAACTCACATTATGACAAGTTTTGAAATACGTGTGCCGCTCCTAAAAAAGAAGGTGCGAAAATAATTTCGTCACTCGTTTGCCAATCAGTCACTTTCACCCAATTAGCATGACCATCTATCTACATGGCGAAATAATGCATAACCAATGTTTTAGTAAAAACTAAAACTGAATAATTAGAAAAATAAATAAAAAATATTTATTTACGGTTAACGAAAGCTTACAGAGAAATTGTAAGCTTCGATAATTTGTTGGTAACTAGGGACTAACTAAACTTTATTAGGAAAAGCAACTTTATTAAAATATCGATGTTAACGATCGTTAAAGGTGCTGCTACCATAGGTGCGGTCGGTCCATTTGATTTAATCTTGAAGTGCCAAAAACGAAAAATTGATACAATTCAATATTTAAAACAAGCCCCAAAACCTATACAATTTACATGACAGTCTCATTCGGTGATTTCGGCACTTTTATATTACTTACTTTGGTATTACCGTACAATCTTGACCATAGAAGACATCTAAGGATTTTACGATTCCTAAAACTCCTTGATAAATTCTAACTTCGCTTAATCCTACCTCACCTATTATTATCTTGCATAATGATCAGGTATTGACCAGAAGTGACACATGGTAAGCATAACTTATACATAACTTGCGACAGTGTCTCAATCGTGGCGAGTGGGTGTGAACCAACACATTAACCCTGTATGTGTTTATCAATCTAGCTCCACGCGCGTCGTGTCGTGAAGCGGTGAGGCGTGACATTTCATTAGTGGTTGCTGATTATATTAGTATTAAGATAAGGAAGAAATTGTGAGTGGGCAGTTATGTGCTTCTTATCAATGATGAATGTAGGTACTGATATAAATTACTCATCTATTCTGTCTAATACATTTTTTATAGATTGTTGCTCTTGTTGCTTTAGGTTACTAATGATTATTTTCTATATCCAATATTTTTCTTAATCGGTTACTAACGCTTAAATCTTTAAATTTATGTTTAACCAACATGATTGTTTTAAAAAGAAACTATTTTATTTAAGTTCTTTTTGTTTAGGACCTTTTAGTGTGGTAGAGTCTAGCTGTAGGCTCTGTCTGCAGCGATTACTGGGCTGACTCGACTACTCGACCGGTGAAATACCACCGTCGCACTGAAAACCGACGTGAAGTAGGGACGATGTTCTTGCGTTTCGTTCGGTGAGTGCGATATCCGGTGCCCAATTCCTCAAAGGCCAGCAACGCACCCTCAATGCATATGTAATTGTGGGTGTAAGTATATGTGCGGCGGTGATCATTTACCATCACGAGACCCACTTACTCGTTTGCTAGCTTCTCTCAAGAAAAAAAAGACCTTCAAACTACAGACGTATAGTAGGAACACTAGAACATCATTTGTTTCGTTTAATGCCAACACAAAACAACAGTCAGCCATTCGTGTAGTAGCAAAGAGTTGTCGAACATTATGTTTCAAAATAGAACCTCAATTTTCCATCTTTCACAACACAGTGGAGTCATGTGGCAGAATCCGCGCTTCGTTCACAAAATGTTGACATTGCGCAACATCCGTGGAAGCATTTCCAAACATAGGTTAACTGTGAAGGTTCAAACCTACCTAGAAATGTGCCAACTACCTTTGTGAGTTGCTGCAGTGTTGTCGGGTTAGTAATTTAGGTACCGACAAGTAAAAGTTTTGCCAACAAGAAGAGAAACGAAATTGCATAGACGTTGTTCATCGAATTACCAGGTTTGAGAAGTTATTTCAATTTGAACGTCTCTTATTTGAATTTATGACCTTAAAGACTCCAGCACACTTAATGAATAATATAAAAAAACCAACACGCGACTATGACTTTAAAAACACACTTAAATTAGAAAATGAACGTACGAAGGGTTAAGAAGATTTCTTTTCGTGAACCTTCGGTCCAAGCCCTAATTACCTAATGATCCGGAACGCAACTTTCGCTCGCGTCCGAGTCGACCGATTTGTCAAGAAGATGCGTGTCGCTATTCATCATGCAATGGACTATTTTCTTACCTACGTTTGGTTAAGTGGTGGCTGTAAATATTGGTTGAAATTGAAATTTTGAAGTCCTTAGATGGCGCATAAAACCTTTACAAGATACTTACTAATTTGTGATATGCCTTGCCTTGGGTACCTAAACCACGGTGCGCGATGCTTATTCCACACAGAAAGCCGCAGATAATAGTATCTTTAGTTACTACTTAAATTAAACAAAACTATGGGTACCACGTTCGTTCATTGAGCACCTTCCGACCAAAGCTATGGACACGAGCATGTCTACTTTTTATTAAAAGCAACTTACTAATCTATCGCAAAGACAGATATTCAGATATATTTAGAACTAAATATGTCTTCGACTAATGAGCCCGACTGAACAGCGATCGTCGTATATACGTACCTAATTTGAAGCAATCTCCTCAACATCCTAATGAGTAATTTCGAGGCGCCGCGTGATGGCGACTGCGGCGCGCTCGTAAATGTAAAGAGTGTTCTTCAATTAATGAGGGTTTTTTTACGGATATAGTCGCTTAATTTGTATATTATAGGATCCCTAGCGAAAGGTTGGGCAAAGAAAAAAATCAAAGTGAGCTTTGGTCTTTTGCGAAATAATTACTATCAGAAGATAATGATAACTCCGACGAAGTGCTCGTTTGCAATAACAATAGTTATTAACAATGAACAAGCAAAATTTTGCTAAGTATCTGCGACCAGACTTAAAACCAAAGTTAACATTCTACCGTTCTAATTCTAAATTTTAGCCAAATTAAACATACTGTAGCTATTGTTCTGTCACTGATATAATTAATTTATTTACGTTTCGTTACACCCTGACTCATTGCAGTTGACTGTTTTAGCCGCCATTTAGGGAATATGAACGTTGCTGGTCATTTTTCAAGTCTCCGTATTTAGTACTTCCAGAAAGTTCTGTCGTAGGTGGCAAGTTAGTATGTTGTTCTCTTCGGGTCCAAAGAGAGAAAATGACTCAATCGATAGATTATTAAGGTTTTATTATAGGGCACTTACCTTTTAAAGTAAGGTACACTTACTTTAACGTCTAGCCCCAGATTGAACAAAATTCTTTCGTATTTTTTGTTGAGATTGTTTATTTAGCTACCTAAACTGTAAAAAGCAAAGAAAACAATAGAAGGGAATAAGTTACATGAATAATTAGTAAGATTTCCAAATTAATTTGTCATAACAATATCCTGTGTTCTCAGAAGAATAAAGACAAACATATATTAATTGTTATTTTTAGTTTTATTACTTACTCTCTATACGATACTATATTTCCTTTATTTTCAGATGATTTTATGGCGGAAGCTTTTACAGTTAAGTGCGTTGTATAGTTAAAGTTGGTGAAAGATAAAGCACGAAGATTAAATCTTCAAAAGATTGAATGGTTCTTTGATATTACCTATTTTTAGGTCTAATTCCTATTCTGTATATTGTGTCAACAATCCAACTTTGGTAAGTTAAGATTATCCCAATGGCCTATTTTATTTGTCTAGAAACAAACTTAAATGTAAGTATATTACCTATTATTACCTACATACGCCTTACTTCTTTGTCGACTTCTTATAATATGACAACCGAAGGAACACTAACCAATGTGGTAGGTACCTTAATAAATTCTTTCTTTTCACCCACTTTCTCCACTTTGTAATTTCATTCTCTGACAAGCAAAAGTAAAAAAGTTTCTTACTTACAAGTATGTGATAAATGTCAGTTCTTCATAAGCACAGAGTTCCCATACACTACAAGAACATATCAATTACAACTGTCTGACCTCCTACCGTCTCTTCTCCTAGGCTTATCTTGATGAAGTTTTGACAAATAGACAGGTTCTAAGTAGCCTTCCAGCTAGACGGTACCGTAATAGCAATTGGGATGTCAAAATGATCTACACGCGTCTTATTGTTGGTCTAATGCGGGGTTTTGGGGTTCCTCATGGTGTTTACAAGGAGTGGAAAACAAAAGATAATCTGAACTAAAGACTAGTCCACATACGCGTCGTGTTATTGGCGACTGATTTTTAAAAAGAGAGTTAAATATAATGTGCTTTTGCTTTATACTCTTTAAAACTGAATAAATTGTTGCAATATGTTATAATAATAACTTATTTTTCAAGTTCAACGGTTGTGTCATTTTACAGAAGTTATCAATTGTTACTTGTTGCACAATAATTGCATGACTACAATTTTCCTTCCCTGAGTTATATAAACTAATCAATTAGGAGGAAATCGGCGTTTGGTTAAAATATATTAGCAATATAAATTACCTAAAAGCATCCACAGAACCTTATAAACTTGACCATACCGTAGCATGGCTAATTTAAATCGCGAAGACCAATTTTTTGCGAGGGGCTAATGTGTTCTAACGGTAAAGTTAAAAACTAATTCAGTAGGAAAATAAGCAGATTCTTATTTGGTCATAATCAATTTGACTTGGTACTTATCAAGCTACTTTGAGTTCACCTACAAAACTGAAAGATAAGCGAAATTTCATATAGAGGTTAGGTAGATACCGTTCAGCAATATAATGTGCCCCAAATTGATAAAAGACTGATTTTGATTTTTTATTCTTGAATTGCACTATTCCTTAATCGCCTCTACAATAATTTGACATTAAATGACCTGTTGCTGAAACCCGACCTAAGTTGTAATCTATCATCACTATTTATGCTGGAGTATTTATTTAGGTTCACCAAAATCTGTGAGACCGCTTTTGTTTATTATTTACAAAACATAGTTTCTCTCAAAGTCAATATTTACAACCAAAATGCAAAATCTTGCCATAAAACATAACAAGCCACAGAAGTCACACGCCATATTTTCTTATTTTTAGCAATCGCAACAATGGCGCCTTCATTCATAGAGCGTGTTGGTAGCTGCAGCGTCGTCATTCACCGTTCATTCATTTCATTCACTCAGACAAAAATAATTGTCCTGCTCTCCTACTGTGACTGCGACCTATTTAACATTCAACTTCTTGAGAAAGGTAAAAAAAGTAATTCGATTATTCACTACTTTCTTTTGTAGTTCGCCCTTTATACTGATTAATCTTGTTCACAGCTAGTTTCAATGGGAGAATAGTTCACCTATTTCGTATCAGTATGGACAGCTTATCAACAGGATAGTCAAAGCAGATGTCCTTTTTACTAGTTTACCGGTTTTTTAACTGGTTTGTTTTAAAAATATAAAAAGCATCTTACTTACTTTTCTACATGTTAATGAAATTTAAGATTATAACTTCTGACAAAGGATTTGAGTTGCAGTACCAAACTATACCTAAGCTACAATAATATATCGGTTCATATTGAAATCAATATAAACTTATACCCTTCGTTTTAAGAAAATCACTGCTTACAAGTCACAAGATTAAGTATATCGGTGTTTTGAATACCTGTAAATTTCACTTCAAAAGGATCTCAATTTAGTTAGATGTTGGGCGAAAAGGTTGGTATAGAAGGAAATTTTGAATACAACACCGATTACGTTTTATACAAGTAATTATTCGCCTTATAAGTAGACACAAATATAATTTACCATTATCATCAAACAAAATGCCAAGCGATTTTTAACTTTAACGACCAACGTTTCATATAAAATTTAATTTCGATTTTGATTAACATGAAGTCAATTGAACACGTTCGAAATTTAATCGACTGAATGTATCTATCACGACTGGCCTTGGCTGCGTAGGATCGAGTCTAGAGCTTTAATAATCAGAGAGAAAAAAAAAAGAAAAAAAAGGCGCCATTCATGTTCAAGGTCATCGCATTCGCTGACCGAATTACCCGCGACCGTTACAATATTGGTCGTAAAGACAAGCTTCACTTCACTTGTAACATGGAATAAATAAAATAAACCAGTTTTGTTCACAGTCAAATGGAAAGGGAAATGAGGCGGGTCAGTTGGCTGCTATGCATTTAAATATCTCAGTAGTAAGTATGAGGTGAGAACTAAATTGAGGCAAGTATGAGGTGAATGTCTGTTTACAAACATTGCGAACGACACGGACTTGTTTTTTAACGAAGAAATAAGGTTATACTTTATTATAAGTCTGATAGCATAAGTCCATAAAGTAGATTTCAAATATATATTTTTATAAGTGGTCTTTAACACCTTTTTTTGGTCTTTTACCTATGTTTTAAAGACCTATGACCCGCACCATCCTACAGCACACCAAGTGTAGTAAACCTACTTCCTACCTATTACTTATGTGGCGTGGCTATGCATACGTTATAAGTAGCCATAGAAAGCCACTCAGTACAGTACGTATCTGACAATAGACAAGACATTTTTGTTTGTGTTTGTTTGATTCCGAACTAATTTCTCGTAACAAACACAAGTAAAACGGAAGGACAAAGTAATACCTAATTTGAATAAGACGAAAAGATTTCTAGTAATATAAGATTAAAAAAAAATTGGCCCTAAGATTTATGTTTTACTAATGGGGTCACAAAAGGTCACCACTACACTATTAGGTACCTACGTTACTACATAGAATACTACAACTAAACAACAAAAAGATTTAAACTAGAGATGCGCCGAGTAACACTTTTGCCGAGTACCGAGTACCGAGTTATTACTCGGTTCAATTTCTTTTTACCGAGTACTCGGCCGAGTAATTCGGTTCTATCAAATTCCCAATTTCGCGCGCGTAAACAAGTACAAACGAACACAAGTATATTTAGAAGAAAATTTGTTGGCAAATGGTGGACAGGGCACCAAACAAGGCATCATAATTTACATTTATTAAATTTTAAATATTGATTATTTTTATTACTGTTCCTTTAATTTTGTCTCACTAGTACTCCTGCATTAGCAAAATTTTGATTCTATTACTTGAGGATGTCAAAGATTTCCTCAATCAGTACGTTTTGATTAACACTGTTGTTTCAATTATATCTACCTAAATATATTGCTTTCTTTAAACAAAGTATATTACTTTTTTGGTACTCGGTACTCGGCATTCGTATACCGAGTTACTCGGCCGAGTACCGAGTACCAAAAAACCCGCCGAGTACGCCGAGTACCGAGTATAAACCGAGTACTCGGCCCATCTCTAATTTAAACCGTCCCTATACTATTCCATTGCACCCCAAAGCGATTCTTTTTTGACCTTACCAAATCATGCACATCGAAATTTCTAAAACTACCGTCATTTCTCGCTACCTGTATCATCCCTCGGCTTCCTTTGTCAGTTTTTATTTTCTATCTTTCTTTGTGGGTCGGTTTTTGTGTTAAGATTGAATTACTAGTTGTGAGATGGCAGCCACTATTCTATAAGGCCACATTCCAGCTGCTAATTTGGTATAAAATGGAACACGATAGAAAGAGATAGATGTAATCGCATCCTATTGTTGTGCCGCTTGTGCGCGCGTTTAGTTTGCTTACAGATCTGTTTCTATATTGTTATGATTATCTTTAATTGACCTTTTTATAAAACTATGATGACTCAGTTTCAACTATATAAACTGTTTTGTTTTATTTTGAATGCAATCAATTTTAATTGCTGTCCTAATTTGCTTTGGTTAGCCTTAATTGGAATTGGTCATTTGAAGCAATTGCTAATCTTGTTGTGTATAAAAGCTCACTTTTTTAATGTCTTTGGACATATTTTTTCGAATGGAATACTTACTATATTATGACTCAAGTGGATGGTTAACTATTAGTTTAAGAAACCATATCCAATAATTTTAGGAAATATAACAACAAAGTAATATAGGCAGCTGTGATACGTACCTTCAATGTGAAAAACTACGCGTGTCGAAACGTAGCAACAATAATATTCAACATTGTATAGAAGTTAACCCTAGAATGTGTGAATTAGATAACTTTATGACAGTAATGATTCATATACGAAATGAAATCATTCATCTAATGAACTCCTAGAAACTAATGACAAATGTGTTTTTGTAAGCATCATTAGTAAAGAATTTTATCTCACAAAAATATGATTATATCCAAAGCAGCCTTCGTGGAAACCTTAAATATTTCACCTATGTATTCATTTACTGGTTAATTCTGTATTTACCTTACCTCAGCGGTCTTGCAAATAGAAATACCCGCGAAAAAGCATAATCGAGCATCACGCGTTTCATTTCCAAGAAGATGAAACAAATAGGTAGGTACGTATTGAAGTAGAACAACAATACATAGAAATAAATAGAGAATAGACCTCAACGTGATTATTAGACAAAGGGCAAAACTCAACCAAATGTCGCATTCATGGCAAAGACACGAAGATCACGTAGTACTGCTATTGATTTGACGTATTTATTACTATCCCAGTAGAACTGTACAGCCTTAGTTTGCTCCGAACAAATTAACTCAAGAAATCTTTTAATATACCTACTTATCTAACTCCAAGATGACTTTTTTAGAAGGGCAAAGTAAACATCTTCCAATTGACCTTTACTGGCATTTAGACGATTGCATTGCAATGATATGTGTTCAAAACGCTCTAATAACATTTAACGGCAAACCATTCAAAGAAAACAAATGTTAATAGTAATACATCTCATTTATTTATATTAGGTACTTTATAAAATACTTTAACAGTCTTAAAAACATACGACTTAGCAAGACGACTGACGGTTGGCGCCGCTTGTCTACATTACGCCTAAATATTTACAACTATACGCATGTTAACGAAGCAAATATGCGCGAAGGGGGAAGAGGAGGAGCGCTGTGCCTCTGCAATCCTGCGCACGCTCCGGTACCTCGAGCAACGGACTCAAAGAACTGCCGCAGATCACTCACAGACCTCGTCGGAGGCGCCTGCAAGTCATGTAGCGATGCCGCGCGTCTAGGAGTGGATTCATCCACCACCACAGGCCTCGATAAGTGCTCAGTGCTCCTAGCTAAACTATCTCCTGTCTGAGATAAAGATTCGAACAGCGCCCTTCTCTCTCTAACAGGAACATACTTGGTTATCGCGTCTTGAGCGTTGGGTGAGCATGAGCGCGCCCTGTGCTCAAGCGCTGCTGTTTTTCTCTTCGCTGCTTCCATCGCGTACCGACCCCGGTCCGCCCCCCCTGTTGTTCCTTCCCACCGCTTAAGGTATCTGTGCCGACCCGGCCCCGATTCAACAGACTTGGCTGCTTTTGGTAACGTGTGGTGTTGAACACTAGCGTTCAGCTTGCTGCAGTTGTCACACTTGATGATTTCTGCTTTCCGTACTAACGGAGCATCTACGACATCGGTGGTTTTAAGAACATCTAACGATAAAGACAGGTCCAGACTGCGGTCGGATGAAGAGTCGTAATCGTCGTCTTCCACGACGATGCCTTCATCCGTCGCTGCTGGGGAGTGGTCCCTTCGAGGCAGCTGCGTTTCTGATGACGTCAGTAATCTTCTGCGGGCTCTCGGAGGTGGTTTGGGAGGACATAGTGGTGTCTCCTGGTGAGGAGCTTCTTTCTTTGGTGCTTTGGTGGCTGTATCAGCCGCAGGGAGGACGTCCAGGAATCGGACTTGAGGCAGTGGAGTCTGCCCGAGGATTTCGATGCACAACGCGCGCACCCACCGACTATACTCTGCTGCATTGCAAGTCTGCAACAATAGAAACTAAATTATAACCGACTGCAAATAAAGACATAAATAATTCGCTTAACACGATGATATTAGAATATCTACAAAGCATAGATCCCAGCCGTGAACCATTATGCAAAATTCGTGAAGGGTGTCCGTTGTCTACTGATATTAAGAAACGCCTAGTCACGTCTTCCGACCGTTTTTATGCAATGAGACCTTCTTAAGGAGAGATTGTCAACGAAACGTGTTTCTTTACGTGTCAACACCTTCGCGCTCTTGCCCTTTTTATGTTAACTAAGCCTATGAAAGGTCGTTCGATATAAAGGACAATGATTTACGGTTGTTTTGCTTTATGGAGGTAGGTAAACGAGGTCTTTTAACGTATCCTGCTCGTGAGAAACTACTGTTTTTTAGGGACTGAACTTATAAGAAGTAGAGAATAGTAATATCAAATCTTCAATCAAAAAAGGTGGGAAGATTTAATAAACAAACCATTGAAACTCATGTAAGTTGAATCCATTGTATTAAAATGTTTTACCAACAAATTGAACGGAATAAATACATTTTATTCAAGCATTGTGATATTAGATTGTCTAATATAGCTAGACAATGACCTGTTGTCGATACTTATGACCTGAGATACTTAGCTATCAACATTGTCTTAAAATTATTATTGACGCAACCAATTGCAATTGGTGACATTTAGTAATTGGCCAATTGTTATTTTAAACTTCTTAGAAAATGTTCTAGTTTAAGTGCTGACCATAAAAACTAACAAACAAAATGCAATAAACAAACAAAACAACTACGACCTTGAACTGGGCTGCCATTTTGCATTTTAAAAACAATAACACTACAATTTTATTTAGCGTTTATTCATTCACGTATACTTTATTTTAATTACGCTTAATTATAATGCGCCGGTGTTTTGAGAACTCGTTAAAATATTTTCAGCAAGACGTTAAGGTATTACGCAATGCGTTTGTACCCGTTGTGCATTGAGTGCGACCTGCCTAGACGTATTATAGTAGACTTAATAATGCAGCTATTGTCATAACGACTTGAATTATCGCAAATCAGTTTGTTGCACGGAGTAAAGTTGTCGGGCAATTTAGTATTGCGACAAGATGATTGATCTATTTGTGGTTATGTCTGTACTAATATAATGGCGGCCGCAGAGGCATATTCAGAATGCGTGTAGTCAGGCAATGGGTCAGTGAAATTGGAGCAGTAACACTCAATTGGGAGTTGAATCCCGTGGACTACGACCGACTTTTTGCAATATAAAGAAATTCTACGTATCAACAAATTCATAAAAAATTTAATAATGTTCCTGATCCATTTTATAGTTTCAGCCATAATATACAGGGTGTCCAGGAAACAATGGATAATCTCTGAAGGGCTTATAGTAGAACTAAAGGCAAGCCTAAAAAATAATTGATAAAAAGTATAACCCTTACACTGCTAGAAATATGGCGCTTTAAAAAAAACTTCTTATTTTTTTGACTGTGTTCATATTTTTACTCGTAACGAGGTCAAATCACTCAATACCATCATTATTTCTGTGCTAAAATAATTAATATTAACCGCATCAGAGATTATCTACCAAAAAAAAATAGCTAACTAAAGTATTTTTCTCAAAAAATAATGTTAAACTTTTGATTTGTGTAAAATTTCTGAAGAAATATTTTTGATGCGGAACTTGAACAGCTCTGGTGTAAAAAAATAATATGAAAGCAACAGTGGCCAATGATTTCAAAATATTCCTGGTTTAGTAACGTTTTTAAAAAGATGTAATATGTCGTTATTGTAATGAAAAAATATTGAACTAATGGTATTAGTGTGTAAAATGGGATGATTATATAGTTTTAGCAAAATTAGAAAAATACAATAAAACTAAAGAAATATGATTTTCAATTGATATTAATTGCAAACACATTGGAATAATTGAGAGCAACTGTTCAAATTGTCTGTCACCATCCTGATGCAGGCCCTACATCTACGAATAAAGGATCTTACCCTTACAGGGTTATACTTTTTATCAATTATTTTTTAGGCTTGCCTTTAGTTCTACTATTAGCCCTTCAGAGGTTATCCATTGTTTCATGAACACCCGGTATGTATTTATCGATAGGACAAGATTAGATTTTTTTGATAGATGAGTCATGATAAGCTAATCTAGGTAGAAGCGCAATATTAACTTTATGTGAATGAAAAAAGTACCCATAAGTTAGGTAAGTATATGAATTAAATCATTTGTGTATAATTTAGGCTTTAAGCATGCCGAGGTAAATTGCGGTCAGATTTAGCAATGAGTACGTCAAAAGTCAATAAAAATATTCATTCTTGGTATTTACGAGTTCCCAAATTCCTATTTCTTAAGTCAAATGGTAGTCCATTCCATATGTAGGTATCATCACACATTCAGGGTCATTTACATTTTCAACTTGACATAGATTTCTGACATAGCCTTGTTTTGTTAATGACTGTATCTGGCACAAAATTTGACAAAAAGCCTACACATTTCGAGTTTAGTCAAATTTTCATCAAAGAAGGTGCAAATGGTTTGGACTTAAGTGGTTTAAAGTTATTAAGGTGATTTAAAATGTCAACTTCATCGATTGAATAAAAGGTTAACATTCGCAAATCATCTACGGAACGATTAATTCAGTAAAATCGGCAAGCATTTTCAACTCAATTTTGGCAAAAAAGATGGTCAAAAACGATATATTCCATCGATAGCTTATAATAGCCAATATACCTTAGTCTAATCTAAGTAATATCTAATGCAAAACACCCACCTGCTTGCTTGATCCTTACAATCGAATGGTTCCGAATAGGCACTAATCGTGTAGGTACTTGTGCTAAGCTTGCGTTTGCTACATGCCTTAGTAAACACTGAAAGCGCTAATCACCTGGAACGTAGCAACGGCACAGTCGTCCCGCAGCCTGGACAGCTGGAAGGCGTGCTGCAGCGTCGCAGCGGCTCGCAGATGCAGCTGTCGCAGCGGCAGGCTGGCGGGCCGCCGCGGCAGCGACCCGTGCTGCCACGCCAGCAGGCAGCCCCCGCGCACCGCCGCCCGCACCCACGACCAGCTCTCCAGGTCTTCATTGTAGTACTGACGGAGCACGCCTGGGGAGGACGGCGGAGTTAGTATAGGTAATGAGGTAGGTAATACTGCACGTAGGCAGGTATAAGTAAGTTTAGGTATTACTTAGACCACACTCGCTTTTTGTTTCGCTAGCTAGATCTCCAGGTCCTCATTGTAGTACTGACGGAGCACGCCTGGGGAGGACGGCGGGGTTAGTAAGGTAATGAGGTAGGTATAGTCTACTCCGCGTTGGCAGGTATAAGTAAGTTTAGGTATAACTTAGATCACACTTCGATAAACTTAACAGATTCGAGAGTTTCGCTAGCTAGATCTCCAGGTCCTCGTTGTAGTACTGACGGAGCACGCCTGGGGAGGACGCCGGAGTTTGTAACAAGGTAATGGGGTAGGTATAGTCTACTGCGCGTAGCTATAAGTAAGTTTATTACTTAGATCACACTTGGATAAACTTAACAGATTCAAGGTTAAGGCAAGGCGAGAGTTCCGCTAGCTAGAAATATTTAGGTACTGATCAGATGAGATAGGTACAGTCTACTGTGCCTAGGATAAGTTAGAATGTATAAGTTGAGTGATACTTAAGTCACACTTGGACAAACTAAACAGATTCAAGGTCATGACAAGCCGAGAGTTAGGTCAACTTGGGTGATTGGGCACATTCGCCGAACACTACCTGTTCACAATCAACTACAAATACTGCAAAAATAGTGATTTTAAAGCACAACAAGTATACATTTTGAATTAAGGCGCATTCTCCTTCTGTATTTTTCTCTTGGGCCAGTGCCTACTTGTTATTTTCGCAACAAATAAATACGGACTCCATGATTTTGCAACAAATACCTAAGAAGCCAGAAGTTAGTGTGGAAGCAAATATTCGATCGTAAATTAAACATGTTTCTAATAAAATACCTAATGCTTATTTTGTGAAAATATTAGATTAAAGGAGACCAAATTTGAAAATTTGTAGATATATCGCACCTAGGGAAGGACAAGGGCACAAGTGCACATTTTGCAATTACAGGAGAGCCGTTTTAAGTTTTTTAATGTGGCCTCAGTTATATTATTAAAGTTGTTCATCTTTGGAAGACAAACTATACATATACGCTTTTACTTAAAAGCGGGTACTTTTTGAGGAATATTTAAAGCACTTCTGTACACTTATGTCGTTTTTGCTAATTTTGCCACTAATGCCCTTGTTCCACCGGAGGTGCGATATATCGAAATTCGGATATTAATATTCAAAAAGTAAAGGAAGTTTTTAAAAATATTTTTATTCAGGTGTATTTAAGGTATCAACTGCAACAGAGCTTCTCACATGTAATGGTCATTGTCTCGCTTATCTATCACATACCGACCTACGAAAGACCTAACCTGTAGCAAGACGACCAGCTATAGACTTGGGATTACATATTAGTTAGTGACGTAATGTTGTTTATGATCACTGAATTAAAATACAAAACCCCATTTATTTTAAAAAAAATCTTTTTTTTTGCTTGCCGACACATTTTAGTTTTGGGCTTAAGATTGTATGAATGGTACAAATACAAATACGAAATTATTTATTTAAAATAGTACAATTACAGTGTACATTTGCGTTGTATTCTGTACTAATAATTTAACATTTTATTTAAAAATATGCGATGTTTGCTGACGGACGTAGTAAAATTGGACTGATTTAAGTTTACAATCACCTGTTCATAGACAAAATCATATTATTGATTTTCAAGCAGTTGCCTGATGTTGGCAGAAATATTATCTGTTATAATAATATCTTATTGTTTGTGTTTAATTAAGACGTTCGATGGCGACCATAGTATGATGGTTGTCAACCACGCTCTAAAGATTTATTTAGCAAATTATTATTAATAATCTTTACATTAATTGCCGTTTAAATAACCCATATTTTAATTTAATTGATGTTTTAAGTGTCAGTTAATTCGTAAAATGTTCGAACACTGAAAAATAAACATTTTGATAATCGTTTTGTAATTTATTAATTAAAACCAATATTACATAGGTATTACTTTATAAATATGTTAATGAGTAAGTTTGAAGTATTTTAAACCGTTTTAGCTTTTATTTTTTTTATTAAAAAAAACTAAGCAATTTAAAGATCGACTAAGTATAACGGCAGAACACAATAAATTAATAACCTTTGACGCCTAGTTACCTGTATCTAGGTAACTTTTATCTATGTTTTATTTTTGCGTCTCAATAAACTATAGTAGAAAGCTATTGATATGAAAACATGTTACAAAAACAAATCAAGCAGTTATAAAGAATTTAACTATAGGCAGTAGGAATATTGAGATCGTCGGTAAGTGATCGCGAACCGGTCGATTGACCCTAGATTGGTTTAGTTTTAAGGCCTCAAAAAACGACTTTAAATGATAGGTATCCTACTAAGTAGCAATTAATCCATAGGTGAGAAGAGTAAGCGTTCAGAGAAAAAACAATAGGTAGGTACAAGGGAAGTACTACATTTTTGTGGACCGACCACACGTTGTTTGTTTCCTTGTTAGAAAATTGAAAACAATAATTACTAGAGATGCGCCGAGTAACACTTTTGCCGAGTACCGAGTACCGAGTATTACTCGGTTCAATTTCTTTTTAACCGAGTACTCGGCCGAGTAACTCGGTTCTATCAAATTCCCAATTTCGCGCGCGTAAACAAGTACAAACGAACACAAGTATATTAGAAGAAAATTTGTTGGCAAATGGTGGACAGGGCACCAAACAAGGCATCATAATTTACATTTATTAAATTTTAAATATTGATTATTTCTATTACTGTTCCTTTAATTTTGTTTCACTAGTACTCATGCATTAGCATAATTTTGATTCTATTACTTGAGGATGTCAAAGATTTTCTCAATCAGTACGTTTTGATTAACACTGTTGTTTCAATTATATCTACCTTAATATATTGCTTTCTTTAAACAAAGTATATTACTTTTTTGGTACTCGGTACTCGGCATTCGTATACCGAGTTACTCGGCCGAGTACCGAGTACCAAAAAACCTGCCGAGTACGCCGAGTACCGAGTATAAACCGAGTACTCGGCCCATCTCTAATAATTACCATTTAATAATATTTAAAAAAAAACAGGTGGTTGGAGTGTAGTTAAGGGTGTACAAGATTAAGAATTGAAAGGGGCCTGGGGCTTTTTTGACAATTTTTTTTTTCTCTGTAACTCTATTTTTTTATTGATTCATCAACTTCCAATTCTACTGTCCATTAGGACTTAAATAATATTAACGTGTTTTAAGTTAGGTAAAAACTTATAATTTTAAATGGGACCAAAGCTTTGTTTATTTACTATTCATGCCTTTTCTCCACAGTTAAAACGTTACGTAAATACCTACGTAAAGATAAAGTGACATTGGTAGGTACCTGATATTCTAAACTCTGGATCTGCCGGCGTGGGCACGGGCCCCGGCGTCAGTTCTGGACGTAGCTTCCTCAACCCGGCCACCACACGCGGCGCCGGAGAATGCTCTCCCACTAACATCGCCTCACAGCAACATCGCACCAACAATCATTTCCATTTTCCACAACGCACAAATCCAATAAAACACACCAATATCACAGCAACGAGTATTCTCCAAACTTTCAACAAAGCGTTTTCACAACAATAACACAAACAAACCGCCGGCCGTCAAAATTCAACGTTTTCAAATTTCGAAATAAAGTTCGTTAAAATTGCGCGGAACGCATTTTGACAAATCACTGGACACGACTGCCTCGGTCCAATAAAAAGATATCAACTGACTGCCGAGGACGAATGAGCGCGCAGGCAACGCATGAATGAATTGCATGACTTCTCCCTTCCACATTGATTCGACGTTTGTTTACTATAAATTTACTACTAAGAAGAAGCGCCATCTGCTGTTGAGTAGAATTACTAATATTTGATGTAGCGACATCTAGAAATCTAAATAAAAAGTTTTATAAAAGCGCTATCTCTTGTCAAGTAGCTAAATGCAAAAAACATGTTCGTCTTTACTCTAATAGTTAGTTGTAATTCTACAAGATGGCGCATTGACTGTTGTCTAATTTATTTATTAGATGGTGTTAGTTGTATTAGAGCTAAGTTTTGAAATAAATTAATTCACTGTCCGAATCGTATATAGTTTCGCGAAGAACGAAATATGGGATTTAGTTTTTTATAACAAAAACAACTTAAAAATTAATTACCCAGTTTTCTAATAGTAGTAGGAAGGTTTTTTTTAAAATAAAAAGTAAGTAATGAAAACTAAAACTTAAAAGTAAAATTTTAATAATAGTGTATTAAAGAATAAAAATATGTGTTTTTAACTAAAATACACAATAATTATAAGCTTAATTGGGAAAGTAGGTCCTTAATTAATAATTATTTTTTTTTACCAAGTCGGATATTTGTGAATTAACTTGAATATCGTCGCTAAAAGTTCAATAGCTCCAATAATGCATTTTTAAGGTGTAGCGACAATATTAAATTTCTAGCTAAAGCGTTTTAAACTTTATTGGAATAACTAGTGGCCGCCCGTGACTCCGTTCGCGTGGAAATTGGTTTCCCGTGGGAATGAGAAGTTTTGACGCGGTAAAAAGTACCCAATGTGTTATTCTGATGTATAATTTATATTACTGTAAAGTTTCATAAAAATCCATCCAGTTGTTTTTACGTGAAAGAGTAACGAACATCCATCCATACATACTTACTCACAAACTTTCACGTTTATAATATTAGTAGGACAGTAGGATACTATTTTGAAGGTATTTTACTTAGGTAAATTAATTTTCTTTATGGTTAAAGTCAATTAAAACGAAGTCCAACAGGTATTGAGTTTTAAGCAAGCAGACTTTGGTGCTAGTAAAGTAAATTGTGTCAATAATTAGCTTAGGTAGGGGTTAATAATTAAAATCAAAACTTTTCAGTCATTATTTATTTTGCTGTCACATTAGATAAACGAATAATTAAGTAATTTATAGCAACAAGACTTTTAAACGTTTAAAAATAGCTAACACACAAATATATAGAACCTAATTAGCTTATAAACTAATTGTTACTCAACATTTTGAGTATTTTAGAGGAAGACACGGAGATCATCGGCACAAATGGCACATAAATAAATTTGAGACATAAAACGAAATTGTTTCTCACGCAGCCTTAATTTATACACAATAATAAAATTAACATAAGGCACGAAAGTCAACTAGAAGACTACTAGTAATAAATCTTATACATAAATTAAACCGAATTAAAGCTTCGTAATGGAAGATATAATATCACACGACAAATAGTAAGTGATTAATTAAAAATTACCAGGGCCGCCACTTGTTCGCTTCATCGTCGTCTAATGGCCTATCATTATCATTTCTCATAGCTAGACAAGCGTCCTGCTGCCGCTTAGCCTCCTCCTGTCTTTTGAGCTCCTGGTACTCAATAAGCTTCCTTTTCTTTTTGGGCGGCAGGTTGCTGTAATCCATCGGCAGTTTGCACTGTTCCGGAACATTGGCGACGACATCATCTCTTGTTTCGGCTGGTGGCGACGTATCTAATTGATTCGCCGCTCTTTTTTGCGGGTGCGCCGGTTCCGTGGTCATTTTCGAAGGCGATCTGACTTTTCGGAGATCTAGAGTGTAGTTATTATTATTGTTCGCAGTCGGAGGTAGGTATTGTGCCGGGGCGATGTTTTCGCTTCTGTAGGCATCGTCTTTGCATAAATATTTTGGTTCGATCGGTTCCTCGGTTGCGTCTGTGTTTCCGCACGCCTCGTTTCCGCGTTTGTCCATTATGTGTTGTCGAATTTTTTGTAGAATGACATCTTTGGCTTCAGCGGGAACTCTGTTGAAATATTGCGCCATGTTGGAGTGTCGGATGCCGACGGGCTCGTCGTAGTTGGAGACGGGGAGTTTGTCAACTGTGGTTAGGAGTCCAGCTAGTGGTGGGATGTTTTGTTGGGATCTGGGTTGGTAGGGTCTGCTGTTATATGCCCATTGTTTGGTGGCGGCGTCGCTGGAGTAGACCGAGTCTTCGGCATCAGACGATGACCTGTCGTGATCGCTGTAGTAGTGTTGTCTGTCCGAAACCACCGAGGACGGCGACGTGGGTGGCGAGAACTGTCGCTCCGGGACTTGGATCGTCAGCGGCTGGTCCGTGATGAGCTGTGACAAATGACTGACAAGATTTTGGCTGACTTTCGCGTCCAAGTCCGGCACGGACATGATGAACCTGCACGCCTCGGCGGCGCACTGGCCGAAGCCCGCCTGGAACTTTTTCGCTTCCAGAACCGGGTCTTTAGGTCTATGCAACTTTGTAAGGTGGTTAACGGTGAGCTCAAGGATATCTGCCTTCTCCAACTTGCTCAGGTTGTCGTCATCGATCTGTGGACAAAAAAACAATTGAGCGAGTTGACACCTGCGCGCGCACTTCTCACGGTCCGAGAGGGTAAACACCACATTATTATAACTGTTCGCTTGTTTCTTAATGGGAGTCGTATAGTTTTGTATCCAGTTTCAGGCTAGGCTCGTGTGGTGAACTATATGCGACCGGTTTAAGATAAAAATAACATCGTGTGAACGTAGGATGGATACCTTCATGATCAAATGACCGGTATAGAAGACCGCTCGGTTTTTATGATACTTAATTATGTGTTTATAAAAAAAGATTTGTAATATGTTACCGCCCGGGTAAGGGAATGGTTATAAATTATAAATGATATAAGGTATCTCTTAAGGGTCTTCATTAAATTATGCACTATTACATTTTGGTAAATTTTGATTCCTTTTTAAGATTTCGTTTAATTTTGGATTAACAACAATATATTTTGAGTATGGATAAAACCTACATATAAAAACAGCAACGTACCTCCAAAGCTCCGACCATGAGATCCTTCAACTCGTCGAGACATCTATTGATGCGCGCGCGCCGTTTTCTTTCCAAAAGGGGCTTTGTTATCTTTTTATACTTGGCCGTCTTCGATAGCGGTGCAGGATCAGACATTTTCACAGAATTCTGCCAAAAAAATACACTATTAAAAACTTTATTTGCCAAATGCAACACCATGTGAAATAAGACCTAAAAAATAATATTCACTTTATAAATTATTCGCGGCCTAATTAATTGTCACTTTGAATTTAAATGAGCCCTTTACGGCGTTATTTCGATTACTAAATAATTAGATTATCCGCATTTTAATTTAAACAAATTATCGTTCACTTAGCTCAACAAGTTCGAGCAGGAAGTTTATTGACGAGTCCTTCCTGGCTTTAAATAATTAAATAAACAGAACAAGTTGGACTTACCTTTATTTTTGTTCACTTAAACTAACTTAACACAGCTTTTTAAGAGAGCTTAAAGCTTGGGACGCACGCGTGGTGCGGCGCCGCGCTCGGTACTGGCTCGGCTGAAAAAAGCCTCCTTCCCCCCCGCCGCCCCGCGCCCCGACCCGCCCCCGCAAACACCCTTGGTCGGGCCCTTCGCCCATTCATACATCCGACCACGTGTGGCCGAGCGATCGCGTTTCAAGCATGCGTGACATACCATTCCCATGGATTTTTCTCTTAAAAAATACTTTATTTTTTTTGCGACCAAATAGGTTTTATACCTTCACTGAGGTTTGACTCCAATATTTTTATGTAGCCAGATTCAAGTACAGTTTATCAAAAAAACCTTTCGTACCGTTATCAAGTTATATCTCACAATTTATCTCAACGTTAAGTTATGTAAAACAAAGTCTTAGTTAATTTAAATAAAGTCGTTAAATTATCTCACGATTGTTCTATTATTATACCTAATGTTTATTAAATACATCGGCTTGTTAAAACACCACGTGCTATTTACTTTAACTGTCTGACATAACAATTAAGTGACTGTTTGTGCAAAGTTTTAGTTATACTTTAGTCGGCGTTAATTGTAAAGCTTTGGTCGTCGGTAATGTCTTCTATACCACAATATGATTTTTAATTGCACACTTTTTCGTGGTGCGGCTTAATGTTTGTGATACTAATTAGGGAAGGCCCTTTGTCAGGACAATACCGCCGGGCCTTAGCTTTGGCGGCGTCTTCTGAAACAAAAATACAATGAATTATTTAGACAAAAGTTTTGAGTAAAAACTTTTTGGCTATAGATGGGTGAAATTGCGATATAGAACTGGCAGGATGGGGACCTTTGTTTTTTTTTTTGAGCAGGTAAGCAATGGAGGACTTGGCGCGAGCCGGGCAAGGCCAGCCACGAGTTAAGAATTACTTTTTGTGAGTCGTCCTTGCATATTAAAAATACCGCTTAAACGGGATAATAATAGGGTTCAAACGGCACATCTAAATTGCCTTATTTAAGTTGTCTTTGTTACTGCAGTGCCGGCTTTAGTTATGGCTCTTTAATTATTGGTTTATGAGTTCATTCATAGTTAAATGTGTTTTCTAGAATTAGACAATAGACCACCTTCATAGACTTTGTTTTTGCGTAACGGTATTTTTGCATCCCTTTTTCTTTCAAAAGCGGTCACCGATGTTTAATTAAGTAATAGGCACGTCTTATGTGTCTAATATTTTGGTGTATACGAACTTCTGAGTAAGATTTGCTACATCTCAGCCACCGTCTTGTCGGTCTCGTTTGGTGTGTTCTCACATTATACTCGGAGTCTAAACAATGGCATACCGCGGTTATGAGTCACTACACCATGTGGGAAAATACTCCGTTTGTTTACACTTCGACAGGCTTCTTAGGATGTCGCTTTTTTATTTGATTTGATAGACCCGACGGCTAAGAATGACATGGCAGTTATGGACATCATGGAAAACGTTAAGAAAAGAAGAAATCTTAAATACTTTTCTGTTTTTTTAAAGTCAAAAACGCGTGCAAGATAAATTACTATAAGTACTTACCTAAAACAAAGCTAATTTAAATTAAGTACGTCATATAAATCTTACAAAACTGGCGAAAACCAGTAAGTTCTTTAATTTTTTTCTACCATTTTGTTTCACACTTAAATACATAATTCATTAGGCCGTTTATTCATTAGCATTAGTTAATATGACGTCTTAGACTCTGCGTGGGCGCAGAAAGCGTGTTAGTTCTTCTTGCGCATGAGAAACACACCGTAGGTATGGTCACATCAAATATTTTAATATGTAACCGAACTATTAAGCTAATTTAAACTTAAGGTCAGTGGGAGAGAGTTGATTTTACAATGAGAAAAGACGGATACAGTTAGCGTAAAATATGAATGGAAATTACATTACCTGACTCGGATTGATTTCTGTCTCCTGCAGAGTCAATATATTTATCAATTTTATGTGGATTTAATTACCTTGTTATTGATATGAAAACCGACAGTCAAAATAACATATTTTTAAACGCAAATACAATATTAAAATTAGACTTTGTTTTTTCTTTTTGAATACCTACATAAACTCTGTTTGTGAAGATATCACCAAAATATTGATTTTCAATATTCTTAGGTATCTTTCGAACACTAAAATGTAAAGTAATTATCACTGCACGCTTCTATAAATAATGTCTCATCCATATCACAGGTAAGAGTCATGCTTTCACTGGAATTGTATCTTATCTTCATAATCACTGATTTGGTGGTCACTGCATTAGAATTACACATTAGTGTATTTTTGAAGATTACGTAGAAAACGATTACCTCTTAATTTTTCCAGCCACTGGGTTTCGTGCCTCCATTAACAATAACACTGATTATATTTATCAAAGATATATTTGTATATGTTATTATATGTATATACCTGATTTCTACTTAAATTGAAGAAATGAAATTTTATATGTTCAGAACTTCATTAAATAATCTCTATAATTCGTGTACGGGGAGAATTTAGATAAAAGTTGCTACACATATTAACTATGGCTTGGGTACCACCACCGACTGTACCACATACAAATTTGCGTGAAAAGTTAGTAAAAGCAATTGATTACCTGATATTTTTAATAAGATAAACGAATCCGAAATAGCGATGATACAGCTTGTCGGATTTAAACTTTGTAGCCATAATGCGGTGAAAGACTTTTTAGTTCTGTAAAGTTACGAGTTTGTTATATCAAGGAAAGAAAACGTTTTCATTCAAATCACTTGTAGCAGACTATATTGGTTCGGTCTGTACCAAATTTAGTGAGATTTACTAACCTTTACATACAAACATTGAATATAAACTTATTTTTTTACAGAATAATATAATTTTGATTTTTATGCCGTAACGATATCAAAGATCGTATAAAAGCAAACTTAACGATACGTACGTTATGAACAAATGCGTACGGGTTGATATATGTATTCGTACCACAATTTGTACATATTTCAAACTAAATGAAAGGCAATACTTAAAGTAACTTGATTATTACCGTTTCCTTTACCTATACCTTTCATTAATGACGTTTACTTAATACTTTTAGGTACTTCCTACTGTTAGTTACGGTTGAAATTTTCCCAGGTTTAAGTTTTTATTTAACATCAGTGTTTAATAGTCCAATTTGGTAGTATAGCAAATCACGAACAGACCACGCAAGCCGCCCATAACCATCATACACTACAGTTACACACGCTCAAAGTTCAACATAAACAAATCGATAAATTGATCAATAAAAATTATTCGAATCGAACTATCGATATCGTTTCTTGTAGTGACAGAAAATAAAAAAAACTTTTTTTTTTACGAGATTAAGAAAACTTATTACATGTAGTCTTTTAATTTATAAGCTTTTAATAATAATACGAGTGTTTTGAAAAAAGTGCGAAAATACTATACGTTACGTAAATCATTATCAAAAAATCTATTAAGTTTTTACTTTTATGTCCTGTACGACGTTAATTATCTCATTCAAGCTAAATAGTTGGTAATAGGATTCATTACGAATACGTAAAAAACTGCTTTTGAATTTAATTGCTGTCTGTACTATAAAGTTAGCTGTCAAAATTCGCCGCGGACGGTAGCCGTGGGAACCGACAAGCGCTTGAATTCTCAATAAATATGGAGATAGCCTTACGAATCGCAAATCTTTAAACGATCAACACTCAGAAAGCTATTAAAAGTGGTGCCTGCTTTGTACGTGTATAAACTTTTTAAGGTGATTAGCAAGAAGGTTGTCGCAAAACTTTTTTGATGAGAAAAAAGTAGGTACTGACCATTTATAATCATTTTAAATTCGAATTAAAAACTGTTCTATAGACAGGGTTATAGCTGATGGTTAAGTTTTTATATTTTACTCATTCCTTGCTTCTTTAATTGAACAGACAGATTATAGATGGCTCAAAACTAATTAAAGATTAATATGCATTTAAAAGCCTACCTTATATCGTTGTTCGTTTAAAGCTCGTAAAATCTTAATAGCCTACATTTATTCCAATGGTATTAAGGGTTTTAATTTAATTTTAATTTGCGGTACTAAAATTAGTAAGCACGAGCCGAACACAACTTACCGTCAGGCTTATTTGCAGTGTTAATTCCAAGAAAAATGGCTTTAAGAAACGTCTATTAGCGAAATTGCCAGTAATAACGTTTGTAGTAACGAGATAGCAACATAAAATAAAATTCGACATTTGCGCAGAAAGCTCGTTGTGCCGACATAAAAATAACGACCTTTGTATGCAATTACTAGTTGTGATGAACTTGTGATGAACAAACGGAATATCGACCGAAAATTACCCGTGGTTATGATGGAATTTATTAATGTTGTTGCTGAAAAACGATTGAATAGATTTTTGTGTAACCAAGTCAATTATTGGACACATTGTAAATCTTATATATCACATGACTGTAAATTGAACATTGAAAATCCTTTTAACTAGTATATAGTATAGTCTTGGCAGACTCAATAATTTTACATAAGGTACAAAATTACACTAAAACTTTAAAAAAAAATTGAAAACCACTTTGTCACCAAATCCATTCGTTTCATCATCAAAATGCATACAGATCTCCTTAATTAAAACAGAGAGAGCGTATTAATTGGACTGTGAGAGGAAATGATCAATTATACAAAAGCAACTCTTATTTATTTTGGGGTCTCGTCGTTCACACAGAAGGCGACAGTAAATCACGCTGTGACACTCTTGTTTTATTGGTTTAGCTGTCTGGTCTAGACTGGCTCAATTGCTTAGTGTAACCCGACCCGGTTTAAAGGTAGACTTCGTATCAGTTCCACTAAGTTAAAGCCTGACGTAAAAATACATAGAGTATACATAGTAGGTTTATTTTCTGTACTTTAGCTTTATTCTTGAGCGTTATTCTTTTGTTTTTCGCAGCAAAAAACAAAAGAATAACGCTCTACTTTTTTTCCAAATTCGAATATTCTTCATAAATTTTAGGTTCGATAAACAAATGAGTTCTAACATTCTCCGTGTAGTTCTGAACCGCGTCGTATAACCTCCTCGGTAGGCAGTGAGGGGCGGGCATGCAAATGGCAGAGCCGTGGTGTGGCTGGTCGGCGCGGGCCGCCGCGACCGTGGGAAAACTATCGCCCGTGGCGAGCGGCCGCGGGGACGGATTTGGAACGTTCACCGACGTAAATTATAAGATTTACAAGAGCTATACTTACGCGTAGATGGTATGCGATATTTTAGTGTTTAATTATTTTGAATTTACAGACATATTGGGTTAGATATAACAATACTATTGAAAACAACGGTTACACTAAAAACACTAATTATTGTTTCTTAAGGAAAGTCATCAACGAGTTTCCTTAAATCAGTTTCTTACTGTTTTTACTTACTTACATAAAAATCTTACTTTACATATCAACATTCTTAAATTCTAATCTACCTCTATCTCTGGACGTTTTAAACCTAAATAAAGCATCATCTATCCATTTCCCAAAGTCCAATGATCTAAATGATCCAAGTCCGTCTCCTGCGCTCGTGCAGTGCGCGGGTCGCGGCGCGTGA
Organism: Emmelina monodactyla; assembly: GCA_916618145.1. NCBI lineage: Eukaryota > Metazoa > Arthropoda > Insecta > Lepidoptera > Pterophoridae > Emmelina > Emmelina monodactyla. The sequence goes on from OU745319.1 coordinate 2,986,651, forward strand.
CGCGGCGGCGCGCGCGCACGGTCACGACGACACAGATAGCGCGCGCGCAGATACACCGCACAGGTTATTAGCAGTGTGTGACCTTAGAATCTTATATGAAAGCGGGATGATGATTTTTTAAAGGTCCGGAGTTGTGATACAGATTGATGTACGGTTGGTTTTAAATTGAAGAATCAAAACAAATCAAATCAAAATTCTTTCAGTCATCATAGATATGTAACATATACTTAATGAACGTCAATGTAACAAACTTTGAGTTAACCTAACCGTAGACCGAGAGAAAAAAGCCGGCGGAAAAAAACTCCCAGCACTCTTTTCGGAAATATAATCATAATTGAAGAAATTATGCTAATTTCAATTTTGATAAAATTCGTCGACTCTTAGATAAGTAGGTTACCAGAATAATAGCCTAAATTTATACTGCAGCATTTGAAATAAGTATTTTAATGATGATTGGTAAAATATAAGATTTTTTCTGTATATTTTTTCTCTGTATATTTTAAATAGTTTTTTTATATGAAATTGATGCTTAGATGTTGTAATTTATCGAAAAACAAGAATTTTAAATTAGTAATTTTCAAATAACAGGTGATATTAAGACGGAATCTAGATTTAATTAAAAAATGAAGTATAAACTATCTATCTTTTTTAAAACTAGAAGCAAATTAAAACTGGTTTTTATTTTCTATTTTTATAAACTTAATTATTAGGCACTACTTAAGTTTCTGGTTTAAGTTCACTAAATAAGAAATACAAGAAAATAAAACCAACTGGGAACTAGTTTACAAAGTTAAGGTTTGTTTTAGTTTAAATTCATTTTTAATCAAGTTCGGTAATAAATAAATAAATATCTCTAAGTAATGTTTGTTAACAAATTCGCATAATAGAAAAAAAAGATGTCGCATTAAAAAACGACATTACAAAAAAATATTTATCCTTATTGTACTAAGAAATGGGGTTTCTAAGGTATTTGCGAGATCTTATTCCGAAAAAAAACAAAACACGTATGATTTAAGATTAATAATAACAAATTATACTGAGGGTATAAGCTTCCATATTTCAAATATTACAACCGGTTTACTAAGCTCGTAATTTACTGAACTGGCTGGTCTGATATGTCATCAACTGTTACCGCCCATTAATATCTATTAAAGAAACTCTTCTTTTAATCATCTGATTTTATTTTATTGTCATTGCGTAACTGTTGCATAATGATAGAATATTCGGGCATTCCGCGACGTTTACGCAGCTTTTCAAAGGGTTATTTATGCGGATGATGTGATATTTGTATTCGGGTTATTCGATGTTTTGTTTGGCCTTTGACAGTCGGCTTTTCTAATGTTATGTAAGTTACTAGAGCTTTTTTAGTTGCATTATGAGAGCAGTTTTTTAATAAAAAATTCAAGGTAAAAGAATATTTTTAGATAAAATATTTGCATGTTTAGACAAAACAGTACACACCTTTATGTAAATTTGGGGTTGCAATAGATGAGTCATACTTTAAAAAAAGATAGACATTTAAAGGTATTTATTTCAGATTACATAAATAATTGAGTTTTTTTCTTTGCAGCTCTTCTAACTCGTTTGGGATTTCGATGGGCACACTTCTTTTTTATGAAAATACTTGACGTGACATTTAATATAGAAATAATTGGCTCATAATTGGGAAGGTATATTTATAGACTCCTTAATAATAGAAGATTTTATTATTCTTCTCTTATACTCAATTAGTATAAAATAAACTTAATCTAAAAGAATTTTCAAAAATATGAAGAAAAAACTTATACACCTAATACTTTCCGTATATTCTCGTGTTTTTCCTATGTTTAGCCGGAAAAAGTTCTTTTAGGTAACCAGATTTTGTCTAATTAATTTAAATTGAGGAAACAACGTCTTATCTTATCATGTCGGATGAGAAGTAAAGCACCTTCTCTATTCAAATGTTATTAATGGCCAGTGCGCGATATACGAGTAGCTAACTGATCGAAGTGGAACTATAAACGTCTACCGAACATTCCGATTTCGAATAATTAGGCGCCTTTCTGATTTTGACAAGTTTTGAATACCATGTTGGCCACCATGGAATTAGGTAATTGATCAACTGGTTTGTAATTAAGAAAAACGAGATTAAAATTTTAAAATGCTGCCGTTTTTGAAAAGTTCCCTATTTACATAAACTATATAATTAAATGATGAAACAGAATCACAATAAAAATGGAATATATCTGCCAATACTAGTCAAATGATTATATCAAAAATTCTGTAGTCTTGGTAACCTATAAATATGCCTACTAACATTAGAAAGTATTGAACTTCCTAAGCTCTGCCAGACTTCAAATTGTTACAAAAAGCCTAATTTATACCTACTATCAATTTAGCTTATTAGGCATCTAACTTTTCCTCTCCTAATTTGCTTCAGACCAATTTGAAGTACAGTTCTAGGAAAAAACTCCGATAAAGTTATTTCATTATTAAAGTTATCATTACCGCGGCACACTTCTTTAATAAGTTATTATTTTGTCAAAGTCGTGACTTCTTACGACGAAGCTTCCGTTTTGTGAGCAACATTAGAGGGATATTGGTCCGAAATATAGTTATTACCGATTGATCAATCGAAAGGCCGATTGAAAGGGACTTACGTAAAACAGGTAGCAGAAATGATTCGCCGAGACGAGAAAAAAAGGTGGTTCTTTCACTTTTTGTTGAGCAAGCGCAGCTTTGTTTGTTGTTAGATTCTGAATTACGAGTCAAGATTTTGTTAGTATGATACTAGATACTTATATATAGAAGAAGGATTTTGTTTAAAAGTAGGCAAAAGTAAGAATATCTATTAGTAGATTTTGACTTCGTAATAGAAGGTCTTTTTTAATGATATATGGAGCAAACGAGCATGCGGTCACCTGATGGTAAGTGATCACCGCCGCCCATGACTACCCGCAACACTGTGGGTGTTGGGGGTGTTGCTTTGAGAAAATTGGGCACCGGATACCGCACTCACCGAACGAAACGCAGGAACATCGTCCCTACTTCAAGTCGGTTTTCTGTGCGACGGTGGTATTTCACCGGTCGAGTCAGCCCAGTCATTGCTGCAGACAGAGCCTACAGCAAGACTCTACCACTCAGTCTTCGTTTGTCTTTAAACTATTTGTTTCTGTTAAGAGCAAATTAAGCTTGCTTTGTTGAAAATTGATAAAACATTAGTTCACTTAAAAAAATACTTTTCTAAAAATTATTATATTACATGCAAAAGTGACAAAATATAGTTAAAGTACCTAATATTGATTAAATAACCACGGACTGCATTCAGAAATTCACTACTTTAATTTTACTCAAAAAATTGCTAACCAGAATAGAATGAGCTATTGTATTCTGACATTAGATAAGCAACCGTGATAGGATACTTGAATTAAAAAAACAACTATAATTCCGCCTTGAACTTGGCACTTATTAGAAGTGTTAATAGGAATTTCTAAGTAAAAACCCTTTATTGCAATTTCCTCAAATTATATATTCTATAATGTCATTGTCGCAATTCAATCACCAGATTTCATAATAATTAAGGTAATCGTGCTTCATTTGAAACAATTACTACGGAAAGGTCTTCAATTGTAAACAGTGTAGTTCATGAATTATACAAATGTTTAAGAGGCCACGCCTAAGGATACAACTTAAAGACAATCATCATGACAGAATAAATCCTTATGATAGAAATTGTTTGTAATTGTAGTTAAACACGAACCAAATTAAGGTTAATGAGGGTGTCTTGCTGCAACCGGCCGCGCCTTGAAAAAGTTTTTGCGTCATAGAATTGAATTCTATGTCAATGTTGAGGTTTATAGTAAAATGAGATGATTTATTGGGCCGCATTAATAATGTTGTACTTTTGATATAATAAACACCCTTAATACTGTCTAAGTAAATTTTCGTTTAAAATATTTCACCTTAAAGATCAGAAATAGTGTATACTTAAGGCTGCGCGTTCCTCTATCTTATGGTTGCTTCAAGGCAAAAGTTCCAAATATTTCCATAATCATTATAATTAAAACTGTAAACAAAAAACATCACCAGTTTTTCCCACCTTATCCATAACCCGTTAAGTGTAAATACTTTTTCTAGTTCCTCCTTGAAACTCATTGAGTGATGTACCCCACGGTCGTGATTCTGCTGACCCTTCACGCCGTCTGTACATCCGATGCTATCGCGTCTCAGGGTCTTGGCTACCAACTTTGTTGTTGCTTCAATTAACACTAAAGTACATCGTCAGTTATAAAGCTAAATTCGTGTTTAACTGTGTGTTGAGTAGATAAGAATAGATTTTAGATATGAATTTGCAAGCGTTAGCAATTTAAGGCATGTAAACAGATTTTGTAGTTGGTTTTTTGTGATAAATAACATGAAATGAAAACTCAAACTGTATAGCTGTATAGGAACTGCGTGTTTTAATTTTACATTGTTTTATTTTAACATTATGCGAGAAGCTTTTTATTACACCATTACGTGACATTGAAATAAATAAACACCTTAATTATATAATTGCTAACTCTTAAAATATTCTTCACATAATTTTATGCGTAATGACGCCCTAACATCTTCATTACCTAATTTGCTATACAATATTTGTTATCTACACGATAATAATCTTAATCAGCTAATCATGCGATCGTATGTATCCGGTACTAAAATATTGTTACTCAAAAACCACAACTACACCATAACTATTTACTATTAGTTCAATCAATTTTAATATTTGTCGATAATAATCACATAAATGTCTGCCCAATCTTTTAACTGATTAAGATTTGTATCTATGGAAATCGAGAGCATCTACTAATTACCATATTATTGACATATATCGATAAACAAATCTATCGACCGGTCTAAGATTTGACGGCAAATCGCATAATTAGAAAAACAGGCTCAGAACAGTAGTGACTGTAAATTATCGAAAGCATACTGATCTAAATCTAGAAATGACATAGGTACCTACTTAGAGTAAATTATCAGCTAGTCGCCGTCGCATCTGCATGTAATATGTTATGCTATATTTATGATAGAAGCCTTACTACTGTTTGTATAATTTATTTAATTACGAGACCGATTAGAATAGAATTAAATCCTACTAATATTATAAACGTGAAAGTTTGTATGTATGGATTAACGTGTGTTACTCTTTCACGTAAAATCTACCGGACGGATTTGTAGGAAACTATACAGTAATATAGGATATACATTAGATTATCACATAGAGTACTTTTTACCGGGGGAAAACTTCTTATTCCCATGGAAAACTGGCCACTAGTGTAAGAATATTGTTGATAGCTACCTTAGTCTCTAGTCAAGAGACCTTTACTATCTTCCTTTCCAAGATTTAGTTATCAATCTTCCATCGCTGTAAATGTTACCTACCTAATGTTGGGAAGAGTTGAAATCAAACAATGGTAATACAAACTGCAATAACGAAGATATTCACCGTTCACTTCAACGGTGGTATTAGAAAACAATACAAGTACTAAAATCAAATGGCCGTCAGCCATAACAAAATTCAAATTGTTATCTTGTGATATTTTCACCGGGCGGAGTTCCCACGGCGCGCGAGCACGCAACAATCCCCAATTACAGCGGAGCGGACTAATTTCTGTGCGTGCGCGCAGCTTCAAACAATTGCTGATAGAACTGCTACGGAGCAGATATTTGAGTATTTGTTAAAGTTCAATGTACAGTCAGTGACATCAGTCGCGGAATGTTTGAAAAAGCTTGATAATCGACTTTCGTTCGTACAGTCGCTGAATGTAGAAACTTACATAACTCTTTAAGGCAAAAATTAGACGGTCACAAAATCCGTTACCAAAAGATTAAGCTGAAACCTTTAATTTTTCAGCCATCTAAGGATCATACGTCATAATGGAATCTAAAGAAAATGTTTTGAAATAAACTTAATTTGAAATAAAAAATAAACGTAATTCCGTGTTATAGCTTGGTCGAATAGTCAGTAAATAATAAGAAAATTAGTAAGGTAAAAATGTATTGCATAGTTTATCTTGATCACATATGTATTTTCCTTTACCTTTATCATGTACGATTCTTGAGTTTTATACATAAGCCTTAAACAATTTCAGAAAATCGTTGTTATGGAAATACTAAAAAAACATATGATCTCAAAACTTTACTTGCATATGACATTTTTGTTTTTTTAGCTTTGATTGTTCATGATTCGAATAAGAGGTGTTCAATTATAGAGATACTCTTTTTTTCAACCAAATGTCAAATGTGCATGACATTTTGCATGTGGATTCAGGTGACATTTAATTAAATTAATGGATTCATTAATGTCACTTAACAAAATAACTTGTCTACCATTATTTAAATTGTTTAAATTGTCCAGCATATGTTTTTTATGCCTTTAATTTGGAACTATTGTACTGATTTTGCTTTGAATTTCTGAAAGTAGTCATTATGGACCTAATGTGTTTTACATTTGCATTGTAATGGGCTTTGCCAATCTTCTTATCTTTATTTGATCTTGTTATTTAGAATATTCTGATAGTTCTTTTCGTTTATCGTGGGAAAAGCATTTTTTTATTACGTAATCGTAGTCAATGTTTTTTTTGTAATCTTGATGGTTATCCGTTAAGTTAAGGAGGTATCTCTCCATATCATATCTGAGTGAATTTGCAATTTATTCAGTGACATAAGCCACAAAATGACGACTCATTACTGATGACAAAACAAAAAATATACCCATAATGTATCAACTAACTCAATTCAAATCACTATCACAGCTGCATGTCTGATATCTACATTTATGTTTATTATACGTTAAATCCTTATTAATTAATTAGCTGTCCGTTTATTATGACATTTCAGATTATCTTTGCAAATTGTTTTATTTCTCAAATTAAATGTCATATGAGATATGAAAGTAAGTATTACAATTCAGTATTGCTTTCATTAGTGGAAAATTTGTAATTTTATGTTTGTATTTAAATTTAATCTGATTTAAGATACTAATTTTAACTGATTACTTAAAACCAAAAAATAATATTTAAACTTCAGGGGAATATTATTTAAAGACTTAATATTTTATATGGTATTTTTATTATCAATGGTTTCTTTCTTCTTAATACCTACTAACCTAAACAATTAACTGCCTTTTCTTTCTTTACTATTAATTGCCTATTTCACCATCTTCACACTTACAGTATTCTCATCTCAAACAAACGTAAACTATTAAGAATATCACAGCTAAATCTAAATAACGCCGACACGGAAGACATCGATTAGGAATATCAAATAACAAATTACTAAAACAAATCCTTAGTTTATTAAATAAAGAAAACTCAACAAGCAAAGCTAGCTCATGCATCGAAACTCAACACACAACAGTAGTTCTAGGAACGTTCGGGAACAACAAACAAACAGTTCATATCACACATCACAGGTCCCAGAGGGTAGGTCACCAAGGTCGCCACATGGAGTGGGCGGGGTCGGGCTCGGAGGCGGGGCTGTGCGGGGGGGAGGGCGGCGCGTACGCTCGCTTGGCGGGCGCCTCGTCGACCTCCGCGGGCCGCTTGAGGCCTCGCTCGGGCAGCAGCGTCCGCTGCAGCGGCTGCTGGCAGACCCCGAGCGCCACCGGCTGCAGCGGCGTGGGCCGCGCCACCGCGCCCGGCGGCATCGGCTGCGGCTGCACCACTTGCGGACTCTCCAACCGCCGGATGCAATTACTTAAGTGCTGCAGCAACCGCGCGCCAGCCTGAGGGTCTACAGGACCCTGTCGCTGCATCGCGTTGGCGGCAAGCGTTGCGTTTGCAATAAACTGAGACACTTCTGTAGCACACTGTGTAAATCCAGCGCGGAAGCGCTCTGCGTATGACATCTCCGGCTTGAGCACCAACTGTCCCCTTCGTTTCAGGCTGTGTAGATGTCTGACCGTCAGCTCCAGGATATCAGCCTTCTCAAGTTTGGAGACGTTTTCACCTTCTGCTTGTAGCGCGGTGACCATGAGATCTTTGAGCTCATCGAGGCATCTGTTGATGCGGGCGCGTCGTTTTCTTTCTAACATTGGTTTCATGACTTTGCGATACTGGTAGGTGCGTGAGACTGGTTCTTCCTCAGAGTTGGGTGTGTACGCGCCGTGCGGCGGGGGCATGCGCGCGGGGAGGATCATGGTGCGCGCGCGGCGGTGGTCTCACTACGAATGACGCGCGCGCCGCTACCCGCGCTGCTTTTATGCCTCTTGTACCGATTGTGGCAAAACGCCCGTGATAAAGGTAGGGCTGACACTTACTTGTTTTTTGATTTAAGTAATTAGAAGTTTTAAGCTTCTCAATTTACTGAACTGAAAATTTTATTTATTAATTAGGAATATTCCTTGCACCGTTTTTTGCAACGTACATTGTTTATACTTATTTTTATCATTTAAACGTAACATTTCTCTATCTGTTGGAAATTTAAGTATATTACTATTTTCTTACGAATAAAAAAAACTATAAGCTATAAAACTTTCAAATTATGTTACTTGTTTTAAAGTTTGCCTTTATATTTTTATGTATGAAGGTTTAATTTATTTAATCATATCAATATAAATTTATTTAATTTGTTTCTTGTCAGACGTGTCTAAAAATAATACTTTATTATTATTACTATCCACCTATAAACAGCTGACAGGCCACATCTGACGTCACCTGGCCGCCACGCGTTCCCACGCGGCCCCCTCAGCGCAGGCGCATCTCAGCGCGCGCAAATCTTCGACACCCCAACTAAATCACCCTCCCTACATTCCGATTTAGACTCTATTACAAACAATTAAAAGCTATATTGAAAATAATAAAAACCCAGGTAAAAAAAATAATAAGAAAATGGTATTGTGACAAACAATGACTTGGACTTATTATCTTTTAACGGTGACTCGTGGCGATTTATTATTGAATGCCAATGGATTTTTTAACGTTTTTTTATTTTTACTTTTAAGATTTTGTACTTCATAATAAGTCTAGCTCTTAGACAACATCTATTAAATAAATAAAAACTCTTTTCAATTTTAAAAACGTTTTATTATTTTAAGTAATATATTGTGACAGCCCTGAGCGTTGTAGGCGGAGGCGCGACTCTTACGCAGGTCTCATCGCGTCGCCTTATCGCCTCCGTGTCGCACTATGCATGTACAAAAAACTTGGTGTGTACTAAATGGTGATATATTTCTATGTGCACTATCTGTTTATGACTTCGAGACTTTGTGTCCTACTTGTGCATTAAAAGTGAGTACTACTGAAGTTGTTTTTCAATTGTAAGTAAAGGTTATATTGTTTTTTAACCTTTATTATTTTAAGGAAAAGAACTAAGATTTTATTTCCAAAGAAGTTAATTATGTATTATTTACTATTTTTTTGCTTCATGTGTTTTTTTTAAACAAACCTACATAAGTAAAGCTAGATCATAACCGTGAGCAGTTTTTATGAAATTTGCACAAAAGTGAAAGGAAGAATATCTACAACTAAATTCCAATATCTCAGAACCAGTACAGTTCGAAGTAACAAATTGAATCTCGATTCTAATTATCAATGCAAATGACTGAGGAAAATAACAAAGAGGTATCATGTCTAGGTGTAACCCTGTTCTCATCACCGCTAGTCAAGTCGACACCGGCCCATTGTGCGGTCGCAGTCGCGCTGCGTGACTTTACTTACTCCAATTCTGTCTCACACCAACCCAAAACAAAACGACGTAACTCGAAACACGACTCTTCTTAGCACAACACGACGACTTAAAGTACCTTACACACGGCTGTTACGACGTTACGGTTCCGAAGACGTTTGTCACGCAGAAGAGTAACGTCGTAAGCGTCTTGGAGTTCGAAGACGGTTAAGTCGTTTTTCGTCGTGCCGTGTTGGCGTGGGAAAGCCTGCGGCGCGCGCGTTCCCACACATTGGACCGGCACAAGCCAACCGATAAATTATCATAATTCTATTGTGAGTGAGCCGGTACTAAGAAATTTTATACTTCATCAATCGCTGCGTTGAATATATTAGCGCGTGGTACCGCTTTGTTCGTTACGCAAGTTATATATGTAAGGACCCACCGCTTTGAGGTGTTTGGATTTAATTATTTTTGTGTCACGTAGACATTTTATGGCAATAGTCGTAAATTCCAAGGGCAAGGCGTAGATGGATGACGTAAACTGAAAGTGGGGACATATTGTACATACCATGTAGGGTAAAGAGACGAACTAACGTAAGTCTAGACTTTCTGGTTTAATGATGAAAATGAGATAAAGCGTTTGAAAGGATATTTTTGGACAGTTTAAATGAAGTAATGTTGTATAAAAAGGCCTTAAGTTTTTTTACAGTTTAAGAGATTAATGAAAATTTGGCTTGTAGTTTTACATTCTGAAATAACCAATTAAAAGAAGCAAATCCTATCAGTCAAAAACAACCGATTGATCTTTTATCAATTCGGTTGGAGTATAGTTTTGTTTGAATCTTACATTTAAACTTATCTTTATCGAGATCAACATCTACGTTGTACGGACTTCAGTAGCAAACAGTAGTAAAGAAGCAACTCTGTATCTAGACATTTGATGGTATCGTGCACTAGTGCATTTTTCAGACTATAGATTACTTTTGCTGATTCTAAGAGTTTTTGCCACAATTTTTTTGGCGTCTGGAAGTTGTTAAAATAATCTACAATTTTATTCTACTGTTCTGTCTGTATAGCTTTTAAAATCTATTGAAAGTATCAAAAGTAAAGTAATGATTTATTGTAATGGGGGTCTTCACAAGACCTCCCCTTAAATGTTAAATAATCGGTCTCACCCTTAAGGTGCGCAAGTAGAAAAATAGGTATATTTTTTGGATCTAATGTTCATCAAAAACGTAAAAGGTGGTTGGTCTAACTATAGGTCATCTTCCTTGTGTTTTTATAACATAAAATGTAAAATCTTTAACGTACCTAGTGGACTCTACAAAATGGCTGTCAAATATTATGTTTGCTTGTTTGTCCAAAATTTTGAATTTGAAGCTATTTCTTAGTATTACACCTCAAATATATAAAGTTAAGTTTATTGAACCTTTAAGTAATCGCGTTAAGGTTATTATTTATCGATAACTTTGAAATATCTACGTGTAATCTGTAAAAACCAACAGTTTATTTCGTTTACTTAACTTATTGACACGCCACACTTGATAGCACGTACAAGTAGATATGTAATATTTAATGGAAGAAGCATATATTTTTGATATTAAGTTGACAGGTTGATGTCGTTCGCTGCCATAATTATAGTCCTTTTACGAGTGGTAGAGTCTAGCTGTAGGCTCTGTCTGCAGAGATTACTGGGCTGAGTTGACCGGTGAAATACCACCGTCGCACAGAAAACCGACGTGAAGTAGGGACGATGTTCCTGCGTTTCGTTCGGGGAGTGCGGTATCCGGTGCCCAATTTTCTCAAAGGCTCAGCATCACACCCCCAACACCCACAGTGTTGCGGGTATTCATGGGCGGCGGTGATCGCTTACCATCAGGTGACCCGCGTGCTATATTTTATAAAAAAAAATATATTCTTGCCAATCTTAATATCCTACTAACTAGTGATTGCTTGCCAAAACTGTAACCATATTCACAAAAACAGAACAAGCAGTTACCAGTTTACCGAGGTTTTTTTTTTAACTTATCAATATTAAGATGAAATTTAAACTTCCAGTTCTAATTTTCAAAATCAGTCAGTCAAAAATTGTTAGGTTCTATTCCGCATCGATTTAGCCAAGCTCAGGAAGACACAAAATATTTAGGATACAATCAAAAACCTAAAATGGTAATTTTGTGTCATTTTTATTCAATTTACAAGTAACGGTGGTTTCGATTTGCAGTCGCACGCGCATAAGTACCGAAATATTTCTAAATAGTTTTCAGAAACATTTCCTCAAATGTCCAAAACATTTCGTGTGGTTGGTTAGTTATTTTAAAACAAACACTGATTAAGTAGGTAACGAACAAGTACTTATATAAGTCATGTTCTATGTTTCTTTGATTAAATTAAAGAAATGTTTTATGTAGTTAACAATGTTTATTTATTTTTAAAGGTATTACAACCAAAGGAAATTGTGACAAAACAGGCATTGATACCTTAAAACAATTAACGCATTTCGTAGGTCGTAAAAATTAAAACAATTCATTCGTTTAATTAACCTCAAAGCAACTTAAATCCTGCTTTACACTGACCGTCGAAGTACCCTCAGTCAGAGTTGCTAGTCACAAGTCGCGCCGCCCACCGCCCCGCCCGCGGCGCGCGCGCACCACGTAGGTATAACTGTTTGCCGAAACTACGGGCCATGAGAAAAAAAGGTCGATGCCCACTGAAAGACTTTGGTCGAGTTAGGTCTTTGTTAGCGCTTTAGAATAACAGCTTTTGTTTGGATAAGAATTAGTCTTTGGTTATAGTTTCGAGATATAATAGTTAAGTCTTGCACAAGTTTAAAGACATGAGTTTTTAAGCACTTGAATACTTGCTAATCCCTACTATAATAATATTATAAATGCGAAAGTAACTCTGTCTGTCTGTCTGTCTGTCTGTCTGTCTGTTACGCTTTCACGCCTAAACCACTGAACCGATTTTGATGAAATTTGGTATGAAGAAAGAACTTAATTTGGGAAAGGACATAGGGTACTTTTTACCGCGGGAAAACTTCGCATTCCCACGGGAAACCGACTTCCACGCGAACGGAGTCGCGGGCGGCCCCTAGTATTATTATATTTTTTCCCTTCCAATAAAGTTCTGCGTAGCATGTGTTATAAAAAATATATCCGTTTACTAATTAAATATTATTTGATTTAATATTTTGGGCTATAGAGAGTCCAAAATGCATAGAATTTAATGTGTAACACTTTTAAATTTAAACCAAGGAAAAAAGATTTTTCAAAAAAATTCGACCGAGCTAAATTTTCCATTCTTTAAATGTACTATGTTTATCTTTATGACTAAATAATTTCTTTAATAAGGTCTCTAAATGAATAAAAAAATATTAAGTTTTTATCATAACACTTAAAATTCCAATGTTAAAAGTTTAATATCGGTAGGAACAATTTGAATTCTAAAGGAACTTCGCTTATTGAAAGCGAATATCATTCAAGAATTACTATTAATTAATTAAATATGGAAGGCTCTAAGTGGTTACCACCTATTAAGCTAGATCATTGAGCTTACAAAAAGCAATTGATCGACACTACTTAAGCCTTACACTTTCATTTATTTTTACATCTCTGACAAAGTAATCGACTATTAAAACGGCTTTATTAGGTTTATCCTACTTCTTTACATATGATAAATCCAAGTCGCTAATTCTGTCTGTTTGTACGTTTGTCCGCTATCTCCTCTTAAACCACTTAACGGTTTTAAATGCGGTTTTCACCATCCTTTAGGTAATTTTTTCATTTAAATTTGTAAACAAAGAACATCCATAAAAAATATTTTAAAGTTAGTCAAAATTTGATGTTTCGTGAACAAGTCGGCCATAATTTCACAATTGCGAAGCGTGGGCGGGTTAGGTTAGGTTAGCTAGTATATTATAAACGTGAAAGTTTGTGAGTATGTATGGATGTTTGTTACTCTTTCACGTAAAAACTACTGGACAGATATTGATGAAACTTTATTGTAACCTCAGGTCATTCTCACGGGAAACCGACTTCCACGCGAACGGAGTTGCGGACAGCCACTAGTTTTTCATAATACTTATATTTGATTAGTCATACAAGATTTGGCACCTTTTTAATAGTAGTTTTATGTATCATTAATTATGATAGAGATGTAATCTTTAATCGAAGTAGTTTGCTCAGGACTAGGGCCTGTCAAAAAGGGCGGATGTTAATATGGTCATTTAAAGTATAGTTAAAACGTCAATATTAAAAAGGTATTTTAATTTTATTATATTTTTAATGTACGTGCGATCATGTAATACAGGCTTTTTAAACGTGATAAGGTATTACTTAAGCGTTTCGACATTGACATTTAAACAGGCCATATAACAACAAAATTATGGTTTTAAAGTGATAATTTTCAATAGTAAAATGGATGTATATCATGGCGTATATGACGTACGGTACGGGAAAGAGTTGAAAGTCACTGAACATTCACGAAATACGGCTCATACAAGTATACCTAGAGTTAGTACGTTATAAATAATAAGTTTTGAACACCAATAACATGTTGTTTGTTTGTCATGTGTGATATTATTTGTTATCATTATTTTAAAATTCTGCAAAATCAAATTCTACAACCATATCAAGAACACGGAACCAATTTTTGCAAGATTATAAACTCGCGATCTGCGACTTAAAATAAAAATGCGTTTGCAAACTGAACACAAAAGTAGAAAATAATGTAAACAAATAATTTAACAACAGAACAAGCGAGGGTAGAGCAAAGAACTATATTTTCATTATAACTCTAATTTTGTTAATAGTAATGAATAAAATATTTGCAGCATTCATAACGATTTCTAAGAAAATTAGTTAATTTTTTTCGTTTGGTTCATTTTGCTGTTAAAACTACCAATTTTCTACTAAAAAAATTACCCCCTAAAGTGCGTCACTCTCGTTTCATTAACCCATCACAGTTTCACGTCTCGCCGACTGTTATGGCGTGATAATAAAAAACTTACTGTTAACAGGATGCGTCAGATTTAGAGCTCTGTGCAGAGTAACGGTCGCCGTTCTCAGTAACTTGAGATACATTGCGCACACGCGGCTATGGGCGATTTTGGTTGTAATTACGGTACTTAGATTTACGCCTAATTAGAGGCAGATGTCACGGCGTTTTGTGTATATCCTTCACTTAAGGTTAAAATATTCGCCACAAAGATGAATAAATTATAAAATGCTACATAGTTGTAATTTTTTTCATAAATCAGAAATATTTATGATTTAATTGATGTGTTAAATAAAATATTCCTCTTATCTTGTTTATATAGGTACTCGTGCCTAGATTGACTTATAAAAAAGCTTAATATTCATAAATAACCTGATTGTCAATACATTTACATTACTAATAATAATGTGTTAGACCTTTTAATAGATAAAACGATGTTATTAATACTTAAAATATAGTTTATTTATGTAGTAGAAACATAAAAATATAGGTAGACAACATTTTATTGCCAATTAATAACAAAATTTATAATTCATTAAGGTTCTTAATATATATTTTTTACATCAAGATCACTTTTCTAGAAGGTTAGTTGCTAGATTAATTAAAGTTAAATGAGATTTGTATTGCTCCTAATGATATTTCCTAGAACTGACTGATTTGTCAATAATTCAGTAAGAGTAAATAGAAACTGTGAGTGTTTAGAGTAGTTTGTGAACCAGTTAAAATGTTACTTATGTAGAAAAATATTAAAAGAAAACAAAGCCGTCAAGGATATGTACTAAGTAAAGATTAGGCGACATTATATTCTACGAAACTTTACAATGATCTATTTTGATAGTTAATTAAAAAAAATACACAAAGGCTGCCTTTAAATAAAGAGTATTTTAAATTCAAAATTATCTATTGCCAATTTCACAATCACCATACGTAATTCATCATAATTTAAAATTGTCATCGCCTGCAATGATTACCATATCTCACTGTTGTAAAAACTAAATCTTTAACGATCTCTTTGCATCATTATATAAACATTAGGTTTAAAAGCGGGTACCTGTGGTAAGCTCTCTTTAAAAAGTTACACTTGAATTAGCAATTTGCATAGCCTTTTTCTTATTGCATGAACTCTCGGGATGTTTTATGATAAAGTTATCAGGGATATCTAGGGATTGAGTTAGATATAAAAAATGACTTTTATACTCGTATTTTGTGTGTATGTATATACATACATTTTATTTCTAAAGACGATTATGATTAAAATAAATAATGTTGTTTTGTTTAGGTTTCCATATAGCGTCTTTCTAATAAATTTGTTCTACGCTTTATTTAGAATCTCATTCGGTTTGATTTTATAGTTGTCATTGAAATGAAAAAAAGAAAAACGTTTATTCGTATTTGTAAATACTTTTAACAGTAAGAAAAGCATTAAGTAAAGTCTTAATTTGTACATCTTTGAATCATTATTTTGTTTTATTTGTATTTTGAAAGTTAAAAGTACAAACAGGCTTCGTAAAAAACCAAAGTTATATGTCGTAGGTACCTACAGCTATAATAAATTTCCAGTACATAACAACATTATGTGTGAAATGTAATTAATCTTAAAAAAAATCAACTAGATAAACTGCTCATTCTTAAAAAAAATACACATATCATAATTGGTTTACCATTTACCTTAAAATTACTTACCAATAATCGACTTTACACCTACTCATTTCTTAATTCAAGTTCCAATGTTTAATCGATTTTCAATCAAAAATATTTTTTATTGCTGAATTCTTATATAATTAATTAATTAACTATCGTGATTGCGTCCGGTATATGTACATTTATGATATGATATACGTATTAAGGGCGGAAAATTGCCATTAAATGTATTTAGTTATGCGTGTTTTTAAGTAAAGCAAACTATGATTCAAATAATTAAATGCGGTTAATTTTTTTTTTAATTTCATGGTCGTTAAAATAAACTCGTTTAATAAACACTCAGTGACAGCTTTTATGATATAAGGCACAAACGGAAATTTACAAGTATCGAATAATAATTTGAATAACCTATCTATATTTAAGATTACAAAATATCAAAAAAATACCCTTAAGATGGTAAAAACACATTAAAATCCGTTACGTGGTTTTGGAAGAGATAGCGGACAAACATACAAACAGACAGAATTACCTACGTGAATTTATACTATGTAATGAGATAATATAGTGATCACTATTTTTGTTTCCTTACAAAACTAGATGTTTAATTCCACGTTAACCCTTCACATGCCTCCACACGCACATTTCTCAATCACACATCCAACAGAATCACAAATTGAGTGATCATGATAATGTGATTTAAATCGTCCGTCAGTTTGACACCTGCGTCTGTGGGAATCATACTGAACTTGAGAAATGGTGCCTTATTACTATGATGTTTGCATGGATTAGCATGGCGGTGGCTTACATGGGATGACGGGATGCAACACATTACGCATTCCATTTTAATAAATATATTCATTTTGTGTAAGGAAAATACATTTAGTAGATAAAATAATTTTAACATATGTTTCGTAATTACATAATTTTGAATTTCAATAAACTTGAGTAAATGCTACTTTGTTTTTTTTTATACAAATACTGTAATTTCGGTAAAGCCATTTAAAAGTCCTAATTTCTCTCCCTCAATCGACCTATTTCCCAACATTTCACGTTACCTAAATTCCCCGAAGCCGTAGTTTCAACATTTCATGTGCGGCAATGTTTACTACACCTGACCGCACGTTCACACATTCGCGTTTGTTTGTGGTCTGCAATCCGGCGGTGGTGCGCTATTGACTGCGCAAAAACATCCGTGGTCTATCTGTAATGATTGTCGATGCGTCTACAGGGCGCTTCATGGGTTAACTTAGATTTCTGTCAGAGATAAGAAAAAGTGTAAAGCTTGGCAAATATATTAAGGTTTTGAATGAATACACAGAATCGGTGCTCTTGGTGTATTTGTGTAGGTAATTATCAATTTTTGCGGCTGTTATAATAGAATAACATATATGGAAAAAGAAATATAAGTAACTATAGCGAGTATAATGTACATATTTTTTTAAACAAAATAACACGTTCACACCACACAACAACAAATGTTAATATAACTAAATCCGAATTTAAAGTGTGTTTCATAACACAACATCGTCATACTACATGAACCTATAAGGTACATTTTCAGTAAATAATTAAAGTAAAACCTCGTTCAGTAAACAAAGAACACTCTGTATAAGAATCGCAATGGTAAAGCAATCGTTTTTGCATACCTGAATAATAAATCCTCGCTTTACTAGTAATATAATAATTCACGCCATTTCAAAATAAATGGATGCGAATCTAGTTGATACAGTTTTTATTATTATGAATTGTAACGCGCAAGCCTAATATGAAAATTGTGCGTATTCGAGAAATTAACGAGATAGCTACCATTTATTATACTTTTTTGTTCAATAGTAGGACAAATATGTTTATTTCGATTGATCTGTAAATAAATATACCACCTAAAGAGCTGTACGGACTGAAACTTGAAAGTGGACATGAAAATAATACATTTGACTGGAGATGAATATTTTTAATTATTCTAGGAATACCTAAAACGATAGATGATAACATCGTTTGATAATAAAAGTATTATAAGATTCACATTTTTTTTTTGTAATTGTAATCCTTATTACGACACGTCATAGATCACATTAGCAGCATATGTAAAGCTAAGCTATTCGTCACACGAAAAGAAGGCAGAATTACTTATCTATATAGCTAACACATTCGGAACCGACATAATATTAATTTTGATATTAAAACAACCATCATCTAAGTTGAATTAAGGACCCGGATAAAAATATTGTAGTAGATAGGTAATATCGCTATAACTTCATACATTTTTCCATCACCCAACATTTGAAGTGTCTAATCAAATTAAAACTTGTATATTTTTCTTGTTAGTTCTCTGTAAATGGACTGCGTCAACTAGTAGGCGTCTGTTTATACTGCTCGTTCGTATATTTTGTATTATTAGAAGGCTGTGGCCGGTACAAATGTATTGAGAGTAAACAAATCTCAATCGATTTTCCATAACTTTGGAATTTCTGGGTGGAGTCGAGATTTTATATTTTCGAACACGTCCACGAGTATAACCAAAATCACTCGAAATATTAACATAAAAGTCCGAGAATTGGAAATACTTAATGATTCGTAAATTTTAATACAATGTTTTGTCCCACCGAAAAAGTCGTTTCCGTCCAAACGGCGACGCAATGAGCGAATTGTTCCATTTTCGAAATTAATGACGAAAAGCAATAACGGTTGGCATCATCATCTCCCGGAAGCGATAGTCTTTATTCGCGGGTGTTGCCAATCACGGCGAATCGGGACACCTGTGCCAATCGCTCACGTAGCCTCCAGGATATAGTACCGAATCACCGAAGATTATTGCCGAAAAATAATCGTCCCCGGCACTTACGCGGCCATTACGGGGCACCGTTGGACTACGGCAGACGAGCGTTTTGTAAAAAACGCTGTCAAAGCAAAGTTACTATAATATTGATAATTGTTTGGCAACGATAAATAAAGTAAGCTTACAAAATCTATTAGATAATTTACATATTCTTCCACCTCAATTTAAGTCGTTAAGATAATAATCAACTTATTAATATACCAATCATCAGATGAAGCCCTTAATTTCCTGATCTTCAAAATCTCGGAATTCAGATAAGCTTATCTGCGTTTTAAGATATTTGTTATCGTTGATTGTAGAGATAAGCTTTCGGATAATCAAAACCTACGCTTTTTATCTCCACCATTAATTACGGTGGCTTCTAATTATGGCTTAACTGCTGATCAATCTTAATGAAAACTTTGGTGTCCATTTGTTGCTGATGATAAATAAACTGATATGCTTGAAAACATATCATACAGGAACCAAATCATTAGATTTTATGTAGGCAGAGCATATTTTTATATTATTAGATAAAAAAATGTATGCTTAATTATGTAGGTACTGCAGTAAAAAATGTGAACTAAAATATTTTATGGCATGACTCTTTTAAATAAATACATCGAAAACAAGTACCACAGTATTAAACCAGTAAAGATTATTTAAATCTACGCTTTGGAAAAAAAATGCGCAAAGTGTAATAAATAGCCTACCAACTTTAAAAATCGCTCGACTGAAGTCTTAAAAATCCAAAAACGCACTTAAAATCGACGTAACTAAAGTTATGACGGCGAACAGAAATTGACCAATGATTAACTTAATAATGTGCATTGATTGTGTTCTTTGCTAATAAATAAAATTGCTTGAACCGGCAAAAGAAATGCTTTAATTCGATGGTGAAAGAATGGAAAGGTAATGACAATTTACGGGCCAAATCTACAACTTAAAGCCATGATAAATAAACATTAAATAAATCTCCAGACTACCAAAGAAGTGAATCATTGAAAATAAGGATCGCTTGCTAGTTTTTTACGATCGTTTATTATTAAATTGGTAAAACATAGTCACAATTTGTTTATTAAAAGACTATTTCCACCCTTAACAGCTACTAAGTTAAACTCAATTTTACGTCTGATTTAACGAGTTTTTAACAGCGGTTTTATTGCGAGCAGCGTTCATTTGTTTCAATGGACAATCGCAATTGCAAGGTTTGAGTGTGTTCCGGTGTGACACCAAAATATGCATCTATTCTACTTTTTCTATTTGAGCAACTTAAGTATAAATTTAAAAAAACAACTACCGATAATTTTAAATGTGGTTATCAATGAGTTGTGTAAAATCAAATGCACCTTATTATGTACGTATTGTTTGTTAATCGAATTTCTGAAACATAAATTTTATTTTAATGCTTTTAGGTACCGTTATTTCAAACAATCACACGCTAATAAGAAACCACATGTAACTAAACTGAAAGAGTTTCATAAAAAAATTCTGAAGTCTCGTAGCTCCATACAATAGTCGTGCGTAAGCAATGTATGCAAATTCTTATTTCTTTAGAAACGATAATTCTTCTAATAGAAACGATATTGTTTATTGCCACTGTTTTCTCTCGCAAATTAAACTCTATTTATAAATAAGCATTATTGGCGCGTGGGACTAATTATGGTGACGCAAATTGAACTAACTTTTCCATACAAATACATATCGTCTCTATCGGCGGTGTTACGTAGTTCGTTAATTGTAGAAAATAAAAATTAAATTTTGAATGTGATTTCGAACACAAGGTTTAATACTAATTTCATAGTTATACTGGACCTCTACTCTCTGCTTTATTAGCCTTGATTGAAATTAAATAAAATTATCACACAATTAATAAATGCAGCCAGTTAGGACAGCCCTTACTACTGCCAAAAAAGCTTTCAAATCGATTAAGCACTTCCTGCAATTAGCCGTTTAGTACATACAAAATCTCATAGATATTCAAGATCAAACTCCCGGTCCATATCAGAATAACCCTTAACCAGTCAATTGCCGAGATTGCGGATGATGTTAACAAGGGATGATTAGGTCCCACAGTCCCACTACTGGGCTCACGTTAATTTATTTATTTATTTATAATGACAGCCATGGTGAACACCGGATTTGGTCATTAGCGAAACTGAAAAATTGCATTGCATTAGAGGTCCTTTGTTGTCAGCGTTTTTATTTGATCATTAGGCTAAAGACGGTATTTTACCCTTAGGTACCATTATTATTAAAACTTTTTAGAAACGCGATAAATCGCGCGATTTTAAGAAAAAAAATAAGATTCAATAAAAAAAATATATTGTACCACCACACCAAAGTAGTAAAATGATCTGTTCTATTTAACTCATACAACGTTTAGTTACAGCTTTACTTCCTAATATTTTATTATCTCAACAACGGACACACGACTTCAAATTAACCTATCGACCGCTACTTTCATTTAAAATATCATAAAACTACCTTCCGCATAACGCGAGTCAATCATTAATTACAACTGCGAAAACCATACAATTTTATTATTTTTGACGACAATGTAGATATGCTCATTAAATACATACAGAACCTCCCGGAAGCAAAACATTAAGTTATAAAACTTCACCAAGGTATATTAACCAAAAACTTAAAGTAAAACCAACCTTGACATTATAAAAATAAGATTGAAATTGCTTTGTACGAAATTTAGAGATCGTAGTAAATATTTATATGGGATATACCAATAATAGTAAAAGCAAATAGGCAGTGTTCAGTAAGTCATCGAATAATCATAAATAGTTATGATCAACATAGTGACGAGGTGGTCGTAAGTTTGGACACAGTGGTTACTTGAAATGTTAACCAGAAGAAGATTTCAAGTTACGTGAAAAACAATAGGAACGTAGTATATCTGTAGGTAAGGGTTTTAACAATTACTCATTGATAAAGCTTTATTAAACCGCTACAGAGTTATACAAAAAGTTTTGAGACAAGTTAAAAATCAAAAGTGATTTCTACAATTAACGCGGAAATTACCTAATGACTTATTTCATTCAGACATTAATAATTTATTGATTACAGGACGGAGTAGTTCTTTTAACTTCCATGTGCCAAGATAAAGTAAAAAAGCTTTTCTTTGCATGTTTTGTGTCATTCTTTTTATCAACATGTTTTAGAACTTATATAGATATTGTGCAAAGTATATATGCATATTATTCGTGGAATTTTGCTTCAAAGTATGTAACACCAACAAGGAATCTTCCTAAAAAGTCCGTATTTTTTTTTACAAAACCCTTTAGTTGACAAGTAACTTATCTAATTATAAATACTTCATTATTCCTGTATCATCAAACTAAGATCACTTACTTACGTACCAACAAATAACCTTAATGTCTTACACGGTGGTACAATTTCATAAACAGGGATAATTAATTACAATTATACTTTGAATAAAAACTTGACGTGTATGCCTATAAACACAGAACTCTATTGATTAATTGCTTGTACGTGAGGTTCTTATTAAGCAAGATAATTTCAAGGTATGCGGTGGAGTGGTTAAGACAAATCATTCATTTTGCATAATTGATGTTGTTATTGTAGAAGAAAGGTATGGAGAAAAAGCAAGTGCAATTTTATATGAGTATGACAATTTTGATGGATGAAGACGACAATTAATTACAATATTTCTTAATGTGATGTAAAATATCTTCCTGTTATCATCAATCATCATAGTTTTTATATCAATAATTTTGTTATGCGTCTTTAAACGAAATTTTCTTAATCAAAAAGTGTAAGAAACTTGCAAAAATCAACTATACACTTTTACTATGTTATTGATTGTTTACCCTTTTTTTATATTTCTGATAGTAAAGCATCTCAAAACTCAATCAAAACAATATTGTTTGTTTATCACCCACACTACAGTCTCGGTGTTTCCGAACCAATACACACTAGGTGCAGATAACTGGCCGCCTCGCATCCGTCCGCGCTGTGGGAAAATCAGACAGGTGGCGACACCAAACACCACGATTTTCTTAATTATACACCCAACACACACCACTATCGACCTTACCACCTTAACATAACGACCACTATAGATAACCAAGAAACACGAGATAAGATTTAACACTACAGTTGTAAAACGTAAACCAAATGAAAGGCGA
The DNA here is from genome assembly GCA_916618145.1 of Emmelina monodactyla. NCBI lineage: Eukaryota > Metazoa > Arthropoda > Insecta > Lepidoptera > Pterophoridae > Emmelina > Emmelina monodactyla. The sequence continues at coordinate 3,009,901 of OU745319.1, forward strand.
CGCGAGTAGCAATTACGAAAAATAAAGCATTGGACAAAAATGAATAATTGTAGGACTGTCATTGATTTCAAATTAACTTTTGCAGCATAAAAATAATGGAATAGCTGCTTGCCTTCGCTTCTTTGGTAAAAAACTGTGAGAACGAAACCGTATAAAGGATTTTAAAACGGTTGAAACCGCTTTTTTCCTTCAGTCTTGATTTTGGTCAAAATATAAGAAATCGTATCAAATTACCCAAAGCCTAACAAATGTTACAAAAACGGTTAGACGCTCGGATTTTCAGTTCCGCCGGCTTTGGTTTCCGCTAAAAAATAAAATTAGATTTATTGGCTAAAAAGTATTATTAAAAAATTGTTAAATTAAACAAGTGTCAAGCGATGTTTTTGCTTTATCTAGGAAGGTTTGATTAAGACTTGAAAACAGTTTTTAAGGATTTCTGCAAACGTGTAATGATATAAAAAAAAATTTTTATTATTATTATTTTTTACTTTTTAACATTTGAAATGTTCTAAGGTATTTTTTGGCTTTTTTGTGCCTAGCTTACTTACTGAAGGAAACCTCAGTTTTGCACCAATCACTTTTTATCTATATTAATTCTAAAATGTACTCGTAGTAGGTACATATTCAACAAATATATATAAAATTGCGTAGCCATAACATAAGTTGTACTACTATACAACCAAAATGCAAATTTACTTTTCAAAAAAGTATATAGGTATATAACTATCTTAAATAGGTATACATCTTTATAGCAGTCTTCAATACCACGTGTTGAGTGCGACGAGGGGCGACCGTGGGAACGCAGCTCCCTACGATCTGACAAACAGAAGTAGATGTATTATTTCTTGAGCACATGCCAGCACAGGGAGAGACTAGCATGGATATGTTTTTCTTATTTTTTGTTGAGAAACGTGTTAAAATCGTCATCATAAACAGGGTACTAAGTCAGAAAGGCGAACCGTAGTGAATTAAATGTTTGACCTTCATAACTACAAAACGATAACATTTTTTCGTCAATCTTTGCACTAAAAACGCCTCGCCAAAATCGTTAACGTTAAAACCAACGGCCCTGTGCGCCGATACAGCCAATTGTTTTTTAGTAGACGCTCATTGGCCATGTTGCGAAGAAATAGAGAACTAATTTACAAGACATTTTGAATATGTCAAATCCCTACTAATATTATAAATGCGAAAGTAACTCTGTCTGTCTGTCGGTCTGTCTGTCTGTCTGTCTGTCTGTCTGTCTGTTACGCTTTCACGCCTAAACCACTGAACCGATTGTGATGAAATTTGGTATGGAGAAAGAACTGAACTTGGGAAAGGACATAGGGTACTTTTTACCGCGGGAAAACTTCTCATTCCCACGGGAAACCGACTTCAACGCGAACGGAGTCGCGGGCGGCCACTAGTTTCGTAATAAATATACTGGCAGTTAAAAGTAATGTCTCAACGTCCCGCGATTAAAGCTTTTTATTATTGTGTTTATATTATCAACTTTACCTTGCAATACTTATTTAATATCATCTGTTTTGCAAGACCATGAAAAATTAATATTATCTGTAGTTCGTAATGATTTACGTTTTGTTTGTCCAAATTTGTATTTCAGACCAACTTACTGTTGTGGTAAAAATACATGTGCACTTAATTAAAGTTCCCTGTCTCTAAAACCTTTATTACTATAGCCTTTACATAAATAGTTGTTTGTTTATTATAAAAATAAATTATGTAAAATGAACTCAGCTTATCCAGTTTATTCCCGCACTCCCGCAAGATTGAACATCAAATCCAACATAGAATAAAAGGCACCATCTGCCTCGTGTCCTATACTACATCCATCTATATATCATCATATTATACAATATCGCGGAATTAAGCGTTCTAGGAAACAATTTATTAATTGCTAACAAGTTTAGGCAAGTCTTTATTAATAAACCCCCTACTGAGTTTTAGCAGAACATTTAACAGGAAACATGATAAGAGTAAAAGTCCTTGAAATATAGGTAAGTGTTACGAAGTTACCTTTTCAAACGTTATGTTTTTAACTACAAGTAAAACAAAGAATGCTTAATTAACCTCTTAACCCTCAGAATTCCTTATCCACAGAAAATATTTATGCAATTATAAGTTTTAAGAAAATTAATTTAAAGTAGTATTAGGTACATAGGCAAACATCTACTTTTTGTAATAAATACCACTTCTTTAATGAATTTATATTACTACATTGCTTCTAAAGTGATATATGAATACCTAAATAGTAAGCAGTATGTTTTCCTACTTATTGACTTTTGAATAAGTATTTTGTTCTTATTTCACTTCTTATCAGATGACCAACTTAAAAACCAAAGTACCTGCAGCAAACAAAAATATTTCAACCTCTGATTCATCACACAAAATCTCTCAAAGTCCATCATTTGACCTTCTCATTATACATGACTATACAAAATGACTTAACACCGTTTAGAAGAACCTTCACAATCCCGGACAGCCGACCACGTGTCCCTAATAAAGAACCATTATTATACGGTGTAGTAGCCGCTCTCTTGCGCGCTCATAATTGTATTAATCGCTCTGCGCTAGAGTCGATTTTCATCAACAAAGTGCTCCGCGCTCTTGTTTGTTTTTTTCGTAAGGAAGTCGAGCGAAGGTGAACCGTGGGAACGAAGAGCGGGTGCACTTCCCAAAACATCAACGCACGGCAGCGAGTCAAACGTGCGCCGGACAGACAGAGACAAAACACACGCGGCCCCAGCGAGACAGACAGGGACGCCCGACGTGACGTGTGCGCGCCAGCGACAGCTTACAATCGCGTGATCATCTACAAGAAATAATAAAACGGCAATAAAAGAAATACGAGACAGCGGCGACGGGCGCGCGTGCGAGCGGGACGCAGCTAGTCGCACGCCAGCGCGCGCGCCGCGCCGCTTACGGCATTCTGAGATCGATGATCGACGCGATAAGAGCGAGACAGACTGCGGGCGTTGGCAGGGGTGTGAATGAAACGGTAGTATTGAAGGCGCTACTTTGGCTCGTGGCAATTGCAGAGCACGGGTCAAACTTTTACTGTAACCGTGAGAGGGCGCTGTGCAATGAGTGGGTATTTATCGATGGGAAGCTTTGCCATTGTTTCAAGTTGGAGTGTACAACAATAGGTTTTGAATGGTGTTAATATGATAACTTTCCACGGGCGGTTATTGTGGTATTGGCAAACAAGGAAGTTATGTCGAACATCATTCTTGTTGGTCAAAACAAAAACACAGAAAATAAAAATCAAAAATGAAAAATGATGTAAGCTAAAAAAAGAGTTAAACAAAAAAAAGTTTAGAAATAGTTTAGAATTTGTTTCTTTTTTACTTTTACCGAAATTTTTGATATAATAGGTACATATTTCAGTAATACGAACCCATTCAGATTATACGTACTTTATTTGCTGAGCACATAAATACATTAACTTTTACAATTTACTACAAATAGTGACAATGACTACGACGCGTAGCAAAGTGTAAACTACAAAAAAAAACAAAAACTTTGTAGAAAACTTTAGCGCTCCAAGCGGCTGCTTTGGGAAACAATTTTAGTTCAACATAACGTTTATAGATGGCGCTAGTTGTCAGAAACTAAAAGTTCAATTGCAAACGTCCAAATTTATGTTTTTTTTTAATATAATTAATTATTAAAATGTAGTTTTAATTTTATAAACCTTTTACATAAATATTAACATCAACAAACAATCTTCTTTTCTTTTTTTGTTAATTTATCTGTCATAGTTGAATCTAGTATGCGGTATTTTTTTTTGCGTATTTTTTTTATTGTTTGCGTATTATTTAAAAAAAAATGGTATACCTAAAAGTAAAAATTATCGTCAATACATAGTTGATGCCTATGCAAAACTTATCAAACCAGTACAAAGAAGTTGGCAATCACAGAGCAATAAAAATCTTTACCAAATTAATAATTCGAAACAAACTTCTATTTGAATTCTAAAATAGAACTAAAGCAAGGCGTGTCCGCGGTTGGCCGGTGGGCCGAAAGAAATGCCGCGATTGGCTCACGCGCGGCCAATCGTGACTCAGATTTGACTAGGCGTGCTTTTCCCGCCAGATTTTCCTACGTGACTGAAAATCTCATCAACATAAACGCATAAAGACTGCTATATATTTTTTTTATGAGTAGCTCTGAGTAGGTTACATGTGTGGTGCAAAAAAGGTTTTTAAAAAAAGGTTGTCATTGTCAAAAAGGTTTGATACCTACGTCGAGATTATAAATATTACTGGCCGAATTTGAAATGAGTTTTGCCCTAATGCCCTTTGAATACAATAGGGGTATAAAAATACGAAACCCATGCATATTTGAACAGTAACAATAGCGCACCTGTAAAGAGTGGTTTTTTGTGTTTGTTCTTTCTTTGTGAGATTTCCTAACACTTTAAATTTAAAATGCGCGTTTTGATTTTATGCGTTTCTTGGATAAAAGATACTTCATTTTAAAAAACTTTTATAATCCCCAAATGCTTCAAAAATAATCTGGTTCAATAGAATAAAAAGGTTTAAATTTGAATTTAAGTCAAAACAAAGTAGTAATTATAACCTATTAAAAATGCTTCATACAAATCTAATAAGAAATATACATAAATAAACTTTGCAACCGTATTACTATCAAACAAAAAGCTCTACATCTACGCTGCCTGCTTTGCACTAACTGTAAAGTACTTACTCGCAAAAAAAAAACAAAACAACGCTGCGCAAAATAAAAAAAAACTCGATCTGTATCGATCAAACTAGCAGAATTGGAAGGAAAGTTCTTAAATGCAAAAAAAGTAAGAAAAAAAAATTAAGGCCGCGGCGTGGGAGAATCGGGCAGGTGGTGCTGCCAACGATTCGGCGCGGTGCACACGATATGACCAGTTTTTTTACTTGCAATATTGATTTTTAATTAATGCTTCTATAGCTTTAAAGGTCACATAAGGCTTGGGTGCACTGGCGTTTGTGATATGAAAGTAGTAGTTTAAATAGGTTAATTTATATTTTAATAGTATTTTGTGCTTACATACAAAATTACTTGGAATAAAAAACACAAATGTCAAGATTTATCAATAGAATATTTAATTAGTTTCTTCTCCAAAAAAGAATAGATCAGATTTTTTTAAGAAAATAACAATTCTATAAGTTAAAAATAATTATTTCTAGGCGCTGTGCATAAAGCCTATTGTTGTCATTAAGTAGCTGTTGTTGGACCAAGGATTTGTCACAACTGGATCTACTAGTGTTGTACCGGTACTTAACAACATAACGGTTGGACCAGTCCTGACTTAATCGAGCCTGTACCATTGCAATGACAATACATGTAAAATTATTAGCCAATATAATATTAAAGATTAAAACGATAATCAAACTGGGATAATAAATGAATAGGTGCGTATAGATATGGTTTATAGGTCCGTAAGATGGTTATTTTATATTAATGTGCTATTCAATTGCTTCGCGACAAGACTAGTTGATTATCCCTTTTTAATGTTTTTTTTTGTTAGTGGCCAGCACGTAAACACATTGGAACTCCTTTTTCTCACATTATTATAACGGGCCAGCGTTTATGAATACTTAATATCAGTAGTGCTATTTTTATTGCGCCAACATTGATATGGGAGGATAAAATGAGCATGCGCAAGAATTTATTGTTTTTGTTTTTTAGCGTTTACAGATAACGGTGTTGGGTTTAAATGAAATGAATAATACATACTGATGATCCAATTATTATCAATTTGTTGTCAATTAAGAAGCATAAATTGAGTTAATTAAAAACATGGGTAAATAAGTATTTAGCATGTATTAAATTTTGATTTAATAAATATTTTTTAAATTAGATACATAATTACAAATTATGTAGAATAAACTTTTTATATAAGTAAGTACGATACTGTCTAAGTTTCTCAATAGTAAACGCAGATATCTTCTAAATTGACCGATAAAAAGTTTTACTTATTTTTAAGGAAACCATATTTAAGACCGTAATTAAACTGACACATTAACTTTTTTCTAAGCCCCAGGCTCAATAATATCGGATTCTGCGCGTGACAGAAAAAAACGCGCTCACAATGTTATTCTTATCTGTCAATTTGTATGCAAGGCGCGTCGCAGGCGCTGCCGAGCGTGGCCGAACGCCGCCGAGTGATCCCGAGCACGGCCGAGCGCGTCGTGGGAAAACGAAGCAGGTGTTACCGATCCAAAGCACTTCTTACTGAGTAAACATACTGTGTACAAAATTATAACCGCCTCGAAGCGTCTGAGTAAATGAAAAACATATTTTGTGTGCTTAATGATACTGGTTACTTTTTTGGTTCGACGCGGTTATCGGGCGACGTTTTTTGCGGAGGGCGCGAACGGGTCTCATTTTTATTTCCTCAGAATTTATTGGCCTACCCCCATAATTGGTGCGTAGAACCGATGCGCAGTCGTTAAGACGTGCGACCTTTCGCTGACACGTAATGTCTTTCACTTTGTTTACACGAGTTTAATTAACACGAATAAATCCTCTACAATGTAGCCTTATTTTTTTGAGATCTCACGTCCCTTGCAGTTGTATGCAGATAGCGGGCAAATTAAAATAATATAAGCGAGTAATTAATTGATGGGCAGTTAAGATACTTAATGAGAAATGTCTCTAGATTTTAATTTAAGTGGTAATTTACTGAGTTAATGCGTTGTGGTGATATTTACTGATCTCGGTCGATACATTAATCGATGCAGCTTTAGCAGTTTCCTATTTTAATTGATCTTAAAAGACCTCCTATTTATATAAATAAAGTTTGAAATTACGTACTTACTTTACGTTCAAGTCTTTAAATAGAATTACAAACGTTGAGTTCCTAGGCTTTCTAAGTTTGCATTTGGAACGATTTCAAAACAATTATCGCGCGCTTATTTGAAATTTATTCCTTCCTCAATCACCGTCCAAATATAGTCGTATAATATTCAATGGTGTCTGTAATTTAGTAGGATAATAATAGTTCGTAGCCTGAAGCGATCACGTCTTTCTTGTTACAATTGTTACTTAGTACTTGCTATAAACTAGACCACAGATGGGCTATTTAGTTGTAGAAATAATAAATGGGAGAATTTAAATGATTTAATACCCGTGTTATTGGATAAAGATCGTTTCAGCTCTGATTGAATTTGGAATTTATTTAAAACTTGTAAGATATTTTAAACTAGTGATTTTAACAATGAGCATATTTAAACCGGTTATATGTTATATAATATACCTTTTTATTAAGTTACTAAACTAAACCAATAACGGAAGACATAATTATTTTCAAAATGATCGAACATTGAAAATAAATAACATAGGTCAACCGCTATCCAATTAAAATCGTATATTGTTGAAAGTTATCAACGGATTGATTCTAACTTCAAATTATAGTTATTAGGCACGCACAATACAAGTAGGTCTTAGTCAAATAGTGTCTTGATTAAACAACTTCCGGTCAATTTGAAGACTTATAAAAAATCAATGCCCAAATTATAATGGATAGTGATCTTATGACTCTCAAATCGATCAACTTAATAACTTTATTATTATAATAGTATGAACCTCATTATATTTTGGTAAAAGTTAATTTAACTTTATTTAGGACACTTGAACGATTTCAAGTTTAAAAGAAATTTTTGACGTCATAATAAACATACTTTGATAGAATTTACGAATGATTTAATTTAATTTATTAATTATTACAACACTATCCAATATTTTGCTTAAAATATCAATAGTTTATGATTAAAGTCAACTGCGAAGTGTTTTTACAATTTATTTATTGTATAGGTTATCACAATTCTTTACATAAAGTGCCTTTTGTTTATGTGCTGTATTTAATGTTCGAATTAATTGCAATTATCACACTATTAACAGAAAGGGAAGTGAACAAACTTATCAGTTTAATTAATTGGTAAATTTCATAAAATTGTCACCTACATAATTTGCAAAATTGTCACCTTTATTTTCTGCGGTATCGATTTCGTTAATCAATTTAACCTTCAAGCGGCCGATGTAACTTTTCGTCACTAGGTATTTTTTCGGTACCGCGATACCGGTATTCCGCCCGGAGCTAAATGACATTTCGTTGAGTCTCAGTAATGACGGCAGCTCGTTCTGTGTTAAACATAATTATGTTTTGGGGCGTGACTGCTTCCAAGTGCTGCCTCGGGCTGTAATCATCAGTCCACTTGCGAAGCTTCTGGATTTGAATGAAATTATGAACTTAAAGCACATGATTATTTGGTTTTAAAGCGCTTTTTGTGCTGACCATAAAATGTAACACAATTTAAATTATAGTCCGCACTCATTTTAATTAAGTGAAAATGTTTTGAACGCAACCATTAAGTTTTGTTTATTTTCTTCAACAAACACTTTACTTCATACTAATCTAACCAAACAAGATTTAACAAGCTCAATCTAGTTTGTTCAGCGACTTAATACGCAAGCGATAAAATCCTCACATCAAGATAAACAAAGTTAAATTATTCCATTGCTATCATAAACGTTACAAATTAATTACCAACGGCTTCGATACATACAACGGTCATAGCGCACGAAGCGTGACGTCACCGATCCGGAACTAACAGGTTGGAACCGGAACAGGTGACTAGCAGGTCGTCGCGACCCTTAAAGGTTAATAGTGGGTGAACCCCATTGTTACCGAGTAACGACTACTGAATGAACTGCGGGCTTTACTTGTTGCGAATATATTATTAGGTTTGAATGGGATTTGTATTTGAATTTGAGTACACTTAAATATTATATAAAGTATATACTTACATATCTGTTTACAATTCTTATGTGTGTTTTTACATGCTTTTTATGTATGTTTGTACAGAAATTAGAAAATTAATAAATAAAAATTCTTTGGACTCATCGGCAGCGAATCTAATAGTTTGATGTAGAAAACAATAGACAACCAAATTGGCATTTCCGAATACATTCAAATAAATCGATTACCATCCAGTACCTCGTCCTAATCGAATTCCGCGACCAGCCTAATAGCCGCCGGTCTTCCGCGTGCATAAAAACCTTACACACGTGGCCACTACCGTTCATTTACGTAGCGATACGTAGTAGCAGGTGGCAAGTCGAGCCTGGGAACCCGGGGTAAGGCTGAGTTCTCACGGCGCGACGCACCACCTGCGCGCCCTTAACGGGGATGCTACACACGACTGCCACGCGAAGAAAGTACGATACCGGACTTAGTGTGGATATGACTGTGTATCTACGTTAATGTGGATATGCAGTTTTGAATTGATGTTTTGGTGGCGGTTGCTTTGTTACTTAAATGTTGGTTGACGTATAGGATTGTTTAGTAGTAGTAGAATTATAGGTAAGTATAATGTTTGTAATTTTTTGTTGAATACTTACAATTATAAACAATGGTTTCATTTAGTATACTGTAAATGAAAATAAAGAATATTTTAACTCACAATAGTAAAAGACAAAAACTGGAAAGAATATTTTAATATTTTTGAGGTAATCAAATAATTAAAGTGTAAAAATATAGTAAGTGAAACATATCCATAAAACTATCTCAAATGTACCCTTAGCAGTCGTGTGTGTGTGCGTGCCATCGTCTCAGATTGCAGGATTTGTTTATCATGAAGGGTGCGGGTATGTGTGCGTGTAAACACCTCTAATCATGTCCCATTGCCCACTATATGTACCTGTCTTGCCCACGCGCATATCAATAACCCGCATTTTCCTATTAATTTAATTCAATTCTTACATAAATCTCTATCGTAAAAACAGTGATAATGGTAATCACGGGCAGATGTTGTCCCACAACATTTTTACAGCATAAATATGTATGTTTTCATAGAAAAAATCTGTAATCTGAATGAGTTCTCACGATACGAGTACGCAAATTTATAAGTGTAATTTATACAACTAATTATTTGCGTATAATTTTATATTCAAGCTAAATACGGTGACCGAGATTTTGATGGTCGCTTTTAATCAAAAACAAATGACTAACGCTTTGAAAATGACACGCAATTTGCAAAGCGTAATCCTTTTCTGATTTTAAATTATTATTCTCGAATGCCATGACGTATTTTTTAAATTTCGAAACTAAACTTTTTTTTTATTATCACTGGCCACCATTGATTCACTTACTTATTTTGAAATTAATATTCCATGGGGTTGCTAGAATTGAATGGGTGGCGTGCTGTAAATAATAATAATTGGCATCGGCCGTGTGTCTGACACTGAATGAATGACAGGACATACCACGTCAATACAAGACCCATTCGTGGCATAAATCAGTAGTTAGCTTTAATTGAATTTAATATATCCAAGTGCAAAAAGGTATTGGCACTGTCGCTTTAGTTAATAAAATCTAGGATACTGGAAAATGTATTAAATTCTTGGCTTAGTAAAAAATACAATATTTTTGGGTTGTTGTTCAAAACAATAGTAAAATTCTCGATAGAATTAATGTGAATGGTATTTCTCTGATTTCATACAACTTACCCTTACAAAGCCCGTATTGCATCGGAATTTTCTATAACCCTTTGCGCACACGACCTTAAAATCACCACAACCCTTAAACAAAAATTGAGCTTTAATTTTCAAGCAATAAAGTTTATACTGCCTCGCGACAATTTGATAAGGGTATGTATGCGTGGACGCATGCTAACGCGTGGCGAGCGTGCGCGGGTTTATCTATGCGCGTGATTGTTTTATTGACCAACCTTTACCTTCATGGGCATCAAATACGTGAAGGAGTGGTTTTAGGACCCATAACCATCTAAATAAATTACTTGGACAACTAAGAAGAAGTTCAAAATATACTCATTGAATATTTCTGTAACAGAGTTATGTAATCAAATAATGAATATTCACCCTCCCAAGTGGACAATAAAGTCGTGTCGAAGTGTCGTGAATTCTTTACAAAAGTAAGTCAACAATAGTCTACTGTGGTGTCGTGTGGAAAGCACGCTTTACGCACACTTCCAAAACTCCCTATACAATACACTTACCCCATTCTGTATTCAAAAACTTTGATGTGCTAGTGTTAACGTTCCATTTGTAACTCTACCCCACTGTGGGATGAGGCAAAAAAGTGAAGATTTTATTTTCTTTTTTCTTTTCGGCCTGCACGTGGTAGGGTTGTGGTCTCGAGTTTTTTTTCTTTTTAAAATTCTTTGGTGTAGTGCGTTATATACGTATACTCTGTGTATCGATTACAGTGGTTTTTGGTGCCAGTATCGATGTTCTTTATTTAAACTGATGAGCTGGATTGTAATGAACCTACTTTACGACTTCTTAATATATTTTTATAGATACCTACAAAATTTAATTAATCTTATAAGGTTGATAACATAATAAAACTTTTGTGAATTATCTAAACAAGATAATTAAAGAACCGGATTATAAATACAATGTTGAAACTTTGGAAATTGCAACAGTTTATTATCTGAGGTGCCATTAAAATTCCAATTAGTCTATAAGTCTTATAAGACGACCGTTATTTGTAACAATAATTTATAAGATATATGAACAATTAACTAGAAAAAAGCTGCGGGTTGGCAGAGATTTTTGAATACTTTACATTAAACAGAAAAAAATACCGATAATGAAATAGATATAATAGATATTTGTTGTTTAAATTTAAATTGTAACCACAAAATTATAAATGCAAGAAATTAACACGGGCTTCCCACGCTCTACCGATTCCTGCAATTATATTAAATCTTATATTTACATCTATTAAATTAAAAAAAAAAGAATTAACAACCTTTATTTGAATAAAGATCTATATATCTTGCAAATGTTAGAAGAATTTATCTAATTTGCAAAAAAGGTGCTCACCTTAAAGGTTAGCTATGTCCCAATTATAAAGGTATTTTACATCTTATCTTTATATATTTTTTTATATACGAAAAAATAGTTGAAAAAATCACCACGAAATTAATAACCAATCAAAGGGGATAATTTGAAATTAGAATCGCTAAAATATGATAATTTAATACAAAGTCGAAAAAAGGTAGATTAGAATACTATAAACCCTTTATTATTCAAGTATGTTAATTACATTTTAGCGTACAGTTTAAATTATCATATTTAACAACCGCTAAATATTCAAACTAAATTAAAGGTGTTAATAAAAATAAAAAGCTTTTATGTATTTCTTGTTTATCGTAGTAACTTATCACAAGTATTAATTAAAGTTCATCACTCTTAGTTAAAAGCATCCAACATCTTTATCTATTTTCCACCGACCACTCGAGCTTCGCAAGGGTCGATTACTCTTAATAAAATCATCTATAATTTGCATATAATTTGTCATAATCATAGTTTACTCAACCTGCTGCTTCTATTTCTGGCCGAACGTAAACCAGTGGCAGTAATCAGAGTAATTACTGCAGGCTTTACTACTTGATTAACATTGCACGCATTTGCATCGATTACGCAATAACATGATGTGGAGGGCGTATTTGAAAAGTACGTGAGTGACAACGATTTCTGTATATAGACTGGTATTCTATAGATTTAAAGATATGCAAAACTAAGTTTTTTTATCGCATTACTTACTTACTTACTTTATGTAAAGATCTTTTTGGCAAAGAAAATCATTCGAGCCTAAGAAATTGATTTCGACTAACGCTTTCGAAAATTAAACGGCCTTTTTTAGTTTTTTCTTGGTTTCCAAAAAGATAAATAGTAAAACTCCAATTATATAATTTAAATGCAAAATTAACTTAGGTTGCTATAGTTGTGAAAAAGTCATTGATGTAATCAAAAAGTTTACAATAATGTATTTATTTATGTTAAAATTATAAATTAAAAAAAAAACCTTTATTCTTAAAATATAATATTTTCCAAAAATAGAGTCGCAAATTCTTTAACAATAAACACTGAGTTTTAAACGTATTATAATTTAAATTCAAATGCAATTAAAGGTAAAACCTTTATACATAATTTAGTAAAGGAACTTTTTTATCCAAACTACATAGAGGCGTGCCTTAGCGGAAACCTATAACAACCCCATAGGGCTGGTAATTATCTCCATCTAATATTGTAGTTGACCAAAGGAAATGATTTTTATCAAGAGTTATGTGATTTGTTAGTCGGCAGGCTCGATGTAATCGCAGGAAGCCGCGCGGAGATAAATCTGCGACTGCTCCGCTCGCTGCCAGCTGCTAGATACGTGATTCATACTAATGCTAGACCAACGTTGTAAACGTGTACTTTTGTTTGAAACTGATTAAAAAAATATTGTGTGAATTGTTCGGTTCATGTATGTGAAGAAGTATAGTATGAGAACTAGTTAAAAATAAAATAATCACGAACCCGTATACAGATTTAATATCGAATACGGTAGAGAAGGGGCGTAAACTCACATTGATAACAATAATGACACCCGCAGCGACCGTCATTTTCTCAAACACTCATTAGAGCAACAAAAACTGTATCGATCCAAGTCATCAGAGTAATCTGTGGCCGGCGGTGTAATCAATAAAGCTTTACTTGCCGCAATCTCGTCTGTAACTACGTAAGTTTTCTAAGTCGGGGCGCGTCAAAGCCTCTATTCGTAGAAGTTGTTTGTAAAAACCAGTCAGAGGGCGCGCGCGGCGGCTCGCGTGCGGCGCATGCGCGGCGCGGGTCCAAGCACGCGCGCTTTGCCCCCGCCGGTATATAAGCCGCGCCGCCCTTCCTGATTCACTCATTCCCACTCCGACCGACGCACGGCGCGCACGTTCGCTCCTCGGTTGACCTTGTAAATACGTAGACGATAATCAGTAGATTTTACTCGTAGTATTTGTAAATATTGTAGTAAACATGTGCTTAGCTAAGGATGAATCATCGCCGCAGAAGGAGGCCGTGTCACCTCGCTCTCCTTGGGCAAAGCTTCTCAACCGCCAGGTAAACAAACATTTCTTACTTCCACTTTCAAAAATACTTAATTTTAAAAAATACATTTTCATTTTTAAAACTTTGAAATTCAGCGTTAACCTTTATTTTCGTTATCAACAGAATGCGAAGCCCCGTTTGCCGCGGAAGGTGACTAGCTCTGCGCGAGTTAATTTAAACAAGTGCTGGTCGAGGCTCGGGGGGCTGATCTCCAACTCCTCGCCTCGCGCCGACCTGCCATCACACAAGACTGCATACCCTGAAGAGCCTGTAGTCGTCCCCTTTTCGGACTTCTTCAAGCCGCTCGACCCGGTCAAACCGGTATACGAAGACACCGACAACGCCCGCAACCAGAACATCCTGAACTCCAGCCGCTTCGAGCTGATCACCGCTGACGAGGTCAATGATAACTTGGCCAACGAAGTGCGCGAGATCTGCTACTCCGCCGGCAACTGTCTCGTATGTAAACTGTACTGAGTTTCTTCGTCTCTTCCTAACTAAATGCAGTGAAAACAAAATCGTGTCTTCCAATGTTAGGTTAGTGAGCATGCGTGCTAATCCATGTCTTCCATTAGAGTTAGTGGGGCCGAGAGTGCGTCGCCTTATTCCATTGTGATCTTGATTTAGAATATCTGTGATTTGTAATATCGTTGTATTAAGGCGATGCGCTAGTTCGGTCGTAGTGTCGGTTTAAAGTTATTCCGCAAGTTTTGGTAGACAGCTTTAAAGTTCTGCACTGTAATTTAATTCGCACCATCCACTGTAAGCTTCTTTAACTTTCTTTAGATATCCGTAACTATTTTCTATATGAAGTCGTAATTTCCTGATTATCCGTTATTGTTTTCTATATCAATGTCTTCCATTAGTTCGTAGGTAGAGATTTTATCGGTGTCTGTGATATTGACAATATAATTGACAATTCGAGCTTTAATTAGTTAAGGTAGAGATTTATATCAGAGTTTTTATAAAATCTTAGAACAGAGATTTATTAACATCTTTAATTTTCAATCAGCATTTAATGCGATTGTTTTAATCTGTTCTAAGATTCCAGATTATATTATTTAGAGTACATCCCAGTGTCGAAAGCTTTAATAGTTTTAAGATATAATTGAGTATATAGGTAATGGTAGCAGTGTAAAAGACAAAATGAATTGTGTAGGCCGAGCGTGCCAATCTTTTAGTTCATAAGCAAAATTTAATTCTTACTTTTAGATTTCTTTCTTATTTTAAGTAACATTGCATTTATAATTTACAAATGTATACTTTTAGTTTTAAGTTTGTTTTTTCAATTGTTTCTTTAATGAATTCTTCCATGTGTCAATTAAGTTTAAGTACTCATGTCTCTGGTATAGATTTAAGTTAGTTTTAAGTTTAATTATGTTTAAATGTAATAATTTTAAGGAATATGAAGACTTTCGTTTGATCTCCTTATTTCAATAAATGAATTAAATAATATTCCCAACCTTTTATTATAAACCTTCTCAAAAGAAAAAGTAACCTTTACAATAACTTTCATAAAAGAACATAAACAAGTATAGGTATTACAAAATCTAAGAGAACGATTTAGGCCAGGGTCATGATCAAAATAAAGAACTCTTTTTTTTACAAAAAAAAAAGATTCTTACCCACAGATGTCATATGCTAAGAAAGCAAGTTTTTTTTCATCATTTATAACACTACACCTTCACTAAATTTCGTTAAAATCACGTCACTTGAAGCAGAATATTGTATAAACAAAAGCTCCCATACAAAAGACATCAACGCGTTGCATGCGTTCCCCGCTGTGATAAATAAAGTAGACGAAATCGATTATTTGTCCGGTAAAGAGGTCAATTTAACGATGTTATATTAAAATTAATTAAATATTATGGAAACAATTCGCTTAGTTTATTTTGCACTAAATTTAAAAAAAAACCTAAAATATGCTTTTAGAAATTTGTTAGAAAAAAAAACAACTATTTTAACAACATTTTAAATTGTTATTACAAAGTATAATAGTTACGCCTGTATGTAGAAATATTCCTTATTCCTTTTTAAACTTTTTGAAAAGAATTTAATTAAAGTACATTTTTAATAATTTAAGTGAAGAATGAGTGTTTAAGGAACATGAAGACTTTCGTTTGATCCCCTTATTTCAATAAATGAATTAAATACTATTCCTAACCTTTTATTATAGACCTTCTCAAAAGAAAAAGTAACCTTTTTACAATAATTTTTACATATTTTAAGGTGAAATGGTATGAGGTTTCCCCAATATTAATCATAGTTTTTATAATTTGTCAAAAAAAGCATAACGTTGTTCATAATTGCAATGAATTAAACAAAGTGTGATACAACGACTGACCTTTTATGGCACGCGCCTGTCACAATGACATGCTTTAATTTTCTGATTTCCAAAACCTAGTAAGTATTAGCAACAGCTCAGTAAATAAATTCTGCAAAACACAAGTAAGTCGACCTACTAAAGATTCGAGAATTATTTTTATCGGTTCAAGACATAAATTAATTGCTGTAGGAACTTTATATTACTTTTTATAAAAGTCATTATTATTTCTTCTTGCATGACTTATTTTCACTTGATTGGTAATTTATATATTTTTTGCTGCATAAGATTAATGCGATTCCGTTGTGTTGTGCGTTTCTTCTTTACCAGTGCTATTTAATATAAATTTTAATTTTATATTTATAACTCAATCAGTGTAAGTTATCCCTTTTTTCAAGTTTTCAAAATTTTATAATTTGTCATGTTTCATGTTAATAATATGTTTTGAGTACGATACTACTCTTTGCTCAGTAATTGTTTTATTCATCTAAAAAAACGGAATAATAAGCAATTATAAAATATTTAGCATGGTACTAACTACCATTTTTACACACAACATTGTTGCATACTATTAAAAGACAATGTATTACAATAATTTTCCATCAAAATAACTTCCTAACATAAACTCTGCATAAAATATCGACATATTACAAACCAAAGCCTTGTTTAGACAATTTACCACCCATGTTACAACGGTTACCTATAAAACACATAATAGCAACACAACGGTTTTCTCGTACCTGGAATCATAAACTACTAGTCACAGAATAGCTAAGACCTACAATCGCTGGACCCACATCCATGCTAAAGGCTAACATAATAAACAGACCAACAATAACTACGTGCCGAAAATCATTCTCAAAACGTGACATTTCACAAAAGTGGCATACGTCCATTTATCGGGAATAAAAAGCGCGGGCAACGTTTACGAATGATAAATCGTTCGGAATTCAAAAACAGATTCGTTCCGATTCGGACTGCACAAAGCTGAGCGACACCTACGATCAGAGGTTTTATATGTCGCAGGATACGTGAAATCGGTACCGCGACGAATGGCAGAAAAATTTCGGTTTTTCGGTTATTTCTTAGGGATTTGTACGGGCTTTCTTCGCTGATTCGTCTCGCTGAACGGGTGTCAGTATTACAAACACATGTCCTTTGATTTAGGCTGGTTTTCTATTGAGGGATTGGCAGCGGCTTTTCGTATTTCGCGGGTGAATTTCACGGTTTGCGACGCGTTACATTGATGTTGACTTACCTTCCGTCACAGCTGCTAGTTAACGTTCTAGGATGTGTCACACATAATAAATGACATTCGAGAAAAACTTTTAAACGGTTATCGTTAAAAATAAAATATGTATACGTGTTATAAGTTTTTTTGGTACATTTTTATTACTACTCGTAAGATACTATGAATGCTGTTGTATCTACATTTGATAATCAACTGTAATCGCTTAATAGACGGTCGTAATCATACAGATACCATTCATAAAATTTATATGGAACACACAACACGTGTATATGGTGATAAAATAAGCTTGTATCTCTATTCATATTTCATAAGCTAAATGTCTTATTCAAAACCACGATATTGTACCAAAAGGATACAACTTTGTACCTTATATGTTTTATGTATTGGCCTAAAATTTATTTTTTTAGCTGATTTTGATTTTAATTGTTAATTATATTTCAAGGCTAATTCTCTGCTAAAATCAGTTATAAATAAATTAAAAGTAACTGACTCAGATTAATTTTGATTCAAGACACCAACCCTAATAAACCTCATGTCATTCTGCTCATTATTGATACAATGTGGCATCTAAAATATTTGTGATACAATCTAGGACAATATTTGGTTACAATAATCTCAGTCCTTTGACAATGCCGCCGCCCTGCGCGCGCGCCGTCGTCTCCTTTGACACCGCAGAAGCCGCCTATAAATATACATATTGTCCAGATAATTCCAAATACAATTTTAATCCCCTGTTATACATAAATATGCGACGGAAATGCAGTTGAAATCTGTAAGTTATTGAGGAATCTAGTTTATATTCGGTTTCCGTTAAAAAATATGAAATTGGAATTATGCAGTTTTTATGAGACTTTAGATGGTGATTATAAAATTATTGCTGACGTTTTTTTGAGATTAAGATAGTTAATATAGTTTATTAAGTATTCGATATCCGTATTAATAAAAGTTACTAGCTTGAGATTTAACACATTTTAAATTAAGTTGCTTAAAATTAACACTATAACAACTGTTGAATACTAAGAATCTACGCGGTAGCATTTATCAGTAATTTTATTCAATACTATACCTTTAAATCTTCAAAGGCATCGCAACATATTATGTTCGTTATTTCTATAAAGGTGACCAACAACCACAATACGAATTACCAACGTGTATCAAGTTAACGCAACCCTCAGAGCTCCGGGTTCGGTTTCCACCAAAGCCGGTATTAGCCCACAGATCTGTGAAAATCAACAGAGCTTGCCACTTGCCTTGTTAAAATTCACAGCTACAAGCAAACCTTTCTTAACTACAGGGTGGAAACAAACAAGTGTCGCGTGAAATCTTAATTCTACACTACTTTAAACTACCACCTATCTTCACCCAATCAAAAATGACATCTATAGCCTTAACCCTAAAGCTTATAATCCAAGGTGTTTTGAAAAAGAAGTAACAAAGCGTCACGCCTCAGTAATTTGGTTGACAAAAGACGATCTTCATGATAATCAAGTTCCTACTTTGATGATGTTAATAACACACCTATTTAGAAGCCACAAAAACTTGAAAGCTATCACGCATGGTGATCATGAAAGTAATTCTGTAGGAAATAGTCATTTTTGCGTGAATTTTGTGACTACTATTATCAAAAATAACATTACATCACACATCAAATTCATATTTAAAAAAAGAAAATATGAAAAAAATACGTTTTTTCTGTTTTATTTCTTCTGTTGAATTGTTGAAAATGTTGAATTTTTTTCACAATTTAAGATAAATTAAATCTAGATCTAGAAACATATTTCTGAAAGACTATTTTAGCTTCTATGAGTCAAGTCAACTGAGACAAATTATGTAAAATTATTGGATTCACAATTTTAAAATAAAATACAATTAAATTTTATTTTTTATTACGACCTAATATTGAATTTTGCAGATGTCCTATATTATTAATCGTTATCAAAACTTTTATTTGTTATGCTGTTAGTTCAAAATCTTCTTACTCGCCTAAACTTTTTTGCATCTCTCGTAACTAATTTAACGTAATGAAAACCTTAAATTTTTAACAAATCTTTTCGTAAATGCTTTGTTTTAATTGACCGATTTTTGTCTGAATAATAATTGGTATACGTATGTGGCCCGAGTAAATAGAATTAACAAGGATTCGGATTTTTCTTTGATATAAAGTGTGCTCGACCCCGTGGAAATCTCGTATGCTATCCCATTCATTGGTCATAGAAAATTACACCGCTTAAGAATTATTTCAAAAAAATCACAGGATACACTACAATGTTTGAAGCCAGTTCCCACATAATTGGCTAAAGTGTCACTTAACTCACTTATGATGTTCTTTAGTTAAGGCAGATTGCATGTTAACTTTGCAAAAAGCCATTAAGTGTTCAGGAAACCATTACTAAGGGCGCATGATTACGTGCTGTTATGTAACACTTAGCCACTTCCGTTTGGAACACGGCGCTAATTATTTTACAAAATGCTTAACAGCAAGAAAAAGCAATGATTGTTTAAAAAAAACTAATAAGTATTAGTAAATAGGTATTATCTCAAAACGAAATAAATTTCATTTTTATAGGGAACCTAAATAGTTCGTAAATAGTTTTTAAGGATCAATTTTTTTTAAGTTTCAAGAAACCCTAATCTTTAGTGTAAGAAAGAATTATGAGTGTCACCTCACGATTGCATCTTTGTTCTAAACCCCAGCTTCGATCATAACGATAAACTAGGCGCAAGAAATTAACAACAGCTAATCTGTCCACAATATCTCTACAATCATGGTCACAAATCTTAAAAACAAAACGCAGGAGCCTCGAAGCCGCAATTTTTAACGCAATCGACAAAAGGAAATGTTTCGGCAACACAGAGTGATTAACTACACAAATCACAAACACGTGACACGGTTGCAAAAAAATAAAACAAAGATAGGTTTGCGCTCGGCAGTGGCGCTAGCTTCTATGTAAAAACACCATTTTGTGGTCCCAGAAGAGAACTAGTCATGTAATTTAAGTTTGGCAGTTTGTTTTTTTAATGTTACAAGTGCAAAAAAGGACAGTTTTATCTGCACGTGTTGCAACAATTTTGTGCGGTTTTAAATTACAAAACATTCCTTTTTTACCGGAAACCGAGGATTTTTGGTGTCGACAAAAATAACGAATATTTTGAAAGGTGTTGATAACGGTTTGTGCAACTTTTTTATATAGCGTCCTTTCTTTTTCATTTTTATCATTCCCCTCAAGATTATTATATTTTTACTCAATGTTATTGGTACTTATCATTTTAATTACAAACAACCGAAGCGTATTTTATATTGGTATTTTTTATTTAAGTCATTTAAATTCATGAATGGTATGGGGCTAGGCGTGATCAGATATAAGATGTTTTAGAAAATTCAAAAAATCCATGCCTTAACATCTGCGTTACGAATAAGCTCTAGTTTTTTTTACCGAAATACCTAAATTAATGGTATCCAAATCTTTTTGCAAAAAACCTTGCTAACCATCCGTGAAGAAATCTCTTATAAAAAACTTTTCATTTCATCAAACGTTAGCCGGTAACTTAATACCGCGATGACCGAAAAATAAAAAACTTAAAAAAAAATTCTATTATATTTTTGCAAAAATTTGGCCGAAATCCTAGCCCCGGGACACAGGAAACGGCGGACGGCAAAAAGTCCTTATATACAAAAAAATACAAAAAACGTTATGGAAGCCTACAAAATGTCCGATTTGATGGATCGCCGTAACACAATCATTCGCTACGTAACAACTAGAAGAGCCTTAAAGTGCCCCTTAAAAATCAAGTGATATTCTTCACTTTTATGGCCTTTGGGTATAGCTATTCTACATTCACCGCCACACAAATTTCAACCTTATACCTGAGATTACAAAGTCGGTATTGCAAAAAATATTTATAAGATTAAAATCCATTTTTTCAGTTGAACTAAAATTTAGACATAGAACATTGGACCTTCAGTCACAGTCACGAAAGCTTAAATTGGATTGCATTTTCTGGGCTGCTGCGGCATTCTATCCTCAAGTTATAGGGACAATGCAATTTGAACACGTGTTAGATGGCCACTAGACGGGTATTCACGGTTGTTTACGATCATTTGAGCTAATTTTAGGAAAAAAATACAGAAAGAACTTGCAAAAAAACTAGAAATTGTCGATAAAACCTAGCTAAGATAGAAAAGTGTAAAAAATTAGTCGATGGCTCTATGGCATTTGTATACAGGCCATTTTTTTTTTTTCATGATGACTAAGTAATATTGCAGATAAAGGAATAAATTAATGTAAATAAGTAGATTCTAGTAAAAGTTTTCAATAAAATTACGACCTAGAGTTGCAAAAACACCTAAATAATGAACAGGAAATACAAATACCAAACTAACCGTTGTTGCATCAAAACCATTATCATCCCCGTATTCTTAACTATTTCTACAATCTTTAAAAACTTTTGAAGTCCTTTGAAAAAGAATCTAAAAAGTGGGCGTAGTCTCCACTGTCATTTTTGTTCGAAACATAATAGTGAGGCAGAATAAACCTTAGGCCGTGCCACCGCCGATCTATTATTAAAAAAAAATTCAGTTCGAAAATTCGAATTTCAAAAGAAAGCGTAACCTTTGCGAATATAGGCAATAAATTCGTATAGATTGAATTTTGGACCCATGCTGGGTTATACGGGCTCATTATACTTCCAATAATTTTTTTTTTTTTTTCAAAAATATATTTTTAAGGCGGATAGAGCTCGTTGATGTCTTTTGGTTTTAAAATTTTTGTTTGAAGATTACTAAATAATCTGCATATAGTTTGTATGAATTATTAAATAAAATGTTATTATTCAGTTTGTAACGGAATACCTACTCTTACTATGAAGACTGAAGACACCATAATGGTACCTCATATTGGTAAAAAACTTTAAGTTCACGAACTGTATATTTTTCAAAATTTAACCGCGGTTTAATAGATGTTTTGAAGTTCATTCGAGTATTCGTATGTATAGCATGTAGCACATACATAACTCATCAATGAATTCTGTCCTCATTCAAGTGAGTCAATGAATGAGTGAATGGTAATCAATTTTGCAACGGTCACTGTCCACTCGCTGTGGTACAAAGAAGCGGATGACACGTGGGGTTTCTTCAGCATACAGAAGTATGCAAAGTTGGTTAATAAGTATTTAGAGATCCGTAGCTAAATATACGACAGCCGATAATGTGAAATTAAGAAAGAAAATATATCATTTATCAAAAAATTTATGTCAAAGAATTTAAAATCTACCTCTGTTATCTCTGAAAGATAGCTCAAGTAGCGCGCTGCATGAAATAGTCTCGTAAATATTAAGTTTTTTCAACAAAAACCTTGTTTACATTGAAGGTTTTTTTTTATTACAACGTCTTACAGTCATAACTATCAAACTTTTTAATACTACAGATAAAATCAAATTTACAATAATAATCATATGTCAGAACCCTTTAGAAAGCAGACAACTCGATAACAGAAGCACATGAGTAAAGAAACTGAACAGAGACAAAGCTTCTAAAGAGCTAGCAAAATTTATACCTATTTTGGTAGGGTTGGCACAATTGAATAAATTAAAAATATAAATGTACTTTTTTTTCAAATTTTTTATTAAAATAGGTTTTTTTTTACAAATTACATACTCTAAATATTTTTTTTTTATTACTTTTGGTTTTTAATAATTTGTTGTGTCTTTTAATCGAATGATAAATTCTAAATCTAATATAAAGTTTTTTCAAATAAATCATATTTACAAAACTTTTTAAATACTAAAACAAAAGTATTACTACGTATTATGTGAGAAACTCGAAAACAAAAACAAAACACGCACAACGTTCGAGCGTCGCGTCACGCCTGCACGCCCTGAGATTGACCACTGGCTGATCTAGTTTGAAGCGGTTTCGGCTCATACGTGACAAGCGGCCAGTGGTCACGCACACACACGCGTTGCACTTGTAGTGATGTACCTGTCACAGCGCATTCGTATGTAGCTTTGTCTCTGTTCAGTTTCTTTACTCATGTGACAGAAGCATAGTCTTCTACGGCTTTAACTGATTTTCACCGTGTCATCGGAGCTTCCTTATTAACTGTCACTTATTTAACACGAAACTACAAACTTTCAAGTGACACTACAATGAGATTCAAGTATTCAATGAATGAATGTACTGAATGAATGAGCTAAAGATTCGAAACGGTTTTATTTCACGAAGATTTAGTACATTTTGATCTTTTAAACTTCAATTGTAAGGCGTTTATTTCGAAAAATACTTATTGAATTCGGCAGATTTTAAAGGGACTTTGTTGTTGCATCTACATAAGTTTTACAAAGTAACGTTTTATAGTCGTTTTATATTTAAAAGGCTGTAAATCTGCGAATCAAAATCATTAAAATGGCACTTAAAAATGTTTTATTCTTCTTTTTACATGTACTCTTACAGTTTTATTAACAGCCAGTAACACGCTTAATCGTATTACATTTTTTTTTTTTCTTTTTTTGGTTGACAGCATTCCTGGGTCCATAGACAAACATACCTTCTCCAATGTTTGCAAAGATAACACTGAAGTCAACCCTAAGCTACACACTAAACAAATATATGTTTAACACTCAAGGACGCAGGGTAAATATAAGCTTATCAGCCAGTGCAGTGGGATCTTTTTTGCCGTATTGAGCAAGGTAAATGAGAGATCATGGTGAGTAGGTAGATTAAAATATGGAATATTGTAATAGCAAAAAGTATAAGAGTTTTTTATTATATTTAATCGTGGATAATTTTTGATAATAATATGGAATTGTTTATTATTTGTGATAAATTGTAGTCGTTAAACTATTAGGCATTAGCAAACCAAACCAATTGAATAATTTAACTCTGAAACCAATAAACTAAACCTGAAAAAACGTTGTTTACAGTAGAATATAATACATATGTCAATCAAGAAAACAGGTACTTTTTTATTACTTACTGGTTTTGAGATAGATTTTATAAACAAGGGCTCAAAAATATTTTACTTAAATGTATATAAAAATTCGCTTATGAACAAAGTCGTAAGTCTTTAATCTAATTTACCAAAGCACCATGTTTACCCACCATCCACCAAAAAACCCCCAACAATATTAATTAGGTAATCGGCTCTCCATACACCCCGCATCAGAACGAGCCCTATAATTCAATTAGGCGCTTAAACATAAATAGCCCTGTCAAATCACGAAGCCTTCTTCCAAGGGCTATTGAAAACGCACGTGCGAGTACAAAGGGATGGAGCCCTGCGGGTCGTCGCGAAGTGAGAATTTTCACAAAAGTGTAAGGAACTAGGTGTGATGGTCTGTGGGACACAATAGCGCGGTATGGGGTTAAGTGTACGTCGCGGCTTTAAGAGCAAACCACTATTTTATGTAGGACACACGTAGATATATTTATTGTGGCTTTTTTGTATGTGATTTAGTAAGAAGTCAAATCTTGAACTTATCATCATTAAATAGTATAAACTGAAGTCGCTAATTGTGTCTGTTTGTATGTTTGTCTGCTAACTCCTCCCTTATATACGTAACGAATTTTAATGCGGTTTTCCCCATCGTTTAGGTATTTTTTTCACTTAAATTTTTAAATAAAGAACACGTAGAAAAAGTGGATTTAAATTGGCTAAAATTTAATGATTAGTGAGGAAGACGGCCCAAATTACACCATTGCGAAGCGTGGGCGGGTCGCTAGTTAATGATAAAAACATATTTTTGTGACCTATAATAATGGCATTGAGCAAAAGTATGACCAGGAAGCTATGTTATCTGGGTATGTAATAGGCTCTTTTCATTAAAGGCAATTTTATTTGAGCGTTAATAAATATAATTTTATATAAATAAACACCTGTATCACGAAATAAAATTTCTTACCTACCCATATTTAAAACTAACCTATCTTAACCTTGTGTACGCTAACTCACTGTGTCAACTTGACATCCCTTTAACAACGGAAGTTTGATGTTTTATCTCTCACATGGTTGAAGATATCTACGATGCATATTTTGTCCGTGTTTAGAGTATATATTTTATATATATTTATTTAAATTTAACTGTAAGCAGTTTTTTTTAATTAGAAGCTAGCAAACGAGCACGCGGGTCACCTGATGGTAAGTGATCACCGCCGCCCATGAATACCCGCAACACTGTGGGTGTTGGGGGTGTGTTGCTGAGCCTTTGAGAAAATTGGGCACCGGATATCGCACTTACCGAACGAAATGCAGGAACATCGTCCCTACTTCACGTCGGTTTTCTGTGCGACGTTGGTATTTCACCGGTCGAGTCAGCCCAGTAATCGCTGCAGACAGACCCTACACTTTACCACTCTAAAAGTATAGTTGCACCAAAATAACTGCGAAAAAAATCGCATCGCAGCCTTTTTACCATGTACTTATCTTGAATTATCAACACCCTACAAAGAAAGCCCATTGACTCGTTATTATACTCGCTATGTTGTTCATCGAGTTAATTTACAAACTGATTGCAATTCACCAAAGTGGCTGCTACACAAAAAAAATTAACCACTACATTTCCTGTTCCACCTTCTCAGTATGGTACGTGCTGTTCAACCCAATAAATCGAGGCCCGGCAAATTAAAATTTATAAAGATTCTGACACAAAAACATCATGTTCGAGGAACACGAGAGTGCGTGACTGTGCACTATACTCGAAACAAACCAGCCAATTTACGATTGACGTACAATGCGGCTCGTGCTGGGCTCGATTGATTGATCCCTCCACAAAAACGGCAATGGATGGAATAAATTGTGGATTTATAAATAAAGTATAATAAATTGGGGGGTGGTCGCCCCCCGCGGCGGATCGTGGACGTGCAAACATTGACAACACACTCGCCAAAACTTAGGTTAAGGAACGGTTTGGTGGTTGCAGCTAGCTGCGTGGATGTGTTGGAGCGCAAGCAATTTATTCAATCACTGTAAACTGATGCAGATATCATTAGTCGAGATAATCACAAAGATTTTTGTTTTTGTCGTAGTACTATTTTTTAATATTTACAACTACCTATTTATCGCCGAAAAAACTACCAGTTTAGGTAACATGTAAAAATGTTCAATTTAAATCCCCCTGGTTAAGGATGCCAACAATATTTCCTTCCAGTGCCTACCAGTCGCAGTAGTGAAACCATTCCTTAACCGCATCCCGGCAGTTCCTTCCATTGTTTCCTTCATTCGTAGAGCAAATATTGGGGCTCGGCCATTCACTGGTTTGCAAACACTACTCCACTGGGTGGCGGCCAACAAAGCCCTTCTAAGAAAGTTGAAATAAAAAAATATTCGTGACAACACTCCAAATATAGTGATTATTCCTAATTGTCTGGTTGCACCTGGACTTTTATTTAGTTCTTAGCATGAACAACGTATTTACAATGACTAAATTGATGGCCACTCGGTGGGCTTGTTATACAACTTGCTAACTTAATGTCTTATTATTTGGTTAGCATCTGCACGAAACAAGAGACAGTGATTTCTTGTGAT
Organism: Emmelina monodactyla; assembly: GCA_916618145.1. NCBI lineage: Eukaryota > Metazoa > Arthropoda > Insecta > Lepidoptera > Pterophoridae > Emmelina > Emmelina monodactyla. The sequence goes on from OU745319.1 coordinate 3,036,884, forward strand.
TTGGGTGGTCAAAAGCAATAAACACTGCTAAGGAAGCTCTGCCTGTAAATACAATAATAGTATATTATGATACAAGTGTGCAAAGTGGTTCATTATACACAAGGCTGAGGGCTTAACACAAGAGACAAGAGAGACAAGAGTGTCTAATGAACATGTTGCTCTCGAGTACCATACGAACTTTTTCATTTTTTTCTACACAGTAACAAATGCAATGTAAACAAAATATAAATAATTCGGAAAATGGCGCGCAACTTTTTTTTGCACTCGCAAATCAGCCGCCTATTTTTGAAAATATATTTTTTGAGTACCTACAGTAACAGTAATTTGTTACAATGATTCTGTAACAAATTACTGTTTAATTAATGTCTTTTTTCTAATATGGACACATTTATTTATTCCAAATATGTAAATAAAATTTCAGTTGCACAATACCTCTTTGTTGTTCCAAAAAAAAACGGTATAACCCGATCAAATTGAAAATGCTCGATTTACTAGCATATAATTTGCAGTAAGGCACTACCTTAACTTTGTAGGGATCGTTATATTAAACACTAGTGTGTAATATTATTACACACGAGTATTTAATAAGTCGGTGTACGGTCCTAAAAACGATGTAATAAGACTAACTTTCTAAGCAAGTGTGTTGAAAAGATTTATAACTTAATTACTAAATATTTTTTTTTATTCCCAAAAAATTACTGCCTTGAAAGTTTATTGCTTTGCAAAAGTTGTTTTACGATAGAAAATATTGATTTAGTAAACTGATTCCAATCTGACCTTTTGAAACATGACTCTATAGTAGGTACCATACAATTAGACAATGAAAAGTAGATGTGGTATACTCGAAAATAAACTACAAAATATACAAAAAAAATATTTAAAATTTAATCCGATAACGATAAAATTGAATAAACCGAAACTAAATATTTTTGAAAATAGCAAAACACTCAACTATATTTATTCGATCCGTCCCGCTATACATATTTATTTACTCCAATAACATTATCATAATTCCTATATAATATTTGTTGCTCTACCTACAATGAATACAAACTTTTTCGACAACCTCCTTACATTGAAACTTTATTCTTTTTCTGTTAACAATGACATTCTGAGATCCGTTTTGGCCAATGTTTGGTTAGCTGCATCGTGCATTGTCGAGTTTGAAATCAATTTACGATAATTGTCATTTATTATGAAATAAATATGATCCTTTATCCAATATCTTTTGTCGTTGAGTTTTGCCTCCAAAAGACGATCTCTTTCTTGAACGGGTCTTTCAGTTCGTGGCATTGAGCGTAAGTAATTCTTGTATTTTGTTCTGGTACAGCCAGTCATCTGTGCTCAGTCATATGGCATATGACATTAATTATATTATATAAACGATTCGGAAGATATTAAGCGGAACGATAGGCTAGGAACGATATTTAGGAGACAAAATGGACGGTGATCGACGTCGTGTTTTTTTATAAACAAATCTGTATATTTTTGGTCAAAGTTAAATTACATCAGAATAATAATTAAAAATTTTGATTACTAACTGGTGAGAGGTTAAGCTCAACTAACAATTAATCCCTCTGACTGTTGAGGGAATCACACAAAATTAACATATCTTAAAGCCTTCGAGGTACTTAGAGTTAGAATCTACAAGTCACTGTCATATAATTTTTAGTTTTCGGTCCCTAGACATTTATCAAAATTGTTTATGCCTGAAATTAATTCCTATTAATATGAACGAGTAAAGAAATAACATACAAAGCACATTTTAATAAATCTCAGATATTAATAAAATATAGACTGCCTTTGTAACAATAAACAATTTATATAAATTATACACACTCCCAAACTTTTTTTTCTGAATATTTTATTCGAGATATTTATCGTTTTGTCACAAAACACTTTGAAATTGGCTTTTAAAGTGAATTTGTCACGATTTAGACTACTAAACGGACCATTTAAATGCTATTGTTAACTATTGAGTTGGATGACACTGATATACATCGTGTTTTAGATTTTAAAGATTATATAAGATAACCAATCTTTAACTTCTTCAAATATAAAGTGATTCTTAAAAATAAAAAGCTTAAGCCCCGAGAAGTAAAGTCCAATTTTATATAATTTATCGTTATTGTATTTTTTTTTATAATTTCATACTATGATTAGGAAAAACAACTATATTCAATACCTACCTATAAAAATCTAATTTATTTTAGGTTCTTGTAGAAATATTTATATTAAAAATTATATTAAAATAATATTTAAACGACACCCTGTATATGGTCGTCATATAACTTTCAAACACGACAAAGGATCAAATATCATCAATTTCGTCGCACTAACATTCATAAGAAGTTATTTCGCTTGGTTAAATCCTTTGCGTGTTTCACATTAGGCGGAAATTTATCATCGTTATGAAACCTATTATATAATGACTTTAACTTAAAAACACCTTTTAATTTTAAAGAAATGACAAGTTCGAGACATCTGTTGAAAACTTAACGAAGTGTTAAGATATCAATTTAGTAAGTGATATAAGAAATTGTAATCCTTAAGAGCTTTTGTGAAATTATGTACTTTTAAGTTAGAGGTATCATTTACACAACGTATAATCTGAACGGTTAGACAACAATTAATATGTGATTGTATAAAATAAAAACAATTTTATTTTCTTTTTTTGTTACAGATTAACTGTGTAGTTGCAGACGTTACCTGAATTTGCTATGAAGTGAACTTTATACAAAAAAGATTAAACGAAATCGACAAATCTGTAAGTTTCACCATAAGTTGGGCGAAAAATCTGCCTTGGCGCTAATTTAATAAAAGGGTTAGTTAATTTCGTATTTGTATCTTCATAAATATTATGGAATGTACACACATAATTAATACACTTTATATTGTCATTTCGATAGTTGTTTAAAAATAAAGGCCTATAAAAATGTATTTACAAAACTTGGAATCCTTAGAACATACCTATCCAATAGGTAAAGATTTGCACAAAACCTTCCATTACTCTCCTCCTAATCCGCACACATCTTCATACATCCATTTCCCCGACACACAAAATCTCAATACACACTACAATTTAATTTGTATTTGTACAGACAAAATCGGTCCACGTGTCCTTTGTAAGGGTCGAAAGGGCCCGTATATGGATTATAAGGGCCCTTGCAGATATTGAGACGATAACGATCTTGGTTTTAGACCTTAGATCAGATAAGATCGGGGTACAAAGCATTGTATGAGACAATACACGTCGAGTAGAGATGAACATTGAGTGTTCAAAAAAGTAGTTTATAAGACGAAGACTGTCATTAGGATTGAAGCCTCTTCATAACGGGATTTTGGTTTTTGATTTAGGTCAGTCGAACAAATGTGATAATTTTCTTGGAGAATGTTTGATTTCAATAAAAAGGTTGCAAAAATTAAAAATACCTATCTTATTTATAGTATTTTTAGTCGGTTCTTATTATTGTAGCAAATAACAAAATTTATATACTTGTTTAAGAGTATGGTACAAAATTTACGAATTTTACTTTCTGAACTAATAATTATTTTTATATTTGAGGTGTCAATGTAGGCGCAAAAACTTGATGACGCCGGGCCTTGTATCTGATAATTATACAGTATCATATTTGAGGTAAGTTACCTATCATACAAATACCTTTATTGAACTTGTACCGTTTAATTATTATTTTTACCCGACAAGACACGATATTTAACTTTGAAAAAAAAGCAATATAAACCAGCAGATGCACCTCTGATAAAATTCAATCAGCGAAGGCTGTTGTTTTTCACAATATTTGTTAAGCGGCGACCACTCCCTCGTACTGCGCAGGCGTTCGCGGGCGGGGCACTTCAGCGCGGGGCGGGGTAACTAGCACGGGGAATTACTAGCTGTTACTTGACAGATTTCAATTATGTTAATGATAGTAAGGAGAAAATTTTAACTAGATAAGTTGAGTGTAATTCTTACACGTTTGAAAGGATTTGCAAAAATATTGATAAATATAATTAAGATTTATTATTAATTATATGTTGAATTTCATTTTAAAGTAGGTATATTAAAAATTTTTTTTTTTTATTTTTCACTTGTAACATAATTACCAAAATTTGGTAACCAACTACTCGAAATGTTATACTACTTGTGTTTCTTTATCGTTAACATAAAAAGAAAAGGTAGACACCTACTTGAAAACATCTTCAACACATTTTGAAGAAACCCATTAATCCCAAGCCCTTTACCATCTCAAGAAATCAAAGTAACCTTTGATAGGGCCCCTCCCTTCATCCCAGCGTGTATTCTACCGCGCAGGGCGTGAAAAGGCGGGGATTTCAAACCTAGGGCGGGGTACTTACGACTGACTTATTTCAACTTTAACTAGCTAAATGAGATTCCGAGAACTTCTCACATTTGTACCGACAATTTGCTGAAATTAATAGTTTGGGAGGACGCGCAGACGCAAGCTGACAGTATGAAAGTGCAAAGTCACTGTAGTTTAGCAAAAGTGCCAAAATGACCACTTGGAGCATTTTTTTCTTTGTCGGTTGCCGACTTGCTTTTCAAGTAGATACTGAAGTGTTATTCAAACTAATAACTTGAATAATATTTCTTGTGAAACATACTTTATGTAGGTACGTACTTTAAAACTAGAACAATTTTACTTATTTAAATAAATTAATCCTTATTGCGCGTTGTAAAGTCCCCATTAATATTACTTTAGAGTATCAAACTTTTTGCTGAAATGGGTGAAAAAAGGGGTGTAACTAAATACAACGAAGATTTTCAATTTAACTCACTATAATCGATAAACTGTTGATTTAATCGATTAACTGTAAACTCACCTGCATTTCATGATAACCTAATCAATTTAAAACAAACCTTAACCTTTAATTACCTTAAGCTAACGTAGTTTCAATTTGATGAGCATTTTTACACAAAAAATCTCTAATCTACCTAAATAAAAACCCTTAATTAATTTGAAACCAAATAAACTTCAGTGTAAATATCATTCCCTCGAGAAAAAAGTCTAGCCAAGCAATAAAAAATCTCAAATACTCATCTTAATTATCAAGAACCATCCAAGTATCCTTGAAATCCATCGCCTAAATATTGAAACAGAATTAAAAGCATTATTTTCATACAATAACATCGGAACAATAAAAAACCCCGGGTATCACAATGGTAGCTATTTTCCTAACTCATATTATAAATGTGTAAAACCATTTAAATAGTAAACTTCAATGGATTGTATGTAGCTTTGTTGGTGAACCAAGTTGGCCGTGATGTTTCACGCACGTTTTGTTTGGCAACCGAATTTATAGATATTGCACTGCAATTGTAAAAAGAAAACTGAACCTTACTTCCTTGAGTTAAGATAGTAATACTTTCTATAGTAAAAAATTGCACTTCATGTCTATTAAAGAATACTCAACTTTAAGTGTATGCCAATAGGATTGATTTTCAGAGATGTCGTAAGTGACTTGGGACGTTTTATCTTGAGCAGCAGATAAGGCTTTCATAAGGCAGCTAAAGGTAACGCATTGTCCATAATCATCGAAGCAAACACTTGTTATTTTAAGAGATCATCCACCCTTAAAGATTTACATTGAATTTGTTCACAATGAGGTGTATAGAGTATTATTTATAGGACACACTTGGAAGGCACATTCGGGGCATGAAAGACCATTATTAACCATGGTTTCATGTAAAAACGAGACAGTGGTAAATCGTGCCTATACTAAAACTATTCATTTCCAAACTATTGGGATGTACCATTTATCTGTGACGTGATAAATTAGACTGTCATTTTAATAAAATATTCGAACAAACGTTGATAAAATCTTTTCACAAATTTTCTAAATCCATCAAAGTCATATCAAAGACAAAAAACTTTGCCAACCCAAAAACATCACGATGCAACTTATTACACTATTTGTTATTTTGTTAACATCTAACAAAAAACCGAAAAAACCTCCTCGAAACTTAAAAAAATGGCTTACAATAGTGACACTAATCTTTTTGGGGCCACAAAATTCTTATTCAAACGAAAAAGGGTCCAATTCTAATACTTAGTAACCATTAAATAAATTTGGGTAGATTGACAAAAAGTTTTTGGAAAAAAACCTGACCGTAGGCAGGACATTTTCATACGTTTGTGCACACATGGCTTCCGGCTATTTGGAGTGGGTTAGCCCAAAAAGGTTTTTTTAAGTTCCATTAAAAAAAATACTATTCGTATGAAATGTGATTTATGATACACTTCTAATAATAATCCGTTGAGAACTGATTTTTACTAAATAAATAGTACGATTTGAAAAGGCCAAATCCTGTTTAAAATTAGCTTACAGCTATATGTATTTTTTTATATACAAAGAAACTTTAGCACTCAAAAAATCTAAAGTATGAAATTCCGAACTCCCATCTTAATGTTTTACCGTGTTACTCGAACGTGTCAATTGTTGCGGGGTAGTGCGAAAAGCTACTTAGCTACAAAACTGCGATAATAGAAACCCATATAAAAATTTAAAATGTTAACCGCTTTTAGTTTTTATTACTTATTGATTAACTACCAATACGTATTTTTTAAAGTATGCTTAAAACATTTCACCATTAAATAATATAAATAAATGTTATACAGTATGTTGTTTCTTCTTAACACAACTTCTCAAAGAATAATATTGAAACATCCTTAAAACCCTTTTCAATTATCACAAAAGCCACCAGCAAATCGGAGCGATACCTAGTTTTCAGCGCTATTGAAAACTCAATGCGTGAAACGGAGCGCATCTTTTGACAAGCACGTAGCCTTTGCGCATGCGTCAAAGGATAAGAAGCACTATTCAACAACCGAAAATAGAAAAGAGCTGCCTATAAAGGAACCTACACACACCGATAATGTTGCATCCGTAATTCCGCAAAACCGACAAAAGATCCGTAAGCTGTAAAAACAATCCCGAATAAAGGAATCTAATCCTTCACAAAACGTGCCCGCACTAGCGCGAGTTCTATTTCCAAAACAGTAGAAAATCCCTTTCGATATCAATTTGCCGCCTGAGTTGATCTATTCGAAATACGAATCCTTTTTTGAAGGAATTATGTTTTATAACATTTTTTGTTGTCGGCATACATTACTCGGTACAATGGGTGCGCGGTGTTTTATTAATGCACGGCGAATGCTACTTCCTTGGCAAAAAAACCTTAGATACAATAGTAATTTATTTCAGCAAAATATTTCGCAATAGAAGTTCCAATTTAAAGGTGTCAAATATGAGATCACCAAATGATAAGTATCTGTGATATCTCGTCATCTTTGTTCCGTTGCTAACTGTTCGGTACAATTTTTTTATCACAATCAAACTAGCGAAATTTTATCCGACAAACCTAAATATAAATCTCTGGATGCAACTCAACCACGCCCACAAGTGCACTATTCAATCGGAACAATTATTTTTATAGAAGAAGAGCTGAACAATTCCGTATATTCTAATACAAGTTGAGGAATTTCGCATCTGGTGTTCCACAATGAATTTCCTGTTGGATAATGCGATACGGATCTTATATCGCCTGAAGCAGCTAGTGTACAATGCCTCTTATCTTCGGATATATCGAAGATTTGCAAGTGCCGCATCCATTGTTTGATTGATCATAGTGTGTAAATACCTTCATAAACGATATGTAGGTATGTCATTCATGTGTATATTTATTTGGCTAGAACTACAATTTGATGAAATTAAGATAGATTATTTCGGGGATTTTTTTTCAAAAAGTTATTTATAAATTTTCACATGTCATGTCCAGACCACCCTCACTCGTTCTTCAACATCTCAAAAGTAGGCAGACAGATACGTGAGCGAAAAATCCAATCTTACCTCCCCAAGAATGCACCAAAACTTCACGGCCTAATTATGAGAAATAAGACATACTTTACCATCCGCATGCCCTTAGTTAACACGTGCTGGTTGTTTTTTTTAACCGAATTCCTTTAAATATTAATTTGGAACGTAAAAGACGGCGGGAAAAAAGGTCCAATTCGTTTTTGTTAGGTTATGTTTTTGCGCGCCATTCCGCGGTTCGGGGCCACTCGGAGTTTGGGCAAATGTGCGCATGTCAGAGAAAAGTGTCAAATTACGCGGCACGAGATGGGAGATAACGTAGGGCTGGCACCAAGACTCAAACTGAATGCTACAAAATTGAAAAAAAAAACAAAAAAAAGCTGAAAGTTACAAAGTACGAATATATCAAAATTATAATAATGTCTTTCAAGCCATTAATAATGTCACATCTTTTTATTTAAATTAAAATTTTAAACTAACTACTACAACGTAATAAAGTATAAACTTCCTGAGTCTTAAATAATAAAAAAGTTTCGCCTGTTCCTGCTTGTGTTGAGTTATGAATTATTTTTTGGCTCATATAAATTAACATTTTAACCACTAGCTTTTAAAAAACAGCAAGGATCCAATAAAGTTTGATCATAAACTTGCCACAGCCAATAAATTATAATCAAATTAAAATTAATAACATTTAGTAAATTATAATTTATGAAACAGCCCTACTTCAAACGAGAGCCAAATTTTTTGCGAGCATCAATTTTATTTTTTCGAAGATTACACTGTTAGATAATAAATAGAGACACAATTTACAATATCTTATATCACTTTTTCCACTCATTCAACTTTAAACCTAATTTTAATATGTTTAAAGTTCATTTTCGTATAACTGCTCAGTAAAACATAAGCCAAGTTGCGTATGAGTGGGTCCTAACGATGCAATAGTCGTGTAAACGGAAAGAAGCGGCAGATAAAAGTCGGTGTGTCGGGGAAATATTTCCAAAATATTTGTAAGTGATTGCGCCTGCGCGCCGCCGGCGATGCGCGAGCGATGCGCACAGCCACTCGTGAGATATGGCGGGATGCGTTTAGAGATGGGATGCTATGATAAAGATTTAAAAGATATTTGTATTTTATCGATATTTATATAAATTCACAAATTCAGTAAAGTCAGCAAATTTGGATATATTTTTAAAAGCAACTTAGCAACTTAGCTAACTAGGAACTTTAATTAGGCTGATAATAAAAAATATTGATATCAATGTACGAGTAAGTATATCCATAAAAAATCAAAGCAGTTACAGAGACATATAAGCTTTTTAATTGTATCGAACACCACACGTTTGGCCATTTTCTAAAGCCTGTCCCATTTTCTAGCAACATCTTCATACAATAACACAATACAAAAATAAACATTATTAAAACATCCGACGCACAATAATACAAAAAACCAATTTCGTCTCTGAACCAAATTAACTCAGGCGTGAATTTCTAATCTTTAGGGTCAAATAGACCCGGCAATTGTTGGGCTCGACATACAATTGGTTTCTTCATAGTGTCTCATTGTAATTCTACACCGACGTGTATAGATCTGTCTACGAGATAAGCAAGGATTTAAAACCTTGAAGGCTGTGCCCGTTTTCGGTCAGATTTATACCGAACTTAGTTTTTATAGAGCCTTTATGTCTTAGGAAAGTATTGTAGTCGTAGCATGTGAGCATTACATGTAAATAATATGCAAACGCCTTTGTATGCTAATACGAACATACATTGCCGTTACATTAACAGTTGAACACAATATTAAGAATAAGATTAGGTGTTAGGATAGTTACCTCAGTATCGGCAGTTAAGAACTTCGAAAGAGTTCCAACTCGAAATGAAAATCACAGCAAGACAGAAAAGTTGATAATATATTGAAGTTATAAAAAAATATATATTGAAGGTTGATCAATAGCAAAAACAAAGACGCATATTAAATATTCGAATCATTTGATTACAACTATCAAGATCTTCGATATCATCAGTTACCAAATTTCTTACAAACAATATAAACATTTTGTTTTGCATGACTTAGCATTTCTCTAACAATACCGAGTCACATGCGAAATTCGCTTTAAAACATCCTTGCACAATGCACCGCTGATTTATCTTAAATCTTTGCTTATACAAATATTACGTTATTGTCAAGGCATTCGACACAATCAGCACGCATTATTTCCTTATTTTTTCTTTTAAATATTGAGAAATATTGATAAACATCTTGTTGGTGGTAATCCCCGTAGAATGGTGTTGTATTATTGGTGTCAAGTGTAGCGTGACACGATTAAAATGTTGTGCAAAATGGGACATCGATTTTTCTTAGGTACACGGATTATGATTTTGTCGACAAATATTTTGTCTTGTTAGCTGATGTGGGATCATGGCGATGTGCAAACATCTGTGAGGAATAACAAATGGTTTTAAATTTTCAAAGAAAGCTTAAGTATCAATTTTCGGTGCTCATCTTTGCTTGTCGTACGTAGGTAATAAATATCTAGACTTAAGAATACCGTTTTGTTTGATTAAACACAATAGATATAATGTAACTTATTGGATCTTTCAAATAATAATGCATATAGTCCTAAACTATCTTCCTTTTTTATAAGCTTCACGTAACAATGAATTTCGGTTAAAGTTATATCAAAATTGGCTAAAACCCCGACCATCTGATAACAGTCTGCACTTGATCTGATAATGTCTAAACAGTGCAACAGTGCAGATAAAAACAGTACATTATATGTTTGCAGCCACAGTTCTTAGTTTAAAGGTTCTTTGTGAATGTAATCTACACCACAGATTTAAGATAACGAGACAAAAACCAAGATAATTCGACTGTTGTTGATGTATTACTGTTGCAATGTAGAGTTTATATTGAGACGTATAGATCGAAAACAGATATTTGGGTGAGTATAAATTTGTAGATAAACAACGGATAATTCAATGTGTAGAGCTTTAAAATGAATACAGAAATTTATAAAAATGATTGTGCATCACACAATTTCATTTTAAGGCGTGGCTTTTTAGGTTAAAAATAAAATTTTGTTGCAGGGTAAATTTATGTTGCGTGTCTCATTTGTCACGTAAAATATTGTTCGAAATCGAACAAAACACACAACTTATCAGTCGAATAAAATCTATCTTACACTTGAAGTCCCTAATTAGAGTAGAACTCTGTTCTCAACTTTTTTTTATGCCCATTTAATACATTATATCTAATATGTAACGGAAATACCATCACTAAAATCAGATCAATATTCCCCCAGCCTAATGACTCCACCCCCACACCAGGCAATTAAACATTCACTTGTATCTGTCAACAGTAATGACGTTCCCGACTCCTGCGCAGCGCGATGATCTATCGACGCGGCGAGGAAGTGGGGATTAACTAGGAATTGATGTCAACTCGTCGAACGAGAAGCAACTAATGATCGGAGAAAAAATTAAATTTATGACTGTTGGGTAGAAAATGTTGCTTGTGATTTTGTTTAGTTATAGGGCAGGGATTATGTTGTAAGGATTTTAATTATCACAGTTTTGTTTAATTTTGTATAATATATGGCAATTTATTTAAATATTACGACGAATAAAAAACGTTTTGTTTTTGTGATAGCATATTGATTCCTCCTTGTATAATTGATTCGTATTATAAAAATTGTAAAAATTAAGATTCACAAAATTTTCCTAAATTAAAATATTATACAATCTCCCGATAAATGAAATCAATTTCAAACCTTCAAATTTCCATTCAAAAGGCTTAAACAAAACCCAACCCTTCCCTAACCAAACATATCGTAACTTAAACAATCAAGAGTTACAAGGAAACCTAATAATTTATTCTAAACGCGCCCCAGCCGATGCTTAGATTGTATTGTTTAGTAATAGTTTCCTCTGGAATGTGAATATTATTAATATTTTATTATAATACTACGCCAATGAATGCGTAGTATGTCAATTTGTTGGGACCGGGAGCGCGCTGCGGGACACAGCCTGCATAGAAACAATACTTAATTTCGAGTATTTTATATTTAGATAGGTATAATATAATATAATAATATCTGCTTGTGCTAGTATTATTTATGGATTAAGGATAGTGATTATATTGTTAGGTCATTACCCTATTTCATAGTAATTTATAAGCGATAATGCAAATATGTAGCGTTATGTAATGAGTCATAATAAATATAATATACATAATATAATACAACATTGTGTAGTATTTGAAAAGAGAACTAAAGACAGTATAATATGTGCAATCAAAACTAACCTAGTTTGGTTTTAAGTTAAGTAAATCCTAACTTAAGTTATATTTCGAAGAAATAAAAAATGCTTAATACCTATTATGTTCACAACTTGTACATGTGCAAAGACCAGACTGATGCATGTTTTATTCAACTTGTATAGATTTCCAATCTTTAGAGAGGCGAAAAAAGTCTTTGCTAATCTTATCGAAAAGTCGATCACAAACAAATATCAAACAAAACTCTGATAACGAGTTCTTACTGTTAAATAAATAAACAGAAATGCTTATCGCTAACTAACCTGAACAACTTTAGCATTATCTTAACCGGCAGTATCTTTTTACAATCGCGTTAAAATCGCTAAAAGTTAACAATCATCCTCCAAAACGTCGCTCCACAAAAAGAGGTTCTATATCGAGTTAGTTTTATAAAAAATAATGGTGATGGGACCCAAAGCCCCTGTTATTATCTTTGAACACCAAAGTCATTTTAGCTATAATAAGATAACATTAAGGGAGGTTCACGGCTCGGGCTCTCAAAGTTTTTGAGCACAGATTTTTACAATTTAAAAGTTTCCAACCCACTCATTATATTTGTTAAACTTTATGTTTTTCTATCTTTCCTTGCTTGTAATAAGGATAAAATTATTTTTAGCTAATTGGCGACACTGTTTATTTATAATTTCCGCTGTATTTGCCTGTAGGTACTAAATTCGGAATTATAATTCGTTTAAACGTGTTAACGCCTAGTTTGATAGATAGTCCAGATTTTCCCTCCAAAACCATCACACTTTGAGAGCCTCGACTCCTGAAGAGCGTGTCAGCGGACCTGTCTCTCTCAGCGAACAGGTATAGTTTTTTCTTTTTCCTTTCTGCGCGCGCGCACGTGTGCGCCCACCCTTAATTACCGACGCATACCATAAACAGAACTTTACGCTCCCTTAAATAAATCTTAGGTTTTTTTGTTTTTCTTAAATTTCGAAGCGTTTTTTCTGTTTTGTTAGAGGACCGGAGATTTTGGTTTACCGAACGGGCTCTGGGGCGAGTGATAAATGATGAGTCTTTGTTTTTACAGGTTTATGTAAAGCCGATTTGAATGTTTTTATAGGAGAATGATGGCTATTTGATTTATATTGCGTGGGGTAGTCGTGTCATGTTTGAGTCGGTAAGTCAGATTTGATTGTATACTTAGGAGAGATTAAAATTACCAGTAACCGGGTTTTTTTGTTACTTTGGCTACGCTGTTTTTGTGATATTATTCATCTTCATATTATTCACTGTCTAATTAAGTAAATCGAACTTTCCACGGAAATAATATTCACCTTGATGATACTTTTATTCACAGGCGTTACAACTTTTTTGCTTTAACCTCGTCCTATTTAGACTATACCTTAATCAACCTAATGCAAATTTAAGTCACGGTTACCTAAAAGTCGCTGGTACTAAGGCAGAAGACCCTTAAACTCTTACCCAATCCCTAGTCCAAAGATTAGCGCATTTCCAGCATAAATTTCCATATATAAGATATAAGAGTCGATAGCAGATAATCTCCACACGCGCCTCTGAAGCTAAACAAGCCCAACTCTGACCCTTAACAGATAACTTTCAATTTTATTATACAGCAAAGCTAAGCGTTAATTTATACACGCGATAACCTCAAGGTTTATCTCTAAGGATCTTTTTTATTTGGAGATTTATCAACGTTATTTAGAGACGCAATAAAATGCTAAAAAGTTTTATGTCACATGTTGAGGTTGCGGCAATTAGGGAACGTCTGAATGTGTAATGGCTAAGGTATTTATTCTAAGTTTAAAAAGGATTAAAACCAACCCATATTAAATCAGGTTAATAAAAACATCACCAATCCACAAACTCTTTTTTAATAAGCTACAATAACCCTTCAAACGTAGTAATTGATCAACAAAAAATACAAATAAACTTTAATCCAGCAGTCATAAAGTTAATAATCGCTAATAGTAGAACTTAATGAGCGTACAGTAAATTTCTCGGGATTCAACCCTGCAATAGCCCGCAGTCCCGACCGCACGGGCCACTCTCGACTACAATTTACCATCATTAACACAAATCAACGAAAGATGCCAATCGACTATAATTACGCACCCCAAAACTTATATTAGCGCGAAAAGGTGTTACATATAAAGCTTTTAAACTCGTTATTATAAACACATATGAGTTTCTGGGGCAAGTATCATTAAGTACAATAAACATCGTTTAGCCGATTCGTAATTGTATGGTTGCAGGCTTAAAGAGGTGGTGTGCATTTTGAAAGGAGCGCCCAATTCGGAGGCTTTTTGGACTTGCAACGCGGATATGAACGGTTAAACGCGCAGAAATTTGAAAGGGAATAATTGAAATTACACTGCAGTAACAAATAACTCGATTTAAAAATAACGGGGGGTAATGTGTGACTAAGCTGCGAGATATGAGAAGAAATAAAAGAGAGAGATTTCGAGCATGTTTTTAATTTAAAGTTATTTATTACCTTATTTTATTAATCAGGTAAACAAAAAATACTTCAAGTAATTTTTCGGTATTTTTTATGCCTAATTTCGTGATACATGTAGGTTCCTAAAAATGGCTTTTAATAGTATTTAATCTTCATTCCTTCGCGATGGTAGGGTTGCACGTTTATCGAGTTTGTGCATCAGATTACCCATAACAAATCGTAATCACGCCGATCGCCAGAATTTATGTCTAACCGATTGATTGCAGGGTTGGGGCTAGGGTGGGCTCAAATTACCAATACGTGTCGGAACGAAGGGTTAAAATTACCCACTAAAGATGACGTGTTGATAAAACAAAAAGATCTCCCTTGAATATGTGTTTTCTTGTCTGTCAGCGGGTTATTTCTATGAAAATAATTACAAAATACGAGTAAGCAGCTCCTACAGAAAACGATTGCAACAATTGCTTTTACAATTACTATATTTTTATCTCAGAAATAGGCGCAAGCTGGCAGTAATCACAACCGCTATGTATTTTAATATTATTTCAATGGAGTATTTTACTTTCAACAAAATTACAGTGTTCGCTCCCTGTGACGTGCAGACCGAAGGACGTGGTGTATAATTATATATATTTCTGTGGCAAATTAGTCAATAATAACACAAAATATGAAACGAAGCGCGTCAAATAAATAGGAAAGTGCGAATATTAATAACTTTGTCCTTTGACGGTCTCGTGCAAGTAAGTATCGAAATCAGGTAAATTGTTTTAAGGACGTATTTAAACTTAAAACGATCTTAATTATGCTTTTGAGTCCTAGTAGGTATAAATTATCTTAAATATGCTATTAGTACAAAGTAGTCGCGACAGATAATTTAAGGGCACAGCTAAAATAGGGTTTACATTTAAAGTACCTATGGCACGATTCCAACTAAGTATAAGAAGTCTAATTACTTAGTTGTGAGCTGTGTAGTTCATCGAAGCTGAATGGAACGGAGTTTTCATACAAACATTTCAATTGCGACGAGTTTTCTAAACTTGCGTGATAAAAAATGTGTTCTGACCCTCTATGAATATTAATAATATGTAAAGTTATTATTAAGTTCTTTAGCTAAGTTAGAGATATCCCATATAGAACTTTGAAATCACTTAGCTCATTGAAACTATTTTTAATAAAGATTCGATTAATGTATCCATACATTAGACATCAACGAGAGTTATAACATAGCCCATAAAGAAAATGCTTTATTTTCATAATTAACACAATTTATAAGTATTTAATCTAGTACTTAAGTATTCAACGTTTATTTATTCTCTTTGAGAAAACCTTTCGTCCAGAAGTAGATGGCAATTTTCAAATGATTTAAAAACAGTATGCAGAAACAGATGTATGTATGTGTTAACTACCGGCATACTCTATATTTATTGTGTATAACTACTTACCATTACCTACGTCATCTCTTACATAAACAAATCAAAGTCCATCCACCCTTGCTTAGGAAAATCCCCACGTATAGAACCTCTTACTCCCTTAGTACTAACAGCGAGTACAGCGCGACAACAAACAGAGGTCCGGTGCAGTCGGCGGCGAGCTAACGACCGGCGCGCGACATCCATTACTGTAATTATATTGCGTCATTTTAATTAGGCGCAAGTTTGGAGAGGACGCGATTTTGTAAATAATATTAAATAGCATTTGTTTACTCTAGTTTTTATAAAATTCATCAATTTATAGCATCACATTGACATCTTTTTTATACGATATAGCAGAGCATGTTGCTGAACGCAAAATGATGTTTCTTTTCTTAGTTAGATCTGCCGACTATACCTACTTGCTCTTGCTTTCAATCCCCTTTATTACCTATATTACTACGGGGACACTTTAAACATTATGAAACGTACAAAATAATATAGTATACGATAAAGATTGCATAAGACGTCGTATTTATTATCATAAGTGATTACTTTAAACGTAACTTAAAACATATAGTTAAGCTTGCTTCGTGCCTTTTATCCATCCTTCTAAAATCTCCTAAGTCTCTCCCTTGCCCCATCGGTCGCAACAAGCTCGGTAAATGGTCGGAATTAGCCGCGGGCGCTAGCGATTAGTCGCGCGTTTGTTGACCAACTAATTGTGCCGCCGAGCAGTTTGTTTAGATACATACAGATGTAACTAAATATATCATTTAATATAAATTTGCAATTAGAAAAAGTGCGCAGCGAAAGCTGGACGTATTTGGTAACTGAACTAAAACGAAAGAAAAATAAGTTTAAAAAATTGTAGGTATTGCCAATTTCTGAAAACGAAACTTTCTGCTAATATAGGGATTAATAATAACTGATTCGACAGTATCAGGGTTAACCCCTAACCTGCCTTCACCTTTAACTCTATATAAAATTGGTAAAAATAAGGTGTTTTTGTGATATAAAAGTTAAACTAGGTTTATCCTTTACAACAGACTCATACAATTTACGACAGTCGTTGCCTTTGATCTACGATCATTTTGAAATTAATTTGATTTAATTCGATTTTCAAAATGTATATTTAATTTTGTTCAACTTACTTTTCAACTGAAGGCTATTTACTATTTTGTTAAAATAAAATTAGCGCGTAATCCAATAAGAATAATACGTGCTTTTAAACGTAGGCGCTTTCTGTACAGTACTTTAACCAACTTACTACCGACATAATTAATGTACTTTATCAGATTTTACCCATAACTCTATTAAGTGCAGTAATCTATTATATTAATACATCATCATTTAGATCAGAAGATAGCCTGAAATCTCAAAATCTCCGCAACATACAACTTTTTTAATTATCTTGTATCAGTTATAGAACCGAGTCACGACGCATGCGCGCACCAGAAAAAGTTATTAGAATTTTATTACCCAATCAGACCGCAGCGAATCTCTGATTAAGGGTTAAGTACGTTACGTGTATCCTTTAAAATGTACGTCATTAGTTTGTTCCAAATATAAAAAAGGTATCGAGATAGTAAAATCTTTAAAAAGAGAATAAGAAATTAACGAGAATTCAAAATGAGGTGATTATCGCCTGCGTCCTCCCACGAGTTTTTAACCGTCATTAGGATTACGTTTTTTGGGTAAAAAAAGTTTAGTTGAAATTCTTTTAGACAAAACTGCTCTTTATCGAATAACAAATTTAATCCTTTCTGTTTGAATATTAAATTCGTTGAAGTTATAGATACTGGAAAAAGGAACGCGAGTCTCCGAGCATTACGCGACTGGGAATCGAACTTTTTCAAGTATCTATAACTTCAAAATAACTAAACTAAAAGTAAAATCTCAATTAAATTCGATTTTATTGATAATTTACAGCAAACAGCATTTTAAACATTTATTTTTTAAATTAAATACCTACTTGTTCAGGTATTGTTAATAAAATTTAATTAAGAAAACAAAAAATCAACCACGAAGCACCCCAATTCAATCTGAATTTACCTGTTATTGAGTTAATTGTCTAACGACCCCTAAAAGTCTCGCCCCTAACTCAAACAATTATACATCACCTTACATAGTTTGACACCATTTTATTTTTATCTATACTGCTTACAAAATAAGGTTCAATATAGGGGAGACTGGGAATAACGGCACCGAAGTTAAAGTTGTAAAAAATCTAATACGCAGAGGATGACGTAACAAGTGTACAAACTAACAAAGGGAACGATTAGGGGTGATTTATACATGAGCCTATTCTCTACCACCCCCGCATTTTATTTTGATCTTGTAACTGAATTTCCCACACTCTTGAAAGAGATTTTTTCGAGCTAATACTAACGACTTTCTGCTATGTTATTGTATTTTAGTTTTTTCAACGTGTGATAAGATTAAAAATGAAAACGAAATTGTATACAAATTATGTACGTATATTTTTATCACAGTTTGCTCTGATTTACGTAGAGCTTTGATTCTAAACATATATAATAATCTAATATACAAACATATTAAGACACTTTAAAATGTAATTTGCAAAGTACAGAAGCTACTTATTTTCGAAATTTAAACAAATAATTGATGCAATTTAACAAATATATATGTATATTCTATATATATGTTTGATTATATACAGCTTTTTATTAATTGTTTCATCTGCTTGCCATTTACAATTAGGCAGTAAATAATATTTTTTTTTATCACATAATTACTGAAAACAAAGCATTCATTTCACAATTTAGAAAAAAAAACAAATCTAAACAGTCCCTGACAATCAGAAGTTTCGTTTGACCCCACACTCCCCAACCGTGAAAGTGTCATTTGAAATAGAGGCGTTTCAGGGGTGAGGGCTGAATGGGGCAATATCAGGGACAAAATGCACTTGTTGCACAATAGACACTTTTTGATGGGACGCAAATAAACGACTCCTCTCCATTCTTTTCAAAGGGCAGAGTGGGGAAGGCTCCCAGACACTTGTCTCGTAGATAAAGGAGCTTTTTAATATGATGCAAAATGTATTGTCAACGGCGGTTTTCGGGTCTTCGAGCCGTGGGAACTGTCCGAAAGATGGCCTGGAGAGAAAAAATATCGGTTTGAGATGTCAATGTTTATTTACAGGTAGATTTGAGAAAAAAATTACGATAACAACAAAGTTTCGAGATTTAGAAGTCTCAGAAAAAGGAATAGTGTAATTAATCAAAACATAATGAAAATCTAGTAGTAATTGTGGGTCTGAAACATCGAGTTAATAGCAACAGTCATCAAGTAATAGTGCCCATAATTCAGACAATAATTTACAGTAACTGCCCTATTTTAATCACAACACTGCTACTCCCACAACCCTTCAATTGATATAATTACCAAAAAACTCAAAATTCAACCCTTAACTATCTCACCTAATCATCTCAAAACGATCTAATAGATATTTAATTACGGCCCCAAAAATCCCACTGACCCCTTTTACACTTGTTTACATCTTCATCCCCCACCCAATTTCACCCCATACAAAAGCGTTGATCCATCAAAACGGAATGTGTAATTCCTATACCTCATACGATTTATTATAACAAAATAAAACGGGAACGATCGCCCGCCTGCCATCTGTCGCGGTTCCGAATCTCTTATATCACGAAAAAAAGTCAATGTGCGAGCTACCCTGGGAACCTAGAGTCGACGAGAATTCCCACGAACTACCCCTCAATTTTCAATAACCAAATTAGCGTTTGCGTTACCCTATTTCGGCTCGTGAATCTATTTACGTCGATAAAAAAATTCCTCCGTCCCTTTCTGGCTTGGTGTTTTTAGTATGTTCATCCCCCTCGAATGCACGTGTTCAAAGATCGTTCATTTAGCTCGGGTGCGTGTGTGTGCGTGATCTCGGCTCGCGACACCTGCCGGCGCGCGCGCACCCCATTGGTCCAACTTACTCTATCACCGCTACACAGATTTCTTTAACTTGATTTTTTTGTAATACTCTCTTCGGACATACAATAAAAAATCTTACATGTTCGAACCGGTAAGAGTTAAATATTTTTGTGTGTAGGTGGTATTAGATGTTTTTTTGTAAACAAAATGCTAATGAGAATCTGAATAATTCAAGACTATGCGACGATAGGGTTAGAGATAGGCAAGGTTTACATTGAGTCAATCTATAGCAAAGTTCTTCCACTATAGCAAACATTCCAGTTAATGAACCCTTTCTTTGTTAATTACAAGAGAATTGAGTAAGTTACACTTGTCTATCTAAATAAGTTTAATAGCAGTTTTATTAATATGGAGTGCAGCGCGGGCCGGTCACGCGACCCGCGTGCGACCGTCGCACGCGCATGAACCCGTGACTCCGTGACCCCACAGACCCCACTGACCCCAAAGGTACACTCGATAACAATCGCATTGTGTGGGAACTTTAGGGTTGGGGCTAATCAGGCCCATGTGTTACTGTTTACAAGGTTTACTGCAAGGCGCGTGCCCAACTCCAAAACAATCAGAAGCCACTTGTTCTAAAAGAACAATACCCTAAAAATACAACAGAACTATTGTGTTGCATGAATATAACCATTTCAAGATTGTTTTGCAACTTTGGAAACCATAATTAAGCTCGACTGACTTGTACAGTAACTACGGAGATAATGGCAGGAGAAATTCAGTCCGCGCCATATAAGAAAATTTAATGATTTCCATTCACGGTAAACCTACCAAAATATGTGTCACTTATTATCAGTCTTGAGCAATTTTATCAACTATTAATTAAGTAACTCACTTCAGATACTGCTGAGAAAATCGCAATTCATATCACTGCGATGCAAAGTGTCTGGGGTATCAAAAAACCACTTGACGCACCCACACATGTAAAGGGGAGCTTTTCACGTACGCATGCTTTTGTGTTGGGGGCGGCTCGACCGGTATAAAAGGCCCGCGCGGCGTAGCAGCCCCACATTCCCGCCTGTGATCTCACTTGCGACACACGCTCTCTACTAACACGAACTTTACTACAAACATGTCTTACTACGCTAACCACGAATACATCATCGCCACAAACAACTCAATCAACGAGAACAAATACAACAGTGAAAAGATGAAGAACAGCGGCTTCAAGGCTTTGTTGAAGCCATTGATGAAGATCATCAAAAAGACGACGAAGCGCGTTCCCGCCAAACAGTGCGACACGTGCGTCGAGGATGTGCAGAACATCGAGAACGAGTTGCTCGAGCGCAAGATCTACCAGGAGGCGGAGACGATTCCTTCTGGCGCTGCTTTCCTGGTGTACAACAACGACGATACCTGCGACCTTGTGCCCGTGACCCCCAGTGACTTCTACGTGCCAGTCCACTTCGCCCGCACCGACGCCGGTACCTTCTTTTGGACCACAGTGTCCAAGGCCGAGGCGGACTTCGCAGCCGGCCACTGCTACACCGAGTGCCAGACCGCGGAGCAACAGTACCCCGTCTACCAAGACCGCTGGGTCCAAGCCTAAATGAAACACGAAACAATCAAGTGTCTTCCAAGAAACCAGTGCTCGCTCCGTTGGTTTCCGCAACCGTCTGTGATCTTAGCTTTAGGTCTTTATAATTCTATGGTGCCATATAGAATAGGTGTAATTAGAAAACTTGTGATGGATTTTGTACAAGCTTTAATTGTAATTCAACTTCCAATATTGTGATATTTTGAATTGTATAAATATAAGGTTAGGTTGTAGGCTTTAGTGAGATTTATGTGATTTTCCTGTACTGAGCTTTAATTGTTTTAGGGAATTTATTTATTATTATTGTCAAGTTGATTTTGAGGTTGAAAAAAATAAAACCGCATTTGAAAATATTTCTATCTTTCAATCCCTTTTACCCACACCCTACAAGCAAGCATGCATTCTATTCATTATAAACCCTACAAAACAAGCATACAATATTGCTATTAAATAAAAATCTCAAAGACAATAACCGTAGAGCCATGCCACTAACATCACCTCTCAATAACTTAAGGCTCTCGCCCACGAGTCGAGTAGAGGTCTCATTTAAAAAGTGGTCGAACGAGAGTGGTCGTGAAACTGGTTGCGGTCGTAGTGGATAGCGTCGCACGTGCACCGCTCGCGGCGACCGGCTACCGGACTTGCGATGTTCTCTTTTTGCCGCGCGCCAACATTTCTGATTGTATTTTTTAAATGGCAACTCGGACCGAGGATCGCTTGTTTATGTTTTTTTGAAAAAGTAACTTTGGTTTCTGGGTGGAGGTAAAGATTTTAATGTATATGAGTCTAATACAAGAGAGAGACAATAAATCAATTAAATATGTTATACTTCTATTAATTATAAAATTACCACACTGTTTTTTTTTCTTTGATGCTGAATTTCACGTTTTATATAACCCGCCTTTAAACCCAATATTACTGTGAAGACCGCGAACCGTGCAAAAGCTAACAAAAAATCCAATAATTAAAAATATCTAGCAATACATTTCACAAGTTAGTTTTAAACTGATTCGTAACAATGAATGCGTAAGCACAAGACATTATGTTACACCTACTGCATAGCAAAATTAATTCGAATCCCAAAAGAACTACATGCTTTCCTAGTTACAAATTCTTCTTCTTTTTTCGTGTGATGCAAATGCACTTTGCAGCACATATTTATTTTGTATCAATGTTTTTGGAAAAATGTTAATGATATCAATGAGAATCATACAAGCATTGCGAAAATATAAACCGTAAAACCAATTTCTGAAACCAGCACGCAAAAAAATATTACAACTACGCAAAAACAAACATATAAACATAATCTCCTCTTAAATTACAATCACACAATTACCTGCACAGTAGGCAGCTTAACGGTAATAACTACTTTACATATTCAATGCAAGAAACCTTGGTAAACCAGCAATTAATTCATAACATAAGTTAAAGCATCTGCAAAGAAAATCCGACAAGTTTCAACACGCTTCCCACGATACTAAAGTCAGCACAAGTCGAAACATGTCTTGAGGCTCCGTTAAAGTTCTCTATAAATGCAAAGTGCATTGTGCAACACGACAAAAAGGAATAAAAACCAAATAGATCGGACTAGAGCGAAACAATCGTACAAATGCACGTGCAAAAGAAAGCTATTGTAAATACGTTTGTGTATTCAAATTGCCAATAGGAATCACACAATTGATGAGCGTATTAATGGTGGGGTACTACCACGTGGTTATAGACAAAATCTAATATTTAATTTAGGAAATATTATTGCAATTAATGAAGGCGTAACAAATCTGATTAACTTGACAAACTAAACTACTTACTTACTATCTAGGTTTGGCTAAGCCACTAACAAGTTATAAGTTAGTAAATTGTTAGTGCCTACCTAGTTATTATAATTATTAAAAACTATATTACCTTAAATTATGATTAGTTGTAAAACATGCGAAACTGCATCACGACAGCATAATAAAAGCATGTTAGAAAGCTTAGAAAGCATTGGTCACAAAATGTTATGTTCAAATGGAAATCAAAACCAAACATTGATTTTAGAACATTATTAATAACATGTCAGATCATACAACTCAACCATCCAATTAAAACAAAATTAAATTCAGCTCAATTTATCACCGCTCTACAAACTCCAAAACAAACTATCTCTCAATTTGCATGAAATATAAGCGATCATTAACTGCGCATAGGCAACAAGATCATATTCCGCGGCGCCGCTGACACCAGAACCTGATATGCAGAGCACCTACTGATTAAAAAGTAGTGTACAGTGTACCGCTACACGCTGTCATAATTACTGCGCAGATCTATAATGCGTGAGTGCAGATAGCGCAGTCGCCCCGCGTAATAATACCATACGCGCCGGGCTCGGGCCCGTGAGAATTTTCGGCAGATGTACAATTCCTTGACGGCACGACGACGAGAAACGCTTATCTTTTTTTTTCTTCGCCAGTTTAATAATACTCGACGACGTTCGAGCCTCGTCCGTGAGTCATCGATTGTTACCTGTTGCACGTGTTTAGACGCGGACGCTCGGGTTAGAAAGGATTTTTTGCAACCCTTCGGCTACGAGGTCCAATTTCGCAACTCTTGCCAAATTTGGGTTAAGATTTTTTTTAGAATAATTTCGGATTCAGTACGTGCAGTGAACAAGACACGTGCAATTCAATGACGTTTCGGAATGTTTGAAAAAAACATGTAATCCTAAAAGGGCTGGACACGTGTGTCGGGATTCAGTGAAATTGCGGACCAATTAAATCGGATAGCAATTATTATCTAAAGTTAATTGAGGAGTTGCTCTGGCGCGTTCTTAATTAGTTTTCAATTACGATTAAATTGTTATTACGGAACCGTGGTCGATTCGACGATAAATGCAATTAGAGCTACGTTTACAGACTTTCGTTCGGTTCTGTATGGCCATTTATTATTGATTTCATTAATTGCTGTGCGTCCACGCCGCCTTACCCTAATTCGTGAGTTTTATTTAATGGAGATATCAGTCGGTGTCGGTTTAGATATTGAGCTGTAAGATTAATGGTGCAACTTAATTACAAATTGTTCACGGAGCATTGCAATGAAAGCCTTATTTAATGTTAGTACCGTTGAGATTTATGTTAGTATGCCTTTCTTTGTTAGTAAGCGACCAATCCCTGTTTCAATTAAGCAACTGGTTAATTTACGCACAAACGTATTACCAATGATCTATATTCTACTGGATTACACATTTCTATAGCTAAATAATCACAACATTTCCTTAACATCGTATAGCACACTTCATTTCAGCCAAGAAATAGGGTCAATCTCTCATATTAAGGTCAACCCTACATCTGGGCTTATTTGAATAGGCGATCAGCGGAATAATTCTGTAACTTTCGAATGACAGTAACTGCTATCACAAAACGTCAAAGTCCATTATTTGTATGCCTAAATGTACATTTTGACGTTTATTCTCATAGCAGTCAGGACAATTTGAGTTACAGATTCCTCCGCTGGTTTAGTAGCAAAACAGTAATATTAATGTTCACATAAGTCATACAAGTTTCATATAAACATACCCATAATTTTGTAAAGACAGGAACAATATTGAAATTCTTATTAACTTCACATAACAATAATACATACATAACCTTAAAACAATAAGCGTTGTCCCTATTCAATATTAATCACAAATTTCTTTTGCATATAGGTATTTGTTATACAACATTCATGAAAAATAACGCGTGTATATCGATGATATCATACTAGTGTTTATTCAGTTGATAGTTAGCAAGCAAGAGAGTAAATTAAAGTGCGTCAAACGATCCATGAGCTGGCGGTCTACTGGTTAAGGGGCTGACGATTCAGATACAGATTTTTTTATTAAAAAAATAAATTTAATTATTTACAAGGTTATACCAAATTAGTCAATACTTTTTTACAATTTTTAATTTGTTGCTATCCATTTTTGGTACAAAAGTGAAACTTTTTGACAATATCTGAGATGTATATATATGTAGGTACTATAATTAGACGATGCAATAATGAAAATTGCTTTTTGTATTAAAAATAAATATGTAAATAATTTAAAGTTTGTGTCTTGAAAGACATTTGGGACGTCGACCTAATATTTTTATAAAATCTAAGTATAAAGTTAATGTTTTTTAATAAACTATTTTTATCTTTAGTAATAAAGCTTTATACTATATCTACTTACGCAAGTGAATAATTACTGTTCTTTTTTTAATATACGAATAATAACTAAGTTACAATTCAAATTGGCGCCTTAACGTAAATAAACAATAATAAAAATGTAGGTATGTATCAAAATGAGTCATGGCCAACATATTTTTGAAAACACACACATGTACCTATCAAACTAGGTATTTCGCCCACTTGTATATAGCAATACTGGAATAAACAGAACTGTTAAATAAATTAAAATGATTAAACCAAATTTTTATGTTGGCAGGTATACACTGATAAAAAAGTTTCAGGACTTCATCAGTTAGGAAGGCATAAAACTGTTTACTACGAGTTTACTACGAGTAGTTAGGTTGGAAGGTATTTTAAAACACATATGACGCACACACAAAACACGCACGAAACTTTAACACTATCCACTACATAACATTTAGCTTTTTCACCACAAGACCGAAAACCATCACTTATGAATATTTAGAACATCGCTCGCAAAATATCACTAAGACACCGTTACTTCCTGGATGAAATCTCTGTAATAACTGATCACTTACCCTAAGATTATACAATATATACTTGATTCTCCGCTAGGAATATTATTATCTACTTATTGTTATAACTTTCCCCTCTAAACCTTGACCTAGCGATGTTTTGTTGCAAATGTATTGTCTTGCTAACACTTCCGAGTTCCCCTTTAGATAAGGACATGCGACCGTTAGTTCGCACCCGGTAATGTAGATGGCGTTATATAAACTTAACAAAGTTTTTAGGTAGATACCGTAGATATTTAAATTAAATTAGTATTGAATTAAATTTGAAATGTTTTTTAAACTCTTTTTAACAGTTTGTCATACTCATACCCAATTTTACCCTCTTACCCTTAAATAATTAAAGTAAAAAATAGAAAAGATTTTCCCGCGAAAACATCAGTCAACTTGTGCACGACGACCATAGTTAAGCTTAGAATTAAGTTATTGTTAGGAAAAAGTGTGTACAATCGCCATATTTGAGTTTAGGATTAAGTTTATTGTAATTAATATCGTTTTATAGTGTATAGTTTTAAGTTTAATTGATTAATTGTGTTAAAATCTATAGTATTAAGGTTAAATTTGATAAATAAAGATTCGTAGGGCTGAGAGAAAGATAAAAATAGACGATTAGCATAGTGAAAATGATAAGTAAAAAAGTTCGATAAACCGGGGCTCTCTTTACGGTATTGCTTAGATTCATATACGTATAGGCCGAAGAGAGCATCGGTGTCTCAGTCTCAGTCAATCGCAGCAATAGAAAATCAAGCCTCCAAATAGGAAAACAAATAGAAAATACTTCTCTCAGCCCCTCGCCTATTATTGAAAAGCGTCTTTCTTTGGAACCACCCCTTCGCCACGACCTTCAGCTGGGACGGCCTGTACTTGTACATTTATAGAAACATTAGAAACACCCTGATCGCTACAGTACTTACCTTCGCCAGCCGCCCGAAAAAGCTAGATCGTGCACATTAAATTGGTCCTTCGAGCCGGATACCTAGTGAAAGACCTAAGAATGCCAATAACCAGGAGTGCTGCGGGAAAAGGGAGGCAGCGGATTGATGACCATCAACAATCGTCAGAGGAAGATCGAGAGACTATTGCTGACGCCAGAAAGGAACCGCCGCATACAGCACCATCGTATCCAATTCATCACGAAGTATCTCCAATTTCGCCTTCTGAGATTGTTCAGACTGCCACGGAACAAGACATAAAGGCTAAATCTGCGTCGAACAAATCTGATAGAAAACAAAGAATAGCACGAGCAAAACAAGAAGTGGCCAAAAGGAAACTACAACTGGCCGAAGCGAACTTGGAAGTATTAGAAGCAGAAGAATCTGATGACGACGGTTCAGTACTCACAAATGAATCTGGTGGTCAAGCACGAGTCACCGAGTGGCTGAACCATCACACATCGACAGAAATTCAGCCGGTTCAGCCGCCCGAGAAGAAGTCCGAACCAATAGTATCTGCAGCTAAACCAGAAGTGCCTACCGTCTCTACCAAGAGAGAAGAACAGAAGATAGACCTTACAGAGCTGGCTAATGCTATAGCGATGGCAGCCAAACCCGTTCCAGGCCCAGTGACATCGAAATATATGGCGGAACTGGGAACTTTCACCGGCTGTCACACAGAATGGCTATCTTTCCTCGCCACATATCGAGAGACAGCGGGGTACTTCACCGACACAGAAAACACTGCACGTCTGCGACGAGCATTGAAAGGGAGAGCAAGAGAAGCCGTCGATAGCTTACTCATATCGACTACAAGAGCTAACGACATCATCGATGAGCTACAAACAAGATTCGGAAGATCAGACACGATCGCACTAGCAACGTTGGAAGGACTACGGAATATATCGAGAACTACAGATACACCAAAGGATATCTGCTTATTCGCCGGTCGAGTCAAGAATAGCATTGCAACACTCAAAGCATTGAAAAAGAAGTACTACCTGTACAATCCGGAGATTGTGAAGCATTTGACCGAGAAATTAACACCATCGCTGAGATATCGATGGTTCGACTTCGCAAAAGATCAACCCATAGAAGAACCAGACCTGTTGCAGTTCTATAACTTCGTGACAAGAGAATCCAATCTATGTGGAAGGTACGCCGATCCAGAGAATATAACTGCCTCTACTCGAGAAACAGTGCCACTGTCGCGCACTGTCTTCAAGGCGAAGCCACAGCGTACCCATGTAGTGAGTGAAAATCAAGTTCGTTCCTGTTACATATGCAAGCAAACAGGACATACTACAGCACCTGAATGTGAAGAATTCAAGAAAGCTACCAGCAATAAGAGATGGGAAATGGCCAAACAATTCCGACTTTGTTTCCGCTGTCTACAATACAAAAGATTTTCACATCGCTGCAAGACGAAGACCTGCGGCATAGATAATTGCCAGAAGACTCATCATCCCCTCCTACATTATGCACCGAAAGGGGAAGAGACGGAAGTAGTCTCTAACGCCTGCACAAGCCGTTCTACAGCATCAAGTTACTTGAAAATATTGCCAGTAACAGTCATGGGACCGAAGTCGATCGAAAAGACGTACGCCCTGCTCGACGATGGCTCCACAGTCACACTTATAGATGAAGACCTAGCAAGACGCGTCGGTGCCGAAGGTCCAGTTGATCCACTCAATATCGAAGCGATCGCCGGCACAAGAATAAATAGAACAGAATCACAACGCATCACGCTGCAACTGCAAGGTCAAGATGAACAACACACGCTGCGTGGAAGAACCATTAAGCATCTCAAACTGGCCGGTCAAGAAGTGAAGAACAGCGATTTGCAAAAGTATCGACACCTCGAAGACATCGTGCACAAGATCCAGTACGAAGAAGCTCAGCCTTCGATACTGATTGGTCAAGACAACTGGGAGCTGCTACTTGCCCATGATGTACGCCGAGGCAATTCAGAAGAACCAGTCGCTTCGAAAACATCCTTAGGCTGGGTTCTCCATGGCCAGATGAATAGAAGTTTGGGCCACGCAGTACACCACGTCTACAGAATCAATGAAGTCAAAGATCGACTAGAAGAAACAGTGAAGAGACACTTCGCCATAGAATCACTGGGAGTGGAACCTCGATCGACGCGCGCTGACCCTGACGAACGCGCCCTAAAAATACTCAGAGACAAGACTGTCAAGCTACCAAGCTGCGGGTACAGTACAGCGTTGTTATGGAAGACTGACACAATCGACCTGCCGAACAACTATGATCAAGCCCTCACACGCCTGTACTGTACAGAGAAGAAGGTGGACCGGAGGCCGGAATTGAGGCTGGCCTATGAAGCACAGATGGGCCGATTACTTGAGATGGGCTATGCCGAAGTGGCCCATACCGCACCAACCAGTGGACGCACATGGTACTTGCCTCACTTTCCGGTACTTCATCCAGCGAAGCCAGGGAAGGTGCGACCCGTGTTCGACGCAGCAGCCCGAACAAGAGGAACATCACTCAACGATCATCTGTTATCGGGGCCAGACCTACTTCAATCGCTGCCGGGTGTACTGATGCGCTTTCGACAATACCCCATCGCAGTGGCTGCCGATATACAAGAAATGTTTCTTCGAATACAGATAAATGAAGAAGATAGAGACGCTCTGAGGTTCCTTTGGCGACCACACCGGCGGGAGGGACCACCCATCGAATATCGCATGAAATCTGTTATCTTCGGAGCCGCAAGCTCACCGTGTACGGCGTTGTATATAAAAAACCACAACGCTGAACAACATCGCGAGAAGTTCCCGGACGCGGCGGAAGCAATCATCCATCATCACTATATGGATGACTACTTACAAAGCTTCACCACAATCGAAGAGGCCGTCCGTATCACCAAAGAAGTTCGAGAAGTACACACGAAGGCAAACTTCCACCTGCGCAAATGGACGTCAAATCGTCAAGAACTGTTACAAGCTCATCAAGCCGAACCTGTGCTCGTTCGAGACGTCACACTAGAGCAAGAACCCGAAGAAAAGATCCTCGGCTTGATATGGCGACCTACCACCGACACCCTGGGCTTCAACCTCAACTTCGCCAGAGTGACAACGGAACAGATGGACGGCGAGTCATCACCTACGAAGAGAGAAGCGCTCCGCACCGTGATGTCTCTTTTTGATCCATTGGGCCTGGCATCACCTATAACTGTGAAAGCCAAACAACTGCTACAAGAAGCCTGGAGATTGGGAATAGACTGGGATCAACGTCTACCACCGCCGCTTGCTTCACAATGGCACAGCTGGATACGACATCTAGTACAACTTCGTCACGTCAACCTGCCCAGATGTCACCCGGGCTACGGTCACGCCACGCATCGAGAGCTGCACACATTCGTGGACGCGAGCGAGAAGGCCTACGCAGCTGCAGTCTACTGGCGGATAGTAGATGAAGATGGACAAGTACGCGTGACTCTTGCCGCAGCCAGAGCAAGAGTGGCGCCACTAAAACTCGTATCGATACCACGTCTCGAATTACAAGCAGCTGTACTGGGAAGCCGCCTGGCACGCACCACCGCTGAAGAATACCAACACAAGCCTGATCAAAGATATTATTGGAGCGACTCAAGGACCGTGTTAACCTGGCTCCGAGCGGGACCACGTTCATTCAAATCGTTCGTCGCACACCGAGTCGCAGAAATAGAGGAAGAAACTCAAGCCAGCGAATGGAGATGGATACCCACACAACACAATGTCGCCGATGACGCCACCCGAGAGGTGCCTACCGACTTCACGGAGAAGCATAGATGGTTCACAGGCCCAGAGTTTCTGTACAGCCCTGCCGACAACTGGCCCAAGGAGAAGTTGGAAGTCACTGACAACATTGAAACAGGAGAAGAGCGCGTGCATGTCACCCAACAAAAGACTGAAAATAAGTTAACTGAAGCTTTACCAGATATCAAACGGTTCTCGTCATGGCTTCGTTTGATCAGAACCACGGCCAGAATAATCCAATTTATAGAACTGATTCGAAGAAAGAAGGACTCAGATATCGTCAACTACAAGAGGACCTCTAGAAACAAAGAAAAGGACCCGACATGGCTGAAACAGAAGTTGAAACCGAACACAGTTACTTCCCGTCAAATCGAGCGTTCTCCTGACACCATTTTAACTCTAGAAGCATCGCACATCAGGAGCGCTGAATTATTATGGATACAATCATCTCAAGAAGATTCGTTTCCAGAAGAAATAGAGAAAGTTAAAAGAAATGAACCACTGACAAAAGATAGCCGTCTACGACAGTTAACACTTATCTACGATAGAAGCTCATCAATTTAAAGTTGAAGTCCCGGATCGCCGCCGCCGAGCAGATCTCAGAACAACAGAAGAATCCAACAGTATTGGACGGCAATCATCCTTATGTGCGTTTATACGCAAGCTGGGTACATCGCACACTTCATCATGGAGGAGTGGAGATCGTGATGAACGAACTGAGGCAACGCTTTTGGGTGCTGCGAGCTCGACCGATCATCCGCCATATCGTCAAGTGGTGCCAGTACTGCCGTTTACGTCGAGCGAAGGCCCCCATTCCGCCTACAGGGGACCTACCATTGTGCCGGCTTGCTCACCATCATCGACCCTTTACCTACACCGGGCTCGATTACTTTGGACCACTCAGCGTGACCGTTGGTCGTCAACATCAGAAGAGATATGTGGCATTATTTACATGTCTCACCACTCGAGCAGTACATTTGGAAATAGCAGCTACATTGTCCACCGACTCCGCGATTCTGGCGCTGCGACGCATGATGGCCCGGCGAGGTCAGCCCAAAGAAATATGGTCCGACAACGGGACCAATCTCCGAGGAACAGATATCGAGTTACGAAAATCCGCTCTGCAGGCTAGTCGAGAAGAAGCCGTTAATTACTCCATCCAGTGGCGCTTCATCCCTCCGAGTGCTCCGTTTATGGGAGGAGCCTGGGAGAGACTCGTCCGTTCGGTGAAAACTGCGCTGTTTACTACATTGCACGAACGTCATCCACATGAAGAGACACTCGTAACATTACTCTGCGAAGCGGAGTACACCGTAAACAGCCGCCCGCTGACTCACATCTCCGTGGATGCCGATGACCAAGAAGCCTTGACCCCAAATCACTTCTTATTGGGAGGATCAGGCCGTTTGCAATGTCCAGGGGTCTTCACGGAAGCCGATATAGCCAGTAGACATCATTGGAGACAAGCACAGAAACTGGCCGATCATTTTTGGGCCCGCTGGATACGAGAATACTTGCCGGAATTGCAAAACCGGCGGGAGCCTTACGGACACGGAGCACCCCTGAACGTTGGAGACTTGGTGTTAGTTGCCGACTCCAACCTACCTCGCAACGTTTGGCCACGCGGCCGCGTGATCCAGGTGTATCCAGGACGTGACGGCATCATTCGTACTGCAAACATCGGGACTCGCACGGGAATCCTGCTTCGGCCTGTTAGAAAGCTCGTGGTTCTACCTACATCGACCGTCGTGACACCGGAAGGAACTGGCGCGCTGAGTCAACCATCGCACCACGGCGGGAGAAATGTGCACGACGACCATAGTTAAGCTTAGAATTAAGTTATTGTTAGGAAAAAGTGTGTACAATCGCCATATTTGAGTTTAGGATTAAGTTTATTGTAATTAATATCGTTTTATAGTGTATAGTTTTAAGTTTAATTGATTAATTGTGTTAAAATCTATAGTATTAAGGTTAAATTTGATAAATAAAGATTCGTAGGGCTGAGAGAAAGATAAAAATAGACGATTAGCATAGTGAAAATGATAAGTAAAAAAGTTCGATAAACCGGGGCTCTCTTTACGGTATTGCTTAGATTCATATACGTATAGGCCGAAGAGAGCATCGGTGTCTCAGTCTCAGTCAATCGCAGCAATAGAAAATCAAGCCTCCAAATAGGAAAACAAATAGAAAATACTTCTCTCAGCCCCTCGCCTATTATTGAAAAGCGTCTTTCTTTGGAACCACCCCTTCGCCACGACCTTCAGCTGGGACGGCCTGTACTTGTACATTTATAGAAACATTAGAAACACCCTGATCGCTACAGTACTTACCTTCGCCAGCCGCCCGAAAAAGCTAGATCGTGCACACAACTTTTACTTTTTTTCCAGTCCAATCACACTATCAATCCAGCCTATATTATAAATTGAGAACATTCGGATATGGCCGGTGTTCGCGAGCCGTGGGAACGACGACAGTTGTACGCACCACCTGCCCTTTGCTTAGCGCTAAAAAACTATACCAACATTCAAATTTGGAACACGATTTATATGACCTTGGTATTTAACTCTTTTTATAGTATGCTGGAAGATTGCATTGGTTTTTTAGATTTAGTAAAAAACTTATATATTTATATGATTGGTATTTTTTATTATAAATCAGTCTCAGCACCTTAATTTGCTTAATTTAAATTTATTTTAAGATTTGCATTTTTATTTTAATATTTTAATGACATAGAAAGAATTCGGTAACAATTATTTTTGTATAAATTCTATTCAAATCCGGTTCGCTGCATACTTATAACGATAAACCATCCTCACCTTAATTAACACTTAAACAATCATCATGTATCAATAATGCAAACTAATTTAAAAACGAAAACTATCCTATTAGCATTCTCGTCAAACAATCATTAATTTTATCTAAAGTTAAAAGTGAATCCACAGAAGATTCTGGTTTCTCAAACCGTATCTTTTAATAATGCTTGTCTTAACCCGTAGCTCCATTAATGCGTTGCGTTAATGAAGAGTTGTTTTTTTTTAATTCTCATAGGAAGCAGGCACTAAGTCCATACAGCCCTTTATTTTTTTGTACACGCGTCACCGTTGATCACGCGTAAGCGCTCGCGCCATATGTCGCGTGGATCGTGGGAACGGATCCTCACGTAAAACGCAATGTGTGTGCTCTACGATCAACAACCATCTTGAGTTCCAAAACATTTGAAATTCAAATCACACTACCGAACATAAGGTCCTTTTTGCCAAAAACCCGCCTTTGGAATAAAGTTACAAACCAATTTCAGCTTTCTTGTTAAGCAGTTAAGATTTAACCCGATTTCGACAGCTTTGAGGAAGCTCTACCACATGCCCCCATTGATTGAATGTTTATTACTTATTCGTTAAGTACGTGGGTAAATTGTAACTTTGATTGCTTGAAGTATTTCACTACATATTTCTAGCAAATACTTAGAAAGTTTATCTAAAGTTCAAGATCCCAAACACGATACCAACATTTTTCCCACAGTTCTTTTGCCAAGAAAATATCTAATTTGCAAATAAAACACGAACTTTTTTATCTTGTGCTATCGTTTTCTTCTAAATACATATAGCATGAAATCATTCAGCATGCCCTCATTAAACTTTTTACACCCGTTTCATGCATCAGTCGTCCGTCACACAAATATCGTCTTTATAATGGCAACACAAAAAATAAAAGATCGAGGGGAAGACGCGCAACTGGCGCGAGTGATCGTGGGAACGCGACCAGTTTCAAATATAGAACGCCTTAGAAAAGGTGCAATTCATTTTTTTCATCGAGGACTTTTTATAACCATCCAATGATGACCGTATAGATACCGTACTCACTGGCTGATTTGTGATTAATTCGAAATTGGAACCATTTTTTGAGGGTTTTGACATTTGGATTCCAAATATTTTTTTTGTAATTAACGCTGGCGGTGAACAATTTAAAAGATTTTCTTTCAATTTTTTGCAAATTTTGTAACTGAAACAAAAATCGTTATTTTTAACCTTATTTATCATGACTCGAATAATAAGATTCTTTCCATACCTAAAATACTTAAGTATGTGCCTTTCAAATTTAACGAACAAACAAAACTGTCCAATAAGAGGTACAATACAACATCAATCATTTCACTTTTTACTCTCTCCACACTTAACCCTAGAGTGCATCTGCTGGTACAAAAGAAACCCCACATTATTCCGGCACGTATTTTTTCTTGACCTCCATCGGCCTTTAAGCCCCAGGGGCGAAGCGTGGGAACAAACTTGCACAATTCACCGTTTCCTTGGCCATATGCGACAGAAAAAAGTGCAATTATATATTCCCCCTCGAAGAAAAGGGGAGTTGTGAGAACGTGAGCCAACAATGCGCTTCCTGGCTTACGATACACAATCTTATAACACCCGAATCTAATTTTCGTCTCTGGCAACACACGAAAAGATTCAGATTTCGATAACTCGATACGCCGGGGACTATCAATTAGAATTCGACCTTAGAACTTTGCATGTAGGTTTGGTTTTGTGGATTTCACGTTTGAATCGGGACAGTGTTGTATTTATTGAATAGCATTATGCGTGACCTTTAGCCGATTGATTGTATGAAAATGATAATCGATAATACCGTTAACTGTTGCTTACTTCTGGTTATTGCCACGTGTTACACATCGAATAATTATGGAAAAGCATTGTCCTCAACAACAGTAAGTATAATAAAATCGATATTACATACATTATCAGTACCTATTTATAGACATGTTGTAGTTACGGTATACTATACTTGTTCGATGACATAAAATGTTACTTACACGAACGCTTTTATCGCTGCATGTTTAGCTAGCTGAATTCAGCTAATTTGGTAGTAAACTGGTCACGCATAGATTCCCGATAACGCACACGACATTATTTATTACAACTCTGTCCATGTAACGTTAAACTTACCACAAAATATCCCCTGTTAATGTCAAACCATTGTAATATTATCTCAACTCATATCTTAACATGGCCCTGCCTTATTATCTAAACAGCTTTCCATTAAGAAACTCTTGTATTTTACTCCATTAGCCAATAATTTAGTAAACTACCAGTAATAAGACAGCCAACCTTTAAAAGGATGTTATTGCACATGCAAATTAGTTTTCTTGTCACTCTCTTCGGATTATTAATGTGTTGATGATGCAAAAACTGCAGACTATAAAATAAAGCCATATTTTGTTAGGCATTATAAAATATACATTCTTATTCGGCGTAAAAAACTTACGTGTCTTACGTTTCTGTGTTAGGCACCTATCGCGAATTATTCATATTAGAAACAAAGTAGTAACAATTGTGTGATATTTACCTGAGCATACACTATTGTTTAATTTTATGTAGTAACCGCTCAGTTGTGTACCACTATAATATTTAACGTTTCCTAGGTCGCCGAGTTCTGCGCACGCGCGGCACGAATACCACTCAGGGTCGCCTGCGCACCTCAACAAACTACACGCTCTTAATGCCAACCAAGCTATGTTATGAATAAAATAAGGATTATATTTACTGCAGTATTATGATATACAAAATACGATGAAATATCACTGTGACAGCATAATAAAATTTAAAGATATGTAAAATAATCTTTTACATAAAAGGTCGAAATTATCATCTTAACAAGCCGCAAAAGAACTTTACATAATCATTGGACAATCTTATCACAAACATTTAACGACTTCTAATCCTGTAATATGCTTAACGGCTTAAATCTCGTTGTTATTTAACTTAAATTAAAATTTCGACCGTTAAGTAAATCACAACTTATCGAAATGGAACGAAATGTCGTGATCGTGACTCGTGCGCGTGAGTCACCGCTTTCTTGTTTTTGTTCGGATGATTGCAAACGAAACAAAACTTAAAGGTTTTTTAAACTTCTACCAATTAAAGGTACATTGGCGTTAGAGAAAAGGCGAAGTTTCCTTTATTTTGGTGGATCGCAAGTCTCTATATCAGTGTTGCAATTGGAACGTGCTGTGCGGCCACTTTATTTCATTGGCACGAGTGTGAGCGGGCGCGGTGCGGGGCGCGGGGGGGGGGCGTCTGCCGCCGCCAGCGAGACCGTGGGAACGCGACCGCCTTTACCACGCGCACGTGCTCGCGCAGCTACCATTCCCAACACGAGAGAGAAAGAGACGACACGACGCCCCAACACGCGCCAAACAAGGACACAGCGACATTATAAATTTAAATGAAAGGAAAAAATAAAATAACGAGAGCCAACAATAATTTGTGAGCGTTCGAATCTTTTGGTTGCATCAAGCGTGAAAGGGACACAGATCGCCTTATTTATTTGAAAGTAAGAATATTATTGTAATGGAGATGTTGATTTATAGTGAGGTGTTGCACGGGAGCTCGCTACTGTGGTTAAATGCCGTTTGTATTTCGCAGTTGATGATGTGGGTTGTTATTACGTCGAATAAATTAATGGAAGATAGAACGGAGCAAGCATTCCGAGAGAGATGATAGTAGATTAATTCTCGAACGAGAGACAGCTCTATAATTCAAATATGAACAAGACAGTAAAAAAAGTGTTTACCTCCTACGAAGACGGGTCTAAGAAGGTACTAAGAGAGCATGTGCATAGAGCATGTGACCCCTGGAGCGGGTCATATTTCTGGCGATAACGGTCGTGATTCCTGGCAAAGTCCAGTTGGCCACATTTGGTGACCACACCCGAGCTGAGGTTGGCCAAATGTCGCCAAAATCAGTGGCTTTGAAATCAATGGGCACAGAAAAGTCAATGAGCCGCGGCGCCTCGGCCTTGCATCCTGCTTAACGGGACCAACTACGATTTCGAGCCACAATAACAACATTACCTTCAGTTGAATGAACCAAATTCTTAACCAATAATTTTATATTTTAATGAATTGAAATTGAATCGATGACACTTTGAAACCTGTAATCAGAGCAATAACAGGAAACAATCTCAGTACTTTAAGAGAATATTCCCAAATTAAAAAATATATAAAAAATGTAATTGCAGTAACGCAGCTTATTTGTAATTAGAGTAATTGCAGGAAGTTAGTATGTAATAATATATTTAAAAGAGACCACATTTATTTTTTATTTGACATATTTCGTTTAATGATATATAGATCTACCTTTAATGTCAAAACTAGCGGTTATTGCTCGACAAAGTAGTACTTACATCCTTAAAATCAATTGCATGAGTTTTTTATTCTCAATAAAAAAACTTCCAGATTTTAATCTTAACGGATAATTAAAACATGTTTTTTTTTGGTTTAATGGATATTTTTAATCTATATCCTTTATTGCTGTCAAAAAACTGTTCCATTTTTTTACCGAACGGAAAAGGCATATAATTTATCACAGTTCATTCCTGAAGTAATAAAAACAGTTTAGAAGGCTTGTTATATTTAATTAATTCAAAAACCACCCTCGTCGACCTAAGATATTCAGTGACGTAACATAAGACGGTGTTTTGTGACAATCAATGTAACATGATCACCCCATCCGGTCCCTGACAACCTGATTTAATAGACTGACCTACAGGGTGGACAAGCCTTTACACTAAACTAACAACAAACAAAAACACACTCTCAACTCTGAATGATAAAGACGAAATTGCAATGAGGAATCCCAAAAACGGGATGAACAATTTTCATTGTTAACTCGAATAACAGATTCATTGGTTTGAAAGAAGCTAAATTGCGAACATCCGGGGTACTAGTGTAGGCTTTATTATCTATTCTGCATAAATAGAATGATGCACAAGTGAAATTATCTCGTCTTTGAACGCACCAAATACTTCTGCCAAGGAAGCGTGCGCAGAACTCCGCACAAAGATCTATTGTCAAAGTAATATGATATTATTGTATTGTGTACAAGAAAACGAGTTCCCAATCAAATAATGAAGTGAACGAACTGACGATAATGTCGCCAAATTAGTACTTTTGAAAAATCTAGTTTTTATGCAAATTGTGGTGATATGGTGCCAATGCTCTTTCTTTAAAATTTACGAGTTCCTAACATCTCTTAAAAAAACTGATTTTATGCAACAGTCAAGACAATTAATTGGAAGCCATTTTCATCAATTTACTAGCAAGTAGGTTGTTAACGAATCCGGCCCTCATTTATAATAATTAATGATATTTGGAAATATTTTGATCATTTTTCATCTTTTGCCAAATTAAGTAATCGCATCATAAAAGGTAAAACCTTTCACTGCATCTTGTCACGATGTCATTTAAAACCTGTTAAGACACCTGATTTGCATAATAAATTACAAGACTTTACGATATATTGATAGTTTTACCTTGATATAACTGTACCTCTTGACTTTTACAAGAAATATTTTTCCTTAACAGGCAGCCCTGCAGCATTTTTGTACTTTTTTGCGAGATTAAAGAAATATCTCTCGCATTTAACCATTTATTTATAAAGTCGATTTATACACCAACTGAAAATCAATTAATACAGCTTGTTACCGATAAGTCTTCGATTAAAACAAAACAAAGAGTTATGTTCATTAGTCAGGGTTCCGTTTTAGTTTCAATTAACTAGGGACATTTCATGAGTGGCTGTCATTAATTTCCTTCTAATGTCGGTGTTGTTTTGTTTTTGCAGTACTACGCGCTACGAGCTACGGTGTGTTGCCGTCTCGCTCTGGCGGCCCGGCGCATGCGTAGCGCACGTAGCGCACGCGCGTCGCCCGTCTCGCTCGCGCGCGCCTCAGGGCTTGCGCCCGAGTGTGGGAAAAGACGGCAGGTGTTATGCGGGATCGAGAACAACCACGAATTACTATTCACATTATTCAACAATAAATAATAAGAAGCAAGAAGCACGCGTAGTCCTTAGCGTCTCACATACTAATACGTTGACGTTTGTGTGTGTGAGTGTTCGTTTGTATGTTGTTGTAGATGCGTATGAGTGCAGTGACTAGTGGACTTAGTTTTTAATGAGGTTTATGTGTGGGCGCAAGATTCGATCTTTGAATTAAGTTTTTGTGTATGCAAGCTTACAAAGTTAAATGTTTAAAAAAAAGTTATTACAAATACATTTTTTATACGATTAATTTAATTAGTTATAGTTTGGGAATTAGCACAATGATACATTTTACTTTGTGTAAGCAATCTATGTGTTCAAAAAAGCGTATACACACATGCCTACAAATAATGAAAAATCATAAAATACAATACACTTGGCACTTATATAAAATTTGCACACCTACACATATAAACACACATATAGTTAAATCCATAAAAATAGACGTAGCATTAACAGTTTTACAATTGTTAAACGCATTTTCAAGTAGTTAATTGCATTCATTCATTAGGTACCGTACAGTGTAGTTGGTACCGTAATTATAAAGATGCGCCTGAGTCGAAGACTTACTAGTTAACCATTCACAATGGAGGTCGCACGCACACACGCACAAAATAACCGATCTCTGCGTATTTACTTTGGAGCTTATTAAAAAGTTGTAATCAAGTTGTAAAGCAAAAGGTACCTGTGCCAAAAAAAGTTAGGTTTTTGTTTTCGATGTCACAATTTGCATGTAGATAATTAGGATAGGATTAGTCCACCTTTGCGTAAACTGTTAATCGGAGTGTTAATTGGATTATTGTTTAGGATTTAAAAGCGATAGTTGTGTAGGAAGTTCGAATAAAAATTTAAGAAGATGGTTTTAGATACCTAATGAACTTTCTTATAATAGTACCATCTAACCTGGTATTTCTTACAATCCGCAGATTGTAAGAAATAACTAAATTGCTTGTTTTATAACTGTTATTTTCAAGTTATAACTGAACTGGAACTATTTAAAGGTGTACATATATCTAATTTAACTTGTGATGTGTTTTTAGACAATAAAAACCCTTGCGATGCTTTGTCCTTAAACAAAAAACACGTATATATTTTTTATGAGTAAGCTCATATCGCTTTTAACTCTTAATTTTAACTACCACACCACAAGAGGTGGCGACTGCGTGAATGGGACAACATTTAAACCACATAGCTGAGTAATTTATGAGAAACTAAGCTGGAATTGTTCACGCATGCGTAATGCCAACCACGTCGTTATGAGTTTTTAAAAATAATTATGGTAGGTATACTAAGCTGGAAAATTGTTTAAGTTTTTTTATATAATTTTATAGTTTTTTTTCACAATATCATCCGTACTTTTTAGTACGATAAAAGCGAAGTCGCGTTCAATGTCTGTTTTACCGTTTACTTCTTTCAAGCAATTGATTTTAATGGTTTAAAAAAAAACGATTTAAAGTAAAATTAACTAAACTCATAAATCATTATAAATATTTTGTCTCATGTAGTCAAAACTTGCGGGATGACAAGTTAGTTAATACTTACGTACTTTGAAAGGAAATTTATTGTTATATTAATTACTGTCATAAATAAAATACCAGCTTTAGATGATATTTTGCATTTGAAGAAGAGATCAGGCGTTAATGAACCTGCAAGAACATTAAACAGATAAAACAAGAAGATTATACGACGGGACATACTTTGCTTATTATAAAAACAAAAGTTGGTAATAAACGCCAACTTTTTTACGTTTTAGACGCGGACCAACACTCGATAATTACTTCGATACTTTTATTTACTAATAAGTATGGCGATGCAGAATAAAAACACTACGAAATAGATTAATATTTTTTATTTAATCTATAATGTTCTGCGCAACATTGTGCGTTCATTAAAGTTTCTATGAGGTCTAATTTTTTATCTTCTTCAAAGGAAATGAGAAAAATAATAAGCAATCAGGGTCCAGATTGCTGGCGTAATTGCAAACTAGAATTAGCTAGCAAATCGGAATCGCAGCTGGCCACTGCTTCAGTATTTTATTTTTATTATCGTATAAGCGACAAACCATTGATTAGAGGTAATTGGTAAATGAATAAAAAGTTTTTGTACATTTGTAATTGAAAATAAATTTTGTAAGTAAGTTAATTGTATATTTTTTTAAATCAAATACTTTTAAGTATCATGTTACGGACGAAAAGCCAGTGTATAGACAGTTAATTATTTTGTGATATAAGTGTATTTTGATTTATATATAGTGCTTATAAAATAGTGTTCAATTTTGTAATTTGTTGTAATATAAATGTAATGTGGGTACTTTGATAGTTACAAATGTTAAGTTAGCAAGTAAGTTTTGATGTGCTAATAAATAAAGTAATTTTTGGTAGTATCATTTCATACACCTGTAGGGGCTGCAAATAGGTAGGAAATTGTATTGTTTAGGTATAGAATACCTAAGTAAATAAGTTATTTTGCACATAGGAAATGATGTATGATGTACTACCCACGGTTAGTTAACATTTAGGAATTTAAGTAGAAATGTTAAATAATTGAAGGTAGGCCGTGAGGAAGGTGCGGGGTGAGGATATTGTTGTACCCTACAAATTGTTAATATTTGCCATGTTCCTACAGCTAGGAGGCGGAGCTTAAAAATATTAAAAGTAGGACTACCCCGCTAAAGCCGCCTTAAGCCGTGGGTAGGTACCCGCAAAATAATAACATTTGCAGCCGGTGTATGATTGGTCGGAATTGTAATAAAGTGCTCTGCGAAGCACTCTAATAGAGAATAGTAAATTTGCCTATGTATATGGGGCTGGCTGGCCTAGTTTGTGTTCGCTCCGGACCGGCCCCACCCTAAGGAAATGGAGAAGAAATAAACAAGAATACAGTCCACTGCAAGAGTTTTATTGCCAGCTACAGAAGAAAGTTTTGGTCCATCGGCGCCGGATATGAAACAGCAAGAATCAACGTGTGGGGCACGGGAGCGAAACACCAGCGGCAGCCGAATGAACTAGTGTCGGCATATCTTCGGTCGGCAGCGGTGGCCGAATGAATTAATTTCGGCCTACCCTCGGTTGGCGGCGGTAGTCACGGATGCCAAGCGGTCAAGGGTCAGCGCAAAAGAAGAGGGGCAGCCCAGGTTACAATTGAAGAGGCGCGGCCCAGGGTCATCGCACAAGAAGAGGGGCAGGCACGGAAGCCAAGCGGTCAAGGGTCAACGCACAAGAAGAGGGGCAGCCCAGGTTACAAACGAAGAGGCGCGGCCCAGGGTCAACGCACAGAAGAGGCGGAGTCCCTGATTGACATCGCACAGAAGAGGCGGAGTCTCTGGTTGACATCGCACAGAAGAGGCGGAGCTAAGGAACGCGTTTAACGCGGCTCGCAACAGGCTACCTAACGGTGCCAAACGGTCTGTTGCGAGTGAACGCCACTCAGGCGGTTTTCAGTGGTAGGGCTGTTCACGGCAAGGCTAGCAAGTGCCGAAGCAATGATGCCCCGAAGCCCACCCGTGACGAGGAAGAAGACCATGAAGCAACGCATCTTTGAAGACCCCCCCGCGTCCCCGTCCGACGCGCTTTCTACTGCACTCGGGTCTGCTGTGCTCGAGTCCATCGCCCCCGCATCTACCGCCCCCGCATCCACCGCGCCAGAATGTACCGCGCCGGCGCGAACTGCGCCCGAACGTTCTATGCCCGAACGTTCAACAATGAAGAAACCAGATGAGATGCCCGCCCCTGAACATGAAGTTGAGGCCCAGAGGGACGGTCATCAGTCGCGAGCTGCTTCCGTGTGCTCAAGGAGGTCGAGCGTCTCGACGACGCTGCGAATACGGAAGGCTGAAGCTGAAGCGGCTTTACGATTGGCTGAAATTAAGAGAAAGCAATTGGATTTAGAAGCTGAGATGATTAGAAGCAAGTTGGCAGTCGAGATTGCTACGATACAAGAAGAGACTTGTGATGAAGACGAGCCGGTCCAGGTCGAGGAAACGGCAGAGCGTGTGCGTGTATGGCTCCACCAGGGCAACGTACGGGGGGAGCAGCCGCACAAAACTGACCAGGTGCGTGACGTCACGGCATTGGAGGCGAATCACCGCGTCGCATATGGACATGCGACAGAGGAACAAGTGGCGGCGATTCGACCTGCGTCACCCACACGGCGAGCGACGACGGATGGCGACATCGATCGACTAGCAAAAGCGATCGATAATCTGAGGCGAAGTGGACCTCCCCCGCGTCAAAGCCAGGACCTGCCGACATTCAGCGGAGCAACAGCGGAGTGGCTGCCATTTAAGAAAGCGATGACAGAGTCAACGAGACTCTACAGGTTCACGCCCGAGGAGAATATGGCCAGACTGAGAATGTGTCTACGAGGTGAAGCACGCCAGGCGGTGTCGGCGCTGCTGGGAATAGCAGCCGACCCAGATGTTGTTATGAGGAGGCTAGAGGCGTGTTTCGGCCGGCCAGCGATGATAGTCTACCAAGCTATGGAAGACATCAAGCGTCTACCGAAGACAAGTGCGGA
Organism: Emmelina monodactyla; assembly: GCA_916618145.1. Classification (NCBI taxonomy): domain Eukaryota; kingdom Metazoa; phylum Arthropoda; class Insecta; order Lepidoptera; family Pterophoridae; genus Emmelina; species Emmelina monodactyla. The sequence continues at coordinate 3,081,138 of OU745319.1, forward strand.
GCCGAGTGATTTGAATAGCTTCTCCATCAAGCTGCAGAATGCAGTGACTGTTTTGGAATGCGTGGACGACAGAGGATATCTGCAGAACCCCCTGCTAGTCCAGCAAGTTGTAGAGAAGCTAACGCCGCACATCAAGTCACGGTGGTGTGATTACGCGAAGCAATATGGCAACGTTCGTGAACCAGAGATAATAACGCTGTCGAAGTTCCTCGAACAGGAAGCGGATGCAGCTGTGCGGCACCTACACGCCCCGCCAGTGCGTGTGATGGCCAGTGAACGACCGCACACAGGGACGAAGCCCATCCGCCGCAGCGTATACGCCGTACAGAAGGAGAGCGGAAGCAACGTGAAGAGGGAATGCTTCTGCTGCGGCGCCGCCCATAAAACCACAGAATGCAAGAAGCTTGTGGCAATGACAGTGCCTGAACGATGGCAATGGGCGAAGGAAATAAGAATGTGTTTTCAGTGCTTGAATAGCAAACACAGGCGTTTTCAATGCAAGGCCAGGCGGTGTGGAATCGGCGAGTGTCGGCGGCCACATCACACCTTGCTTCATGGACCGGTGGAAAACGCAAGTGCTCCTGTAGAAGAAGAGAAGGCGACAGAAACAATCGCATCTACACGAGCAAGCAAGAAAGAAATGCGCGTACTACTCAAGGTGTGCCCTGTGACGGTGCGAGGGCCGACAGGGAAAGAGATAGAGACGTACGCACTATTGGATGAAGGCTCTACGATAACTCTCATCGATGAGCAGATCGCAAACGAGATTGGAGCAGGAGGACCCAGGCGACCGTTGAACATTGTCGGCGCTACAACCAGCCAGGTGCAGCAAGCAAGCCGAGCTGTAACGGTCACTATTGAAGGCAAGAGGTCGCAGCCTTACACAATAAAGGCGCGCACGGTGAACGACCTCACACTGGGCAGACAATCTCTTGAGGAAAGGGCGCTACAGCACTCACACTTGCGCGATCTAGCTCCGGAGGAGGTGTGCTACACCAATGCGAAGCCGCGACTGCTTATCGGTGCCGACAACTGGCCACTGATAGTGACGAGAAAGTTGCTGACGGGAGGAGAGCGTGAACCGGCCGCGTCGCTCACTCGGCTGGGATGGATAATACACGGATCTACGCCATCAAGAATGATAACGGAAGGCAACCGCGTGCTGCACACACGAACGTCACAAGACTGGCAAGGCAGAAGCGAGGACTTAGAGAGTCTAATGAGAGCACACTTCGACATTGATGCACTGGGAGTTTCGATGAAGAAGAAAACTAGAGCTACTGATGAGCGCGCCGTAGCCATCTTCAATGCGACAGCGAAACGCGTCAACGGGCAGTTTGAAGTGGGACTGCCATGGGAAAGCGACGACATAGCCATGCCTCCGAGCTACGACATGGCTTTGCAACGCCTACGCGGAATTGAACGCAGAATGGATAAACAGATCGAGTTCAAACAGAGTTATACGAGAGAGATGGAGAAACTGTTTGAAAAAGGATATGCGGTAGAGAGCATGGACGACCACACAGAAAGCAAGCTGCTGTGGTACTTACCGCACTTTGCTGTCACCAATCCAAACAAGCCTGGAAAAGTGCGATTGGTGTTTGATGCGGCAGCAAGAGCGAACGGCGTATGTTTAAATGATGCGCTGCTCGATGGCCCTGATCTGTTACAATCACTACAAGGCGTTCTATTCAGATTCAGAAGATATCAGATAGCTGTCATGGCCGACATACGAGAAATGTTTCTGCGAGTAAAGATAAGAGAAGAAGATCGCTTGGCGCAGCATTTCCTATGGAGAGGAGATAACCGAAGTGACCCGCCACGGAAGTATATGATGACGTCAATGATATTCGGCGCACGCAGCTCTCCCTTTCTAGCACACAGCGTGAGAAATAGAAACGCCGACGACAACAGAGAGACGCACCCATTGGCGTTTGTGGCGATCACGAAGAATCATTACATGGACGACTGGGTCGACAGCTTTGAGGAAGAAGAGACAGCGACGTTATGCGTAAGGGAAGTGCAAGAAGTGCACGCTAGAGCCGGTTTTGAGCTGGCAGGATGGAGCTCAAACCACCCCCGCATATTGATGGGAATCTCCGAGAAGAATCAATCACAGTTGCCGCGTGAATTAGCAGCGAACACTCATCCGTACGAGAAGGCGCTGGGAATCGTGTGGGACCCGCACGCCGACACGATTGGTTTCAACACAGAAATGAACAGAGTAGCGCCAGAGGTAAAGAACGGAGCTCGCGCACCTACCAAGAGAGAAGCCTTGAGAGTAGTGATGTCTCTATTTGACCCGCTGGGTCTGCTGTGCCCGTACACGATAACAGCGAAGATAATACTACAAGAGCTGTGGCGCAAGAAGACCGGCTGGGATGAGCCTCTACAGCCGGAAGAGGCAGGGGCTTTTCACGATTGGCAACGAGATATTAAGTACATAGAGCGTCTACGGTTGCCGCGATGCTACGACAACAGAAAGAACATCGAGCGACAGCTGCATGTGTTCTGCGACGCGAGTGAACAAGCCTACGCCGCTGTGGCGTATTGGCGGTTTGAAGATAAAGAGAACGTCAACGTCTCCATAGCCGCCGCGAAGAGTAGAGTGGCACCACTTAGAGCTCAGAGTATCCCGCGAATGGAGCTACAAGCGTGTCTAGTCGGAGCCCGGCTAGCGAAAGAAATAATAGACACGCACGAGTGGAGCGCGAAAGTGATAATATGGAGTGACTCGAAGACAGCGCTACATTGGATAAGACACGACGCTAACAAATACACGCCGTATGTAGCGCACCGCCTGGCCGAGATCGCAGAGCTCACGCAACCTGAACAATGGAGATGGGTGCCGACAGCAGATAATGTCGCCGACGACGCAACACGGGCTGGCAACACGCGAATATGCAGCGATGACCGTTGGTTTAAGGGGCCGTCATTCCTGTACACAGACGAAGCGGAATGGCCGATAGAAGAAAAAGCCACGAATGACGTCATAGAAGAACGCGCCGTTAACTACGTCACCGACTACAGCCCCGTCGTCGATGTGGGACGCTTCTCATCGTACGAGAAACTAGTACGCGCTACTGCGTATGCTCTCGTATTTGTTGCAAGATGCAGGAAGCGTCAGACAAAGCTGGAGCTATGTCATATAGCTGACGCCGAACGTCTCCTGATGATTGAAGCTCAACGACAGAGCTTTCAGAAAGAGATAGAACGATTGAGAAAGGGACAGAGCATCGATCGTTCTAGTCGCCTCTTCAAGCTGGACCCGATATACGACAAGGACGGGCTGATTAAGCTGAATGGAAGAATAAATGCAGCTACAGTACCGTCAGAGATGAAGTGCCCGCCTATATTGGACGGCCGGCACCGCCTAGCGTACCTGATGATAAAACATGAACACGAGAAAAGCAATCATGCTGGAAGAGAGCAGCTGGTCAACAACTTAAGGCAGCGAACGTGGATATTGCGCCTGCGAACAACAGTGAGAAAGGTGCTACGCGAATGCGTGACGTGCAAGATAAGAAGAGCGAAGCCTACTGTGCCAGTGAAAGGGGACCTACCGAGAGCGCGTCTCACCACACATACGAGACCGTTCGCGCATTGTGGCGTGGACTGCTTTGGACCTATGTGGGTGGCGATTGGAAGACGCAGAGAAAAGCGATGGGGGATGCTGTTCACGTGCCTCGTGACACGAGCTGTCCACATCGAGCTCGTCGCAAGTCTCAGCACAGACTCCGCTATAATGGCGCTGAGGAGAATGGCCGCCAGAAGAGGCGTTCCGCAGCTAATGATGTCAGACAACGGCACTAACTTCCACGGAGCGGACGTCGAACTTCGCAAAGCTTATCAAGAGTGGCAGCCGGCGCTTCAAGACTACGCCCACGCGAAGCGCATGCGCTGGGAGTACATAGACCCCGGCGCGCCGAACCAGGGAGGCGCGTGGGAGAGAATGGTGAAAACAGTGAAGCACGCACTCGCCGTGACGTTAAAAGACAGAGCGCCGAAAGAAGAGGTTCTCACTACCGTGATGACAGAGATCGAGCACACGGTCAACTCGCGGCCGTTGACACACGTTCCGGTTGACCCCGATGAACCTGAAGCACTAACGCCCAATCACTTCCTATTGGGCACATCAACTGGGCTCCCGTACGTGGGCGAGAGTAATGTCGCAGACAAGCGGACGTGGCGGGCAGCACAGGCGCTGGCGAACATGTTCTGGCAGCGGTGGGTGAACGAGTACCTACCGACGCTGACAGCACGAGGAGACCACCGCGGGCAGGCGAGCAACCCCAAGCCCGGCGATGTTGTCATCATCGCCGACGGGCTGCTACCGAGGAACGTCTGGCCTCGAGGAGTCGTCGAGAGGGTGTACACGGGACCTGACGGCGTGGTGCGCAGCGCAGACGTCCGTACGAGAGGAGGCATCTTCAGGAGACCGACGAGGAGGCTTGTCGTCCTGCCGATCACCTAGGGCTGCGAGTTTCTTCGCCGGGGGGAGGATGTTACGGACGAAAAGCCAGTGTATAGACAGTTAATTATTTTGTGATATAAGTGTATTTTGATTTATATATAGTGCTTATAAAATAGTGTTCAATTTTGTAATTTGTTGTAATATAAATGTAATGTGGGTACTTTGATAGTTACAAATGTTAAGTTAGCAAGTAAGTTTTGATGTGCTAATAAATAAAGTAATTTTTGGTAGTATCATTTCATACACCTGTAGGGGCTGCAAATAGGTAGGAAATTGTATTGTTTAGGTATAGAATACCTAAGTAAATAAGTTATTTTGCACATAGGAAATGATGTATGATGTACTACCCACGGTTAGTTAACATTTAGGAATTTAAGTAGAAATGTTAAATAATTGAAGGTAGGCCGTGAGGAAGGTGCGGGGTGAGGATATTGTTGTACCCTACAAATTGTTAATATTTGCCATGTTCCTACAGCTAGGAGGCGGAGCTTAAAAATATTAAAAGTAGGACTACCCCGCTAAAGCCGGGTACCCGCAAAATAATAACATTTGCAGCCGGTGTATGATTGGTCGGAATTGTAATAAAGTGCTCTGCGAAGCACTCTAATAGAGAATAGTAAATTTGCCTATGTATATGGGGCTGGCTGGCCTAGTTTGTGTTCGCTCCGGACCGGCCCCACCCTAAGGAAATGGAGAAGAAATAAACAAGAATACAGTCCACTGCAAGAGTTTTATTGCCAGCTACATATCATATATATTGTGTTTGGTTTTGATACATCTTAAAATAAATTGTTTATTTAGTATTTTCTGTAATCAAAATAGTTAGTCTATATGGAACTTTAAGAAAAACTTTTTATAACAGTAATATAAAGTTTATTAATGAAATCCTGAGTCATAAGAATGTCCGGTTCAAAGACTAACCTGATGAGTTAACCACAATATTCATAAAAGGAGATATTTGAATAATCGTTACTAAGGCCCAATTGCAGGGAACGTTTTAACCTCGGGTTAGCTAACTCAGATTTAAATGGCGCCACCATCGATTGTAATAAGAAGTAGTTAGTTTTAGGTTTTAGTAGGTATTTTCCTACTAGACAAAAACTACCTACGTCATATGGCTGAATCGTTTTTTAATTCGTAGGTTTGTAATGATGACCAACAAACTGATATTATTCAACAAACCTGTGGCTCTATTCAATAAATCATACCGTTGAGTAACAAGCGCCTGTTTTTATCTACCAGGCGGACATAAAAACTCAGAGATGAGATGACCGGTAGTCATTAGAGATTACCGCGATAGGTGGTCAACAAAGCCCCCGGCTATGGATCGAACCGTGATTATAGTGAATTAGTATCCGCATCAAAATACCTCTGACAGACACCCGATATTAATCGCCGGTACACGACTGACGAAATCGATTCGAAAGCCGAATCGATCTTCGTTAAAACCCACGATAAACAACCAGTTAAACAGTGTCAGTTTTACAACAATGTATCCACTTATAACACTAGTCATTTAAAATAATGATTCATAAACAAAAACTAGATGCACTAGTTAGTTTTAAACGACAAATTAATAGCTATGGACACTGAAATCGACGGCGCGCCGATGTCGATCATTACATTTTTATGGCGCGTTTTCCCACTCCATACATCGCATAGAGACCAGTAATTATGAGATAGGATCAATAAAGAGTATCAATCGATCAGAAGTAAGCTTCTGAACGCGCGGCCGGAGTCACTAATAATAAGCTTTTGTCTCATAAATTCCGAGTTAAAATACTAACCCGACAATTTGTATGGAATTTGCACCCATTAAATGGTAGGTATATGAGTCAAAGAAACTCGTAACTCGTTAGTAACTAAAACATCGCTGATAACGTCGCCCGCGCAGCAATTAAACGCTATTTTATGCGTCATAATGACTGCAACGGCCATCTCAGGCACCATAAAATTGGGGGACAGTAAAATCCAAAAGCCTTGAATTTCTACCATAAATAGTGCCCGAACCTATTAAAATATGACTTTTGAGATGACCGACTAAAGAATAGCTGGCGGCTCGTCAGAGAAGGTTTTAAGAGGGTTTTATTATTTCTATCGCGTCCTTCATAATAATGAAAACGGTCCTTTTAAAGAGGTTTGTTTGTCGGCGCGACAGCACGTGGATTCGCGCATTTTACGTGAAAAGGGTTTTACAATGTTCTAGGAACCCGAAAATCTTGGCTACAAAAACATTCTTTTGTTACACGGTTGAAAAATCTAATGCAAAGGGCCTTTTATTACTAAACCATTCTTAGTAAGTTTTGTATTTATGCATAAATAGCGGAACGGAGTAGGTGTAACTCTCTTTTGGAAGGCTAATTGCAATAGTTGAAATCATTCGCTTCTGTGAATTATAATTATCAATTTCGTTGTGAATACGGCCACTGGTTATTTAAAATAGAATAAACGATAAGTCAATTTGCAAACATACAATATTGAATGGGGATAATATTAGAATGGGATTTTATATTTAAGGGGAAAATTATTGAACAGAAGTTCTGCGGAGCCGAAAACTTATTCCTCTTTAAGTAGCTAAGGTCTATTCTTCTAAATTAAGCATAACATCCTGTTGTTACCGAGAATAATTTCATAATTCGACCTCAAATCATAACTCACATTTATGTAGGTACATTATCTACGTAACCTCGAAGTAACTTTTGGATGCGTTTGGTTATTACCTGTCACACTGATTACGACGGTTCTCAAAGATTATTATTAACCGTCATTAGCCCCTCGAGTGCTGTCATCCTACGACACTTGAGTGATCAAGTACAAAACGCAGACTTCACATCGTTTGTTCCAACACCTATGCGCCCGCGTCTATGAAACATGCAAAAACGTGGCGCCATCTTTGTTATCTCGACCCCCCTGGGCACTGAAACAGTCTCAAGTATCAACCATTATTGTTCCAATGCACTTGTTCGACAAATGTCGACTTTTTTTCGGTAATCCGCCATAACGCCACGTTTCGGTTAGCATTGTTTAACATGTTTCCGAGAAGGATAAACGACAAAGGCCGGGAAGCGAAAAAATATGCCGTTGCCTTTTCGATACGTATTGTCGAAACTTAAGGTTAAACAAAATAACAAGTGCATGAAGCACCTTAATGACTTTATAACCTTAACGGTTACGAACAAAAAGCTTAAAAACGTACCGCTATTTTGGGTGTTTAACGATATTGTCGGCTGCCGCAAAAAGCGCGGTAAATCCCGCTTGAAGTGGGCGCTGAAAAAAGGCGAACAGCTTCAACTCGGCTTATCTCTTGTCGAAGGATTCGAAAAATGGCTGAGCACATGACATTCATTAGTCAGTGCACATGTTGAACAGCATAAATATTTGGCGATACTTGCAAATCTGGGCGCCGGTTTGGCGACAAAAATGCCGACGGCTTTAGAAAGGACCGCCGAAGATTCCTTGAACGGCAGCTAAGATAATATTGGTAGAGAGGCCGCCTACTGAACACAAATGACCGTAGGATTAGGTATCAAAAGCGGCACTAACTCGAGACAAAACAAACGAAATTTGCTCGCTTTTTTCCTACGAGTAGCCAAGCTAATGGAACACGTGTAATCTTTGCCACCGCACACTTTATTTACCCGACACAGATCAATGCAAACATGTAAAACAAACACAATTGTCTTTTTCCTTAAATCTTTAAAAATAATATACATTCTTAAAATACCCATTCGTTTTTCAAAAAAACATTCTTATCTTCTAGGTATTATTTATTTTCCTATACACATATTAAAGTTGTGAGAAGGTATTTCACAATATTTATGGCATATGCGTCACAAATGACTTTACAGTTTACCAACTGGTTTCGTCACTCGATAGGTATTCTCCTATCTGACGTCATATCATTTGATTTACATGAAAGTGACGTTATCAATGCGCGGAATTCATATTATTTGAAGGTTTTAGCGAAGCGGACTTATCTAGAAATTGTACGTCACAAAATTCACAACCAATTAGTAACGTACGGTTTTGCGTTTGGGTTTTTAGAAATGAGCGCTTATAAATTTGAGGTAAAAAACGAAGGTCATTTTTAAAGTGCAATATTATAAAGTAAATTTGAGGAATGAAACCGGTTTAGGTATTATTTTTCTACATCTCGTTACCTTAATATATGCGTAGATTCTTTCCTTTCGTCTACATTAACGTTTGTGCAGTCGCAGTATGCGTATTCGCAAACTTGTACAAAATAAATAATTTTGATACGTTTTTGTCAATTCGTAATTTTTCGGTAAAAATAAAGTTACCCTCTTAGATTTACGCGATTATTATTACTTGAAATTAAACTCATTTTAACAGTCTACCCGTGACCACGGCATTTGTAAAAATGTCGAAACGTCGGAAAATCAAAAATAGTAAAATAAACGCGTAAAACCCGTTAAAATGAGTTTAATTTCAAGTAATAAAGTTACCCACTAGGCAACAGCAAAATTGTATGCTCATGTTATACAAAGGCAATATTACCCAAGCATTCAAATTACGTAACCTAATCAAAGTCCCCAAACGGGAACTTGACTCGGGGACCCCCGCTCCCGCAATGCACCAACTACCCAACAAATGTCATCAATTGAAACCCATCCCGGCCGGTTTCCTGCTAAAATTCCCATAGACTCGACGCTCGTTACTACAAGAGCATTACCCCTCGCGCATGTCACGGCGCACGCGCAGTCGAGGTCGCACTTCGTATGACTCACGCGTACACACGAACTGACTAAACATTTACTATTGTCATCCAAATTGTTTGTCGCCTCGCTCGCACGTATGTTATTCAAACGAGACAGCTGCTATTAATAATTCGGTGAGACTGAACTTTGACCGTGTTTTTACAAGGAAAACTGTCTAGGTATTATTCCATATAGTTTTGAGAAAATAAGTTACATTAGTACGTTTATAGGGAAACCACGTTTAATCAGAAGAATTAAACTTTATTCAATGGGTTCACTGGAACTGAGTTATTTATGTTTTCTTCCGGTTTATTCGCTAATCTATTCACTATAATTAAGTACAGTTTTCCTGTAGGTATCAAACGATTTTGTTATTAATATATAACTAATTTTATTCAACTTCGTCAAAGCCGTAAGATTGTTGCACTTAGTTCGTATTAGTAGCTGATGACGGAAAATTCCATACCTAAGCCATTACAATATCGGAGAGTTTTTAATTCATTATGACAAGAGTCTTTTTAAGTACCTATGCTAGCCATTCTTACTTGCCCTAGCGCAGAGTTTTCTAGAATAACTATGACGTCATCATGGAAAATTACCCGCGCCAAATCAACAACGTATATGTTTTACTTTTAATAAAATACCCTAAAATATAATATAAAGAAGAAGATTTATATATAGGATGAGCACGGCCCTTTAGCGTATCGTCTTGTTTTATATTAATGCTTATTTTTCATTTTAAAAAGTGTAGGTACACAAATGATCAGTATAAAAAAATATAGTAGGACGTATAAACTTATTGTTTTTAATAAACCCATATTCTAATGTCCGTTGTAATACCTACAGGTTGATTTTTTCAAAGTAAATGTTGTTTGTTTTGTTTAAACCACAGGTTTAAACATTACATTGCTAAAAAAGTGACAAGCATATGATTACGTCTTACGCCAAGTTCACCTTTACAAGGAAAAACGTAAATTGCAAATTAAAACGTCTCGAATCTGCGCAAACGCATAAAAAACTCTAAGTGATATAGTTAAACATACAAAATTCTATAAGTTTACCTATTTCTTGAATTATATCTATTACTACAAAAAATACGTAAGCAATCTCCATAGTGGGTCTGTATGTGTTTTAAACAATGTATTAATTATATTGCAAATTAAACAATACATAGTTTAAATAAGTGGCTAATAGAAAATTAAGTATGCTCATACAAAAGTCATCGAGATAAAACAATACCATATTTTGCAATGTTGCAAACCTCCTTGATTGTTGGCCAATGATAAAGTGTAGTAAACAAGATATTAAAGTATTAACAAGTTTCAAGTTCTCAAATCATACAAACCAAAAGAAACTTATAAATTACTAGTGAACCGCCTGTTCTATGCCACTATGTGACCACATAAAGTTGAATAATTCTTTAAAAATATGTATCTTAACTTACTTTACTTTCAAACATTTTTTTAATATTCCAAATAATGGTTTATAAAATTATAATATTCGTTGCGTGGATTAGAATCAGTTGGTGGATTTTGTACATAACAACCGATAAGAATAGCAACTTATAAAATATCTAACGATATCTATCTATCTAATAATATCTTCGAGTTCTTAAATATCTATTTTGTACTTACCTAATTATGATACTTATGCGCTCCGCTCCCGAATAAGTCGGATATTAAGAGAATTTGAAGTAACTTATATATATGTTCCGCAGTTCATCTATCCATAGTTTTTTTGCTAAGTAACAACGGGGTAGGATATTGATATGGGCTTGGATAAGACGCGGTAGATTTCCAACGCAAACCGATAAAAAAGTATCCATCAATATCTACAGATTAAACAGTTTTATCAATGGCGTGATGCTTTATACATAAATTTATATAAAATTACGTTGCATCGTCACGTAAACAATTTATCTCCATGATAAAATTAAGCCTTAAATATCTATTTAGAAAATAATCATCACTTATCTTACGAGATTACGTGCGCGTGCCGTTCAAACTAAGTACTTATTTATAAATAGGAAAATTCCGATTATAAAGTACAATAATGAATCATTAACAACAGCTGTCGTTAACCCGAATGCGTTATCACTTATAAACGATACCATTCATTAAATTTACGTACAAAAGGAAAATTTAGCGAAATTGACTACTAATTGTAAATATTCCCAAGATTTGGAACGGGCCGATGTAAATAGCTATTAAGTTGATTAAAAATATAATTAACTAATTATGTTTATCTTTAAATAAATGTATGTCTTTATAATCGATCGCCGCGTGGAAGTTTACAAAATCGTGTCGAAATAAAAAATTACGAGTGTCAAGGTACTGTCATATTATCTGCACTTAGTTCGGAAAAAATGCTTAGGAGCAAAGTCTGGCTTGTAAACTGTAGGTAATTTAAATAACTTAAATATTCGAGACTTGTGTTGGGCAAAATTTTCCAGTTCTTTTAATCTTGCTTCATACATAAGTACACTTGCTTAGAGTACGAACGTCATAGCTCTGCAAACAACACTATATGATTTATACAACTATAAATATTAATTTATATAATGATTATTCAATATAGATCGAGTTCCGGCACACGCTAAATACTATGATGGAAATTTTATTGATTCGAACATTTATTTGCATAACTTATTCGATATTGTTCGAAGGGCAAACAGTTGACATTTGACACGCTGATTTAAATTTAGATATTCCAGTTTCGTATAGTAAATACTTCAGAAGTTAGTATACTTAGTTGAATTCTCTATATGTAGATAATATATAAATAGATATGATTGCTGTCTCAAAATAGTTTATTGCAGTACCTCTTCATCCGCGTCATAATTGACACAATTTTGCAGAATCAACGTCAATAGAGTCTAATTTACACATGGAATCATAAGTCCGTTGATATACGTTAGTGGTACTTAGAAAAACATTTAAACAACTCAACCATAGCGCTCACTTTACCGGTAAGCATGTAACGTACTGGGAGTCCATTAAACTTATAACTCAGATATTTAAAGTTAACTGACGTGGCGGTAACCGACTTTAACTCCCAAATCGTTATTTTATCAATCTTGGCGATTTTTCATAAAGTCCTACGCATTCGATTTACAATCAATGAGTGGGCGACGCAAGCGCCGAAGCTAAGGATCCATTCCCATTTATATAAAATATTAATTGACATTTCAAGAAATCTAGTGTGCCTTAATCACTAAATACTACATATGTTAATTTTTTTTAGCACTGGATTTTAAATTAAATTACTCACACAATAAATTACGGTACATTTAAATATTAAAAGTATTTTTCCAAAATCAAATGCATTTTGAGGGTGTGCGTATTCTGCGAATAGGTAAAGTTGTTAAAAATAAAAGAATTAAAGTTGAAAAAAAACAAATGAAAAGTGAAAAAAACAATTTCGAATATAAACCTACAAATGTTCGTTCTGGACACAACTTAACAGAAGATCGACCAGTGACCATTCTCACACCACCTACGCGACTCCCACGCATGTGTATATTTGTTTTTTTTTAATCCTCGCTGATACGAATTTGTGTCGTCCATTTTTAATGGAAATCACGGTAAAGGCAAAACACATTTACGTCAAAACCTCAATTCAAAAACGAACGCGCAATCATAATGTCATGCACGTTGTTAACATAAAATCAACACGGATATATAGGAAGACTGACGTATTCGAACAGGGAAAAACTTGCAAAATTATCGGACTTAGAATGCAAAAATAACGAAACAAAAACTTAAACCAATACCTACCTATGCAAAACAAGTAAATACATCCGTACTGAAACCAGACATGCCAATCAAAAACTTGTTTGCCAAAGCCCCGTTGCAAAAGCTTGACAAGTTAATTCCAATAATCATTAGTCTAGTTTTGGCGACCATTCTTACCGTCAATATGTATTGATGTAACTTATGATTGATGCCCGAGTCGACAGTAGCAACTATTGACACTTGTAACCTACATTACAACATCCACGCAAAACTAATCATGATTAGACATCAATTTAATTAGACATTTGTTACGATATTCATAAGCATATTTCGCAAAGATGACACACTTTATTAAGAAGAGTCTGCCTACATAAACATAAACAGGAGCACTGTAGCACGTAGCAAACACCCAGTAGCTACGACTCAGCCCACTTCGTGCAATTTTCTCAAGTCACGTACGCATCAATCATCTAATAAATGTCACGTATTAAGGCAACAAGTTGTTAAATCAATGTAAACATTAATCAATAGACTAAATACAGCGCCGCCGGCCTCAATTTCACATTTCCTGAACGCCGAGTAGGTCCGACCGCTGTTGTTATTAAGCATTCCCAGATATCTAGCTTCGCTCGTTAGGTAAGGTTATAGGTCGAAGAAAGTACTAGTAGGTAGTGAGAGGTAGATTAGTGTTGCGATGAGGTAAGCAGTGCGTGGTCGGTAGCGTGGCGGCGTGCGCCGGCGATTGTTTACGGCGCGCACGCGCGGCGCGTGTCCCCTCCCCCCGCCGGCAGCTGCGCCGCACAGGTGGCGCGTGTGGGAACTCGCCGGCTATCAGCGTTCCCACGATAGCTCGCCCTCCGCTCGCTATATAAGCCCCCGCCTCGCCCGTAATACCGCATTCCGCGTTCAACGCTCAGCGCTAACGCACGCACGCACACAACACACAATGTCAAACATGTCCTACGAAATCGCGTATTCGCTTGCGGAAGACGGGCCGCAACCCGTCTCTCGCACTTATCAATATCGTAAAGTTATGAAGCCGATGCTCGAGCGCAAGAGACGCGCTCGCATCAACCGCTGCCTCGACGAACTCAAGGAGCTGATGGTCAGCGCTCTCCAGTCGGAGGGCGAGAACGTCGCCAAGCTGGAGAAGGCCGACATCCTGGAGCTGACAGTGCGCCACTTGCACAAGCTGCGCCGCCAGCGCCGCCTGGCGCTCAACCCTACCGTGGATGCCGACCGTTTCCGTGCCGGCTTTACTCATGCTGCGAATGAAGTGTCTCGTTGTTTGGCGTCGATCCCCGGAGTGGACGTGAGGTTGGGCACGCAGCTCATGACTCACTTGGGCCACAGACTGAACGACATCCAGCGCGGTGGTGACTGCACTCCGCCGGCCAGCCCGCCCAGCCCCGCGCTGTCGACCGCTTCCTCCTCGTCGGGCTACGTGAGCCCCTCGCCGCCATCCTCGCCTGTGCCTCAGACCCAACTGCCCCTGGATTGCTCGACCGCCGCCTTCGCCAAGGTGTGGCGGCCGTGGTAAGCGGCTGCGCCGGCGCCGCCGGACCCGGCTCCGCGGTCACATCTGTTCCTCCGCCGTCGGAGCCGCCGACCCACTAGTGTCCAGCGCAGTGCCCCAAACAAAACACGATCTCACACGCAAACTATAGTGATTAGCCTAGCGATCCTTAGCTCGTAAGTTTCAACATGAAAGCTTTAAACGTAGATTGTAAGTAATTATGTGATATTAAAGAGTAATATTATTATTGTATAAAAAGAGAAAGAGTTGTAATGAACCTCGCCGATACGAGAGTTCGTTTTTGTTATTTTTATATCGTTAAAAAGATTCCACAAACAGTGGACAAGGAAAAGAATACGTTAATAAAAAAATATTCCTATCTTATTTCTGTATTTTACTAAATACCCCCAACTGGTCAGGAAAAAAAACAAGAAAAAGGAAATTCTTATGAACCATAACTTAAGATTAAATTGCATGTTAATTTCGTGGCAAATCAGCATTACATATAATTTAAATTCATATCAAAACAACCAGTCAGGCCTAACAACGTTGGTAAGTATAAATACTGTTGATAAAACTAAATATTAATAGAGGTTAAGGGCACACCTCTGACACTGCGCCCGCGCCGCTTTCCTGACGACAGCGAGTCTCATTAAATTCTTGCTTTATCACGTTAACGCTTATTTAGTCGATCTGTCGAATCGATAGCAGACACAAATCTGGTTGATAACTAATCGCAAGAAGGTTCGAGAACCGACGGAATGCACCTTAATGTAAGGAATCGTAACATTTTTGTTTTAGTAACTTTGCTTATCATCGAATCATTTCGACTGATCCTGTACCTACTCGCTGATAAACTACGGTTTGTCAAGCTTCTAGAAATTTATAATAAACTAGCTAACCCCGACGTTGTTTTGCCATATTTAAAAAAAAATATGGTGGACACTTAAGGGTATGAAAAATAGATAGTAGCCGATTCTCCGACCCACTGAATATGCATATACAATTTGGTAAAAATCGGAAAAGCCGTTTCGGAGGAGTAAGGTAACTAACATTGTGACACGAGAATTTTAAATATAAGACAAGCTACTACATGTGACGTGTTTTAAAATACCATTACCCTTAACTTTAAAAGGGATTTGCACTATGAATATATTGAACTTACGAGTATAAAAGTAAGAAATCTGTTGTGTATTAAACCAGTACTAAGCTTTTTAATTTAAATAACAGGAAAGACAAACTTACTTAATATCTGCTCTTTAGATGCATATTTACTTAATTCTGTCTGAAAATGAAGTGCTTACAGAAAACAAAATTAAAAATAACCAAAAACAAACATATATTTAATAATGGCCGCACCGCACTTACTCTACACCGGCCTTACCTACGGGTGATATAAATATATTTTCCTTGTGTATTTGCTATAATATTATTAACAAATATATAGGTAGGTACCTTCCTAAAACAATATTATCAACGTTTTCAAATTACAACTTTATCTAAATCAAATTACGTTTATCAATTATTTCATTAAGGGCAAGTGCCCTATTATACGTTATCTTAATTATGGAAATATTAACTATTTATTCACAATTTATAAAAAATCAATCAGAATCTCAATCTTCTAATCAAGATAAGCAACACATAAAGTAACTTATAGTAATTAAGATATCTCGACTCAATTCAATTAATGATAACTTTATTTAAGTTCCAAAGTACTTGTGTTATTTTAACGATGCAATAAAAAATACAAAATAAGACAAAATACCTACGTCAATTAATTTGTTGATTGGTATAGAATTCGCAAATTAAAATAACTTTAAAAGTAAAAGAAAACGTTTTATATAAATCAATCAGCCTACAAATTATATACAGTAATTTCAAATACTTTAAAGCAATTTTGTAAATTAAAAAATCCTTTAACTAAAACCACCTAAATGTGAATGTCAACTATGAAAATTAAATAACATCAAATAAAGTAGGAAATTAATAATTTTATTATATCTAGGTTTTTATTTTAGCTTTAGTACCTTAACGGTAAAAAACAATATATACATACCCTTTTTTAAAAATAAAGATAAGTCTGTTAATTACTTGTTATCGCAACAATGTTAAAAATCGATCCTACTAACGCCATCTATATTATGCAAGTCAAAACTCTTTAGGTGAGCTTTCGCTTACTAGAGCTTTTATCAAAACTCCATCTACCTGAAGACTTCCAAACTTTTTATAGACTGCGGATAGTTTAAATGTATTAGCAAAAGCTTTCAAAGCTAAGCAAAAACGTCATAAAACGCAAACGAACACAAATATTAAGGTGCAACAAACTTAATTTTAGTAGACAGTAGGGAGTTTAATTGCAAGGTAAAATATGAATGTCGGTAACGGCTGTTTTATCAAAGTACCTACTGTTGTTGGTAATAACTGCCTTGGCATGTGCCAGGAGTTTGAACTAAAAGAAGGCGACACTTAAGTTTGCCAGATTTTTAACATATTAGCATCCGTGAATAGAAAAAAAAAAGTTTAGAATACCAAAGAACAGTCGTAAACTATCGTTAACATGTATTTAGGAAGACAAAAGGAGTCGGAAGGCAAATTACCAAAGCCTTTTGTGTAGAATCAACTACTTTTAAATGTTTTTGTGATGATTTATGATATTTTAACTATGGAAAAATTATTTTCTCCGTGCGAACTTGGTCATTAATCACCAAAAAGAGATATCTTATTCCATTGTTACACTCATGCGCACAATAGGGTCTTTTGTAAGTGCATAGGGATGGGCATACCTGCAGTCGATAAACAACAATAGAATATTATTTGTTATCGACTCAAAATACGCTATTGCGTAACACAAATACTAATAATTTATTATCTTATCGATAATTTTACCACAAAAGCGCCGCGTACGCCCAACACTAGATTTTTCGCTAGATGGTTCGCACGGAGTAAATAATTTGACTATAGATTTGGTGATTATCACTAAAAGACAAATACTAAAAGTTCATGGTTATCACAACTAAAGTTTTGCTGGAACCCGATTGTATGGAACTATCTATAACAGTTTTCGAATGGAAACTGCTACAATATTTTTCACAACTACATGGAACCTCTGTACTTACATCTTTAGTTCGTTGATAAATAGTAGGTACATTTTTCGCTTTTAGTTTAACTTTCATTGATTCCATGTGTACCAAGAGTTTTTTACTTACTCAATTGCGTAAAAACAAACGCGGATTTGTAAGTAATTGAACAAGCGCCGCCATGCGATAATAATGTCTCGATTTCGAACGTTTCGTTTCAATTCGTTGCCGAAAACGCCGATCGGCGGGCAATCAAACTTAACCAAGATGCCGGGATGCTGAACTCATTGTTTGGCGGCATCTGGGAATAGAAGTTAATTTTCAGGGAGAAAGTGAATGGGTTAAGTAAAGTTTTCCCTATATATTATTATATTCCGGTAGTACCTAATGGTAAGTGGTTTCTGCTACTTCGAGTTTGCTTATATTTTTATCAAGTTGTAAGAATGGTAAATAAGTTAAGACAAAGAAACTAATTAACAAAACAATCGTTGTCGCGAGTTCCTTTTGGAGGGTTATTTTTGTGTGTGAATCACAACTTTTTTTATTCGCATTTACTTTCGCGAAACTCATCCGACAAATTACCAGTACCTACACAGTTTGTATTAGCTTGGTCAGCAACAGGTTTGGGTACTTTTTTAGGGTGACATATTCCGTTTTGTTCCACTGACGTAAGAGCCATCGGTCGAAGTCGACTTTATAAACGCCTGGGTCTGCTAAATAGATGTTGCATTGATATTGTGGACGATTGGACGAAGATAGTGCCTTATTTTACAGTGTGGCTTGTAGATAGTTTCAGAATATCCCTAATTTTGTACGAATAAAACAAAGATTTCCACGCTTAATAAGACCCGTTTTTAATTGCCGATCTGTGTGCTAGCTGTATGGAGCTCGGTTTTACTATAGGCACATTATAACTTAAGAATATGAAGAAAAAATAAAACGTTAGTTTCCGACTGTCTCATTTAAGCTATACGAGTACTAACTAACTGGCCCTTTATAAAGAAATCGCTTTTCCCATGCCTTTTTCCGCACCCCCGCCGTGCTTTGCGTCGCCTAATTAACCTGAACATACATTAGGGTTATTTTCCACTAGCTAATGTCATCTAGACATAGGCTGAGAAACAACAAACATTGCATTCACCTTTTAATAGGTAAGCCTATTTATTTTATAAATCTAGCGGTGAATCAACTAGGAAAACCGCTGTGTTTTACACCACAAACCGCACGTGCACTAGCGCCTACCTAGTTAGTAAAAATTCCATTTCAGTACACGGGAACCGAAGTATCGTTCTCCGGTGCAGGCATACTTAGGCAGGCCTTTTGTCCATGAAATTCAAAAATACCAACGGAGATCACAGCGGCATTATTTTATGTTTGGCCAATGTCACACTTAAGGATCACCTCAAGTTGTTATCATTAATTGTCATTACTGGTCCTAATGTAAGATATTAAGTTTTTCTTCAGATGAATGTCTCTCCAAAAGCTATATTACTCAATCTATCCAGAGAAATGCTACTGGCTGTCCTCTTTTTCAAATTCTTGACTTTCTTTGACACTTCACACGCGGAAGAAACTAATAGGGATCACCTAGTCCTACTTGATACTACCATCTTCCATCTTGCTTACTTCTACCGCTAACAGCTCCCTGGTAAGAAGGGCGGCAAAGGCTGTGTGCTATTACGATCGAACAACTAGGAGGGCTGCCAAAGGCATTGGTAACGCCCAATATACTTACTATTTATCAGTGAACCATCTAATACCGTCTAGGTTTAGACTGAATTTTATATCTTACTAGAGGAATATACAGGGCGTCCCAAGACTACGGGACATCAAGGGAAAGTACCTTAAATATCGTAGATGGGATATTTTGCTGAAAGAAGACTTTATTTTATTTTTTTAACTTAGTTATAGTGCATTTAAAAAAAGAACTAAATAATTTATAAAAAATACTTAATTTACTTCGGCAGTTTCAGGCATTTTTTCAATTTGATTAAAATGATTGGTCTCGGTGGGCTTTCTGAATTTCTGTTGAGATCATGCCGTACTTACTGAGTCGTTTAAATGTTTTTTTACAAAAACGTTTGCCCCATTTATTTAGAACGCGGGGAAACCTATTCTAACCCATAGTAAATATTATAAGTATGACGCAAATAACACGCAGTAAAGTTTTAAAAACATAAACATTTTTGTAGCTTCACATAAGGAAGAAACATTATTATAATTTGAGGAAACGAATTAACTTTTAAATAATTTTCGGAATTTAATATTATAATTAATGGTCGAATAATAAAGCAATTGCACTTCTAAAATTGGCACCACAAACATACATCCTGCATAACAATTTTATGGTAGATTTTCTATCGTTAGGTAAACGTTATTCCAAGAATAAATTATATTATTCTCGTATTTCTATATGATCTAGTACTAGTTCCGCGTTAATACCCATGCATTGTGAGGATAGAACAAGATAATTAATTAGTATCGCAACCGCACGATCACTTAAGGTAAACTTAATGGAAACTTTTATTTTATACCGGAACTGTTTGTTTCTATAGTTTTTTAATAAAAAAAATTTTTACCTGAAGTAGTAGTAAACCCTATATACCTACCTACTAGGTCGTCAGGTATAACCGCTATCTAAAAACTATCTTAATCTTGAATTAAAGTCAAATTTGTTCTAGCAAATCAAATTTATCGTTTATTTTAATTTTATTGCATTTATTATATACGAATACTTAATGTAATAACATAAAATGTGCGTACGTACCTAATCATTGGTACTAAAGCATGATGAAACTGAAGACCCTGGGTTCAATGCGGGACCGTGTCAATCTATTGACGCGTTTAGCAACCCGGATTTACTTAATTACTTTACTAGCTACCCTAACGGGCTTTGCTTGTGTGCAAACGAGTATTACTGCGGTTCAAGATTTTACTTATTTTACTAGTAAACTTATTAAAACACAAGTATCAATGGCAATAGAAACCACATCAAAATGCGTTTCGTACTATAAGAGTCTTTACAAACAGATGGCAATGGCTGCTTAGTTCATACCATTTAAAGATAGGACAACATTGTTCTTGCACTTATGTGAGTTACAATCATACAGTGATAAGTCTTACGGACTCGAGCTTCCTATTGCATCATAGGCCGGGACACCGCGGGTGAGTGATAACCGATAAATGCTGTTTACGAAGACGTCAAAATAAACATATAATCTAGTTTTATGTTCTTTTCTAGGACTTATATTTAAATGGAAAATTCAAAGAAAGACGATTATTTGTTTTCGTCTCCCAAAGAAAATCAACTTCAAATTGTATCGTAAGATAAAGTTCAAATAATGTTAACCAAGGTTCATGGTACACAGGGGTGCGCGTGGGATACCTTCTCGTGTGGCCGTCCTTATTCCTGCTCTGTGTAATACTTGTGTTCCACAGGGCAGGGAAGGGGTTCGGCCCGGTGTCCCCTGGGCGTCCCGCAATCGTGTTCCTTTTAAAGTTCATTGTTGCGGGATAGCGAAATCCCACACAGGGGCTGGTCGTGAGGTAGACTGGCCCACGAGAGGGGGGCTGCTCCAGCTGGGCGTAAGCCTAGCGTGCTGATGCGCCCGGAAGTAAAGGTCAATGTACCCCAGGAGGAGAGGCTCCAGCAGGGCCTTTGGCCCCGTTCTGTCGAGCGCCCAGGGGGGTTATCGTGGAGGGTCGGGTGGTGCGGCGTGGCGGCCGCAGCATCCGATCCTTTGCGATTTGGTTTGGAGGTGGGTTTAGGAAGGGGTTGTGGGGAACCTCTCTCTTCGGCCGAGGGCAAATTAAGCAGCGCGCCAATGTCCCCGCAATGGCGCGTCGGCGACTCAAGCCGGTGAGTTCCCGGGTCTAGGTCGGTGACTAACCAAGGGAACGTGAGGGAGTATTCGCGCCGCGGTTTGTCCCAGCGCACCTCCAAACGTATGCGTAGGCATTTTCATGGATAAAAAAAAGAAAAAAAAGGGTCATGAGACACATGTGTGTCACACGATATAAAAATACCTATATCAACAGATAAGCCTATTTTCACCTTCAAGTGGATATTAATCTGGGGCGTAGTGCGAAACAAGAAGCGTGCCCTGCCTTAACAACAACAAAAGACAATAGCAGTATCGGTAAGTGTAGGCAAAACAATACAAACCATAATTACCATGATCATGCAAAACTAAGATGAAATAAACAATACCCAGCTATAAATACGTGCCATAAATATGTAAACACTGTTCATAAGGCGATAAAACTATTAAATGCAATTATAGTATTGACGTAGGTAGAGTAATAGTTAACATTGAAACAATGTCGAGTACGCGCGTCTCTTTAGATTACTATGATAATGGTATGGTAATCTTGACTCATATACCTCAGCACAGACGTCAATGGACAGGTAGGTAGCCGATGCACGTGCCTACAATTAAAGATTCAGTAATAAAATAATACCTGAGGTTAGATAATTTAGTTACAGCTCAATGCAAGAAGGAAAACGACCTAGTGGCGATACGGAATGGAAAATTCCATGCACTGCCTCGTTCCACAGCGAACCATTATCTAATTAGCTTTGAGTTTCTTTAAAACAAGTTTTATATAATCAAAAGGCACTCAATAATAGCCGATAAGAGAAATTGCTAAATACAACACCCAAAAATACTCAGAAGCGGCAAAAAACAAGCCCAAATCAATATCAATAGGTATACCTAAGCGCAATCGCAAAAACAAATTCAATGTAATCGCTTCAAGACCACACACTAATTACTATAGATTAGGTTCGATTAGCCAACAAACAATGTTACGACATACAAACTACGTGACCAAAGACACTCGCCACCGAACTAATGCGTCACAGGGCAAAAACTTTCTACATTTCTATATTACTAATAAATTTGTGAAATCCGAATATTTGATCCTAAGGAAGGAACATAATTTTGTTTATTAAAAGGATAAAGGATGGAGGTTTTAGAACATTCGTGACAGTATGCACGCACGCACTGGCGTAGTCAACGTTGAATGTTGTTGTCGACGGATAAAAACAATCTAAATGTTCTATTCATCCAAACCGTTTTAAAAAATTAAGAGCATGGTAAAAACCGAAAATATTTTTTTATGTTGGCCGATATACTTACACATAAACAAAGATGAATGAAGTATGTTTGCTTTATAAAAGCCTTCTATCTAGTGAGTAAAGGTGCTGTTGCAACTAAGATATCTCCAAAATGTTAGTATTAGCAGTAAAAGTGACCGAACATTAAATTTGCATAGTAGGCAAAATGTAACAATATTTCCCCAACCAACGCTTATGATCATACACGGTAATTGCAAAACAAAACTGTTTTTTTAAATCACCGTAGCATTTGCTTTGCATATTGCGTTTCATTGTAACTTAGCAACAAGTTACTTTATAATTAAGATAAAAATTTGATAAAAGTAAATCGGCAAACCGTCACCAAATGAGATCAAGAGGTGACATAGTGATACCAAATAATAACTGAAAATAAAAAAAAAACTAAATTTATCAACACAACGATAAAAACATATAAAAACAAAATTGTATGTATGTATAGTTAGTATTAAATTGACGCAATGATACTTTGATCACGATGAGAAGTAATCAGCCGGGTAACAAAAATAATGGAATTTAATTCGACATTAGGAATAAAAAAGTTAGTTAAATGGTACAACCGTAGGTTGACACGCGAATTATAATTAACTTTTCATACAATAACACATTTTAATGTTATAGGCAAGGCTTGTGGTTACTATATTAATGTACATTAAATAAAACTGAGCAACACGATATTATCTAATAATAATAAACTGAATTTATCTACGATCAAGTTGAGACAAGATGAATCTATTCTTAGAAAGAGCAGATAAAATAATTACGTATCCTTTGACATGTGTAAGTATTGTGTAGTGCTACAAAAGTACTACGACTAAACATCCGACCAATATTTAATTTAACTGCGTTCAGTAACTTCTCCTATAAAAAAAGTCTAAAATACCTTCTGACGTTTCGATCCTAGCGTCCTAGAGTTCAAATACCAAAATGCCATTCACAAACCGGGCAGTTACGCCATTATGCACCTAAAACTAAAACAGTCGACTTGTTTGCTATGGAATCTTCCTAAGCAGATAACCCCGTTATCTCAAAGTCTTACGCGCACGAGACAGCTTATATTGGTACCTATTTATTTTTAACCGACAGATAACAAATGTCACCGCTATCTTTGGTTCCCACAACACGTGCTAGGGCTGCGTGAAATGCGTTATCAGAATGGAATTCTCCTACCGCTATCGCTAATTAGTTCGGTGCAGTGTCGTAAATAAATATAATGTCGTACTTGTTGATCTTATACAAGAGAAAATATGGCTAGGTTATTGGTTATCTATGCGCTCGGTTGTTAGTGTGTGTGAAGTTGAGCTACCAATCAAAAGCATTAAGTGTTAGAAATATGACAGCAAAATTGCATATTTATTAGCCACGCGCACATATTCAAGTGAGAACTACTGTAACATATTGCGTTTTGTTAAGTTTTTTATGCATTTTGAAGGTGTTAAACAGAACGTTCATACTTATAAAGTTGGTACCTACTTAATTACTTATTTGGTAAAATATTTTATATCGCTGCTGATAATCAAATAATGCCTCTTAGTAGTATTATATATATTTATTTACCATGAGCTTAATTTTAATATTCTGAAACAAATAAAATAATAAGACTTTACATTTTCACGTGACGTTATTTGCTTAATGATACGAATAAATCAACCAAATAACAAAACTAGTGATAACTTACAAAAAGTATATTTTTATTAATGGTTCCACGTCATTCTTATTTGATTTGAACTTTCTTATCTTGACTCTTTTATGAGATAAATTGTTTCGGAAAAACTAACGTTTGTATAGAGATCAAAACATGATTTTGTATTTTATCCTATCATAAAGCATCGTTGTTTACTAACTACTTTAGTAAATTAACATAAGTGATATTTTTAAATAAGCATGACTACCATTTACCGCTAAGATTGCCTTATCTTTGAAACTACAATAAAAATCAAGTTATTATACACCAAATTATATTAAAGTCAAATATACGTACAGAATACAAATTATATGACTTTATATCTGGCCTTGTTTATCATGTGATGGGCGGAGGTGGATAGTTTTAATAATTCTTCTTTAATTAATCTGGTTATTTCTGCTTTTGCCTTAGCAACGGCCAATTCTTGAGAGCTTTCAATGGCGAGGTATAGTTTTCTTTCGCCTTCGGGTGGTGTTTTTCCTGGTGGCACATAGGTGCCTCTAACTGTGATGCCGGCTTCCGAATATTCACTGATAAGAGCCAGCGCCTCCTGCAACAACAAAAAATACTAATGTTAAAAAAATGACAATCGGAAAATGACATGTCAAAATATGTCAATCGGAAAATCACATAACATTTCATTTGGGAACTAAGGAAATGACATGTCAAAATCTGTCACACTTGGTAATCTATAAGAGAGAATATCTGCTGCTATTTTTAAGTGGAAATAAAAATCGTCATTCTTTGAAGTGGGCTAATCAATAATACTGATAACATACAAAGTAAACAGAGTAACGATTCTATTCAACAATCTGTTTCAAGAGTTGCGTCATTCATAAACTCAAGATTATAAGAACGCACGCAGTTTTTTTTACACATCACCTTCTAATGACACTTGCATTGGGTGTAGTGGTAGCAGCGTCGATTGTTCAACAATTTGACACAAACAAAGGCTATGAGCCCTAAAAGAGCTAGCTTTAAGAAAATCATTGCAACTTCAAGTGAATGCACTTAACAAAACAAAGGACTATCAAACGCGAAGCGACAATTTATACTAATGCAGTGCGAAATGCATGTTCCTGGAGGGAGGGTTATCAAAACATAAGGTCAAGTCTCATAAAAAGTACATAAATAACTCGGAAACGAGGTTATGGACATGCAATTATAAGCCGACTATGTAAATAAGGTCAGAGGTCGCAACTCGCGTCTTATCTTACCAGGAAAAAACTAGTGTAGGAAAGTTACAAGTAAACAGTAAGTAAGGGTGGGTGTAGCGGGATAGTTAGCAAGAAAAGCATTTAAAATCACGTCTGAAATAAGTGTCAAACTTTTTAATTAAGGCTGTCAAAATATATTCAAAGTAGATAGCAAGGAATTCGTACAATATTGACATATAATGAGAGAAGACATGTAAGACGTAATTTAATCGCTTTTAAAAGCTTTTTCGAAACGCGTTAAAGTCATACAGAAGGCTACGCGTTGAATTTCCGTTTTTTAGAACGACTCATTTATATAAGTTCCGTCAAATCTTCTAAGAATAAGTGTAAGCGCACCCGAAGATATAAAAAAAGTTCATTAGCATAATCGCACTGATGAGTAACTTTCTCATTAGTAAAAGTACTAATTGTGGCGCAATTTCGTGCGTAAACAATTCGTTTACTTATAAATTTCATTGAACAAAAATTTTATAACAGTAAAAAGTTCAAATCGTACGATCAAATCAGATTATCCTTCCTTCCCGTTCTCATTAAAATTAAATGTACTTCCTTGTAGATATTATCCTTAAATAAATGAAAACATTCATTAATCTAAGGGAAAAACTGTTATCTGTAAACTATAAAATAAATAAGGTCAGAGCCTATTTCAAGTACGTTTTCGGTACGCGTAAACGACAGCAAAAAAATCTTTCACACAGCATTAGGTAGGGACAAATTTCATACTTCATATAGTTTACGTCATTTAGATTATTAATTACATGCCTGAATTATTATTCCGATGAATTAACTCTGTCAGCGACATATAGAATGACGGAAGCAAATCATACTATTAGGCAAGGTTCCCATGACGCGTGAAACTACGCACGATATACTTTAGAGCTCGATTAGTGATGTCAAAAGTTTGCGTAGCTATAGTTATATTATTTACAAATTAGTTAGCAAAAGGAAACTAGTATTAACATGTTATTAAAATAATAGAAAATGTAAAGCATATTCGAGTCGAGTTTTAACTATAGTAGATTATTGAGTTCGTCCGTTAGACATTCAAGCCTTTGTATAAATCTAGTTTACCTTGCTAGTGACCCTCCACCGAGCTTGTTGCGGGAAGTCGTTGATTTCCAGTTCCGTCTCGTATTTCTTGAACACTTCCTCCTGAGGCTCCGTGTTGGCATCTTCCCGCGGTTGGTAATTCAATCTGGTGTTAAGTTTCGCTGCTAATTGTTCGGCCACTGTCTTAGCCTGTAGGGAAAATGTATTGCAACTGATAAAAACGTTCATTTATCTTCTTTATACAATAAGGAAATCTAAAGCTTATCACCGTTCTAAGTTAGCAATCAGTGAATAATGTGTTAATTTTTCTCAGTTTTAATAAAATACATTTTTTATCGAAGTTGTTATTATATGTTTTTGGGCACGTTTAGATTTGTTTGAGTGTAAATTACTAAGAGAATTCCTAGAGGAACCGCTTTCATTTTGAGTAAAACTATTTTGCAATTACACAGGAAACAAATTGTTTGTATATCATTACCAAATAACAAACTTATATATCCTCTAATGAACGGACACTTTCTAGGCACCTATTTAAAAACAATATTATATTGTTAATGTATCAATACTTAGTTTATAAAAAAGCGTGGGATTGATGTATCTACAGGTTGTGTCTTAGTTTTTGTGTTTCTATTAATATTGTGATATTACGTTTTTTATCACGTCCTAGTCTAGATAAATGCCTACATTTTAACAAACCTAAAAAGTTTAGGTTCACAGTTCGGTTGGTATTTTTAGTACATGACCCGACTTCCTTCGATCCTTAATCACCTGTGCCAAGCCCAAACCGGTCACTACCGCCCATAAATAAAGTCCACATTACATTAATGACGACCTCTGTGGTGCAGCGGTATATATACCGGACTGCTAAGCAGATGGTTCCGGGTTCGATCCCCGGGTCGGGCCAATTTCGTGTAAATGGTTTTTCGATATTGGCTCGTGTCTGGGTGTGACTAGGTTCTCCCCTAGTCCATTATGTGGTACCTATGACACAAGTGCTTACTGCAACTTACTTTAGGGCCACATAATTGGTGTGTTAGTCTGGAGTTTTATTATTATTTTTATTATTTATTATTACCGTGATGAGCGTATGAGCGGACGGGGCGCCCTTCAATATCGCCTCGGCCGCTTGCTGCGTGGCGCCCTTCTGTTCCGCGCCCAGCCCCTTGGCCAGGTTGATGCGCGAGGCAAGTTTCCTGGCGAGTTCTAACTTGCCGTCGGCGGTCGAACCCGGGACCGGCGCCGCCACGCCCGCCACGCCCGGCTACAAGGGTGAAAAGAGAACACGCAATGAAACATATGGACAAAGTTTTAGTTTTATGTATGGTAGTGATCTTAGGAGATTTAAGTTAGTTTTGATGACCTTACAGTGGGGTTCCACGGTGCGTCCCTAAAGTGAGCTGTTTACATGCTAAAATTGTATTCGTGGGACCTCTCTTTACTCAATACATGCATTAAAATCATAGTTTAACTTTAAAAATAAAACCCCTTTTTCTCTAGTTGGGCGATGGAAAACCATACAATATTCGAATGAATGAATGAATTGTCTTTATTTAGCTTAAAGGTACAAGATTACGAAAGTAGCAAAAAAGATTTAAGCAGGTGGGTTTGGCTTAAACTCGTGTCCCTTAAACCAAAAGGGCTCATTAGCTAATAGGTTTAGAACAGCTTCAAGCGCTGGTCTTCCGCTAAGGCCTGAGAGGGTGTAGGTAATGTTATAAACGACTGGACGGATTTGGATGAAACTTTGCAATAATGTAGGTTATACATCAGAATAACACATAGCGTACTTTTTACCGCGGGAAAACTTCTCATTCCCACGGGAAACCGACTTCCACGCGAACGGAGTCGCGGGCGGCCACTAGTTTAAATTATAAATTACATTAGGGTTATGTATCAATAGCAAAACTACCTTAATTTCCTTGACAATCTTCTTCGCAGCGAACATGGTCTCGATCTGCTGGTCCAGGTCTCCCTCCACGTCCTCGTCGTCCGAGTCCTGGAGCCCGAGCGCCGCCTTCTGGTACTTCTTCTTTTCCGACGCCGCTTGAGCTTCCGACTCGTCGAACTTGAAACCTGGAGGTGATTGGTTGATAGGTTAGAGGTTGAAAGGTTGGTTTCGAATTGGAAGGAGAATAAAGTAATAAATAAGAAGGATATGTAGGTAATTAAATAAAGAATCAAATTCTAGAGAAATTATCTGTAACTATAAAGGGCCCCGATTCCGAAAACACTCTCTTAAACTAAATTAAAAATATCGCTGCCACTCTCTCATGCTTTGTATTAGAAAAAGACAGGTACATTGGTCTCACTAAATTTAGTCTATATCATTTTTAAATTGAACGAAATGCGCTGAGGACTAGCCTAAAATTGCCTTCGCTCTGTCATAATGCACGTACATTTTTATACGTATTATTATTTTGATGAGTAAGTGACGGCGATAGTTTAAATTTAGTTTGTTTTCAGAATCGGGGCCAATGAATCACAAAAGCTACTTAAGCTGAATAAACTCGATTGACACAAGCTGATCTGGGGTGCGTTCCACTAAAGGTCCGAAACGACCGCGACCACGACCGCTTTCTTTCTGTTCCACTAAATCGAAAGCATGATGATCGAAACTATAAGTGGAATGGACTGTAGGCGACCGCAAAATAGTCGCTCTCATGGCAAGGGGCAAAATAATGTTTTTTACATAATTCCGCCACTTTCATTGTATCAATGTCCACGATGTTAAACGGAACAGTTTGCAATGTTGTTGGTTAAATTGATGCAGCGATCAAATGTCAAGTGCTGTCTAATTGCACACGACCACACCGACCCACCACTGAATTTCGAGCGTTGGAGGCTCAATGTGGTCGCGATTAATGACGTTGCAAGCACGTAACAGGAGTAATAAGTAATTAGCTGCATTCGGAACTTATAATCATCAATATTGTGTTGAAACCCCAGTTTCCAGGTAGTGTAGCAGTGACGCATCCGGGGGCGCGCCGGACGCCTCCATGGCTCGCACGTAACAAGCTAGTTGTTAGTTAGTTGTATGAAGTATAAAGCAACAATATTAATGGGCCTCTAGATTAAACATCTATTTAATTAAATATTAATTAGTAGAAAATAAAACACATAGCCGCCATTAGATTCAATCCGATCCCGCGCCCACCGGCAGTGACGCCAACCAGTGATGTCCATCGAATGCTAGGGATGTCCAGTTACCGATTACTTTTATTTTACAGCTAACAGTAGGTAGTAGTGACGCACCCTTCCCGCTGAACCCGCCGCCGGTGTGCAGCTTGTGTCCGTCGCGGGTCTGCGCCAGCTTGTAGGCGTCCCACAGCGCCCGCAGCGCGGGGGGCGGGGGCGCGCCGGCCGCCTCCATGGCGCACGTGACTAGCTAGTTGTTAGTTAGTAGTATGTAGGTAGTAGTGACGCACCCTTCCCGCTGAACCCGCCGCCGGTGTGCAGCTTGTGTCCGTCGCGGGTCTGCGCCAGCTTGTAGGCGTCCCACAGCGCCCGCAGCGCGGGGGGCGGGGGCGCGCCGGCCGCCTCCATGGCGCACGTGACTAGCTAGTTGTTAGTTAGTTGTATGTAGGTAGTAGTGACGCACCCTTCCCGCTGAACCCGCCGCCGGTGTGCAGCTTGTGTCCGTCGCGGGTCTGCGCCAGCTTGTAGGCGTCCCACAGCGCCCGCAGCGCGGGGGGCGGGGGCGCGCCGGCCGCCTCCATGGCGCACGTGACTAGCTAGTTGTTAGTTAGTTGTATGTAGGTAGTAGTGACGCACCCTTCCCGCTGAACCCGCCGCCGGTGTGCAGCTTGTGTCCGTCGCGGGTCTGCGCCAGCTTGTAGGCGTCCCACAGCGCCCGCAGCGCGGGGGGCGGGGGCGCGCCGGCCGCCTCCATGGCGCACGTGACTAGCTAGTTGTTAGTTAGTAGTATGTAGGTAGTAGTGACGCACCCTTCCCGCTGAACCCGCCGCCGGTGTGCAGCTTGTGTCCGTCGCGGGTCTGCGCCAGCTTGTAGGCGTCCCACAGCGCCCGCAGCGCGGGGGGCGGGGGCGCGCCGGCCGCCTCCATGGCGCACGTGACTAGCTAGTTGTTAGTTAGTAGTATGTAGGTAGTAGTGACGCACCCTTCCCGCTGAACCCGCCGCCGGTGTGCAGCTTGTGTCCGTCGCGGGTCTGCGCCAGCTTGTAGGCGTCCCACAGCGCCCGCAGCGCGGGGGGCGGGGGCGCGCCGGCCGCCTCCATGGCGCACGTGACTAGCTAGTTGTTAGTTAGTTGTATGTAGGTAGTAGTGACGCACCCTTCCCGCTGAACCCGCCGCCGGTGTGCAGCTTGTGTCCGTCGCGGGTCTGCGCCAGCTTGTAGGCGTCCCACAGCGCCCGCAGCGCGGGGGGCGGGGGCGCGCCGGCCGCCTCCATGGCGCACGTGACTAGCTAGTTGTTAGTTAGTAGTATGTAGGTAGTAGTGACGCACCCTTCCCGCTGAACCCGCCGCCGGTGTGCAGCTTGTGTCCGTCGCGGGTCTGCGCCAGCTTGTAGGCGTCCCACAGCGCCCGCAGCGCGGGGGGCGGGGGCGCGCCGGCCGCCTCCATGGCGCACGTGACTAGCTAGTTGTTAGTTAGTAGTATGTAGGTAGTAGTGACGCACCCTTCCCGCTGAACCCGCCGCCGGTGTGCAGCTTGTGTCCGTCGCGGGTCTGCGCCAGCTTGTAGGCGTCCCACAGCGCCCGCAGCGCGGGGGGCGGGGGCGCGCCGGCCGCCTCCATGGCGCACGTGACTAGCTAGTTGTTAGTTAGTTGTATGTAGGTAGTAGTGACGCACCCTTCCCGCTGAACCCGCCGCCGGTGTGCAGCTTGTGTCCGTCGCGGGTCTGCGCCAGCTTGTAGGCGTCCCACAGCGCCCGCAGCGCGGGGGGCGGGGGCGCGCCGGCCGCCTCCATGGCTCGCAGCACGTCCCCGGCGTAGCGCCCCTGCTCCGGCGTGAGGAACGTCCACGCGAAGCCCTTGTTGCCCGCGCGCCCGGTGCGCCCGCAGCTGGGGGGGGCGGAATCAGAGTTTAAAATAGTGTTGCCGCTCGATAGTAGACTATCGATATCCTATTGATAGTAGTCCAATAGAAGGACTATGTACACTAGTTTAGAATACGTTGGACAATTTACATTCGCGAATTTACTTATTCATGAATGCAGTTAAACCTACATTTTTTAACAGTCATTATTGAACACGATATGATTGAAATATGGCCGGACTAACGCCCAGTCCCAATATACGATCTCAATTCATTTTAAGGCATCTAAGACCATCAATCGGATCCAAATTTTTTCAAAACTGTTTCAATAAACGATCTACAGATTGTAGAACCAATCCAAAGACGCAATCGATCCATGGGAAGCAGCGATCTTTTTTCTCTCATATTTGTATGAAAATGGTGCCAACCATCATCCCAATAACCGATCTATAGATTTGGACACATCCATTGAACACCATTTGAATCCATTTTTGCGAACCCCGGAATTGGGCAGTTCGATCTTTGGTTTGAGTGACTTTTTATGTCAGTCCATGTAAAACAAAAACAGTTACCATAGCAAAGTACATTGATCAAAAACTTTTAAAATGTAACGCCCATTCCCAATATACGATCTCAATCCATTTTTAGGCATTTAAGATTGGCAATCGGATACAAATTTTCTCAAAACTGTTTCAATAAGCGATCTCCAGATTGTGGAACCAATCCAAAGACGCAATGATCCATGGAAAGCAAGCGATCTTTTTGCTGGCATATTTGTATGAAAATGGCGCCAACCATCATCCCAATAACCGATCTATAGATTTTGACACATCCATTGAACACCATTTGAATCCTTTTTTGCGAACCCCGGAATTGGGCAGTTCGATCTTTTGTTTGAGTGACTTTTTATGTCAGTCCATGTTAAACAAAAACAGTTACCATAGCAATGTACATGGATCTAACACTTTTAAAATTTTAATTTACAAGAAGTGCTTTTACTGGATGTGCCTTCCCAGCAAATGTGTATTTCAAAATTAAAGTTATAAAACAAAAAAAAAACAGCAAAGATCCGGAAAGAAAGTATATCCGGCAATTTTTCCGAGCTAATTACGTAAGATGTATGTCTTTTACGTATATAAAACTATTTTCTGACAAGTTAATAGTTACAAACTTAGGCATAACGTTTAAAATATTAGTAAAACTAACTTTTTATTTACAATGAAGAGGTCGATCGACGATCTTCTTGCATCACTGACATCGGTTGCATATCATTGTTATTGGGACGCAGGTTGGAGACCGATCCGCAGATCGTGTGCGATCTCAGATCGTCCCAACTCTCGGATTAAGGATTCGATATTGGGCTCCGGCGTAAATAATATAGTGACATTGAAGGTAAAAAGAAACTGTTTATTCTATCTGTGTCTGTCATTTTCATATCAACAGCTATCTATCATAGTTTATTAATGTGCAAAGACACAGACAAAATTTATTAACCGATAACCGACGCCCATTCCCAATATACGATCTCAATCCATTTTTAGGCATTTAAGATTGGCAATCGGATACAAATTTTCTCAAAACTGTTACAATAAACGATCTCCAGATTGTGGAACCAATCCCCAAAGACGCAATCGATCCATGGGAGGCAAGCGATCTTTTTTCTGGCATATTTGTATGAAAATGGCGCCAACCATCATCCCAATAACCGATCTATAGATTTTGACACATCCATTGAACACCATTTGAATCCATTTTTGCGAACCCCGGAATTGGGCAGTTCGATCTTTGGTTTGAGTGACTTTTTATGACAGTCCATGTAAAACAAAAACAGTCACTATAGCAACGTACATGTATCTAAAACTTTTAAAATATAAATTTACAAGAAGTGCCTTTATTGGATGTGCCTTTCCAGCAAATGTGTATTTCAAAATTTTACGCTAAATTAAAATGTTTGTATAAACACAATGCAATTATTGCAAAAAAAACAGCAAAGACCCGGAAAGAAAATATATCCGGCAATTTTTCCGAGCTAATTACGTAAGATTTATGTTTTTAACGTATATTAAACTATTTTCAGACAAGTTAATAGTTAAAACTTAGGCATAACGTTTTAAATATTAGTAAAACTAACTTTTTATTTACAATGAAGAGATCGATCGACGATCTTCTTGCATCACTGACATCGATTGCATATCATTGTTATTGAGACGCAGGTTGGAGACTGATCCGCAGATTCGATATTGGGCTCCGGCGTTAATAAGGCGTCAATAGTAAGAAGATTATTGAGATTGACTGTAAATAACGGAAGTAAAGCAGGACCTCTATAATCCGAACCCCTTCTAATCCGAACTATTCTATACTCCGAATGCGCCACCCCCGCCCGCGCTTTTTTACTTTCCACCGGGCGGCGGCGCCAATTGATTACCAAATGTTACGTAAATTGCGCGATGAAGCTTGTTCATTAAAAACCTCGTGTGTTCATAAGTTTTGAGACAAACTTCAAGCTTAGAAAAAAATATAACTGTCGGCTATTTATTTCTCTATTCAATTTTGAATTTGGAAAGTTAACTTTTAATTTCTCTGATTTTCAAATTCATTTCTTTGATAATGATAATGTTATTGAACAAATTGGCCTTGTGGACTTTTCTGACATACTTAACCTAAGTGATGCAAATACTGCCGCAAACCTCTTGGTAACCAAAATATCTAACGTTATTAAAGAAAACACTAAGGAGTTCATGTTTTCATGTAGAAAGCAGGTTGTGAAACCGTGGATCACACCTGGACTCTTGCGATGTATACGAAACCGTGATCGTTTACATATTAAATTTAAAAAAGACCCAACAAATGAAACAACTAAAATCACTTATCTCAGGTACCGAAACTACTGTAACAAGCTATTAAAAAAATTAAAACGAATCCATGAACAATCCCAACTACAGAAAGCTAAAAATAATACAAAGGCTACGTGGAAGGCCATTAAAAACATAACAAACATGCAAGCAAAAGCAGCGCCAGCAAAAGAATTGTTGAGCCTTTCCGACCATAGGTCTTCCTTAAACCAGGTAAATAACTACTTCATCAATATTGGTAATAGCCTTGGTTCTAAAATCCGTCCTAGACACCCCTTGCCGATTAATTCTGATCCTGCACCTTCAAGTGAGAATCTTGCCGGCACATCTATGGCTCTACTGGAAACAGATGAAGCCGAAGTCCTAGGAATCATTATGGGTCTACGCTCTGATAGTGCTGTAGGTTGCGATGGAATTTCTTCAGCCATTTTGAAATCAGCTAGTAAATTTCTTGTGCCTGTACTAACCCACATCTTCAATCTATGTCTCTCATCGGGGGTATTCCCAAACGTCTGTAAAAAGGCTCTTGTGCATCCCATACATAAGGGTGGGGACAAACGTGACGTGGGTAATTATAGGCCAATCTCAGTTTTTACTTCCCTGTCGAAGATCCTAAAAAGGTTTTAAATACGAGACTTTTCGGCTATTTGGAAAAGTTCAATATATTATCAAAAAATCAATATGGGTTTAGGAAGGGTCTGTCCACCGAAGATGGGGTCATGGCCCTAACGGAGTTCATAGCAAAAAACATTGATAAAAGAACCAAAGTGGTTGGGACTTTCCTTGACCTCTCAAAGGCCTTCGACACAGTGTCCGTACCTATCTCAATTAAGAAAATGGAGAAAATTGGTATAAGAGATCAAAGCCTTAAAATTTTTCAAGATTTTCTCACTGGACGAAAACAGTGTGTCTAATTAGGCGACATAACAAGTGACGACCTCCCTTTGAGCTATGGTGTCCCGCAAGGCAGTGTTCTCGGACCCACTCTATTCCTAATTTATATAAACAGCCTATGTCAAACTACCCTCCCAAACTGTAAGATAATAACTTATGCCGATGACACGGTTTTGCTTGTGCATGGGGAAACTTGGGAACATGCCCGCAGCTTAACTGAAGACGCCCTACGGTTTGTTGCTAAATGGCTCTGTGACAATCTTCTTACGCTTAACGTTAGTAAAACCAAATTTATAACTTTTTCCGCTTCAGTTACTTCCCAACCAAAGGAATCGTTTAATATCAAAATCCACGATTGTGACAAGCCTGTCCAAACTTGCTCTTGTTTACCGCTGACTCGTGCCAATGGCATAAAGTATCTCGGAGTTCATCTTGATAGCACTCTCACTTGGTTTTCGCATATAGAAGCCGTGACTTGCCGTATACGTAGAGTTATACCCATCTTGAGAAAGTTGAGGAACTCAGCAGACCTGAAAACTCTAAGTATGGTATACTACGCTCTCGCACAATCTATTATATCATACTGCATCCCGGCTTGGGGTGGAGCAGGGGTGACACATCTTCTTAAACTTGAAAGGGCACAGAGAGCTGTTTTGAAAGTTATGACAAGGAAGCCCTTTCGATATCCCACGACTCAACTTTTCGCTGACTGTGAAGTTCTTACTGTCAGACAGCTCTATGTGCTCCACTCGATGCTGCGTAAGCATTCAACGCTTCCTTTCGATTGTACGGCGAACCGGTGTAGAACCTTCAGAGTCTGTCCTGCTGTCCCCCACAGAACTGCTCTTGCAGGAAGACAATATTATGTACGTAGTCCATGTTTGTACAGTAAAATAAATAAAATACTGAGTATTTATAAACTTGCATCAAGACAATTCAGAGTAACTCTTAAAAACTGGTTGCTAAAGCTAAATTATTATGAAACGGAGGACTTGCTGAGGGTTACGCGTTAGGTAAATATTTTTTACTTACCTGTTTATATTAAATAATGGGATCGTCCATGCAAAATGCATTGTGCATACACGCGCACCACATACATAAAACTCACACACCACACCACATAACACACACATACACACGTGAATCATACACTCAATCATACAATCAATACACAACTCACCCCTTGCAAATGTAAGAGATTGTAATTATTTACTGATCCAAGGATTTATATTGTAGAGTAAGGGCACACGTATATGTAATGTACCTAGTTAAATCATTGTATTTTTAATTATTGTTTATTATTTGAATTTTGTTTCTTTAAGTTAGTTAGTTAGTTTTCAATAATTGTTTGGCAATTTAGTTAAGATCAAAATGAGGAAGAATTAGCGCCTGTCACACAGTTTCACTAGAAACTAGTATCGGCGTTAATGATCCCTATCTTTAAATATAATAAAGCAACTTTAATTTATATTGAGTATTGATAAAGATAAATTGTACATTGTATATTGGTCAATAAAAATTATTATTATTATTTTTTATTATTAATTGTCTCGTTGTGGAAGGAACCAAGGAATTACGTGCGTACGTGATGTGAAAGCTTTTGGTGTGAGCCCTAACTTCGTGTATTATTCTATCAAACGCTATAAGGAGACAGGTTCTTTGCAAGATCGCCAAAGAAGTGGCGGCGACGCTCTGTTAGGACGCCTGCAAACATAAAAATCATCCGAGAGCGACTACGCCTGTAAATTCATTACATATCCCACTCACCGATGCACATAATCCTCGTAATGGTTCGGACAGTCGTAGCTCACCACCAGCACCAGTTGCTTCACATCCAGCCCCCTCGCCGCGACACTAGTGGCCACCTACAACTTCACTATGTAAACTCTGTAAATTCCTTACATATCCCACTCACCGATGCACATAATCCTCATAATGGTTCGGACAGTCGTAGTTCACCACCAGCACCAGTTGCTTCACATCCAGCCCCCTCGCCGCGACACTGGTGGCCACCAGCAACTTCACCTTGCCGTTCTTGAAGTCGATGATGGTTGAGTCCCTGTCGAATTGATCGATTCCTGTAACAGGCCGATGTTAATATACTCGTGGGACTATATGGGGGTTAAGTGGATAATCGATTTGGGAGGCGAAAAGAATAAGTGGCGAAAAGAATTAATGGCGAAAATGGGAAACGATTTAGGTCACTATTACGCTGTGTCTATGTGACAGGATGATTATAAAGTATTTTTGCGTATATTTTTTTTAATTTTGAATGGTTTTTATGTGTTTTATCGGAGTATGGTAACATTTAAAATTTTTGCTTTTCTAAAATTGTTTAGCATTTATCAAATTTAATTGAGATTTTTTTCACTGCTATTTTTATCAGTTACTGTAACTAAATTTTGATATTTAATATTTGATCGCCTCCCAAGACTGATTTCCTACAATTCGTGCTCGTTATCCTCTGTGCTACAAAGCTGAAAGAAAACAACTACATTAGTATGTTTTTGAAAATCATCTAAGTCAAAAAATCTAATTTAATCATATCACACAAATTAGAACGCAGACACGATATCGCGTAGTCAAACGGGTACCTGTAAAGACAACAGATCCTATTTACCAATTTCTAACACATTTTTTGATCCAAATATTTTAATTCACATATTTCTTTCTATTAACTTAGAACACATACCTCCATGCAAGCTCATGCATTGATAAGAGGCTTTCATGAGGTCTTTCAGAAGGCTGTCTGCATTTTCTTGTTTGTCCACGAAGACTATGATGCTGCCCATGGAACTGTAGATCCCGAGTAGCTCCAATAACTTGAAGAATTTGGCCTCGTCTTCTAAGACGGCGACATGTTGTTCCACGTCCTTGCAAACTATGCTGCGACCGCCAACCTAAGGATTTTCAGGTCGATTCTTAAGAGGCCTTACGTTTTTTTCTCCACCGAAACGCAGTTATCGTGATTTTTCATACTTTTCGACGTTCAATTACGAGAGAATGGTTAAATTTGTTCAAGTAAATATTAGCCTAAAGTATAGGAAATTTATTAATCTAATGAAGTGACAGAGAAAAAATCAGGTTATTTTCTTTTATTTTGTGTATTAACTGTTTTTTCACGTACCCTTTTCGCAGTTTAAAAATTATGGTCTTCTATGCCGTTCGATAGGTACTAAAGTGATAAACTTGAATTCAAATAAAAATATCTATTAAATTCTTCATACAGTGTTCCATTGAAGTGATAGAGAAAAATATACAAATATTTATTGTTTCATAACTAAAATAATTGAATAAAACGGTCGAAATATGTTAATAATCGTTCAACTTCATCGCGATGTTTGACATATTACAGATATTCCATAAACAATGATTTTAATATATATTATACATTAAAATATGGACAATCTAAATTGAAAATAAAAATATTGAATTAAAGTCATTATTAGGGTTCCGTACCTCAAAAGGAAAAAAAACGGAACCCTTATAGGATCACTTTGTTGTCCGTCCGTCCGTCCGTCTGTCAAGACCCTTTTTCTCAGGAACGCGTGGAGGTATGAAGCTGAAATTTATATCAATTACTCAGGTCTACTGTCCCTTGAAGCTGTGAAAAAATCAAACTTCTAAGCCAACACAATCAAAAGATACAGCCGTTTATGCCGCAAATTTTCGACACTTGCAAGGGAATCAAAACCTACAGGGTGCTTC
Source organism: Emmelina monodactyla (assembly GCA_916618145.1). Lineage (NCBI taxonomy): Eukaryota > Metazoa > Arthropoda > Insecta > Lepidoptera > Pterophoridae > Emmelina > Emmelina monodactyla. The sequence goes on from OU745319.1 coordinate 3,120,197, forward strand.
CCGTGAACTCAGAATCTTGAAATTTGGTACGAAGCAACGTCTTATAGCATAGATAAAGGAAAAATTACGAAAACCATAAATTTTTAGTTACATCACATAATATTTATTTTTTAATAATTTTAACCTTACTACCCATTTCCTCATAAACGCGTAGAGGTATTAAATTGAAATTCATACCAAATACTCAGGTCTATAATACCTTTAAGCTGTAACAAAATCAAACTTCTATGTCAACGCAATCAAAAGAAACAGCAATTTAAGCTGCATATTTTGAAACTCGCAAGTACTCGCAAGGGAATCAAAACCTAAAGGGTACTTCCAGTCGACCTAGAATCTTGAAATTTGGCATGAAGCAACGTTTTATAGCACACATAAAGGAAAAATTCCGAAAACCTTAAATTTTTAGTTACATTACAAAATATATATTTTTTAATAAATATAAACTTATTACTTTTTTCCTCATGAACGCGTAGAGCTATCAAGTTGAAAGTCATATCAAATACTTAGATCTAATTGCCTTTAACCCGTGAAAAAAAAAAAAACTAAGTCAACGCAAAAACGCAAAACACACGCACGGGAATTAAAACCTAAAGACCACTTCCCGTTGACATATAATCTCGAAATTTGGTAAGAAGCAATAGCTTACAGCACAGGTAACAGAAAAATTCCGAAAAGCTTAAAATTTTAAGTAGTTTTTGCAGGTTTGTGCGGAACCCTCGGTGCGCGAGTCCGACTCGCACTTGGCCGGTTTTTTATTTTTTAACAAATACTTTCATGAGCTCCTTATTACCAAGCGCATGAGCCGCGTGAAATCAGTCCCGGCCGAGGCCTTCAGGAGAGAGGACGTATCGCATCGTTTCCCGCGCGCCTGTTATGAATTCCGGCGTGCTTTTAAGTTATATGCGGCCTAACGTTGTTTGATACTTGGGTGAGCAAAGTAACAATTAATTAATGCATGTAACTGAACTATGATTGTCAGAAAATTAAGATAATTGTATTGTATTCAAAATAAATATTAATTAGCGTGTGCAATTATTTATTATATTGTATGTATTTAGTTTATGCTTTTTACTTCATTGAAGTTTTATGCTTGTAGGTATCAAATCAGAATAAGAATGGGCAATAAAAGAACAGAATTCAAGTTGAAAAAGAAAAAAGGGCAAATCTTGAATTTCTTAATCATGCAAGAGATATTAAAAGGTTAAAAAATAATCATACGGATAAGCAACCAGAAAATGCCACCAACACAAACAGTATTCAATTAAGTATGAAAATCGAAATAATAGAGAAAGATAAGGAGTTATGTAACGTCATGGAAAATAAACTGAAAAAAATCTACTTCGACTGTTTTCTCTCGACCTGAAACTATCGATTCGAGATTAGACCGGCAAATGGAAATAAAAGAGCCCGAATACATTTTAGAAGCAATCAAGAAAAGGGAAATGATTAAAAAACGAAAAGTTGACGAAGAAGAAGATAATAATATGTGAATTGTAATTGTGTCATTTTTTTAGTTTTTTTTTATGTTTGTTACACGTTATAAATTAATTAATCAATGCTATGTTTTATTTTCCCAATATTATTTCATTTAAAGACAAAAAGTATCCAAACTATCAAAAGATCAAAACCGTTAAATCGTACTAGACAACGACGGCTCCGAATTACGCAATGCACACACGCGTCCGAGTGCTGCTGCGTTTGTATGGGTGCGAGTCAAATACCTATTTTGACCCGTCTCGAAAAAACGTAAGGCCTCTTAAATTTTGTCGAAGTTTTTGCCTTGCTAGACAATTATAATCATAGGGTGTAATCCTACTAATGCTACTATTATTATAAACGTGAAAGTTTGTGAGGATGTATGGATGGATGTTTGTTACTCTTTCACGTTAAAACTACCGGACGGATTTGGATGAAACTTTACAATAATATAGGTTGTACATCAGAATAACACATAGGGTACTTTTTACCGCGGGAAAACTTCTCATTCCCACGGGAAACCGACTTCCACGCGAACAGAGTCGCTGGCGGCCAATAGTTTATCATAATAGCAATAATAATTTAAAAAAAAACTTTACTTATTAGGAAAAAACAGATTTTCACTGATGGTGCGTACAATGCGTTTAAAAATATGGACGACCACTTTTTCATATAAGTGAATAATTAAGGTAGAATCCACAACTCGGCATTCGCAATTAGGTATTGTACCTGGATTTCTATAGGTTTCTGCAATATTCTCCGAGCCAGTGCCTCCATCTGCCGCGGGAATGTCGCACTGAACATGACTGTCTGTCTGTCTGGACGAATGTTGTCTATGATCTTCATTACCTGATGATAAACATGTCAATTGATGAATGTTGTTTTACGACTGCAAGTTTAAATACCCAAAACAAAATGTCTAAGCACTTTTTATTCATCATTTAAGCCTTAAAAAATCATAATGGCCACTTTTAAACAGGGGTCTAAAACTGCGGTTCTTATAACTCAAGACACTAGATGTGCAACATTCAAGACACATGAAGCATTGTAGAATATTGTCGTTTATGCTTACTTGCTTACTTCTAAACCACAAAATACATACTAATTTGTGTATTTTAAATGACACAACGTCTAAAGCTTTTAATTCAGATCATCAAATATTTACATTCTACATACCTGCGGCTCAAACCCCATGTCAAACATCCTGTCAGCCTCATCAAGCACCACATACGTGACTCTCCGCAGGTTGGTGACTCTGCCCGAGTTGGCAGCCAACATGTCAATCATTCTGCCCGGAGTGCACACTATCATTTCTGCTCCACGCTTCAGTTCCGCAATCTGGGTGAATTATAAAGCCTTAGTTATGATTGAATTTTGATAAATATCTAATGCATGGATAAAAATGGCGTAAAATATAATAATAAAGTTTTAAAGAGAAAACAAATTAAATTTTAAGAAGCCATAGAAGTGGTGTTTTACTGAGTTTAGTCAACTTCTTTTTTTAGTAGGGCTGCTTATTTCTTACAATAAGTTTTTAACTCTTTTTTTATACCATGAGAGAGTAAATTATATTTTTGGAAAGTTAAGTATAGCATGCTATGAATCGACGCCATTATTTTCCATCTTGCATTAGTAAAATAACTCACCTGTTCAGATATCCCCGTACCACCGTAAACGCACACGACTCTCAACCCTAATGACTTGGCAAACTTTCTTATATCCTTTCCAATTTGCATGCACAGTTCTCTCGTTGGGGTCATTATAAGTGAGATTGGTCCGTCTGTATCTTCTAGGGCAGGCTGGTCTAGCACGTGACGGAACATTGGCAGAATGAAGGCAAGTGTCTTGCCGGAACCAGTTTTTGCTATGCCTATGAGATCTCTGAAAGATAAATAAACAATATATGCAATATGGAAACAATCACCAACCAAAAATCAATCAAAAATTAAAAACCTATAAATCCTACTATTATAAATGTGAAAGTTTGTGAGGATGTATGGATGGATGGATGGATGTTTGTTACTCTTTCACGTAAAAACTACTGGATGGATTTGGATGAAACTTTGCAGTAATATAGGTTATACATCAGAATAACACATAGGATACTTTTTACCGCGGGAAAACATCTCATTCCCACGGGAAACCGACTTCCACGCGAACGGAGTCGCGGGCGGCCACTAGTTACAAGATATAATTTGTTTAGTTTCTTTCAAAGCAAAAATTTTTTGAATGTAAAAGCTAGTTGCATTTACCTTCAGATCTTGAATTGATCCATCTTAAAATAATGTCTTTTACGTTTTTGGCTTAAGGCTTTATAAGAACAACTCTTTCTTACCTGCCACACATAATAGCGGGAATAGCTTGTGCCTGGATCGGCGTAGGTTTCTCAAAGCCCTGTCTCTTCAGTAAATCCATCTCTTTCTTACTGATCCCGCAGTGGGCCCATGACCGTATCGGCTTTGGACATCCTTTGCCTTTCACTCTGATACCTTCCAACTCTGTGCGGTAAGCTTCAACTTCTTCTGGAGTCATTCTGGCTAGTTCACTCACCTATAAGTTAAAATTTATTATAAACTTTGTTCTTCTTTAAAAGGACTTCATTCCTCTAAAAATCTGACTAGGAACGACTAATCAACTATGTTTCTGTAGTTAGCAAAAATTGTAAAACAAATTTAGACTTTATAACGTGAATCTAGTTACTTATTATTTGATGTCATTTTATTAATTAGTTAGTTTTAATCAATAACATCTTATAACCTTAGATATGTTATTTGCGTGTATAATGTGGTACTCGGAAAAGACCCTGGGGTGGCGACGTTATTATATTCGGTTTGACAAGGAAAAAGTGTCAATGCTTTTGATGGTTTTATATTGCGTAAAATGTTATTGGTTCAATTATTCAAATATTTCGAACTCCCCGCATGTAATAATAACAGTATCATATTAACGTAAACAGCTTCATTATTCTGAAGATATCTTTGTTATTTAAAACTTATATTCAACATTTATCTTACCTCAGTATAAAAAGATTTTCTAAACGGCATATACTGTAAAGAAGCATGGTCAACTTTCGCCAACTCTTTCTTCTGTTTGGAAGCAAGGTTCGCTGCTTGGTCCTTAATATCCTCCGTCTCTTCCTCCGATGAATATTCTAGACCGTCTTGATTCTGCTCAATAAGTTCTCCTAATTAACAAAAAATGTTGTTGTATGTGAGTTTTGAGTAATTTTTATCTAATACTAGCTTTTACCCGCGCGGCTTCGCACGCCTTAAATTTGGAGTAAAACTGCTTTCCCTGTACTATGTTATTATACATGTAAACCTTCCTCTTGAATCACTCTATCTATTAAAAAAAACCGCTTCAAAATCCGCTGCGTAGTTTTAAAGATTTAAGCATACAAAGGGACATAGGGACAGAAAAAGCGACTTTGTTTTATACTATGTAGTGATTAAACATAAACACTTCACTTGCCATACCACTCAACAAAGTAATTCATAATACTTAGGATTAACAAATACCTTTATTTTTAGTTTCAACTTTCTTCTTAGCAGTTCCAGTGAGGATTACAATCCCGGCGCCACCAGTAGTCGGCACGCTGATACCCCGAGACTGATCTATTTGGTTTACTTTGCGGACTTCCTGATAATAAAATAATAATAGGTTATATCATTGCAACTACCACTCGCTCTTCTGATAGCCGTAGAAAGGTACTTATCAAAAACTAGTGGCCGCCCGCGACACTGTTCGCGTGGTAGTCGGTTTCCCGTGGAAATGGGTAGTTTTCCCGCGGTAAAAATTACCCAATGTGTTATTCTGATGTATAATCTATATTACTGTAAAGTTTCATAAAATCCGTCCGGTAGTTTTTACGTGGAAGAGTAACAAACATCCATACATCCATACATACTCACAAACTTTCACGTTTATAATATTAGTGAGATAAAATACAATTGGTAGTGCGCGCACTACAAATAGTTTATATATTACTAGTTGCCGCTCGCGACTCCGTTCGCGTAGAAGTCGGTTTCCCGTGGGAATGCGAAGTTTTCCCGCGGTAAAAAGTAACCCTTATTCTTTCATACATATATTTTTGGTATCTAGAACCGTTTTCGCAGCGCACGCAACGAAAGCCCTTAAGGATGAAAAATTTTCCCCGTTTCTTTCATATTTTCCATTATTTCTTCGTTCCTCATAGTTGCAGCGTGATGTTATATAGCCTAAGGCCTGCCTCGATAAATGGTCTTTTCAACACAAAAATAATTTTTAAATTCAAACCAGTAGTTCCTGAGATTAGCGCGTTCAAACAAACAAACAAACAAACTCTTCAGCTTTATAATATTAGTATAGACTAGAGGCCGCTCGCGACTCCGTTCGCGTAGAAGTCGGTTCCCGTGGGAATGCGAAGTTTTCCCGCGGTAAAAAGTTCCCTGAATTCTTTCATACATATATTTTTGGTTTCTAGAACCGTTTTCGCAGCGCACGCAACGGAAGCCCTCAAGGATGAATAATTTTCCCCGTTTTTTTCCCATTTTCTATTATTTCTTCGCTGCTAATAGTTGCAGCGTGATGTTATATAGCCTAAAGCCTGCCTCGATAAATGGTCTATCCAACACAAAAAGAATTTTTAAATTCGAACCAGTAGTTCCTGAGATTATCGCGTTCAAACAAACAAACAAACAAACAAACAAACTCTTCAGCTTTATAATATTAGTATAGATTGATGTTACGCCTAATAGGACACTGAATTTGGCGATTGCGATGTGATAAGCAAAACAAAAAAAAATGCTTTTAAATGCCAAGTTTAGTTTTGTGTTGATTGATAGTTCAACATTGTGTTCAATAGAAAAGTTTAATATAAATGTTCTTTGCATCTAAAATCTACTTCCACTTGTCATGTTGGGTCAAGTATTAACAAGGTCTCTTTTGGCTTGGATAATCATTTTATACATACCTGTTGTACTTCCTGCATGTATGCATCTAGAGGATCAATTTCATCCTCTTCCTTCTTTTCTTCAGCTTTTTCTTTGGCCTCTCCATCTTCACCAGCTGTCATTAAAAAAGACTTTTTAATAAATCATTTTACGAAAAAATATTTATAGCAATGTCAAAGTAAAATTTTAATGAAACTTTTCATTGTAATCAAATTTTCTGTACAGTTTTGTGCTTCTTTTTTACTACCCTGGAAACAACACATTCCTAGTTTAATATGAATTAATCAATTACTATTCGAATTTTAAAACACAACTTACCTTCATCACCAGAATCATCTTCTAACGACCATTTCTTAGCTGATGGTAGCTGAATATTGCTGATAAGGCTTCCTTTTTGCACCTCCTTCTTAGCAGTCTCCAACTCTTTCTTTTTCCTCTCAGCACGCCAGCGTTCAATGCGGTCACGTCGCTTCTGCATCTCTGCTTCAAGACGGCACTGTTCCTCTTCCTAAAATTGGACATTATGCAATCAATTTCTTTATATAAAAACATAATAAGACAGCATTATGTAAGAATACATGTTCATACAAATGTTGGACATGTTGCTTGATTCACCCCTCATTAAAAGACACTAGGAGTGGCTTTTGAACATGAAAATTAGTGAATACATTATGCCTTGAATCAATTTGCATGCAAAAGTTATTTTTTTTCTATTTTGTAGGTTGATTCAATCTTACATAAAAACTGTTCAATCATGCAAAGCCAAAAAATGAATCTATATGAAACTTTTTAAACTTACCTTATCTGCAGATCCAATATCATAATCTGTTTCCTGTTTTGACCCTCTGTCTTTAGACTTGGATCTCTCTTTGTCTGGAGATCTCTTTCTGGAAGATTTGCTACTGGAACCATTTTTCCTATCATCTCTTTTATCACTGAAAACAATCATCAAAAATATTAATAATAGGTAATTAATAATAGTGATACACTTAAGTGACCTTCGAATAGGTTTGAGGTTGAGCTTACATTTCACACCTTTGCTTGAAATAAGAGTACCTAAAATTTTCTTTATTGTCTTTGTGGTCCAGTATAGTGATCACACATTGATTGTCTTTCAAGCAACAATTATGATTTGGGTAATTGGTTAACCCTTACAAATTATTGAGTAATGTGAAGCAGGTGTAGCAGAAGTAGTAATACAAGTCCAAGCAACACTTTACCTTTTAGGATTGATGGATATTGATCAATAACATACCTCTTGCGATCTCTGTCACGTTCACGATCCCTGTCCCTATCACGATCTCGATCCCTACTGCGATCTCTCTTAGAATCCCTTTCTCTGCTGCGACTTCGTTTCCGCTTAGACGACTTGATCCTATCGCGACTGCGGGACCTAGATCGTCTCCGCTTACGTTCTAGACTCACGGAGCGGCTATGAGACCGGCGTCTTTCGCGATCACGCCTGGGAAATATGAGAAAATGATAGTTTAAGGGACACAAGTAACCTACGCAACAGCACAACCGAGAGACCTCTGTCTGACATCACACCAAAATTGTAATACATACCCACTTCGCACCATGTCGGTTTAAGCTATCAACACTACAGTTACAGTTTCAATAGAAATCTATTGAAAATTAAGATAAAAATAAAAATTTACACTACACGACGCAAGCAGCAAAGCAAGCAAGAACAAACAGTGGTTTTTATTTGACATTGACAGATTAAGGTAACAATAGCGATAGGGTGGGCATTGGTCAATCAAATGATTTTTGTTGGTTTGGTACAAATACCTCAATCTTACCTCAATACGGGAAACCGTAATGTACGTAACTATTTAGGGCTACTCTACACAGAGATTTTTTACCGCGAGTTTTTTTTTCGCACCATTTATTTTCTAATGCAAGTATTTGCACAACGTTAAAAAAGGCCCCGCGTGGTAAAAAAAATGTTGCAACTGCAATTTGACCGATGCGATGCGATTTATTTTAGCAAATATTATCATTAAAGTATGAAACAGGTATTTTAAAAATCCACTGGACTTTTGATATTTAAAAAATGCTTAATGGCACAGTAATTTTGTAATTTAAGACAATTGTATTGTGTTTTTGTTGATATTACAATTAGTCTTGCGCATTATAGTTCACGACCGGGAGCGCTCATTTTAGTTCGCAGCTCTTTAACGAACTAGTTCGATCTTTTAGTTCGTTAGTTCACTACTTCAAGTCGCAAAAGACTTACTTGATATCTTGTTTAGTTGATGAACAGTTGAAAGTTTAAAAAAAGACAATACCTGTTTGTAAATAATCAACTTTTAATCTTTGAAATTAGAAGTTAGTAGGTACATATTAATTTGTTTTTATGTTTTAATGATGTCACAATAAAACTGTTATGGGGTAGGACCCACTTTAAAATAAATTTAGATATTCTCTAATACGGAGCCGAACGCCGTCGAACTAACGAACTAAGGAGCGACCGGTCTGCGAACTAGTTCGCGCAGTTCGTCTATAAAATCGCTCTTTCGAACTAGTTCGTTCACGAACTACACTCTAAGACTACACTAGACTAATTATAATGCTGCCATATTTGTTTCTACATAAAATTTTAAGGCACATTATTTTTATGTCGTGCCATGTCCATCAATCAGCTCATGACTCTGTGCTTCGCCGGCCGCGTTACTGACAATTTGTAAAATCGCATGCTTTTTTACCTGTAACTTATATTTTTTGATAAAATAAGTTTCTTTTAATAAATTCACTTATTATCTCGTATATTCTGGATCTGTCAAGTTTTGTTAGATACCTATAAAATGGCTGATGACGGCGAAAATGTAAGTCTCTTGTGTTACCGTGATATTGTAAACACTTTAATTGTTGTTTTTATTTCTTCTTATATTTTCCTTTTAGGTTTCCGTGATGACTGTTAAAGAGCCTCTTGATCTCATAAGGCTAAGCTTAGATGAGAGAATTTATGTTAAAATGAGGAATGAACGAGAATTGCGCGGTCGCCTTCATGTAAGTTTTATAGTTTCAAAATGTTTATTTTTTAACTTTAAATTACATACATACATAATAACTGAATAGGTGCTTGTTACAGGCTTATGATCAACATTTAAATATGGTTCTGGGAGATGCAGAAGAAACAATTACGACCGTCGAGATTGATGAGGAAACTTATGAAGAAGTGTACCGGACCACAAAAAGAAATATTCCTATGTTGTTTGTGAGAGGTGATGGAGTTATATTAGTTTCTCCACCTGTGAGAGTTGGTATGTAAAATAAGAAATAAATTAGGTTTAACATACATAAGATTTTATTTATTTATTACCCAATAGTTTTATTATAGACTCTTTTCTAAAAGTCTTATTTTTCTTAACAAGAAGTTCATCTTCATCCATAGGTTCTATGATGGCACCTGCCTTTGTTATTACACTTGGTTTAATCAATTTCTTGTGGGCAGTTTCTGGTACAAATGTGTTACCAATTGGTGCTCTAATAGAAGCCTCATAATCTTTGACACTAGAAAATGGGAATGGCACTTCAGCAACTTTATGGACAGTAAGTTTAGGGTTTTTAAATTCCTTGATGATAATATCCCCCTTGTTTTCATCTCGCCTTGGAATTTTTGGAGGAGCAGTCATAATGAATCTGTTTTTCCTACGCCGTGTTGGTTTTACACCTTTGCCACCCCAACTACCCCAGCCTGGTAGACTTAAATCAATATCTTGTGGTTTGTTTTTGTCTATTTCATCCTGCTTTTCTTGTCTAAAGCTAGCTACAACATCATCTTCTTCAAATACTTCCTCAATGTTAACCCTGGGTACCACTTGCTCATCATCATCATCAAGTTCATCTAGCTGATTGCTATCAACAACTGGTGTATTTAAAAACTTAGGTTTTATTTCCATAAACTTTGTTGGGTCAATATTAGATTCTGCACTTGGAGTTTCAGGTTCTTTAGCATTATTGAGCAAAGAAGCTGATATGCCAGTTGGTTGTTGAAGATTACTTTCATCTTTTGAAGATGTTTCAATAAGTTCCTCATCTATAATTGCTTTCACATTCTGATTTTTAAATGAATAGTATTCCAGATTCTTTTCTTGCTTTTCTTTGCTTACTTTAGGTCTGTCTGGTAGTTTAGATAGCTTTTCCATGCTCTGAAGTTGTTTTTTCATCCGGTTAATCTTTCTCTGAACTTTGTCAGCAACTTCATCTTCTAATGTTTCAAAAGCAGTATCTATTTTCTGTGTAGATTCTCCCTCTTTAACTTTTTCTTCATTCACTGTTTCAACTGTCCAAGTGGATGTAGCAACTAACTTTGAATGTTGTTTTTTGTTTCGATAATTCTTTGATTTCTGAGGGGATATTGTTTCAGATGATGTTTTTAGATTAACAGATTCATCTTCGTTAACTTCAGTGTCATTTAAGTCTCTAAGTTTCATAATGCTAGATTTTAGAGAACTCAGTTGACTGGTATCAATCTCCTGGGCATTGTTATCAGATTCAGAGTCACTGTCAACTTTGTGTTTTACTTCTTTTAAATACTTTTTATATCCAAAATCAAATTCACAATTGACATTAGATTTGTTTGCGTGTTTCATCATCCATGGGTTCATTGGGTCTTGTGCCAGTGCTATATTTGGGATCCCAGTATTTGCATCATCATCATCATCCTCAGAACTTGCATCATTATCTTGTGTTTTGTGAGTTAAATTTCTGCTCACCGCTAGCTGCTCAGCCAATTCCTGTCTCACCTATAAAAATAGAAAAACATTAATAATAAGGAACAAAAATTCTATAAAACATTAACTGAAATAATGCAAGACATATTTCATAAAAAACATACCTCTTTATCATATTTAGCTCGAACCAACTTGCTTTTGGCCCATTTTCCTGTGTTTTTATGTCTCAATGTATGCCTCTCCAAAGCGCGAACCTTCTCGAGAGCCTCTAGTTTTTTCAAAGCCTCTTCAGGATCCTTCTGCTGAAGTTCTTCAAATTCTTTTAACTGCTGTTTTAGCCTTTCTTTTTTCAGTACACTGGAAAATAATTATTTTTGTATAATAAAAATTGAATTTTATGAACTTCAGGATGTGTTGACAAAGATACCAACCGATGGAACTTTTTACTCTTGATTTTACTTTGTCTTTTAGCTTTTGATGCTGTGTAAGATTGTCTAGCTCTAATTTTTGCGAGATGTTGCCTATGTTCAACCATTTCCTCATAAGACATGGGGTAGACTGCCTCTTCTTCTTCCTCCTGCTCCGGTTCTGGTGGAGGATCAACTTCATCTAATTCTTTTTCCAAAGGGGATTTCAATACTAGTTTTGATAAGAAATCTTTTGTAGGTTGCAGTTTAGAAGGAACATTTTTCAATGGGAAAGATACAAAATCCACAGTTCTGTTTCTTGCCACAACTGGATCCCATCTGCCGACCTTTTTCTTAGTTTCTTCATAACCAGTAGCACGCTTTACTCTTTCTGCTTGAGGTTTCTCTAAAGGCTTTGGTAAAACCTTTGTGGTTTGCTGGCTTTTTTTCAACCTTTTACTTATCTGAACATTATGAGCTGTGTCTTCAAGTACCTTGACAACGTTGCTGATGTCGATTTTATTCTTCCTTTTTATTAAATTGAACTCTGAGTTTAGGTTAGTTGGTTCGCTGCGAGTTGGTTCAGTTATATGTTGTGTTTTATCCAACTTTGAAAGAGCATTGATTAAACAATCGTGTTCCGGAGCAACATAGTCTAATTCTTCGTTGTCTTCCATTGTATTTTAACTCAACAAAGGTAATAAATGTTGATAAAGTCCACACACGAACTCAAGACAAGAACAGCAATAAACATAACCTAAAAGTTTTAACGAACGTCATTTCGATCGATGGATGTCAGTCAATCAGTTCTGTCACTGTCACTAATCCGTGGGCATTTTTATGGGTGCGTTCCGAGCATCAAAGTAAAATAAAACAATCGCTTGATTTTTATGCTCGTGCTAGTTAAAGGGCTTATAATAAAATAAAAAAGAATTATAACATGTAATAAAACTTTCTCTGAGCCTAGGAACTATCTATATCGCGGGAAATTTAAAAAAAACTTACACTAGTATTCTTAAGTGCACATTAAGGGAAATTTAAACCACGATGACCGAGTGTTTTTTTTTAGCAAAGTTCTTTTGATGTAAAAAAAACAAGAGAATAATAGTGTTCCATTGCGATAGTATGTTCGCCACGTGTATGTCCATATTTTGGTAGAATGTTCTTATTTAGCTAAATACTTACTTTTTTAAGCATATAAAAAGTTAACTTACTAAAATAAAAAATAAAATTATTAAAAAAAAAAAAAAAAAAAAACCATTTCTAATAAATTCATGATCGCATACATCTGCCTTTCATTCTGCCTCCAACCTCCGTAGAAGCAAGAGCTCCAGCAACCCACTAAATTGGTGACCTCTGACTGAAGAAAATAAAATGGAAGACACAAAGAAAACCGACCAGGCTGAAGTGGCTACAGTCTCACTACAGGCGCGAATTCCACCGTTTTGGCGAGAAAACCCGAAACTTTGGTTCGCCCAGTTTGAAGTCGGGGTGGCAGCACAGAAGATCGGCGACGAACAAAAATACAACCTTGTCATTCCCGTCCTGGAACGCACCGACGTCGAGCAGATCAGCGACATCATTTTGAACCCGCCAGCTACTGGAAAATACGAGCTTCTGAAAAAGCGGCTTATTTCTGTATATCAAGAGTCCGAAGGTCGACAGCTGCAGAAATTTGCAGTTCGAATTCCTCAGCAAGCAAATCGAGAAGCTTACGTTAGAAATCGCCGAGCTACGCACGAGTACATCACGAAGATATCGCCATCCCTCTCGCACGCGCTCGCGTAATCGTTCCCGATCGCGCACACCCGCCGATGTCAACCGAAGGCCCAGAGATAAGGAATGGCAGTGCAAGTACCATTTTCGATACGGCGATAAAGCTAAACGTTGCGAGTCGCCGTGTTCAAGAAGGAAGCAGGAAAACTAAGACAAACATCGACCGTGGCGGGTGTCGATGTTCCCAGTTCAAGCCACCGCCTCTGCGTTTTCGACATTAATAGCCGAGAACGATTTCTTGTGGACACTGGAGCAGACATTTCAGTTCTGTCGGCGCGCAACAAATCAAGACTCAACACAGCTTCGACAAGTTATAAATTATACGCAGCCAACAACACACCGATACGTACCTACGGAGAGCGCACATTAGAACTCAACCTAGGCTTACGTCGTTCTTTCAAATGGACATTTATTGTGGCGGACGTCAAGACATCGATTATTGGAGCAGATTTCCTGAGAAAACACAATATACTGGTTGACCTGCACCGCCGCAAACTAATAGATACAATTTCGGATATAAACATCGACGCCATAACAATCAAGAATGAAGACCCGACGATTTTCATGGTTAACCGCAACCACAGTTACCATGATATCCTGTCAAAGTATCCAGATGTACTGCGGCCGATGTCACTCAAGTCTCCGTCGAAACACTCTGTTACGCATCACATCGAGACGTCAGGCCCACCCCTTTTTGCGAGGCCACGCCCACTTCCTCCTGACAAGTACAAAGCCGCAAAACTCGAGTTTGAGAAAATGTTGGAGATGGGAATATGCAAGCCTTCCAAGAGCTCGTGGGCTAGTCCGCTGCACGTCGTCAAAAAGAAGGATGGATCACTGCGCGTATGCGGCGACTACCGGCGGCTGAACGCGGTCACTGTACCCGACCGCTACCCGATACCACGAATTCAAGACTTCACATACCGCCTACACGAGAAAAGAATATTTTCAAAACTTGACATCAAGATGGCATATTTCTGGATACCTATCGAAAAGGCAGACGCACCGAAGACCGCAATCATCACCCCATTCGGCTTGTTCGAGTTTAATTGCATGACGTTTGGCTTACGTAACTCGGGTCAAACGTTTCAACGTTTCATGCATGAAGTACTTCGAGGACTAGACGATTTTGTTTTCTGCTACGTGGACGATCTACTGATTTATTCATCGGATCCAGAGGAACACAAGAAACATGTCGAACAAGTACTTCAACGCCTCAACCAGTATGGAATATCGCTCAACATCGACAAATGCGAGTTCGGCAAGGAAAACATTCAGTTTCTCGGATATGAAGTAACATCTGAAGGAATCAAGCCCACGGGGGAACGCATTCAAGCTATACTGAACTACCCGAAGCCACAGAATGTACAAGAGCTTAGAAGATTCCTCGGTATGGTCAATTTCTACCGCGACTGCCTACCGCATCAAGCAGAACATCAACAGGAGCTCAACAAATACCTACACAACAGCAAAAAGAACGATAAAACCGCAATAGAATGGACAACTGAAGCCGAGAAAGCTTTCGTCACGTGCCGTCAAAGCATTGCCGAAGCAACCACTCTTTCACACCCAGTCCCCGCAGCTCCATTATGTATGTTGACCGACGCTTCAGATCACAGCCTCGGCGCCGTTCTTCAACAAAAAGTGAACGGCGTATGGAAACCACTCGCTTTCTTCTCTAAAACGATGAGCGAGACACAGCGAAGATACAGCGTGTACGATCGCGAACTTCTTGCAATGTACACAGCTGTGAAGCACCTGAGAAGACTCATAGAAGGAAACGACGTTGTCATCTACACTGATCACAAGCCCCTGTCGTACGCGCTAAGTAAACCAGCGAACAGTAGCGACACACCGCGGCGAGAACGACAACTACACTTTTTGAGTCAGTTTTGTTCGAGTATCAAATACATCAACGGTGACCGCAACCAAGCTGCTGATGCCATGTCGCGCATAGAAGACATAGAATTCACCGCAAACTTTGACTTCGAGAAGCTATCGAGAGATCAAAACATAGATGAAGAATTGAAGAAACTTCGAGCAAATAGCACAAATTTACAATTTGCTATTATCAACATGCCAGGCGTTAACTCTGCGATTACCTGCGAGACTTCATCATCACATATTCGACCTTATCTACCGCCAGCTTATCGTCTTGCTGCCTTCAAAGCTCAACACGAGATAAGCCACCCAGGCGTCAGATCGATGAGGCGAATTATGGCATCCAAGTACTTCTGGCCAGCTATGAACAAGGACGTTGGAGTGTGGACACGAGCATGCATCGGTTGTCAACGTGCAAAAGTACATCGGCATGTAACCAGTCCCCTTGGCGAGTTCCAGCAGTCACAGAGGTTCGAACACATACATGTGGATATCGTCGGACCCCTACCAACATCAAATCAGTACCGGTATCTCGTCACAATTATCGACCGATTTACGAAGTGGCCCGAAGCTATCCCCACCACTGAAATAACAGCCGAAGTCGTCGCAAAAGCAATCTACGATGGGTGGATCTCGAGGTTTGGATGCCCGCTGCGCATGACAACAGACCAAGGCCGGCAATTCGAGTCATCACTAATCAACGCTCTCATGAAAAAGTTTGGCATCACACGCATCCGAACAACTGCTTATCATCCGCAAGCCAACGGGCAAGTTGAAAGATGGCACCGCACTCTGAAGGCCGCGCTTATGTCAAGAGGCGCACAGTCAACATGGAGCGACGAACTATCTGTCGTATTACTCGGACTTCGCACAGCACTACGCGACAACAACATTAGCCCAGCATTGATGACGTACGGATCAACTCTGAGAATGCCAGCAGATTTTTTTGTACCCGCAAAAACCAATGTTGAAGATGCCGCATTCGTACGCAGACTAACCGAAACGATGACGTCATACGCACCAGTTCCACGAAAAACTGCATCGAACCAGAACATTTTCGTCTACAAGGATTTACCTTCGTGCAGTCACGTCTTCATTCGCAACGATACAGTACGAAGTTCACTCACACCACCATACGACGGACCGTACGAAGTACTCGAGCGCAGCGACAAACACTACAAGATACAACTACCTCTGCGTACAGCGATCGTCTCCGTCGACAGACTTAAGCCGGCTTACATATTCAACGACGAGAAGCCGAGTGTTACTGCAACACCCAGAAACGTAGCGACTCCGATCCAGCCGCCAACATCACAACCTGCAGCCACGAAGGTACCTACAAACACGGGCGTGACGGTACCTACCTACGTGACAAGATACGGGCGGACAATAAAGAAGAACGTACGTTTCACTTGAAGGGGGGTTATGTGGTGACACATAGTTTGTAAATAATAGTTTTAATTTAGTTTTAATGTATATTTGTAAAATAAATATTATTTGTTGTAAGTTTATTTAGATAGGCTCCCTTTACGGTATTGCTCAAAGAGGGACATAACACGGGGCTCTCTTTACGGTATTGCTGACGTTCAGCTCATACCAAATTTTGTAACTATAAATAGGGTACCATTTCTAATAAATTCATGATCAGGGTACCATTTCTAATAAATTCATGATGGTCAACTCGGACGTTCAACTCACTCCCCGCTCCGTGCGCTCCTCGTGAGCGGTCGTGTCTCCCGCCCGCTCCCGCGCTCGCCCACGTGTGCTTGAGTCGCTCTCGTCGCGTTTGTTTGCAAGTGCAATTTTCATTGCGCTTGTGAGCTGTTTCATACAACTATAATATTGCACCCCGCGCGCCGCGTCGCGCCATCGCCGTGTTGTTAGCAAGTGCAATTTTCATTGCGCTTGTGAACTTGTTTCATACAACTATAATATTGCACCCAGCGCGCAAGTGCAATTTTCATTGCGCTTGCGAGCTAGTTTCAAGCAACAACTAATAATATTGCACCCAGCGTCCTGTGACGCCATCGATTGAAAATCGCCTTCAGCGTCGCACTTGGAAACCTACGGGTGATAACGAAGAGTGCGGAGGTCCCGCCCGAGACCTCGGTTTTCCCCTTCAGGGAACACCGCTTTCGGAAGCCTTCGGGACCACTGGCCTTGGGGGGTGCCCCTAGTCAACCCCGTCGAGCACGCACACGCTCACCCTCTCTCGGGCGCAAGACACTGAGGGAGGTACACGTTGCACACACCACACCATAGGTACACACCCCCCTGCCGTACACAAACCCTAGGCAGGGGGTTCTGGTTAGTTAGGCCGGGGCACTCCCACCCCGGCACGCATCGCTACCCGCAAAAATGCCGTCGATTTCGGATCGGCTGCGTCGCCTTGAGCGCTTTTTCGGGTTTGTTGTCGAAAGACAACCAGACCTGTTAAGAGAGTTTGAGAGGGCGCACCCGATCCCCGCGACCGCCGCGTCCCCCGCGATCTCCGCGTCCCCCGCGATCCCCGCGTCCCCCGCGATACCGCAAACGCTATCTCTGCCGGAGATAGAGTTCCCCCCGCTCCCACCGACCGCGCCGCTGACTTTCAGCGAGGCGCCCGCGTCCCCCGCGCCCTCCGCGTCACAAGACCGCCGCAATCGCCGCGTCCGCCGCGTTGAGGAATCGCGTTCGCGCTCACGCTCGCCCGCGCGCCTGTTGCCGGCAGATGAAGAGGCTTCCGAAGCCTCTTCAGCCGACAACCACTCAGATATGGAGGTACAATCGTGTGCCTCTAACACGGAATCAACACCGGACAACTCATCCGATGAGTTCGTCCCAGTCCCCGGCTCACGCAAAAAGCGTCGCAGCCGCAAGGCCAAAGAGGACCGAGCCTCCAAGGCCATCAGGGTCTCGGGCACCGCCGCCCAGCCCTCTCAACCGGAGACCTCCTCCGCAACCCCATCCGCGTCCCCGTCCGCTTCTGCCGCAGTTGCGTCGACGTCGACGCAACAACCGGCCGGCCCCAAAACTCGAACCCCGCCGCCTGTCTTCATCCAAGACAAGGCCGCGTGGGTAAACGCCTCCAAATACCTCGACAGCAGAGGTATCAGGTATTCGACGGCGCGAAATACCTCTCAAGGTATTCGCGTACAATTATGCACCCCCGAAGGTTTCCGTGCCTTTACAGGAAACCTACGAAATAACCAGATTAGCTTCCACACGTACGCCCTGGAAGAAGAGAAGCAGCTCCGCGTAGTCATTCGTGGACTGCCCAAGGACATCCCCTTGGATTATATTAAAGAGGACCTTCTGTCCCAAAATCTACCGGTGCGCGAGGTGCACCGTATGAAAAATCAGCGCACGGGCGCAGAACTTAATCTGGCACTGGTAGTGCTGGATAAAACCCCCGCCGGCAAGGCAATCTTTAACATAAGCCGGGTGTGCCAGCTTTCCGGCATCACCATAGAGACCCCTCACAAAAGGGGTATGCCCGGGCAGTGCCACCGCTGCCAGCTATACGGGCACTCAGCGCGCAACTGCTATGCGCGTCCCAGGTGCGTCAAGTGCCTGGGCGACCATGGCACGCCCGACTGCCCTCGTCGTTCTCGTGAGAACGAAACTGCTCCAGTGCAGTGCGTTCTGTGCGAACAAGACGGCCACCCGGCCAGTTACCGAGGCTGCTCAAAAGCACCTCGTCGCAACCGTCGGGTTGCTAGGCGCCTCCCGTCTTCTGGCGCCTCTGCGGCTGTCAGAGCCGCACAGCGCCCTGTGGAACTTAGGCCTCCACCCCCACCCGCCACTTCAGCATGGGCTTCCCGCCCTGCCCCCTCAAAGGAGCCAGCCCCAACTCCATCTCGGGCTGTGCCACCACCGACCACATCGAGGGCCTCCCCCTCGACAGATCTCCAGCAACCCATTGCTCCCCCTCCTGGGTTCCCCAACAGGCCCGCACCTGTAGTGGAGGCGCCTTATCCCCCCATCTTCACATCGCACGCTCAGTACGTGCAATTTATTCAGCACTGCCAAGCACAGATGCCACAAATGATTGATAGTTTCTTCCGCGTAACCCTTAATGGATAACACTCCATCACGAATCCAACCGCGTGCCCTGACTGTCGGCTCTTTCAACGCTAATTGCCTCAAAAACACACCGAGAGACGAACTTCACGAGTTCCTTCGAACTCATGAAATAGACATCTTACTAGTGCAGGAGACCTTCCTAAAGCCCTCCGACCGCACCCCTAAGATAGCGAACTATTCCATTGTTCGAAATGACAGACTGAGATCTTCGAAAGGAGGCACCCTCATCTATTACAAACGGTCCCTGCACTGCATGCCCATTGACCCTCCCCCTTCTCTAATCAACTTAGAAGTCTCATGTTGCCGTATTGCGATGACGGGCCATCAGCCTATCGTCATAGTTTCTGTTTACAAGCCCCCCGACATTGAAGTTCACAGAAGTGACATTCAAACCCTGTTAAGGTTAGGTAATTCAGTCATATTAGCGGGAGATTTCAACAGCAAACATAGCAGTTGGAACTCCCGAACTCCCAACACTAACGGCAACCAACTAGAGCGAATAGTTTCCTCTCTAAATGTAGATATTGTAGCCCCTACTGACGTGACGCACTACCCTCTCAATCTGAGCCACAGACCGGACGTACTAGACATAGCTATCTTGAAAAACGTAACCCTCGGGTTGCGTTCGATAGAAGTTGTGTACGAACTGACGTCGGACCACCTGCCCGTTATCATGCAACTCGGCTCCACTCACGACCGGGTCCCTCTGACCAGAACGGTCGTGGACTGGAGGAGGCTAGAGGAAGCCCTTAAGGCGACCGATCCCCCCGCGCTTGATCTCACCGACCTGACTACTGACGCAACAAACACCGCGATCGAAGTCCTGACCGACCACCTCCGCAGTACCATCCGCGAATGCTCTAGACAGGTGACAGCGGCGAACGACCGTCGCTGGCACCTGCCTGACGACATCAAGGAGTTGATCAGGACCAAGAATGCCGCCAATAGGGCCTATTGTTCCGCTCCCTCCGAAGAGAACCGCATACGCTTGCGGCGACTCCAACGCGAAGTAAAGTCTCGCATCAAAGAATTACGCGACAACTCGTGGGACAGCCTGCTGCAGGGGATCACGCCATCGCACCAAGCCTATTGGAAGCTGGCGCGATCCCTGAAGGCAGACACTGTCGCCACGATGCCTCCGCTGGTCCGACACAACCAACCTGACGCATTCGGTGATGACGAAAAGGCAAACTGCCTAGCCGACAGTCTCGAGCAACAGTGCACCGTCAGCACTGTAGCAGTCGATCCGACTCATGTGTCCGCCGTGGACGATGAGGTCGACTGTCGTATCCGCGCCGCGCCCACCGAACAGACCGAACCGACAAACGTCGAAGAGGTCGTGGACATTATCAAGGGTCTCAAAGAGAGAAAATCCGCCGGGTCAGACGGCATCTCGAACAGGGTTATCAAAATCCTGCCTCTCGCTATCATTCAGTTGATGGTTGTCATCTTCAATGCAGCCATCAAAAGTCATTCATTCCCCCGTCCGTGGAAACACGCTACCGTAATCGGTATCCGCAAACCAGGCAAGCCGGCCTCCGATCCCTCTAGTTATAGACCCATCAGCCTCCTCAGCTGCATGGGGAAGATCTACGAACGCATACTCAACAACAGACTATTAGCTGTAGTGTCCGCTAAAAACCTGCTCCCGGACGAGCAGTTTGGCTTCAGAGCCCGCCACTCCTGCGTGCAACAGGTGCTCCGCATCACGGAGTACATGCACCACAACCTCGGTAGGACCCGACCGTTCGGAACCGCCGCTCTATTCCTCGACGTTGCGAAAGCGTTCGACACAGTCTGGCACAACGGCTTGTTGTACAAGCTGTTCAACTTCGGAGTGCCAGACAGTCTCGTGCACATCTTGCGAGACTTTCTCACCGATCGAAGCTTCCAATACAGAGTGGAAGGAGCGTTGTCGACCTCCCGCCCCATCAGGGCCGGCGTCCCTCAGGGCGCCGTCCTCTCCCCCATTCTATTCTCGCTATACACCAGCGACATTCCCCGCCGCGGACCGGCCCGATTGGCTCTGTTTGCCGACGACACCGCGATCTACTACGCGCATCCTAACATGCAGACGTTACGCTGTCGCCTCCAACAAGGAATCGACGCCCTAGGCGCCTGGTTCCGGAAGTGGAGAGTCGGTATTAACCCGCATAAAAGTGCAGCAATGTACTTTGATACGAGTTACCCGAGACGGCGCAGACGACTCAACATGCTGCGTCGGCAACTGGAGCTCTTTGGGCAACCGTTGCCGTGGCAAAACTCCGTTAAATACTTAGGTATTACCCTTGATAGTGCCCTGACCTTTCGTAAACACATCAAAACAGTCCGCGACCGCGCCGCGTTCGTTCTCGGCCGTCTGCACCACCTCATATGCAAGCGCAGCAAGATGTCGCTTAGAAATAAGCGTACACTCTACCTGGCTTGCATACGACCGATCATGACCTACGGAAGCGTCGTATTCGCGCATTCCAATAAGATCTCTCTGAACAGACTTCAAGTCATTCAAAACCGTTTCTTGCGCAAAGCGACCGCCGCTCCGTGGTTCATGCGCAACGTGGACTTGCATCGGGACTTCGAGCTCCCGACTGTAAGTTCATGAAAGATGCGTCTCGTCGCTTCTTCGACAATGCACCTCACCATCCTAACCCGCTCGTGGTTAACTCGGCAGCTTACACTGCAAATCCCGATGCAACTCCCTGCTACAGACGACCGAGAAACGTCCTCCTCGACCCCGACGACGCCATCACGTTGGCGAACGAGCGATCCGACCGCGCAAATAATAACAACAATAGCGATAACAGAAGCACACACCCACACAATTACCGCCGCACCCGCCGGCGGGCGCGGCTTTCACTGTCACGACGGCGACCTAGGCTTGTTCCTGGTCGTTCGCCTGATGACAATTCCCACCTGACCCCCGCTGAGTTTATTGCTGGCTCTTCTCAGAGAGGGGCCCCTTACGAACCAGTGTAGTGAAAAAGATAGCAACGCCCAAGCCGAGGCTCGTACCCACTCGGGGTGCCCTTAGGCAGTTGCATCGTAGGAGTAGGGTTTTCCAACTCGGCTGAGCGCCTTTAGCGCTCGCCCCCAAGCCCGGTGAAGCTGTGAAGGCCGTCAAGGGGCCAACAGCAAACAACAGTCCGAAAAAAAAATAAAATAAATTCATGATCGCATACATCTGCCTTTCATTCTGCCTCCAACCTCCGTAGAAGCAAGAGCTCCAGCAACCCACTAAACGTCGACCAGCAATGATTTTAATGTTACTTCAAAGATTTGCGTGATCATTGCCCTGAATTAAACTAATGTTATAACAATTTGAATATTTTTGCCGTTTTTATGTGTGACCGACAGATATTACAGTAAGATTTTTTTAGTTTAGAGTGTGTTCAGAATCGCGGCCACTATCTCAAATACCTAGTAGGTTTCAGTAGCTCCTAAAATATTTTTATTTACTTTTTTTGTTTTAAATTGTTTATTTATTTATTTATTTACACTTTATGTACAACTGTGTGAACAAGAAAGAAGTTAAAAATTTAAAAAAATATATTAAGAACATATCTATACTAATATAATAAAGCTGAAGAGTTTGTTTGTTTGTTTGTTTGTTTGTTTGAACGCTCTAATCTCAGGAACTACTGGTTCGAATTTTAAAATTCTTTTTGTGTTGAATAGACCATTTATCGAGGCAGGCTTTAGGCTATATTACATCACGCTGCAACTATAAAGAGCGAAGAAATAATGGAAAATGTGAAAAAAACGGGGAAAATTATTCATCCTTGAGGGCTTCCTTTGCGTGCTCTGCGAAAATAGTTCTGGATACCAAAAATATATGTATACAAGAATTAAGGGAACTTTTTACCGCGGGAAAACTTCGCATTCCCACGGGAAACCGACTTCTACGCGAACGGAGTCGCGAGCAGCCACTAGTGTATTATACAAAGGGTACTTATCCCTTAATTAAAGGTATCTCTTCCAGCAGCCCTCTAATTCAGTCTGCTCAATCATTTTATTAAGTATCTATTGGTTTAGGAATGCAAATTCTCAATTTTAAATATTTGATATACTTAAATAAATACACTCATCACGTATAAAAGCATGTTTATTATAGAAATTCCTAATTAAAATTCATGTTAAATTGATGTCAAAGTGGTTAAAAATATCAAAATTAATAGATAAACACAGTAAAATAATACAAACAAAGAGAATACAAATGTATGTCCTAACTAAGAATTATACCATAAAAAAACAGATACAACATGATGCAGGTACGTGACTATCTTCACAAGAAATATTTATGTGCTCATTAGTCATGAGCTGGTAGATTTATTTAATGAAATTGAATCAACTGTAGTACAAGTTAAAATTATTTTTATACATACATCGTTACCTTCACAGAAGATATACTTACTTACGTCTTTGTTATTGTACTATACAGTTTCTTAATAAATTTACTTACTACCACTCAAAGTCGAGTTTCTGATAGACATGACATTTAATTGCATACATTTTTTCTTGGTATCTGTTCTGCACATCTGTAGAGGACAAGTTCCATAAAGCGCTTTTCAAACCATGAAGCTCATTAAAACTGTAAAATTTACATAGCTAGCATATGGTTAGCTAGTACCAGACAGTTGATTTACGTAATTACTTAATAATCTTTAGATATGTAATGTAATAATTGTAATGGAAGATTCAAAACAACACTATTTGTGCTAGATAATATTACAGGGATGATTAGTAAGTAAGATTTTAAATTTAAAGCAAAAAATTACCAATCAGCTCGTATTCAATTTTTTTTGTACTATGCCGTTGGTTTAAAAAGCTCATTTGACAGATTGTCCCGTCTGTATGTGGTTATTCCGCAGTGTCCGCACTGGATTCATCAGTGGGCGGCTGATTCTCTTGGTTTCCACGACCTGCTGAGCTTCTACGTTTGAATTCCAGGCGGTTGCGGTAGAGTTTGCTCTCGTCGGTGCACTTTATGGTGATGATGTTCCTAAACAATGATATAAAGCTTGAAGTATACCTATTTTCCATAGGGTATTTTTTTTAACTTTTACAGATTGAAAGTAGGTATTTGGTTTAGTTTGCCTATCCTATTAATGTTATAAACGTGAAAAGTTTAGTATGGATGGATGTTTGTTACTCTTTCACGTAAAAACTACTGGACGGATTTTGATGAAACTTTATAGTAGGTAATATAGGTTATATCACAATAACACATAGGGTACTTTTTACTGCGGGAAAACGCGAACGGAGCGGAGTCGCGAGCGGACACTAGTTATTAATATATTTAACCTTAATCACTACAAAAATTTCGACCTCAGCTGTATTCAGAGTTATGATGCGCATAGGGTCCCGGGTTTTTTTTTTTTTTTTTTAATAATAATAATAATTTATTTAAAAGCCATTACAGAGATTCTTAATAATAACCTAAAATATGTACATTAAAAATAAGCTTTTATGTAAGTACATAAAGAGTGTCCCCTGACTTTCACGCTAGGATACCCTGTGATGTGAAAGTCAGTGGCATCGTGCTGAGTATACAATGCTAGGTTCACGATAGGATGAGCATGACAAAATCCATACAAATGACTTAAAAATAATATAAAAGTAAAAAAAAAGAAAGTATAAAGGGAATAAAACACAATAAATGGAGAAAAATCAAAACAAATCAAAAAAGAAAAACAAAGTTAATAAGATGTGCAAGTTCATTATAGCATATGAGAGTTGTATGTCCATGGGTAAGAATAATATACACACATAAATATATACATAATATATATAAATACTTATACACACATAGATTTATAAATATCACACAAGTAGTAATTCTGTTTCTTCGTAGTCTAGACCCAGTAGCCACTTTTTAATTTGACTTCTGTAGTCAAACTTGTTGCACTTGACTATAATGTTATTGTGAGTTTTATTTATTTTATTACACAACTTAGAGCTGAGATGCATATATTGTTTCCTAGCAAATGTAGTATTTGTTGATGTAATGGGACATACTGGTTTTGGTCTCCTGCGCAACATGCCATCGTAATTCGGCTTAATTGTACTGTGACGGCGCAAAGTAGATCTAAGTACGTACATTTTCCGCACAGTAAGTACCTCGGCGTCTTTATATAAGAGGCGTGTCGGATATCTGTAAGGTTTACAGTGCAGTACCTTGAGGACGGCTCTTTGAGACCTCTCTAGGTTTAAGAAATATGTTTTGGAAGCTCCCCCCCAAACTGGTATGCAGTAATTAAGTATGGATTCACAGAGTGCTGTGTACACTAATTTAAGTGTTTTGGCCTTGGAAGACTGTCTCAATTTCTTAAAAATAAATATTAACTTCCTAACGCGACTTGCTAATAATTGTAAATGTGAGTACCAATTGAGACAGTTGTCAAGAAGGACTCCCAAATACTTAATTTTTTCCACTCTATTCAACCAAGGACAGTTACAGGCACATTTGTGTGCTCGTATTGTTATTGATCCAGGCTCAGGGTGCGAAGATGGTCTCGGCGCTAATGTAATAAATTGAGTTTTTTCTATGTTTAGTGTTAACAAATTAGCACTGAGCCATGATTGTACCAACACAAATGATTTTTCTGCGGAGGCACAACACTCAGCCCAGTTCTTGCCCGTAACTAAAATAGCAGTGTCGTCAGCGTATGCAAAAACTTTTGAATTGGGTAAATTCAAATTGCACAGCTCGTTAACATAAATCTGGAAGAGCGTAGGTCCGAGGATACTTCCTTGTGGAATGCCGTATTCCAGAAGTTGGGGATGACTGATGTGTTTGTCAATCTGCGTACGTTGAAAACGGTTAGAGAGATAATCCCTGAAAATATCCAGCACAATACCTCTTACCCCAACGTGTTCTAGCTTCCTTAAGAGGAGAGGGATAGAGACAGTGTCAAAGGCTTTTGATAGGTCTAGAAAGATACTCAGACACTTCTGCTTACTATCAATCATTTGAACAGCTTGGTCCGTAAGAGCAAGAACTGCATCTTCAGTGGACAACCCTTTTCTAAAACCGTATTGTTTAGTAGAGATTAGTTGATTCGCTTCCAAATAATTAACAAGTGCTTTGTTGAGAATCTTTTCAAGAATCTTTGATAAAATAGGCAATACGGATATAGGCCTATAGTTATAGACACTGTCTCTATCTCCTCCTTTATGTATTGGGTGTATTATGGCTATCTTCAGTGCATCGGGGAATTTACCTGACCGAACTGCGAGATTACAGATGTAGGTGATAACAGGCACTAATGTGCGTTTTGCCATTTTAAAAATAGTTGTTGGTATTCCATCCCAGCCCACTGCACAATCTCCGCGTAAGTTTGCAATTATGCTTTCGACTTCAAACTCACCTACCTCAAGCATGACCATAGAGTTTCGAGGGTTAACCTTAGTAGTTATCTGAGTGGGCAAAGATGAAACATTATGAGACCGTATTATTTCAGTGGCCAGATTCTTACCGACGGTAACGAAATAGTTATTTACAACGTCAAGAGACTGTTCGGGACTTGTAAAGTTATTAATTAACTCAAATGGAGGCGATCTCAATTTGTTGGTGTATGTCAATTTCTTAATGATTTCCCATGTTTTTTTCGGGCTATCTTTCGCTTTTTCAAACTCTGCTCTCTCATAGTCTCGCTTTAGACGCTTTAGAAGGTCATTACAGAAGTTTCGATACCGCCTGTAGGTAACCGCTAATATATAATTGTCCGAGTTAAGTTTTGCTCTTTTATGCATTAGGTCACGGTTTCGCATACACTTCAATAAGCCTGCGGTTATCCATGGCTTAAGTGTGCGCTGTTTACTGGGTACTCTATAACTTACAGTGTGGGTCTTCATCACGTGTCTAAGAATTTCAAGAAAATTGTTCGTCGCTTCGTTAGCGTCATTTGAGCACAGTACAGAAGAAAAATCACTTTTTTCTATTTCCGCCACAGCTGCGCATAGGTCGGTACGACTGCTAACACGAGTAACTTGACGCTTATGCTTGTAGTAGAGGGAAAGAGAGAGAGCAACCGCCGCATGGTCCGTTATTGAAGATTCCAATACCACAGTTGTGGCTGGGTGGGTAGTTTTTAGGATGATATGGTCCAAGCAGGTATTTTTTCTAGTAGGAAGTGTATGTGCTGGTATCAGGCCATGTGAAGCTATCAGATTTAGGTATTCATTTGAGTTTAAATCGATATTATTCTCTTTAATATCGATATTTAGGTCACCGATAATAGTGACATTATTGTGTGCCGATAGGCTGCTTAATATATTGTTTAGTCCATCAAAAAGTTATTAAGGTTTTTGTACGAGGGAGATCTATAGATGGCGACTATGGCCAATTTGTGCGGGATTATAAACACTAAACAATTGCAGTCATCGATTGACGGCTCATAAACAGTTCCCTGCATTGTATTTTTGACATAAATTACTAAACCTTCGTTTTGGTTTCTGTTAGTATTTGTAGAGTGTGACGTATAGCCATCAAGAATAGGTAATGTTGGGCTGTTAAGTAGCCAACATTCCGTTAGTATCAATACATCTATATCGACAGCCACAGTACTCAGAAGTGTTAAAAAATCATCAAAGTTTTTATTGATGCTTCTGATATTCATTTGCAGGATTTTCAAAGAATGCGGGTGGAGAAATTTATGACAGTCCTTACGTCCTTTACGTGCGCACAAGTACATACGTGAAACATTTATATTATCTATATCTGTGTGAAGCTCCGTTATATTAGCCATTAATAAATAATGTTTTGTATATATATGGATGTTGGACAGTGTGTGCACATAATAAATTTGTTATGCAGATCAAATAGAAGAAAATAAATACATAATGTTGATTATGAACTCGCTTTAACTTAATGATTGTGTTTAGGGCTACGTTTAATAATAAATTAGTTACATTACTATTTCTATTGTATAGTAAAGTATGTTTAAGTATAATCAATATAAAAATAAAAATAATTGAGTAGTTAAAATAATTTAATACTATGAAGAAAGTTTTAATAAGATCAGATTCTAGTCTCTTTGCTTGGGTGATGTTTGGTAGTGATTGCTCAGATTTAACTAATATCTGTTGGGAGCCCGTATCCTTTCGCAGAAATATGTTTCCGTTTGATACCCAGCAGAACTTAAAGTTGTTTTCTTTAGCAAATTCTTGGGCACGAAATAATATTTTTTTCGTGGTTACAGGTAAGTATTCAGCCACATACCTATATTGGTTGACGGCCATCACCCAGACCGATAGTTTGAGTATTTAATTTTTCAGCCTTAACCTTTTCCTTGTTGAATACTTTGCAGGCGACGAGGAAAGAGTTCTTATCAATCACCCGATTAAACTCCGCGACAATGATTTTATTTCCCGATTTGCTAGGTATACATCTAACATCCCGCAAGTCAGATAGCGAGACATTTATTAAGCCTCATTTACACGATACCATTTTCTTGCACGATCAATAGCAATAAGAGCTCATTTACACG
Organism: Emmelina monodactyla; assembly: GCA_916618145.1. Lineage (NCBI taxonomy): Eukaryota > Metazoa > Arthropoda > Insecta > Lepidoptera > Pterophoridae > Emmelina > Emmelina monodactyla. Next base: position 3,148,900 of record OU745319.1, read on the forward strand.
ATACCATTTTCTTGCACGTTCAATAGCAATAATTGAATACAATAGTGGAAGCGCAATATTTGCAATCAATAATTGTAAGCAACTGTTTACACGTTGATATTATTTATAAAGTTGAACGCCATTATTGAATGCAAATCTTGAAAAGAAATAATTGCCAGCGTGTTTTGTTTACATTGATACCATAATGGTAAGGAGATTATCGCTTTCAAGAATTGTCTTGTCTAAACATCGACTTGTACGTTCCTGTTCCATTTACTGGCACGTTGCTTCAAGAATTGACCGTATTTGCTCAGACGAATATTTTCATTCAAGTTTTGGACGTCTTCGGATAAAATGACTATCAAAGTCAAGTGACAAACCTATTGAATACAAGTATTGCACAAGAAAATATTGTATGTACAGTTTAAACTGAGAACATTCTTGAATGCAAAACTTGCCTAGTAGAGAAAGAATATGGCATGTTGTTTATACGCTGCAATTCAAGTATTGCTTCGACATAATTGTACGCTACAGGCAAGAAAATGGTATCGTGTAAATGAGGCTTAATTGAATACAATAGTGGAAGCGCAATATTTGCATTTCAATAATTGTAAGCAACTGTTTACACGTTGATATTATTTATAAAGTTGAACGCCATTATTGAATGCAAATCTTGAAAAGAAATAATTGCCAGCGTGTTTTGTTTACATTGATACAATAATGGTAAGGAGATTATCGCTTTCAAGAATTGTCTTGTCTAAACATCGACTTGAACGTTCCTGTTCCATTTACTGGCACGTTGCTTCAAGAATTGACCGTATTTGCTCAGACGAATATTTTCATTCAAGTGTTTGACGTCTTCGGATAAAATGACTATCAAAGTCAAGTGAGAAAACTTTTGAATACAAGTATTGCACAAGAAAATATTGTATGTACAGTTTAAACCGAGAACATTCTTGAATGCAAAACTTGCCTAGTAGAGAAAGAATATGGCATGTTGTTTATACGCTGCAATTCAAGTATTGCTTCTACGTAATTGTACGCTACAGGCAAGAAAATGGTATCGTGTAAATGAGGCTTTCACTACTGAGCCAATTCTTGATATGATATTTGATTAACTCCGTAGGTGTTTCCTTATCTCGAAGTGGGACATTCCTTATTTCTACGCAAGCGTTACGGGAGCCTTGCTGGAGGTGCTTTATTTTGGTTTCCAGACCTAATATATAGTTTTTGAGGTCGGTGTGTTCTTTTTCCATAGTTATAACTTTATGAGAAATCTCCTCGTATTGTAAATTTATGAAATTCATAGAACTTTGCAGTTCATCGACCGATTTCTTTATTTGTTCATTCTTCGATTTTATACTGTTCATTTCTGTGGCAAGGGTGGCAAGAATGGAGTTTTGTTTGTCCATAAGTTTATTGATTGAGTCATTTTGTTTGGTGTTCCAGTTTGAAAACATTTCTGATAACTCATCTTTTAGTTCGCGTTTAAATTTGTCGAAAGCGCTATCTCCCGGTGAGAACTCGCTACGAGGTCGTTTACCCCTTGATGTTACGTTCCCGCGAATTACTTCGGTATCAGAGTGTGCACAGTCTGTTGTAGTGGTTCGCGACGGAGAACGCTGAACGCGGGGCATTTTAAAGTCAAAGACGTACGCAGCGCCGGCGCACGGGAACTGTGTAGTGCGCGAAGCAAACGTAGGGTGACTCACGCACGCAGCGCGCGCAAGCAATCGACACTTTCGTCGAGGCCGGCTACGCGCCGAGTGTCCGAGTGGTAACGCACGCCTGCAGCGAATCGGGATGCGGTGGTTCAAACCCAGCCCCAACAATCAATGGCAAGACTCACAAAATAGTATTGTCTCTCTCAGCGACTGCCCACTGGGCGTTTACACTTGATTTAAATACTGTAAGTGGGACAAGGAATTCAAATTTACACTGACAGCCAATCACAAATTAATATTTCGATTTAACACAAAAATCTCTTAAGACAAACGACAGCACGTCCGCTCACGGCTGGTGCCACCCGATGACGTCATGGTTTGATTCCTAGATTAGGCTTATTTAGTCTTGTCTTATCCTAATTGACTCAGTGTTCCCCTAATCTAAAGGTATCTGTAGTTTATAGCTGTTACGGTTCATGGTAGTTAATCTGGAGGTATATTTTTTTTTATACAACTTTCTACAATTCTTAACATACTCGTACCAAGCAAGGATTAAAACATTGCCCATCTACTCACCTCACCAATCGTGGAGCAACGCCGCACCTCTCCGTCACAAGGACCACGATGTCGTTGACCAACTTCGGATCCAGGCGTTTCTTCGGCGGTTTGTCGAGAAAAGCGGGCGACTGCTTGCCTGTGAGGGAGTGTGTTGCTAATATTCTGGAAAAATATATAGGTGATGGTTAACCAAGTTGTTACACGGGGTTTATTAAGTACTATTTTGCTTCTCATTGAGCTATTACTAGAATTGCGACGTCTTTAATTAATTCTTCATTAAGATACGTGGACTACGGCTGTAAGTAGTGAGTGTACGGTTATAAGTTGGTAGTAGGCGATGTAGGCAATATCTACCCTTCATGGATATATTTGAGTGACCCAAAATATATTTTCTATAACTTACTTGCGCGGAAAAATTGCTTGTAGCAAAACACGAGTTGCATGAGTGTACGAAGTCCAATCTATTTCCCTCAATAACCTCTCTGGAACTCTGGCATGACCGGATCCAATCGGAACCTGTTGAATTTAAAACTGTTTAGTATCTATATAAAAGTACCGTTCTGTTATATGTCCACACAATATACTGGGGAGAATTTATTACCTCTCAGACACGAGCCTAGGTATAATTTCAGGACAAAATTATTATCTAAAATAATTGACTAGAGAAAAGAGACAAAGCCCGTGTTTTCCTCAAAAATGATGGAAACTTGGAAATCGACAAATAATCATTATTTCTTTAGAATCTATCTAACAATTAATTATATTTGGAAATTGTAGTTACCATTTCTCCATCTTGCTGAGAAACCTCTTCATTAGTGGTGTGAGCTGAAACGCGACGCACCATCACGCCCTGGGCAGCTTTTGGTATATTGAACACTTCCAGCAACGTCTCGGTGGTCCTTGCAGCATTATCTTCATAGACTCTGCCTGGATCGTTAATTACGTATTTCAAAGTCAATTCTTCGAAGATCGTTACAAACGTATTGTAAATGTCGTTTATATTGGACTGCAATTTGTTCACGTCGTTTAGAGGGATTGTTTTCTTGCTTGGGGATATCGAGTCTTCAGTTTGAGTCTGTTGATCGCGGTACACTACTGTCTTTGGCTGATTGGCCGTCGTATTAGGATTAGCTAATCGACTAACTTTTTGACGGGTGTGGTCTTCGACGTTAGAAGCCTCTCGTTTGACACGATGCTGTGATGTATGATGAGCTGAGGTCGATGGTCGATTGACCGTGCTGTTAACCTGTAAATATAAAAAAATAATTACAATAGCTATTGGTTAGTCATATTATAGGTTCGTTTCAAATAAAAATTGTGTAGGAGGTAAGTTGTTACTTACTTGGACGTCACTGTCGCTTTCAGAAGAGGTTTCACCTTGCAAGATTGAAGGTTGAACTTGTTCAGTGGTAACTGGTTGAACGCTCGAATTAGGAGCACTGTTAGACTAAAAAAACTGTTTATTTAAGTAAACAATCGTTATATAACCGACAGAAACATAGTATATTTTAACTGTAGGTTAAAAATACGTTTATAAATAATACGTCAAATTAATATTAGGTAATCGGATTTCTATATGTGTATGTTCAATAGTTTTTAAGGTCCAATTTTGTAATAATAAATCGGTTTAAAAAGAAAAATATAGTTAATTTTACATTCATACATACCATATTTCCTTTCATTTTCCAGATAGAATTCAAACACAGCTGCAGCATTAGTTTCATTTTCTTGTCCTGATTTTGCATCAGAAACTTGTGTTCTTTGCAAGTGTTCTTATCATCTACAAAACAGAATGGCTATTTAAGACGAAATAAATAATTTTACTGGTCTGGCTACTAGACCTCTATATTGACAACTGATAATTGCCTAATCGGAAACTTATTTGAACATTTGAATACTAAAGATAAAGTAAGCGTAGTAGATGTGTAGATATTATAAAGTAAGTAAAGAAGTAAGTACTATAACTTACCGGATATTTTTAAGATCTTTGCATAAGCCGGGCGCCCGAGCTTGTCGACGACAATCACCACAGTACCTACTTTTAATGCCATGCCCTCATTTCGTACATAGTCACTTCGAACAACTGCGTATGGACTGGGATCGTCTCGTTTCGTATATTCCACTAACAACCACTTTAAATCAAATATTTTGTTTCCGCACTCCATGACTACTGTGTATGAACTAAAATTACAATAAACGTTGTGGGACTATCAACAATTTCGCAGGTAAAGAGCAAACCCACGTTACCACACCCTACTGTAACGGAGCTCAGCGAACAAAGGAAGATATTGTAAAAAATATGCGAGGGTATTAAGATAGACTGTGGGTATGATTCAAATATGAATTCGGAATCTTGAGGGTACCGCCTTTTTCATTTGTAAAGAAACGGTTACAGGAAGTCTAATAAGATAATATTTTACTTACTTAATTTTTTCTCATATTTTAGTTAGATGATAACCGAAGTTTTTTTTATGTAGAAGGAAGGGTAAAATTAAAAATATATTGATTAAGATACCACTTTATTTTGATCTCTTGATCAATAAAGTTATATGATATAATATAAGACTCGATTTTTTCTGTCATCGTAAAAATTGGGTTATTAGATCTTTTGCATTTCTATGCACATGCACAAATGAGAACATTATGTAAAGTTTATTTTATAGTAGAACATATTTACAAACCAAAAATAGGTAATTACAAATTATTCACTGAGATTAAATCCGCTATCACTGAGATAAGATCACCTGCTAAAATTAAATGTTTATTCTAAATATCAATATAAAATCACATTTAACATTATTCACACTAGCTTAAAAAAAATTAAGTGCATGAATGACCTCCGTGCAGGAAAATTGTCGATTGTACATTTTCTATACATGTTTCTATTAAAATGTCGTGAAAGTTACAAAAATATTGCGTTTAAAGTTATGAGAAATAAAAATTAATACTTAAATCTATCTTTAAAAAGTAATCAGTTGATCCGTTGTGGCATTGTTACATTTTCGACGTCCGTTTCCGATTGAGATTTTGCCATCTTCAGTCGCGATCGTAGCATGGTGCTCTCATCAGCACATTTGACGTTAATACGAGTTCTGTGAATAAAAATATGAGTTTATACACTTGCGTACGCTGCTCAGATATTTATATTATTATGTTTTTATATTTTTTTGTAAAAATAAGTAGATTTTAAATAAAGGTTGCAATTTATTTTTATTTTAATATAGGTTTTTAATAAAAAAAAACAATAAATGGGCAAGCCTTCAGAATGATTATTGCTAGACATTTATTAAATGAAAATAATGTAATACCCACTTGACCACATTTTCAGAAACTCCACATTTCTCCACCACAGTCATGATAATGTCATTGACTAACGCCCGATCCAGTTTCTTTTTTTCTGTAAACTTGGCGCTGGTTTTACCGGACAAGGTGTGTGTTGCCAGAATACTGCAATTAAATGAATTTGTTCATGAATCATCTGTGTATTTTTACTTTTCATCTTTTTTTTTAAATGTAGTACGTAGCCTTCATAACCTTAATTAAACAAATACTTGTGGTACTAAAATATTATACGCTTTTTTTTTAATTTTACTAATCTATTTTTATTGAATTGAAGAGTTTGTTAAGACAGCTGTCTTATACCTATATTTTTTGATAGATATTTCAAGGATTAATAAAAGGTTCGTTAAATTTTCAACCATTTAATCAAATAAAAAAAAACTAAGGGATGAAAGTATGGCCTACCTGCGTGGAAACACAGCAGTCAGTAGCTTGCAGGTAGCCTTCGTGTACGATTTCCAGCTGATTTTATTGAACAGCCTCGCTGGCACCATCGCGTTGCCTTTCCCTATAGGAACCTAACAAGAAATACATCACTATTATCATTGAATAGGTAAATTAAATTTATGACGTTAATAAAACTTAATTAGATTAAAATCAAATATACTCATTAATAACTTCCAAGAATCATAACTTTACCTAGATTATTTTTTATTTTATCTTTTTTATAAGTTTATTTTTAATTACCATAATCACAGAGAGACTCAAATGAAATTTGCAATGGCAAATATTTTTTATTGATTCGACAATTTAGATATTACACTCACCATTTCCTGATTGGATAAGATTGTATTCGTGTGTCTTGGTTCGGTCGATGCGTTATCTTCATCCGATAAGTTTTCCTCTTCACCTTTAGATACAACAGAGTTTGTAAATTAATTTGACTAATTAAATTATTATATTTTGAAAAATAAAACACTTCAGCGAATTCAAACGTATACCATGTAACGTAACTACGTAACGCGTCAGATAAGTAACTAACGTACTAACGTATAGTAAGTTCATTTTTTTTAGCTTTCGTTACTACAATATTAAGAAATACATCACGATTATCCAAATTTATACAGGGTCTGTCGTAATGAATATATAACCCGTTACCTACAGTTGATCCGTTTGTTCACATTATTTTCGTCAATTTCATTCATTTGTACATTTTCATTACATTATTATCGTGGAGTAATGTTATTTTTTCCCAAAAACAACCGGGTTTTCTTCTGAATATCCTATTAGTGGCCCGATAGTGTTTGTGCAAATTATCTTGATAGAATAAAATCATTATGACGAAGTTTTACAACCATTTACAACTTAACTTGAAAAATAAAAATTCCGACCTTGATTAGTGTTCTCGCTCCTGTAACTTATTGTTGCTTGTAAAGTACACATCGTTATACCTTTTTAGAATCTACACATACTAGACAATTTATTGTGATCATGGGCAGCTATAACGTTGTACTTTTTTTTCACAGGAGATGATCAAAAGTTGACATAAAGAAAAAAAATTGGAAATGTTTTTCTTAAAATGAGAATTTTGATAATGTTCAACGTGAATAACACCTAAAATTGTATTAAAATTCATTAAGCACGTCTTCAGGAGTATAATACTAAAAAAAATATACAAATACATCAAAATTTGAAGAAATGGAATAAATGAAAAAAATAGCGAAATTTATAAAAAAGTTTAAAAGTCTACGCCATTTTCTTATGGTTGACAACCCTGGCAAGAAGACACCATTTTCTTATAGCCTCACACTCGGATCAACTGTAGGTAACGGGTTATCCATTTATTAAGACAGACCCTGTATATCCACAACCAGTTAAATCCATATCACATTTTAATATCTTAAATTACATACGGTTATATCGTTTAGGAAGATTGATTTTCCTTTCCATATTCTGTAATGAAAGCAGTGCTCGAGCCGCGTGGGCCATGGCCGGAGATTTGCCGTGCGCTGGAGACTGAATCATTGCTAACACTTACACTTTACACTTTTCGTTAATAACACTTGGAATCAATTTCTAAAAGTGTTCGAGAACCTATTTACTCGGCTTTTGCAGTAGGACTGAATACACATAATTTTGTCAAAGACTTGGATAAATGAGAATTATGCTCCCCTCTCTCAATTTTTACCTGAGCCCTATATAAGGAAATATCTAAATGGCTTTAAAAAGGCTTTGCAGGTGTAACTAGGTACCAGGTACCTTCTCCCCGTCCCTATATTCATTGTTCTGGGCCTAGCCAGCTTACGCTTAGTTTTTGAGCAGACAAATAGTGTGGATGTTTAAAAAATAATTTTCATTGATTGATGAACATTAATTTATAACCAAATAATTATTTTTTTTCACTTTTACGCTTTTTTATTTTCTTGTGACTTATGTCGCCTTGATATTTTTTCTACCAACTTGTAACGCGTTGATATCTTTTCTCTTAACTTAAATTAAACGCGTTGATGTCTTTTTACTTAACTAGTAACGCGTTGATATCTTTTCTCCTTACCTGTATACGTTAATTTATTGTAATGTTAAAAACGTAGATTTTTTTATATGTGAAATTATTTTAATGACTCCAAGTTAAAATTTTTACAATATTCAAAGAATCGAAATTAAACTTCGGTGTCTTCATGGATTAAAAGATTTTTTAACTAACATTGCAAAGCAAAAATAATTTCATAACAACGGCTTAATTTTTACCTGCATTCATTAGTTCTCAGTAAAATCTAATAGTCCGGTCAATTAAGACATTTGTAATTGTAATAATACCAACCACGCCAAATATTTTTTGAGACCTTGACTTTACCATCCTACTAATCCTACTAATATTATAAATTTGAAAGTTTGTGAGGATGTATGGATGGATGGATGGATGTTTGTTACTCTTTCACGTAAAAACTACTGGACAAATTTTGATGAAACTTTACAGTAATATAGTTTATACATCAGATTAACATATAGGGTACTTTTTACCGCGGGAAAACTTTTCATTCCCACGGGAAACCGACTTCTACGCGAACGGAGTCGCGGGCGGCCACTAGTTACAAATAAAGTACCAAAAGTCCCCATCGATCCCACGTGTGCTAAAAAACTTATTCGGGGTCAAATGTCAAAATTTTAGGTTTTTTGGATTTTTCTCGAAAACAATAAGTTTTATAGAAAAAGTACATCAGACCAAAGTTGTAAATCCTAAAATTCTCTAAAAAAAATCTCTAAAATTTTAATAAATGCTTTCTTACTTCCTTGTATCGGGGCATTTACTGTAAGCTAAGTCTGCGCACTTATACTTTCAGGATATGCTTCAATTAGAGAAGGTAATTGATCCTAGTGTTTAACAAAAGTTAACTGAAGAATTTTTTACAGTTCAACGTTCTGATAAACTTAGTTGTGGAACTTCAACAGATATGATTATCGAAATGAATTGTGAAAATTTGGGTGGCTTCATGGACCAAAAGTTTTTTAACGAACTACGGCTGAAATTTTACCTGCATTTATAGTTCTCAGTAAAATCTAATTAGACAAAAGGATTGTTTTAAACAACACCATAAACTAAACATAATCGGGATTAGGATTTGTAAAGAACAAAGTAAAGGTGTAATAATCTTGAGCCGCCGGTAAGTAACTATTTAAACAAAGGAAGGACATTTTAAAATATTATTGACCAAAAAAATAAAACATCCTTTATGTCTTAAAATTCAAATCAGATTCTTAGAAAATTCAAAGTTACATGAACATTTCGCTCCTATTTTCTTGAAATACAAAGATGAAATGATTTCAAGAAATATTGTATACAACTATAATAATCATAATTTCGTATACCTAAATGCTTCATTAACAGGTGGAATGTACGAGTAGGTTCATAAATCTTTAGCTGTATGTGTCTCAGTAATATAAATATACTTGAATATAAGTTAGTTAGTTAGTATGTTATAAGAACCAAAATGTCGGATATTTTAAACATTTGCTCTATATTTATATTATTAAAAAAAATTGTAAGTATAAAAATGGTAAAAAAAAATACAACAATCATACTACGGTTTTATTTTTTTGCCAATCACTCAATCAATGTATGCAAGTAAAATCTTTATGTTATTTTGAAGTTTTATGTTAGCAAGCGGGAATCACACTTGTATTGGTTTTTATTGATTATCCATCATGTGAATTCAACTCATTCTCTTTTGCTGCTGTGCAATAAGCCGGCGTAAGGTTAGCGGCATGTATAAAGCCTATTTTTATTAAATAATAAATACTATATTTAAAACTTTTATGCATACGGCGAAAGGTATCGCACTGATGTCGAAAATACAATAGGAATTATTATAATTAAATAGCAATTAAACAACTGAGTATTTTTAATAATTATTATTTAATCGATTCAAGTCCAGACAGGGTTGTCAAATTAAATTCCATTCACAAAACTTTGTATGTAAATACATTTCTTTTTTAACTTAATTAAATTAAATTATTGCAGTTTGTGTAACTAAAACTATATCCTAAGTCTACTACATAAATACAAAAGTAAACCAATCAGTGCTGCTAGCACAGAACTTCAAAGATTGTCAATATCATTATTTTGGCCTTTGTTTCGTTAATTTGTATGAAAATTAACGATGACAGCTGTCAAAATAACGATATTAACGATCTTTAAAAGTTCTGTTATTGCAGCACTGTTTAAATTTAGTCGGATTCCTCTGATGGAGGTATGTTTTCAGAGTAAGCACTCTTCAGCGTTTTCTTGTTTTTGGCTCGAGTCCGCAGCATTTTGCTCTCATCGGCGCATTTCGTTGTGATGCTTGTCCTAATAAAAGAAAAAACCATGAATGATATTTAGTTAGGTTATTAAAATGACGATGAATAAAATACAAAATATATTATACAAGTTCAAGGTGATAAACTGTTCTCAACTAAATAGTATAAAAGAAAGTCGCTTTCTCCGTCCCTATGTATGCTTAAATCTTTAAAACTACGCAACGGATACATAGATAGATTGATTCAACGGGAAGGTTTACATGTATAATTACATAGTACAGAGAAAGGAGTTTTACTCCGAATTCAACGCGTGCGAAGACGCGCGGGTAAAAGCTAGTTATGCTACAAGGCATAAAAACCTGACATATTATTTACCAATGTAAAAATAATCGATGGATTTGTACAAAAAATGTATTTAAATTAGGAAAGGTGAAACTGAATAAATAGCTTCTCCAAATTCGTAAGCTGTCTTTTTCGCATACAAATTAACCTCACCTAACAATATTTTCAGGAACCTTGCACTTCTCTACGACGGTCATAACAATATCGTTCACGAGATCTGGGTTTAGTCTTTTCTTTGCCTTTTTCTTGGGGAATGCTGGACTCGGTTTACCCGTCAAGGAGTGTGTTGCCAGCTCGCTGTAACAAAATTAACTCTTATGTAATACACATAAGGTTCTAATTTGATTAAATTAATAGAGAATTTAGTTACCAGCGAGAAAATACTGAGGTTAGCAGTTTGCGAGTTGCTGCTGTATATGACGTCCAATTTATTTTATTGTAAATTCTTGCAGGCACCGTGGCATTTCCATCTCCTATGGGAACCTAATAAAACAATATTATAAATTAAAGTAACTCTATTGTTTTCATCTTATTTATTTATTATAAATGGTTTAAACATATTACCATATCGTTTGCAGCTGTGAGTTGACTATTTTCTAATTCGTCTACGTGAGATGTGTCACTTGCTTCATTTGAGGACTGGAAAAATACAACATTATGAAGAAAATTCGTCGTAAATATCAGCATCGATAATGAGAAGCTACATTACGAATTTTATAGCAGTTTTCTAAGCGCTAAGATTATGTTTTGGTAAGTAAAGTTAACTAAATAGTGAAGCCTGCAGATTTTTTACTTACAAATATTAAAGAAAGAGATATACATACAAAAACAGTAGATCCGGAACTGGTGTTGCGTCTCTTGGCACGTGAACTAGATCCAGAGCTTGTTCGCTTTTTAGGTTTATTTAAATTAGAAACAATCTTCGACAACCCCGCGACTTTATTTTCTAGAATAGATATTCTTGTTAGCATAGCCTCAATAACTACGCTTTGACGTGATTCTGCTTCTTCCTGAAAATAATTATCTTCTTAGAAATCACCTGTTCATTGAGCTTGTATTTTTATTAATTAAGGATGTATAGTTATAACAATTACGATTATACTTAATTTTTTGTATTACTGACCTTATTTGAAGTTTTTCCCTCACTCGGTGCTGATGTATCTGACGGCTTTTGTAGTGGGCGATTTTCGGAGTTGTTTTCTAAATAAAAAAATGCTATTTTACAAACTTAAAAATAAAATAACTAAGAATAACTTTTTTATACATCAAAACTTATTGAATTAAAGGTAGAACTAAAACATCTGCGTATCTCTCATCAAAAAGCCAAAGTAACGGATTGATGTCAAAGCAAAACATTTAAAGTTGAGTTTCCTGGCGGGAAGAAAAAAAGATCAGAGTAGATAATCCAAATCTCGCATTGCTGCGGGCAAAGAATTATATAGGTGTTGCAAATACATAAAAATAATCATCTTGACCTAGAATAGATGTATGAGAGACTCACGCTGTAAGTGGACGTGCAGAGTTGGCAAGCAGTTGCCCTGTAGCTGCAGCAATGCTTGGGCAGCATTGAATGTAGCCGAAAATTGAGGTCCAGCATTCTTTGACTCCATCTCGTATCGATATATCCAAAATGTACACGCACAGCAAAACTAGCAACGAATATAACAGAAAAATTTGATTGGTCTGAGAGAACCTTTCTGCAGGATATTAGGGATAATACTAAATATATAATTACTATTTCTCTCTATTTATGTTGTGAATACTACCACCACCACTTCTATTTTCTTTTGTTTCAATTTCAGGTAATCCGCCTGCTGCCACAACTAATACTTTACCTGTACATAAGTCAAGGGAATAAAACATAGTTCCTAACGCTAACTTAAGGTAAGATACTAAATAAGTTAATCGGATTAAAAAACCTAGAACCAATGTAGGTATCTTTCTAATTATTATCAAATTAAAATCTTATTGTATTGTGTGAAAATATGTTAGTACCTACTTTTGTAACTCTTGCATTAGAATATTAGGTAGGTTAGGTAGATATCCTACCTTATACAAATACACTCCTTGGGGGAGGCTTTTACCCGAACGGGGTCCATACAGAAATAAATAATTACAATTAAACAATTAAAAATTAAATAATAATCAATATAGGTACACCGGGTGTCCAGGAAACAATGGATAAACTCTGAAGGGCTGATAGTAGAACTAAAGGCAAGCCTAAAAAATAATTGATAAAAAGTATAACCCTTACACTGCTAGAAATATGGCGCTTTAAAAAAAAACTAAAAAATTAAAAAAATACAATAAAACTAAAGAAATATTATTTAAAACTGATATTAATTACAAACACGGAATAATTGAGAGCAACTGTTCAAATTGTCTGTCCCCATCCTGATGCAGGCCCTACATCTACGAATAAAGGATCTTCAAAAAAATTTTACACAAATCAAAAGTTTAACATTATTTTTTGAGAAAAATACTTTAGTTAGCTATTTTATTTGGTAGTTATTCACTGATGCGGTTAATATTAATTATTTTAGCACAGAAATAATGATGGTATGAAGTGATTTGACCTCGTTACGAGTAAAAATATGAACACAGTCAAAAAAATATGAAGATTTTTTTTAAAGCGCCATATTTCTAGCAGTGTAAGGGTTATACTTTTTATCAATTATTTTTTAAGCTTGCCTTTAGTTCTACTATCAGCCCTTCAGAGGTTATCCATTGTTTCCTGGACACCCGGTATAATAATATAAAAATTTACAATAATAATTAATAATTGAAATTCAAATTATATAGCTTAGCTTTTGTAAATAGAAAGTGTTGAATGTTTACAATCAAATAATTAACAATGTTTTTTATAATTTAGATATAATTTAGATATTTTTACTATAATCTGTATGGAATTAAATAAAGCTTTATTATTATTATTATTATTATTATTTGTTAGTTTCTCTTTGACTCTCTCATTTTAAGAGGATACATTTTGTGTATGATAGACATGCGAGCCATGGCAAAGCTTGTCTGAGTCTCCTACATGTGGGTGTACGTAAGAGATGATGTTGAAGTTGTTGCAAGGCACTTGCGTGTGATACGACAGGTGTTAAGTATGGTCGCTTTTTGCAACAGTTCAAGAGTAAATTTGGGCATATTTAGTACATTAAGATTAGTTTGTAACGTTTTCGGCACCACACCAGTTGTTGGTATTATATGTGATTATTCACATTATTATTATACAAATACAATTCACCTTTTAGGGTTACCCAGTCTGCAGCCCCATAGTAGAATACTGCAATTACTGCAAGACATTAAGATACGGCAGTAACTTAAATATTTCATCTTAGCTATGTGGATATCAGTTAGTAAGCGAATTTTCTTGACCGCGAATGCAGCCGAGCTAAGCTTACTCGCCAGTTGTTAGACGTAGGCTGTAATTAAAATCTTTAGTCAAAAAAAGAAAATTATTAGAATCTAACTAGTAAATTTAACTTGTTACCATTTAATTACAAGTTTGAATCGACTTGTGAGCTTAAAAATTAGCACATTATGGGCTTAAAAATTTTATACATTTTGTTTTTTTTTATTTTAAATTCTAGTTTATTAACATAAAACCACTGTACAAAAGCCGAAAGCGCATTGTCAATGACGTTGTTTTTTTTTATAATTTAAAAAATATATGTGTCATCAGCAATCAAAACAATATCGTAATAATTACTTACAATAAAGAGTAGATAATTTATGAAAACCAAAAATAAAAATGGGCCCAATATTGATCCTTGTGGAACCGCCATGTTCACAACTATCCCAGATGTTCACGTCAACCTCCAGAATCTCAGCACTGAAATATGATATCAAAAGTTTAAGATTTGGGTTTTTGATTCCGTAATGATAAGGTTTCCTAATCACAGTATCATGTGGATGCAATGAATTGCTGTCGATAATTCAAAAACTATACCTAACGTCTTTTGACTTTTCCCATGCACTAACTAAATTAAGGTTAATGATAAGGAGTAAACAAATTATAACATTTGAATGATCCTTTTTCGGACTACGAACAACTAATTTAATTTCTCGTTGTTAAAACGTATTTCAAACGCATTGACCAAGATCTCCTAGTATTAAAAAGATCCGTCATAGATCTAGGGACAAAATAGAATAAAATATGATGGTAAAATCTATATATAATTTATACTTAATGAGGAAGTCACAACGTGCTGTACTAATGCTTGGGTTAAAATATTAAGATAATCATTCGTTATTGAATAATCAATCACCAAGGAGGTAAAACTTTTGGTAATTGTAAAGGCTAGTATGTTAAATCTTCATTGCAGGTTAAGTTGTTACTTCATAAACCATTTTATTTTACGTCGATGAATAATATTAAATCTAATTAGACAATACCTTTACCTATAAATAATGCTTTTTAAGGTCCGATTTGTGTGAAGGTATAAGCACAATAAAAATTTTTTACCTGCCTCAATGGTTATTCGAAGATCTAATTAGACAAAGGATCTACTTTAAGAACCCGGAAAACGGATTAGGGCGTTTTAAGAACAAAGGAAATAACAAACTTTAAGCTATACACAGACCGCTTCTTAGTAAAGAACAAAATGGTTCAAAACAAAGACTGGGTAAGTTTTAAATTGAATATTATTTTTAGTTGCAACTTTAGTTCAGGTTGACACATCATTGATACACAAAACCACCTTTGTAGTTCTTTGTTTAGAAAAACATAAAATTGTGGCTATTTCCAAAACTTCAAACGTTGCCAGGATAAACCGGCTAGCCTTACTAATTTGTAGCTATAACTAATGTAAAAATTTGTATGATTCGATTTTTTTGATATGTAAATGTTAATTATTCAATTTCGCAAAATAATAATTGATATAGTCATATCCCTAGAACAAGGGTTACTTTATATGACAGGAAAAATAAAAAAAACCCACAGGATACCTTACAAAACAGCGAGTGAAACCATGAGGCGGAAATCTAATTCAAAAACTTATAAACATTTAGGTATTACATATAGGTTTAAATACCCATGTAGCAAACAAAATCATGGAGATTAGCGTTTTGGTTATATTTTCGATTGTTCAAACAAGATTACACTAAGTATGTATTTAAAAAATTATTATATTATAACTTATTGTCTTTATTAAGTACTCGAAAAATATTCCGATTCTATGAATCTTAATTATTACTTAATGCTTCACCGTCCGATATGTTCATGCAAATGGTATTACCTGCTTCTGATTAGTTCCTACAGCAAACCTACATACCACGTACATACATACCTCAAGTATCATAATCTTCAAGAACGAATCCATCAAAATATAGGCTTATAAAACACTCGTACACTCACGATCATTTTCCAAATTTGGTTAAAATATCAAAAAGTAATCTTTTGCACCGAACTGAAAATCTGAGAACATCTTTTATCCACGCGCGTGGCTTCAAGAAACTAGGAATGGATGGCGCGCGCTAACTACATGCGAATAGGATGAACGACTAATGAACGACGACTTATCTACCTCCTTTTTCCTTTTTTTATCTAACAAAGGAGTCTTAGAATATATGTTGATTCAGGTAATAATAAAATAAAACTCAATTCTAATTATCTACGCAATCATGTTTTTAATTAATAACTCTAAATAGTAGTCAACTGGGAAATATGATTTACTAATTAAACCTGCGTTTCTGAACCTACCATACTGACTGATAAGAAGTTTTTTACCTTTTCTGAAAGTATCGAGTGACAATAGGCATTAATTAAAGAAATAAATGGCGAATTTTAGACGCTTGAGGTTCAAAAATTAGTGTGTACTAACTAATTAAATGGGGTATCTAGATGAAGGGTTTTAAATTGCGAATCCAAAAATACCTTTTTAGAAATTGCCATTTTAATATCAAAAGAAAAATAAAAAGGACGTTACTAAGTTTCTGGAGTCAGGAGATTTATATTAGGTACTTTCAAGTTCTGCAATAAATTTAAACGAACCTATAGATAATGTTTCTAGTACATTAAAGTAAATATATTGCTCATGTAAGCATAGAATTGAACTATAGAGGTTGTTTTTTCCTTTATGCTTATTATTTTGCCAGTCGTTTTTTTCGCCTTATAACCATTATTTCTTAGACGCAAACTAGGCGGTACCTTCTACAGAACCATATATTTTTTTTCGAATTTAGCTTGAAAGGTGTTATAAAGCAGTAATAAAACAACAGTTTGCTTATAATTAATGTATTGAAAATAAAACTTACGAAACTAACACAAAAGTGCAAATTGCACAAAATAATTCGAAATAAGTAAATCGAAGTAAAAATTGAATAAGCTTAGCTTTATACATTTTTTTATATTTTTTTTGGTTTTTATTTTGGTTTTTATATATTACCCTCTCAACTAACTAAATTTTATTCTTAGGCACCATAAGATTCAATTAATTTACTGTTTCAAAATATTTTTAAATTCATAGAATAAGATCCCTGTGCCATTATGCACAAATTATTTTAAACAGATGGAAGCTCTGGAATAGTGAATAGTTATCGATCTGAGGCAGTTAAAGAATTTTCACGTTCACAAAACACTATTCAGCACCTATCTATTTAAAAAATGTGTGCCTGTCAAAAATATCTAGATTATACGCTAACAGCCAGTTCTTGAATAAAGAACTTAAAATTGAGTAAATTAATCAAAATAAGTTTTGTTGATGTTGCAATTTTTTTAAATACCGTCAACTTTAAACACTCAATTTAGAAACTAAAGGTAAACAGTTCAAAAATAATACAGTGTAAAATAACATTAAACAACTGGAATGAAAGACTAGACTTTAGGTCTACTACTTAACTTATACATAAAACTTAAATACTACAGATGCCTGCATTTATATGTTAGCTATTAAAAAACCTTTACAAAGTTAATTCTAAACGTTTGATTGATTGCACAAAAAAGCATACTGAAGATGGATATAAGTATTTTTAAAATGTATAAGCAAATATTTAATTAATTAAGTCTGTATGTAAAACAATATATTAAAATTAATAATTATTGACTTTTGACTTTTTAAAGTAAAGAGCGAATACATATGAATGCAGGCGAATAAACACAGTAACAATTATATTTTACGGCACAATCTACACCGTGATTCTACGTGATGATTCTTTGGTTGTCTTTGGACCCGAAACATTTGTTTTTAATTTGAATATCGAAATCGAATAAACGACAAAAGAAAATGAAGGTGACACCACTACTCGTGACTTTTTCCGCGAGAATGTTAATTTTACATTTTTGAAATTAGTACTGAATTTATATAAGATACTCTTCTACAAAAAGAAACATGCAATTATTACTTTAACGGAAGGAACCTATTATTACAACAAATAAATAAAATATATTATCAAATACTTCTGATAAACTATCTTTCGGGTCGAAAGCTACATATTTGTATAGAGTAAGATTCCTGAGCCATTATGCACTACTTTTTTTAAGTATATTGCTGTTTTTGACACGCTATTGTAATCTTCACTTGCTGGGCTATTTATCTATCTTAGATATCCAATGGGGTTCGATATCGCTTTTTTGAGATAATTCCGTAAAAAGTTAAAATCAACCGTTTTTGGTCTTAATAGATGTTAATAGATAGATAATTACGTGTGCTGACATATAATTCGTACAACGAAGACAATTTCAATTTTCTTAAAAGAGCGATTCCGAACACCATTGGCTTAGATAATAGTCCAGCAGTGTCTATTTATGTATATGATGGAAGTTTTCACCGCAACTTTCATATCAATAGCTGGAAATGTTTTTGCTAAGAGTACAAGTAAAAAAATAATTAAAAGCTTGATTTAAATTGATAAAAAATTGTTTTCGCACCCGTTGACTTGATGGTACAGATGTACTTAAAATGCATTAAATAGGATGATAATTAAGAGATTTACACTTTGGTTGCATATTAATTTAGCCAATAAAACTACTTTAATGACTAAGCGATCTTATCATGGTTTCTTTAAAAGCGTATAATGTAGTTTCTATATTTTTCCCGAATAAAATAATAAGTTAACGCAATGGTTATAAAATTAATAAAATAATAAGTTAATTTTGCTCCATCAAGACAAAGCGCACGAAGATTCATTATTAATCTATGATATAGGATATGTCATTTAAAAATATCAAAAGATTATGTAACTCTGTTAGCATTGAAAGTTCACTACCCTTGAGGTTTCATCTATTTAAAAAATAGCGGTGCCTAATGGCTCAGAGATCTAAGACTATTAAGAATCATCGTGGATAGAAACATCTCCATCTCAATACATACTAAAACAGAAATAACTATTATTCACTGTCGTCTTCATCACTAGGGGGCGTGTTCTCACACTTGGAGGATTTCTTGTGTTTTTGACGCATCCTCAACATTTTGCTCTCGTCAGCACATTTGGTGGTGATGCAGGTCCTGTTACGAAGAAAATTAATATTTTAAACTAAATATAATAAAATATAATGTGTAAAAATCCAATCTAAAAACTCAAGTACTGAAAGAATAAAAATAAGAACTAACCTAATACCGAATCCTGTATCGACTTATGCATAATAAGATTTACATAAGTAAGTAAGTAACATTTATCTCACCTCACAATGTTTTCCGGTACGTTGCATTTTTCCACAACGGTCATAACGATGTCGTTGACGAGAGCGGGGTTGAGTCTCTTCTTTGCTTTCTTGTTGGGGAACGCGGGGCTAGATTTCCCCGTGAGAGAGTGAGTAGCCAACACACTAGGAAAGAGATGCAAATAATATTGTTTAAATTTTAAATATAGTTTTGAGATAAAATTAGTGTTAATTAATGCAAAGTATGTACGAGTATGGTAGATATATTGCTGAAAGAACATTTGGTCCGCGTGAGTAAAAAAAAGGTGTACATATAAACAAGCTTAATATAAAATGAATTTTACTGGATTTTATGAAATCTATAAAGTTTAAAATTTAAATCGAATTAAAAAAAAACAACTTGTAAATAACGTTTCACGAAGGCACTATTTTATGACTTCGTTACTGAACTTTTTGGATTTCAATGAAAATTACAGTTTTTAGGCTATATGTTATTCTAATACGCTTTAAAATAAAAAAATAATGCAGATTTTTATAATTACCTGCGTGAAAACACCGAAGTCAGCAGTTTGCGTGTAGCAGCTGTATAAGAAGTCCAGCTCATATGTTTGATGAGACTTGCCGGCACCAGAGCGTTGCCTTCACCAATAGGCACCTAATTAACAAAAAAATATTTCATTGGTTAATTAAAGAGAATAGAAGCAATAAATTAGGTGGACGATGGGTTGTTAGACTTGTGAAACGGACCAAACCTACATTAGCTAAAATAAGTGTAGTTCCTGTTTCAAAGGCACATAAGCCGTTACGTAAGAGTTTCAGGGACATTTTTTTTTTAACCATAGTAGCTATAAAGTGCGTTTATGAATAAAGGTGGTAAAGCTGTATTACCAATACTTTCGACATTAACGAATTAAAAAAATCATTTTCTTTCCAAATTCGCAAGATACCTTTTTAACTTAAATACCTGTAATACTTTAATTATATGGCACTTACCATGTTTTTAGCGATTGAAAACGCTTTAGCCGAATTATTGGTTTCCGGGGAGGTCAGTTTTACTTTTTTCTTGGGTGTTTCTGGTTGTTCTGCCTCGGAAACGTCCATCGCGATTTCGCTGATTCCGCTCATTTCGTTGTCTTCGCCTGGTTGTTCTGGGCTCTGTTAAGAGTACAAAATATTTTGGAATCTGATTTCATTCTTATTAATTATATCATTGGCTTTTAAAAACGGATTCATAAAATTTACTCCATTTTATGTATTTTCTGTAGCTCTAGAAATGCGAGTGTATTAATTCCTTTTAAAGCTTGTTTAGTTTTGTTATGTTCTTGTGTTAAATATCTATAACTTTAGGGCATATATATTAATAAAGAAACTTACGTGAAAGGTGCTATCAGGGCTTTTCCTCAAGACATCAGGACGAATTTTGATAAGGGCTCCCTTCCTCTTTATATACCCGTATCTGGGAATACAGTTCTGTAGTTCTTCAACAGTAGGGAGTTCGTCGTCTTTCAATTTAAACTTATATCGCATATTCTCTAGAAACTCTATGATTGCCTCGTTCATAGAATTTCGTTCGTCTGAGAGAGAGCCTTCATCTGCGGAAGCTGTGTCCGCGTCGGTGTGTAGTGGGGAAGACGTCGAAGGGGTAGCAATCTGAAAGAGAATGCATATAATAAAAAAAAACTGCACAGAATAAGTCAAAGGAGATTGTTTGAAGTAGTTAAATACAAGGTTTCTTAAATTAAGAAGAACTCCACCAAAATGCATTAAAAATAATAATAATATGTTATGTATGATTAAAATTTAAAAACTTACATCATTGCGTATCGGCTGCTCAGGAGTACGACAATTGGCATTTACATCCAACTGTGTAGACTTTGCCCGAAGTTTTGGATGTAGCCTGGCTTTGTTCTGTATTAAACAAAAAACACATTTATATAAATTGCTTTACACGCCATAAGAAATAAAAATGAAAAAAAAATACCTTAAATGCAGCGAGCACTAAAGCTGCTTCTGCTTCAATTGTGTTAACTTCGGCAGCGTAATTATCTGGAAATAAACAATGATAAATTATATTATTTTAAATTAGTTACTCCTAATATCTTACTAGAGTTTCAAAGATACCTTAAAGATCAAAACGAATATATCTACTATACCACTTTGAAACCCCAAACGGTTAAATGAGATATTTTATTTCGTTTTATCGGATAAATGAAACCTTTACAATATTAACGAATAAAAGAATCCATCATAAGATATATACGTAACTTTTCTCCTAACATGTAGTAAAATGATAGAAAACTTGCACTAGCATACAGAAAACTTTATGTCCGCTTTAATTTCCCGTGTTTTACGGTTTTGATATAATATTCTTAGCTTAGACAGAACAACGTCTATTGGGCCTATCACGAATAACTATCGAATAGTGAGTATAGCATCAACGTACAAAAATGCAGGAAGTTTAGGAAGCGCCCCTAGTGGACATAAAAGAAACTAGTGATCCCGACATAAGTAGTTTTCAAACCTAAATTTATAATATTTTTCGTTATATAAGAATAGACGAAGAAAAAATACTTTTTAACGAAGTAGATATTCTTAACAAGCATCTCTTTTGAAAATTGTAAATTAATTTTTAAGATAAAAAAGCGCAAAGGCAATGCGTCAAAACCTATATAAATTCTTCAAAATGTAGATTTGTTGGATTTTCAGTATGTTCCTTACCCGTAAAACAAATATTTTTAACGACGACGATGTATATAAGTTAAAAAACAGATAAAACTAAACGGTACATAAGTGTACAGGAAGCAAGAAGACAATTTTCGAAGTCCGAAACTATGTATAGTTTACCACCACAATTATAGATGAATAAAACGTAAAGTCCGCCGCTTGAGGAAAACATACACACATCGGCTGATGTAGTTACAATTGCATATTAAATTACAACTCTTTTTGTTTAGAATAAAACACGCAAACTGATAGTTAACATACAATTGTAATGAATTAAATAATATCTCTCTAAACATTTTTTGGTTTTGGTTTTCGGAAACGGTTTTTTTACACTCTGTATATGTTATACACGTCGCTCTAACAAAACATCTTCTGGGTGACTTTATTACTTTCGAGTGGCATAAAGTTCTATCAATAACGTCAAAATTTCATTGTTTGTATGGAAAAATGTACATTTCGAAGTTAATTCTCATAGCAGTCATGACAATTTGAGTAACAGAATCACTCCGCTGAGCCATGCCTCTAACAGTTGCCATGGAAACGGACGCTACGCCGAGAAACACGACTTCCTGCGCGAGAGTTGAACTACAATCTTATCCCCTATGAATACGGCTCATTTTTCTTTACCACAAAGCGTCAAAATGGCTATACAATTTAAAAAAAACTTACGTTCCATTTGGATCGGTGGTGAGTACCGAATATGACTGTTTTGCAGCGCAAGCAACGATTCCGAAGCATCGTACCTCTCGTCTACCATAGAATCATCTTTGACTGGCGAATCCATTTCACAACACTACACAATCACTGGTCATTAACAATAGTCATTTAATATACACTGGATACCACGATATCGAATATCACGAGGACCTTTCTCCGATAGATCACGAACAGAACTAACCAAAATTAAGTCATTTCTTACAATTTATGCAGTTGTGCTCTAAGTACAAGATGTATTCATTATTGTTTCTTATTCAGGTAGAGATCCCCTCCCTGACAATGGCTTGGCCGAGCTTTACCTGCGTCGGCGCAGGTTGTAAAATCTAATTAGACAAAGAGTAAGTACTGGTCAGTAACTAATGATATTTGGGATAAGGGAAATTAGAAACAAAGAGGATTTAAATTGAAACGTTAAGTTAAGAGATAAAATAAGGATTGGTTTATGATACGGAGAATATAGAATTACTATAACAAAATACTAAACTAAAATTAACATTGAGTTCAGTAACTTTAAATATTTGATTTGGTCATTTAAACAAACTAATTCATAAAAAGAAAAAAAAAACTTTACTTTTTAAATATTTATTTTCACTTTGTATTGACTTTCCTTGCGGTTTCACACACAGCAAAATTATTTTTCCCGTGGGAATGGGATACTTTCCCAAAGATAGAAATACCCGATATTATTCCATACATATATATGCCAAGTTATAGCATATGTAGTTTTTGCGTGAATGGGTGGCAGACACACTGTAAGTGTAGAAATGGTCACAAACATTCACGTTAATTATATAAGAAAGGAAAATAGTACTCATACTTACTTTAAATCGATATCACACATATATTACATCACTTATGTACCTCTAATAATAAACCCGTCCAATACGAACCTGCGAACTTCGCGGTCATCACCTATTTGCTTATCAAACCATCTACAAAAGCTTCTTAACATAAAAAAAACACATAAAATAAAGCGGCAATATGTTAATACACACTGTAAGTGTGTAAATGGCCATAAACATTCACATTAATAATATAAAAAAGGAAGATAGTACTCGTACTTGCTTTTAATCGATATCACACATTGTTACAACATTTATTTACTTCTTATAATAAACCAGTCCAATACGAACCTATTAGCTTATCAAAGCATCTTCAAAAGCTTCTAAACATCACATGAACAGACCCACATAAAATATAGCGGCAATAGGTTCATAAGTTGAAACAGTAGGAACAATAATTAAAAGAAAAAACATTTTATTCAGGATAAACATAAAATAAATAGGCTTTTTTTCAGTTTTCAAATCTTAAAAGAAAAAATGATACACCTTTAAAAGATATTGGGAAATTAGCGTTCTTATTATTAACGCAGTATCTGATGTAGCTTATAAAAGTTATAAAGAAAATTGTTTGTAAACTTTATCTATTTTATTTGGGATATAAAATCGTACTTCATACAATATTCCTTTATTCTAGGTCCACGGGGAACTAGTCTAAAGATATTTGATTCTGTAACAAATATATAAAATATGAAACTTTAAAAATTGCTATTTTTACAGAATTAGGGTATTTAAAAACTAATCATTTGATATAATTTTAAACTTGATTTGTATATCGCGTTTTGAGGAAAAGGCTGACAGATAGACAAACAGACGGACAACATAGAAGTACTGTAAGGTCACCGTTTTCAAAGTGCGGAGCCAACTAAAGCCTAATCAATCATTCACCGAAGCTAATTATTTTTTTGCGATATAAAGCCTGATTGGTTTGGTTAATATTTTTTTGATTCTTTCACATACTTACTATTTTTTTTATTTACTTTTATTTTCGTATTTAAGTTTTATAATAAGAAGTAAAAGTAGGTCAACCGAATTGATATAAAGTCTATTTTAAATTCGAGAAACAAAGTTATTTTAGCTTACCATACTTATTGAATAATTTCCCTTTTCTTATTATTATCAAATTCCTGAGAATCCGATATGAACCTTTCCAGGCAAAGCTGGGGCGAGTAGGTAGTGTTTTTTATCTACACGTTTTGTTTCAACGATTGTAAAGGGAAAACAAAGGGTTTATTATCTTTATCCCTAGGTCTTTGTCCTTAAAATTCTTAATCCTCGACTAGTTTATGGTTTTGTAGGCCTGAGCCTTTTTAAATCATTTCTGCTGCGTCCATAAACGCAATTATTTGATTTACAACAGAATGCCGGTGCATGTGGCATTTTTAAATTGTTAAAAATTATTTAGTTTGATTGCTGTTTGAATATAACTTGAACTTTTAATATTAGTTCTACACTGTTAAGAATAAAATTTAAGATATTTATTGCTTCTGAATAATTTAATTTTACTAAAACTACTTATTATTATTTTTTAAGAAAATAAATAAAAAAATCAAAACGTGGTTGCACGTTACTGATATTAGTGATTGAATGATGCTGATGATTGATGAATATCTTGAAAAAATATATAGTAGGGGAGCCCACGATGCTAAATCGGGATTTACTCGAGCGTCACAGAGACGTATTGGACTCCAAAGCTTAGTTAATAAAAAGAAGAAAAATGTCATATAATATATAAGTTTTTATCGGTGAGGGAAACGGCTATAGATTTTTAAAGATGTAAAAAAAAAACTGTTGCATGGACATACTCGATCGCGTCAGATATTGATATCATCCATGTCCTTCGTATTTTTAAAAATGTACGTATATTAATCTGATTGTTTTGATGATGGGGGTGGTCGTACGTAAGGGTTGAAAATAAAAAAAATAAAAATTTAATCGAGGACGTCAGATTTTCGAAGGGGATGTTAAGTGAACCTAAAAAAAGCTCGTATATAATAATCTGACGATTTGGATGTGACGCAAGCTCGCGGCCATAATTAGAATGCGCAAAAAAAAAATCGTCATATTGAAATACTCAAGCGCGTCAGATTAAGATATATATGGTTCATCTTTAAGCCCTAGACATGCTGTATCATAATCTGACGATTATCTGAAGGGATTCGCCTAAACTGACATTTAGAAAAAAAAATTTTTTTTGAAAAGCGCAGGAAATAGCATACAAATAAAAAAGTATATGTTTTTTTTCAAGTAGAAAACTTGTATTTACAAGAAAATAATTAAAAACAATCCAATTTTTATTAATCATCATCTTCATCGGTAGAATCATCTTTAGCCTCTGGCTCGATTTCATCCTCAGATTGCGCATCTACAACAATAAATCATTAAAATATTTTGTAATATTCTTTTTTTTATGAATAACGTATTTTTTAATTATGGGCGACAAAATTTACCTGGAGTATCCTCAGAAATATCAGGTGATATGACAACATCTTCATACGCTTTCGGCAATTGATCACCTGCAAACCAGATCATTTCAAACTTTCCGTCGACTACTTTCCATCCGTAGTCCGTTGGTAAAAGATCAATAATTTTTGCTTTATGGGCATTACTCCACATGCATGCAATAAATCTTGTGCGTAACACTTGTTGGAGTAACTCCGATTGACAGGGTGGTAAGTTGCACGCATCGTAATTCCGGATACTCAAGGAGAAGGGTTGTGATTTGTCTTTTACCTTTTACGTCGTATTGAAAATGACAATCCTGGCTTGGTTGACATCGTCGAACTTTTTCAGCCCATACAAGTGACAAGTAAAAGACTGTATAATATCAAAAGAATCCGGCACATTATGCTCCTCTAATCCCAAATCCAGAAATACTTTTTGGAATATTTCTGAATTCATCAGAAATTGCAGAGGTTTCTTTTTCCCTCGTCGGTACAATGCTGGGTTAAAATCGCAACCAGTGAACGCATGCAATGCTGGAAGCGCCTTCGAAATTTTATTGGGCCTAATTTATTGTAGAGAGAGATGTCGATGTATCGGCGTGCATTGCCAACTCCAAGATCTATCCAGACTTCTACTGTTGCTTGCAGGTGTTCCATATTCGCCAACATGATGACTACAATATCAGTATCAGAAGTTCTGATAGTAATAGTAGAATCTTCTTTTTGTTGGCAAGCAAGAAATGCTATCTTCGTATCCGCTTCTTCGTGATCAGGGCATGACAACTCATCATTAATGATGCGTGTTACTTTTTCATTAGTAACAGAATATTCATAGCACAAATCATGTTTTATGTAAATTACCTTACTACCGATAATCGCTGCCATCTCCTGATCAGCCCAATGATCGATCAAAAACTTCACAATAGCATCACATTAATATCACTCATAGTGAATATTTATAAAGATTCATTCACATAACTTACATTAAAATCATAAAATGCGTAAAAACGTTGGAAATACTTTGTAAACAACACCTTGCCACGAACGAGTCTGTGCGATCAGCTGTCATGGCAACAGAAACCAGAGTGGGGACGGAGTGAGAGAATAATAGATAGAGAGAGAGAGTGAGAGAGGGATAGAAACGCAGAGAGGGAAATATAGGCATCACGTAGCTGCACGAAATAAACTTTATTAATGATTTTTTTTCCTTCGGCTTGTGGAAATCGTCAGATTATATATTTTTCTTAATTCTTGAATTTTTCCCTTCAAAATAAAAAAAAAATTAGCCACGCTGGAGAATGTCGAGATGACGTTTTTTTTACAACTTTCCCCTTTCTTTACGCCACCCTCAAATTTTCAGATTAGTGGAATATACACGTTTTAACATGAAACTAACTCGCCCTACCTTATTCTGACGCGCTCGAGAATTTCAGATGATCAATTTTTTTTTACTAATCTGTTCCTTTATCCTTGACGGGCGGCCTTATATATGGGGCTCATAATTGTTGGGAGTACATAACCGGGTACAAGGTATCCTCCTGTATATTAATCTGTCGCGCTTTAGTAAATCACGAAATCCCCGCTTGGGCTCCCCTACTAATAAGAACAACCCATTCGATAAGATGCCTATACATTTTTTTGTTATTTTCTGTCACTATCTACAAACATCCCTCCCATATCTTTTTTTACCATTTTCGATTTAACGATGCGAACGGGCTAAGCACTCTTTCGGTCCCGCGGGTTAGCCATAACGTTCAATGTACACACTTTATTTGCAAACTTGAATCTGCAATGTTTCTCAGTACTTTTACGTAGGTAGCAAAATATGTTCAAACGGAATTAGACGTTATGTTATGACAATAAGGTGCATTTTCAAAGCTCTTCCTTTGAACAATTGACATTACTTCTCAAGGTCACACCTTCCTTTACTTGGCGTGCGGCCAAACCTGCTTTTCGGACACTTTTTTCGTGAGATGGTTATGGCTTATTTGTTTCTGAACCAGCCAACCATATTCAAAAATAGTTTAATACTACGACTTTGCTACGATGCTACGATAATGCTACGACGAGATTAAATGATTCTGCAACGGTTCTGTGTACAATATATTTGATGATGCATGACTCGTGTCTCTACCGCGGTTGTCCTACCATTCCTGTTAGTCCTACTACCCGTCAAAAACCATGACTCTTGTCCCTACCGCGCGGTAGGTCTACCAGGCATGGTCTAAAAGTATGACTCGTAGCCATACTGAGTTTATTTAATAAGGTTTATTTTTTGTCACCTGCAGCTTTGCAGACGTAAGATTTATAATGACAAACTAACGAATTGCCTACCACAACCTGTCCTATAAGTGTATTTTAGACATCTTCTTTTTTTTGGCTTTTGCTAACAATTAGGTACATTTATTGTATCACGGATTTTTGTTCCTCCTATCGACTAGTATTCTTCTAGTTTGTTTATGTATCGTACTTGCTTAAAACAAACTAAATACTTACTGACACAATGCACGCAGGTATTACAGCTCAGTAGCACCTTTTTCTTTCGACTTCTTTCACAAACTCAATTACTTCTAGTGCCAGTTGTTAAGTTATTTCAGTAACAAACCAGGAAAAGGTTCTTATAAGGCCCAATTTGAATGATTTAACTATAGTTTACTGCACTTTATTTGGCATTTTAAGTGAAAACTTTGCCTTTGCCAAGCAGTAGGACTGGGATACTAGGTTATGAAAAAAATAAAACTTTTGCCAATTTAAAAAATATATATTTATATATTAAGAAAACAATAACCCGATATATCTTACACTTAACAGTAGATTAAGTATGATAATAAAACAATAAAATTATGTAACCATATACAATGAAACGTAGACAAAAGATGACGAAGTATTGATCCCATTGTTTTATGCAAGATTAATTAATATGTTTATAGTTACAACTATTTGCCATGGCGTGCCGGACGCCAACCAGGGAAAATGATGACACGTTAGAGTAAACAAACTAATATTTCATTTTGCTGGTATTGATTTGCTACAACACTGGGGACCGAAAACTGCCAATACGATTTTAAATTCTTACTTTAATCACTTCTACACTCTTAATAACCAAAATAGTAAAATAAAAAATATGTTTAATTCTAATGAGGCGCCAAAATCGGCACCATGACACTTTTGGAGCGCTTTAGCGGAAATTTTAAACATAAAACTTTCAAATTTTATTTTTAATCATATTTTAAACAACCTTACTGATTTTCAGTTTGATGGGAATTTATGTAGCTTCGAATATTTAAATTGACAGGGCTATAGGCTACATTTGGTAGTATGATCTAACCTCCGTTTGCGTCCATTGTATATCAGATAATAGCTTAGTAAGTAGGTACTGCGAAATCCAAAATACGTCATAAACGAGATTAACACAATTTTAAGAACAAAGACTTAAAAGATTAAAAGCCGAAATGTTACACTTAGGGATTCTTTCAATAGAAAATCAATTCCCTACTTTATACTTTTTATAATACTCATAGAAAGCATTGATTGGCAAACAATACAAGCTAAAATTAACGATAATTTGTAGCTGAAAATTTCAATTATCCAACACCTACTCATACCTATTTTCAATAGTTATTATCAAATCTATGTGATAATAAATAACTCATTAACTAAACTAGTTTTTTTTTATTGGAATTAATCTGCTAAGGGTCGTAATTCTAATAAAATATAGTTAAGGCTTTTAAGGCCGATATTGGTGACGTGAAGTTCTGACGAGCCAAACTCGCGTCGCGAATCACCCAAAAGAAAGCCCGTTTTGAGTAGTTTGATGCTATAAAGCTAAATTCTTGTATGAAGAATGCGCTTCAAAAACTTCAAACGATGAGAATTTTACAAAAAATGAAGTACCTAAGTACCTAAACATCCCCATATACTTATGTAGGTACGCTACCTTCCTTTAATTCCTTTCAAGTCGAAAGCGAATTATGAACCACTGATTGATGAACACCTACTTTAAATTAAGATGAGGGTTTTTAAGATTTAAATTTCAATTTTCAAGATACCTTTATCGAGGTACTTACTCCATAAAACTTTGACTAACTTATTTTGTTAGAATTTCTAATTCTCCAAAACTAACTTATCTTGATGGCTATAGTTACGTGCGTACATATCCCAATATTAATAAATAAACACACATAAAACTTCCAGCTTTCGTAACTGACAGCAAGAAAACATATTATAAATTATTATTACCTATGTGTGTTTATACATATCACGTTTTTATGTAATGAAGTATTTTCTATTGTTATTCGGGGCGAGGTAGGTAATCGTCGCGTGAAATGACCACCGCCATTTTATGTCGCGTGCGACGTCACGTAGACGCCGCGTCACTCGCAAACACGAGCGTTCATTGGCTGTTGCCTTGAACGGTTTCAACCAATGGGAGGTCGAGTTTATTTAATTATGTTATTTATGTAAAAAAATACTTTTAAGTTTTTCTAGGTGAAGATTGGATAATTTTAATGAATGTTGTTTGGTTTCCTTTATCAAACTTTAAATGTAAAGTATAATAATATTTTTTTTGTTTTTTTTTATAGATTCCGTAGATCCCACTAATATTAGGAATGTGAAAGTTTGTGAGTATGTATGGATGAATGGATGGATGTATGGATGGATGTTTGTTAGTCTTTCACGTAAAAACTACTGGATAGGTTATACATCAGAATAATACACAGGGTACTTTTTACCACGGAAAAACATCTCATTTCCATGGGAAACCGACTTCGACGCGAACGGAGTCGCGGGCGGCCACTAGTGATAGAATAATTTTGCTACACCGTTTACTCTTGACAGTTTTAATATCTACAGTGTGTCTAACAAATCCTTAGCATTGATTTGGAATAAATCCTTCTCAACTTAAAAATCTAAATAGTAAATTAAAAACAGAAGTAATTACGAGTTTTATTGGTTAAAATAGAAAACAAAATTTTGATCATACATGCACTCTTTGATACCTACACCACGGCTATTATCCCAAACAGAAAACGCACTCTGAAGCCCTGGATCTACCCAGGTTTACCGCGATGTATAAGACATAGGGACAAACTGGCGCTGGCTCACAAAAAATACCCTATATTGGTTGTAGTTTTTTTTAATAGAGGTCACTTTTTCCGCGTTCAACATTTTATTTTTCTATTTGACCGCAAAGGCCGCACCCTTGAAGGTTTGGCTTTTTACAAAATAGATATAGACAGACCTTAATGTTATTACTAGAGATGCGCCGAGTAACACTTTTGCCGAGTACCGAGTACCGAGTATTACTCGGTTCAATTTTTTTTTTAACCGAGTATTCGGCCGAGTAACTCGGTTCTATCAAATTCCCAATTTCGCGCGCGTAAACAAGTACAAACGAACACAAGTATATTTAGAAGAAAATTTGTTGGCAAATGGTGGACAAACCCATCATAATTTACATTTATTAAATTTTAAATATTAATTATTTTTATTACTGTTCCTTTAATTTTGTCTCACTAGTACTCATGCATTAGCATAATTTTGATTCTATTACTTGAGGATGTCAAAGATTTTCTCAATCAGTACGTTTTGATTAACACTGTTGTTTCAATTATATCTACCTAAATATGTTGCTCTCTTTAAACAAAGTATATTACTTTTTTGGTACTCGGTACTCGGTATTCGTATACCGAGTTACTCGGCCGAGTACCGAGTACCAAAAAACCTGCCGAGTACGCCGAGTACCGAGTATTAACCGAGTACTCGGCCCATCTCTAGTTATTACATTATCCCTGTGCAAGACGGCGACATCAACCAAAGAAAACACTGCAAAAGTGCGCGGTAACCACAAAATAGAGGCGTTCTAAGAGAGAGGTTACTTTTTTTATTAGTAGAATTGTCAATCAAATACTTAGTCTTAGTATGACAAATGTACCTTTTTGAATAGTTAATGGATCGACGAAGTTTTTTATGTAATTTTTACGCAACATTATTTGGACTTTTTTTTAGAAAATCGCTATTTATTGTCATAAGACTTAGCTTTTTTTAAAAGTTGTTCTTGGTTTTTTGACTTTTTCTTAAATAAAGACGATTCTTGTTTAACAAATTTTAATGTAAAATATCATTTTAGTTATCAAGGTACCATACAACAACAAAACATTAAACTTAAATTTGAATTTTTCACTAAAAGGATTCATTTGAAATTCAAAAATGGGTTTTTTTTTTAAAAAACTTAAATGTTGCATAACTCAGAAATTATCAATTTTCGGACATGGTATTATTTATGACTTATTTGACTGCAAATAAGCTCTTCTTTAACCTCTTAGAAGGAATGTACCGCATTACCAATCACCCTGTATACTATTTTATCACTACATAGTATAAAACTAAGTCGATTTCCGCCGTCAGCGTATCTGTATGCTTAGATCTTCAAAATTACGCAACAGATATTGATGGTTTTTTTTAATAGATAGAATGATTCAAGAGGAAGGTTTTTAATTTATATATGAGGTTACGACATACCTACATTTGTTTATACATATACTTACTATTAAGTCAGATTCGCACTTGCAGCCATTTAAGAAATTCATGTAGGTACTTACCTAATTTTACCCAAGTAATTTTAATAATTAGTAAGGTCAGTTGGGGCAAGTGTTTCTACGGGGCAAGTGCTACTAACATAATTATCTCCCAAACCAATGCAGTTTTTAAAAACACGCTAAACCTGTCTTTCTATAAAATATTTTAGTTCTGGAATAAAATTATAGAAACCACTACTGGTACTGGAACGAAGTGAGTCGCCATTTTATTGCGACCAATGTTTTCTGTAAGACTCCAAGTGGTTAAAATTTTGAAATCGGTCGCCTTTTTAAGGGGTTTTGGGGTGTGGGAGGGGGAAGGGGGGAGGGGTCTTATCTATTGTGAGAGTATTTAAGAATTTTTGGAAATCGTTTAAAATATTTAGACGTAACTCCGGCAGCCAAAATTACTTCTAGGGGATAAGGACTAACTTAAGAACCCTTAAGCCCCCAACACCACCAATACCCTCAAATTCGGGCGACCGATTTCAAAATCCAACCCGGATGCCATTAATTTTGCAACCGACAAACAACGAAGTGGGCCAGTGCGTCTACTAGTCGTAGGTAAGTGTGCAACTATAACGCACTTACCCCGAACCAGAAGTTGACAACATTTTGTAACTACTTCAAAAAAGTTCCGTTTTAATTCGGTTGAATTTTAATACACTTTTTGTTAAGGATTAAACAGGTTCTTGTCCCTCAAAATGTTTTTTATTAAAATAATTATTTTTCGTACCTAAAAAGTAAATAATTATTTTTACTAATTTCTTGATTAAATCTTTAAAAAAAACACGAATACCAAACACAAGCCGCACTAACCACAGTATTTGTTCTTGAGAGTTTTTTTTAACAAAACAAAATCAAAATCAAATTCTTTTATTCATCATAGATATGTAACATATACTTAATGAACGTCAATGTTACAAACTTTGTTTATATTACGATCGAGTACAATGAAATCGACTGCCGCAACGTACCTACAGTATCGAATCTGCAAATTTTGCTTTTTTGTTTTATTGTACCAATCGATAGAGCATTATAATTAGTCTTAAAAACAATAAAAACATTTTTGAAAAATAATATATTTATACAAGTTTTTAGTCGAATACAATCGATACTTCACACTTAAAGCAACTAACATCATCGAATGTTACAATTCGATAGTGTTCGTACGTGTCGATGCGCGCGAACACTCTGTAACTGCCCAAGTCGATAGTATTCGCCGTGATGTGAGCCAAGGTGTGCTTTAAGTAGTTTTATTTCATAACTAGTGGCCGCTCGCGACTCCGTTCGCGTAGAAGTTAGTTTCCCGTGGGAATGCGAAGTTTTCCCGCGGTAAAAAATTCCCTTAAATCTTTCATACATATATTTTGGTTTCTAGAACCGTTTTTGCAGCGCACGCAACGGAAGCCCTTAAAGATGAATAATTTTCCCCGTTTTTTTCCCATTTTCGATTATTTCTTCGCTCCTTATAGTTGCAGCGTGATGTTATATAGCCTAAAGCCTGCCTCGATAAATCGTCTATCCAACACAAAAAGAATTTTTAAATTCGAACCAGTAGTTCCTGAGATTAGCGCGTTCAAACAAACAAACAAACAAACAAACAAACAAACAAACAATCAAACAAACAAACAAACTCTTCAGCTTTATAATATTAGTATAGATTTTGTTATAAGTGATTTGTTTTAATTTGTTACTTCTTATTTAAAGTTTTAAAATGATAAGTCGAGGTAGATTTATGGTCAATTTAGTAAAAAAAGGAGAAAAACATCATAGTCTCGAAACCACGTGATATGAAAAAAATGCCGATCATCCTGGCAAGTGTACATTTTCTGTTTAATTAGCTTACGTAATATTGAGACTATGTTCTATTGTATGTATATTTGTTTGATCTTTTTTTAAATAACCAGTAATAATATTTTTTTTATATTTAAATTAAGGATAACAAGTATAACTATCGAATGTGGTAAATTCAATAATGTTCCAATTGCATCTATACTAGACAAACATCGAAAGTGGCATATCCGATAGTACACGAGTACATTTTTGGTATGGGAATTAACGAATGTGGTAGTTTCGATTGTGTTCTTAGTAAAACATTTATCGAATCTACCACTTACTATATTGTTCTACGCTGGATACTTATTTAATAGCGGATTCGATGGTTGACAGTTTTTTATTACTACTTCTTTTGATTTAATAATTAAAGTCAGACGTTAAATATGTTTTTTC
Source organism: Emmelina monodactyla (assembly GCA_916618145.1). Classification (NCBI taxonomy): domain Eukaryota; kingdom Metazoa; phylum Arthropoda; class Insecta; order Lepidoptera; family Pterophoridae; genus Emmelina; species Emmelina monodactyla. The sequence continues at coordinate 3,183,661 of OU745319.1, forward strand.
TTTGTTTAAGTTTGCCCTATACGTAACAACGACTATACCCAAGAAGAATTATTGAAGTTATTTAACGATCTTTATGACGATGTTCACAAACGGAGGAAACAAAATGTAATGAGAGTCTGGCAAATGACTCCCACATTGTTATACTGGGCAGTGAAGAATGTACCAATACCAAGAAACATACCAATTGGAAAAAACACGTAGATAACCTTAACAAAAAAATATCAAGATTCTCGTATGCTCTCTATGAAGTAAAGAAAAGTACAGATTTAAAAACAGCCATCACTACATATTACGCCTACGCATATGCTTGGTTCAAATACGGCATTATACTCTGGGGAAATAGCACAAACGTAACTACCCTGTTTGTCCTACAAAAAAAGCTTATCAGAACGCTCGAAAACATCGACCAGACCGTAAGTTGTAAACCATACTTTCAAAAGTTAAAAATCCTTACAGTCATAAGTATATACATATTTGAAATTTGTAAATTTGTTAGACACAACCAACACTTATATACTACACGACAAGACTTACCTTCTCAATATGCCTTGCGCCACAAAAATAAACTGATACTACCAACCTCAAAATTGACCGCACATTCATCAAGCCCGTATGTAATGTCCATAAAAATATATAACCACCTTCCTCAACGACTTCAAAATGAAAGAAACGTTACAAACTTCACCAAAGAATTAAAAGCATTTCTTGTTGAAAAATGCTACTACACTCTGAATGAATATACATCTGACAAGTTTTAATAATTTAACAAAGCGCAACTTAATTATTATTATGTTTAATAGATTTTTAGTTTTAAGTAAACCAAAATAAATATAAATTGTATGCACTCTCAAACTTGCTGTGCCCGACAGGGTCCATGATGATCTGCTATATTATTATTAAGACCACATGTACATTAGGGATTGCAATAAAAAAAAAATAAAAAAAATACACAAATGCCATCACCACTCTCCGGACAAGACCTCAATTTTGGATCACCATTAACTGAAAACTCCGTAGACCCATTAGACGCTGTAAATCAAGTAAATCCTTCTGGAAAATGGGATAAGTGTTGTCGCTAATAGAGATTTATTGGTGGCTTAGTTAGCGCATTATGGAAATGTTGGTAACGCGTACTCAGTATTAAATGTTTTGCTTAGGGATCGAACCCAGATCGTCACTGCGGGACTGGACAAGTCGGATACAGGGTCTACCGATCTAGGAGTCGCTCAGGGGTCCTCGGTTTCAAACATCTTGTTCACATTAACAATGCTATATATGCTGATATAGCACCTTTCAGGTGCTATATCGACTGGTAACGTGTAAATGTATGCAGGTGTTGTAGCAGTGTTGGAAACTGGATCTACGACAGTAGAGCTAGAACTCCAACTACAAACTACAATCGAACAACTAAAATACTTGTTCACAAGTAATGGTTTAGTTCTGAATCTGAAAAAGACAAACTTTATCCACCCTTGAACAGGTAGATAACACAACAATTGAACAAGTGACTTATTAGACTTTCTTGGGTTTTGGGATTGACAGGGGATTGACATGGAGTACATAGACAAATTATGCGACAGGTTGAGTCAAGTCCGTGAAGTCCCTGCTGCAGTATGGTATCGAGCTATGGGGACATGCTGCTGACTGGTAGCGTGTGTTCCAATTGCAGAAAAGAACGAAAAAAAATTCGTTCACTTCAGATTTTGACTTTGCCTTCGCTTGTGTTGTAGCACGAAAATGTATACTAGCTATGGGTGACAAGTGTTTTGGGTCCTTTAGTTTATAACCAGCTCTCGGGTGATATAAAACAGGCTATATCAATTAATAGTTTTAAAAATAAACTGAAAGAATGGTTGCTACAACAAAATCTTTACAATTTAAATGACTTCCTTTAATTTTTTTATGTATTTAACATTGATTGACATTTTGAATTATTATTTAATTATTATTAATTGTATTATTATTATTTTTGTATTTAATTCTAGGTTTCTACCTTATTTTTGTTGAATAAAAAATGTCATGTCTATGTGTATGGATACTGATTATTTCATGTTAAATACGTTAGTCGCAAACGCGTCGCAATAAGAAAACAACCTGCAAGATGCATTGAAGTCACTATATTCGGATAGTTTGCCAGTTCCGGGGCCAAATATAAAGATTTAATAAGTCTTTGCGAAGCAGGACTTATACCTAGACAATACCACACTTTTTTACAAATCTTAAAAGGAGTCAAATCGAAAATGTTTCGGAGAGTGATGAAGACGATTAGAAATTATTTAGATTTCAATGAAAATATTATTCGGGCTGTTTATTTTTGTCAGTTACTAAGGGTAATGTTTGTTTTTTTATAAGAGAGATTTTTATTTAATTTTGATAAAATTATTACCCCAAAAGTTTTAATGAACAAGTCGGATTATAGTTGTGATATACAGGTTTGTTAGGTTACTTTATAATATTGTTTAATTAACGTAATAAGACTTATTGATCTCCGGGTATAAAGTACAAAAGTAAATTTAATTTAAAAATACCTATAGTATGATATGATTAATGTGTGATTTAATTTTATGGTGCTCAATGTGATTAGTTTTGTTTTAACAGAATACTCTTAAGTTACTAGAAAAGGATCTCATGCTGAAATGGCTATTTTTTGTTTCATATTATATTTTGATTCAATAAATATGAATAATTTTAATAACAAAACGAGGATTTGATATTGGTACTCCTTTCTCTTTCTTTAGAAGGCAATTATATAAACAAATTACTTATGAACCAACTATTGAAACTTCATATTTTTATGGTTGGTTTGTAAATTACCAAGGAATAGTATCGAAATTGGTAGATTCAATATTTTCAATGATTTGATAACCCACGAATAGAATCGAATCTGCCACTTTCGATTAATTGGCAATTTATATAGACATGGTACACCATCGAAAATGAAATTTAAATAAATTAAAAAACAAATTTTTTAACCACGCGTAAGCTACGGAAAGCACATTACATTACCAATTTTTTAAGGGTATAACTGTCATAAAATTATTATAATTTATCTTTAGAGATCAAAAAACAACTTCAAACTGTTCTACTGTAAAATATCTGATTTGTAGTTTCAATACTGTTCGTTGCGGCAGTCGAATAATAAATTACAACTGAAGAAATAAAGCTATCATTGGTACGTACTTACCTACTGAACGTGTATTATGTTTATTACAAATAAAAATACTTGGATGTAAAGTAATTAAAAAAAAAATACCGCACATGCCCCAATATAGTTTTGTATTTTCTTAAACTTAGTATAAGTTTAGTTTGGTTAAGAGTACAGTCACGTGTAATAAAATGTATACTAGGACTTAATTTCAAACTCCACATTTTAATTACATTACTTAAATAATCTAATAGTTTTATTTTTGAAAATTTGTAAATGTTTATTTCACGTGTGCACTGTATTCGAGTAATGGGCCGCAGCAGCATGTAATGGAATTTGACAACGACTTTGACAACTAGTGTTGTAGCTATCGTAGTAAGGTCATTGTAAAAGTATCGTTATGAAAAATCGAATAACGCCAAGGAAGATAGAAACTCAAATCGAATGTTATGTTAAAAAAAAACTTATTGCTTTCATATCATAACTGTTTGCAATATTAATTTAATTCAGATATTCTTTCGAATCATTAGTTTGTTGAGGCAAGTTCTATTTCGATTTTCATTAATTAAGTAACTACTTAATGCGTTAGGGTTTTTGATGGAAGTGGAAATATTACAGTTTTATTCTATAACGATATTATACGTCAGGCGAATAAAAGAGCAGAAAAACAACAACTAAAAAAAGTCGGGAGAAGCTTCAATCTCCTTAAAGTTAAGTCAAATGAAACCTTATTTTATATTTTTATCACGATATTCAAGACTATCCAATAAGATAAAAATATTTCTAAGTAAAATTGACTTTTATTAAAAATAGTGTGGCCAAAAATTGGTACAGTTTCTTTTTTCTCTTTGTTCTGCTCCTTGACAACAGGTGGGCGAAATCGACATAGTCGACAGGCGCAATGTCTGGTATGGTTGAGGACGGGTGCGGGCGGCCCCTTCTTTTACAGGCTTTGACGAACACGTCGTTAGCCACTCGTCGATAGCATTGGTTGTTTCTAGCTTAAAAAAACTTTTTAAAATTAAATAATTATTTGATAGATTAAAGACTGTTGTACTAAAAACTTCTTAATTTTTTTTTTCGTTTAAAAATATTATTGAACTGCTTGGTGATATAAATATGAAACTGATAAATCGATAATGAAATAAGTTTAATCGACTAAAAATGTTTTGAACCTCGAGCAACACTATGTGGTACGATAAATAATTTTATTTGTGTCGAAAGAAGTCGATGGAGCGAGTTGATCGTAACGCTTTTCATCTTTAGAAGTTGCAAAATAATACATTGTGATGTGTAAGAAATAATTAAAACAGTACAAACATTTACTTCAAACTATCGACGTGTGAACTTTCCATAATGGTTGTAGTTTGTTTCATTAGTGCGGGTGAATTTCTCCTATGATGTCTCAAGACACGGAACTAAAGATTACAGTACCTCGTTATTGTATAACTGAGTTTTACAGCAAGTATTCAAACTTAGTGGAGACTTTCTATTATGTCACATTATCCGAGGACGTATATCCAAACCCTAAGAAGAAACCCGAGTATGTTTACTTCAATGTAATGTTCAACTTGAGTCCAGCAGATGGTAACTTCGAGCCAAGAGAAATCGTGGGTAGAATTCAGGTGAGTCAACTATCTAAACAATAAAGTTTTTTTAATCTACAAATTACACATTAAACAATTATAAAGTGAGATGATGTTTTTTTGAGAGATTTGTATAAGTAAAAGTTTATATATTATACTTTTGCACATAGTTAAATATCAAGTCTTTAAAAATTTGCATTTAATGGTGTCATTTTAAACTCTTTTGGCCTTTACAGTAGGAATAACTCACCTTTTTTTCTTTACAATATAATAAAAATAATATTAAGATGAAATACCTTATTTACTTATGTAACTACATTTCTAAGGGCAGACAGTATTGGCAAATCCCATTGTAAGAAGAATACCTGTCATACCTTTGACCAATTGATCTTATTTTACCAAAAACATAGGAACATGTATCAGATAATGCTTAGCTCACACCTGCACCTTGATGATGTACAGTTGGCCACAAGTTTCTGAACAGAATCAAAAGCTAAAACAACTGAACACCCATTAGTTGGCAACTTATGAAATATTTGATTAAGATAACAAATATTATGAATGTTTGAAATTAATTTTCTATTGCACCATTGTGACAACAAAATTGTATGATTTGTAAAATTTTCAGATGTGATCAACTTTTGATTTTATTCAGTGGCGTCTGTGGCCAACTGTACCATGATAATAAATTATATTTTATGTTCATTCGGAAAGACATTGTGTTTTAGATATTACTTTTTTTGGATATTACTTTCAATGGGCTAATAAAAATCTTAATTGTATTTCTGAATGGAAGTTTTAACAATGTTTTATTAAGTTATTATAAATTCAGAAAACAAATACACTTACAGGATATTATTCCTTTTTTTGTACCAAAAGTTCAGATTTTTAAGGTCATGCTAATAATTGAAAATACTTATTTACTGACCAAATCATTTTAAGTCTCAGTATAATTTGAAGCAAATGCTTAGCCATTTGTTTTTCAAATATTATATCCTATATATTAGGATATAATATTCTTGTCTAAATACTTTTACACTTTTTATTGATTCCGCAAAAGAAAATCTTTGTGAATAACTTGCAGTGTATGTGCATTATCTATGCTGTAATTTTTATATTTCAACAGTGATAATTCCAACTGTTTTTATCTGACTAGTAGTTACAATAAGTTGAATTAAATTTTAAACAGTGTCTCTACTGATAACATTTTGTCATTTACAATTATTACTGATTTTGAATAAGAGATCTTCACTGATCTGGAACGCTATTAAGATTAATAATGGCAAAAGTTAGACCTGTTATCTTTTCTTAAATTGTTATTTTTATGAGAATTATGATCTTTTTATTAATTATGATCAGAGTTGTAATAATTTAGGTAGTTATTAGTTGGTGGTTAGTTAAGACTGTGTTAGGACGTCGTTGTGGTAGGCTCGAGGGGCCCCGGCCGAGTGCAGTGGGCGGGCGCAACCCGGATCTGCGCTGCCCCGCTTCCCCTTCACCGGCCGGGCTCGCGGTCCCGCGCCGCTAGTCTCTCCGCGCCGCACGCTGCGCACGCACACGCCACCACGTACCATGCGCACCGCACTCACACGCACATATTATGTACGCGATTGACAACACCCAGGTGAGCGTGAAACCCTACGTCACACGTCCCCAAGGACGACGCCGCGTCCTCGCGTCACGGATCTTCGGATGGATCGCGCGGCTCGCGGCTAGATCGCATTGTATTATGATGTTCATTCACGTTCCGACGGCGATGTAAACGATCCCGGAAGTGTCTGCACCCGGTTCGTTAATGTCATTTATGAATATTAATTGAGGTCTTTCCTTTTTTGCGGCTTTCATTGTGTCGCGATGTCCGTAATTCTGTTTTTCCAGGTGATTGTGTGCTAGAGTCGTATTTGTTTATAGATCGGTTGCATCGATAATGTTGATTGATCGCATTGGTCGATTCAGTTCCGTCATGCGGAGTTAAAATGGACAATGGAATTCGCTGTGCATTAGAGAAGTATTTCTGCATGTGTTTATCTTGTGCAAGCTTGTGAAAGTATTGTGAATTTCATTAATTGGTGTGCATGTGTTGGTTAGGTTTGTCGCAGCGGCGGGCGCACGGCGGCAGGCGGATATCAAGTGGAACTTTCACTTGCCGCCGCTGGCTCCACCGCTCGACCGAACTGTCTGTTATCTGTGCCTGATCACGGATTTGAATGTTTGTTACGCCGTTTTGAATGTCAACACACGTTACTATTTTGTAATAGCTGTTGTATGAATTTATTAGGTTCCTGGGATTCACCAGTTATCTAATATCTTTTTGGTATTCTTAAAATGTACATGTCAAACTGTTCTTGTTTGTTTCTAATAATGTAACGACTTTTTTTTATTCCTAAATGTTCCTTCTCCGACGTTGGTAATTATTTCTTCTGAAATGGTCAGTCTTGTTTTAAATTCTAGTTTTGCTTGAGGCAAACACGACCATTAGAGGCATATCTCTAGTGCAATTTCTGAAATTAAAAAACATGTCCAATTTACTTCATGTTTGTCACCCACTTTCAGAATTAGACCTTAACGTAAGGTTATGTTGTAAAAACCTTAGTCTAACTCAACAACATATCAAGTCTAACATTGTAACAACTGGCCACTTAATAGGCTTACCTTATGGGAAATCCCTAATTTCTGTTTTTATTGCCTGAGAATTCTGCGTGTTTATTGATAAATCGTGATAATTAATATGAATAACGTGGTTAAGTTATCCAGGAAATGATGTAAATGGTAAACTAAATCTGGTTCTGTAGGTCGCGGAATACGTAATGTTTCCACGACCATTACTAATTTGCTAATAAACTTTACTGTGTGAAGAATACGAGTTTGTTTACATGTTTAATATGTCTATCAGAATACTATTAAACTTTCAAATTTGTATTAATAAATCTAGAATTTGAAAAAATTTACTTCGTTACAGAAAATTTTAAAAAAAAACGGACGTATTATTGTGTAGGTATTTTAAAACAAACATCAACTTAAATAACTTTTTCATATAACGAGTTCTTATAAGAAATACATTTGGCAAAGATACGCTGAATCTGTCAAATCCGGGTTCGATATCCGAAACCTGCAAAATATGCAGTACCTACCGCCACTTCGGACACTTACCGGCGCACGCGACCCAATGTGGAAAATCCGATCACTAAGAATGCTAACTGTATGCGGGTACATAGTTAGAAATAATTAAATTATCCTCATCTAGTACACTTTATATTGTAAGAATCGGCAGTTTCAACTGTCTGTCTGATATCAAAATTATCTGATATGATTCAACTCTCTACAATCAAATTAGGAAGTCTACATAGAAGTAGCTAAATATTAGCTTGTGCAGGTATGCCACAAAAACAATGTTTTTCCAACGCGTTTAATTCAAACCGGTGCTAATTGCCAAAAATGATAATTGCCCGACGTGTACAAACTAAACCGGAACTGTGAGAAGCGTGTGCGCAGATTTCACGAACGTTAATGCGATGCGTCTATTGTTTTATTTGTTTTTCTTCTCGTATCAAGTTCCGCAAACCGGATCGAAGGGCTGGTCGCTTTTTATGTGGAATTTAAAAAAGAACAAAACGTAATATTACTTTGTTTACATTTTAGCTCGTTATACCTACGTCGTTGTGTCAATAAGTTATTTCAGACATTCGAAATAAAATAAAACTGATGTTACTTATTTTATTTACTTTATGAAAAAGAGGTTGAATAAAACTTTAAAGTATTCGACTGGTATAAATTTATTAAGACGATTTTGTTAAGACATTCAAAGGCAGTGTTTATACTTTCGTACAGTACAAACACTATGCATCTTAGTTACTATAATAATGTCTCTCACCGTAATAACATAAAACCTTGTAAGCCAACAATCGTAAATTATTAAAGTCAACTTATTCATTATGCGTTGTAAAATTTCTATTTCATTCAAAAATTTAAATGCAGCTGCCGTTGCATTTGTAGGTATCATAAAAATGCACATCTCAAAGATGGGTAAATTTAACTACTTTCTCCAATATCATCCGATTTGAAAAGCATGCAATTTATGTTTTTACTTTAGACCGCGACAGACAGAAGGAGGGTAATGTCTAAATTAAGTTTATATTAAGTATATGGTCCGATCCGATAACTATGTTAAAAGGTTGAGGAAAGTTCCCGATTAAGATGAAGACGTAGTTAATATGACGTTAGACGATAATATGATAAGTTATTAACCGTAATAGATATGGTCATTGACGTACGTAGTAAACTTATAAACTAAAGTAATGGACGTTTGTTATTAGTTATTTCCCATCGCTCTATGATATATAAAGTGTCATCTCGCATTAGCATTATTATAATTTTGATCTTCGAAGAAAGAATTTAGTATTGTTGTCAGCCAGAAACCGATTAATAATTAGGTGGTTTTGTAATTAGTTTCTGAAGAATGTCGTCTAATGGATTGCGGTGAATAAAGAATACAGGTTTCTGTCGGATTTGTGTTGACTTGTGACTGACTATGGTGTGTAAATTATTGTAATTTGATGTGCGCCTTGTGTTACATACAATGTGTGTTTGTTTGCGTGTGTTTGTATGTCGCGTGGTCGCATCCTGTTCGCTGTGACGTTTCAGATCGCGCGGTTCGACGTCGCGCAACCCTATTGGTTATTGTTATCTGAGCGCAAACGCATGATAGAATTTCTCTTTACCAAACGGAACTGATTGTCCTCGACCTGGGTACACGCATACGTTTATACAAACAAATCCCCCAGCTAGTGCGTTAGGAAAGGCAACAGTTGTTTTTGTCCCTCCCAAACATTAACGTAAAATATCTTTTTTAGTATCGTCGACGTAGAGTCGTCTGTAGAACTTAATAATAAAGACTAGTTAAAAAAACGTTTTAATATTAAATTACATAAGTATTGACTTCCTTTTGTTCAAGACCTTTGTGTCAAGTGAGATAATGATAGAGTCGCAAAAGTTTAGTTTGACGTCAATCGACACGGCCTCAGATTATTATTGTTCGAAAAAATCCAATGCTTTTTATGTTATTCGACGTTATACGGGTTTGATGGTTAACTAAATCCTTTTCTCCGATTTAACTATTCAAAGCAAAACTAGCATTTTAAACCGTCCACGTTTTACACACTGCATCGTTGCATAAAATTTTATCGCATCACGAACGTCGATGATAACTCAAATGAAATTTTCTCTAAATGTCAAACGCGGTATTCATATTTCGTATTGAATCGTGCCAGTTGCCTATTTGTAGCAGGTTTGCTAGGACTACCAGTACTGCCGCCTACTACACGAGACAGTCGCACGCGCAGGTACAAGTTATGTATTGATATAAATTTAACAGAAAGCGGAACTTCGCCAACTACGGCCTACGGTCGCAAGCAGCTGATGCAATAAGACCTTCGAAAGACAAATCGACGTGACATACCTAATCATGGCCTTGAAAACTTCCAAAAACAGTTAATTATTAACGCCAGCGACTTTAGGACAATAAAATTACACTACACTTTATATATATCTACATTTTATAGTTGATGAAAACAATCTAAATATGCAAATTAGCCATTGAATAATCAAAGACATTACGTCATTTGTAAATGTATCGATTTGTAACTTCAAGGAATAAGGACTAATATGTAAAGCTATAAAGTTATCACATTTCTAATCGTTTCTAAGCAATTAATGATAAAACAGAGCTTTCACGTCAATAGTGGTCTGATATTCAAAGGTCGATGATACGCAGATAACGACTGGTTCAAATGCACTGCAAATGTAGTGCAGATGAACTAATAAATGTATCTCTGTTGTTAGAACTAAGTAAACAACAGTATTGGCACTGTATCATACTAATTGGAATTTAATCGCAAATAAAATGATAAAATTGTGCCTCGGAATCCTCGTGCACTTTGAAGGTACATCTAACCGCGGCAAAACAAAAGACATTATTTAAAACGACACCATTCGATCATAGTTTAGCCTGCTAGTTCGATGTAAACAAAGTTAGTAACGACCAATTAGTTTTTACCGTCGATACAAACAGCAGCGCTAACCTTTGTCACGAGGAAACTAGTCATTTAAATCGAGTTAACGTCATCTACTATCAGTTTAATGTTCAATTTTATATCAAGTACTGTAACAATGACATTTTTGGTTGTAATTCTTAAAATTTGTGAGAACTAATGCGTAGTTGTGCATTTATTTAATTTATGAATGATATAAAATAAAAACCCACAATCGTTGCGTCAATGGAATCTGATTAATTAGTGCTAAACTCTATTTTTTGGAATTAATGTGACCAGTTTTTAAAAGAAACCGTAAGTTTTATGCGACCGAGATTTACATTGTAAATTCATTTAAATTTATAGTTTTATGTCAAATAAAGTTTTATAGATCGATTCGGTTTGACTCAATTCTTATAAGTCAATTTTTTTTTATTAAGATTTGGCAATCTTGGTCGTTTATTCGATATATGTATCGATGCCTTTCGTTAGCCTTGTATCAATCCGGTAATTTTAACATCAAATTAAATATTTCTAAATTAAAGGCACTCTTGATTCTAATTAAAGGGTTAGATTGAATCAATTGTATGAATGAACTCGTCTTTCTACTTTTTAGGCTATCGAATTGCATTAAGCGGTGATAGCTCACGTTTCGATTCAAAACGGCTGCGCGAAGAGGCGCCCGCGCACCATATTTTTTAGAAAGTCGGATCCGGCTGCAGCGGGTGGGCGGGGCTCTTCCGTACGCACCGGATGTCGACTCTGAGACCTACTAACTTATTTACTAATACCTCAACATTATGGATTAAGAGAAAACGTATCCGGGAGCGCCGTTTTGGCCATACGAACACTAGACTCTGTTTCTGATTTATGAATACGATGAACTTTACTGCGCCATAATAATTTAATAGTTGTTTACTGTTGATCGAGACAAGATTATCCTTTCATATCAATATCCATCTACAAGGCGGATGTTCGTGACTCGTACATTTTGTAAATGTGATAAAGTGGGATTTAGCTAATAATTTTATGTGAATTCAGTCACTTTTGGTCCAATATTTAATGAGTTACAACCGGTATGGCGGGCAGTTGCGCACACGCCTAAAGGTCAATGATTCAGTGATCATCTGTAGATCCGCTTCGGCGCCCCCGTGACCCTGTCCTGCGACGGTGTAAAAATTAATATATTCGCGATGATCGATGGCTTCCAATATTGTTTTCAAATGTTAAAACGTGAAATAAATCGCTTCGTAAATCGACGCTTGTTAGTAGTATAATGTGATGTTTGTTGAGATAGGTATGTAAAGGGTTTTTATACATAACAGAATTAAGTTCCGTATTGCTTCTAATAAGGTTTCTTTTCATTTAAGAAGGGGAAATACTCGATCAAATCAATAATCTGTTAAAGAAAGACCTAGATCGACTAACTTAAAATCATTCATACGACCATTAATTTACATCTACACCCTAGTAAACCGTAGATTTTCACTACCCATACACGTCTGACGTTACTCACTGGTGTATTCCCTTCAGAAATATGTGTCATCATCCCTGGGCTGGGCCGGCGAGCGCGGCGAGGACTCCAGCTACGACTCGGAGTGCGAGGACGACGGCGGGCACCGAGCCGCGTCCAGGACGCCCTCGGACACGCTCGCCGCGGAGTTCGCCGAGTATGTCACGCTGAGCTCGGTCATACCGCAGCCTAATCAGGTAACTAAGCTAACTAATCACGGTCATACCGCAGCCTAATCAGGTAACTAAGCTAACTAATCACGGTCATACCGCAGCCTAATCAGGTAACTAAGCTAACTAATCACGGTCATACAGCAGCCTAATCAGGTAAATTTGTCTAAACAAAACCTTATATTAGGAAGTTATAACTGTATGGTCAGTGGGTATTAACTGTATATCGGGTAACTAAGCTAATACGAATCTTACTATTACCTAAGTTATTGATGGTTATGACTTAATGGTTAGTGAGTTTTGACATAAGTTTGTAGTTCGTAAATTAAAAAAACGGGTGGTGGATATGACAAGTTATACTTGATGAGACAAAGAAAATGTCGGGCTACACTAGATTTTCAATAGTTTGTTAATTAGCAGGACAATTAATAATTATCTTTCAATCCCGGATGGAATCTAAAGTGTTCAATTAAAAATCGATTTAAATTAATTTGATAAGAAATCAAATTAGATATTTGTTATTGTATTAGATAATACACTTACATGTATTAACATTTAACAAGCTTACTTCTAAATTAGAATTAATTTGGAAATTAATAAAGATCTCGTCTTATTTGGTAACATGTAAACGTAACACAAAAGTATAGCACAGATATTTTGTTACAGGCTAAGATAGAGTTCGCGGTAAAACTCGGTTACTCTGAGCAGTTGGCGTTAACAGCGTTACAGAGACTAGGTCCTGATCCTCCCAGGAATGAACTCCTGGCGGAGCTGATCAAGTTGGCATCGAAACAGCCGCCCAGACCGCTGTCGCCGCCGCTACCAGCCGAGCCAGAACCACACTATGAACGAGCACCACTCAGACATATTGTTATCGATGGCAGTAATGTGGCTATGAGGTAAGCATTGAAATTACAGTAACTTATCATTTTGGTCATACAGAAAAGGTCATTAACTAATCTTGTTTTGTTGTTTTATAGCCATGGAAACAAGGACTTATTCTCGTGTAGAGGCATCGAAATATGCGTAGACTGGTTCCGAGCACGAGGACACAAAGACATCACGGTATTCATACCGAAATGGCGCAAAGAAGCGTCGCGACCAGACAACCCCGTCGCCGACAGAGACGCCCTGGAACGACTAGAGAGAAACAGAGTCCTAGTCTACACACCCAGCAGACTTCTAGGTGGGAAGCGACTCGTCTGCTACGACGATAGATACATCCTACGACTCGCCGCAGAAACGGACGGCATCGTCGTCTCCAACGACAACTACAGAGACCTCGCCACTGAAAACCCAGAGTTCAGGAAAGTCATAGAAGAACGACTGCTTATGTACTCGTTCGTCAACGACAGATTCATGCCCCCGGACGACCCTCTCGGCAGGTCGGGACCAACTTTAGACGCATTCTTAAGAGCGCCCGCACCCAAAACAGAGCCGCCACCGGCGTGCCCGTACGGCCGGAAATGCACGTACGGCAACAAGTGCAAGTTCCATCATCCGGAACGCGCGGGAAGGCCGCACAAGTCCGTCGCCGAAAAGTTATCAGAGCGCGCCGCGCGGACGCTGAAACAGAGAGATCTACACACGCTGAGCCTGCCCCCCGGGGGCCGGCCGGTTGACAAGCGACCTCTAGCTCGAGCGCACTCGGCGACCCCACGACTAGCCGACGCGGCCTTGTCTACTCACTTTGACCGGGCGCAAGTAGCGGGCCCGTCCCAGCCGCCGCCGCTCGAAGTCAACCCTCACAGGAAGCTAGCTCGACAGCTGACTTTGAACCCGGCGTGTGATCCGCGGTTGAATCACGCGGCCGCAGCCCGGGTGGCTTCGGCCCCGGTGGGCGCCGCCGGCTCTCTCCGCAACGCGCACGTATCGCCTTGTTCGTCAGAAGGCGCGCTGCAGCAGTGGGAGTCCCGGCGCCGCATGCACTTCCACCTCGCGGGCATCTTCCCCGAGGCGCAGGTGGCCGAGGCCATGGCCATGTACCCCGACGAGACGGACGCGCAGAAGATGTGCGCCATCATCCTCGCGCGGCACCGGCCCAGCGAGGCGCCGCTGCCGCACCCGCCGCCGCACTGAACACGCACGTTCCGAGTTATTCCCGGTTTCGAACCGAAATCGAGACTTAATTCACACCTATTTATTTAGCACAAATTCTTTAGAAACGTCTAAAATCGTGCTTCTCGCTGAGCGGAGTGCGGCGACGTCGCGCCCGCGGTTGATTTATTGTATCGTTGGTTGTACAATGTACATTCGGTTATTTGTTTTTGGTGCACTTCTGAGAAGTGTGTGTATATTTTCTAGATTATAGAAATAAGAATGTACAAATACAGATCTATTTGTTTGACTTCTTATGCTTTATTCATGCTTTTTGTTCATTTTTTTATTGTTGGTGGATAAAAAGTGTTCCTTTATATTTTGGATAAACCAGTGATTGTAAAATTATTATAACATATGTAATCTTATTAGTTATGAACTTATGAAGTTAATTATACATTGCTTATTGGTACTATGTACCAAATAGAAATTCTAGATATTACAATAAATATGTAAGTAAACATTTGCTATTCTTTGATACAAAGATATGCTAATAATTAGATAATATAGATGATTTATATGGATTAATTAGTCACTATTGTGTAACAAGAAATGTGTTTGATTTTTGTTAAATTGAACTTTAAAACTTTAATGCAATGCATCAAATGAAAAGTAAGATAAAGTATCTGCCATGCGATATTCTATAACATTGGTTGTTAAAATAAGGGCTGATTTTTCAATAGTCAGATAAATACTAACTGACTGATAAGAGGTATGTTTTCATTGCCACTTCATACATATGTCAAGTATTTATGTTCGACGTCCAACAAAAACTAACTGATTTTCTGTCAGATAGAATTTATCTGACTATTGAAAAACCGGCCCTAAATCATATATTTTTTATTGTTATATGTAACTTATCATTTTTATAAATTGACTTTTATGGAATACTGTATGAAATGTTAAATCTAAACCAACAAAAATTAACATTAGCATAAAAGTTTTATAACACTAATAACTAAGATTAAGTTTTATAATTCAAAAGCAATAAAAGGATACAAATTAGCTCAACTAGAGATATCCTTGTTACTGTTTGAATATTTGTTAAAAAGAATATACATTCCTTGAGGAATGAATAACATATTTTTGTCTTTTTTGACATTGAAGATGTAATACCTAATTTTTAAAAATAATAAATCACATTCTATCAAATCATTTATTTCTTTTGTGTTTGACTTTACCACTTTTCCTGTTAGGGTTATTACCAATTCGTTTTACAATCATATTATTGAAAACCTTGTTTATTTTATTAGTTTGGTTTTCTCCAAATTTGATGAAGTTTTGACCTTTAAAATCTTTGATGGCGGGTGTACTTTTATCATCTTGTATTGGCACAAAAACTCTACATTTCTTGTTATTTCTGTATAAATAAGGACATTCAACATTTTGCATCTTTGGTTTCTCTTGTTCAACAGTATTTTCATTCATGTCAATATCTAGTTCTGGTTCTTTCTCAGCTGATGTCTCCATTACTTTTACCTCTGGTTTCTTAAATTTCTTAGATATTGTTAAAATACATTGAGTTAGTTCATCAAGATGGTTTTTCTGTATTCCTAAACAAGATGTTGGAATACCAAAAGTGTTTGCACATGTTTTACGTAAGTCTGCCATACAAATATATGGCACATTGTTTGTAACACATGAATCGGTAATTGACTGGACTATGATTCTTGGATTAATTGTAGATTCCAAAATAATAACTGAACACTCTCCTTTACCTAGAGCATTGCTGCATTCTGATATTCCAAAAAGAAGGCCTTCCACTTTTCTGTGAAAAGTAATCATATTTTAAAAGACTAGATAAATGGTATGAAACAGACACTACATAGGAATAAACTTACGGGATTTTAGGTGGTTTTGGCCTTTTTTCTTTAGGAAGATCCTTAACTTCATTCCAATGAGGTTTTGAAAAGGGTGGTATTACAACTTTGTGTTTCTGCCATAGTTTATCTAAGATATTAACATCAGCATCTGGAATTGTTGGCCTAAAAATATTTTATAATTAATAAAAATATTTTTATTGCGAATAGAAGACATATTAAGCAATTTCCAGTAATATTCTTCTCACCAGAATTGGGGATCCGATCGACAGAGTATACTTTTAATAGTTTTCTTCAGTTGCCCCTTTTTTATAGAAGTCTTTTTCTTCTGTAGAGTCGCCGCAGCCTCCATTGTATAAGCTAGCTTGGGTTGATCGAAATATTATAACTTTTTACAAAACAAACAAAAACTTTCATGGCAGAAAGAAAACAAAACCCATGGACCAAAACACGTTGAAGTGACTTTGACAATCACAAGTTTGACCTGACATTGACTTTAATTAAACGCGGTCCAATTTTAGCCTTCACGACTGAGGCAAGCTTCGAAGTTAAACTCGTGTGCGTTCTCAGTGTGCCCCTCAATTTCCAGTAATATTCTTCTCACCAGAATAGGGGATATGCATAAAATTTTAAATGGCCTAAAATATTTTTTTCTTGAATATTTATTATCGTTATATTATAATGCAAAAGTTTTTTTTAATTTATTTATTATTTAAACCCCTAAAATAATATTTAAAAAGTGCAAAATAAGGGAGCGAAATTCAAACTGCCAAAACGCGCCACCATTGGTCGAACGTAATGTGACGTCATCTGACACGACATTGCATTCATCAGCGTCGAAACTTATACTGTTTTACAAGTTTTTGTGAAAAAAATAAATAAATTTAATCTATATTCTTGTGCCGATTGTAATAAAGTTTAGTTTAGATTGGTAGTGAATCTTTGACGATGCCTGAAGCTGGTTCTGTCATAGCACATTAGGACAATCTACCGAGAACAGGTGCATTTATGATAGCATATAATTTTGCATCTGTCGCGTCTCCAAGGCGCGATGTGGGTTGTGGTGGTGTAGCAAATGACAACCCCAGATTCTTCTTTGATATTCGATTTAATGTGGTTTACAATTTAATGTTGCGTGTTCAACGGTTGGTTGGCAAGTGAAGTTATACAAAGAAAAGAAACAAAAACTAGACCAAATATGTAGTTGAGACGTATTGCTATAGAAAAGACGTAGGCGCGCAGACAGCATCGAAACCCGATTATACGACCGCAGAGATCAGAGGCTGTTTCATAGTTTATTTAAGACCATAATAAAGATTTTTATTCATAAATGCACACAGCAGTTTACTTAAAATACACCAAAACATGTAAATATTGACACAAAAATATATGAGGTAAAACTCCTTTCCTCAACCGTAGAGTACATTTTTCTCCTTGCTCTTTTATTAAATTGTATTCAATATAATTTTCTGTATCGTCCTTTACCTGGAATAAATCAACAACCATAAAAAATTCGTAAAACCACAACAGGAATAAAGTTTTAATAGAAAGTTATAGCTACTGATCTTTTCTTATAGGTTAATTTTATACCGAATTTTCTAATGTTCAATAGCTAATGCAAAACTTACTTTTTACTAATTCACATTAAGCTGTATATAAATAAAGTATACTTTCGTTAAAATGATCTTCACAACAATATGAACAAGATTTAGGAGATATATTATCCCTTCTCATCACCTTACACGACCGTCTTCGTATTTTCGTATCACTTGAAATACGAAAAATACACTTATTTGGGTGTTTTTCGAATAGTATTTGTGCACTCCGGTACTATGCAATACTTATAAGATAATTTTTTGGCTTCTTCCATGATTTTAAAGCTATTAAATCTGTAAATATGTATGAAATAACTGAAAAGTTCATAGTAAAGTACCACTGGACGTGTCGTGTGACGTCACGCAAAGCGCGCGCAAAATGGCGGCGTTTCAACTGCTCTAATTTTTTCAATGTTTTAAATTTCGTTTTTAAAAATATCTAGAGTATTTGAAGATTTTTTATATTTTTTTTCTATGTTATAATGTTGTAAACTATTAATTTAAGGCAAGAAAAAAAAACATGAATATCCCCTATTGGGGATCCGATCGACAAAGTATACTTTTAATAGTTTTCTTCAGTTGCCCCTTTTTTATAGAAGTCTTTTTCTTCTGTAGAGTCACCGCAGCTTCCATTGTATAAGCTAGCTTGGGTTGATCGAAATATTATAACTTTTAACAAAACAAACAAAAACTTTCATGGCAGAAAGAAAACAAAACCCATGGACCAAAACACGTTGAAGTGACTTTGACAATCACAAGTTTGACCTGACATTGACTTTAATTAAACGCGGTCCAATTTTAGCCTTCACGACTGAGGCAAGCTTCGAAGTTAAACTCTTGTGCGTTCTCAGTGTGCCCCTCATTTTGGCTTTGGCTGCATGCTTTTAAATGCTCTGAGGCTGCATGCTACACCTACTTTAACCCTTAAATCGATATTGGTATACACGGAGTACACTGATTTCAAAAAGATCTACAACATTTTTTATTTATAAATTATTAAATATTTTTATATGGTATGACTTGAAATTTCACTAATTTTGTCAGAAACTAATTTTATCAGTGGTAGCATTTATATAAAACTGTAAAAATCAAAATTTCTGCGAAGCGGCCCGATGTGTCTGCGAACCGGGGACGTATTATTGATATTTTAAAACGATTTTTTTGGTAAATAATATTTATTTGGAATTACATTGCATGCTTAAGAGATACGTGGGTGCCTACTATAGTTATTTTATGATAAAGTTAACTCCTCCTAGTACATAGATAGTTTACTCAGTAACTGGCAACGTCATTCGTGAAGTACATTCATTTTCGCGAAAACTGAAAATGTAGGATTTTTTTTGATTTTTTTTATGCATTTTAGGTTATAACAAATCGAGAAAATTCAAAAATTAAGTTAAATTTGGACTTAACTCATCTTGCCAATTTAAGGGTTAAATAATCATTTTAAATCATTTTGAATCATCTCTCAATGTAAGTGGAAGTTCTTCGTGTAGGAGAATTAAAAAATCTATTGAAACATATGAATGTTTAGAGTGCAAAGTAAAGGTAATAGGTATATGTAGGTTCAGTACAAAAACATGTTAATTATTAAAGTTTTTGTTGAAATATTGCAAAAGTCAGAAAGTTATTTTTATTCACTTTAAACTGGAATGCATAAGAGTTCGTAAAATATATAATAAAATAGCAATTTAAAATATTGCTATTCTCAAAGGCACTTGTGACGTCACATCATAGAAAGACTTAATTGGTTTTAATACTCGGGGTTCCGACAATTATATGTATATCCTCATAAAGGGCTTTGTCCGTACTGCATGTTCATGTCCGCCGGTTTCACCAGCGTTAAGCGTTTTTTTTTTCGTTTTTGCTTCTCCGCTCTCACTATTCGAAGCTTGATATACTTGATAATACCCATCCTTCAAAGTTCCTCAATCAGTGGACTATTTTGTTAAAAACAAGAATTTTAAAAGTCGAACCAAAATTTCCTGAGATGAGCACGTTAAAACAATCATTTTATTTATTTATAACACGTTTAAACAAACAAACAAACTCTTCCGCGTTATTATATTAGTTATAAAGTAGGTACCTATACTGCCCAACTTAGCGCAAAAGCGGGTGGTATCTACCCGCGCGCGTTATTCTACATAATCATGATTGCTTCTTATAACGAGGTGTCATTACTAGATCCGTCTTGGTCGTGGGGCTTGAAGCATTTCACAAAAAGAAAACACCTGAAGCCAAAACTAGGTGATAATTTATTAGGTATTAAACAATGATTTTTAATCGTTATAATCTTGATTACCATAATCATAAGACAGGTTATTAGTCTTCTTATTATGTATTATAGAAAAGTTAACTCAATAAGATAAAGCTTAAGTTCATTTTCCATAAGATTTCCCGTAAACTAGTGCTTTATAATAGTGTTTTAGTAGAAAAAAATAACTATTTGTAGGTACTTACCTAGTCGACATCTTAGCGCAGCGGTATGCATAGATACCGTTAAGTGGAAAGTCTCGGTTTATAAGTTCGTACAATCAATGATCTATGTACCTATGAAAATCTAGGGAACTAAAAAAATATACTTTTTTCGTCTATCTATTAGGATGGATTCTGAGCATTGTTGGGAGCATATTTACTTCGAGTCGAGGATTCTAGATCTCCTTAAGAATCATCCTGTAGATATAAATGTAACATTTAAATAAGTAAGCTGGTTTACTGTAGATATTTAAACTACCCTGCGCGTAAGTTGGTTCCCATTTAAAGGATTGTAACTTTTAGGTAATTAGGAGCTAGGTATGTAATTCGATCGGTTGGTACATAATTTTGTATATAGGTCTGATATATTTACATATATTATATAAACCTACTTTCTAATCCCACACGAATGTCACCAGATAAATTTGGTAGGTAACAAACCATTAGTTACTTTTCTACCTCCAACTTTTGTTTTATAGCTTTCGTCAAATTACAATTGGGGTGGTCACAAAAGAATCTCTACTAAGACTAGTAACTTACTAGGAATAGAATTGCAAAAAAAAGGGATGCACTTTTTGTCGGCTTTGGGCCGTTAGCGAAACTCATTGTTAGGGTATGCCGGCAAGGGTCGACGTGATTACTTGAGGGTGCAATGAAACTTTACCTGCGCCCGATTCTAAGCAGGAAAGTAGTTGCTCGCATAGTTCCAAATTAGATTTTGACTAGGCAAGATCAAAATGTGCTCTGTGAGGAAACACGAGAAGTGGCTTCTAATAGAAAATGCTGACGGTTCTAAGGAAGTGGTCAATTTGAAGAGAGTGATAAATTCTGCCGCTGCAGAACTAGCTATTGGGGCTGAAGTTTCATTAGCTGGGAACGGCGAGGAAGGCAGTAAAGTTGGGAAAATCGTTGCAGCTGCTCGTAAGTACTTGCTAAACATATCTACTTATTATATTACTAGTGGCCGCCCGCGACTCCGTTCGCGTGGAAGTCGGTTTCCCGTGGGAATAAGAAGTTTTCCCGCGGTAAAAATTACCCTATGTCCTTTCCCAAGTTCAGTTCTTTCTTCATACCAAATTTCAACAAAATCGGTTCAGTGGTTTAGGCGTGAAAGCGTAACAGACAGCCAGACAGACAGACAGACAGAGTTACTTTCGCATTTATAATATTAGTAGGGAAGTAGGGATTGTCATGACAATTATTTTATTTAGAACTTAAGTTTTAAGCTTTTTTGTGACTAAATAATTGACCAACGTAAAATTACCACATGCTATGAGCAAACTGCAATAGCTTGTTACACGGAGTATAATAAACTATCTACTTAAAAAAGGTTTGTTACCTGTTTAACCGCATAACTACAAGTCAACTGTCAACGGTTCAATACGCAAACGTTCCCGCCGATTTTAAAATATCTACCCTACATAAATTTACTTTTTGTTGAATCCTAGTTTTCAAAGAGTAATCAAATCAGACACTCTAATTAAATTAACTGTTTTGTAGGGGATGCCCGTTCGTTAGTCCGTTTACTGGAGAGTCTTCCAAAATCACGAAAAGCTGAGCCAGAGACTGCTGCAGAGCCACCGAATGAGCCAACTGAGACAGCTGGATCTGAGCCAATAGCTGAAGACCAAGACCCTGGAGACTTCTCATCCACAGCCTCCTCGTGGGTACCGAGTGGGGAAAGCTCGAGCAGTGAATCTGAGGTAAGCTTGTGTTTCTTTACGCTTTTACTAATTAGATAACAAAATAATTGGTCTATCAATTAAATGCTAATAAGCTTATAAACTAATAAAGAAATAATTATAAGTGATTCATTATTATTTAAGGAGGAAGAAGAACCAACACCAAATATGAAAGCTCGTCAATATTTTAATAAAAACGGTAAAGTTTTGACTCCATGCAACCGTGTTAACCCAATAATACCGAATACACTCCCAAAACACAAAAACAACGGAACACCACCGGAGAAACGAAAAAAGCTAAGCTTGAATAGCACAAAGACAATTAACAATACAGTCATAAGACCGAATTCTAGGCTAAAAAGCCTAGCTTCTGCCACTCTTGTTATTAAAGATCCGGTAATTAAAAATGAAATTGCAAAACTGGAAACACAATTCAAGGCAGTCTATCAAATTCTGAAAGAATTACGAACAAATGGTTCGTCTCCAAGTTTACCATCTCCTGTGCAAAACATTGTTGAAGATTTTCGAAGCAGTCCCCGTTCAGAAATTACCTACGCAAATGATGAAAA
The DNA here is from genome assembly GCA_916618145.1 of Emmelina monodactyla. Lineage (NCBI taxonomy): Eukaryota > Metazoa > Arthropoda > Insecta > Lepidoptera > Pterophoridae > Emmelina > Emmelina monodactyla. Next base: position 3,206,339 of record OU745319.1, read on the forward strand.
TATGATCAATACTACACCAGTAAACGGTGTTTCTAAGTTAAGGTCAAGTGTACCAACTCCTCAATTGAGAGTACCTACACCAACAAACAGAGTACCGACTCCAAAAGACGAGATACCTACACCACCTCCAAGGAACACTTCAACACTAGAAAATACAACACCTAAAGCAGATATGGTTCTGAACGAATCCATGGTTCCCAACAATGATGAAAGTGAAGCTGAAGGTTATAAAAGTGATGAATCCAACAGATCAGACGATAATATTCTGATTACCAATAAGTATACGACTTTAGCTAATCAGAATAATCCTGGCACATCTAAAATTGAATCTAAGACGAAAACAGAAAAAAGTGAATGGGTGAGCCAATTTATCAACTTATTTGTTACGTGTAGTTTCGATTCTTCGACTTTATTAAATTATTTTGTGGATTCCAGATTCCGATTGGCAGTGGGCAGACTTTGATACATAAGAATCAGTACAGCAAAATCAATTGGAAGTCGTACACAGTTGCTACACGCACGCTGCTGTTGGCTGCATTCCCTCGCAAGTAAGTTTCAATTATGACGAATACTGTAGATATCTACTATTTAAAAAAAACAGTATAATTTCATTTGCAAAAAAACAATCTTAATTTTATAAGGCATTATTTAGTTTAAGTCATTGTCGTTTTATTTTAATATGATTAATAGAAAAACAATCAAACACAACTATTTTTCCTCCTGTATCATTATTATATATTTTTGTTTAATTACAGAATCTTGGCAACACACTCACTAACAGGGAAAAGGTCTCCAGCCTTTCAGAATCTGCCTCCAAAGATGTGTCTGGACCAACGCATCGTTCAAGATGTTATTATGGAAGTTCAAGACAGATTCCACGTTAAAGAGAACTTGATAAGGTAAATTTTAGATATTTATTTAAAAAAATATTGAAAGTTTAATAAAAATAACTATAAGTAAAACTACTGCATTGAGCCAGTGTGGTGGATTACAGGTACCTACTAAACTAGTGGGTCTTATAAAGGCCGTCATGAAAAAACCATGCACGATACCTATAAACTAAAACTTAAAATATTACATACTTGAATTAGTTTTTTTTTTCAGAACCATAATAACAACCAAATGTGCGGATGAATGTAAAATGATGAAAATGCAACGCCAGAAGCACAAGAGCCTGAATCCCATTCCTAAGAAAATTGCAAACATAAAGAATGAAGAGTTAGCCAACCAAACTTGTTGACCACCCAAAGTTTTTTTAAGTACCTGTTAGGTAAAATAATTTTAACCATTGATTATTAAATTTTTTGCTAATATTAATGTATTAACTGTTTTAATTGAAATAAACGTCCATTATTGTCTGTCAAATATTTATTGCTGTTTGTTTTATTTTATAGAATATCAAAATTTAAATAAATTTATTTTAGAAAATCTCATACTTAACATTTAGGAATTTACGTTCACAATTATAAATTGATAACTGTTTAAATTCCTTAAAAATCATCGTTTCACCCCACCTTTACGTAACCATATTAAATATTCTAATTAACACTGCCTTGCTGGAATATGCCAAGCGGCGACAACACCAGGTCGACATTGGTGCTAGCTATGATGGCTCTCATCAGCATCATCTCGTCAGGGGTGAAGCACCAGCCGCTCAGTTGGCCCAGGCTGTTCAGTTTGGGCAAACACTCCATGAGGAGTTCCACGGTGGCGCAGGAGAGGCGGGGAGCGTTCGGAAACCAAATGCCTTCGAGGTGCTCGAACTTGTTGCGACGGACTATTCTGTAATGTTGGGAGTAATGGGACAGTTGTTTTATAAAATACTCATAAGTTTGTTTCTCTTTGCATTAATGAAGAGGTATATTTCAAGATAAGAGCGTTTGTCATTTACAAACTTGCAAGTGTTTTCTATGTATATGGTCTTTACTAATATTAAAAAAAAGTCACACCACGTAAATATTGTTAAACTGTTATAATACTTCTTCGAAAAATGAATGACTCAGTAATAAAGTTATTGCAAGATACTAATAAATAAAGCTACTACTACGAAAACAGAGTAACGAGTTTCGGGTTTATTCAAACAACCAACAGTTGGTGTAATTTGTCAAACGCATCGCATCCAATTTATATTGCCGCCGTGTATCTATAAAATGTGTAAGTATATGATTGTAGATTTATAATATTCATATTCTAGAAAAATATTTATGGTTGACCATTGAGTACCTAGTTTATTATTCACAGATTCATAATTTCTAATAAGCAAATAATTTTTTACCTTGCCATATCATCATCGGTTAATTTAATTTCGTCGCCTATAACCAGCTTCTTTAGTTTGGGGCTCGCAGTCATCAGATACTTCAAACAAGACGACGATAGGTTCCCATGAATTATCTCTATATTCTCTAAATTCATAAATGGAATCTCTTCTTCGTGCGTCGCCGTCTGTAGTTGGTAGAACTCTATGTTTTCTAAGTTCCTGCAGGTTTCTGCGATCCTGGTAAAATTAAACGAGCCGTATGACCCAGACAGCATAAGACTAATGACTTTGTGACCAATCTTGTCCAAAAGTTGGTGTAGTTCGTGGCATTGGAATTTGTTTAATTTGATTTTGTTAATGTGTTCTAGTTCTTTTAGTTGTTGGAGTACCCCCGGGTCGGGTTCTTCAATGTAAATAGTGTCTAGCATGGGGCAGAGTGCGACTATGGCTCGCATAGTCCGTTGATTAGTTTGAACGTCATGCATGTATTGTAGTTTAGTTTTAAAGTTAGGTTCGCAATTGTAGTTGTGAATGTGGTAGATGGCTTTCCCGACGTAGCAGTAGCTGCCTAGGTTTGTGAGGTTTGGTAATCTTCTAATGAGGAGCGCTACGTCTGTGTGATCAATGTTTTCCTCGCCATACATACCGATGTTGACCACTGTCAGACTTTGCGTCAGTTGTGGATTCGTTGATAACATTGCATCGATTCCTATTTCAGTGATATCGGTCTCGCCTGACACGTCTAGTAGTTTTATATGGTTTAAATGTTCACCGATAAACTTGAGCACTTCATCGTTAGCTATATAAGGTATGCTTAGTACAGTCAAATTGGGTAAGTTCTTGATAAGTTGATACATAAGAGCCAGGTGTTCGTCTTTGACCCAGACTCCTTTTAAATTGAGCGAAGTTAAATGCCGCCCTTGCTCTATAACTAGCTCAAGGATCTTTCTGTAGTACGGACAGGGAAACATGCCGGTCGCCAGGCATTTGACGTTTTCTTTGAGCAGTAGTCTCATTGTGTAGTATCTGATCGATGGATCTAGGTACTCTGATGTGAGTATGAGGTTCATGAGGTCTTGAAATATGTCGTTGGTCGCGCCCATGCTCTCGTAATAAGACGAGACGAGCGTAAACGGTAAATCGACATCTTCTTCTGACGTTACTCTTGACAGCGTGTGAATGAGTTGTCTTGCTACTAACGACAGGGTAATTTCCTGGAGCGGGGGCACTGGGCATCTTGGCGACATATTCACGATATTATTTAATATTCACAATACTACACTAGTTCACAACACGATCATCACAGTTTCCAGTGTGTCACGGTTTGGGCCGAGAAAGAAATGTGATGTTATTCGACGCATGCGCGCTGCGTCTCTGGCACTGCGCCAGCGCACTTTTAAATCAAACACAAACGCACGCGATATTTATAGAAGATATAAAAACTATTTACGTTTCGTTCGCGTTCACAATTGTTTGTAAATTATTAATCTATGGACATCTTTATAGATTGCTTGTAACTTGAGATGAACTTGTGCTTAACTTCGAAAATAAGAAGACCGTTTTGTACTAATTCATTTATTTGCTATAGTACTCAAAAAAAACATTCTTACAGTAATTTGTTACTGGAGAAATTAATATTTACACTTTCCATTGTAACATAAAGTTTCCAACTATTACCGACATACTATTATCATTTTTAAACCTGTGATCAAAAAGACGAAACTAGTGCATCTTTAAAACATTAGAATCTAAAAAACAGTTTCATACTCTTATTTTTCGAAACATTATTTTGACATTAAACAGACTCAAACCCACTTTAAGTAGGTATAGGCAGGTTCTTAGCGACCAGTAGTAATATTTGTTCGGTGCTGAAGCACCAGTTGGCTATGTCTTTGGAAACTTTGCACCAGTTTTCCCCATGATGCGGTTCTGCTGCTTTGCATCTGTTTTTGACATCTTCCTGTTGCTGCTCGTTGCCGTGGAGTAGCTCGAATTTGTAGAAATATGCCCACGCGTCGCCGAGATCGGGGTCGATTTTTACCTGTTTTATGAAATTTGATTTAAGTTTACGAATAACAATCGAAAAAAAGCTATCTCTAAACCAAATTCATATTGGTAAAACTTCCTCGTAATAATAATGAAAAAGAATGGTAGATTAGTCGCACTAAATTTAGTCCAAATGATCATGGGATGTAATTTAATGAATAAAAAGAGAAATAACAGGACATTTTCTATAAATTAAATTTATTTTAAAATCAGAAGCTATACTTTTCCTAAATTAATCACTAAACTAAAAAATAAATCGCCGACATTTATTTACGCGTACTACTTCAGATAGACTTAATCAAAAAAGTTAAAATATTTTTTGTAGTTTTAATATTTTTTTTCTTAATACAGACAGTTCTGATGCAATGAAAGTTCCTTTATTCCAATGTACATTTTCATGCGAAATGTTTTAAAACTTACTATAGTAATGTTAATTAATATACGTACAGTTCTATTAAACCATTCCCGACACTTGTTGAGTTTTCTCTCAGACCAAAACAGCTGCGAAACTGCCAACAGCACGTGCGCAGAATGTTCACACTTCTTCAATGCGTCCACCTAAACACAAAGTATATACTGTATATTTTGAAATATAACGTAAATCAATTTATAATCTCCTATATTTTTCTGGACTAAGTTAATAAGTGCAACAAATTCCTGAAAATATTATTTTGACATTATTGTAAAAGCAACACACTAATTTAACTATGATTAATATAATTTTGGAAAAAGTTTAAAAGTAATTTCATAAGTAAAATTTACCATTTTGTGCTCAAGTAAAAGTAGACCTGCGAAGCTGCTAAGCAGTTTAAGTTTCGTGAAATAATGCATTTAACATTGTAAGCGAATTCATAGTCATAAATGTGAATAAACCTTAGACTAAAAAAGTGAAACAGCTTTTTAAACACATACCCATTGAAATAATACACACCAATACTTAACAAAATTATTTTTCCATTTACAGAAAATCACGGGATAATAATATTTTTTTTACTTTGTAAAATACATGTATGTTCGTAAAACTTTAAACTTTTAAAAAGGTTATTTAGAAAAATATACTCTTCGGGTCGAAAGCAATAAATAAATCACTCTGTATAGCCAATGAATCACTATTTATAGCTTATGAATCCCTCTGTATAGTTTTTTTTTATAATATAGGTAACAAACGAGCATGCGGGTCATCTGATAGTAAGTGATCACCGCCTCCCATGACTACCCACAACACTGTAGGTGACCTTTGAGAAAATTGGGCACCGGATACCGCACTCACCGAACGAAATGCAGGAACATCGTCCCTACTTCACGTCGGTTTTCTGTGCGACGGTGGTATTTCACCGGTCGAGTCAGCCCAGTAAGTGATCGGGTCGAAAGCCATAAATACATCACTCTGTATAGCCAATGAATTCCTCTGTGTAGTGAATACATCACCCTCTATAGACAACTCACACTCTTGGTCTTCCTCTGCGGCGTGGGCTCCATGAAGATGGCGTCTGCCCACAGTCGTCCGGCCGCGGGGCACTCTTGCAGCGCCTTCGCCATCACCGCGCTCGCTATCTCTATCCGCAGCCACTAATGAATCACCCTGTCTATCTATCTATCTACATGTGACGTCAACTCACACTCTTGGTCTTCCTCTGCGGCGTGGGCTCCATGAAGATGGCGTCTGCCCACAGGCGTCCGGCCGCGGGGCACTCTTGCAGCGCCTTCGCCATCACCGCGCTCGCTATCTCTATCCGCAGCCACTAATGAATCACCCTGTCTATCTATCTATCTACATGTGACGTCAACTCACACTCTTGGTCTTCCTCTGCGGCGTGGGCTCCATGAAGATGGCGTCTGCTCACAGTCGTCCGGCCGCGGGGCACTCTTGCAGCGCCTTCGCCATCACCGCGCTCGCTATCTCTATCCGCAGCCACTAATGAATCACCCTGTCTATCTATCTATCTACATGTGACGTCAACTCACACTCTTGGTCTTCCTCTGCGGCGTGGGCTCCATGAAGATGGCGTCTGCCCACAGTCGTCCGGCCGCGGGGCACTCTTGCAGCGCCTTCGCCATCACCGCGCTCGCTATCTCTATCCGCAGCCACTAATGAATCACCCTGTCTATCTATCTATCTACATGTGACGTCAACTCACACTCTTGGTCTTCCTCTGCGGCGTGGGCTCCATGAAGATGGCGTCTGCCCACAGTCGTCCGGCCGCGGGGCACTCTTGCAGCGCCTTCGCCATCACCGCGCTCGCTATCTCTATCCGCAGCCACTAATGAATCACCCTGTCTATCTATCTATCTACATGTGACGTCAACTCACATTCTTGGTCTTCCTCTGCGGCGTGGGCTCCATGAAGATGGCGTCTGCCCACAGTCGTCCGGCCGCGGGGCACTCTTGCAGCGCCTTCGCCATCACCGCGCTCGCTATCTCTATCCGCAGCCACTAATGAATCACCCTGTCTATCTATCTATCTACATGTGACGTCAACTCACACTCTTGGTCTTCCTCTGCGGCGTGGGCTCCATGAAGATGGCGTCTGCCCACAGTCGTCCGGCCGCGGGGCACTCTTGCAGCGCCTTCGCCATCACCGCGCTCGCTATCTCTATCCGCAGCCACTAATGAATCACCCTGTCTATCTATCTATCTACATGTGACGTCAACTCACACTCTTGGTCTTCCTCTGCGGCGTGGGCTCCATGAAGATGGCGTCTGCCCACAGGCGTCCGGCCGCGGGGCACTCTTGCAGCGCCTTCGCCATCACCGCGCTCGCTATCTCTATCCGCAGCCACTAATGAATCACCCTGTCTATCTATCTATCTACATGTGACGTCAACTCACACTCTTGGTCTTCCTCTGCGGCGTGGGCTCCATGAAGATGGCGTCTGCCCACAGGCGTCCGGCCGCGGGGCACTCTTGCAGCGCCTTCGCCATCACCGCGCTCGCTATCTCTATCCGCAGCCACTAATGAATCACCCTGTCTATCTATCTATCTACATGTGACGTCAACTCACACTCTTGGTCTTCCTCTGCGGCGTGGGCTCCATGAAGATGGCGTCTGCCCACAGTCGTCCGGCCGCGGGGCACTCTTGCAGCGCCTTCGCCATCACCGCGCTCGCTATCTCTATCCGCAGCCACTAATGAATCACCCTGTCTATCTATCTATCTACATGTGACGTCAACTCACACTCTTGGTCTTCCTCTGCGGCGTGGGCTCCATGAAGATGGCGTCTGCCCACAGTCGTCCGGCCGCGGGGCACTCTTGCAGCGCCTTCGCCATCACCGCGCTCGCTATCTCTATCCGCAGCCACTAATGAATCACCCTGTCTATCTATCTATCTACATGTGACGTCAACTCACACTCTTGGTCTTCCTCTGCGGCGTGGGCTCCATGAAGATGGCGTCTGCCCACAGTCGTCCGGCCGCGGGGCACTCTTGCAGCGCCTTCGCCATCACCGCGCTCGCTATCTCTATCCGCAGCCACTAATGAATCACCCTGTCTATCTATCTATCTACATGTGACGTCAACTCACACTCTTGGTCTTCCTCTGCGGCGTGGGCTCCATGAAGATGGCGTCTGCCCACAGGCGTCCGGCCGCGGGGCACTCTTGCAGCGCCTTCGCCATCACCGCGCTCGCTATCTCTATCCGCAGCCACTAATGAATCACCCTGTCTATCTATCTATCTACATGTGACGTCAACTCACACTCTTGGTCTTCCTCTGCGGCGTGGGCTCCATGAAGATGGCGTCTGCCCACAGGCGTCCGGCCGCGGGGCACTCTTGCAGCGCCTTCGCCATCACCGCGCTCGCTATCTCTATCCGCAGCCACTAATGAATCACCCTGTCTATCTATCTATCTACATGTGACGTCAACTCACACTCTTGGTCTTCCTCTGCGGCGTGGGCTCCATGAAGATGGCGTCTGCCCACAGTCGTCCGGCCGCGGGGCACTCTTGCAGCGCCTTCGCCATCACCGCGCTCGCTATCTCTATCCGCAGCCACTAATGAATCACCCTGTCTATCTATCTATCTACATGTGACGTCAACTCACACTCTTGGTCTTCCTCTGCGGCGTGGGCTCCATGAAGATGGCGTCTGCCCACAGTCGTCCGGCCGCGGGGCACTCTTGCAGCGCCTTCGCCATCACCGCGCTCGCTATCTCTATCCGCAGCCACTAATGAATCACCCTGTCTATCTATCTATCTACATGTGACGTCAACTCACACTCTTGGTCTTCCTCTGCGGCGTGGGCTCCATGAAGATGGCGTCTGCCCACAGTCGTCCGGCCGCGGGGCACTCTTGCAGCGCCTTCGCCATCACCGCGCTCGCTATCTCTATCCGCAGCCACTAATGAATCACCCTGTCTATCTATCTATCTACATGTGACGTCAACTCACATTCTTGGTCTTCCTCTGCGGCGTGGGCTCCATGAAGATGGCGTCTGCCCACAGTCGTCCGGCCGCGGGGCACTCTTGCAGCGCCTTCGCCATCACCGCGCTCGCTATCTCTATCCGCAGCCACTAATGAATCACCCTGTCTATCTATCTATCTACATGTGACGTCAACTCACACTCTTGGTCTTCCTCTGCGGCGTGGGCTCCATGAAGATGGCGTCTGCCCACAGTCGTCCGGCCGCGGGGCACTCTTGCAGCGCCTTCGCCATCACCGCGCTCGCTATCTCTATCCGCAGCCACTAATGAATCACCCTGTCTATCTATCTATCTACATGTGACGTCAACTCACACTCTTGGTCTTCCTCTGCGGCGTGGGCTCCATGAAGATGGCGTCTGCCCACAGTCGTCCGGCCGCGGGGCACTCTTGCAGCGCCTTCGCCATCACCGCGCTCGCTATCTCTATCCGCAGCCACTAATGAATCACCCTGTCTATCTATCTATCTACATGTGACGTCAACTCACACTCTTGGTCTTCCTCTGCGGCGTGGGCTCCATGAAGATGGCGTCTGCCCACAGGCGTCCGGCCGCGGGGCACTCTTGCAGCGCCTTCGCAATCACCGCGCTCGCTATCTCTATCCGCAGCCACTAATGAATCACCCTGTCTATCTATCTATCTACATGTGACGTCAACTCACACTCTTGGTCTTCCTCTGCGGCGTGGGCTCCATGAAGATGGCGTCTGCCCACAGTCGTCCGGCCGCGGGGCACTCTTGCAGCGCCTTCGCCATCACCGCGCTCGCTATCTCTATCCGCAGCCACTAATGAATCACCCTGTCTATCTATCTATCTACATGTGACGTCAACTCACACTCTTGGTCTTCCTCTGCGGCGTGGGCTCCATGAAGATGGCGTCTGCCCACAGTCGTCCGGCCGCGGGGCACTCTTGCAGCGCCTTCGCTATCACCGCGCTCGCTATCTCTATCCGCAGCCACTAATGAATCACCCTGTCTATCTATCTATCTACATGTGACGTCAACTCACACTCTTGGTCTTCCTCTGCGGCGTGGGCTCCATGAAGATGGCGTCTGCCCACAGTCGTCCGGCCGCGGGGCACTCTTGCAGCGCCTTCGCCATCACCGCGCTCGCTATCTCTATCCGCAGCCACTAATGAATCACCCTGTCTATCTATCTATCTACATGTGACGTCAACTCACACTCTTGGTCTTCCTCTGCGGCGTGGGCTCCATGAAGATGGCGTCTGCCCACAGTCGTCCGGCCGCGGGGCACTCTTGCAGCGCCTTCGCCATCACCGCGCTCGCTATCTCTATCCGCAGCCACTAATGAATCACCCTGTCTATCTATCTATCTACATGTGACGTCAACTCACACTCTTGGTCTTCCTCTGCGGCGTGGGCTCCATGAAGATGGCGTCTGCCCACAGGCGTCCGGCCGCGGGGCACTCTTGCAGCGCCTTCGCCATCACCGCGCTCGCTATCTCTATCCGCAGCCACTAATGAATCACCCTGTCTATCTATCTATCTACATGTGACGTCAACTCACACTCTTGGTCTTCCTCTGCGGCGTGGGCTCCATGAAGATGGCGTCTGCCCACAGTCGTCCGGCCGCGGGGCACTCTTGCAGCGCCTTCGCCATCACCGCGCTCGCTATCTCTATCCGCAGCCACTAATGAATCACCCTGTCTATCTATCTATCTACATGTGACGTCAACTCACACTCTTGGTCTTCCTCTGCGGCGTGGGCTCCATGAAGATGGCGTCTGCCCACAGTCGTCCGGCCGCGGGGCACTCTTGCAGCGCCTTCGCCATCACCGCGCTCGCTATCTCTATCCGCAGCCACTAATGAATCACCCTGTCTATCTATCTATCTACATGTGACGTCAACTCACACTCTTGGTCTTCCTCTGCGGCGTGGGCTCCATGAAGATGGCGTCTGCCCACAGTCGTCCGGCCGCGGGGCACTCTTGCAGCGCCTTCGCCATCACCGCGCTCGCTATCTCTATCCGCAGCCACTAATGAATCACCCTGTCTATCTATCTATCTACATGTGACGTCAACTCACACTCTTGGTCTTCCTCTGCGGCGTGGGCTCCATGAAGATGGCGTCTGCCCACAGTCGTCCGGCCGCGGGGCACTCTTGCAGCGCCTTCGCCATCACCGCGCTCGCTATCTCTATCCGCAGCCACTAATGAATCACCCTGTCTATCTATCTATCTACATGTGACGTCAACTCACACTCTTGGTCTTCCTCTGCGGCGTGGGCTCCATGAAGATGGCGTCTGCCCACAGTCGTCCGGCCGCGGGGCACTCTTGCAGCGCCTTCGCCATCACCGCGCTCGCTATCTCTATCCGCAGCCACTAATGAATCACCCTGTCTATCTATCTATCTACATGTGACGTCAACTCACACTCTTGGTCTTCCTCTGCGGCGTGGGCTCCATGAAGATGGCGTCTGCCCACAGGCGTCCGGCCGCGGGGCACTCTTGCAGCGCCTTCGCCATCACCGCGCTCGCTATCTCTATCCGCAGCCACTAATGAATCACCCTGTCTATCTATCTATCTACATGTGACGTCAACTCACACTCTTGGTCTTCCTCTGCGGCGTGGGCTCCATGAAGATGGCGTCTGCCCACAGTCGTCCGGCCGCGGGGCACTCTTGCAGCGCCTTCGCCATCACCGCGCTCGCTATCTCTATCCGCAGCCACTAATGAATCACCCTGTCTATCTATCTATCTACATGTGACGTCAACTCACACTCTTGGTCTTCCTCTGCGGCGTGGGCTCCATGAAGATGGCGTCTGCCCACAGGCGTCCGGCCGCGGGGCACTCTTGCAGCGCCTTCGCCATCACCGCGCTCGCTATCTCTATCCGCAGCCACTAATGAATCACCCTGTCTATCTATCTATCTACATGTGACGTCAACTCACACTCTTGGTCTTCCTCTGCGGCGTGGGCTCCATGAAGATGGCGTCTGCCCACAGACGTCCGGCCGCGGGGCACTCTTGCAGCGCCTTCGCCATCACCGCGCTCGCTATCTCTATCCGCAGCCACTAATGAATCACCCTGTCTATCTATCTATCTACATGTGACGTCAACTCACACTCTTGGTCTTCCTCTGCGGCGTGGGCTCCATGAAGATGGCGTCTGCCCACAGGCGTCCGGCCGCGGGGCACTCTTGCAGCGCCTTCGCCATCACCGCGCTCGCTATCTCTATCCGCAGCCACTAATGAATCACCCTGTCTATCTATCTATCTACATGTGACGTCAACTCACACTCTTGGTCTTCCTCTGCGGCGTGGGCTCCATGAAGATGGCGTCTGCCCACAGTCGTCCGGCCGCGGGGCACTCTTGCAGCGCCTTCGCCATCACCGCGCTCGCTATCTCTATCCGCAGCCACTAATGAATCACCCTGTCTATCTATCTATCTACATGTGACGTCAACTCACACTCTTGGTCTTCCTCTGCGGCGTGGGCTCCATGAAGATGGCGTCTGCCCACAGTCGTCCGGCCGCGGGGCACTCTTGCAGCGCCTTCGCCATCACCGCGCTCGCTATCTCCACGCCGCCGCCGCTGCGTCGCTCTAGACGGACGCTTTCTAACCTAGTGAATACAATAAAAGAATATTTTTGAGAAAAAACAAGAAAATAACATTATTTATTTAGACTAGCTTTATGCCCTGCAGTTTCAACCTTTTCCCGTAGGAATGAGGTACAGTAGCGAGCATAGGTGTATAAGCAATCCTACAACACTTTCCCGTCAATACTCATTTTACTTATGGCCTTCTTCAAAGACAATTTACACGCACACTAACACAAGCATAATACTATGAAGAAAACAAGTATATATAATGTTATCTTTGGCTCACATCGACCACACATTAACATTTTCTCGTATCGATAACGTATGACGTTCAAATGCTTGCGTTGACACAAGCTATTACAAATCTTACCATGCTAATGCACTTATGGACCCTGATTGTACTTCCCGCGTTAAAAAGTGGTCCCGATTCTGAAAAAACTCTCTAATCTAAACTAAAACTATCGCTGTCACTTACTCATCAATAGTATAAGACAGAGACAGGTAATCATTTTAGTCCTGTCAAACTAAAATGTACGTGCAATATGACACTGCGAAGGCAATTTTAGGCTAGTCCTCAGCGCATTTCGTTCAATTTTACAATGATGTGGACTAAATTTAGTGAGACCAATGTACCTGTCTTGTTCTAATACGAAGCATGAGAAAGTGACAGCGATATTTTTAATTTAGTTTTAGAGAGTGTTTTGAGAATCGGGGCCACTACCTCATGTATTAATATGTCTATGTTTTTTTATATCATATTTTTTTTTATGATTACCTCTCCAAGAACGCCCAGTTTTCGTTTTTGGAAGCAGTCTTTTTACACCCCGTATATATAAATTTCGTGTCACGTTGTTTGTCCGCAAAGGACTCCGAAACTACTAAACCGATATAAATTAAATTTGCACAGCATCTCAATTTATAGTCGCAAAATTATTTTATTGCAAAATATGCGTGGCCGGTCTACTAGTTATATTTTTTACAAGGTATTTTGTAAAAATATATTTAGTTATTTTATTATTAAGAGTTAGATACTAGTATTAATTTTGATAAAAAAATATACAATAGGCATGATGACTGTGAATAAAATACACAAAAATTATGCTACCATCTAATGAAACGTAAATAAAATATTAAAAAATAACAAGGTATTATTATAATTAAAGCAAGATTAATTAATATTTTTAAAAAATAAACCTACAAAATACTACAGTCCGCCATGATATTCTGAACGCCAATCAGAGCGAATGACGTCACGTTAGAGCATGGTTCCCAACTTAGGGGTTTTCCCCCCAAATTTAGGGGGTAAATTAGTGGGATGGGATTTTTTTAGGGTTTTTATTTGTTTAGGGGTATTTTTAGGGTTCTTTTTCAGAAGAAATTGATATAATTTATATCGTATTAGATAATTTATAAACAGAGAAAATTAAGAAATATTACTTTTATATTATTTTTTTATTTTATGAATTATATTTTTAGGGGAATTTTCAAATAATTTAGGCAATTTTAGGGGGATTTTTTGTAATAGGTTTAGGGATCAATATTTTTGAGAGTTGGTAACACTGCGTTAGAGTAAACTATGATCTAACGTGACGAAAAAAATCGACGCCATGACACTTTGGAGCGTTTTGGTGGAAATTTTAAATATAAAATTTTAAATTGATTTTTTTCATATAAATCATGCTTTTTTTCCGAAATATGATATTTTTTACAATAAGTATATATTTCTGAATATGATACAACAGTTTTTCAAAATCTGTCATCATGCCTATTCAGTAATTCGTGGGCTCTAAAGCGATTTAGCTTAAGTTCATTTATTATGGAAAATAAACAATATTTAGAGTTATATTATGAAAAAATACACAAATCAAGATCTCTTCAGTTACTATAATAAGGAAACCGTCTACAAAATCATGAGAATTTATTACTACGAATTGCAGCTATTCGTCCCTTACTACCATCACAACAAAAAACTACATTTTGCATTCATACTAATTAATCAACTTCATATTCTGAAAAATTACACATAAATCAGAATCCCTTCAGTTTTTATAACAACACAGGGTGAGTACGAAATAAAGAGGTTTTTCTACGAACTGCAACTACAAACACCTTTAACACCATAACAACAAAAATATCACTATACTAGTGGCCGCCCGCGACTCCGTTCGCGTGGAAGTCGGTTTACCGTGGGGATGAGATGTTTTCCCGCGGTAAAAAGTACCCTATATGTTATTCTGGTGTATAAACTATATTACTGTAAAGTTTCATCAAAATCCATCCAGTAGTTTTTACATGAAAGAGTAACAAACATCCATCCATCCATACATCCAGACATCCTCACAAACTTTCACATTTATAATATTAGTAGGATTTATAGGATTAGTAGGATAAGTAAAATTTGCATCTTACCATAATTCAGGATCCTTAGGGTTCCGCAACCTAGCCTTCTCGAGCACCGAGCGGGCTTTGATCACGTGACGATTCTTCTCTTCAAGACGAGATAGCAGTATCCACATTGATACACAGGTCGGACACTTCTTTAACTGTGAATATATATAAAACATTTCATTATATAGTAGTTTTGAACACTTTAACTACTGCATTTACTAGAAAGAAGATATGCAATGTATGTGATTAAGCGTAACTTAGATTTTTGATTGAAGATAAATAAGGGCCTTATAAAATAAATTCGAAAAAGCAAATCAGCAAGATAATTAAGGTCGGAGTAAAAATTGCACCTTTTTTTTTTCTTATGAGTGTTTAAACAGTCAATAAATATATTTCACATTATCTTTTTTCTTATCGTTTCTTTTCTTACGAGAAAATTTGATTTGAGGGTAGTCCTAAAACAAGACCGTTTTATATTCCTATCTATACTACATTTCCATTTTCATTTCGTTATTTAAACTTAACTTAGTTAAAAATTTATGTCAAATTATTAGTACCAAATATTTGTTAATACTAACCCCTTGAGTATAAGTATTATGCGCTGCATCATTTTTGCCCAGTTCTTCTTCAATTTCTCCCTTCATCATGTGTAATTTGGCGTAATCTCCGAATACTTTGATAGCCTCTTCCAGAAGTTTTAGAGCTTCAGTCGTGTTGTTCAGGGCCCATTCTAGTTTGGCTGACTTTATCATTACCTGCGGAGAAAAATAGTAGATTATTATCTATATTTGCATGTTTTCTATTTTGCCTGTTAAAATAACTTTATGGTTTGCGTGGATGGCATTGCTTAGAGCAAAAAAGCATTTCGCTTTCTGTCACTATCTCTTGCATGAATGAATTTGTCTAATGTACCATAAATAAAGTTAAATTAATTATTTTTTTACTTTTGTTACTAGTATGAGCAAAACTGTCGAAGTATACGTGTTGTGTAGGTATATTCACTAACTGTTTTACATCGAATTTTGTTTTATAGAGGTAAATCTAATTAACAATATCTTTAAGAATGAAGCAAAAACATAAGGTGTTATTTTTTTGTAAATTTGACAATTCGTGTTTGCGTTTACTATTAGTAATGGAATTTGGTTATTATTCCTAAAATTATAAAATTAAATTTTCTTATCAATTCCAATAAGATTTTGTATTGTGGTCACTGTATCCAGATTTAATTTAACAAATGACCAGTCATCAAGCTTCATCCCAACACCCAATGCGCCATAACATGAAACCCAAAAACCCACCCTTTGCGTGGGCGCAGTGGATTTACAATCACTGTATACCGCTCAGTTTCTCTAACCCACCGTTCATCTTACTTAACTTACTAACCACCTATCATTATATAGTACAAATACTAAAAATCCAAGTCACTAGTTGTATCTATTTGTATTTTTTTTAAATTCCATATTTCGGAAACATGTCGGCCAAAATTCCACCATATCATCATTACATAGTATAAATCCAAGTCGCTACTTCTGTCTGTTTGTATGTTTGTCCGCTAACTCCTCCTAAACCAGTTGAGGGATTTAAACGCGGTTTTCACCATCTTTTATTTACTTTTTTCATTTAAATTTGTAAATAAAGAACGTTTAGAAAAAGTTTTTTTAAGTCAGCCAAAAATCTATGTTTCGTGAGGAAGTCGCCGAAAATTACACCATTGCGAAGCGTGGGCGAGTCGCTCGTATTGAATATAAACCCACCCTTGGCGTGGGCGCAGAGGCCCTTGCCTTGGCCAGCAGCCGCCTCGCTCTATCGTACTCCTTGTTCTCGTTCTCCAGCTTCACGGCCGCCAGCCAGATCTCCAACATTTAGCTTTACAATCTTACCAACCATTCATCTTACTTAACTTACTAACCACCTGTCATTATACAGGGCGCCCCAAGACTACGGTACATCAAGGGAAAGTACCTTAAATATCGTAGATAGGATTTTTGCTGGAAGAAGACTTTATTTTATATTTTACACTTAGTAATTCTGCATTTAAAGAATTTCTAAAAAATACTTGCTTCGTCTGGGAATGTATCGTCTATATGTCACGTCTATACGTCATATGAATATATGTCGTCTTTCCCTTGATGTACCGTGGTCTTGGGACGCCCTGTATACTAAAAACACAAAAATCCAAGTCGCTAGTTGTATCTGTCTGCTAGTTGTAACAAGTCGGCCAAAATTCCACCATATCGACTATAAACCCACCCGCGGCGTGGGCGCAGAGGCCCTTGCCTTGGCCAGCAGCCGCCTCGCTCTATCGTACTCCTTGTTCTCGCTCTCTAACTTCACGGCCGCCAGCCAGATCTCCAACATTTAGCTTTACAATCTAACCCACCATTCATCTTACTTAACTTACTAACCACCTGTCATTATATAGTAAAAATACTAAAAGTCCAAGTCGCTAGTTGTTTTTTTTTTCTATTCAAGTCCGCCAAAATTCCACCACATTACACACCAATTATGTTGCCAAGTAAGTTGCATTAAGCACTTGTGTTACAGGTACCACACCATGGACTAGGGGAGAACCATATCGACTATAAACCCACCCTTGGCGTGGGCGCAGAGGCCCGTGCCTTCGCCAGCAGGCGCCTCGCTCTATCGTACTCCTTGTTCTCGCTCTCTAGTTTCACGGCCGCCAGCCAGATCTCCTCCGAGTTGGGGTTGGCTTGGAAGGCTAGGGAGAGAATGCCGCGGGCTGCTGGGACGTCACCTGGGGGTATAAGCAACTTTATTTAAGAGGAATTAGAGTATATTATGTTATAAAGAATATTGGAATCACTTTCATACATATCATGGAAAAGGACCGTTTTATCGGTTTATGTAATAACTAGTGGCCGCCCGCGACTCCGTTCGCATGGAAGTCGGTTTCCCGTAGGAATGAGAAGTTTTCCCGCGGTAAAAAGTACCCTATGTGTTATTCTGATGTATAACCTATATTACTGTAAAGTTTCATCTAAGTCGGTCCAGTAGTTTTTACGTCAAAGAGTAACATACATCATTTCATTTCATTTCATTTCATACTCACAAACTTTTATAATAAACGTTTATAATATTAGTAGGATAGACATCAATTTCATATGTATCATATTGGAAAAAAAACAGGTATATTGGTCTTAGTAACAAAGGTATTCATCATAGATATGTAACATATGCTTAATGAACGGCAATTGTTACAAACTTCGACTTTACCTAACCGTAGACCGAGAGAAAAAAGCCGGCGGAAAAAATCTCCCAGCACTCTTTTCGGAAATTATACAATACTCGTCCAAATAATTGTATTATTGGAATAAATAAGTTGAGGAGAAAACTATTGTGCGCTGTGTCATGAAGCAATACAAACTATGTACACATTAGTACAAAACTTACACCAAGACCGGAGTCTCTATTTCTTAATTCGATTATAATCTTACAATTTAATAAAAAGGAAGAAAAAACCAACCAGCACCATTCACTCCACAATTCAACTATATTCTATTTCAAAAAGTATTTTACCAACCTAAAAAAAAATTGCTAACAAACCTTAACCCAAAAAAAAACAAAAAAGAAATCTTACCAGCCAGCCACTTAGACTTGGCGCCCATAAGCCACAACACCTCAGATTTGGGGCAATGAGCCACGGCCCTCTGCAACAATGCTTCCAGACTGGCTCTAGTTCCGTGTTGTTTCTCTAGATAAGCCGCTCTGAGCCAGATGGACTTCTTGGATGGAAACACGCTCAGCGCGTAGCCGTAGACTGCGCGGGCGCATTCGTAAGCGCCTTCGCTGGCGCACTGGGGGGTTTTAAGTAAAGTTAGTAACAAGATTATTAAAAAAAAATGCACTTAATACTTTATGTTAATAATAGAAAATCGTGTCTTAAAAGAAAAAAATCGTTTTTTATCGGATTTGTTATTTAATACTAAACTGTTAATTATTTTAATACGTTCTTTTGTAATTATTCTGTTTTTTAGAAAATAATTTTTATTTCTTTCGTTCTTCTATCTAAAGCCAAAAAATTTAAAGCAAAAACAGCTGACCACATTTTCTAGATTCGATATTGATTCAATAGGTAACTCAAATAAATTCGCATCAGAAAAGACATTATAAAAGCTTATTAGTCAAATAATTATTGTACGTACCGCATCTGCATCTTCCATCCAGGTGTGTTTCTGATCTTCTGCTTCTATGCCGTGCCCGATCACTGATCTGATGATTGCCTGATAGGAAAATATTACATTAATACAGCTGATTGTAACAAGAAGCTGTATAAACTTGGTAGTCATTAAAGTGCAATCTCAAGAACATGGGTGAAAGGACATGGTTTAACTCAAATTTCAATAACTTCTGAATATAAAGATTATTTTATAACTATGGAATACCTTTTATTTATATGGAATACCTTTATACGCATGCTATATTTTAATAGATGTTCCTGATTTACAAGTACTCCAAAATTTACTTTAAGACATCTTGCAACCAAAATTGCTACTGGTGGTTGGAATATTATAGTTTGCATGGGTAAAAACTAACAAGTTAAGTAGTTTAATTCTAACGTAATTAAGATTAATACAAACAGAAACCTGTTATTTTTAGTCTTCTATTTATTTTTGAAGTTATAGATACTGGAAAAAGGAACGCGGGTCTCCGAGCATTACGCGACTGGGAATCGAACCCAGGACCTTTAGAAAACCGGTCTAATGTTCTGACCACTGAGCTACCGCGCCGCTACGGTGACCCAACGAAATTTCCGCCAGTATCTATGTGCTTACGTCATATAGCTGACGTTATTCCATCAAATGAGAGGAGTTTCCGCCTCTTCATTTCAGTAGAATGCAAAATTAAAAGTAAAATCACAATCATTAGCTTGTTTCTATTTATTTACCTGACAAGTGGAAACAGCGCCCGACTTCTCAGCCTCCATGGCCTCTTTGAACCAATGTTCCCTGTTGATTTCCACGCCGTTGGCGCTGAGCGATGTTATCGCGCGGTCTATGATCTTCTCTACCATGTGAGTGTTGCCTGTATGGAAATTAGAGGAGATATTATTATTGGAAATAGTAATAAGATGGTTGCCTGTATTCAGAGAAATAAAAAAGAATAAGGATTATTTTAATATGTACTAATAAGATGGTGTTAAAACGAATGAGATTCCGTTTTATTGTTAAACAAGTGATCCGTCAGTAGTAACATTCTTGACGATAGCATCAAAATGCGAAGAAATTTCAGTAGGTAAAAAATGAATTTCAATTTTGCATAAATGTTTCATGGTTCTGAATAAGTTAGCGGTTATGTAATACAAGCAGAAGCTGATGGTGAATTTGTTTAACATTATTTTTAATTAGTGCCAAATATTTTGAGGTTCTATTCCCGGGACGTGTCTGTTAAATAAAACATATTTTCGAAAAAAGTTCCCTTTTTTTCGATTGTGTTCTGCCCATGTAATATTTATAAAATTATTATTTTTCTTTGAGATAGTTATACAAAAGTTAGACAGCTGTATAATTTCAGAAATGACGGTACCTTATTCAAATTATTCACAATACCCTTTACAATCTGTCAGAAAATGTCTTTTTTTATATCTTACCATGAGCCTCCTCCAACTTAGCAGCAGTCACCCAGATCTGTCTATCCGTAGGTATATTCTCTCTCGCCTTATTCAGTACTTTTCTCGCGTTTTCATACGTTTCCAACCTTGCCAGGGCCAACCATAGTTCCACACTAGTCGGACAACATTCTACAGCCCGGGATAGTAGAATTCTGGCATCTTCAGGGTTTTCCAATTCGACTGCAGCCTTCCACAGACGGACAGAGTTGGGTATGTGTTCGAGGGCTTTGCGGTAGACGCGGCGTTTGGCCTGGTAGAAATAAATACATTTAAGATTATTTTAATTAGTTTATCTAAATAGAACAGACGATTAAGCCCAAAGCCACCGGTGGCTCGTTGGTTCCTACGTCATTTCGAAAGACCAAGTTAATGGTGAGTATGAATACTAACCTATAATGTACGGTATCAAAGAAAACGAGTGATTTATAAATAATTCTTATTTGAAAAAAAAGAGAGTTGAATAATGCAACGGTGTATTGTTAGATTTGTCTTTAAATAAGACATACTTTTTTACTTGATATAGTTTTTTCTAAAATTTTCTTAATTTCTTGCATACTACATTCCGATTTATATTGACGCAAGTCTAACTAAGGGCTGGTTTTTCAATAGACAGATAAATCTTATCCGACAGAAATTCAGTATGTTTTCGTTGCACGACAAATATAAAGATTTGAAAATTGTATGAAGTGAAAATGAAAACATACCTTTTTCTGTTAGATAGAATTTATCTGAGTATTGAAAAACAGCCCTAAGTTAGTTAACGAGAAGTTAAATAAGTTTAACTTTTCTCCTTATAAGACTAACTATCCAAACCTTAGTCTCCTGCTCCAACTCAGCCGCCTTTACCCACACCCTGACACTATTCGGCAGGTTCCTGGCTGCATGGGCTATCACAGCTCTAGCAGTATCAGGAGGTTGGAGCCTAGCGGCTTCCAGCCACAACTCCTCGCTGCTGGGGTTCACCTCGCAGCCCTTCATTATGAGGTTCCGGGCTGATTGGATCTTACCTGTGGAAGTTTAGTGCTGTGTACTAATTCTAATAAGACTCAAGGCAGTAAGTAAAATTATGTAGAGCATGATAATCAGTTGATCTTATTAATAACAGTATAAAATAATAAAAAAACACAACATTCCAGTTTATTTTCTGTTTAGTATAGTGTTTTATTATTTGCGATCAAAGGAGAAAATTTTGACAGTACATACTTGTTTTAATTGAATGTTGAAATAAAATAACATTTAAATTACCACCGATCCGCGTAATACATATCCGCGATAATAATAAAAAGAAATACAATTACGTATTTTTTCCGACTTTTTAAAATTATTCTGTAAACTTATAACAGGCTTGGTAATGCCTGCACACTTAGGATAATAGATACAAATATAAAATTATCACCAAAAAATTTGAAACATTTAAATTATAATTACCTGTAACTTCCTCTAATCTTGCACTAGCAATCCAAGCCGGTGGATGGTTCGGATTTGTTTCTCTCACTGATTTCAACAACAGCCTCGCTTTCTTTATGTCATTGATGTCACCACCGTAAGTAGGGATCATAGACTGTAGGTCTGTCAAATAACCCTTTGGATCGACCACCGTTTGACCAGTCACTGAATCTGATACTTGTGATAGTTTGACTGTCATAAGAGTATTTCTTGCTTGACCAATCTTACGTAAATCCAAATCACCTGGGACAGTGAAAAATTTATGTCATAAACGATTGCACAATGATTACTATTTTGTTAACCAACTTTGTTCAAAGAAAAGTAATATTTTCTACAGCTAGTAAGTATACTACATACTTTTAACAAACATGTATGAGAATTGCTTTGTAACCATACCTGAAGGAGTTAACATGCCAGGAGTAGCCACACCTGGCATCATTGATGCTAGCCCCGACCCTGGATCAATAGACGATGAGGACTCCCCTCCTAGATTCCTAGACAGAACACTATCAGGCAATGGAGTAAACTTCTCCGCCTTAGGATTCCTTTGTTTTCTGTTACGAGCATCACCAACTTCGGGTATTGACGCCCACTCATCTTCAGAAACATCTTTGAGCTCTCGTTTCAGATCAGAAAACTGCTGTTGGATTTTCGGCCTGTGGAAGAAAACAATTAGGAATTTACTGTTAGGAAAACAATTATATGATTACTGTGTAATTTTGTATTTTAAAAATCCAGTTTGAAACATAGCTAAACCTGAGTGTGAACAAAATTAAATAAATACCTTTCCTGGCGATATCTTTCTAAATCTTCTTTCAGACGTTTCTCTCTGTATTCCTTTCTCTTTTCGTCCATTCTTTTGTCAATTGATTCATAAATAGCATCAGCTTCAGCATCATCTTTATCATAAGGGTCCTAAAAATAATTTATTAACTTACTTTTAGTCTGTAACACCATCTTAGCTTTACAGTAAGTTCTAACGGTAACACTGCACAAGCAAACATCTATACTAATATTATAAAGCTGAAGAGTTTGTTTGTTTGAATGCGCTAATCTCAGGAACTACTGGTTCGAATTTAAAAAATCTTTTTGTGTTGGATAGACCATTTATCGACGCAAGCTATATAACATTACGCTGCAACTATTAGGAGCGAAGAAATAATGGAAAATGGGAAAAAAACGGGGAAAATTATTCATCCTTGAGGGCTTCCGTTGCGTGCACTGCGAAAACTGTTCTAGAAACCAAAAATATATGTATGAAAGAATTAAGGGAACTTTTTACCGCGGGAAAACTTCGCATTCCCACGGGAAACCGACTTCTACGCGAACGGAGTCGCGAGCGGCCTCTAGTTGGTTAATAAGCATATGGCTAGGTGCAAATAGTAAGGTATATTTTAAACATAAAATGCTGACATACCTTTGAGAATAAAGAGCCACTGTATCCAGAGAACTCATCGTAATTAGAGTCATTCAAGTCTTCATCGTCATCTTCCTCTTCAGTTTTCTTTCTTTTAGCGGCTGGCGGTGCATGCCGGTCATCACTGCAAGAATTGAATTAAAAATTAATATTAAATGACTGTGAATATATTAAAATATGGTAATTAAATCTAAAGTACAGAGTCCAAGACAAGAACAGTTTATAAAAACATGCCATAGTAAGTGTTGTAGGGAGAGATATTGAAAAACCTGAATTAAGGTAATTCAGCGGAGTAGTAAACACAACTTTAAATAAAAATAAAATTTCAATAAAAACGAAACTATTGTCAGATAATACTTACGAGACATCATTGGCATCTCTAGCAGGACCAATATCAGATCTGGTAGTGAAACCGGTAGCTCTGAAAATTAACAATTTGCATGAGCACAAATATTTGCATAAAAACAAAAATATCAAATGACACAAATATGTTGACTGGAACCAGTATGAAGAAGTCTTTGCTTAACTTACCCTCTTCCAACACCAGCAACATAACCAAGAGGTGCAGGAATACCCAAGAAATGCTTTTTGTTTTTGTTGACGAACGCTTGTGGTGGCACTGCCATGTTTTTCTGTATAAAATACCAGCAGTATGTATTATTGTGTTATACTTAGATAAAATAAGGATTTAACACTTATTATAGCTTTCTTCAAAAGTGAATATTTGACTTAATTAAAAAGAAATACAGCAATGCAAACAAAAATAGTTCAGACGAACGAATTTTATCTATTTGCCTTATTGAAATGACATGACAGTGACAAGTTAATAATGTTACTATTTGACATTGACATTTTAACGAAACTATGGACACGGCTATTTTTACGCCGATGTTGCACAATTAGTGCGTATCGATTCAAACAATGAATGCTCACACATTATCATGCGCGTTCCAACTTGCTGGCACGAAGAAAGTAACTAAAGAACAACTAAATACACTAAATAGAGCTGAAACACCCGCGGCATGAAGTAGAAAGGTACTTAGCCCCTGTGAAGTGCTGCTCCTTGCGGTACTGGCAAGATTTTTCTAAATACTTCGGTCTGCACTGGGATCGCGAGAAGTATGTGTGTGTTTATATACTGCCTACCACACACTTTGTTATTTTTTACTTTTGTAAATAGATAAACTAAAACTTTTCAATTTTGGACATTCGAAACGAAAAAATGTTTAGAAAACTCTACATTTAAACAATGGTATTAGTTAGTATTATTTTAACTTATTGTTACTATGATACTGAACTGAAATGATGACCTGACGATTGCGATAGACGGCCTGGCAAATTTCCTCCGTACATACTAACGCTATTGAATGTCTTGCATTTCATTGGCGTATTCTGCTTAGGTGTTTCAGTAAAAATGACCGTGGAAAACTTATTTATTAATCGATCTCACCTGATACGCTCTCAAGCCGTGATTTAAAACTCAAGTTTCTTACTTTAATAAATTCATCTAAAGGGTGTCACCTAAAATCGGTCGCAAAATCGATCTCAGAGTTGAGAGTGATTTTTAAATATGGGCTTCAGTTTTCGTAGCAATATATTTGTACAGTTAAAAATAAATTGCTTCTACATACTTTTTAAATTAGCTTATACCGGAAACCCTCTACTAAAAAATCCAGTATACATATCACTACATCATAAAGATCGTAGGTAGGGCCAACAGTGACTAAACGTGCGTGTGAACACTATATTCAGGGCGTACCGTAGCTATCCATTGATGTGTGGATTAAATCCGACACAAATACACAATTTAATGATAGAGATAAAAAAAAAATACACATAGCAATGTCGTCGATGAGGGTTGCCATGGAGCTTCTAGTCGTAATGTCAATTTGGAAATAAAACTTTCTATTCGCATCGTGTGTAAAATTCTATTTTATTTCTTATTCGGATAAATACAAAGATTTCAACGTTAGATTCCATTTTCCTATTGCTGTCCAAATATATCGATCTAACAAATGGTAGCAGAGCGATGAGAAATGACTTCATCCTCCTATAGAATAGAAGCCCTCTCAAAAGGAAACTATGAGACCTGGAGTGTCCAAGCTCAGGCAGTGTTAATAAAAAATGGATTATGGAAGTACACCAACGGCGAAATTAAAGAACCCGAAACTAAAGAAGAAAAAAGTACGTTTTTACAAAATGATTTACTGGCAAGATCAGAACTTTTGCTTCTTATTTCACCATCTGAACTAAAACAAGTGAAGGGTTGTGTAACCTCGAGAGAATTATGGCTTAAACTAAAAGGTATTTATCAAAGTACGGGTCCTGCTCGAAAAGCCACCTTATTGAAGCAGCTTATTTTAAAAAAGGCTGATAAAGAAGATGTTCGTGATCACCTAAATAATTTCATGGACATCGTTGACAAGCTGGCTGACATGGGCGTCGACTTACATCCTGACCTGCTAAGCATAATGATGTTATATAGCCTACCTACTTCATATGAAAATTTTCGTATTGCAGTAGAAACTCGAGACAATTTGCCAAATCCTGAAGAATTAAAAATAAAAATATGTGAAGAGAGCGAAGCTAGGAAAAACATAAACACGAACGAAAATGAAGAAGCTTACTACAGTAAAAAAGGAAGATACTGTCAAAAATGTAAAAAGAAGGGGCATACTACACTGACATGTTGGAGTAAAAAGAATAAAGATAATAATGCATCCAGAAATTCAAGTGACAAGAAATCTGAGAAAAATTTCAATGTTTGTCTGAAGACTGGTGCAGAAATGTCACAAGAAAACTTATGGTGCCTTGACAGCGGCTGTACATCACACATTTGTAGTGAAGAAAGCTTGTTTGAAAATATAAAATTTGAATCCAAAGTTTTAAACTTAGCCTCAAATAAACATACGACAACCATACAAGGAAAAGGGAAGGTAAAAATGTCAAAGCAAAAAGATAAATATAATTTGATTGACACATTATTTGTCCCCGACTTGACAACTAACCTAATGTCAGTTGCAAAGATAACTGAAAAAGGGAATAAGGTTGTGTTTGAAAAAGAAAAGGCGTACATTATTGAAAAAGATGGAACTGTCATACTGACAGCAAAGAAAAACAACGGACTTTATTACCTGGAATTTGACAAAACAAAAGATTCAGCAAACTTTACTCCCGTGTCTGGAAAAACAAGCAATATAATGCAATGGCATCGGAAACTTGGCCACATAAATGAAAGAGATTTGCTTAAGATGGCTAAAGAAGAGTTGATGTATGGACTTGATCTTGGTGACGAAAAGTTAAATGATTGCGAAACCTGCATAAAAGGAAAAATGTCAAGTCAACCATTTCCACATCACGAGAGTATTTATACATCTGAACCCTTACAAATAGTTCATAGTGATGTATGTGGACCATTTGAACATGAGTCGATGGCTGGATCAAAATATTACATCTCATTCATTGATGACTTCACCAGGTACTGTTGTATTTACTTCATAGCAAAGAAAAACGAAGTATTTGAAAAATTTAAGGAGTATAAAAATAATGTAGAGAATTACACTGGCCTAAAGATTAAGAATTTGCAAACCGACAACGGAAAAGAATATGTGAATACAGAGTTCAACAATTTTCTGAAGTTGCATGGTATCCAAAGAAGGCTAAGTACACCATATACTCCGCAACAAAATGGAATCAGCGAGCGGAAAAATAGATCCCTGATGGAAAAAGCCAGATGCTTGATGCTTGTAGCTAACACCCCGAAATACTTATGGGCTGAAGCTGTATATACAGCTAATTATCTTATTAACAGGAGTCCAGCGAAAGCTTTGAAGGGGGATACACCATACAAGAAATGGACAGGCAGAATTCCATCAGGAAACCACCTGCACATCTTTGGCAGTAAAACGTTTGTTCTAAAGAAAAGAAGAAAGGGAAAATTATCCACAAAAGCTGAAGAAGGCGTATTTCTTGGATATGCTAAGAATGCTAAAGGATATCGAATTTATATTCCTGAAAGAAATATTGTAATAATAAGCAGAGATGTTAAGATTTTAAACAAAATGTATTATGAAGAAGCTGAAAACTACTATGACGTTATTGAAAACTCGGAGCGCAAACCTGAAAAAGAGAAAAATAAACAGATAGGAACAACAAAAAGAGGTAAAAAGAAAAACCTTAACAAAGAAATAGACTTAGAAGTAATAAATAGAAAGAGTTCTGATATAGCTAAAGAAGTTCCGTCAGTAGTATCAAAAAAGTCTGAGTTTTTACCTGTACCTGACATCACAAATGAAGAATCATCATCAGACGAAGAATCTTTTGTTGAAGCAATTGAAACAAAGACACAAGAAAGACAAAAAAGAAATGTCAGACAGCCTACCTGGTTAAAGGATTACGAGACAGGAGGAGACTTAGAAGAAAGTCAGCTTGCATCTGAAATATCATTTCTGTCTGATGGTGATGACCAAGATGATGATTGGAGTGAAGCAATAAGATCCGAATTACGATCACACATAAAAAATGGTACATGGAAAATAGTTAAAAGAGAAGAAAATATGAGAGTAATTGACTACAAAATGGTTTTAAGAAAGAAAATGAGCCCAGACAATAAAACAATTAAAAAGGCACGCCTTGTGGCACGCGGATTCACACAGCGACCTGGTGAAGATTATAATGAAACATTTGCACCAGTTGCTAAATTAAGCTCTATAAGGACAATTTTTGGTATTGCTATTCAAGAAGGACTACATCTAAATCAAATGGATGTTGTTACAGCATACCTTAATGGAAGTCTTGAAGAGAAAATATATATGAAACTTCCTGATTATGTTGAAAGATATGTTAGAGAGATATTAGTGATGGAATCAGAATCCGACGACTTAACAATTTATGAAAAAGCTAAAGAAATTCTCCAAGATCTAAAAAATATTAATGGAGAAAAGGTATGTTTATTATTGAAAGCACTTTATGGACTTAAGCAGGCAGGGAGGCAATGGTTCAAAAAGCTTGATTTCGAATTAAAAAATATAGGTTTCGAATCATCCAAAGCTGATCCTTGTGTTTATAAATACACGAAAGGAGGAGACAGAGTTTTAATTGGAATCTATGTTGATGACATGATAATTGCCTGCTCAAGTCAAAAGAAACTAAAAGAGATAAAGGAGATGCTGAATAGCAAATTTGAAATGAAAGATTTGGGTAAGCCAAAGACTATTCTCGGAATGGAAGTAGAATTAAAAGAAAAAGAGATTATAGTCAAACAAACAAAGAAAATAAATGACATGCTTAAGAAGTTTAAGATGGAAGAATGCAAAGCTGTCTCGACACCGATAGAGCCAGGTATTGCGTTACATCGAGAGCCTAATAAGGAAGAAGGTAAAGACTTGCCTTATAAAAAATTGATTGGGATGTTAATGTTTTTGGCTGTGGCTACAAGGCCTGACATTGCTTTTGCCGTGAGTTATCTTTCACAATTTAATGATTGTTATAATGAGACACATTTCAAAAGTGCCAAACGTGTTTTAAGATACCTAAAAGGCACAAAAGATATTGGATTAAGATTTAGGAAGACAGAAGAAAATCTGTACGGTTTGGCCGATGCCGACTGGGGTGCAAACAAAGTAGACCGCAAATCATTTTCCGGTTATTGTTTTAAATATGCAGGTGCCACAATAAGTTGGGCATGTAGAAAACAGAAAAGTATAGCACTATCAACAGCCGAAGCCGAATACATAGCTCTGACCGAAGCTGCCAAAGAAGCTATTCATTTGAGAGCCCTTTTCAATGACTTGGGTATTAATCAAAAGAGTGTTTTAATACTAAATGATAATCAAGCGGCCCTGAAGCTATGTCAAAATCCGATTGTTACTTCCAAGTCGAAACATATAGATCTCAAACTACACTTCATAAGAGACTGTATCCAAGATAGCTTGATATATGTAAGGTACATGCCAACTGAAGATATGGAGGCGGACTTGTTAACAAAAGCGTTACCGAGTCCAAGGATGATGAAGCTGAAGAATGCCATGGGACTCCACTAGTTATGTGAGGAGGAGTGATAGAGATAAAAAAAAATACACATAGCAATGTCGTCGATGAGGGTTGCCATGGAGCTTCTAGTCGTAATGTCAATTTGGAAATAAAACTTTCTATTCGCATCGTGTGTAAAATTCTATTTTATTTCTTATTCGGATAAATACAAAGATTTCAACGTTAGATTCCATTTTCCTATTGCTGTCCAAATATATCGATCTAACATTTAACGCCAAGTTGTTGGCCTAACGCGGTAAGCGCCACTACCGCTTGGGTTAGGCTGCAGATACTTTTTATACGTTGTATAAATAGCTAATATAACGAAATCGGGCATAGACAATTATTAATACTTTTCTACATCTTACTAAAATCGATTTAATCGATTTGTAATCTCCTTAGTATACAGTGTGTAAGGGCCTTTAAAATTATAAAAATTGTTGCTTAGCAACGGTTTGTTTGTTTGATTTAATTTTTGTCTGTGTTCATCATCGGCTTATTTGGAATTTGTGGTGTAGGACTGCCTAAGAGGACTGCCTAGTATTAACGTCTGATTGTAGTAAATTTGTTACCTGATGTTGGGTTAGTAACAAAAGGTGCTAAACATGGCAAGTGAATCGTCTACTGCAATTTTAAAAGATGTCAATCATTCTAATGAAAATAGCATATCTACCAAAGAGTTTTTACAGTTTGAAAAAACTTGTGAAGCGTATAAGGATAGTGACGAAGAAATAAAACTTATTTTTAGTGAAATCAAAAAGTTATCGGAAGCAAATAATAACGATAACCTAATAGGAGATGATTCTGACGATGTGGAGTTGATTTTAAAGAGGGCTGAAGACATCGCTACAGAAACTAAGAACTTGTTGAAATGTAGTCCAGTGGCTAGAGTTTTAAACAGCTCCCCTAATTGCGATACTAATGGCGTTATACCCATCATCAAAGTAACTGATGCAAATGAAATACATAATGGATATGTAACTGACCAGAATCAAAATGCTACTGGAACCACATCCGTAAAGGTAAGTTTTATTATTAGTGAAACACTTTTCATGCATTTCAATAATTTATTATAAATAATTCTTAAATTATGGCATAGTTAACATTAAAATTACTGTACTTCAGTAAGTTCTCATGGAAACTTAGATTAAATGAGAATTCCATCTGGAGATCGTCCTTATTCTTTGTTTACTTGGCTTGCAAGTACTCTTAGCCCAGCCATAGATTCCCTTGCAACTGGTTCTATGTAAGAAGTAGGCAGAACGAAGCCATAGCGGCCCGTGTCACCGAGTTCAATTGTGTAGGAATATTTGATGCCTTGGGATTTGGCCCAGTCATCTGACCCTCCTGCTGCAGGGTAGAGCAAGCCACTGGCCGTACCTACTTGATATCTTGAACCTCCAGTTTGTTGAATTGCCTGTTAAAATAGTAGATGATTAAGTAACTCTGTAGTATTAGGCAGCATAACAATTTTCAGAGACCAATAGGTTAGATAGTTTTTATGGTACTAGCTACTTTATTATTATTAAACATACCTCAGCCATTTTCTTTCCAACTGCATCCAGATCTTGATAATCTGGAGGCACAGCATTCTCGTAACCCCATGGGTACAGTAGGTACTGTCCGTAACTGTGATAGGTCAAATAGGCTGAGAACTTTCTGCCACTGTTCTTTATGAAGTCCTGTTAACAATTAAAATAGATATTAGGTAATACAACTTTTTTGTTTTGTTCTGTTTCATTATTTTTATCAAAAAAAAAACTTATTGCTTCTATATAGAGCTTGAACATCTAACTACCTATGTGCACCTATTATAAATAAACATATAAACAGGTAAATAAATGATTTTAGAAACAGTTCCATTTAAATCATAAAAGCCTTCACTTTTAACTATAACTGCAATGTATACAGGGTGTCCCAAAACTCGACGTCAACCCGAAACCGGGTGACAAGGCAAGTCATGCTGGTTATCAGAAAAATGTTTAAAAAAATCTAAGTCACGTGTTCTCAAAATTATTGTCATTTTAAAAAAACACGCAAAATTTCACACCCTGTGACAGTGTTTTTGCTGCTGTTGCCACAAATGTTCACTTTTGGAAACTTTTTTTTTTGATATGTAACCCTGAATAATGCTTCTCTAAACTGTTATCAACATTTCAAATCTAGCTCCTCGAGATTGCATAAAAATAGGACTTATTTCCAAGAAAAAAATTAAAAATTAAAAATGGCCTAGTTTTAACTGTCTGCATTGAAAAAAAATTGTACTACGCGAGTTTGGCAAGTTGTGACAAAAGTTGGCGCATTTAGTAAGGATTCCAAAATGGTATGACACTTGGCAAATTGTAGCTGCTATCATGAACAAAAAAAAATATTTCCATGAAAACCCATTTTTAACTTTTTTTCTTACTTGGTTAAAATTGCAAAGCTTATCGTTGGTTACATTGGAGCCGCTTCCAATTTACACACTGATTAAATTTAACTGAATTGTACATTGTACTGATGTACTCGTCTATCTTTATTGAATGAACAGATTGTTCACTTTTAATTTTTTTTTTTTAGTGTGTGCATTGGAATAAGCATTTATTGTTAAAGGTTTCAATTTTAAATAAAACAAAATTTTAATACCAATGTTTATTAATAAAATTTACAATAATTCTTAAAATGTTATAATAAGTGTTCGAAATGCCTTCCTTCGGCGGCAATACAAGCGCGACATCTTTTTAAAAAAGATCGAGCTATCTTTCTAGCGTATCGTCCATTATTTACAAATTGAGCTGCTTCAGCTATTCTCTGCCGTAATTCATGTTCACTCCCAATGGGCTTCTCGTAAACTTTTTCTTTAACAGCTCCCCAGTAAAAAAAGTCTAAAGGATTCAAGTCCGGTGAACGGGCCGGCCACGAGATTGGTCCAGCCCGCCCGATCCATCTCCCAGGAAGCTCTTCATCGAGGTACTCTCTTACGGGGCGAGCAAAGTGCGCTGGGCACCCATCTTGTTGGAACCACATTTCTCTGTAAATGCTTAGCGGCACGTCTTCTAATAAATTTGGAAGATGGTTTGGTTGAAGAAAGTCTAAGTAAACCTCGCCAGTTAATGCATCAGGCAACTCAAAAGGACCAATTATTTTGCCATTCAAAATTCCGGTCCACATGTTAACTTTGAATCGGTACTGGGACCGATCCTGTCTCGTTAAATGAGGGTTTTCAACACGCCATTCATGCAGGTTGTGCATGTTCACGTAGCCGTCCTTTTTAAAAGTTGATTCGTCCGACCATAAAATTTTTGTTAGAAAAAGTGGGTCATCTCTGTACCTCTCCAATATCGTCCGGCAAAAATTCACCCTATTTTGGTAGTCACCGGGTAATAATGTCTGTACTCGCTGTACGTGGTATGGGTGTAGGTCATTTCTTTTTAAAATACGGTGGGCTGAACTTTTGGGCACTCCGGTGTTCGTTTCAATAGCTCTTACTGAAGTACTTGGGTCTTCTTCGACAGCCTGTAGAACTTCTTCTTCCATAGGGTTGGTGGGTCTGCCTCCACCATGCGTTTGATTTGGGAGGCGGCCTTCTGAGAAGAGCAACCGATGCACATTCGTAAACACCCGATAATCGGGGTAACGAGCAGCGTTTGGGTACCTTTCGCGGTAAAGTCTGGCAGCAGCACTGGCATTACACCTGCACTCACCATAAATAAGGTGCATATTAGCGTATTCGCGAGTGGTATACGAAGACATCTCGGCACTTGTCACACACTCACACAATAGTCCAGAGGAAAGCAAAGGTCGTCGTTAAGAGAAAACAAACAGTCCGAATCTAAATCGCAAGCAATCACAAGTCCATAAACATAGCCAAAAGTAAACAGTACGAAATCAACACAAACGAATACGAAAACAAGCGCAGTAAACGAAGGAACGTAACGTACTGACTGGTTTGTAATGTGTATCTACAATAGCGAATACCTGGCGTCACTCTCTGTCTCTCTCGCACTTGGTAAAATGACTCTCTCCATCTCAGTCACTTTAGCGTCCATACCTGTCTCGCTCGCACTTGAGAAGGTGACTCTCTCCGTCTCACTCAATCACTTTAGCACAAATACTATCTCGCTTACACTTCCTAGAAAGACTCCTTTGTCACTACTTACAATTTACGACTCTTTGGAAAACCTTGGGCCCATTAGAATATTTTTTAACCAGGTAAGAAAAAATTGTTGAACACTGGATTTTTACGAATTTTTTTTTTGTTCATCATAGCAACTACAATTTACCACGTGTCATACCATTTTGGGATCCTTACTAAATGCGCCAACTTTTGACACAACTTGCCAAACTCGCGTAATACAATTTTTTTTCAATGCAGACAGTTAAAACTAGGCCATTTTTAATTTTTAATTTTTTTCTTGGAAATAAGTCCTATTTTTATGCAATCTCGAGGAGCTAGATTTGAAATGTTGATAACAGTTTAGAGAAGCATTATTCAGGGTTACATATCAAAAAAAAAAGTTTCCAAAAGTGAACATTTGTGGCAACAGCAGCAAAAACACTGTCACAGGGTGTGAAATTTTGCGTGTTTTTTTAAAATGCCAATAATTTTGAGAACACGTGACTTAGATTTTTTTAAACATTTTTCTGATAACCAGCATGACTTGCCTTGTCACCCGGTTTCGGGTTGACGTCGAGTTTTGGAACACCCTGTATATCTATCTAGTACCTCATCTTGTATGTACCTGCAATCTAGAAAATCAGGAAACCTGTTGCGTTGTGAATAAAATTGCTGTATATTTTCTGAGACAGCTTTCAAGAAATTGATTTATTTAAATCAGGCCTTTCTCTAAGCTGTTAAACCTATTGGAAAGGACCGTTATTCAACTTAAATGAATCGACGCAAGCAGACTGTTTTTTCTTTCAATAAATTCGAGTAGAATAAAATGGATAATCGCTATTTTCTTGGATAAATACTTTTGAGGAGTAAACTTACAGATAGGGCTTTTGCCTCTGGCTCTGAGAAAGCGGCGCGACCGCGGTAGATTTCACTGCACGGGTTGTTTGAAGTGCCGCTGCCGCCCCATCGGTATCTAAAATAAGACATGAATAATATTATAACTAACACTTTTATCAAACGAAATTGTCTCTCCGGTCTATGACTTTTTGTGTGACGCATATGAATGTAGCACTTTTTTACCATAGTGTTACGAGTACTGGAAACTGCTATTTTAAGGCCTCAGACGTGGTTTCCTTAATAAACTAGACACCTCCGGTATAATGTGGGAGTGGCATTGAGCTATTATTACTACGTTCTTCGATTAACGTTAATAAAGTTATACCCGAAATTCCTATTCAAATCGGTCCCTGCGCAAGCTCTGCCAGCAATACCGGGTTTCCTATTCTTCCTCCAAAGACGATCGTAAGAGTGCGTGTATTCGTAGCCGTCAGGATTCACCAATGGCATGAAGTACCTGCGTGCCAAATATTTAAATTTAGTGCATAGTTACATTTAAAAAAAACTAGCCTGCTTTAGTATTTTTTTATATTTACCAGTCAATATTTTTTATATCATCCGACTCTACGTCAAAGTTCTCAGCAAATTGGTTAATGAAGTAAGTCACTGTTGCGGGGCTTATCCACTCTCTGGCATGTATACCCCCATCAATAAATATGGCTTTGTTATTAGGTTTGCCATTAGAAAGCTTTAGAACCTGCAAACAGATAAATTAAATAAGACCCCTTTTGCATCACTTAGGTATCCGTAAATATCGTTGACGCGATAATAATACCTTTAGGTCCCGACCCTCATAAGTCTTTCCGACATTTTGAACGCTAATCAGCGTTGGATAAGTCTTTGCAAGGTAATCTAAAAATCCATAAATATCGTCTGCTCTGTGGTATTGCTTCCATGTCATGCGGTGCCCTGAAATAACCATTATTTGTTATTAATCTCAAAGGAACTAGCCCATCAGTTAATTAATTGTTGAGGTTTTATATTTGACAGCTCCTGCAGTTAGAACATCCCAATTTATTAGTCAACAAACATTAACATGCACTTCATTTCTTTTCACACAATCTTCACATACATTGTTATGTCACAACTCACAGTCACAGACCAGACGTAAACACAATATTAATGAAAACATGTTAACATGGACACAATGATTATGCTAATATGTGGTGATTCCCCCAAAAATCCGGAAACGAACCCCAATTCGCGTCGGGCCAATACTGCATGGGTATATCTAGCGAATTATAACCCATGTAGGCACCTACCGTGCCGAGACGGCGACGAGGGAAAGCCCTGTAACGCCAAAAAGTGTAAGCTTTTGCTGCAACAAAATGATCGACCCTTTGGAATATTGTTAATTGATGGATATGAAATGTTCTCGACATTTATGGATGTTCGTGGTCAAATCAGATGACGATACAAACCTCGTCTATCCTGAAGCTCAAGTTCGTTCTCGTCAAGTGGTGGGTTTTCTTCGTCGATTCTTTTTTGGAGGTCATAAATAACAATACTGAAGGGAATTTCTTCTCGTTTGAAGACTCTAGTTACATTGTTGATGACATCTTTTTTGACTAAAATGTCTACAACAGACTGGTTACCGCCCCAGGTTGTGATAACTGTAAAACATAAAAAAATAAACATACATCACGCAATTTACCTACCTAAACGGTTACTAAAAATGAATATCAAAAAATCTTACGTTTTCTGCGGCGCAGTCTGCCTATTACGAGACGTGAGCCGGTTTTTTCAGTAGATACCTGCCAGAGTTGAGCTCCGGTGTAGTCTACTTTGTCAATCTCTGAGCCTGACTTAGCAAGAGTTTTAAGATCAATTTCCAAGGGTTCCTCGATAATATCTTCATGTTCATCGGTACTTTCCGAGATGGTTACATTAGCTGATGGTTGTAGTTCTTCTACATCTTTGATTTGAGCTGGTTGTACTACCGTGTTGCGTTGAGGCCATTCTACAGAATAGGTCATTGTCATAAGTAATTTTCATCTTAGTTTATGCAATTTGGACTTAGATGTAACATGTTATTACAAATGTGATGACTGCGAATCAGTAAATAATTAATATCCTACACGAGGGTCATTATCAGTGAGTTCACACACTGGACGTATATTTACTTCTGATAGTATCAACTAGGTATATTTAGGCTACATACCTCAACTGCATTAAAGTTACTCTTTTAGCAAAACAATTGGTATGTGCCTACAATGTAGGTATTAAACTACGTTTTTAAAACAGACTATTTTAAACAATGGAGGATTTGAACCATTAAATTGTATAGTAACTGAATTAAATTGAAATAACTGACTAAACTGTAATTTGTTGAATCTTTTTTTCGTTTGAACATTAACTTGTGAATGACACCGCTAATTACAATTCAGTGCCCATTCGTCGTCCTTTTACAAAGTCTAATGACTTTCCCCGGCCAGCTGACTTCATTTAGATTCGACTCCCGTGCTTTGTGACTCGCTTACGATACGCAAGACGACCCAATCTTTCCGAATTTCTAATATTAATGACCGGAGAAAGTTGTTTTTTGAATGTCAATTCCTAAATAACAAAACACGATCTGCGTCACATATTTTTAAATGACGACATTAAAATTCGGCATATAGATTGGTTTTTGTGTAAACAGTTAACGGTTTATTGCATCGTTCGTGCTTACAAATGCTTTATGGTGCTTGTTCAGGACAAAACGATTTTCCTCACATTAGCATATTTTAATCACGTATTATCAAGGGGACTGTCTGAACAGAATCTAGATTTAGTTACTGAATGTGGAAGTTATGTTGCTTCCTGTTTTATTTTAATCACCTGCGGAAGTTCATTGTTTCTGTTTTTTAAATCGGTATGTTTTGATACGCAATTTTAAAATAATTATAGTTTCAACACTTTATGGTTAACAAACAAATTTTACGATCGCTTTCAAGCCACAAATTCACACTCGCTTTCATAATAATTCTACTTTAAGAAAGTATCTGTCAAAATTATTGATTAACTCTCATTTATATATTTTCTCTCAAAAAATCTTTTGAACGTCCCGTCTATAAATAATCATGTACCAAAACAAAAACAATAGTTACCTTGACCGGGCGGTAGTTCGTTGATCAGCGGAGTGGCAAGTATCGCCGTAGCCGCCAGCAGCAGGATGACCGTTATCAACCGTGGTTCCATCTCGACTGGCCACGAACGTTGAGCCCCCCAAACGGACCCGCTGTGCGCCTGCCTTATTTCCTCCAAGCCTTTTTAAGCCCTCTACCTATAGCCTTTACTACCTTATCAGTAGATATGGTCGCGGGTTTTAACGACTCGGATTTGCGCGGAGTTATGAAATAGTATTTATTTTGAAAAATATTTTTACGTGATTGCTGTAGGCAAAGCAGCGTTAATGAGTAGATACGTAATAATTGAGACTCAGTGTGATTCATTCTGAATTATTTTAAAATCTAATAAAGTATCTTATAAGCATTTTTTTTAATTAAAATGCATTTCAAATAATAAACTGATAATTAAATGAAAAATACTTCATTCTTGCAGGTATATACAGTAAATTATAGCTCCAGATATATAATTTATTTTTATAATAGAATAGATTTCCTATAGAAATTTCGAAATACATTATTATTAATTCAAAGATACCTATATATATTAAGTTACGTAGGTCGTACTTAGTACTTTGTTTTGTAACCAGAAAAACGACTTAGCAGTTAACGTCCGCCGGAGTTCATTGGCACTAAGTTGCAGTTATTCACATACACCTCTAAAACTGTGACCGAGAACGAGTTCCTAATTACCATTTTATCTAACTCGAACGTAAAGATTTTACTAAACCAGTTTCTAGACATTTCATATGCAATTTTAGGTCATTCAGCCACAGAAACAAACTAAGGATGGCGCTAGCGAAGTTCGGCGCAAAACGAAGTCAAGGCCCTACTCCGCCGGTGTCATTGAAACTAAGAAAAAAGATTCCGCTAAAGTAACCAGGTTTACTGGTTCACCGAAGAAAGTTGCCTGCAAACATGAACCATTGATTGAAGAACTAAAAGACACAAAAAGAGCAAGAACCCTCGAACTAGCTAATGTACAATTACTAGATGATAACAGAGCTCTACGGAAAAAGTTAGATCAAATCAACGAACAAAAACATATAGCCGAATTGAAAGTAGCTGAATGTGAAAAGTTTATTAGTAGATTAGGAAAAGAGTATGAGAATAGAAATACAGAGCTGAAAGCCGTAAAAGAATCCGAAAGCAGAATACACGCTGAGCTAGCAAAGGAGAGAAACGAACGAAAAAATTTGACGCTTCGTCATGAAAAAGATACGATCACAATTCACGATCTCCAAAGACAAGTCAAAGAAGTCGAAATGATTCTAAGAAGAAAACATCCGGATTCTGTATCTGCGTTAATAGGTTTGTACCTAATGATGATCATTAATATTTTACGATGTCTTGACACACTTAGTAACCTATACTTATATAATTTTTCTAATTTGAAATTTTCTCATGTTGCAGTAGCATCTAAAACATCTACAATGGAAGACAATAAAAAGAAGTTGTTAGAAGAACGCATTGCCCGACTAGAACAGGAATTAAAGGACAAAGAGACTCACTTTCAAGGAATTTTGCTGACATTGCAGGAAAAGTTTGGAGACATGAAGCAAAAGTACGAAAGCCATATCATAGATGTTGAACGGCAACTCATGGAAGACCGTAAAGTTAATGCCGAGCTTAAAAACAGACTGAACAAGACTAATCTAGTTGATACCGCTATGCAAACTTCACCCAGACCCCTTCAAAGTATTGGATCACAAACGTTCCTAAAGCCTGATAGAGCTTCGTCCGCCGCCAGCAGATTGTCACAAAATTCAGCAATATTAATTAATAAGTTAAAAGAAGACAGTTATTTGGTAGCTACAATAAAAGGACTGCAAGCAGAGTTGACTGTGAAGCAACGGACTATAGCCAAGATTAATAGAGAAACTGAGGAGTTGAAAAAGAACCTTCGTAATATGCATAAGGAGAAAGAAGGTAAGCATGCTAACGGTTTTATGCATAAATGTTATGCATATTTATGTTAGATGAAGAAGATGAAAGGGACGCATAAATCACTTTCTCTGGTCTCACCTGTCTAAAGAGTAGAAAACGAAGACGCCATCTGCTTCTGTTTGTAGGTATATTCGTTAACTTCTTTCAAAGCACATAACCAATTCTACATAAGAGCAATAAATATCGTTTAAAATTATACCTCTGTAAAGTCTAAGGCCTTTTTTTTTTAAATTGCAGTATTAATGAACTTAAATCCTCAACAAAAGAGGACACCCAGTAAGCAGGCCAAGTCATCAGACAATATCCTCGCCAGGATAAACACGGAAATGGAGGCAGAGCTTCTAGAGGCCAAGAGATTGAAGGAAGAGTGTCAGCAGGAGAAGAATAACCTGATGGAGTCATTGAAGAGGGCAAACGAAGACTTCATCTTGCTGAAGAAGAAGCGGATTCAAGATGTAAGTGCTTCAAATGTATTTTTATTTATTTAAAGGTGTTTTTTTAAAAGATTGCATTCGAATCGCACAAAACACACTTAAACTTAGGTAATCGCTACTCATATTTTATTTTAAAAAGTTCTTGTGGTTTGGTTACACTAAGGGCGGGTTGTATCACAACTACTTAACGTGTCTGTAAACGCTAAAAATGGCGTTAACCAACTGTCAAGCTAGAAAACGGGTTGTTTTTGACGTACAATGTCAACAACGCTTTGTATTTGACGTACGTTAAACATTTGATGTAAACGTCAAAAAGTTACGTACGTATGATACGTTGACCAACTGTTTGATACAACCCGCCCTAAATCATGGTAAATCAAGTCCAAATTTGCTGAGGGCTAGACTATACTTGCTTGCGTAGTACAAATGCACGAAACATTTTTGGTTAGTTGAATACCCGCCTCATATTAATCCTTAGTAAAAGGACATAGCTATATTTTTGGTTTGGTTTAGAAATCTACCAACATTTAATTAAGAACAAGACAAGACATCGAAAAGATCGTTATAACATTTTTAATGTGTTACTTCGCTAATCTATTGTTTCTATAACTAAAATTGTATCTTTTTATGTAGTATATTTTAATATCAAATTTTGTACAAAAATTGCTCACTATTTTAGGGTTTTTATGTGTTAAACCTAACAGTATGAAACTGGATTACTCATGGTACATTACTCGGTTCGTTATGTTAATTAGTTATTTAACGGGAAATTGAACTCTTAAGTTCCTGTTTGGTTGCATACGACGCAATATCAACCGATATGTTTATAAATACTTGCCTCAGATAAACTATAATACGGGTGTAGCCCTTTTTTATTCTTTTTTTCGCTTCAAGCCTCGTTCAATCAGCGATTCGTTTTATATTAGGTATTTGATAGTTGTATTGTATTGTTATTTAAGTTAAACAAACGAGTGGAAAAATTTTATAGGTTTGGTAACTTTTAAAAATAATTTGATTATCAAGGTGCAAAATTGATGCTTCAGAATTTATTCATCCACAGTAAGAAAACGGTTTCTAAAATGTATTTTGAAAATTAAATC
The DNA here is from genome assembly GCA_916618145.1 of Emmelina monodactyla. Taxonomy (NCBI): domain Eukaryota; kingdom Metazoa; phylum Arthropoda; class Insecta; order Lepidoptera; family Pterophoridae; genus Emmelina; species Emmelina monodactyla. Next base: position 3,247,113 of record OU745319.1, read on the forward strand.
ATTTCTTAAAATTATCTTTTTTTCTGCTTGACAGCTGGGGTCTCGTCTTCAATACTTTTGTGACATCTTGATATCAATATTATTATTTGCGGAATCCTACTATTATTATAAATGTGAAAGTTTGTGAGGATGTATGGATGGATGGATGGATGTTTGTTACTCTTTCACGTAAAAACTGCTCGATGGATTTGGATGAAACTTTGCAGTAATATAGGTTATACATCAGAATAACACATAGGATACTTTTTACCGCGGGAAAACATCTCATTCCCACGGGAAACCGACTTCCACGCGAACGGAGTCGCGGGCGGCCACTAGTTAAGACATATTTGTCCGTTAAAAATGATTACCTATTTTTTTTCAGTTACACACCCTCCAACTGGCCCACGAGAAGGAGCTAATGCAGATGAACATGCAAATCTACCCGCTACAAGAAGAGATAAAACTTCTCAACCGAACTGTCGAAATTTTACAAGACAAGCTTAGGGATGCCGACGATAAACTCCTGCGCCTACAATACGGAGGTAAGCAACCGACGATGAACGCGGGCGGTGACAACCCTGGCGCGAGCAAGGGAAGGAGGGAAATGCGGTAAACTTGTTGGATTAGATTTGTTTACAGTGGAAAACTGTCAGGTTGCAAAAATGAGGGTAAATTATGAATGGTTGAAGATGTTATTTTAGGACGAAGAGACTTTAGTTCTTGCTTAATGCAAGACAGGCGATCCTAATGCCTGTATCCAACACATATTAAAACACTGGGAAGAATTTTTATTTTTTACAAATTACCTTTGGCGTTGATGCGCCAAAACTTATATATGCCACCCAAAATCTTCGTCATTCGTATTGATTGTTCATCATGCCCATTTAAAGTCAACGAATTAAATAAATAAATAGTAATATCCATATCAAAGTGATCCATTAAAAAAAAACTAAAGTTTTTGGATTGATATGGTTTAAAAATAAAAAAAGTCAATCACGTAATTATACATTTTGGTGTCTAGTTATTGTGACAAATGTTAGCTTTAGCTTGCTTCATGTGATGTAAATAAATTGAGTGGTATTTTATATAGAGTTGATGTATATTTTTAAATATGTGTGGTATTTCCTTGATGTGATAATTTGGCAATAATGTTAAAGAAAGAAAAGAACTTAAAAATTTACAGAGCGGACCATTTATGTAAATTTCACAAGTGCCTATAAATAACTTAGATTTGAAGTGTTTTACAATTGTAAATAAGGAAAGAGGTTGTCGTGTGCAAAGATTGTGATTCGTAGATTAAGTGTATTTTAGGTATAAAACTGCCTATTTTAGCGTAATACAAAATTGTCTAGTCAAATTTTAAAGCATTTACTGTTGTTATGTCTGCAGTGTTAATTACGATAGGTTTTTTGTAATTTGTGTTTGGAATGGAAACTATAACCAATGGAGCACTTTAGTATTTATGCTCTGTTCACTTTGAGAATTAGAAAAATAACAATACTGCCATTTGAAAAAATGTGATTGACTCACTTTGCACCAAAGTCCGCGAGCTAATTAATTAGCTACCACATGGTAAGCCATAAGGGTTTAAGATTAAACCTTGGCAGACAAAAATGCGGCATCTATTGGTTATATCGCTCCATGCCTTTACCGCAGCAACTTTTTTAATATGTCAAAAAAGGGTAGCACAAAAACTCATTTTACAATTAAGTTTATTTCATATGTCTGCAAAACGCCTTACACGTAATACCTAAATAAATATATTTGTATAACCCTAGTCTTTACTTAATCTCCTTGCCAGTGATTTCATGGCTTGCACCAGGTCTTGGCCTGCCGGTTCTATGAGGTTGTTCGGCAGCAGGTATCCGTACTGGTTGGTGTCTCTAGTTTCTATGATGTAGGAGTGTTTGATTCCGATGGAGTAAGCCCAGTCGATGGAGAGTCCCGGGCGGGGGTGAGGCACGTCGTAGGAGGGGGCGTAGGTAAAACGGGCCATGGTTTGGCTGAAGATGTTCTGGAAATGTGGGAAATGAATTACAAAATAACGGTAAAGAAGAAAAGATTTTCAGAATAAGCCAGGCTATTAAGGGAAATTCATGAAAGAAACTATACAAAATTTACCGGCGATTAAATGTAAAGTTGTTTAGTAGAAAGTAGGGGGGGGCAGTTTTTTGGCCTTCAAGCACTAATATACACTCTTAATAATGAGATAAAACGTTCAAATGCGCTCAACAACGATAACAATTTACTTAGTTATCTTTTAGTTTTTTTCTGGAATTGTGTGTTTTCACGCACTGTTGGAACGCCCACTTACCTGTCTCATGCCCCGCGCGTAAGTCGTATGTTCGAACCAATCCGGCGTAGACTGCGTGATGCCTCCCCACGGATAGGTGATAGACTGACCGTAGGAATGCACGTCGATGAAACCGACCACTTTCTGTTTCTTAAGCAAGTCTTCTACGAAGCCCTGGTGATATTTTTTTTGGTTAGCTTACTTCTTATAAAAAAATTGAGAACGAAATGTTGATCGGAAAGTTATATTAATTATTTTTGATTTAGATTGAATAAAACCGAGCAAAACCATGACAACACTCTTTTGAAATGCCTCCAACATACTTTGCTTATTTTATTAAAACAAATATTCAGCAAAAGTGTATGTTTGTATAGAATTCTATGATTAAAGTATTTCTGCAACTGCCAGGGTTTGGATCTACTATATTTATCTGTTCTAGTCAATCTAAGAAGAATTTGTATGACGAGTACTTAAAGTTCAGTTTTTTTTACTTATAAAATGTTAAAAGCAATACCCGTAAAGCGCTCGTCTCCGGTTCTGAAAACGCGGAAGCGCCGGCGTAGTCGTCGCTGCAGACGTTCTCCGTGTGCTTCATGAGGATGTTGCTGTCCCAGTGCTTTCTGAAAAACTCTGTTACGTTGATTTTATCCTACTAATATTATAAATGTGAAAGTTTGTGACTATGGATGTATGGATGGATGTTTGTTACTCTTTCACGTAAAAACTACTGGATGGATTTTGATGAAACTTTACAGTAATATAGCTTATACATCAGAATAACATATAGGGTACTTTTTACCGCGGGAAAACTTCTTAAGTCCCACGGGAAACCGACTTCCACGCGAACGGAATCGCGGGCGGCCACTTGAAATGGCAATAATCGAAAGGTTGAGTAAACCAATAAATAAGTGAACGGATATTGAAGTAACATTAGAATATACATACCTACTAACAAATAATAGAACATAATTAATATAACAAATGTTGTTTTAAGGCCCAAAATTAAACAAATATGAGTGTGAGGAAAGTGATGAGGGTGTTAACATTTTTAATTGTTAACAAGCATGTGTTTCACATTACATTTCTATTTACGCGCATTGCGGGTGAGTTCGACTTAGATTTAACCGATTCATCCCTTCTTATAATATATCTTTATCTTTATTCCCCATATGCCGAACATCCCGTGAATAAATATCTTAATATGACTACTGGATAAATATTAAAAATTACCCAAAGTTACTGTTCAAATCGACACCGTAGCAACTGTCAAATTTGCGTCGATTCTTCGACCAGAATCGATCGTAATACCTCGTGTGTTGGTACCCATCTGGATTCAACACTGGAATAAAGTACCTGTCGAATTATAAGTATTTAGTTGTGCGATTTCAATAATAACAAAGATAATTATGAAATAAAAAGAGATATGACAAGTCTAATGTTTTTAAACTATGGGCCTTAGTCGCCTTATTACTTTTAGGAAAGTTTACATTTGACATAATCTATTTTTGGCAACAAATTAAGAACCATGTAAAAAGACCACTAACCAGTCTAAGCCATCAAAGAATTGGACCTTCTGTTCATTATCTTCTTTAATCAGAAACCCCAACACGCTCAGCACTGAGGTGATACTAGCCCAGTCTCTACCATGGATACCTCCAATTAAGATTATGGCTTTGTTGGACTTGCGCTTGTTAACCCGCAAACCCTGGAAATTAATTAATATACTTAATTATTAATCATATAGCTATATTTTCTAAGAAAATAAGACTTATTTGTAAAAGTAGTAGGAGACATTCAAGAAAGTCGACTTGTGTCTACATTCTTATAATGAGTCTACTAAACTTTAGGTAAATACTTTAATGTAGACTTCCAGGACTTTACTTGGTACTCCGCGTTGTAGGACCCCACTATAATTAGCCCACAGATCGATGCTTTAGTTTAGATAAGTGAGAATTTAAGACCACTCAAAAACTACTTCTTTGGTCCTGCTTTGCACGTTCCACCGTGCATCGTTGAGACGTTGAAGCAAAAGTGTTCTCACAGTAACCCAACTTCTTGTTTTATGGCAAACTATTAAATCCTATTTTTTTAAGATAACAAATTGAATATATTGAGAAACTTACCATTATTTCCCGTTTTTCATGGGATTGGCCAATTGACATGATTTCTGTTTCATTTGGATATTTTTTCTTGATAAGTTGGAATAACGCATTTATAGTCTCTAATGAGACATACAGTTTGAAATCAAACTTTGCTAGTATGGCTGAGGATAAGAATAGATGATACTGTAGGTTTAACTGTTTTTTAATATCATGGATTAAAGTGATCTACAAACACCTATATTACTTTGCATAACATTTCGCACTATAAAGCAAAGTGCTAATCGTGTCTGCTTAAAAAGAAATGGCAAAATGTCTTTCAGAATTTTATTCATATCGACTAGTTTTTGTTCAATACATTTTTGGTATAGAGAAATATAACAGTATTATTGTTATTGGTTATGGTAGATAAGTAGGTACCTATTCCACTATTTTATCTAGACAAGTTTTTTATACCTTTATGTGCGGGCTCTGATCTCTCAAATCGTTGTGACTTTAGTAGCAAATCCATAGATGTTAGCAGACAAGTATAGTTTTCTTTACGATCTTTTAGTTTTTCCTCGACAACATCCTTTTTTGCGCGATGGACTAGAAAGTCCATGAAATAAGCTCCGGAACCCCATAGCTGAATATCTAGAAATAGGTTTAAGATAATTTTAAAAATTAGTTAGTACCCGCGACTTCATCTACGGTAAAACTGATTTTCTCGTGGGAAAGAAATTTATTTTAATTAAAACATACAGAGCCATAATAATATTAGTAAGAAATTACCAAAATGCAAGTATTTTCAGAAAAAAGGAGTAATATTCCGTGAGCTAAAAGAAATTGTATGTTCGCTTACCATTGCTTCTTTGCAACGTTTTTATAAATTTTAGTTCCTCGGAGCCAGTGAGATAGACTCGCATTAAAATAGCTTGATCATAACATACTGTTTCTAAGTACTGCTTAGTCACTTCGGTTTCTTTAGTCTCACCTGCCACCTCTAGCTGCCTCAACACATAAGCTGGCTTTTTTTCTACCTTTGTTGTATTTGGTACGGAGGAGGTACTACTAGCTATGTTTACTGTAGTTATGTTTAACTTTGGCGTAATTGACAGATTTTTAGTAGTAATTGCAGTTGTGGCTTTAATAGTTGTGGTGATTGCCTTAGGTTTTGCTTTACGTGGAATTGGATGGGGGTTTCGCTTAACTGCAGGAGCGGCTCTTAGATGAGCCAACTGACCATGCCGAATATTATAATGACTATTTCTTTGCCAGGTTTCCGTTGCATCACCTGAAGAAATAATTTATCTATAAAGATAATAATTAGGGTGTAGGTGAATTTGGTATTGCAAAATATTCTCACCTGTATAAAACAAAACGACTAGAAAAATAACCCACATTGCTGAGCATAATCGAAAAAACACTTTTTTATATCGCACATGTTATTCACATTTTACGACTACATAAAATATGAATCGCCAATGGATTTTCGATAAATAATACGCAAATATATGATGCCAGTAATACATACGTTTATTAACATTGCCTTATATACATTCATTGTAATTTTATATTGGAAACATTTCACATAAATTTATAAAAATGTGACGATTAACATTTAGGCTTGGTGTTTTAATTATTGCTTTAATGTATCATGGACTCAATTGATTTATTCACCACAAACAACTTGGCATATAACAAAATAAATGCCACAAATCGACAATCGGCAATGAGAATCTATATTGCTCATTATAATATTATGTAGGTAATGTTAAATTTGTCTATACATATCACAATTAATGCACTTATTATAAATAAATTATAAAATTGTCAACCGAGTGTTTGGTTCAATATTTAATTATAAGTATAAAAATAATGTCAAAAAACCATTTCACTATCAGATCACGTCCACTATTGTGCATAAAACGCAAACTTTACTTTTTCTATCGAAACGTTTTCTCAAGTCATTTTCACGTTAGACACAATCATCACCAATTCATTGTCAATGGGAATGACGAGACCTATGAAGTTGTCTGCTAAGAGTACATTAGTTTACAAGATACACTTGCAAGTGTGGACGAGCGTTATTCGTGTGACACCAGCTTTCGACTTGAAGTAGACGATCACTCGCGTTGTTGCAGGTTGTAGGTACACATAGTTCACGGGTTCATTGAACTCGTAGGGTTGGGGCTAGTCGGCCTCGCCGTTGGCCACCGTGAGTGGCTCCTCGTCCTCGTTGTAGTCCAGCGACAGCACGGAGGCCCTCCGGCGCTTGCCCACGGGCGCGTCACTACACTCACTGCCGGAGTAAGTCCGTTTGTCGGCGGGCGACGGTCGGTTGCCGTTGACGGTCGCGTGCGCCGCTCGCAGCTCCTGCTGTAAGAATAGCACCGTGCTCTGCATGCCTTCCACGTCCTCATCCAACTCTTGTAGGAACTCGTCCAGCTCTGCAATATAAGTTAAATCATAAATTCACAAGAAAAAAGTATTAACATTGCTGATAACCTGGTTGAAAAGGACTTTATTTTAGTTACGAATTTAAGCACTATGTATCAATAGAACACTTTAACAGGCTCACCTGATTGTGATTTTTTCACCTCTTCACTAAAACTTTTCTGCAACGCCAGATCGCCTTCCAACTTAGCTATTCTGCCGCTGGACGTCATCCGCCCAAGATCTTCATTCTCCTGATGCAGCAGCCTACACTTCGCCATAAGCTTCTTGCCTGTATTGGAGTCTGGTGTGAACTTCCAGGCAGCTAGTTCATTTTGAGTTTCCTCTAACTTCGCTTTCGTTGAGGTAAGCTCTTGTTTCAATCTTAGAATTAACACATTGACTGCAGGGTCCAATAATGTTGATCTGCCGTTGAGACTCGCGTTTGAAGTTTTAAATTCTGTGATTTGGCTCTGAAATGAAACAATAATTATTTAATACTGCTTTTGCCCGCGGCTTCGCACGCGTTAAATTCGGAGTAAAACTCCTTTCCCTGTACTATGTTAATATACATATATGTAAACCTTCCTCTTGAATCACGCTATCTATTAAAAAAACCCCAAATCAAAATCCGTTGAGTAGTTTTAAAGATTTAAGCATACAGAGGGACAGAGAAAGCGACTTTGTTTTATTCTATGTAGAGAAGAAAGTAGGTACACAAACTAAAAATCAATATTTTATTCCAATTAGAAAAATTTCATACCACATAATCTTGAATTTCTTGCTCCTTGGCTGCCAGCCGTCTAACAAGTACTTTTTCTCTATGCTGTGATTCAACATATTGCTGTTTTACCTTCTCTTCAATTTCTTTCGACTTTTCCAATGTGCCTGTAAAGTAAAAGTTCTAATATTTATTGAGAAATGTCATCACCTAATTTACAAGCAGTTTATAGTTATATTTTACAAATCGACAACACCTTAACTAAAATGTATAACAATTTTTGCTTCTTAACTTTTATAGGTACAAGGTTACAAGATGATGAACAATATGAACAAGTAACTTAATGTGGAAACAGTTTATACATAAACAATATAACATTAACATGGTAAAAAGGTTTAGGAAAACTTTACACATAGCATATACAATTTCTAAAAAACCTGTACATTACTGGCCATTGTTTAACCCTTGTTTCTGCAAATTTAACTCGCATTTATTAGAATTTGAGTTCCAAATAAACATTATTTACTTGCCAAGATAAGGCAATCTAAATATAAAACATGGAAAGATAAACACATCAAAGTTGATGATATAATGAATTCTATAAGAATGGATTGTGGAATGAATAGGCATATAGAAATATAATAGACTGTTGTGTTAGATCATGGATCAATTAAATATAGTAAATAGAATAGGAGGATGAGGTAAGTGTTAAAATAACTAAGATTTATATGAGGATTTTCAAAAACAAATTAAAAACATGAATTGAGATATTTTCTAAAATAAAACAAAAAGAAATCTAAAAATGATTTTATCTTTAACTATTTTTTATTAACTTGGTGAAAAAACTATGATTTTTATAGGTATGTATTGTAGAAATAACTTAACTATTTCAATTCATGATTTTTTTGTCTTTAAAAATATTATTTACTTAAACATAAAATAAATAAACATTAAAAACAGTAAAACCTTGAAAGGTTTATTCCATTTAGAAGTTTAAACCATATTTTGATTTCAGTAACAAAAGTTTGTTGTGTTTAGGTTTTTTTAAAAACAAATACTTATAGGTTTATAAAATTATCTTAACATAAAATAATAATAAATAGCTGCCGTCTTCAGCTCTCAGTTTCTTGATTAAACATAAAACAAGTCAAATAGAAGTAAGAAAAAATACATAACATAACCCTGCTTTATCTTCTGCTGCAATAGGTATACTGCTTTAATCCTGTAAACCTTATAAAGGACTGGAGATACATAAATAAAAGCTAGTTACCCACAAACCAGAAATTCTGGATGTCAGTAATAAGGTCTAAAGTAAACATGGAAGTCACAAAAATACAAGCATAGAATTAGGTATTAGAATTATGCATAATAGACCTACATAAATAAGCAAAATAATAATAAAACCATAATTACTTTTGAATGTAATCTGGCCAGATTGAAGATGTAACTATTTTTATAGTTACAGGGTAGATTTTGAAAGCACTTTGAATTGGGGGCCTCCCAAAAATAATTTTGAGTTTTCACTTTAAAAAGCTTCATATTTTCACTTCCACAGAACACTCCACTGGCACTTCGCACTGCTACACCAAATCTTGGACCGTCTTTAAACTTACAACACCTAGATGCACATTGTATCACATTATTCAACATTTTTTTCACATAATTCAGTAACTAAACAGTATCACTAGTTAATTTAGTTAAAGTATTGTCGATATACATAAGTATGTTTGCACAAACAACGCGGGTCGGTCACCGACCGGGTTCTACCAAACCGTGGCAGTCGTAAATACCTTCCAACTGTTTGTTCAACTTTTCGAGGTGGTCAATATACGAGTCCTGATTTTTCCACGCGGCGCGAAGTGACTCCGCACTGGCGGCGTCGATTTGGGAAGTTGTCAACACCACACGCACGGTGTTATTACCGTTACTACCATCAGAACTCGACTCGCCATGGCGCTCCGTCTCCTCGGACATTGCACTGCACACCGGATAATACGAATAGAGTTTTTTTCAACTGCAATTAAACAAGAAGCGTTAATATTGAGGCTAAAGTTCATTTGCATTTTCTGGAGCCGCTGTTATCGTAAACCTGTTTATTGTCAGTGACGCATCAGAAAACTAGATAGTGAAGGATTTCTACTAGGATACTTACGGTAGTAAAACTATTAAAGTATAAGAATTTGTCCAACATACAAAGGAAACACTACGAAAACACTTTTACACCATATATTTACAATCCTATTGCAATACTGGAACTTAGAAGACGTCAAACAGTCAAACAGCACTCGTCACAGCACGCCATTTTATCATTTTACAGTATGGCCAACATGAGAGAAAATTAAGAAAAAAAAAACAGTTGCACCATAGACAACTTTTCTATTAAGAACCTTTTACATTTGGGTATTTTTATTTCTTCTTATCGATAACAAATCGATTAGAGTTAAATATTTATTTAATAATATTTTCAAAATATTTTAGGGACAAAATAACGAAAAAAGACAAAACAGCGACAGTCGTACTATTTTCAAGCCCATTTTTCAAGCCCGCGTGGTACTTAGTGTTTTTTTTTGACATTGAATTTGATTGAATACGCGAAAGTTAAAAATATTAACATAATTAATTTTTGTCAGTAAATATTTTGAATTAAGTAAGGGTGGTAATAACATTAATAACTGTACTAAATTAAGTTGGGGTTGCAGATTCTACAGTTAAATTTTCTTCGTTGGCGCTAGATGGCGTTATTTAAGGCAACTGGTATTGGAAAATTTTTTTGAACCATCTCGTTCGGATAGTTTGAACAATGCCTACCACATTATTGCATGAGTTTACCCCCCCCAACTTGATGATAGTGCTAACATGGTGCTAGCTATCACACTTAATCAAATCGGGACTGGGGCATATGCTTTGTTTTTCATTCTTCCATAGTATCTACGTACAGCCGCTGTAAGAGTTTATTTGATAAATTTTTGTTATTTAAATTTAAATCAGATTCACTAATTGTCATCGCAATATCTAATTAGGCTAACGCTGCTCTACCTCCTGACCGTTACCAGTGTGTGCAACTATGCATTGTGATGCATTGTTTTATTGATAAGGACGTTACGCGTTAGCCTTTAGCCAACGATCTTAATAGGCGCTGTCGGAATGCATCCCAACACTGTGAACCTGCCAAAATGTAAATCGTTGAGATTACCTACCAGTAGTTTTGATTCAACTTGTATTTTTGCAGTTTTTCATTTTCTGTAGAATCAATGTTGTGCTATAATTTGTATTAGGGGATAGTAATCATTTATCTGCAGATAATATTTATTAAAAATAAAACAGTTTTTCTATGTTATTCCTTTCTAATATAATAAATTGTAAATGTCTTTCGGTGTGTCAGAATGTTTCACTTTCACGTGAAAACGGCTGAACCGATTGTAATATTTTTTTGAATATTCATAGTTCAACCTCTTGAAAAGAAAATAGTCAATTTTAAACTGCGGGAATGAGACAAATTCCTACGGGAAAATCGCAGACGATGTCGCTTATACCTACCAGTCGGAAATAAAATTGCAAATCCAATACGATTAGCTTAGGTAGTTTACCTAAGCCCAGCGTTTAGTAATACCGACTTATTGATATAGGGATTTTACTTGTTTCCTTTCTATAAAAAAGGTTGATTAAAAAAACAATAGAATAAATATTGAAACCGAATGAAGTAATTTATTTATTACTACATTGAATAAACTTAAGTTCTAAATTATATATAGCTTTGTCTTAAATAGGTATATTTACAGAATTGTCTATGTTATATTATTTTATATCACAATATGTACAATGGAATGTTTACTTTTTGGAGACATGGCGGAAGGTCAATAAGGCCTCCATACTTCTTGGCTGCTGGCTCCATACATATGTTTGGCCTCGTCACTCGCATCGCAACTTTGGACCAGCGCGTTGGTTTCCCCTTGCAGGTCCGCGGTGATCGATATCCCGCCATCGATATCGCTGATTTTTATCTCGCTAGGGATGTACTGATCCAGCGTGTGTTTGTCGTTCGAGCTGTGCAGATGGACGTGTATTTGGTTTTGGTTGACTGTTGAGTAGAGGTTTGGGAGTATCACTTGTGGGTTGGGGTTGATGTATCCTGTGTGGGATTGTAGGCACGGGTTGTTGATGTTGTTGTATTGGTAGGTGTTGTAGTTGTAGGTGTTGGTGGGCCAGGTGTTGTAGTAGTTGGGGTCGTATCGCTGCGGGGTCATGGCGCCGGCGTTGAGCTCGGTGAGCGGGCCGCTGGCGCCGGTGGGGCTGCTCTTCATGAAGCCGGCGCCGCTGGGCTGGAACCCGCTGTAGTCGGAGTGGCTTAGTTGGGAACTCAGTTCCGGTAATACTGTAAAGAGAAAGAACTTCAGTGAGTAACATATGGGGTTAATTGTTTGTAAAATGGGTCCTAAATTACTAATGCACGAGTCCTTATCTCAAAGATAGAAAAAAGAAAACTAAAGTCGGTATAGTAGATAAGTAAATTGTAGGACAACTTCATCTGAACTCTCAGTGTTTCAAACTCCGTCTTAAGTAACGTTTCTTCACAATCTCGCAGCACCTTTGCTGAACTATAGACCGTAGCCTACCTATGATGCGCTCATAGCTACAAACATATCTTGCTAATATCTAACCTGGTGGTATATGCAGCGTGGGCTCAGGCTTGTAGTACTGCGGTTGTAGCGACGCGTACCCCGGGTAGGCCGGCGTGGACGGGTAGCCCGTGTTCCACTCGCTGGCCCCGAGGATGTTGGAACTACTCTCTGTAACGATACACGAGGGGTTATTAAACTATATATCCATATTTTTTTGTTTTCTTGTTACAATAAACATAGATAATACCTATATATTTATCACACGTATTTATTTATTTTATTATGGGTAAAATATTTTTTTGATATGAGATTCGTAGTAGAATATTTTGGCTAAGCTGAGAAGTGTTAGATGTTGAGGGAGAGAAAAGCTTTGCATGTTCACGAGAATAAAGATGTACGGAACCTGTAACCGACTCTTTTTAAGGCAATTAGGTAAAAGAAGCTGCGATGTGATTCCAAACTTTCGAGTGACATAAACGACTATCATAAAAAGTAAAAATTCCATTATTTGTATAGAAAAATGAACATTTTAGTTACACAATTACCCCGCTGTGTTCTACTAAACTTGTATATCTCTTACTAATATACTTATACTAACCCTTTCAATAAGTTTTATTTAACCCAACTTTTTGTTCCAGTAGCAATGTAGGTAACATTCTTTCTCATTAGATACAGGTACTTCAATTAACTTAATAAAGTGTTAGTACTCAGTGTGTTACTACTATAAATTGTTCTTTAACTATCTAAAACCTGTTTAGGTATTCTGCATTGAAACTACAATTCAAGTAACCAAACATGCATTTTAAAATTTTCCTTATTTTCTACAAAACGCCTTATCGTAACCGCGATCAATACAAGATACCAATCGATTATCCAAATAAGCGTTATTCCGGTTATTTGACTAGATCTTGTATGTGTGTCGCGTATTCGGAAGTGACGATATTATGCGCATACGCACTGGGATTGCCCACTCTGCGTTGACTCACTCTTTCGCGAGGAACTAAAACAAACGACGAACTCGAAAGTGGGTCTCCTTGTCAAATTTAAGCGACGGATTACCACACAATACTGTAATCTTAATGCGTCATTATGACGTGCCAAAATGTTGATGTTTTGAAAGTTTTTGACTAATTCTTAGCGGTGAAAGTTTATCCCTTTGAATTTGTGCAGGTTAAAAGTAGTTTACGTGTATTAATCAAGGTAACCATTGTTTTCAATGCCTAGCAGACCCTTGCCTGCTAAAATTAAAAATATATTTTTTAAGCTGTAACTTACATTGTTTGTGTTTATTTAAATTATCTTAGTACCTATAAACTATATTATTTTTACATATTCTATAGATTCAAGGTTCTATTAGCATACACCTGTTGTTGGGTTTTCCGCTGGGAAAAATAAACGATGTTTGCTTTAAAGTTTTGTAATTTTGATTTATCATATATTTGTGGGTCAGCAGAAAGTAGTGTTGAATGGTAGATAAATATTTGGTTGCGAACTCGGCAATTCCAATTATTGAGCAGACGCCTACTCGTAGGTATTGTAGGCGACCTTTACCCTACAGTAGGGTACATTTACTTAATTACGTACGTAGTACCTTTGATATTTTCGCAGTAAATAAAAGTGTAACAAAATATTTTATTTGTATAGTTAATATGATATTTTAGCAGTTACTGTCCGTTATCCGTACGAAAGGCAGCGTATATAGTCTCTACGCTAACGAGACGTAAGTTGCTTCGTTAGCTAACTGCCATCTGGCGATAACTATATTAATTTACAATTAGGTATTGATGAATTGTTGGTAAAAAGGTCAGTTCAAATCACAATATAGTATAAAACAAGGTCGATTTTTCTGTGCCAATGTCCCTATGTATGCTTACGGATTTTGATGCGGTTTGTTTTTAATAGATAGAGTAATTCAAGAGAAAGGTTTATATGTAGGTATAATAACGTATATGGGGAATGGGGTTTTACTCTGAATTTAACGCGTGCGAAGCCGCGGGCAAAAGCTAGTATTAAATAATTATTGTTTCATTTCAGAGCCAAATCACTGAATTTAAAACTTCAAACGCGAGTCTCAATGGCAGATCAACATTATTGGACCCTGCAGTCAATGTGTTAATCAGCTTACAGTAGAGCTTACCTCAACGAAAGCGAAGTTGGAGGAAACTCAAAATGAACTAGCGGCCTGGAAGTTCACACCAGACTCCAATACAGACAAGAAGCTTATGGCGAAGAATAACAAGTGGCCGCCCGCGACTCCGTTCGCGTGGAAGTCGGTTTCTCGTGGGAACTAGAAGTTTTCCCGCGGTAAAAAGTACCCTATGTGTTATTCTGATGTATAACCCATATTACTGCAAAGTTTCATCCAAATCCGTCCAGTAGTTTTTACGTGAAAGGGTTACAAACATCCATACATCCTCACATACTCACAAACTTTCACATTTATAATATTAGTAGGATAATCATTTACATTTTAATACCGGCAACTAAACCCTTTGTATTGGACACTTTTACTAAAAATATTATAGATACCTACTTTATCCTGACGTATGGTAAAACGATGTCTTTGTATGTATATTTGAAGTGTTACGCTCTGAGTATCACGTACACACTGTAGTTTTAGTATTATTTTAATAAAATTATTTACATTGAATTTAAGCTTTATGACTAACATTAAGTCTGAGAATGGGCCGCGATTATGACTCGAATGGCGTGTTCTAATTAAAAATAAGGATTAATTTACTGTTAGTTGCTGCATATTCATATTCTCACTACAGATATTGATTCATATCAATTTTAAATAAAAATTACAAAAACAAATATTTGTTTAGTCTCAAAAAGAAACCTTAACCAAATGACAGACATAGGTTTCACTTTTGTACAGTACTTATATACTTTTATATGTATACTTAGTTGAGGTTTATTGTATATACTTAGTTGAGGTAAAAAAATATATACGTAAATCTTAACCAAGCTAATATACATGTTGCTTGGATGGCAGCAAAGCCGCTTTTTGGTACTTTTCACCCACTGATAATAATTCTCCATTATAATTCACCAGACTGACACACCAACTGTGTGGCCCTAAACTAAGCAAAGCTTTCACTATAGGTAACACACACAATGGACAAGGAGAGAACCTAGTTACACCCAGACACGTGCCAATTTCGAAAAACCATTTTTACCAAATTGGCCCGTCCCGGAGATGGAACCCGGAACCATCCGCTTCGCAGTCTGTTTTATATACCGCTGCACCACAGAGGTCGTCAGATCCTTGCACTAAGATGATTTGTTTTATCCACCGATCTAATAACTACGAACACCGACTTTATATTAGGTGCCATGCTTGACTGATCATTCATAATAGTTGTACGTCACTAATAATCGTGGGATTCCACAAATGGCAGGCTAATTAAATAATAAACAATTTGTACCGCTTTAGATCACACCTATAGATAGATAGGCTATCTTATGTGGTTGCGGTAGTGGTCAGGGAAGTCGCTATCTATAAGATAACGTTATAAAAAGTTAATGTTCCAACTTATAAGTACTTTAAATAGGCATAGTAACTAATAAAATGGTCTAAGGTGTTTGCTTGTAGGCAAGAGAGTCGCAAGCGTAGGGCCTAGACGAAAGTAATAATAAGTAAGTGTATGTTGTAACGAAAAAAATAAAATGAAATTGTAGATTACTTACAAGAATTTAACTTAATTTAAAAGAAATGCCTTGGAAGTCTTAAAATTACCTCGTGTCCTTTTAATAGAAGTTTTAATAGGTGCCTACTATCTTAATAACCGGATAAGCAGTCACGTTGTGTTACGTAAAAAATATATTTTAAAAAGATTTCTCTTACATTTCTGTAATAAAATATAACTATACACATATTAGTGCTTACTTACAAAATGGAAGTATACCACTACTAATAAATAATAATAATAATTATTAGTGGTATTATTAATATTAGTAGTGGTATTATTAAATTCTAGCGGAACCTTTCACAAGCAAGACAAAGGACATCTCAATTGAGTTAAACCGAAATCCCACCACGTTGGCTCATTTTGCGAGCCGGTCTATATATTTGATCGATCGCTAAACACCTATACATATGCTATAATTATCACTTTAACCGAGTAACAAACACAATTTACAGATTAGTTTGTGTTTACATCATGAGTCAGTCACTTATCAAGGTTGTGAGCTACTTGGGTAAAACCGGGGTTTCTTTATAGACTTATAGTAACTATGGCTAGTACAATAAGATAATAATTGTGACGTTTTTCTAATAAAGATGCGTGGTTTATTGACGTCATTGTATTAGAATTAATAGGTTTATTATTATTTGTTATATCGACATGTTGTAGGTCAGGGCGCAGATTCTCTTATAAACTACAATAATCTGGAGTACCTAATAGTTATTTTTCTTATACTTTTGGGACTTACTACTTATTGTTTTTTTTAGTGTACCTTAAGACCTGCCATTCCTACATACCTTTTTAATGAAAATAATGATGATTTTAATAAACAAGATAGGTACGTTTTGATTTTAGAACGGTTTCAATAGGTACATTAACAAACCTAAATACATAACCTTAATTATAATACCTGAGTACCTATAAGTTAATAAGTATAAAATGAAAAGTGTATTCAAAAACAAACAGTTTTGACATTATTTTGACATATTAAATATCTCAACAAAGATAAAAAACGTAAAATAACGATTTTGATTACTCAAGGATGAATTAGCCATTTTTAAAAAACTAAGAGTTGCCAATAACCTTCTCCATTTTCAGTCATCTATCAATAAACTCTATTAAAACAAAAAACCCGAACCAGCAAACCGTTTCGATCCAATAATGATTTTGACTATTCGCAACTCGCTCAAATGCATACAAGAGTACTTCGGACATCGCTTCATTCTGCGGTCCGGGCGCCCACTGCTCCTAATTTTGCTCGCTCGGTCATGAAATTAAAATCCAGTTTAATGTATAAATGGGATAGTCACTTAATAAATATTTAATTAGGTGTCTAAATAAATGCAGCGTGCATTCAGGCTGCGGTTCGGCAATGACGTCATGTAAAATAAACGCATTATATTTTGTTATGATGGAGATGCGAAACCGCGTGTGTTTGCGCTGTGATAGTAAATTAACTAAATGTATATTGTTGAAGCACTAAGTAGTGATTGGTTTTTTTTTTGCTCTTGTACTTACAGACGTTCTAAAATCTACTACCTAATGATACCGTCCAAAGCCTGTTTTCTCCAAACAGCCTGTTGAATGCAGTGAAATTGCCTAGTGTTAAGTGTGTAGGTAGACGTTACCCGGCTAGGTCTGCCGGTGACGTGGCATAATTACCACCCCACGCCCCGCGCCCCCGCCCCCGCCCTGCGCGCTGTCACAGGCCCCCCTCCGGTAATGTCACATTAACACCCTAGGTATCGCGGGCAACTGTCAAAACAACTGTTTAACGAAAATTCAACAAATGAAAATGTTTAAGCGCGCATTTATTGTGAAATTATCCCGGTGGACGGCGGCGACGCGTCTGGATTTCAAAGCGACTCAGTTGCAGGTGTACTGAAATATTTTGATTTTAATGTCATTATTTTGGAACCAGACATAGGTTACCTTATTTTTAACTACAATAATTTTATTTAAAGCTGCATACAATTAAAGTGACCGTTTTATACAAAGTTAAAGTATCCTTTTTATTGACATCTCATTCTAACTCGAGCATCCTTAATTTTCTAATAATATGCATTCAAACTTTGATCCCTAACAATCAACGATTATGAATCAACCTAACTGTACCTAGATTAACCTGTGTTGTTATGTTAATAACCGGCGTTGATTAGGCTCGGTAATTAGTTTCCTTTGATCAGCTGTTCTTGTTTCACACACTTCACTAACACCACCTTAATTACATAGTGTACCGATAGTATAGCACCTGCTAATTTTCGTAAAGAACAAACACGAAACCTATTAGATTATAGAAAGATAGAAATAATTAAAAAAAGCTTCAGTTACTTAAGAAAACGACATTAACCCGTAGTTTTTGTGAGGCTGATTATTGAAAACAATCTTATATTTTTACAAACTTCCTTTAAAATTGAGATAGCCGGCGTTTTTTAGCTGATAAACTTTGAAAAAATTGAAGGAAGACGTAGATTTGAAACTAAGTGTGATTTATTCTGAAATATGTGGCTTTTTATCTATAAAAAGTGTAGGTTTCTAATTTGTTCCCTTCTTTAGTTAGGTATAACACCTAAATTCTCAGGAAAAGAACGGACTTACTTATTAATTTTTTACTTCAATGCCTGTTTTTGTTAATCAACTAAACCTTAATTGTTAATATCACTATAGTCTGGCCACCGAGAGATTGCGTTTGTGACACATGCCATTAGTGTTGGGGTAAAAAAACAACATTGATAAATCATTTTTCAATCAACAGAAAAAAAACTTGCTTATCTCCTTTATATTTTATTTATAATAGTTATAAAAATAGTTTTATGTTGTTACGAGTTAAAATCTAGGTAAAATAATAAAAAACAAAATCGAAACAGTATTGTTTTATTGTAGGAACGTAAATAATTAGATTAAAGACTAGTGGCCGCTCGCGACTCCGTTCGCGTAGAAGTCGGTTTCCCGTGGGAATGCGAAGTTTTCCCGCGGTAAAAAGGTCCCTTTATTCTTATTTTTGGTTCCTAGAACCGCTGTTTTTCAAGGTTTCCGCTTTGGTTCAAGGATGAATAATTTTCCCCGTTTTTTTTCCATTTTCCATTATTTCTTCGCTCCTAATAATTGCAGCGTGATGTTATATAGCCTAAAGCCTGCCTCGATAAATGGTCTATCCGACACAAAAAGAATTTTTAAATTCGAACCAGTAGTTCCTGAGATTAGTGCGTTCAAACATACAAACAAACAAACTCTTCAGCTTTATAATATTAGTATAGATACTTGTATAACGTTAATTTTGAAGCTAAGTCCAAGGTCGAAAAGAACTAGCAAGAAAATCCAACTGCTGCCTTTTTACAAACGAAACTCAAAAGCATTGTATTGGCAATAATATGGTATAAGTCTCAGCACCCGATGACCGTACTGCAGAGCCAATTCATCTATTTCATATCGAACATTTGCCGATTTATTTTCTTTCACTAACCGCAATAGTTATGCTTCAAGCATATCCATATTTACGTCGATATCATGTTTTTATAACCAAGCTACTTATTCTGCTTTTTTATTAGAAATTGATTGATAACTTTAAAATTGACTGATATTTTTAGCACATCCCTACGAAAATATGATGTTGTTTACATTTTTAAAAATACATATTTTATCAGTAATTATTACCCTTACAGTAAGCCATCAGTTATAAAATTTAAAATCAGTGTGTTTTAATATCACTTTATTGCTTATTATTTGTTTGTAGGGTCAAAATAGACGACTTTTTTTTTGTTTGTTTTCGTAGACGGCCTTTCAAAGTTACCTCGTTATGTCAAACACAATGTGTCAGGAACGCATTCTCTCGGTGGCCGGACAATAACTAACTAATCGATATTGAATATCCGAGTTCACTTTTTAAGAATAACGCTTTCGATACTAGGTATAATGTTACTCGTGTCTCGGACATATTTCATCGAAGCTGTATAAATCACGTTCCCATCAGAATATTCTCACCCCCCGCCTCCCCGCCGTCGGATTTTGTTGTTTTTAGTTGTTTTCTTGTTGTTGCTCCGTTGTTTTTGTTCTTTGATCACTTACAACGTAACTCGATGTAATTTGATACATCCTTTATCGGGTATTGACGGAGCTTGACGATCGGGTGCACTCAATGGGTTAACTTTTGATAAGTTTTTTTTATACTTTAATGTGGGTGACTTTACAAAAAGCAAATGTAACTATACGAAGCATATTAAAAGATTGATAGATATAGTTTTCAATTACGGTTTTATTGTTACGTCGTGATAATAAGGAACAAGGGAAACATGTGTTATAAAAATCATTTTACGATTACTTGCATTAATATACTGAATTAGGACTATAAAGCCACGTTTTTAATTACGTATCTACATATTAATAGCAAAAAATGCTCCTAATATAAATTTTGTTCACGTATGCATAGGTTGTATTTTTCAAATTAATTTAATTATCCCGATAAGTAAAGGGGTATATTATAGAGTAAGGTGTAAAGACACAGGAAGGGATTTGAAATAGTTTGTGTCATATACAGGATGTAGCTGACGGTTGCGGTCACTTACGTCTTAGGCTGTTATTATACCCTGGTAGGTACATGTAGGTATATGTGTAACAAAGGGCGCAAGCTTACTTACTACAACTTAACTTAATTTCCTTCTTAGTTTTTAAATTTTATTAAGATTAATAATATCAACAAGATAATTAGTTCAACTTTCTAATTGCAAGAAGCACTCTTATATTTTTTTTCTTTTAATGGAATTATTTTAAGGACTTGTTAAACAAATCTCGTGGACTAAGCTAAAGATTCTGAATATACTTCTTACTAATATCGCGGATCGTGTTCTCTCAAAAATACATTTCCAATTGACTTATTCTTACATCTATTTTTATTATAACTGCATAAAAACATCAATATTTCTATACGTAAGCAAAACACGTAGTCTCGTAAATATAGAAAACTCGTGAAGTGAGTAAAACTAGCAATGATACACAAACGGTAATATCTGTCGGTTCATTGCGTCCAGTCTTAGGACACGTTCTCTGCGGCTAATGCGAGTTGCCGAGATTAGAGACGAGGCCAGGAAATAAGCGATTCGATACAGAAACATCGGGTTTCACTCATTCAATGTTCTGTGTTTATAAGGCTATAGTAGAAGTTGGGTCAACATACATCATTACAAAGTATAAATCAAAGTCGCTAATTGTGTCTGTTTGTATGTTTGTCTGGTATCTCCTCCTAAACCAGAAGACGGATTTAAATGCGGTTTTCGCTATCATTTAGGTAGTTTTTTCATTTAAATTTTAGAAAAAGTTTATTTAAGTTAGCCAAAATTCAATATTTCGTGAGCAAGTCGGCTAAAATTACACCATGGCGAAGCGTGGGCGGGTCGTTCGTATAAAATAATCAGAAGCGTAGAATTTATTCAAAGATAACTTTCAGTTATAATAAAAGGCATACGATAATCACCGATTGAGTAAGTAAAGTTTAATTCAGCTTTTCTACTTTACAAAATTATACTTCAACTTTAATACAAAACCATCAAAAGATATACCATAAATCAATTCATACAGCTATCAATTTTATTTCCTTTTTATAAATTTTCTTGTTTCCGCGTCCGCTTCCTCCCCGCCGCCCGCCAGTCCCCTGGCCCCACACAAGGTATTGTTACAAGGAATGGATCCGGCCGATTGACGACCGTTGATACAGCCCGTCGGACGCGTAATTTTATACCGGCAACACGCGATACGCGGGCTAGCGTTACCTATCACATCTCAGCCCGAGAATAAACACGCTGTATGTGGGGACCGCGGGGTTACTCGTGTTTACTATATTTATGCAGCTGCACACTAGATATTAATTTTTACATTTTAATATTTTGTTTTACTAACAACAGGTTTCTAAGTAAAAATGATTAATTAACTAACAATATATGGACAAACCATGGTCTGAAATAAATGATTTATTATTACTATTATTATTTATTTATTTTGGAAAAAAAAAAAAATTGTATGGTATTATTTTTTTAAAAATTAGTAATTCTTATGTTAGCTTTTTTCAAAATTCGATGTGTTTTACTTTCTTTTATGACAGTTTTTGAAACTGAAAGTTCTCGTGATCTCTGAAAGTAAATATTTTTTAACGCTAATTAAATTCATATTTTTTGTGTGTAGGATTATGCTGTATTTTTAAGACTGTTTAAAGAAAAATTTAAGTTCTGTGACTATATATTCGTCTTAAACACCCAAGTATACCTACCTTTCAATAGCTTTTTTTCGTGTTACAATTTTTAGTGTAAACAAACAGACAGACCTAGTAAAGTTCATCACAGTGCATATATGTGAAGGAATGCTACTAGTTTATACGATTACATTGTAGATGCATTTGTGTGTTTGTTTGCTCTACTAATTAATGTGTAGTGATCAATTATGATCCACGGATGAACAAACTGTATTAAGACTTACATTGGTATGTGATTAACTATGGAATTTTATTCTCTTGAATACTTTTGTTTGTATTTTGTTGTTTGTTACATTTTTTAAGGTTGAGATTAAGCTGTAGAATACAATTGATTAAACTATTATTTCTCTAGAAAAGACTGTCATTTTGTCATAAAAATATCGATTTTAAAAAACGTGCGAAGTCCTGCTGGCTACGTTGAAAGAAAATAAAAAATATAATAAAGAGAATCTATTAAAATAAATATACCTAGTAATCTCATTCTGCTTACACATCCGTTGCAACGAGGTACCTACTTACAGAATGAACCTCGCAAATTACCCATTGTTCCAAACACCAGAAAATTACACATTATAATTTTTAACAATATTTTTTGCCAAACAACCCCAACAGAAGGCAGGCTGGCACGTAGAACAATAATTGATTGTACTCAGATCAGCCGACACTTCAAAAATGTATCGCAGTATGATTATTATTCACCCGTCTCGCTCTGACTTCTGCAGAGTGAAAGAGAGCGCCGATATCGAGTTGCTATCCGATACGTATTTTCCTCCGAAGGATACGTACGTGATTCGGTGTGTTTTTTTCGTGGGCTGAATTATTTGTAGGGTTTCTTTATGTGTTGCTCATTACAGTACAAGTTGGTATCCTGGCGGGAACCGCAGAGGGCCATTACTGCACACCTGACCTCAGGAAGGTTGCGGGGTAATACACCGATCGTGATCCAAACCAATCGCCCGATCATCGCTACATCAATCCTGACAAATGTTTTTCACACCTGACTTTATCAATCTTACGTCTGGCTAATATCTAATTCTCTAGATTTGATTTCAGTTCTATGAAATTAATTTAAATTGAAAATAACGACGAAATCATGACTGGAAAAGCGTGCAACAAGAAAAAATTACTACATGTGTTTGTTACGATTTTTTTAGAACAAAATTAATAATCCTCAAAGTGTGGTGAAGCTGGGTGAAAATATTGACCACAAACCACCACTACCAGAGTGGTTTTGCAGATTTCATGACGCTCAATATTAAAAGCCTCAATTTTTACAGACGCTGCGTTTTTATGGCTTACGTATTCGGCTCAAGATGCTTACATTGTTCTTGCTTTAAAACAATTTGGGGCTTAGTTTCAGGACTGTATATAGTTTTGCGGTTACAGTGCCTGCTTTAGCACTTTAAAGGTAAATTTCAAATGCTATAAAATGCAGCCGGAAGTACTGAAAATAGTGGACGAGTGTAATGAGAGGGGCTAAATACCTGAATTATAAACACGCTCGATTAGCGGTAATGACCGAATCCTGTTTAGGATATTTATTCTGTAATTTGTTCAATTTTGTGACGGGTTTTTTAGATTAGAACTTATGAATAGTTAAAGTTAATAAAGTTTTAGCTTTATTACCTTGATCTGTTTATTACGAATGTTTTATCGACGTCTTGAGATTTTACTGTGATATAATGGAACAAACCGATTCAACAAATTGCCTATCTATAGATATATGGAGAAGCTGTTTTTATGTAAGCTTATTATAGCGTCATCAAGGTCCATAGGCTCATCTCGTGGTAATTATAATCCGATGGAACATACACCGAACACGGTAACTGTCCAGCAGGAGCTGTGGTTTGCGGCCGCGACTGCGCGCACGCAGCGCCCCGCCCATCATATACTTTAATAGTTTTTAACCTCTTAATGCCCCGAGAAGCTATCCTGGAACGATTTACCCATCGATTTACGATGCCACCGGTTCTACGATCGATTTTTTTGAGATAATTGTGAATTTCTTTATGAAGTTATTTCCACGGCGACGTTCGGCGTACGTGTCCAATTTTGGTGGCGGATGTCGTAATGGATGAAGGATTTATTGCCTTCGAGTGATAGTCATAGATATTGAAATGTAGGAATGTATCAGGAACAGGAATCACCTGTCGGATCTGCAATTTACAAACGTGGAACGATTGTCGCTCTTGTGTCCTGTAGTTAGATTGTCTTGAACATTGGGCAGGGATTCACGAACGGTCGGGTTACAAATCTAAGGACTGGATTTGGATAATAGAAGCTGCTTATACTTTCACAGGTAGGTAGCAGAAGTAGATTAATTTATATATATTTTTATTTGTACCCTACATTAGAAAAACAATATGGACAGGATAATAGAATTAATTATTAAGTAAAAAATACAAAGTCGTGAAATTTCGGCATAATTGTTTTTGATCTAGATTTCGAAGGGGTGAATCAGACGGTAGTTGCGAGATTTGTGTACGGTCGCGTGCGGCAAAGGTGGCTAATCCTCGGCCTAGCCGCTTATTACCCCCTCCCTCCACATCCCACAGTAGCATACGATTGAAACCGCAGCTATCGCCCCTCAATTCCCTCCAGGCCCATCGATCCATAGTTTCGTTATCAAATTTTCACACGGACCTCGCAAGATTGACTTTATTTGAGCAAGTATAACCGCAGAGCTACGCGCCCACACCTACAATCGGCTATTTCCCCCGCTTGCATATACAAAGCGCTGTCGATTCCACTTTTCAATTGTTTTTGCTATAGTTCTGATGCGTTGTAAAGCGAAATAAAGTAATGGTGCGATTGTGAAGTAGCCGATCGGTAGTCAATCTTGGCGCCCGAGATATTGATCATCGAAATTGATCAATCATATTGAGAACGCTCTACCGGAAATGAGGCGTGATGTAACGTTATTATTTTGATGGAATTGAATGTTTTTTGAATCAAATTTTCGTTTAGCGGAACTAATTTATTTGTAGGTGTGAAAACTTTGCCTAATGTGGTAATTTGGTTCTGTGATTGCAGGTGTGAAGAAAGTTGTAACGACTCAAGCATTAGAAGCGTGGATGATAAAGATGAAGACATTAGGCTTACACGCTCTATTTTAGGATAACCATCAACATAACTTCTGTCGTTTGATAGAAAAAGGTTTAATGCTAGTGTCAATGGCTTTTTAAAAAAAACTGCTATATTTTTTGAAGTTGTGTGTTTGTCTGGTATTTGATGTTAGGTTGATAGGTTCACCACAAATTAGAGCTATGCAGAGTTACCTAAGTTTTCCCAAATATTTGTGGTTTATAAAAATATATAAGTTTTGCATTGAACTACTTATTTAAATTGAACAGAGTTTTTTCTTATTATCTATGTAAGTAAAAAATAATAGTTTTTGATTCAGCTCGGGTCTACGTGACCGATTAATTAGGTTTTTCCCCGAATGCCTTTTTTTATAAAACAAAAAGAGAAAAAAAAAATGTCAGACTATTTTATATTTTTAAACGTTTCTGGATATAAAATAAATTAATAGCCGTCAATTAAGATGGTTTCCTTTCAGTAAATTTTAGCAAATCCTACTAATATTATAAATGTGAAAGTTTGTGACGATGTATGGATGGATGGATGGATGGATGGATGGATGTTTGTTACTCTTTCACGTAAAAACTACTGGATGGATTTGGATGAAACTTTGCAGTAATATAGGTTATACATCAGAATAACACATAGGGTACTTTTTACCGCGGGAATACATCTCATTCCCACGGGAAACCGACTTCCACGCGAACGGAGTCGCGGGTGGCCACTAGTCACTTCATATTTGGCGCTCAATACGTTAATCTTCGGCTTATAATTATGTTCACGTAGATATTTTTTCAAGAACAGGGGCAAACCCGCGGGAAAAAAATAATCCAATAACTTTTACGTCATCGTATTAATTTATCTCTCCGTTACGTCTATAGGAAGGAAAAAAAAACTTATAGTACCTACCTAGTCGTGACTGCTCTGATTTATAAAATATAATACTTTTTATTTATGTCTTGAACAACTTAGGTATCTAGGTCGCTGATATTTAATCTTTTTTAGTGTATATTTGAATTATTATAGCCTATTTGATTCTTTGCAGTTGAGAAACATTCAATATGTTTGTGGGTGGGTGTGGTTCATAATTTGCAATGTTGTATGACAATCAGATGACAGATGTCTGTTGTTGGTTGAATGAATTTCATTCAATTAGATCTAGTCAAAAAAACTTTTATATTCGAAATTATATAACGAAAATGGCAAAAGAAGGTAACCTACCACCTACTTTTTTTATAAGAATAGCCCTTAAACTTAAAAACTCGACACAAAATAGAACTTTTTAAAGAACCTTTCATAACTAGACGAAAGTTGAATAAGAAAAAAAAGCTATTCAAAGCACAAATGAGTTTAGAACGTATACAGTTGACACGACTCAGCCGGGCGGGGCGCGGGGGGGTGCGGGAAGGAGGCGCGTAATGGCAGTCATTAGCGGCGCGCGCGCAGATTGCTGCGTTGATGAAAGTCGCTGCCGGGATTGCTTGTAAACGCGAAGAGTTTATGTGCTTCGGTGTAAGAACATTTAGACATGACGAATGGTATCGCCATGGCTGAGTACTTTTAGATTGAAATAAAAAAAATTAACTTTTCTAATTTTTTTTTATTATTTTGTTTTTAACGTAACTATCAGTTTCTATTCACGCAATTTCTGATTGTTGGCACTTCTAAAACCTTTTAGATGCTTAAAAATATAAAACTGTATATTTTTATACATTTTTTTGACATTTAATACTTTTTTTTTTTTAATTTAACGTTGAATTAGTTTCACAACCCTCCACAATTTTGCCACCAACCTATTTTTTAACCAGTTCTCTTCTATCCATTCCTAACTCTACGAGTTTGCAGCTCGTCGGCAAATAAGGCGGTAGTCAGTTAGAGGGTCGTGCGCACTCTGATGTTACGGTAATCACATCTGAGTA
The DNA here is from genome assembly GCA_916618145.1 of Emmelina monodactyla. Classification (NCBI taxonomy): domain Eukaryota; kingdom Metazoa; phylum Arthropoda; class Insecta; order Lepidoptera; family Pterophoridae; genus Emmelina; species Emmelina monodactyla. Next base: position 3,274,169 of record OU745319.1, read on the forward strand.
TTAATATCTGCGAGACATTTCATAGTTATTTGGGTTGTCATTACGGCAGGGAGTTGGTCGTGAGCGGCCATTTTTAATTCTTTTGATTAGATTGAGTTAGGTAATTTATTAACGTGTACTATCGTGGATTTGTGTCTACTATAACTATGATGGAGTCTATAATTAATACATGAAGGATAAAATTGTGTCGGAAAGAAAGTTTCTTTAAACCACTGCCTCTAATAGTTGTCAAATAAATGGAACAAACATCACTTTAACTTGCAATTATAGTAAAAAAATATCTACTTAGATTTTTAAGGTTATATTTGTTAAGTCTGTCTGGTACTAGATTCTAGAATCTTTAACTTAATAGCTAATCACACTTGACATTTCCACCTGCTAATAATAAAGCGTCACTTTGACAAACGTTCAAGATGAAGACAACGTTGTTTTACTAGTGCCAACCCTTAATAAAAACCGGCCAAGTGCGAGTCGGACTCGCGCACGAAGGGTTCCGTACTATCTTTTTCTACCTGTTTATTAAGATCGAGTAAAAATTTACTTTATTGTTATTAAATTATTTCTTTTGAAAGGTAATATACAAATATTCTGTGAAAATTTGAAGCGTCTACCTGTTTTTAATATTGAGCAAAAAACTACGAAAAACACATTTATTGTATGGGAACCCCCCTTAACATTTAATTCTATTTAATTTTAGTATTTGTTGTTATAGCGGCAACGGAAATACATCATTTGTAAAAATTTCAGCTTTCTAGCTATCACGGTTTATGAGATACTGCCTGGAGACAGACAGACAGCGGAGGCTTAGTAATAGGGTGCCGTTTTACCCTTTGGGTACGGAACCCTAAAAATGTTCCCATTATGTCTATGCAGATATTAACCCCAATAAATGTCTCTCAACACAACTCATTTTATACCCCTGCAAATCTCAATTAAACTCACCTCCCGACCCTATGTTCGCGTTGGTCTTGTACTCCTTGTCTTCGTGGCTGAGCGAGCGCAGGTTGCGGTTCGAGGCCGCCTTGTAGTCGACGTCCCTGATGCTGGGACAGGCGAGGTAGGAGCGCGGGAAGCCCAGCCCGCGGATCTGGTGCGAGCCCGTGGAGCCCGCGTGGGGGAAGTCTGCACACGTTATTCAGATGTTTAGCAGGTAATGGGGCAATACGGGGTGTAAAAGAACTGCTTCCGAAAACAAAAACTGGGCATTGATGGAGCGGTAATGGATACGTTTTGAGCAAAAAAAATAGTTTTTATGATTAACAGAAAAAAATATTTTTTTTACGTAATTTTTGCGATGATTTCAAGCGCTGGGTTAATTGGGTATACTGTTAGTGAATTTAGTTACTATTGAGGCTCCAGAATACATGGTTTCAGGCTTCGGAAGTGGTCTTTTTACACCCGTTATAACTAAACATGTGGTATGTAATAATAGTAAAGAGTAGGTAACTGGAATCTATAGCAAATCCCTTGTTATTCATATGTTTTAGAAGTGAAATTAATAGCTTATAGCATATTGTCTCTTTAATAAAGGGTATTTAAGGTGGATTGTACAGCAAATCAAACATTTAGTTTTTCATCAAGTTAGTAATAGTATAACTAATAGCATATGCGGTTACTTGTGTAGAAGTATCTAAGGTGGTCTCTATAGCAAGTAATGCAAATTATAATGCATGTGTTGGTAAGTAACTTAACAAACTATGACACAGCCGAAACAACGAATATTACACACCTTTAATGAACCCCATTAAAATGCGAAACGGTAATTTCGTTCAACATTGCTCACATATTTACATAAAACAAAACTACACATACCGAAAACCGATTTAACACGGTGCATCCGGTGAATTAAAATAAACAGCACTTATCAATTTGGAAACAACTTGTCAATCATCTGATTATAATAGAAAAGGTGGTTTCGGTGCAAAAAACTATTCTTTTAGTTGACCGCCAAAAGACCCGTGCAATTATTGGGCGTAGTGGCCATTTTGAAAAAAGAACCTTTGAAATTAGTTTATGAGTTTACACAATGCACGAAAGTACCGCAATTATATTGTGAAATGGACGGGAACGAATGCGTGCTGGTATGTTTTTTTCTAATTAGCCAAAGTAATAGTGACGTGCTGTTTAACGTTTTGATATTAATCATGTTCAACGATCATAATAATCTTAAAAAACAAAGATTTTTTAAAACTTTGTCCGCAGTTAAAATGTGATTTTGAGAATTATTCAGTGCCTCAGAACTATGTTTCTTTTTCTTTTCAGTTCTCAACCTCTTTTTGGTAATCTTTTGCATTTAAATTAAAATTTAAATATTTTTATCTTTTAAGCTTCCATCACTACAAAAAAAAACTTGTTTGCTACTAAATATTATTTTAATAAATAAACATATCGACATTTCTATCGATACCGGCCCATCCCTGCATCGCTAAATGAACAAGGGTCACCAAGCGGCTTACAACAGGTCTGTATTAAGTTCATTAAGGCTAACTTTTAAGTCCTTTGCACAGATCTTTCTTGTCCTGCAGAGTTGGAGGCTTATTCGCTAAGTACCAACAGTTTGTGCGAAACTCTTTGTTTTCGGATATTCAACGGACATTAAAAGAGATTTTGTTTTGTTTGACAAAACGATCAAGAGATACCCCTGTTTATGCTGTTGTTTTTGATGTAGTATTTAAGGGTTCATCATGCAACGAAATGTTTTAAGCTGATGTACGAATTTGTTTTTTTTAAACAATTCTAGAACCTCGTAGAACTTCTTTTTTTAATGTAAATTATTTACGCGTATTAAACGCCAGTTATTCAAAACTAAGAAGTCTTTTATTCTTTTGTGTAGTTATTGAGAGCCTTCGATCGACAAAAGGTCCTCCGGAGCAGTTGGGACATGCGTGAGCGCAGCTTATTACACGAAATGTAAAAATAAAAAATAATATAATTTCACTATTGTGCTGCCGGCACTAAGCATATGGTGTAACGTGTTTTTTGTTGGCAAGTGGTATATTTCGATGCTTTTGAGAAGTTGTTTTTGCGTTAGTTTGTGTAGAAGCAATGAGAGATAAATTGGTTTGCAACAATGTTTTATTTACAATTACATTACAGTTTTGTTTAAATATGCGTATTGGTTGCGATATCCGTTTTTCGATAAGTGTATTCTTTTTTTAATGTTATTTAAAGAAGTATATGATTTCAAACTTGGAAAGTATATTATTTACTCATTACCTAAATAAAAATATTACGAATTCCAATTTAGATTAAGTAATAAAAGTGTAACGTTAGATAATAATGGTAGTTGATACGGAACCACTTTGAAAATAAAGACATTAGTTATAATTTGTCCAAACAAAAATACCTAAAAAATACAAAAAGATTTTATCAACTCAAAAATAATGACCTTCGGCACACGAGTCGCGAGACAACGCCGTGCGGCTCCCGTGGGAAGAAGCCCTTATCTCCCCGCACTATCTCAGTGAAAAAAGCGATAATAATAGAAACAAATAAAATAATATTCCAGTATTTTAATTATTATCATATTCGTGCGGTTATGGTTACATGAGAGCCCGTAACAAATAATCCACGGTTGCAGACGAGATATTCGATCTAGTTTTTAATTAAAACAATTATTGTGTTTTAATTATTATATTAATTATATTTTGACACAACGGTAGGATTTTATAATTGTGATGAGGTTTCATCATTTCTAGTAAGTTCTCCGAAATGACAACCACATTTTCCGGTGAAATGGATTGCGATGATTATTTTCATATAGAAAGTTCAAAATTTTAATAAATTATTCATGTGGGTATACGTACATAATAAATTGGTATTTTTGTTAAAGGCTCGATTTTGTATATTGGTTTTGTCGTAGTTTAGTTTTCGTCTCTACAATAGGTAAGAACTTACTTATAAAATTTTGATTATTTCTGAAGGTAGTTTTTATTTTAATAATGTCTAAAACTGTAAAAGGAAACAAAAAAAACATTACCTATAAGTATAACAGCATTAATCAACATTATATTCTTTTAAAACCCTAAAGAGCTTTAGGTTCTACCAAAAACATATTACAAAAGTAGTAATGCACTTTTTTTTACCAACTGCTAAAACTAACTAAAAAATGTCATTTCAATGTGCCAACTTTTTAATACAACTCAAATGACGCTATTATTTCTATTCCTCATAAATGTTTAACGATAATGACTAATTTGTAAAACAAGTTATCGACATATTTTCTTGAGAATATCCAATCACGTAAAAGGGAAAGAAATATTCCATAAAACGCGTTATTTCCAATGTTATTAATAATTCGTTTGTAATTTCTTGAATCATTTGTGTTTTCTTTGTGCAACATTCATAACCTTGGCTTAAAAAGAAGGTAATTAATTATTTAATGTTATAGGTACGTTCGTAAACTTGTCTTTTTTAAACATTATTAGGTACGTTAAAAACTCTGGACGTTTTAATATGAACGATGAAGACATCAATATTATTTAAAAATATTCCGCTATAGCATAGACCAAGAATAAGACTTCAAGATCTCTGACTCGATGGAACACTTCCCGCGTATTTGCGGTAACTTATAAATTATGTTCGGGAAAAATACAAATAGGTACTATTTGAATATTTAATCAGTGAGCTGTGTAATTTTAATGTGTTTTTATCGGACAAAGGAATATGTCGCTAAAGTGTTATAACTAAATAAGCATGGTATAAGGCTCAGCTTTGCCCAATCCTTTATTCCTTATTTTTCAAGTAGCTACTTACGTCTACTCTATCTAGCTAGTCAGAGCGCGCAAAGGTCTATTCTTAATCTATAACGGGTGTAAAAAGACCACTTCCGAAGCCTGAAACCATGTATTCTTGAGCCTCAATATTAACTAAATTCACTAACAGCATACCCAGAAAACTCAATTTAAAAAAGTTATTAAGGATTGAACAGTCATATTCGTCGCTTGAAATCATCGCTCACACATCAACTTTCGGTTCAGGTGCGATTATTTACATTGCAAATTAAATTAAAACCCTATTTAATTTGAAATCATCGCAAAATCTGATTGTATTAATGCAATTTTGGAATATTAAGTAAAAAAAAATATTTTTCAGTAATCATAAAATTTTTTTTTGTTTAAAACGTAACCTGTACCCCTCGAGCAATACCCAGTTTTTGTTTTCGGAAGCAGTTCTTTTACACCTTGTATACTCTTCCTTAGCTCTGGTTATTACAGACAGTTCTTCGTAGCCTTAACGTTTGTAGACTAATATATATTAACACTTACTTGTTTTAGACCTGGGTTCCCGCGGTCCGTCGACAGTCACTTTGATTGCCTTCAGATAGGTGGCCACGGTCGGTGGTGAGGTCGCTACCGTGATGGTTAAAGAGAAGCTTTTACCTGTAACAATGGTTAATTGTTAAAAGCATGTTATAAATAGGCTGAATAAAGAGTTTTGTTGGTAATTGAAATGTATCCCTCACCATCACCAGCTTACAATACCCGTAAACAGCTAAATAAAGCTTACAGTCCCATGTCAAAGTATATTTTTTTGTTCTGCTTAAATTTTGCCTGAATTAGAATAGCAACTGAGGAATCGACTCCCCCAGTAGAATCGTATAAATATCAACACATTAGTACACTTACGATTTAAGCTTCAATCGATCGAGAAACCTTAACTTTAATTTGTTGTATGTACGTATTTTTAAGTAACTTTAGAACATAATCTGAAAACGCAGTAGAGCCAAACCATAACGTTACACTTTTACGTGCAACTACGTCCCAAACGAACTATTGCGGACGGCGAATTTCTGAAAATAACGAGCTTTTTGGTCCGTCCGATTTGTGGTCGCCAGTAATGAATGCCCCGATAAATACTGAATAAAATTACACTGAAATGAGTGGATTAACATGTCTAATGCAGATAATTCGTGTGTAGTGCGTACTCGAATCGGACTCGACCGGAATGATTCATTTCGGAGTTAGGCGCTTTTATTTAGTGTGCGGTGGGCTCGATTAGGTGGGTTGGCGCGATCAAGCGAATTTAGAATACGGGTTTGAAAAAAGAAAACGCACTTCGATTTTTAAAGAGTTTGTTTTCTTTTTTTGGGTAAAATGTACGATAAAGGTTTAATGCTGAATTGACAGTTTGATATATATAAGACGATAACAAAAAGTATTTACGTCTTTCTTAAGCAGAAAAGTTTCTCAATTTTGGTTGCTTCATTAAAAATATAGATAACTACTGAAATTGCGAATAATTAATACATGTATGATATAGAATAACTTTGGCAATTTGAGACAGTACTGTATCACGGGTTCTGTCATAAATAGGTTTAATAATCTTCGATTTATTTCTACAAATAGCATACGATTATAAAATAGTGTTTTTATACAATCTCACATTATTATTTTTCTGTACTTACCTAAAACATTTTGTTTAGATATGGTACAAAAATGGTAGTTCCGAAATAAGCGATAAGTTCTCGGCAAGTTTGAACTAGTCGAAATAATGTATTGTCAGTAGGTGCAGGTTTCAGTGCAATAGTTGCTATTTTTAATACAATTATCATCACGGTATTTGTATAAATATCAGTAGGTACAATCGGCCGCAAAAGCGCAAAACAACCGAACATCAGTTAGTAGTTAGGGAATTATGCTTATTATGAACGTTTTTAAGTTAAGTTTCTTAGCGCGCTGGTATTGTCAGGTAAGTACCTCATTGCTCGCGGTAAAATGTTCATCATGTGTTGTTTCAGTCTATGCATCTACAAGTTTCATCCATATCCGTTTGACAGTTTTTAAAAGAGAAACAAACACACAACCTTCGCATTTAGGACATTAAACACATTTCTCATTGGCAAAATACGTTATCTAATTTAAAAAGTATTTTAAACTTTCATGCTCTTTAAATTAACACCGAAGCTAATTAAATGGTTCTCCGTACTAATTTATCTCTACTTAATAACGAGGAAAATATATTTAACATATCCCTTTCTACAAAATAGACCCGCCCGTAGGTATGTACGTTTATACAAGGATAAATTAAATCAAACAATTTATTATTGCAACTTTTACCCTTTATGCATGAATAACACGGAAACAAATCATCATAAAAATCTTTTAAAGACCAACTAAATGATATATTGCTTTTAAAATCCTTGGAGTTAATTTGCAAATGATCAGTCATCAACAGTTTAGGTGTAACACAATGGTTGCGCAGTGTCATAAACGAAACATTGTATCTTGACGAGCGTTCAGGAGGTGTTGAGAGAGGTGCGTGAAATATTCAATTATTGTGAGCAGGCGCAAGAGTAGGGGGGAAAGCCGCCATTTTGATTTACAGCCGCGCGTAAATCTTGAGTGACATTTGTGAGCGGGAAGACGGGACGAGCTTTGTATTTTATATTTGCAGCTAGCAACACACGATTTGAAATATGCTGTAGCTGCTTTAGGAAATTGGTAGAAAATTGAAGATAAATAAAAGTTACCGAAAATTATAAATTTAAAAAATACAGTATAAAATAAAAATACGTATCTATGGTGAAAAGTAACATGATTGTTATAGCCTTTAGGTATGTATAAAGAATTAGTAAAATTACATAAGAATACAGTAGTAGGTACAGTAAAAATCATCAGTGTTATTAAGTTAAAAGTAAGCGTTAATATTCTTTAAATAAACTGTTATGTAATGGAATACCAAATTATTGCAAAATCAGTAGCCAGCTCTCATACTATAACGTCAATATAAGTAACTAATTTGATTTGACATCCACTGACAGTTTCTTAAAGTTAATAGGTAGCTGATACGTGAAACACAATAAACTTGTTTTGAAAAACGAATAGGTACGCAAAAAATGTGTCTTTGCAAAACTAGCTTGATAAAGCATAACTAACAAATTAAAAAAGGTTTAAAATTGAATTTATGTTTTTATCGTGCCATTTAAATCACAGTGTCGATTATTTTTTAAATAACTTACATGACATTGTTATAAATCATATTAAGAAAACGGAAAAGCATTTTAATGCCATTTTAGTTTAGGATGCTAAATCGGCCCTCATCACAATTTACATTGTAAGTCAAGTTTATGGCATCTCAGCTCATAATCGTCAAAATGATCTGTTACTGCGCATGTCGATGTGGGCTCTGCGCGAGAGCATGGCATACATTTAGACACAGAAGGTTGGTTGAGGATTACCTTAATAAAAATTATATTCACCGTATTCCTTAAAAGTAATGCTTCTAATACTAGGTTTCGTAGCAGTTAAGAGGTAGGCGAGAAAAGCCAACTTAAGGGCAAGAGATGAAGGACGGAAGGATCTTTTTGAAATTATTGTTAATATTCAAATTAAATTATGTAATATATTAATTTAATTATGAATAATTTCTAGCTCCATAAGGTAAAACCCTATCTAAGTATTATTATTATGTTCGACTTAAAATTTTAGCAGTTATCGTTCTGTGTCCATTTTATAGTTTTGAAGGCATAAGCGCGAAACACAATGGAGTAGTAAAGTACAGTCGTAGGTTATACGACCAACTGCGGTTAGGGAATTAAAATCATACTTGACGAGATATAGAGAAGGTCTCGTGTGAACATTCCACGAGGAAAATTAAAGATGCTACTATTACGATTATAAGGTACAAGAATAATCGATCACCATCTTTAAAAACGAAGATAAACTACGAACAATGGTTTGAACTAAAAATTACTAAAAAACTTAATCAGTAATAAATAGACTTTAAAATCAAACAAAATAACTTTCTTGAGTGAGTAACCTCTTAAACAAAGTTCCGACGGGGAAGATATTCGTTTTATTTTACGTAGTACTAAAAGATGCATGAAAAAAAAAACTCACATGACAGCAAAGAGAAATTTATTCAGAATCTGTTTTAAATATTTAGTTGTCAAAATAGAAAGTTTCAATTGAAAGTTTTTAAATAAGTTATCTCGATGAAAATATGCTACAATGTAATCTTCTAAGTTTAGTAAATTATATGACGTCGGCTACAATCGTTTACTGAAAGCGTTTCAAATGTAGTTTCACTGTCTGAGGCGACATTATCAAGAATTTCACCGCAAATTAATATAATTCGAGACATTTTACGCTGTTCATCATAGGTTTCTAACTTTTAACGGCCACAAAAAGATTGAAATAAATAACAAAAAAAACTACTTTTTATGGGTTTTAGAGTTTATTTTATACCGTTCACTATTTTTCATACCCTTTTTTATATTTCAGATGTTTCGGAACTGTATCTACGAACGTTAAGTATTCAAAACAAAAACTTCATTCGAAATCAGAGTTCATGTTCGAATAACAGAGCGGTAATCAAATGGTAATAGACAATAAAATCAGTAATCCAGTGGGCCCGCGTTGGACGCAAATCACGGTCGCCGCCGGATTAACCAATTATTATCTAACTGCGACCGCCGTAATAGTTAACTACGCTATGGTAATAACCGAGCCGAATGACGAGCTGCTCTACTGTAATGGCAGTTTACTGCCTGGGTTTCAATGGATTTGAGTTTTTAAGGGTAAATACGGTCAAGTTTTGTGGATCGAAAATATATAAAAAACCTATCGATAACCGATCTACAAATTTTTCAATAAGTTGCAAAAAACGTCTCACTAACTAAAAGCAACTCAGAGGTTGTGGCTATGGTAAACCACATTAAAATATTCAAAGTACTTTAAATTACGTAATTAATAAAAACCAACTAACCTCTCCCACTGCGTCCGACGAACCTCAGGTCGTTAAACTTGGCAACCCTGTTCTTCATGACCGCCGTGTTATTCCTCAGCTCAGCCGCACAATTCTCATCGTTGCCAGCCCTGACTGTCACCAGGGACCCGTCCAGGATCTCACTCAGGGCTACCACCTTGAACCCACCGGGTAAAGTCTTGTTGGAACGCCAGTGTAGAGGCAGCATGGAACACATGATGTCGGGGCTGCCCGTGCGGACTGCAACAATTTTGTTCGGTTGGTACTAAAGACAGTGTCAGTTGTGTTGGTAGGTTGATGAGTCGAAAGAGAGTGTCAAGAGTTCGACGTAGGTATCTGAATGTAGGTCTGTGGTATCTAAGTTCCTAAACTTGTTTTGTCCTATTTTTTGTATCTACGAGTATCTATGGATTTCTAGCTATATCAGGGCCATTTATATTTAATTTGTAGAATTTTCCTATAAATTGTATAAAAAATTAAAGGTTTCCACAAATCCTGTAGATTGGTAATATTTTGTAAACGTGGATAATTTTGTACAATACATTTGATTAAAAGTAGGTGTTCTAAATGAGGAAAATAATTATTCATAATTCCCGGAATGATACGTAACTATTGTAATTATTGAGGAAGGAACTAACCAAAATTGAAATCAAGTGTACTTGCAATAGATGTTAACTTTAATTACATTACGTATGAATGATATAAAATGAGTTAAAAAAACTATAAAGTTTAATAAATATAATTTATAATCATAAGCAATTAATTTACAATTGTCATAAGTAACAATAAGTTGTTACAAGCCGGTTATTTTTGTTTATTACTTTTTGAATCAATACAAAAACCCAAACTATTATTTATACTGAGTTTCCATATTACTATTTATAAATCCAGTTATCGCTAATATACTATGCTAATAACATACGCAATCGTGACGTAGCAGTTCTAAAACAAACAAAACATTCGCGATTCAAATTTGACAAATCACGAAGCGCTGTCTCAGAGGCACGGCACAGATTAAAAAAACTGACGCAAGAGATAACTGTATCGAGCTGGCTGGAAATAATAATAAAAAACAAACTAATGTGTAGGCAACTGTGGTTTTCGTGTTTACGGAAGAGATCTTCGGCCACAAATGCGGATAGGGATGCGGTTGTAAGGAGTGAATGAAACTACATCCCTTTTAAGTTGTAAGTCTTTTAATTGATAATGAAACCACAGGATGTCAGTAAGGCGTGTATTGTCACCTAGTTATTGATTCATAGTTTGCGTTTCCTTCCTTTTGGGTTTGTATGCGTTAGAGGTCACGTACTGGGCTTTTCTTGTATTTACGTGCTTATAAGTAAGCATAAGATATTTTTTTATACTGAATACTGAAGTAAAATACAAGTATTTCTAAGTACTTTCTTTACTGATTTTTTTCATTTTTATTTGTTAATCGAACATTATTTAATCTAAATATGTATTTTCATAGACAAGAATTCCAATGACTGTTTATGAGTAAATAAGGAAGGAAATTCATACTTTTGAGTAATTTTATGGACAGTTAGTCAAAATTACGTGCAAATATACAGCAAAGCTAGTTTTAATAATAAACATGTTTGTATCATTTTTAAAATACATTAGATTAATTTATGCAGAAATACTATACACCATTTTAAGTTTTGATAGGTATGTTCGTGTATAATAATTCGCCGGTGTTGTAAAACCTAAATTAACATGTTTTTATCTAAACTAGCAACACAATCTAATTAAAGTACCTAAATGAAATAATATTTTTAAATATTACCTTGCGTTGATGTCTTTTACTTAAGATCAAAAATGCCACAAACCGAAGATAGAGTCGTAGTCGAAAATTTTACCAAAATATACCATTTTGTTTCTTAACACGCGAAAAATCTTGTTATCATTATCACATTCCTTATCATAGACTTTTTTTTATTTCCTTTTTTTAATTGCTAATTAAAACACATCTAACACCTCATCTCTATTTTATAAGCAATTTCTTATTAAGTACTGCGCAATAGCGAAACACCGGGTAGATTACATACATCTTAAGGTTTGTAAAAGATAATTCTAGTTTTATTTTATTTCAGAGAAATATTTATATTCTAAACTCTTTATTTATATTTTTTATCTTTGTAGTTTAAAAAAATATAAAAATATAACGGCGTCCGATATTAGATCTCATTAAGTTTTTTCTTTTATTATACTTTTATTTTTAAAACAAGTTTAAAACCAACATTCAAGGATAACAATCGTAGATAAAATTATGCTAATTGTTTCACCAAGGAAGAAAATAGAAGATATTTTTGTTTGTGATTATAGTTTACTGGAATTTCTTAAAAAATGCATATCTATGACTATTAGAGTTATGGCTATGATCAATTTCGTTAAAGTTACTCTTTATGGTTCCGCATCAAAAGGGTAAAAATGGGACCCTTATACAAAGTCACCGCTCCGTGCGTCCGTTTGTCTGTCTGTCACCAGTATCTCATGAACGTAGGAAATAGCTAGACAGTTGAAATTTTCACTCAACAAAATCCAAACAAAACAACTATTTCAGAAAGGTTCAATACAACAAATCTTATTTTAAAGATTTTGTTGAAATTGAAAGCTTTCTGCCCAGCGGTTTCATCCGAAGCCAAATTTCTTCTCTCGTGAGATTTTCTAAAAATCCTTTCCTAGCGCTCAGTTACATCTTAAATGAACGCCTGTACCAAATGTCACGGTCCTAATCAGTCAGTCAGGACTCGCACTTTGCCATTGTTTTATTATCTATTAAGATTTAAACAAAAATACAAACAACGAAAAAACTCTATCACACAGCAGAAGTGTTTGCGACGGGGTTGTATAGCCCATTTTCCACTAATTAAGTTTTGTATCCCAAATTACAAAAATACAGGCCATCTCAATTTCCTACTATAGTTAAATCCTTGGCCGCTGGAAAATCTTTGTTTTATTATTGTGACCGTAACACTGTCATTTAAATATAATATATATATATAATATAATATAACATATAATATATAATCTACGATAGTTTTTTTCAATCCAAAACGCGGATATACTTGTTGGTTGCTATAGTTATAAATTTAACGAGAATAAACGAATTATGAAGTATTAATACTGAAATAAAAACTTTTTTGAGTAATCGTTCCCTCCTACCGGTGAACTTAGACCTAACACGTCGTTTTACATTTTACATGGAAACACTTGGCATTCTTATAAAGTTTTTTATCAAAAGGTTTCCAAGAATCAGCATGTTTTAGCAGGGCCCTTAAAATATTTTGCTAGAAAAAAATACTAAGAAATGAATAAAAAATCGTGAATCACTAATAGCAGAGGCGTTTGGGTCAAGGATTAAGGTTCATTAACTTAATTTATTTCATAGAGTGTAGATATTATTAACTTTTTTTGGTTTAGCTCCAAAGATGCTGTGTGTTTGATTGTGAATGAACATATCACCAAGGGTGCGATTTTTATATGTTTAAATACTGAATACAAAGCTTTTTGAAAAAAAAAACAATTGACAGTGAAAATCGTAAAACAATCCGATGCGTAGTATAAGTTATGCCAGTGGGTCCATATCTTTTCTAAGCAGAACTCAGATTGATTTCTAGATGAGTATGGACGACAAGACTTAAAAAAACAATATCTTTATGACGAAGAGGTTCAAGTATTAATAAGGGGTAGAGGTATAATGTATACCGCTCAAGCCTGTATTAGCTAAACCATGTTTTGCCTTTGACAATTACATAAGATTCACAAAGACAAAACATGGTTTTAAAAATAGCAGCTTAAACTTAAACAAATAACAGCTTTAACAAGGGAGTTTAAGTTTTCTTTTACGGACCATATTTAGCTTTCTTGGTCCACCGATGGTCCGCGGACTAAGGATAAGGATTTAGAAACTACGATTTACACTTTGAAAGAAGGTATACTCAGGTGACTCTACAAGCAGTTGGGCTGTCTAGGCCTAGAATCGGTTATATTGTAGTAGATTAATGATGCGAATAGTTAATTTAGAATTCTACTCATTTTAAGAAAAAGCACACGTAAAAAGGATAGTTGGATTAGTATAAAATGCGATAAGTAATTTCCTAGTTTGATAGTGGTATCTTAGAATTGGTTTCAAGTGTAGCTTTATAAAGGTATGATAGATTTTGTTTTTATTTGTGTTTTATTATTAGTTTTACTTTTAGCTACCTTCAAAGTTGAACCCAAGTTCTTTATTACTACTTTTCTATCTTATACATTAAACATAGAAAAGTGGATGGGATCTTCTGGTGAAAGCCTCCATCATTATTACTAAGAAGTTATATTACGTCCATCATTACCTAGATCCGGGTGCTCCAGCAGGGTGTCATCGACCATGGCCTGCAGCCACCAGGGCTCCACGTCGGCCATCTCCCGCCGCCGCCGCCCGCGCGACTCATACGGCAGGTGCATCCTTCACCAACACATCGATACACTGCCGCTCCACCCCCACAACCTACTACCAACACAGAAGCAAACACGCAATGGAACAGCAAACAAGGATTCTCTTCCACCAGCTTTTGAAGGTCGCTTTCACTAAATTGTTATTGTGTATGACTAATTTGCTGTGATGACTCCAAAGATCAACGTTTGGCAACGTTCCAATAAGTCCCGATCGTTCGGTTTTCGATTTGTTTTTTAACGGCGGCGGTGTTTACGTAGGTATTGTAACCGGCCAGCGTGATTAGAGGTTTCTTTGGGTTTGCCAAGTCAGTCTTCTTGATATTTTGCAGTAACTTATGTCCTTGCGTGTTAGTTTTTATAAGAACTTTTAGTTGTTCTTGGATAAAGTTTTCACAGTAACACAAACAGTCTTAACTTACAAACAACTTGAGCTCTACTTTGAAATCACTTTAGACCTTGGGGACTTCTGTTTCAACTTAACTTTCGTCATTTTAAATGAGTCACGAGTTTATGTGCGAGATTAGTGCGAAACTATCCGAAATCTCGGGCATTCGGTTCGAGTTCCGGCGCGGGTTCCTAGAAGTTTGTGTGGAGGGAACTTCTAGGCGTCTGTTGTGTGTTTTCCGCGTGACGTAGTTGTTGTTGTTTTTGCGCGCGCTCGTGAGCGTTGAAGTTGCGGTCCGCGGTCGGTGAGTCACGCTGCGAGCGACGCTGCGTGTGGCCGGTGCGCGCGCTTCGCCACTACTGAGCTCCCGCCATTCTGTCACTCTGCCTCCATTCTCTGCGGTCAATCTGTGGTCTCGCCACGCTTCATTTGTCGGGAAAATGCGTACGGAACACCTCTCACTCACACGCACCCCCCGCGCCGGACGAGCGAGCGAGACGCGAGCAAGTTTTGAGCCATTAAATATTTTTGTTTAGCTTCATTGTTGAAGGGAAATATAATGAACTTTTTCATTTCGAAGTGTCGAGTCGCGTCTCGCTCTCCCGATTATTTATCCGCGGTTACGGATGCGAAGGTTTTGTCTCGAACTTCAAATAAGCTTCTAGTAAACGATTTGTTAATAAAGTTGTGTACTAAACCATAGTTCAAAATGCATACCCATACTATGCTTTGACTTATTAATTGGTATTTAATACATTAGGTTACTTTCACTTTTTAAAATGCAGTTCGCTCTAAGGTCTGGAATTAAAACAAGTACCTTCAATACCAGTCGGTGTAATGATATTTGATTTCACCTACCGCTTAATTAAGTATTTGCAAAATCAAATGTAATATTAAACTGACACGTTTGCTTCTAATTGCATCAGGTTTAATTCATTAATGTGAACTAATTACTGTAGTTTGCAATCAGTGTTGCCAAAATATTTTATTACATTAACATACCTTATAATTTACTATTTATTCGTTTTGTTACATTTATGCTTATACTTAGTTAAAATAAAACTTTGTTTTCGTTTTCATTCCACCAGGTACCAGTTCATACCTCACAGACTAAGTTCTATCTTTGCGCAGGTATTTGAAACGTCAAAGATTGCGTCTTTCAGTAGTTTTCGCAAGTCGCCGCTAGGGGCGTGCCAGGAGGTGGGCGGGGCGTCCCGCCTTCCGTCGTGAAGACGTGAGCTGTGAAAAATACCGCGAACACTTGTTGCGCACTTCATGAGTTTCAGTTTTAAAAGTTGGTCACGTTAGAGCGAGAAGGCGATATGTGACGTCAGTTGTTTCTGATTTTTTTTACGATATTTGCAGATAGAGTAAAGTAAATAGGTAGCCAGATATTTGTAAGCTGGGAGTATTTTTAAACAAGGCAAATATTTGATGAAAAATTAAATTAATAATATACTTATTAAATTAACTTAAAGGAGACGAATGATCCGTCCGAACATCTTCCGGGTGAGGTAAAAATGATACGTACCTACTTATTTTTTTTTAAGGAAAATTAATAATGATAATCGCAAAATATTTCAAGTATGTAGAAAATCGTTAAAGCATGTTTGTGTTATGTTTGTGTGTGTGTTTATTTCCTTAACGGATTTGGATGAAACTTAGCAGGTACGTTGATATTTTATATCCTTTCTTTATTAGATAAGCTGAAATAATGGCTTAGGGTTCTTTTTCAGGAAAGTGTTTCTGTGTGATATCCCGTAAATTTAAAATTCTTGTAATAATTTAATTAATATCGGATTAGATTTGCATGAGGAAAATAAATATAAGCAGAAAATAAATACAGAGACACGATATCGTAAATTTTACACGCAGTTTATCAGTCATAACTACAACTATCTTCGTAGCAGTGGGGTCCCACAGTAAGCGATCCGACGCACAAAGTGCCTAAAGTATGCTTTAGTAGCTAAAATAGTCTTTGTTTCAAGTACCGTATAGCAGTGAAAAGCCATACTTTTTTAATTTAAGTCTCGTTGGTAGAGCACCTTTAACAATTGAAGCTAAGAATTCATTGTTGTATCAAATTCTGTAATTATTAAATTTATAGAAAAGTTTATTTAAAAGAATACGTCTATAAAAGTTTTCAAAAATTAC
Organism: Emmelina monodactyla; assembly: GCA_916618145.1. NCBI lineage: Eukaryota > Metazoa > Arthropoda > Insecta > Lepidoptera > Pterophoridae > Emmelina > Emmelina monodactyla. The sequence continues at coordinate 3,290,856 of OU745319.1, forward strand.
ACTGCAGTTTATACTTGCTGACGTTAAGTAATATTTAACTGGCCCGTGACATAATTAAATACATATAATACTAACTCGGAACACGGATAAAACAAACATAAACCGAATTTCTGAACTGTGGAATTTCCGAACCCGTTTGTTATAATCAATTATACTTAATTAAGATTTTTTAGTACGACATTACATGTAATTGGCATAATTTCATAGATATAGGCTGATTTAATTTTTCAGGACAAATATAAATATTTATATTGACGACATACCGTGTATGTTTATTAAAACACGCAATAGGCCAGTTTTTATGTTATCTAAGGGACTTCCCACAATACATGTATTCAGTAATCGTTCACAACTTAAAGTAAGTAAATGATAACTGTTATCAGTAGGACACTTATAAGTATATTACCTATTATTATGCCTACACAAGCTGAACACATACATAATTTTAATGAAAAGGTTTAATTAAAATACGGGTTGTAAAAAACCTGCTTCCGAAATAAAAAACAGGGCAGAAATGCCGAAGAAAGAAGGGTACTGGTTACGTTTTCAGCAAAAAAAAAACCTTATTTTCATTTGAATTAATACTTTCTGATTTTGCGATAATTTCAAATTACATAGGGTTTTAATTTAATTTGCAATGTAAATAATCGCACCAGAACCGACAGTTAATGTGTGAGCGATGATTTCAAGCGGCGAATATGACTTTTCAATCCTCAATAACTTTTTTAAATTGTGTTTTCAGCATACCTATGCTGTGAGTGAATTGAGTTACTATTGAGGTAGTAGAATACGTGGTTTCAGGTTTCGGAAGTGGTCTTTTTACACCCGTTATATGCACTAACTTACTGCTTGAGTGAAGAACCTAAACTTACTTCTCATACATGTTGTACTTAGTTACCAACCTATAAAACATGTGTAATGTTGCAACATGTACAGATTCAGGAAAGGTTCATAAAACTTATATTCTTTCATTCTTTCAACAATCTAATTCCTGGAATTAAAAGGGTGGTAATAGAACCAACATCTTTTTAATACCATTTTCCGCCTCTAAAAATTCACATTGCCTTCTAAATAACTAAGTCATTCACAATCAACATCCTTCAAAATAATCCTATCTTAGTTACTAGTTATTCTCTATGTTAGACACTGTAAATACAACTAGTGGTTATTTCTAAGCATCAAAATTTATAATACGCATTCAAGCATTAAACTTCTTGAATAGTACCTAAGTAAAACAAAAGAGTATTTCAAATCAGGTCTAATTTTGTTACATAGTAGATTCCGTTTTTTTTAAATATATACCTAATGCCACCTATTTCAAAACTTTTTAACGGCATCTTGTATAGATTTTTGGCTCTCCGCCGGGTGCTGCCGCACCACGCCCGCTACACTCGCTCGGCTCGCGCATTCAGTATTCACAAGAGCAAAAACGCACAAACTCTAATATGCTGTTAAGTTAGAAAGAAGTAGTTACAGATATTCTAAAAAACAAATAACTAGACTATTGATAGCACTCAATATTGTTGAAATATAAACTGGCCCCGTTCTTACGAAACCTAGGCCAAATCATTGTAAAATCAGACAAAAAGCGTTTAGAAATAAATCAGTTTGTGACGTCACATATACTCGTAAATTCGGGCTACCACTGATTTATCTAATAATTGTACAATACCTACATTTATCAGTAACTGGCTGCTCATTAATCCACATTTAGCAGTAAACCGTCATCTGTAATTCTCGTCTTTGATTGTTGTTTGCGCACACAATCGGCTAGTTAGTCACCGCAACTGTTGTTCAATACGGCAGGAGTCGACCAATCGCTCCGGCTACCTCGGCTACTATCTTATTACATCGATTTAGGTTGCCTATACATGATAGGCAAATATAGAGGCAAGTCAATCAAGCTCAATAGGTTACTACTGTTTTGGAATAATCTTTGATGTTTTTTTGTTACTTTGTATGGCGCCTGCCATTTCTCAAAAGCAAATTAACTATTAAGAAATAAGTTTTAAAATTTATGTTTGATTTACAAAAATAAAAGGAATTAAAGTCAAAAATATATAAAATAATTCAATTTGTGCATCAAACCATAGGTACTAACCTCCTTGAATGATATTTCACAAATTCCCTCAAAATGTCTACATTATCTCATCAAAGAAGGGCTTCCCCGTTTCGACCATCCCGAGAAAGTGTGTGTGTACGCTGTACCATGTCATTGCTTGCCTCTTTATCCGATTTCAAAAAAAAGGAGGAGGTTCTGATGCAACATTTAAGTAAGGCAACAATGACGTATACCATATTTTTTTGTCACATTGTACCACATACATTTTTAAACCATGGATAGGCAGACCTGTAAGAGTACCTACACTAACTTTCAATTTTAAAAACTATTCAAATAATTAAAAAATATAGAATAATAATATGCTTCTATAAAATGGATTGATTATTTTTCCAAAAAATAAATAAATTGTAGCACGTTTAGTTCAACTAAAGGAATGTGTGTTATCAATACTTATAATACCTACAGTTGCTGAGAGGTCAATTCTGTACATGAAATATATTTCCAAAACAACTATCAGGGGTTGATAACGGATCGATACTGATGCCAAAAATGCAATCAGTAAAATTTTTGTCTGTCTGTCTGTCTGTCTGTATAGCCGTTATAGAAACAAAAACTACTCGACGGATTTTAACGAAACTTGGTACAACTATTTTTCATACTCCTAAGTTGGTTATAGTATACTTTCCATCACGCTTCAATCAATAGGAGCAGAGCAGTGAAGGGAAATGTTGGGAAAACGGGAGAATTTACTCCATTTTTTAAGCTTTCGTCGCGTGTGCAACCTTAATGGTGGAAGCTACACAGAAATCATGTATGACGCAAATGTTAGTGTAACTCCCGATAGCTTAATAGTTCAAAGCGTTCTGATTATGTATTTGTCTACTCTTACGTTTATAACACTCTCAGTCAACCCTTATTAAAAAAGTTAACATTATTAATAGTCCATTAAAAAAAAACATAGAAATCGGTAAATCGGTATAGAAATACCAAAGTTATACCTACATGAAATACGCTAATAATAAGCCATCGTGCGTGAATTCTGAGTAATGCTATAGGGATTATCATACCTATATTATAAACGTGAAAGTTTGTAAGTATGTATGGATGTATAGATGTATGGATGTTTGTTACTCTTTCACGTAAAAACTACTGGACGGATTTAGATGAAACTTTACAGTAATATAGGTTACTAGTGGCCGCTCGCGACTCCGTTCGCGTAGAAGTCGGTTTCCCGTGGGAATGCGAAGTTTTCCCGCGGTAAAAAGTTCCCTTAATTCTTTCATACATATATTTTTGGTATCTAGAACCGTTTTCGCAGCGCACGCAACGGAAGCCCTCAAGGATGAATAATTTTCCCCGTTTTTTCATGTTTTCCATTAGGTATTTCTTCGCTCCTTTTAGTTGCAGCGTGATGTTATTAAGCCTAAAGCCTGCCTCGATAAATGGTCTATTCAACACAAAAATAATGTTTCAATTCGAACCAGTAGTTCCTGAGATTAGCGCGTTCAAACAAACAAACAAACAAACTCTTTAGCTTTATAATATTAGTATAACTTAATCAGAATAACACAAAGGGTACCTACTATTTACCGCGTAAAACTTCTCATTCAAACGGGAAACCAACTTCCACGTGGACGGAGTCGCGGCCACCAGTACTGAAAATAAAATAAAATATTGTAAAAAAAAATCGTTAATCGATAGTCATATTTAATTTTGTAGTATTCTTTCACGCTTTGCTTCTGTAGACTTTTTGGATATATTATCAGATAATTAAAAATATTGGGCTCAAACTACACTACATGATTATTGTGCATAAGCATCTTTAGTAAGTATTTTTTTTATCAATTTGTACAGTTTTTTAAAAGACAAATCAAAAATCGAAATAAAAAAACATGTTTATTATTAGGCTAAAGATATCCAATTGGGTAAAATACCTTGGTATCATACTCGTATTCGTAGTACTGCCATCTACATTTAACCGGCAACAACTCAATGCTGTTAAGCTTTACTCAAAGTGGTTTCGCGTTTTGCAAAGAGTGAGTTACCAATTTGTGTTGCATGTTTAAGAGATTACTTAATAATAAAACAGATGGCGCTGTCCAAAATAGTTGCTCCGTTATGAGAACAAATATCTACTTACGTAGGGTGAACAAACCAATTTATTGTCTGTTTAATGCATTTAAGAAAAATTAATGGCGGCCATTAGAAAAACAATGATCAGGAATAAAATCAAGTAATGTAATAAGTACTTTATTTTATTTTAGGTAGTATTTACTTGTATTAGGTGGGTATGTAAATATTTTTTTCAGATTTAACACAACTATTATGTAATTGTTTTGTTTTAAAGAGATAGGAAGACGTTAGTTTTGATATTACTTAGGTATGTCTTGCAGATTAAAGTCACGTGGCAATAATCAAAATGAATAACTCTTTTAACTATCCACCTGACTTATTTTCATTGGTTGGATTCACGAAAAATAATAACATGTAGATGTTGTGTGAAAAGAGCGAAAACTTATATAAGTTATGAATTTGATTATTTAATTTTAATAATAAAAGACAAAAGTTTAAAATGCTAATTATTATTTTTTCAATCTAGGTATTATAAATTGCTTTCTTGACAACTCTGGAATCAATAAACTCAAATACTAATTTCGAAAAGCTTATATAAGAACTAGTATGTAATTTCAATGTTGTATTTTCTTATTCTTAACTCGTTGAAATCTTTTACTTGTGGCTTATTTAGAAAGGAAGGGGCAGCAATTAGACATCAACGCACTTTCTTATTTGCGGTCAAGGAAATACTTATAGCCAATTTCTGAAGAAACATTTGAAGTTGAGTAAAGTTCAAGTAGGTATTTACGGTATTTGAGTTATTGAGTGTATAAAAATACTTTGAGGAGTACTTAAGTATAACTTAACTACAAATTCTTAATTTGGAAACTGGCGGTTATTCATGTAACTTAGCTTAGAGCTGTCTTTATTTTTAACTCGGTACAAAAACTAGTTATTTCTTTGTTGATTAATGAGGAAAGTTGATAAATAATGAAAATAATTGAGATAAAAATAATTACATAATATATCAAGTAAGTAAACTTTTATGTTTTATTCGCTTTTACGTATCTACCTTCGATGAAGACGTTATTATGTACCTCTAAACTTCAATTACCTCATGAATAACTGGTGTTCTTCCATTCATTCAGGAATCACATTTAGCAACGGTCAAAGCAAAGTCAATATTTGGATAGTGTGCTCAAAATATTTTAAGGTCTGTCGATCGTTTGTCCGTGGTCACGCCCTCTGTATACACAATGGTAAGATTTGGACAAAACCAAAGTTGCAAATTGTTATAGCGATAGAACTAAATTTCCACGCCATAAACTTTTAAAAAATACGACGCGAAAGAAAAGAAGGCGAATTGAAATGTTAACTATTAATCTTGTTGTGAATGAAGTTTATGCGTTCGCGGAATGTATTTTGGGGGAAATGTGTTTATTTTTTTGTAATATCATAAAAAATGTATTAAATTAAATAACTGGGCTTAAGAAAAAGTTGCATGTATTTTCTATGGCATACCGCCTCTTTCTTTCTTTTTCTTCCACCTCTTTGACCGATTTACCTTGCTTGCAAGATATTTATTAATAAGTATATCGGTTTATAAAGTTTCAGATACTTAGTTGCAAAATGGTTTTCGATCTTAAATACGAGAACAATAATCTAAATCTATATTTAAAGTGTTGCCAACTTAAAACGTCTTGCTTCTAATTCATCGAAGGTGAGAAATCTTCACACCCCCTGCTTCACCATTCTTCTCCTGTCTTATACAGATTCGATTATTCTCATCCGATCTCTAAGGAGGCACCGCCTTTCATTGTCAAATGGTTTCTATCAACACACAACCATTTATTATCAAACATCTATAGCCAACAAACAATGATATCTGAGGTAGGCTGCCACCAGCGTAACAAGCCCTCTGAACTTCCATTAGACTAGTTCTTACCCAACGCAGTTTTGCAGTTTGACGGGTCAGCGTATGCTTGTCGGCGAATTATAATACGTTTAATGGCCTGTAATGAATGGCATAACATCCATAAAGCGACAATATACGCACTCGAACAAGCTCTTTTATGATATGATGTGATTTATAGAGTTTAGCGCGAAAAAGTAGAGGTTTGCACGTGTTTGTGATACGCCTCTGAATCAGCCCGGGTTTTGGTAGACAACGTGGCGAGACGTAAATTATGATGTGTTTGATTTTTTTGGTAAGAAATTTCTTTTCTACAATCTATAGGAGAGACTGTTGCCACGTTTACGAAGGATGCAATAACATGATTTTCTTTCGATTATTTATAATGAGTAAACAAGTATTGAAAATGTGAGTCGAAGACAATAGGTAAAACAGCTAATAGTTATTGTATTTATTCGTTATGATGTATGCATAGTTCAAATCTGATAACACCACAACCCTTGATCATTGTTTTAATGGTTAGTAAATTTATAAAGATGTTATAGTAATTGCATTCTAGCTTACTAAAATTAAGTTTCTAAAGAATTCCTGAAAGTTTTTTAGACAGTTGTATAATCCTTTATTTCCAGATTCCGATATATAACACAAAATCGACAAAAATCGAGTAATCGTACTTTCAGTTAGCGCGGCGGAATGGTGGAATATGAAAAACACAAATAATGTTTAAAACAACGTTTCAAAACTAGGATTCGTGTACCTGCTCTTATTTTATATGTACCTATATCCGTGAAGTTATGTAGAAAAAATAACTTTTTATTTATAAGGTCATAACTAATATCTTTAATGCTCGTGTCATTACGGTTCAAAATATATTTTTTTGACGAGATTACCCAGTTAGTTATAAAAAATAGAGATATTTCTCTATAGGTATTTTATATGGAGATCCCAGATCAAATCAGACTGTTCATTTGATTTGAAAAGGCCGATTAAGTTCCTACCATTCAACCTAACATGTCGCACAATTCAAAGTAAACATTCGAATCCCCGTCGCCTTTTTATCTCCTCTAGATGTAGACGTTACCGCTTTAATTCAACAACATAGCAGATGTCCAATACCTTTTTATTTATAAAAAAACAGATTTTTTAACCATTCATACGAAACATCACCTACACTGCCAAAAAGTGTATTCCGAATTAGACAAAAGTGGGATTAATGTGTCGTGAAATGTGCCCAATGTGTAATCCACTTAAGGTATGTTTGCGCGTATTGTCAAAATAAAGAGGTTGGTTCATTGGCTCGTAAAAAACTATCGCCGCAGGGCGTCGGCAGGCAAACTTGGCAGATTTCAGGGGTTAGTGTTTACCGATGGCACCAAGCTGTTTTGATATAAAAACAGTCTTTATCATCCACATCTGCTTAAAAAGTTTGCTTACGTATGTTTGAACTGGAGTCTGGTCTAGATATAAGACTAATTTAACAGATTGTTATTCAATTCTTTTATTTTCTATTTGTTTTATAAATAGCTATACATATATGTATGTTGTTTATTGAAAAACACCTTCGACAAGGGATTGACGAAAAAAAAGTATGAAGTAGCTATCAAATCATACTACTTATCAGTCTGACAACAAAAAAATCTGCATTGATAAATTCTAGTTAATTGCTATGTTTTTGAGATTTTATTACGAATTTAATAATGAACATGAAACATTTTGAGTTTTTGCTTCTATTATTTAAAAGCATTTACAATTGCTTAAATTTTGTTTTTTTTACTCTATGATTATTTTTAAATCAGTCAGTATTTATTTTTTACTCATAAAAACATCACCATTAATGTTTCGTTAGTGCCGAACTGCATAGATGGCGTTAGTTGTACCCAAGTTCATATGAATAAAGTTTTAGAAGATTATTGTTAATACCTTTTGTGATGATTTTGTAACTAATATTACTTTGTACTATTTATTTACTAAAGTTAATATTGAAATACTTTTTGGGCTTTTAGGTATTTACTTTGTATGAGACTTTTTAAGATAGGTACGTTCTCTAAGGTCAAGTTTGCTTCGATATACTCGTATAATAACATTAAACGACTGACCAATCTTGGTTACTGCACATATTTAATCATTTGAATCAGATAAGCAACATTTTATGTTCTTCTTATACAAATTTAAAAATTCAGCAATCTTTGTCTTATTTGTATACATATTTATTCGCTTATTATTATTTAACGAAACAACAAGTTTAAAAACATTTTTATTATTATTTAGATATTTATTTCAAAAATATATGAAGTGTGTTGTACAAATCAATGAATCGTAATTTTTGATTAAGCTATAATACCATGAACCTAAAACAAACTTTATTTTAATTCAAAATGTACTCTAGTAGGTACCCTTTTTAAACGAGTGTGTACAAAAACTTTGCACATTACCCAGTATTAATTTTACTTGTTACTTACCTGTTGACACATTATAACTAATCGTGTGAAACTGCATTTTTACTTCCACCACTGTAACCGGAACAATCTACATCCCGGATGTATAAACTACTCTATAATCTACAAAGAGCATCATCACTATCGGTCATATTCACTGCATGGACCTTCGCTGGGTCCCACATAACTCTGCCACTGTTTGTTGTGAAATTCTATAGAATGCCACGCGAAGGCTTTACGTAGCCGCAAATGCCGGGGTATACAGGGTGTTGGTTTACTTATGTGGATGTTTGGTTTATTGTCTTAATTATGAAGAATAACATATGATGATTCAGAACCAAAAAAATAAGCAAAAGGTGTATGAAGGGTCATAGGGTTTATGAATAAATTAAATTGAAATACCATTACAGTAGGAACTTGCTTAGGTATAAAGCTTTTAATTTAATTTATTGACTTATTAATAAATATCTGACGCTCGAATGCCATTAAATAATAATTGGCTGCTATGATTACATAGTTTACCAGTATGGTCTACTAAAGATATACGGAATTAGCTACATATTTATAATTATTTTGTTGGTCATCGATACAATTTCACGCACACCCTTTACAAAATAAAGTCATTTACCAACCTTTAACTATAGTTTTTGTCAACTCTGGCGTTCACGACTTTAATATCTTGTTATTCGTGATTTATTCTCTCCATTTTATATTTTAAACGTGTTTCATCCACTATTGTAAGTCGAGAAAAGGGATTTTTATGAAAAATTGTGTGAACAGGGTGTTTGCAAAACGTTTTGAGTGCAAAGATTTCACGGTTCTTTCTTATAATGGTTTAATAGAATTGTGGGCCACTAATGGGATATTTACTCTGTTGTTGATGATTGATAGTTTGTCGTTACGTTGGGTTTTAGCTTTATCTGGTGGTTGAAATTGATTAATGTTCGCTGCTACTTAGGAAACTATATACGCTAAATGTGTTTTGGCGTTTGTTATGTCCCATAAATGAAGTTTTTACCGGAACATTTGCAAAGAATATAAAGTCAATTTGTAAAAATAAAGTTGGTTTTAAGCATAATATTACGAGTATACTCGTCAAAATAAAATTTTCGTCTTCGCAAACCTATTAATAAAATTCTCCATAAAAACGCCAAAAAATACTATCACTAAACCCGGCTTTACCTTGTAACCTTCCCAAATACCATTCAGGATAAATAGGCTAATATAGAAACATTTACCCTAACAAAACCGATACCGATCTGACACCGCCAATAAGTCGGATCCAAGTTTATGTTGCGAAGAATATCAGTTTCCCGACTTTACCCGTATTTACCCCAAGTTTGCCCAATAAAGGGTAACTCGGGTAACCCTGAGAGTAAAGAAAAAAGGAGAATATGCGCGGGCGCGGGCGACGTGACGAGTAAATCACTGGTAAGCTCCGATACGACCGCGCCGTGGGGCCGTTCCGATTCCAGCTGTAGTAGGACTGGAAATTAAAATATGAAACAGAAAAAGTTATTGTGTAATAAGTTTCCGTGTTTTTGCTTGGCTTTGATAAAGTTTAAAATTGTTAAGAAAAAGTAAAATCGAATCTGCTGGAGGTCCAGATTTAATTACAACTTGGTTAAAAAATAAATTAAATTTGATACTTTTATAATTGTAAGTTTGAATCATCGACAAAGCTGTTTAATAGGTATTATTTAATTTAAGCAACATTTTTTACAAATACCTATATATTAGTCGATTTGTTAAAGTACAAAATTAAGAAAATGAAGTCTTTAAAAATCCCAAGACCTTAAGGGTAGCTTTCGGAGCAGCCCTTAGCGTTGGTGGCGCTCACCTAAGCTCCGTAACCCCTTTAAGTTCGCCCCCCGTATCCCGGGTTGTGCCAAATAAACGACATACGTGTGTTCGTCGCTTTTTTCGTCGCGACGTGTATTTACGCTAATGCTGTGAGATGGACGTTTAGGCCTTATTGCGGGAGCGGAGGAAAGGGTTAGGTTAGGAATTGCGATTTCTGATTTCTTCTTTAAAGAAGTTTTAACTTATTATTAGCTCATTTAACTCTTTTTAATCAACTGAATTTTTTTTATGATTGAAGTGTCCATAGTCACAGTCTTTATATTACATTACTCGATCTTCAGAAATAGACCCAAATTTGAGGTCTTTTCGAATTTCACTTCAAAGCTTCCAATGAAAATGCCATATGTAAAGTACTGATACGATCGTTCAAAACTAGTTTTATCTGTAATTGGCTGCATCTACATAAAACAAATGGCCCGTGCCCACTGACCCCGCACTCTGAGATCTCCACACAAATTGTTTTTAAACTCCGTCTCACTTCCGGGCCATATCGCCGATCGGATCTTCGCATGAACTTTACGACCGGCTTACCGAGGGTTAACCGATTTAACCCTAAAGAAGGTAGCGTTATAAAACGATTTTACTTCTTTCTCCGGGTTTAGGTGAACCCTAATTATGCGAGATTACGCAAACTGTTGGCTTACGTTGATGTGCTTTTAGTTTATGGTGTGTTTTTATGGTGTCATTTTATAGTAATTACTAAATAGTACAATTATATTAAAGCTAGTAGTAGGTACTCTAGTTTTAAGTATAGTTTCTCGTGGTCGTCTAATTTGACAACTCATTGGTAAATTAAGCGAGTCGTTCTACTTTACCATGTCGGGGGGTTGTGTTAGTCGCGAATAACGCCTTGCAGTAATATTTCGAAAACAAAGCCTATTGTAACGCAAAGCTGAATCAAAGTGCTAGCTGCACTTTGCAAAGCAATAAAAGAGAAAGAGTTATAAAACTATGCAGCTAATTGCTGCTTAACGGTAACTCAAATTTGCACAATCCCTTACGTAACGGGTTCTGAAATAAAATTGCGAATTTCACCCTTTTGCGAATTTGCGCAAATTACTTTATGAGCGCGCTTTTTTGTTGCCCATGTTTACAACTGCAGCTAGACGGAGTATTCTAAAGTTAACCTGACCACGTTCGAATAGGTCTGATTTTATGACGTTCACTGCGAAACTTTGCGAATTGAAAACGGTCGGGTAATAGAAATAAATAGTGTCAACCCTTCGATGGTGGCGGCGCTTTTGCTGCCGAAAGGTTTACTTTTATTACCGTTGACTTTCTTTTACTGACTACCCCTTCATAATTGCGAGGGTTGAGCGTAAATAAAAAAACATTTTGCACAAAGTCTTCATTGTTGCGTCGGTTATGTCTTTTTTAGCAAATTGTGTTTTACCAAACAAAGATCTAACGGCTTCACGTTGTACCAATCCTTTCAAAATTGGCCAAAATAAACTTTTTGTTTTGCAATAAAATAGAAATTTCGGCGCAGTTATTCGCGCTATTGTTAAATTCGCGAGTTGTTGCCATAACTAAAAATAATAATGTTATCACACTGATGAGCTAAACACTTAGAAGATAGCGCTTAATGCCTTACCTTCACAGCATGACTTACGTTTACCGGAACGGCGAACACCAAAGCATATAAACTGCTCAAGTTTTTTTCCAAGATGGCCGTTTCTAGATTGAGACGTTTTCTTTAACCGCAAAAGCTATACAGCGGGGGGTGCGACCGACTGACGGTTTTTTCTATTTTTTTTCTAATTCGCACTAAGAACGTGAATTGAAACGTCAGCGGACATCACAAGTGAGTAATGAGATGATAAGGGACGCAATAACGTGGCACCATGAGAAAGTTTGGGTACAATAGACCCAGACAAAGCGTTGCGGTCGTGTGTTGCGTCTTGCGACAGGTTAACAAGTGCAGTGACACTTTAATACGTATTTTGGAGTAAAGTGAATAACGAAAACGTGTAGCGTTGCAAATTAAAGTTATTATATTAATATATTTCAAGTATAAGTAAGGTTGTTTTTTAAAGAAGGTAAGATGTCTCTGCATACGACATAATCGGGGCTAAAAATTACCTTTTTTAACCTGCATGTAACTTCAAGTTACAAAAAGCAACGTTGACTGCAAATATGGATAATCTAAAACTTTGCTTTGTTTAAAGTTGTATATATTTAAAAGTTATGTTTTCACTAACCTACAATTTTTACGTTAACATGTGCATTAATCTAATTATTTTTACTTTGTATAACCGATTAATGCTTTAATGGAAATTAGAATACCTTCGATCTAGCTACTCTGTTTTACAACATTTAAATGGCCCCATTCATAAGAATGGTCCTGTAAACAGTAATTAAGTCACTTAACAACAATTTTCTATGGAATCGACACGTTTAAATGTGTTTTAAAATAGAAAATTACAGAAGGGTGTTAAGGCTTAAAGTTATAAATAAGTAAATGCTATAATTAGAAGCCAATATTTTGGTTTAAGTAAGAAATAAATACATCGATATAAATATAAACTTATATTAAAAATTTAATAATACCTATATAATCTATAAAGATTTATACAAAGATTAATAATAACATTCTCGTAGAGACCAACGCATAATTTGATTGCAAGTTTTCTGCCATACATAAAAATTCGTAAGTCAGTTGTCTGCCATAACAAGGAAATAGGTGTCCCGCCGCTCATAATAAACTAGATCGTACATTAGGCGCATACGCAGCGTAGCTTCACGAAAGTCGCTCCACTGTAAAATTTTATCGCCTCTAATGGCCACCCGCTTGATTTGTTACCCACCCCAGCTGCTACACTCACCTTACTCTATTTTCAGCACTTGAAAAACTACATATCAAATTATACAGAACAAAAATTCAAACTATCATCATCCATCAAAATGTTTTTGTCACAAAAATACATTATACGTAATATTTATAGTTAAAAGATCATTTGTTGAATCGGAGCCAAATTTCCGGCGCGCGAGCTTTCAACGGAATTTACAAAAAGCGCTATAAATTGGCGAATAATCTCCCGCATAACGTAACCTTTGTTTGGTCACACGTGCTTTTAATATCTGCCTGTGCGCATCCGCGACAAAAGCCGGATTTAGTCTTTGTGAGCGTCGTCGCTAACGTACCAAATGTAAACAGCGCGCAAAAAGCCGGCCAAGAATCCGCGAAATGTATATGTGTTAATAAATTTCATGATATGTGTACAATAGTAGGAGGCACAATGGCACATGTCGAATTTGTCATGAAACTGCGGGGTATTGTTAGCATCCGTGAGAAGGAAGCGTTTCCGGAGTTGCTACGATGGTTTGTGATCGACCCCCGGCGATATCTCCTCTATATCTCTATTGTCGATGCAGGAATTTAGAACTAGATATCGCGTTGCTTTTCATCGACAGTCAAGTATCGTGTGGCGTATTGTTGGTGAGATAATACACACATCAATGTCGATTGTTGTTTATAAATCAATATTTGGATTGATATAACACTAAAGCTATTGTAACCTTGAATCACGAGAGCAAGCATACCAAGATTTAACCCCTCAGATTTCTTTCCTCTTTTTTACCAAAACACAAGTCTAGGCATGTGACATGTAAATTCTCTGTTCGTCGGCAGCATAAAGACTTGATCCTAACAAACGTTCCAGTCAACATATCTGTAAAAAAGAAAAAAACTCCGTCCATATGTGTCGATGGATGCATCGACGAGTGCCGTGGGCTATCATGCGCTGGAAAAAAAAACAACCGCCGTGGAACAATCGAACCGTACTTATAAAATATGTATTGAGCTACGCGGCTTTTGAAACCTGCCCGGCTACTATTTTGACCGCGATCGAGATTTTTCATAGAGTAACGGGCGGGTTAAGTGGACAAAAACTGTGGATGTCGATTTCTAAACCAGGGGGTTGTTTTATTGAAACAAATGTCGACGGGTTCTATGCTGGCCTGGATGCATTCCGAATTGGAAAGCGGATCAGTGAACTCGCACTTTTATGTGTAGGTAGGACTGAATTTGAGGTTCCAAATGTTGGTCTTGATATCCCATCATTTTCTTTTAAACTAAAAATATAGTCTATCGCCCGCGCGGTTGCAATGCATACATTATTTTTTCAGTGAGAATATCTTAAAAAAACTTTCTTAGTTCTCACTTAGGTACCTACATCATAAAAGGCACGCATGTACCAAACTTTATCGCCTTAGCTTTCAGAGTTTACGCTTGTTCGCATTTCACTGCCTACTACAGTACTTACGTTTTATCTAGCCTAGGACAAAATTACATTTATAACAAAACAAAAAACTGTCCTACATAGTTCATACCGACCATAGCACAATAGTTTATTCCACACATTTTCTAAAAAGTTTAAAAAACACCAAATCCTAATATTGTGAAACTACACTCGGCGGCAAAAAAAGCGGCACAATAACTTCCGGCTACAGGAGCTGACAGCAGACATCCATTGCTACATCTTGATGTCTGGCGGTTATCTACCATCGCAGTCACAGGCAGTTAAGTGATGTCATTAATTAAATGCTTTGTTGGCAAAATGTGGCCTTGGAGGTGATAAGCTTGTGATGGTGAGTTTAATGGTGGGGTTGTATTGTCAATAATGCGGTTAAGTAGTTTGATTTATGTAGGAAATTACGATGCAGAAGTTTAGATATGTTTATCGTTATTATGATGTGTAAAATTATACTTACTGAGAGACTTAAGATATTGAAGTTTTTTTTTAACTTTATTTGCTGTGTAGTCATTTTCAAAATAAGTTAAAAATATATTATATGCATTAACTCACAATACAAGCTTATCTCAATAATAATACTAGGTTTTTTTTTATTCGCTTTAATGTTGAATTAATTAATAGTTATAAATGACCGGTCGCGACAGCTAGTCGCCAAAAGGTTCGATTTCCATCAACTTCTCACATCGTCATTTTTATGCGTCGACGCATACCCTCACCTAATTTGCCATTGTTTTCTATCGACGCCAAGTTTTTTACAACAATTTGCCGAAAAACCATAAAATAGATAAGACTTTTGACAGTTGCGAGCATCTAATTGATTATTTAAGTTTTTTGCTTGGGCAGAATGTGTTGTTTTAAAAATGGCGATCATTAAGACGTTTTTGTTTTGAATAATTAATCATTTGAACTTAAGATTGCAAGAATCGGCAATGAGTAAAGTTCCGTTTAAGACAAATTATTTATTTAGTTCCAAAATCACTCGTTAATTTTCAAAGTTTTCAAAATGAGGTTCCAATTGTTTTTTTTTAAAAGGGTGCTACCTCTTATAATTAACTGATTTATTAAGAACATGACTATAAGCTTTTAACCGTGCATACATCAAGCACCTACATTTATATGTTTCGATTTATTCAGCCGGCGAACACTTGGTTTTAATCTCGCCCGTACTGGCAGGTAAAGGCCGTTCGTTAGCCCGACTTGCATCAAGGTGACGCGCTGCAGCGTAAAGCACTGGGCAATAAAGACAATAGATGCCGCCCATACCGGCAGGATTACCGAGAGCACCACTATTTATCGCCCAGGCCTTACGCCCAGGTGCCATCAATCTTTTTAATGATCGGGTCAGCACATGCTCCTGTTCTTTTTGGCTGCGACGCGCGCCAGCACCAAAAAGAAGGTCCGCAGATGGACGTTTGATGAGCCTCTTTGTGTCGATCGCCAGCGTTAAAAGGGTTTGACGCACTAGCCAATGTTTTCATTTTGCGTGCTGGCTGTAAAAGCTGATTTAAAATTCGAATGGAAGTTCCATTTTTGAAATACTGTCAAAATCGATTTATCGCTGTCGTCATATAAATCATACGTAACATTCTTGAGCAATCAAAAGGTTAACCTTTGTCAGTGTCGTCTTTTGTATGGCGATTATTCAATGGATGGAAATACTTGAGCTGGTCATCAAATCCCGAGCGCTGGCCACCATTCAAGTGGCGGGCCGAATGCGCGTAGGCAAAGACAACAAATTATACTGCTCGGCCGTTTTAAGATTTATATACAGGGTGAGGTGATGAGGGTTAAAAAAATAAAAATATTTTTAGGTGATGATTCTTCTGGAGTCCTAAGACAATGATATTTGTTAGACAACTAGT
Organism: Emmelina monodactyla; assembly: GCA_916618145.1. Taxonomy (NCBI): domain Eukaryota; kingdom Metazoa; phylum Arthropoda; class Insecta; order Lepidoptera; family Pterophoridae; genus Emmelina; species Emmelina monodactyla. Next base: position 3,307,301 of record OU745319.1, read on the forward strand.
GTAAAAAAAATTTGATTACTTATATTTTGTATGAAAAATGAAATGGTATTTAACGACGCGTTAACGTTTTCTGCAGAAACTTGGATGTGGTCATAGTTACAATAATAATACTGCTCTCACCTTTACCTTTGCTACTAAATTGCAGCACGCTGTATAAGGTATCAGGTATAACATACAGCGTGTTCGAGCCCATACATCTGGTGCGAGCGTGCTCACTGTACTAGAGGTAGGGATTTGTCCCCTACTAACGGTCCTCGAAGTCGAACGCTTTTCATACGGAACCCATAGTTCGTGGGAGGGACAAATGTTATAAAGACAGAGGAAATTATCGAGACCCCCAAAGGATAAGTAAAATACTTAATAATACACAATGTAAAAATATTTTTTATAACCAAAAAAGAAAGAACGGATGTAATTTCTTAAAAGTAATCGCAATGCATTTTTCAATATCTGTTTAGGTACAAACTTTTGATTCCACTTCGGCTTTTTATTTTTATTCTACACGCATCGTTAATACTAGGGAAGTTTTTGGGAATGTGGATTTACTTTCTATTTTCTTCAATCCTTACAATTATCGTAACATATCTATAACTTTTATTTTAATTTATCACATATCCCACATTTATTCTCCTGTCGCTAAATAAAAATACCTACCTACATAATGCCACGAAATTTCCAACCTATCAATTTCCCCCTACTTAAGATACCTAAGACGGTAAACTCAAGACATGGCCCCTCCCCGCGGGGAGGTAGGTCGGGTAGGTCAGGTAGGTGGTGTGAATGCGGGTAGATTGGAGGCACGGAAGTCAAGCCTTGACCGGAACCACTGCCGCCCACTGACTGCCCGCCTTGCGGTATGTTTACATTGTACCACGATATTTGAAACTTACGACGTTTTTAAATTAAAGTTAAGCTTAATGTTATTTTTCTCATATGAACTGTTGAAGCGGCTAATCGTAATTAATGTTTTTTTTTATTTGCTTAATTTAATTTAATTTATTGCTTTATTAAAATGCTATGTCGTGCGTATTCATTTAGTTATGTAAAGTTGTACAACTGATCTTAAGTCAATCGAATTTTACAATGTTATGCATGTCTGGAATTTTATTTAAAAACTCAAAAAAACACCTAAAGTAATGGCCGTTTAATAATAATCAGATAAATTGTACCCGACTCCATTTTAATTTCTTTTTTATATTTCTAATACAAATAAATATTTCTCACAACTACACATATAATATCGTATCGTATCAAACCATGGGCACAGTGCCCCGTGGCCAGTCACGTGACGTCAGTTTTCGGAACTACCCTGGTTTATTACAGGCCGGCGCCTGAAGAAAATTGACCAAATTGCCCACGCGCACCACCTTTACACCAACTGTTTGCGAACTGCAAATATTATTGACATTTGTTTGATTGGGCGAGTCTGGAAGAGGGGGATTTTAAAACGTGAAGCAGATTGACAGGCCTTTGAATAAATTATAAGTTTTGGTTTGATAAAGGTAATTAATTCTAATATATGTATACCTAACTATAGTATCTTCCTGTTTCTTTATATGATAAGTTACTGATCAACAAAAGTTCAGCGTAAAAAGAAAAACTAATAAAATTCAAGACTATATGACAACGTGATTTGTTGTGTCTTTGCTTTGTACCTTTAATGAATGCCATCATAAAAAATTAAATACTTTAAGAATATAATTCCAACGAATTTGTAAGATCAGAAGTCAAGATCAGATTCTGTCAAAGAAGGAAATCGTGTAGACTGACCATAGTGTAACCGCATAAGAACTCCCACACAAAAAGTTATTTTTTCCACCATTTTTACGATGTGGCTATACTGTGTCCAAAATAGCGGCGTCCTATCCCTACAAAGGGGTAAGGGTTTAACACTATGTGGCCGGCAACGTCTCATTAAGGACTCCAAAGGACAAAAAGTCCCTCGCGACGTACAGGGCTTTTTGTAAAAAGAGCCTTAATTAGGGCTCGTGCGGCTTGCCTACAACCCCTGTAACTTTTAATAAATGCGAGTGAACCACCCTGTATAAGTAGGATGGAAATTTGAGCCCAGAATGAGAAGGGTTCGTTGGTTGGTCGAGGTAAAAATGCCCGTAAAAAGTCAATTAACGACTTTTAGTTGCGAACTCAAATGTACAGATAGAAATTAAAATTATCCTTATTTTTTATTCGCGTCGCAAAATAAAAACTTATGAAAAAATTACCATATTATATTTATAAAGTTCAGTACCAATAATTTCCCACATATGATAAACACGCGGTGAACATGCGTACGCGCAACAAGTCCTCGTGGGAATGTATTAGCGATCTCTGATCACCGCCAACTGAATGAACACCGATCCGATCCCGTGATAGCACTCCTGCATATCGCAAAACCATCATAATCTGACCTTTACCACCCTTCGACGTAGAAAATTTGACATACGTTACCAGGACGACATGAGTATTGCAAAAGCTCAACGTACGCTGGACGAATTATTTTAATAAAGCAACGCGCCCACTTATCACCGTCATCTCTATGCCTGAAGCACAATGACGGATCATCCCATAATGCGGAATAAAAAAACGAGCATTGTCTATTTTTTGTTTTTTTTTTTCGTACTCCGGGTATTGTAACGTTGTTTAATTTTTATGGGCGCTCAAAGCAAATGATACGGTGTTATCTATCTGTGCGCATCTCGAGATTCGTATCTCACTACCGGAAAGTAAGGGAATAGTTTACAAAAGGTAATATATAATTAACGAAATTAAGCACCGAATTTTAAGACATACCTGTAAGTGTTGACTTGGGTGAGAATTTTTGAGTAAAGTCTTATTGGAAACTATAATATCCACTTATTTTAGAACGCATTTTAATTTGAACCTATAATTTGTCTCTATGTATCTTATGTGACAGATTTCGTAACTGCAGAAACAAAACATATTTTAACGAGTGTATGTAAATTTAGACTAAATATGAAAGATAAATGAAAACTAACAATATTTATGTTCCGAAATACCTAAAACAATCCTATCAAAAGAGACTGTTATTTTTGCATTTTGTCATTACTACGCCAAACTTGCCTTGCAATACTCAAACCATCAACCAAAGAATGGCTCGATGCGATCTGCGGATCTCAATGGATGTTATTTACATAGCAATAAGGAGATAGCGACGCCTTCGCATCGCCTTATCTCAGTTATTGCCTGTGTGCACGCGGCTTATGGTCGGGAACAGAATGAACTGGGGAGCTGGGACTTTTTAAATTGGGTTTTCTGATCCAAATCTGAATTTATGCATGTCTGCAACTACACTGGAAAATAAGTCAAAATAGTTGCTATTGTTCGAGTCAATTGAGTGTCTTTTATGTTAGTCAAATGAATGTCTTCTATATGAGTCAATTGAGTAACTTTAAAAGTCAACATTAGTCAACGAAAACCTAATATACCACAATAATAAATGTAAAACATTTGAGATCGAATTGGAAATTATAATTCGAATTCGCAGTCGCTACACAGGGTGGGGCAAAATATTAATAAAATCAAAATTTATGGAGTGTGACGTGGTGGGGTCGAGAGGCGACCGTATCGAACCGATTTGTATGGAAATCCAGCAAAATGTCTCATTCAACGGGTGTCAAGTTATATCACCGAGATGTTTGATGATATAATTTGGGACGGACGTAAAATGTTTATGTGTGTACGGGCCTTTATTGTTTTGTGTGGTGGACGGCCAGCTTTATAGCAACATTTGGCGGTATTTATGTATTTACAACCAGAGTCAGATATTTGTGATTTGCATTATGTCTTCTGGGAATTTAGCAGTTGAAATTAGTATTGATACGAAAGTATATTATTCAGTTTTTAGACATTTAAAACACAATCAAAAAGAATCGAGAAAGTTTATTGAAGTGGTGTCGAGATAAATTCAAATTTAAAGTTGAATAAAATCAAATCTCCTAATGAGAAAATACTTATAATTTTATTTTTATATTACTGAATGAAACTATTTTGTATAAAAGTTAAATTAGAACAGCGAGCTCTACTCATTCAATTACCTATCCAACCCTAGTTGTTAATTTATTAACTCTATGTGGGGTATAATTAGTGTTTCTTTTTTGGTCGATTCCAGTTGATAAATAAATAATCGTATGTCAGTAGCCAGTGTTATTCTGCTTTCATCGATTTGTTTTTATCCTACACGCTGTAAATCTGGCTCATCGATTTTTAATGCCAAATGGAATAAAAGTAGCAATCGGAAATTGTATCTTTGTGTTTGTTTTTTCACGAAATGCACCGATTTTTCTGTGTACTTAACTACTGTTTCAAATTGCACCTACATTAGGTATGTATGCATACGTTCTTTTTGTTAAATCTGTAGTAAAAAAATGAGAGGATATAAAAAAAAATACTTTTCATTAAAAATCTCATTTCTTGTATATTTTTGCAGCTCTCAAAGCAAACTCAAAGGCCATCCTGCATTTTTAAAGCTGCCAAACTTTTCCAAATTCGTACTGGCTGGAAATTTCAATAATCCGCGCGTATTCATTATCATTAGTTCGTATTTCGAACGGTCCATGAGCGGACGTTCGCAGCTGCATTCAGGATGCAAATGTGGAGGGTGTTGTGAACGCGCAGTTGGCTGCATTGTGTCCCCCCCGCGCCCGCCGCCGCGCCGCCCCCGCGCGTCCCGCGAGAGTTTGTTTTTCGGGGCAAATAGCTATAGGCTTGATAATGGCCTCGCGGGTCATGGTTTGGGGGGAATGTTGCTCGATTTGGTTGATTTGGTTTAGCAACATGTTTTTATATTAACATCAAAACGAATCTATGGAGAATTCAAGTATATTCCAAGCGATTGGGTAATTTTTTTTTGTAATAATACAAAAAATAATTTAGTATTTAATGATAATGTAAGATTGTTTTAATGTCTGCGATTACATTTCTGCTTAAGAGTATCGAAAGGTATTTTGCTTATTTTGATTTAAATATATTATTTTACATTGTGAATAGATTAGTCTCAATCTTACTTTTCTCTTTGCTCTCAAAAGTAGAGCAACCTCACCTCCGGAAAACTATACCAGAGTGGCGGACGAGTTTTGATTTTTGTAGTTTCGTATTATTTGCGTATTTATCCGCCCGCCGGCCGGCAGATACATTTATTTGCGCCAGTGTCTACCTCCCCACCCATTTGCCCCCCTAGTTCGATTGATCGCGATATCATTGCGATAATAGGTACAGCGCGATCGAAGCGTGGTTCCGTCACGCGGGAAAACGCCAAAAATATGGCTGCCAACCGCTCGCCAAAAGTGACACGTCAATATTTATTTAATTATGGAACAAGATCTGTGATTCATGTTTTTTAAAAGTTGTTTGTGACTTGGCAAGGCTTGTAAAGTAATTTTGCAACGTAAATATGTAACTATATTTATTTACATTTTCATTTTCATTTTCAGGTAGTGTGTACAGAACCTTATACTTCCGAATAAATCAGAACTTTTTCAACAGAAGAAGCCGCAGACAATACCCAATTTTTACAGACGTGTGAAATATCACACGCTGATGCCCTCAATCAATCATAGTAAAACATTTTCTGGGTAATTCGGTGGCTACAACAAACATTTACTAACAAAACATGCAAATGGCTCTAAACACAATAGACGCCTATGTAAATTAATGCCGGTCCTTTAAACGACGACACGGTTAAACTTATAAGGCAAACCTTTGCCTCACTACACAGTGACTAAAAAAAAAAGAACTGTCATGTGAAGCGCGCGCATACACGTTCGGTTATCAATTTAAAAGTCGGTATTATCCGCATAATGCTTTAGGGGCGAAATAAAACATTTCAATTTAGAGATCCGGTTACAACCCTTGGATTCAAATCTGCATTGTGGGTCTGCGGGACCCCTGTATGAGTAGTATTTGGGCGCAACTAAACACAGGGCTTAGATTTATATTGTGATAAGATTTTGTTTCATGCAACAGATGTTGATAAAAAGTTTTAATACACGATGGTACTTTCGTGGATTTACCCGAGCTACGAGTGTATATTACAAATTTAATTTTATGATTTATTCAAGACGTGAATTAGATTGAAAATAGTTAATCATCAGAAGTAAAGTAACTACGTAGTAGTTAATGAATTTGGTCAAAAACAATAGTATAAGCAAGTGTGGGGTCTGTTTAAGTTTTTGTATTCAACTACTAATTACATTAATTGCTTGTAAATGGACAACGATTAGGTATTAAAAATAAAAAAGGGATCCTCCACAAACCGCCGAGAAGCCATACTATTTTTCATCAAAATTATAAATCCATCTACTACCAATCAAACATAGCCTACTCTTTACAAAAAAATCATAGAAACTGTGTTCTTTACCTACTATGCCTTTAAAACCAGTAAATAATTGAACAAAATTGTTCAAAAGAAATGTATCTATTGCCGGGCACCTAATGCATGTGCCCCGTGTATTGGGCCCAAAACGCATTATAAGTGTACGGTTGGTTTACCCCGCGCCTCCCCGCGCGGTACACAAGAAAGGGGTAGTTAGCCACTATTGTCTACGCTGCCCCAATTGCACTTCTATAGGATATAGGCAGAAGGAGGCGAGTGACATTTTGGAATTGTGTTAGAATATTTTAGTTTAATACTATTTTGGTGCTACTTTTAACGTTCTACTAAAGCTATGAGCTTTAGGTAAATGGTTTATGTTACTTACGGGTAGCAAACGTTAAATATAATTTTTCCGCTAGGTGAATTAAGTATGTCCAATAAATATGTAATGCGATAAAAAACAACTGTCGAGGCTTTATAAACTTGAATTAAAATTAACAGACATTTACTAATGACTAGAGGAAGGAAGTATTTAGAAGATGGATTTATGTAATTGTTTGTAATCGAATAAATTAAATTATTTACCATTTATCAACAAAATTCCAGGAAAGTCTCTTTTATATTGGTTATGTGTTTAATCTTGGTTATATAGATATGATTTTGCTTCTATCATACATTTTTATTTAACTTAAACTGTCTACTTCGGTTCCTAATACAATAATAATGAACTCCAAGTATTACAACTATACTTGGTGGTTATCATAATTTACAGTTGCCTGCTAATTAGCAATATAACAAACCTTACGGACTATATTATATAGGTAATTCAATTTAAATATATATATTGAAACCCGTGCATATTTCTGTCTGTTCGTCGTTCCCGCAGCCCCACAGAGAAGCAACACGGAACACTTAGCACTGTTGACACTACACTTTGATCTGCAATTGTCGTGTCAACTGTACCGATATTTGATCGTAATGGGCGCGTCTTATAAGGAAAAATACTAAATTGAAATTCATTAATATTTACAGAAAATAAGAAAACCGAAAAGAGAAAAAAAAGAATGCAGTGGATTACGGTCCAGTCATTATTACTCTGCGATGGAAATCATAAACTTACCTACCATTATGGCGTATGGATAGGCTGTAAGTATGAATTTAAACCAATTAACTAAACTTTGGTTTTATGTACTATAAGTTTATTTTTCCCAAAGGGCAGAAACGGGAATTATGAACTAATAATTACCTTTTCTTCTTAATGCATTAAAATTACGTACATTGTAGCCCCCCCGATCGCCACCTGAAGTTGTAATACACTTAGTACTAAAGGTAGATATTAATTAAAACTAAATACTATAAATCAAAAAATATTCTAGTTACAAAACCCACAATAGTAAAGTATGGAATGTTAGACAATGCCCCTTTAGTATTTGTAAAAATCTGTCACCAAAACTTTTTTCATTTTGATTTACATTTCATAATCCCGTAGATATAAATAACCCCGTTAATATAATTACAACAGGGTACGTTCACAAAAAAGCATAAACTAAATTATGTCAAACAGTAGCGAGTGTAATGAATGGGCCGTAGTCATACTGGATTGCAAATTTAGTTTCGAAGGGGACTGTGGCAAGTTCGGTGTGCCTCCATGGCCAGACGCTTACCGCACACCGCCGTGTATGGAACCCCTCTTTTATTTAATGCCAAATAATCACATATTATTAACCCCTACAACCCATTTGCAACTCTAACGCAAGAACATAAAGTCGAAAACCGCTCGGTGAAGCGTCGAAGCTTACGACGTTCGGTGATTGAGGCATGGAGCATATCGGTATAACGTGTTCTTTGTCGCTTCGGTCGCGTCCCTCTCACACAATGGCATACTTATTAGGGATTAAGTCCAGATATTAGTTGGGGAAGTTGGCATTGTTTGGATTTTAATAGAATTCTGCTCCCCGGGCGGTTGGGTACACAGAACAGTGCAGGACAAACGGCGGAGTGACGCATGTGTTCGTAATTGCTACTTGTTGAATTAACTTAGGGATTTCGCAGCTAATTTTCTGTGTTTCAATAGTACAAATAGCATTGAAAACTAAGACAAAGCATGGGAATTTATATTAGAACAAATATTTTTTAGACTGAGCCAAAGTAGTTATACTTACCTATAAAACTTACTTGTTAAAACTATGGCCTTTCAAACGGCATCTGCCGACTAAATAACCGTATTTTGACCTTAAAATTCTAATGCTTTCAGACCGATCAATCAATACCGCCGATTCTGTCGAGATCAAAATAGTTCCTCGTGTATTTATTTATGTCGTCGAAAGAAGGGTCTTTCAGATCCATGAGAGAGTTTGGCTAACGACGCATGTTCATAGTTGGATGCACACCGCATTGGGATGATGCATCAGGGATGTTAACCCTGCAGAGGCAGGGTCGATCGATGCCCCTCGATACAGCAGCCCTTATTGAAAATTATAACAATGGCACACCACGCGCCCTCTTAACACTCACTGATTTTGGAAAAGTAATGTGGATGTGCGAAACTATGATTTATGTTGTGCACTATGGTTGTTGAAACAGAAATATTTTCTCATTGTCCTTTTTTTCCGTAAGCATAGGCTTAAGTGAGTACTTATGTAAAAATCTTCAACTTTAAGAAAAAATGTCTAGTACCTGAAATTAACATTTTGTAAACACTGTCCAAACTGAAATACAAATTCCAAAAAACAATAAATAAGTATCTATACCTATATAGTACCTAGATAGTAATTTGTATGACGTCACATCCACACTAGTTTATAGGGTTGTGTTAATATATCGGTCGAATCAGCCTCGGAGGGCGTGAGGGCTGCCCGGATTATAATGAGGCTCACCCCCACTAAGCATTTTCGACATGCGTTGGCGTCACCCACCAAACATTCGCAGTTGGGGTCAAATGCAACTTGTCTGTAGCTACCAGGGGTTAACTGTTGATGTGCACGTTTATATCTCTTTTTTTGGAGGAATTAGGTTGGTTTATGAGTAAAATTTGAAGTTTTGACTACAATTGAGTACTAATGATTTGTATTTATTTTATTTTATTTGGAAAACAAACGGCTTAACTATTAAGATAACAACCATATAAAATATATTAAAAAAGAACAGTAAGCGTTTTGTTTTTTAGATAGATATGTTTTAATCGACCCTTAAATTACAACCTCCACTTATCAATACAGACATAGAAAATAATAACAACAAATAGTTATTTGTAACATCGTGTCTTTTTGTAAAAAAAAAGAACCCAAAATAAGCGTGTAGGTATACCGAACTTTAGATGAATCGGGAACCGGGAAGTGGACAATATTTGACTTACATTACAAGGTTCCACCCTGAAAAACATATTGCGAAACTTTTAAATAATAACGTTAACTAATGATAAACACTTTGCAAGGATACAATTTAGGACAAAATGGGAATCAAAAATCGTAAAATTCGTAATATTCCGGGTGTAAAAGGACCACTTTCGAAGCCTGAAACCATTTATTTTTGGTTCTTCATAGTTACAAAAAGCGCTAACAGTATACTCAGAAAACTCAATATAAAAAAGTTATTAAGGATTGAAAAGTGATATTTGCCGCTTGAGGTCATCGCTCACAGATCCGCTAATGGTTCAGGAGCGAGGTTTTACTTTGCAAATAAAACTAAAACACTATTTAATTTGAAATAATCCGGAAATTTGATAGTTTAAATGCAATTTGGCATATTAAGAAAAAAAACATGAAATATTATTTATTTGATTTCAGAGCGTAGCGAGCAGCTTTTGTTTTCGGAAGCAGTCTTTTTACACCCTCTTTAATCTAATGGTTTAACAGGATTAAGCAAATATTCATACTAACTGAAGCCATTGACGATATCGCATTTTACTATTAAAAGTATTGTTAAAGTTTAAACCAAGTGCCTACATTTCTTAAAACAATTGAAAGAAGCCAATTACCGAATTCTTGTCACCGGCACGCGTCCGCATTTTTTACCGATTCCCTGGCCTTCGTAGAAAACAAGCAATCAATATTATTAAAACAGTGGAACTAATTAAATAAAAAAACCCTATTATTTTGTCGCGTGGGCGTTGTAAATATGCCTTAGTAACCTATACAAACTGCATCGTTCATACTGAGAATGTTCACTGAAGAACTGGCTGTGACAAATCGCTTTTTTTTTCTTATTTTGTGTCCGTCTTTTGTTTCATTGTCTGGAAGTCAAACGTATTGTGTCGCCCGTTGTGGTCATTGTAGGCGATTTCATGCTACCACGGGAACCTGAAGGCTGTAAAGGTTGTTGTCGTTGCATAGAATTGGGCCGTTTATTAGGAGCGGTGAAACCTGTCTGCAAGATTGAGGTGTTCAAATAATTTGTTAACAATGAGATTTGAAGACATGGCTTCGCTAATTGAACAGACTCAGCTGGTGTCCAGTGAGTCATAATCTATGAAATGTTTGACAGAATAGTTGTTTCAAGTTTCATATGTCAACTTAACTTATTGCGCCTTCGAAGTAATGTTAAAATTTTGGTTTTACACAAAACAATTAAGAAAATATAGGCAAAGCTTAATGCTTCAGGATAAATATAGGTAAGCCACATAATCTCGGGGCGTTGATATTGTCAATGGATTTACTATGAAATTAAAGAAAAGTACATAAAAATGAATCATATCGAAAAATAAGCAAAAAATAAATATTAAAGGCAATCGACCGTACTCGACTGATATTTTATTAAACTTTTAGAAGGACTCATAGAACGCCAAATTAAAGGCTTACGAGTTTACAGCTTCTTTAATGAAATTCTAACGTTGGCCGTATGTTTTAGTTTATTTGATTGGGCTTTTAAGGTATTTTAACTTAACTTTGTATCCAAATATAGAGCTACGCGCAAAAATGGTTTATGAGAAACATTTTCATTAGCGTTACTGCGACAACGAAAATTCTTAGGTTTATTTAGGAAATTAGTTTAAAGTAAATAACATAAGAATATATAAAAAATATAAAATTATTAACGAAACAAAAAATTTAAATATATTTCCATCACAATTTTATATTAACTACATTCCTAAATAACGTTTAAAAATGCCGAAACAAAACCCGAACTTGGTATAAATATCCAACACAAATTACCAACAATGTTAATGGCCATTTGAACAATGGTTGGAAATGGGTCAATTTTTTCAACTACCCTCGAGTCTGTTGCCAATTTTACGAACAACGAAAACAAACAATGGTCAGTAAGACCGGTGGCTGAACAGAAACAATATTATTTATGGCAACAGAAGCTATTTCTCGTTATTAAAAAAAAAGTTTACTAAGAATTTAAGAAAATAGCTACTCTCAGTGCTATTCGTATAATCAAGTTTGGTAGCGGAGAGTAGGTATTTTATTGATGCATAAAGTTATACAAACTTTTGGGAATAAAATTCTTGGCAATAAAAATAACTTAAGCTCAAGAGAAGCAGGCGTAGATATAACGTGAAAATGAAATATTGCTTGCGTTTTGTATTCCACTTAAAACAACAACTAAAACAAAGTCCTCCACAGTTTAGAACATTCTGTAACAGTACTTTCCCAATCAAAACATAACGGGACCTTTCTCCGTAAACCTTAAACCAGATCACCCCGTGACGTCAAACTACAAGAAACATCCGAAAACAAAGCAAAGTTCCGTTGTTCCCAAATTACACCAATTGTATCATAACATAACGGTCCAGCAGTCCTTTCTTCTTTCACTTATTACTCCAGACACAAAAGTCCTAGCTAACTGTACATGAAAACAGCCGCCTACGTCACGCATTGCATACCTTCATCCCAAACATAACGGGCCGCGATTGAACCATTTTCGAGCAACCCTTTCTTGAATATCTAATTACATAAGAACCCGTAATGTTACACAAAGAGTTACTTGGCCTTGAGATCGAGAAAGTACAAACAAAGGACTTTCTCTGTAAAAGGGTGGACTATAGTGTCCACTTCCTTGTCGGGTGGAACGAATTGTACCGCTATCCGAATGTAACGGAGAGTTTTGTGAGAGACATTTTAATTATTATTGTAAACATTGCTTTGCGGGCATCGATACCTATTGTATGTATTAAAAACTTAAGCTTTTGCCTTCAAATCTTTAGTTCCCTTTGAATGCTGGTTTCTCCAATATCAAAAGCCGTTTAATAAAACAAAAAAGCTAAAAATGTTAGGTATATCACCGGTTTTCTTGTTACATTTAACAAACAAATATGACAAGAAAACCAGTGCTTATTCTCTTAATTCACTGGTGCTCATAGCTTTAATCGCTCCTGTTATATCTAGATAATTTCAAGTAGGAAGTAATATATCAATGACGTCATATTAAGGCGATTACCAACATGCGGCGAGCTAAGTCAGTCTTCTCCCAGCTTAGCCTCTGTCCACATGTTTGTCCGTCGACTTGACGACATTACTGCTAAGGTGGCGCTCGGGTAAGATTGCACAAATGTTGACAGATGCCGACTTAGGTTATTGACGCAGCTGCTACTTGGATAGGTATAATCAGGACTATATATAGATGTATGGAGAAGGATAATCAAAGAAAGCAAGTATGATGACGATGAATCTTGATGATCAATGGTAAGACTTTTAGGTGCAAATCCTAGCAGTCTAAGTAGTAAATGCAAGTGACAACATTTAAAAGTGAATCTCTGGTCAAACACGCGTTCATGTTATATTATTACGCGCAATTATTAAAGGCTTTTTCAATGACAAGAGTATCATCTTATTACGTGCAAAACAAAACCTAACCTCGTTACAAAAGCTCAAGATGTATCTAGAACTCAAGAACATGCTTGCATCATGTGTCTGATATCTGCACTTATCAATAAAACTCCTTCACTCAATTAATTCGCTTCAAAATAAAATGCAATAACGTCACAACAAAACAAATAAAATCGATACACCAACATCACAGGATTAGGCGTAACGTACAATACAGATCCAAACAGTCTTGTTCGACTAATCTCTTGAGGAAGACAAAACGGCGACTAATCTCACCATCTTAAACTGCCCTTACGTAAGACTCAGCTATTTGAAGATCGAATTAGGACAGATTATAGGGCCCTTTTACATCGTGTTTATGTTAATCTTGTTTGCTTTTGATGCAATGTTTTATATTTTTGACAGTTATTGTGTAGACTTGTATAATATAGTTATGTTGAACTTGTAAAGGGTTTTCTAAGTTTAAGAGTTTTTATGCGAGTTTCATGGTTAAAGAAAACTATGTTTGAACGGTTTAAAGGGTGATGATATAAATGTGTGTGCTATGACGGCGTCGCGTGTCAATATTTTATTACATTAGGCGGGAAAAAGGAAAACAGCTTTATACTAAAACACAGTATTTTTCAAATTTCTTGCTATAAAAATGAAATTGTGAATCGAGTGAACGTAACTAATTTTTAACGAATAATTACACATTTATTTAATTTTGTAGTAATTTTCATAGTTTCGTTAATAATTGTTCAAAATGTGGTATTAAGTAAAATAACTATATCTATTTCGATGTAGTTATTTATCGAATAATAAAAAAACGAGAATCCTAGTCTGCTAACGAATGTCAGTTCACGACCACACATAAAAAATAAAATAACGCATGACTGCCCATACACCAGTTAGTATAAAATAGAATTAAATAAAACCGAGAATATATATGAAAAAATATATTTTTCTCAATTCATTTTGCTCTAGTTCCGGGAATATTTTATTTGAAAATTGGACGCAATCAGATTTTTAATATCTGTGTGGACATTTTTGTATTCAGTGACATAGATTTTCTAATCCCCTTTATTTTAAACGTATATTTTTTATTCTTAAACTAAAATATCCAAAAAGGTTTATATAGTAAGGAGATCTCATTTGTATTCGGATGTTTTACCTGTCAGCGAAATTGAATAATGTAGCGAGCGACGGAAAGTTATTATAAACTCCGAGCAGCCACTTTAAGTGTGAGGTGAACAAAGTGGTTTGTTTCCATCACCCTTTCTCAAATATATATAAAAAAGCGTATATATTAAATTTATATGAGTACGAAGGTCTACGGTTTGCTACGGTTTAGCTACGCGTGCTACAACTTCTGTAGGAACTTGAAAAAATATTTAAAATAACATTTGTGCAAACCTGTGTTTTCATTACTATGAATCGTTTATAGTAATTCTGGATGAAATATTAATTATCATTGTCTCATTGAAGCACATTAAATTATTTTTGAATAAAGTAGTCCCTACACAGGCACTTATACAAACTCTCGTGTTTTAATGTGAGTTTAATTTTTAAAATAATTTGACTATTCAGTAAATTTTGATTACTGATATTATGGATTTAATATTTGTTTCACTTTTGATATATAGTACAATAATTCTTACTTCTTGTAAAATGTTACGGTTTGATATAAAAAAATATATCATAGACATTATTTTTGTTAATTTAAAGAGCATCGCTCAAGGCGAAATCTGTTCGTCGAAGCAAAATTGTATGGTGGCGACAAACATCCAAGTGCGCGGCATGAGCGTAAATTTGTGTTTAATCGTTGTAACTTGATGATTTATGTCAATGTTTAAAAAAACCAAGCCCACACATTTATTACTTATTTAATGAATAATAAAAGAACACAAAAAACATTTAATGTTAGATAACAGTGAATAGGTACAGGTTTTCAGCCTAAAAACTTGACTAGAAACGCAAAATAAGAGCTTACTTTGCGTATGTTTTTCTATTGAAGAAATTTAGTAAAATCGTGTTTTTGTTCCCAAGGGATAATAGCAAATACCCTTAAGTATAGCTGTACAAAAACTTGTTTTAAGTAGATTAGATTCAAAAAGAAAATCGTCTGTGAATAAATTTATAATGATATGAGTATAAACATAATGTCGTAATCTTGGGCAATGGACACGCACACCACATATAAAAGTGACATTCGCGCGAACAAAGTCGACACCTCCGTCTGTGGTGTGAAGTTGGCCGCATACACAAATGTGTGCACACGTGTTTATAAATATATAAACAACAATGTGTATTACGCTTTTTATTTATGTGTAGATTTTGGTTAAAATGGTATGGATTAAGAATAAGATATTGTTTTAGGTTTTAATGTTAAAATGATTTTCATGAAAAGCAAAAGCGTTAAAAAACACATTCAGACCTTTCTTACTATTGCAAATAAATTCTAATGATTAATTTAATTATTTGGAAGAGTATTAAAGCATAAACTGTCATTTTTGCTTAATGTGAATTTTGTCAGTTAAAAATAAACTGAAATATTGAGTTTATATGAGTTTATATAAAAAAAAGCAACCGTTAAACCTATATTTAGCAAAACTAATGTATTCTCGAAAAATAAATTTCGCCGTTTTTTACAAATCGCGAAATGTCTTTCAACACTGCGACGAGTATTGTTTTATTACTTTTTACGACTTTCTACCTTTTTGCTCTATTAAGGGTGCAAAATATTTACATACAACGGTTATTATAGAAAGGTACCGTTAACGTAAAAAACTCAAACGTAATTATTTTCGGGCTCCAGTTTTTAAGAATGTAGAGCAATGACTTTACTGCCGACCTTCCTAAACAAATAAAGACATTTTAATTATATTGTAAAGAACATGAATAATTTAGAGTAATAGTTTAAGTCAAAACGGGACTTTTTGTTTGCGAATACTTCAGTCGGCGTCTTTGACGTTTTTTAACTTCTAAAGCTAAGACGAGAATATCAACCTCAGCACACAGTTTAATTTGAAAATGGGTCTCCCCACATTGGGGCATATTAGCCGGCTGTTCGTTACGAGACCCAAGAAAATCCGCAGACATTAACCCCTACAGCAGCAGCTCCGAAACCCGAACCTTCATACCACCGTAAATCATAACAAACATCTTAACCCTTCGGCCGACGGGCGCCCAAGTGTGCCCAAGTGCTGTTAATTGACGACCAGTTGGGGAAATTGGGCCGCTGTACTTACTTCCGTGAGTTAATGACTAGCCGCCCAGTGGATGGACGACGAAACCCATTTAGGCGTGAGCAATTTGCGTGTGCATCGAGGGTTAAGGGGATTTCGTATGACTGAGTTTAGATGCGTGGTAAAGTCTGGAATTCGAAATCTAAAATTTCAAATTTCGATCAATAAACTTCGAAGCAAGAAGGTTTAATTCGTTGTCGTATACTCTGTGCTATATCCAGGTAAAGGCCGCAGTAAACAGTAGCTTTCTTCTTGGTTATAAGAATATTTTTACAACTCCCGTCCGAGATACAGGCCGCAAAGAATATTTTTATGATTTTTTATTGCGGTGTCCTTTAATGTTGCCGACAGAGTTACTTCATTTGTTACTTTCTTTTCGGCTAATTTTAATGTTTATTGCCGAAATTGGGGCTCATTGTTTATGTTTACAATAAAACAAATGTGGAAGTTGGTAAGTTGAAAGATTAAACTAGTATTATATTGTCGTTGTCTTTGCGTATCGGCTAACATACTTTTAAGTTCTATCAAATAATGGTTGCATATGTTTAAAAATGATGGCAACAACTGTTTCATTAAAGTATCTACCACAAAATGATTACTTTTGATTAAAATTACTTTTCTTATTCGTATCTAGAAATATAATTATGCTAAAAAAATAATATCTATACATATAATAAAGCTGAAGAGGATGGAAAGTCTGTACATAAAAGATATTCGAAAAAAAATTATTGGGGATACTTAAAATTGATAACAGAACACGTTCCAATAGTTTTTGGAATTTTTGTCTGTTTATCTGTTTGTCTGTTTATCTGTTTATTTGGCTGAGCATCACGCGAAAACGGCTGGACGGATTTTGATGAAACTTTTACTATTATGTAGAGACAATTATGGACCAGGTTATAGGGTAAAAAAAATAACCCCTAAAAGGGGGGGGGGGTTGGCAAAAACTTGAAATGTCTATCTCTGTAAAGTGATAGATATATGCTGAGGCGTGACCTATTCATTGTTGTGTTGCATTGCACACTGAAATGTAATTACTTACATACTCTGTTTTTTTCTCCCTATCTACTTTTGATATAATTATTATTACGTAAGTACCACAGACCAAAGAAAAACCACGCGCGCCAGCTGCGCCGCACTTGACAGCTCTGTAGTAAGTACCTATTGTATTTTAGTGTGTAAGGTGCCACAATTACTTGAATAGACTTATTTTCTTCTTCTAAGTTGGCGAAACGAAGTTCGCGGGCACCAGCTAGTAATATAATAAAACCTAAAAAATGATATTTTAAAAGTACGAACCCAATATAATAATTTTAAATTACCTTTCAAATACACATCAATCAGAGCCTCCGACATTATTTATTCGTCTCATCAAGTAGCTCGAAGTGATTCTGCAGATTTTTCCAAATTCCCTTGATTTTCTAAGGAGAGAAATAAATATTAATAATAAAGGAGGGTTTGCCTTCCGAATTACGAGGACACCCTGTACTTGTCTATCTACAGGGTGTTGTCGACTCCTAATTTGGAGTAATTTACATAGATTATGCCGCTCCGTTGAGTGCCAATCTTTTTAAGTGGCCTCCTCCACTCATTTCTATGTTTCTGTCGCGGCATCGTAACGAATTTATTATTTTTCTACTGAATTGGCTCGTGCTCGCGTCGGCGACTTCAGATTTCTTGGAAAATATTTTTAAAACGCTTTTGATGATTATTCTGTCATATTTTTACATTTTCAACTTCTCTATGCTTACCCAAGTATACTCCTCAAAGCAATTGTGAAACAGTCTAGCCAACACGACTCGCTTGCATAAAACCTTTTTACGCGTTCAAGTGTGTATTAAAACAAAAAACCGTCGCTGCAACATCAGTCTCCCATTACGTGTGACGTATACAGTATATCTGTCAGATCTGACAGCTGGCTGTCAACATCGGCCGCAGCTCATCCCAACGGCAAACACTCTAATCCCTGGTCGCCCCCCAACCAACATCATTCCGTGTTATTTTCCGATATTACCCCTTTTTATGTGGGTACAGGGGTTTTTCGGGCACAGACACGTAAATCAAATTTATAGCCTTTTTATACAGATATTAAAATTTTATCAACGTGATTTTTTTCCTACGACGCTGTCCGACCCTTGTTGAGGCTTTATGGGGTGTGTGGCGTTCTGTTTTTAATTTAGATTAGGTTGACCGTTGGCTTTTAACCGAAGGTCAAAGAAAATCTAATCAATCCACGTTTTAAGCTGTATACGGCTCGAAAGTTACGAAATTGGATGAAATATTGAATTAACTAACGTCCATCAATGTATTATGTACTGCTTTATTTTTATCTACGTTAAAAGAACCAAAAAAAGGTTTAAACCACTCCAACCAACGCGCTCCAAAAACGAAATCCGTTTTATTCCTATCCAAATAAACAAGTATTTTAAATTTCTAACACATCTAACCAAATCTGTCCAAAAATGCCAGGCGATTGAATACCGTTGGATGCGGAGGGCTAGAGCGATACCATTTAGAATTTTAGGGTTCTGTAGGTACCATAAGAGGAAAGAAGCAACAACGAAAGTATTCTTTGGTTGTCCGTCTTATTTGTATTTTCACTTCGACCGGTGGAACTAAGAAGGCATTTAAAAAACCAATTAATTTATAAAACTCACGTCTTCTACAGTATAAAAATCACGCCTGTGAGTCATTGCATCAATTCATTGATTGCTTTAATAAAGTAAAGTACTTTGCAAATATAAAGAATCAAACTAATTCGTGAAAGCAGGTGCTCTTAAGAATCTTATGGTAAAACTATTGATTTATCTTCACAAAAATCAAATCAGTACGGAACCCTCAGGGCGCTCGTCCGAATCGCGCTTTCCCCGTTTTTTCCGAGTATTTCAGTTTCAGCGATCAGTGTTGGTTTCCCGGGGCGACACACGGCGTGCTCTTCCGCAGTATCGTTGGAACCTGCAATAAAATCATACTGCTCTCTGTATGGCCTGCTGCTGTCGCCCTAAGGCGCTATCGGGTTTCCATCTCATCTGTGACGCTGTAAAAATGTTACCTACACGTGAAAGCTTTGGCGGTAGTAAAGTTTAGTGCTTTCTAAAAAGCTTGAATTTGATTTTATGTCACAAAAGAACTATTGTATGGATTTTGTAATAATAACCTTAAAAGATTTTGGTTGTAAACCTCAAGTGACCATTTTGAAATTGTGTGTGTAAATAGGATTTCGTCCAGTGGAAGGCGATTGACAGTGACAAATAGTGACAATAAATACTTATATTAATGGAAGGAAACTCCAATGAATTGAATAAGCTTAATCAAAACATACTTTCTAATTCTAATTAATAATAATACATAAGTAGGTTTATATAGAAAAATACTATTCCATTTTCCATCAAATACGAAGTGCATTGTTAAATATTATAATGTCACCAATAATATAAATACGAAAATTAGTATGTGTGTATGTGTGTTTGGTACTCCATCTCGTAAGAAACTACAGATCTGATTTGAGTGATACTTGGTATTTAGATAGACTATAACTTAAAATAGCACATGAGTCACTTTTTTCTACGGTAAAGTACCTTACTCTCACAACGAAATTTATTTAGCAGCGGGTAGAACCGTAGGGCGAAAAGCTAGTTCATTACCAAAATATCCCATTTTCATCGCCCTTTGTTGTAATAGCCCTATTCTCTCACTATGTCTTAACTAAGTAGAACTCTACTTATGAAAGTTGTTCAAGCTTATTTTTTATAACATTTAGTTACTTTCTAATTTTGCGTTACAACTTCCAAATATCACTTGAAATTAAACTCGTTTTAACGGGTTTTAGGCGTTTATTATTTATTTTTTGATTTTCCGACGTTTCGACATTTTTTCAAATGCCGTGGTCAAAAAATCCATACAAAGATCCAGCATCGTCATCCATATCCATAGATAAAGCCATCAGAACTGCAACATATCTGGTTCGCAAACGTATGTTGACTGATTCACGACGCGTCGATTCGGCGTGTGTTTGCAGGTGGCATGGCGCGCGAGCCCCAATCACCTAACCGGATCAGGAGCGAAGTTACGTTTCTACTTGGATGTAGAAATAACTAGATGATGTAGTGGTCGGAATTAGGTAGGTATGCTTGTATAGATAAGTGGTGATTATAGATAACACAATGATCTAAAAAGGCGAGATGTAATAATTGACGATACAAGAATAAACACGAGATAATTACGATACGGGTTATGGGGCAGTTATTTTTTTCGAACCATAGGTTTTTACTCGTAATATTACTGTTTGAAACCAAAAAAAATATGGTTGTTCTGCAAAATAAATAAATTTCGAAAATTGCCAAATATTAAAGTTCTTGCGTAATCATTATGACAGAAAAGGGGTGGTATAAATCAGAGATTGAGTAATTTTTCATAATCATCTTTTATTATCATGTATTCCTAATTTGTTTGGTTACATCATAATCCTTCAATAAATATAATTTACATTCTTATTTACAATAATTTTTTGGCTCTTAATCTTTAACTATCAGTCATTATTTATTTTTCTACAATTAATTTAAAACTTTAGCCACTACATAATGATCAGATCAATAACTATACAGAAGTAATATCTATTGAAGTTTGAACACGTTAGGTAACTAATATTTACAGTACTGTGCAACTATTTACAATCCTAAAACGCTAACAATAAATATTATCTCTGTAGAAACAATTTCAATATTTTCTATAACTATGTTTATGTACAAGCTCATTGGTTTATCACATTTAACAACTCCGCTCACATGAAAGCAGACATCGAACTAACTCGCTATATAACTTCAATATAGCTACAACTATAATCTAATATGGCCGCCAAACTGATTTGTGCGTGGAAAGCGCTCCATTGGATATTTTAGTTGACGTAGGGCTGGTGGATAGCAAGCGCGTACTTCTAGATGAAGGCGCTTTTAGCTCGGTTTTGATTCGCGGACGATCAGCCACAGTAGAATCGGCAGCTTGTACTCTTTTCATCTCCTGTAGCTCAAGACTGGCTGGTTTCGTCGGGTGGAAAGCGGACTTAACCACTTCAATGTGCTCCTCGTCAGATTCGTCAGAGATGGTCGCATCGTGGTTCGAGTTGACTTCCGACTTGGAATCAGCCTTCGGACTTCCATTGACGATGCTTTGCGGGCTACCGCTCTGTCTGCTGCTTGTTGGTGACAGACGGGCACTTGAGGTGTCGAGAGAAGACACGTTGCTTTGTAGGTGCCTTAAAGCATCGTAAGGACTGAAGCCATTCTTCATTGATAGCTCAGCTGGTAGCGACTTGAGGGTCAAGTCAGAAGGATGCGGCGCGAAGGGCAGGATTCCATTCGGAGGTAAAAATGCTCCAGGCGGAGGCAGAAGCCCTCCTGTAGGCAGGTTCCCCATTGCTCCTGGGAATGGAAACAGTTCCACCCCTGGTAGTGGCACCGGAGGTGTTGGTAAAGGCGCAGCTCCACCTGTTAACAAAGAGAAAAGCCTTATTAATATTTTAGTCGGACTTGCATTATGCCCTTTGGCTGAGCTACTTTATCTGATTTCGAACAGGACGTGATATGAGCTACGAGTCCCCGGGGATGGCCTTGGGCACTTCGTCGATTCTCGAACGGGGGTGCATAATCGTACTAAGGATAATGTACAATCTGTAGGCGTTTAAAGGCGGCTTCATAGAAAGGGATGTTTTTTTAGGAGGGTGAGGGTGCAATATTTATCCGAGTAGGTTGTAGTTTGCGCTGCAGAAACGACATGCAAGTCGTCGGTGTCGTAGGTCGCATTAGGTATGCGGGACACACGCGCGGGACGTGGCCGCTCCACAAAGCAGCATCGAGATAACCCGACGACGCTATCACATTCGGACAAAGAGCTCGAAACGTGAAATTTTCATTAGCCGTGTTCAAAAAGTTCTTGTACCGAGCTTTGATTCTCGATAACGTGTAAGAGAAGGAACATAAAAAGGACACGATGGAGGCGCAGATTGGGCCACAAAGAGCTCGGAGGTGGTGCCGAGGTTTTCTTTTGTATTTTTTCTGTTTGCAGCAGTGGCAGTGCGCAGACCACTTTAAATGGCAGCGGGGGTGTTGGGGGGTAACTAGGGGGTAATTTGGTAGGTGGGAGCCAATATCGGCGCCGCGTCTGATTGAGGTGATCCCTGTTGAATTTGATTCTGCTTGTGTCGTTATTTTTAATTAGCGTTCGGTTAATTTAATTTAGCTTTACCACCCCGAGCTTGCAAATCGCCTCGAATCCAAAGTTTTAGGTGAAAAATGATAAAATTCGAAACAAGCTGTCATTTGTTTTGTGTATTCATTTCGAAAGTCTGCCGGCGAGGTGCATTACGTTTAATAAAAGTCGGGTAGGTGTTTGAGTGCCTGCTCCTCGCGTTGCACATAGAAACTGAAAACAAAAAGGGTTCGTTGGCGCGGTCGCCTACATTGGAATAAAATTGACTCCACACTCTCTCAAACGTGAAGGCGTAGCTTTTTTAACCGTTTTAGTTCCGACACCCTCCACCCTGGACTTCAGCGGGTGGTTGCTTCGGTCTGCTAGACCGTTGTTTTGCAGCGCTCAAGAGCAATCTCCTTTATTTTTACCCGCTTTGGCTTGTACTGGCTCGGCCTTGGGGAGGTGCTCGCAACATGTTTTCGAATGCTTGTTTGTTGAATAGGGAATTTTTAAATTAACAAATGCCGAATAATCCGTTGATTGGAAGTTTAAGAGTGAGCGGAGCTTGTTTTTGGGTTTCGTTTTTTGAATCATAGTTGTACTTGGTATTTTCTGGGAAGTGGGAAGTATAATTTACCTTTAACTAAAGCTGCAGCTGGATCTCGTAGTTGTGGTGGTCTAAAGTAGTCCGCCCACGCATAGTTTAGGTAAGCGGCATCTAACCAACCAGGGTTCAGTAAGAAAGGGCTAAACGCCCCTGGGTGACCATACCCGTAATCTGTAACAAAAGAGAGTGACAATTAGTACTTGTCCGAAATCCTCAAGATTGTTTGTTTGTGTGTGTACCTATGTGTTGTTTTGTTAAGGCGAGGTCAGGCGGCCCTCTTCGACAAAGGCGGACTATAAAGGCGGCGACACACGACCCGCCTGATTGTTTACCAGTCGACACAACAACGTAATGTATACAATACGCTATTTTACTACTGCAGTACGCCGGCTCCTCTGTGCCATATGTTTTTACGACCCACTACCGTCACGTTGCCTCTAAGCAAGCGATTTTTATTTGTTTAATCGATACAGCTACTAAGACTCACAAGAACGTATTTTTGGTTTTATAGCGTTTTTAATTCGGTCCCAAGTCAATCGATATTGATCAGGTATATCGAGATTTTATTACGGGATAAACGTTAACGATCACTTTGTCTACTTTAAAGATTTCGTAAACACAACATCTAAGAGTTCGTTAATTGTTCAGCAGTTCTGTTTTCGCGTCGTTAAATTTGCGCCTTTTTACTAAGTACAGTAAACGTTGACTTTTTATTGCGAGTTTAAAAGGGTATGATCGTCGATTAGGTGCTTTGTTCGTGTAAACAGGAACCGTTTGGTGAGATTAGCGTGTTGCGAGCGAGCGTTGCCTAAATCGCGGGCATTTTAAATTAAGAACGTGATGGATGGCCCGACGCGCTGTCACGGGGCAATCCGAGCGCGCGGGCACATCGTCAACTGTAATAACTTAAATGTGGAACTCGGAAACTGCCTCCCTACTCGTTAATGCCCGTATTCAATTTAATTCACTCTACGCCTAACCCTTCCAGAGCACTCCAACATTAACATATCACCAACGTTACCCATTGTCTCTAATTCGAAGTTGACATTAAGAATTACAACCTCTTTGTCTTATAAAAGCATCACCGCCGAAAATAAACGATAAACGACTTACAATCAAAACTCGACGCGACCAATTTGGTACCACGACGATCATAAACAAATGAATAATACGACATAAGTGTCAAAACAGGCGTTAAATAACTGAAGTGAGATGCGAGCGGGCTGTCAGTCGTAAATTAATGGGGATGTGACTAGCGAACGTCAGATATAAACGTTATTGCTTATAACTCGTGGTACGAACAGAGGCGAGGAACTAATACCGCATTTTTATGCGTGTGATTGCGTTTTATTGTTATTCAGAGAAGGCTGGAAATACACACAATCTCAAGATATCTCGGGTATGTCTGTAGCAAACGAATGCAGCAGACAGAATTTAAATTCATAAGTTTTACGTTTATTGTATTTGAGAAATTTTATTGAAGTAGTTTACATGATCGAACCATTCATTATATTGATAATGAATGGTTTGTGTTTTAGTGGAAATATAACATTCAAATAGTTAAATTTAATCAAGCCACATAGGTAGGTAATATTGGCATTGGTACCAGGCTAACATTAACGTAGAGTAGTGAAACGGGAAGCGAGCGGGTTAGATCAAAGTTCATTTTATGGCAGCATACATCTGTGTGTTTACATCTGGTGCCATTGCGGGCAGACTTGGAAACCGCTGGTGGAACAGTCGAGAACTTTCCAAGATTCAATTGCAAATTTGTATCGAGTTGGTGTTTGAAAAGTTAGAGAAGCAGGGTTTGTTATTTGCAGATCGAAAACCAATTAGTTAAAGTTTTGTGTAGTTACTTGGTTAAGTTAGCTCTAATCTAACGTTCTTTTGACTGTAAAGTTTATAAGTTCTTTTTGTCTTAGCTAATTTTAGTGAAAAAAAAGTTGAAGTAAATCTCAAATATACCGCGTGTTCACTAATTAACCAAGGATCGTAACCCCGACCATTAACCGTCCACTGATAGCTATATTAACTGGAATCCTTTGAAGTTTATTACTCAAGGATGTTAGTTTTTCCGCACACAGTCTTTACTAACCGATGTTTGGGCGCAAATGTCTGTTTATGTTATAAAACGTCGTCGTGTTAGTACGACTGTTCAAAATAGATTTGTGGCGTTATTTTTTTGTTTTTGTGCGTCAAATCAAAAAACAATGGAAATTTGTTCGCAGTTAGACAATTAAAATCGCAACGTTTGGAAAAATGTTGGACAAGGCTATAAGAATGTCAATAATGCAATTGAACAATTAGTTTTGTCAAAATAGGTAAAGAATATAAATTAATTTTATTTTAACTCTAAATAAGACTTCAGTTAAGACTATTTCAACTCAATGTAAGAGAACCCAATACTCATTAATAAGCCAAATGTCAAAACATATCTCCCACTCTTGTTCTGTCACAAATAGCATTTATTTTTAGAATGGACGTTAAAATTGAACGAGATTAAGAAAGCGATTAAAGTCTGGGTGATTGACTGACTCGGGAACACTTCAGCGTGTTATTATGTTGTTGTATTCGTGATTTCTAAATTCGATTTTCGGGAATACTCAGTTCGGAATTAAATGTAATTAGATAAGATTTGGTGACGTTCAATTAATATTATCTCTATTGAAATAAATACATAACAAACTTTTTTATCTGTGGCTACTCACAATAATGTATTGATTAAATAACTGAGGTTTTATAAATCCTTCTACATTATTTCTAGAATTAGACCGCCATACTTTTTTACCTAGATAATCTATGTGCAGGTATGGTACTAAAATAAAGGTACTTATTAAATTACATTGTTTTAAAGATTTATGTTACTTATTTTTAACTATAGCCTTCTGACTCTATTTTCGAATTTCCCGTATTGTATTTACGTATTTTAGCGTCTTAATACCATCATAATAAATCGTTGGCAATATTTTATATCAAAGAGCGTTGGCACTCGTAATTTATTGGTATTGAGGAAACAATTGGAGTGCGGTAGAGTCCGCGGAGTGCCGCTAATCTGCGCCGACGCCGCCGCCGACTGGCCGCGAGCCAGCGCACGCGCATGCCTTGTAGCTATTCACTTATTTTGAATGGAAATCAAGGAAATTTAAATTTAAATCATTATAATGGCAAAGAAGATTAAGAAGAATGTTTTTTTTTTAATATAGAAGGAGTATAAAAGTATGTTGTGTAAGAAACTTACTTTGTTTAGTTCTAGGTTCTCTAGGTCCATCGACGGTGACTTTGATGGCTTTGGTGTAAGAAGCGACTTGACTAGGATAGGTGCTGATGGTGATGGTCAACGAGAAGGACTTCCCGCGCCCGCTGCGACCCACGAAGCGGAGGTCATTGAACTTCGCCACCTGGTTCTTCATCACGGCCGTACAGTTCCTCAACTCCGCCATCAGGTTCTCATCGTTCCCAGCCTTTATCGTCACCAGGGTCCCGTCTTGCACGTCGTCCAGCGCGACCACTTTGAACGCCACCGGCAGACTCTTGTTGGACCTCCAGTGGCCGGGCAGCGCGGAACAGAGCACGGCCGGCGAGCCGGTCTGCACCAGCTCCCCGTGGCACTGGCGGTAGTAGTCGTGGATGTGCGCGTACACGTCCGCCATGCTGGGCGCCGGGGGACTCGCGTGCGGAAGGTGCATCGACTCCGAACCACCCTCGAACAAACACTCGCACCGAACACGACACTCAACCGACAACAAAGTCTCCTCAACACTCAGTCCGAAAGTTTGCAACACGCGATCAAATTCACGAAGTCACGAGCGCGTGACGAGAAAGTTGTGCCAAGTACGAACGCGGCGAGCGATGTGAGCGACGAGCGTCTACACCACTTGTTGGTGCGCGAAGACGCTAGGCGGGGGAAAAATATAGGGGAACCTCGAGACCGCAAGCCGAAGACTGGCGACCGGGGCCGAGGGGGACGCGAGCTCGCGAAGGACTCGGTTTCGACTGATGACTGCGATACGACGCGACTTTTTCCGATGGTCAATATTTTGCGCTCGCGACCGCCCCCACCCGGGTGGCGGTGGCCCCTTCGTCTCGTAAAAAGCGGGAAGGAGACGAAGGGTGCGGGGAACGCGGACCGCAGTGGGAACGAGCGGGACGGCTGCGGTCGGCGGCGGCGTTTTTATAAAAATGTTTGGGCGAGCGAGACGGCGCGAGGCGGTGGCGGCGCGCAAGAAAGGGACGGGTTAATTTTTTTGAATCATGCGGTGACGTATCGCGAGGCGGCGATAATTAGGCCGCGGGGCGGCGGGAAACCGCGGCCGCGCGAAAACCTATCAACGAGCTCATGAAAAATTATGATTTTCATGTTTGAGTCGGGTGATGCGCTCCGTGGGGTGGCACTTCATTTGCGATCCTCGCAAGGAATTCCAGTGATGAGCATGACATACATACTTTGTTCTTCATTTGAATATTTAAAATTGTGTGACACGAACGAATGTTAGACTTTATTGGCGAAGGTATCTACAATATTAATTTTTTGATGCTATTTTTTGATTATGTCTACTCAACTTTTTGATAGTATTAAAAAACAAAATCATTTTTAATATACTGCACAAATCACTTTTCAATCCTACACGGGTTTTCACCTTCTGTGAAAAATAATCTGGACAAATCGAAAAACTTTTATGAGTTACAAACTGTAGAACAATTTTTTTTCAAGTTTGTTCCCGCCATGCGGTTTACCGCCGGAGTCCGGAGCGCTTCTCGAGCGGGACGGCATGTGTGTGCGAGTGAGACGGCATGCGCATGGAGGCGGGGCGGGGGCGGGACTACACGCAAACTTACGAACTAAGTTT
This sequence comes from Emmelina monodactyla, assembly GCA_916618145.1. Classification (NCBI taxonomy): domain Eukaryota; kingdom Metazoa; phylum Arthropoda; class Insecta; order Lepidoptera; family Pterophoridae; genus Emmelina; species Emmelina monodactyla. The sequence goes on from OU745319.1 coordinate 3,335,272, forward strand.
GTGAGAGTTTCCCGCGCTTTTCTCGGAATAAAATCCGTTTATCTACACGATCAGATTGTTCAATTTAATTTAAAAATGAATACCGATCTGTCTACTTAAGATGCAGTAAAACGTATTAAGTTAAAACTCAGTTGAAACCTGTAAAATTGCGGTTCTAAGTATCTTAAGACAGACTTATTTAAATTTAACTTCTTTCTCTTTTATATAATTTAAACAAGAACATAGCTTAACGCGATTTATGTTTGGAGTATTATTCATTGTTTTCACGTCCACAATTTAAACATAGGTAATAAACTATTTTGTATAACTACATTTTCCTAAAACACGTTAGCTTCCTTCTTTGTTATCCATATCTTTTGTTATCACATACATTGACCAAGCACTATTTTATGACATCTATTTGACCTCCCATCACCCTTTGTTCTAAGCTGAGGTAAAGGCTCCGATAGCCGACACAGGAGCGTTGTTTAAAATCTTTGTCGGTATTTTTGTTGGATTATCCATTGTTGTAGATGTTTAAAAGATTTAAATACCACGTAAAGATACACCGCCTTTGTTTGGCAATGAGCTCAAGGTATCATAGACGCTTAGTTCAGTTAAGCGTGTAGGTACAATATGGTAATACCTGGGATGACAAAGGATAGCAACTTTGAAGAATTAGGTCAGTTATGGAATATGGTATTTGTTATCGGGTTATAGTCAAAGGTAACCGACAAATAGGTGACAGGTAAACTTACTAGTTCCTTGGTGAGCATATCATCACTTCAATTTTGATATTAGTAAAGAGGTTCACTCATATCGTGTATTTAATATTGTCTTGCAGGCTTGCAGGACATATTCATCTAGTGTTTCTTCATCCTGGTCTTATATTAAAGATTTTAGGTACAACTCGACAAATAGAGTAGGTAAGAATTAAAAGCGATTCTAGTTGCTACTAGTGGCTTTCACTTGGTGCCTAAAAAGAGTTCCCGTTCATGTGATATTACTAATCTCATACGTATCTACTGTTTTCTAATGAAAACTAAAATTATTCTGATGTCTGACCTTTAAATTCGGTTTTTGAGTATTGAGAAACCGAGAGAAAAATGCCGGTGGAACAGAACTATGAAGTAAGCGAACCTCAAATAAAAAAATGCGGAACCTTACTGCCTAGCACAAGTAGCTTTAAACTATTTATGCTTACAAATCAATAATTTAAATTAGAAATTATTGTATTATTATATTAATTATAGGAACTTCTAGGTTAGTTACAACAAATAAAGTTTTATTATGAATTATTGTGATGTTTTTTCCGACATTTTATAATTTCTGTTGCCATGTTTTTCGATATAAATTGATTACAATGTATTTTTTTAAGTGCTCGGTAAATCACTCACCTAAATAAAAAAATCTATATTACTTAATATAAGGTTTGATGATTTAAACAATAGATGCTCAGGTTTAAATAAACATGCAGTAGTTTTATGGATGCAATAAAAATGATTTCTTTTTCGATTTGGTTTGAGTAATGGAAACTTTTTATTTTTTGATGCGTGATTATCGCTAATCCTTGTAGTTGCAACTATGTTTTAAACAAACATCGTAACTTAAAGTATGCAATAGCATTATCCATTAGCTAAACATTTAACCAGACAACCAAAGGCACCGACAATATTTCTGATGGCCCAAATCATTTGTATAGATTTAAAAGACTTAAAAAACCTACATTTAAATAGGTAGTTATGTAATTTAGACGTGTTTCCTAGTGTGTCCCAAAAAATATTTAATAATCGGCGCAAAAAAATAGTACCAACTTACTGAGACGTTTTAAAGCTCAATTTGTAAGAAATAATGCACCATTTTGATAAAAAAAACCTTAAAATATTTAATTTAGCACGCGTTTTCCCAGCTTATCAAAATATAAATCTTTTGATATGTATATTGCTATTGTATAAACTTTACTTGCCTTTTCGACTTGGTACAACATATTGTGGCAACATATATACAGCTGGAAAATACCTTATACCTTTCTATGTTCATCTTGATTCATTCATGAAGCAGCATGTAAGTAAGTTCGGTAAGACCAATCTATGTATGACCAGCTAGTAGAGGTTTACAGTCCTCACCAATCTATCATGAACCAGAGCGTAGTTTAGGAAATCCTACAGGTATGTGGTAAATGAGTATTTAATATAGTTCGATTACTTAATTGTCTTCCCATATAGTGTTGTAGATATAACTATAGAATAAAAGAAGGTTTAAGTTATAACCTATAAATTTGTTATTTAAATATGACTATGAACCGAAAATTTCCTGATTCTATATTTATGTTGGAAGTATTGAAACTTGCGGTAGTATAGTCACAACCAAATTTATACAAATTAACTTGTATTTCTTACCACCACCCGCAATTAACCATAAAACGCGTAAAACAAAAACTAAAACACATTTTATTGGAGTAGCCTCCACCACAAAGCGGACACTAAATTAGAAAGTTTCGTCGGCGATCCTTGATTACTAGCCTCTAAGCAATTTCTCTCAACTACCCTCATAAAAATTATATTGTTAGCAAACATGGGCCCTTTGAAGGTAGCGCCTCGGCGGTAGCTACCGGGTTTTGTGCAAGCCCCGCAGACAATGCACAAAGGCAATTCTCCAAAATTTTTTAACCCAAACATTGGCATGGAAGTATTGTTGTCTCTTTTGTTAACTATTTACCGAGTTTTGGGCTGTTACATTTTAAAGGGACGATGTCAAAAAGCCGCTCGGTTTGGTGAGAAAAAATGTGAAGACTCAATTCTGTGTGAATAGAGACATCTTCGCTACTGCTGGGGTTCGTTTGCAAAAATATTGTTAGATGATTTAGTTATTATGATACTTAGGTAATTTAATGATGCATAAGTCACTTTTAATTAATGATATGGTAAATGTGGTTTATCTACTAAATTAAGTAGTTTTGTCTGCAGTTAGTTATAATGCAACATTAGTTGGTTAACCTGTGGGAAGTAACTACTAGCCAAATTAAACCAAAGGAGTAAAAAAACCTTATAATTTTAATAATTTAGTCCCAGGTTAAAACTACCGATAGGTTACCAATCATAGTTATGTTAATGTTCCAGGTTGAACTTGCAACTTCCAACAAATCTGTTATGCATGAAATTAGGGTGAGCTAATCAAATAGTAGGCGCTTAAATTCTCTTAAATGAAATGTGAATGAGTCACATTTCCATTAAAACTAAATGCATTATTTTTGAATTAAAAACTTACACTTACTCAATACGTTCTTAATACTGTAAGCACCTACTTCAACGGAAAAACGTTACACACTCATGCATCCCATTGAAAATCTTTTAATGTTACAATTCGCACAATGCAATAATTTACAATGTTACGAAACGACGCAAGCGCAACAAAGGATTAAGAGCGCTTGAAGTTGGTTTTAAAAATGTTAAATCTCAAGTACCTAGGACGTGATTGGCCACTTAGATCAAGATCCGGTCGAAAACATAGATAGAGTATGTACCTAATAGAGGCGACCAAATAACTTAGCTTAATATATATTAACTGTTTTTTATTTTATTAAGAGCTACTTAAACCGGGCCTTACTTTAAATTCTTAATCAGATAGGTACAATAGGTGATATATAAATATATATATATATATATATATATATATATATATATATATATAGAAAGTCAGTATTTGTGAATGGAAATTTACGCAAGGCAATACAAGCAACATATTTAAAATAACCTGTGTCGATTTATTTTTATTACAATGTTTATCTACATACCATTAGTTTTTATCTGATGTCTTTTTAGGATAAAAATATTTTTTTTTATTTGTTTAAATGTACACATGACCAGTAACAAAAATAGTATCACTACGACAGGTAATATTAAAAAATCTGTCTACTCATGTCTATATCTACCACCCTGCGGCATATCCGATAAGGTATTGTTCGAATCACCAAACGGGTAACTAACGCGGTAATCGCCCGGAGCTCTTATTTTTACGTCCACTCAAATTATTTCTGTTTTCACAACATAATACAGGCGGAGTACACTTGAAAGGCTTTTGTGCAATACAGGAAGGAAATTAAAGATTATATGAATAAAGCCTGTAGCGATTAGTAACGGTGTTGGAGAAGGAAGTGTGCGTTTTTTAAGTTTTGGGCGTTATTTGAGTTGAGAGCGAACTGTTTAAACGCCTAAACGCATAAGGTGTTTCAACCAGTATGTTAAGATGAAGTACTTACACAAGTTTTTACTTGTTAAAAAAAGAAAATAAAAGCTTTCTGTCGGAAGTGGTAGTCGTATCGTAGTTTAATTTCTGTTACATAATAATTTGATGTAATATAAATTTTTCCCCCATGATCTAAATGCCAACGAGATTGTACTCAGAGTTGTGGATTTCACTCTAATAAATAAATTATTTCATTTGAATAAAAATCGACCTATAAATCAAAATGATGAGAGGCATGCGTGGTGTATGTGCGAAATTCCATATTGTGTGTCGGGGAGGCCGGGGGAGCACGGAACTCATTACCGCCACGTGACACCGCCCCCTCCAGCGCTGTAACATTTCACCAATGAGTTATTGAGTGAACCGAAAGCTCATGTGTTAAAGCCAGCCTTAATGTCCGACCGTGAAAACAAAAACAAAAAACAACGCTTCAGCCAAATCAAACACTTAACTCACCGTTTGAAAATTGTTTTATACTTAAATGTTATATTTTTTTACCCATTACCAAAACGAACAGCAATTTTGACGTCCCAAACTCGCATCACGCACTCGCATTGTTAATTGCAGTTGATTGATGACGCAATACGAAACGTCAAATTACGGGACAAATTTGGCCGCTTGAGCGAAACTGCGTCAATTCGGAACGACGCCCGCCCGCTGTATTTTTCTAATTGAATCATATGTGATTTATTATTGCTCTGATGATGTATCATTCTTTCAACAGCAGCCGTGGCTCACCCTACGGGCTTGTGGCGCACATTATTGCTACAAATGCTCACATCCGCGCTTTTTACTGCGTCATTTTACCCCTGTCTCCCCACTGAGGGTTTTATTAAACTTGACTATCGATTTTTTTTTCGGAACAATGATGTACTTGAGTTCTCACGATATATAAATATTGTTACAAAATTAGATAGTTACTTTCTACTTTTCAAAGTAGTAGTGTGTAGGAACAATAAAACTTGAATTTAAGTTTATTTCCACAAATATATTATTTAGTATGCAGCTTATTCTGTATTTCTCTATATATATCATAATTCGGATCGTAGTTAAGGTCTTTGGTTCCGGTTAGATACCTTTCCAATGGAAGTCACTTGGTACCTATTGATCAAGCCAAGTGACTGCCTATTGGGCGGCATTTCGCATTCCTTTACAGCACCTCGTCAGTGGTTTTAGTTCAATCGTTTCGGAGTAAATAATTTACAAACTAAATTACAAGTACCAAAAAACGAATCTTATCTATTTATGATATTGGTATCATTTGTCTTACGTTTTCCAGATAGTGAAGTAGTCGGGGTTTGAAATCAAGCTTGAGAACGTGGATGCTTTATTTTGATGAAAAGGCAGAAATAGTATAAATTTATGACATAATCTAGCGATGGATACGAAAATTTGGAATTAACTATTTACATAGATATAAATATTTTTTAAAATCTGCAGTTCAAGATTATTACTTGTTTTACTAGGGTTGTCACTACAACGTTCATCAGCTAAAAGTCGCGTCTTTCAAGCCAGTGAGCATGTTACAGTCGCTCTATTGTCTCATGCCCAGCACCGGAAGTCAACACGCCAGTAGTGCGGGAATAGAGTCGTTTTAGTACTTTTTATACCTTCGAATAATCAGAGAGCGTAGTGCTTCCATGCATATAAAATTGTTTTTACAATCAAAAAGAACTGATTTATAATTTTTAAAGTCGTTGATTTTTTTTACGTTAAAGTAAAAATATACATGTAGTATGTAAATATATCATTTTTTTCTATTGATTTTATCCTTAAAAATATAATATGATAATACGCTGAAGCATAAACTAGTTTTACTACAAAATATTAAACCAAAGTTGCGTTTGAATCAAACTAACAATTGCAAACAAGAACAGCAATCCGATTTGGCATACATCGGTAAAGCGTCACTCTAAATTGACAACACGTTATGTTTGAAGTGCGACACACCCTACTGTTTCCGCTTCGATGGTTACCAACAAAACTGCGCTGACACCCCTAATGTGGATGGTTCCGTATGTTGGTAGGGGTGCCCGTGAGGTTCGGAGTCGTGTCTTTGGCAACCCTAATGCTGACTGTACAGGGCTGTCACGGTTTAATTAAACGAAAAATTATAAATCGAAGATTTGGATACGAAGACACCTTGGTTTTTCTAAAGTACCTATGCAAAAAAATATAGGTAAATTGGTTAAATTCAAATTCAAATTGTATCAAGGTTTTAATTGGTTAGCAGTTTACTGAGATAAATTTATATATATTCTTCAAAAAATATTTAAATTAAGGACCTTTCTATTTATATTACCTACCCATGGATTTAATTTCAATGCGTACAATTTGCAATCTAAAAAAAGAAGGCATATACCCCGAAATTATATTATTTTGTGTTTTTCAAAAGTCAATACATTTGATTTTCTGCCGACCTCAAACCTATATTCCCCCAGCCCTACTCCCGGCGCCGCCGCGCGACTCCGTCTGCAACACACCGCGCGACGCGACACGACGCAACTCCTTTGACTCGCACTTTTGTTTGGCACAGCCCTTAATTATCTTGATTAGGTGCATTCATTTAGGTACCAACACTCGGACATATTTTTGCACCTTTCTTTTGAATGTGATTTTGTGTTTTGTTTTTGGAGGGGTTCATTTGCTTAAGTATGCTTTTAATTTTGGTATCAGATTGGGTATTTGAGAGTGATTTATTTAATTATTTGATGCATAGCTTTGTGTCTAATATACTACTTTTTATTGCTTACGCAAATGAATACAGGAAAATTATACATAACGTTTTTAAAAGTAAGTGTCCGCAAGAGATATTTGAACGGACATAAACATCACTACATAACTTATTCAAAATTCTTTGCTTTCAAAAATCAAGCTACTAAATTAGTAAATAAATTTACATAAATGCGTCATTTATCAAAAGTTACTTTACTTTCATATATATCAACTGTAATCAAAATAACGAAAACTTACTTAAAGCCACACACACAAGCTCCCTTTATAAAACGATAATCACACAGAACATAATGTGCATACAACTACAATAAAACAATTTTAATAATGTCTGTAACCGTCGCGGCCATCACGGTAAAGCCAATGGTTCGGAACACCGCGTCACGCTCGGCCGATCACTCGTACATGGAACACTGTGTGGCATAAGAAGCTACGTATATAAGAAAGATAGTGTAGTTATAGTGGGAGGGTGGGAGTGTGGTGTGTATTGCACGTTATGGCATGAAAAAATAGAGTGCCGCATATTACTTGACATAAGGTATTGATGGCTGCAGAGGAACTACTCAAGTTAAATCTCCTTCAAATTTTGTTTAATTATAGATTATTCTAATTTCATCTTCCAATGGATTTTGATATTCATTCACTAGAAATTTTTTAATGAAATCATTTGTAAAGTTGAAAATAATTTCACAAAAATGTACGAAGCGCAGTTGATCTAAAACAGTTAAGTTAGTAGGTACGACTTCTAAAAAAAAGATTCATAAACTGTTTGACATTTTTCTTTGCTCTTAAGCTACATTTGAAGAAAAAAAGTTAAAAAAGTAAAATTGATATCAATTCACAGTGTGAGTTACAGCAGACGTTTCGGATTTAACCCTCAAATTGCCCCATACCTACATCCCGAAAAAACGTTAACATCTTAAAAAACGTTAACATCTTAAAAACCGTTAATAGCCGACCTTAACCCAAATAAAGTCATTAAATAAATGTTATCTCCAACCAATTTGGCATGAGGCGTCAGCTGCGGAACATTAGGCAACTAAAGGCTATATCAATTTTACAATGGTCATAATAAAAAGACTATAAACACATAAAATGGAGCCTCCTGTGGCTAGCCTGTGTTTGTTTTAGACCAAAGTTGAGATGTTGATTGATTGCAAAGTGTGGCAGCAAAAAATGATAAAGGTGCTGAATTTGACAGGTTTTGCTCATTAATTATATATTTTTTCCCTTCTTTGGCTTCATCAAAATATTTTTTACATTGAGTACATTGTTAGTAAGAAAAAGTAACGAATATTGAGTGATATGTTCCTCGACATGTAGTACCTATTCAGTAAAGTAATATGTTGCAAAACGGAAAAAAATATACCTAGAGACTCCCACCGATCATAGCATGATGTCCCTAAAATTGCGTTTTGACCATTTTTTCTCTAACGACTGCTTCTATAATATTTCAACTATAATAAAGTTTCACCACACGTTTTATTACAGTTGACTATACTTTACTTTTGTAGCTGTCAGACCACGAAAATGAATACAGCCATACTAAATATTAATTTAGTTTAAATCGATTAACTAAACACAATAATTAAAACGATAACGCTTAAGCAACCCTTTTAACCGGAACAGGTGGTGTTAACTTTTTGTTCGTGTCAGTTGTTGTTACATTAAACTTTAGTTGTAATTAACTGTGTTTAACATTCAACCTGTTGTTTTAGTTTGATTCATTTTTGTTTAACTTACTGTTAGGGCCAACTGTGCATGTAATTTGTATATAAGGGTTAGAATATCGTACTAATATTATAAACGTGAAAGTTTGTGAGTATGTATGGATGTTTGTTACTCTTTCACGTAAAAACTACTGGACGGATTTGGATGAAACTTTACAGTAATATAGGTTATACATCAGAATAACACATATGGTACCTTTTACTGCGGGAAAACTTCTCATTCCCACGAGAAACCGACTTCTACGCAAACGGAGTCGCGTGGGGCCACTAGTAAAAATATAAATATTTTCATTTTTCAAGTTTTTATAATAATACTTGTACTAGCCCACGCTTCGCAACAGTGTGATTGTGACCGATTTGTTTACGGAAGATACCTTAAAAATACTTTTTCTCTTTATTTTTATTTACAAATTTAAGTCAAAAATACATATAATATAGCGAAAAGCGCATTAAAATCAGTGTAATGGTTTAAGAGTAGATAGTGGACAAACATACAAACTGACACGATTAGTGACTTTTATATATACTATGTTATAATAATAAAAAATACCTTTTTGCCCTTACTTAATATTTAAGAAGTTTACCCCAACCGAAATTGAACCCAAGTCCTTCCGCTTTGCAGTCTGGTATATCTGCGCCACAGAGGTCCTCACATTAAAACCTTGATCACCCATTGTTTCGTGGTGGTACTCACAAACGGTTCCACCACCGAACCGTGTAATTTATCAGCCCCATTAACCATAAGTTCGATGCGCCGGAGTCGAAACCAAGACGCCAATTAATTGTGAAATGATAATCGAAGTTAATTCGAGTTTCGAGCGATGTGAAAACGGTTAAATTGGGCAGCATTACACATTTTATTTTTGGTGGAAGTAAACTGACATGCCTTACTGAATTGAATTCCTATTTCATGCCATACCTTTATTAGATGGGTATATTTGGTACTTATTTTTAGACTAAATTCTTAATGCAAAAAGTTCTTGTAAGATGCGTTTTCAGCATTAAATTCGACGAAATATATCTTTAGCGCTCAGTAAAAACAATTCCCTTCCAAAAGTTGTAATTTTTCTGCAATGTTAGCAAATATCTTAATTATTTATATGAAGGCTCTCCTCGTAAAGTTACCCTGAACTTTATAGCACGTTTTCCGCTAGAGCCTCCGTATAATATTTTGATCTATGCCAGAAGATCTTCGCGTCATCTAAAACGCCTTACCAAGCTGACAGCGACTTCATCTCATCTTCTTATCACCTCTATGCGATCAGCGGAAACATTCAATCTGCCGTCTTTGTGATAAGGCAGTCTGCGGGGGCGGGGGCGGGAGCGAGGGGCGGGAGTAGGGGGCGGGGGCGGCGAGGAAGTGGCATTTGGCACGGGCAATTGACGCCACTGATAGGATCGCGAGCTGAGACAGCAGATTGTAGACTGAGAGGCGGGCTACGTCTTTGGGAAGTTTATAGGTATGAAATAATAACATCATAAATATTTTGATTTTCTAATAAAATTACAGACTTTGCGATTTAATATTTGTTAAAACGTGTAGTTAGTTTGAAACGAGTTGGATCCTTCATGCTGAAAATAATCAAATCAAATGTAGTTATTGCATACTAGTGGCCGCCCGCGACTCCGTTCGCGTGGAAGTCGGTTTCCCGTGGAAATGAGAAGTTTTCCCGCGATAAAAAGTACCCTATGTCCTTTCCCAAGTTCAGTTCTTTCATCATACCAAATTTCATCAAAATCGGTTCAGTGGTTTAGGCGTGAAAGCGTAACAGACAGACAGACAGACAGGCAGACAGAGTTACTTTCGCATTTATAATATTAGTAGTGATAATGTATAAGATTTCAAGGTGACCACTTAAAAGTGTTCTAACAAGGTTGTCGCTTTAAGTAAGAATTTTAAAAATATGAATCTCATCCTTTAAATAATTACCACCAACTTAAAAGAGCACATTTTAGGTAAACACCGTAAGATACATATTGTAATTTTAAAATACAAGGTTTCATTAACTACAACCACAATAAAACAAATGTTGCATTGCTGACTTATTCGACTAAGCAACCACTAAATTCACTCTACACAATATCAAACAAAATTATATATTTATTAACGTAAGTAAAACACCGAGCTCTCAGAGTACGCGAGCGCGGTACGGTATCGGTGTGCCGCGACACCATTTGCGATAAACGACCCAATACCGCTGACTCCGCCAATCAATTCACACTGTATGGCTTTTCTTAAATTATCGAATCTAAACGAAACCAACGATAAATTTACGAGATAAAGTCGCATTGAGTAAACAATAAAGTACCTTGAATAAAAATAGGTAAAGGAATAAAAATTACGTCGTAATATTTTGTCGATAAATTTTGAATTATGAAGTCACATTTCTGAAAAAAAATTGTACATACTCATTGGTTCAATACTGATTTTTTTATGATAAATGCTTTTCCATGGCTTTGTTCTTTCTATCCATCCTTTCGTAGTGAGACACCACACACGTTTTGCTTTATTTTCGGGTTGTTGTTTTCAAAACGAACTCGTCGCATGGTGCACAGTTCTAAATTCAATTAAAGCCGCCCTATACGCACAGCCAGGTGACTGGGCGGCACAAAAAGAAAACCAAGCCTGTCTAGATTCAAACTCAATAAAAAAGAAAAAAAACTCCACCAGATTTTCCTGTGGTCAGCAAAAAACAAATCTAAAAAAACTATCATCCGCGCTTTCGAGATTCGAACTATCCGCCCGACTTTATAGCCCCGGTAACGAAGCAGGCGCAGATTGGAAAAGGCTTCGTTTGCCCAAAACGGTCGTCGGTTATCCGAACTCCTCGGTCGTTGGACGCTTTCGTTTGGCTAAAAAGTTTTTATCCGGCTAATCATAGCAGCGGAACGAGTTCGAAAATTAAAAATGTGTAAGCGGCCTGTAAGTTGTATTGTTCGGTATTGATTTTCTTCCTTTTTTCGGCCAGTAATTGTTCGGTTGACAGCTGGTGACGTACAAACTGTTTGGTCGAGTGGACTTGTTGTGCAAAGGTTGTGCAGGACACAGATACGCGAATTAACCTGACAGTTTGACGAAGGTTGCCCAGACGATGGCTCGACGCGTGCCGGAACATACTCATTTACGGTTTTTTTTTATCAACATGTGCTCGTTTGTGTCAAAAGTCAACGTTTAATAAAAGAGAATCGAAGATTCCATTGATCGATTTTATTCAAACGTAAGAACTTTGTATGAATAATTCTATTCAACTATGAATGAAAATTCTCAAATACAACAATTTATCTCACATTTTTCCATCAAATTATAAGATTTTGAAGATCCATTTCATTTCGTTAATAAAAGAGGAATACTGCTCTCATTACTAATAAGCTCTAACAAAGGCATTGATTAAAAAAAGTAAATTAACCCCAGCCAGTGATATTTCACCTGTCTGCGAAATTAAAATAAAAACATAAAGCATAAAGGGTGCGGCCACGAACGTAACCGAATTACCTTGCGCGGGATACGGCCGTTCATTAGGGATGTTTGTATAAAGGTTCAGCAAATGAATAGATTTATACAGGGTGTCGGCTGAATCAACGCCAAATACGTCTGTGTTTACTTAGTTATACCTGCCGATTTCGTAGGCCATTTCATGAAACGGTTTTCGTAGTCTGAAATAAGAGTTAAGCCTATAGGCAAGTAGATACGTTGTCTGAGGATTATTTTGTTTCTCATTTTAATCTTCTTTACAAAAACTAAGCATTTCTCAAGTATGTGACTAGTAGAAATATTTTTGTTTTGGTAATTATTTACCTCTTTTCGTGTTATATTTTGTAAAGGGCTTTTTGCAATTCTTTAGGGTACTGTTAAAACAGCCTTTATACCTCTTAATGGGTATGCACAGGCCTCCTTCTCGGATAGGAGGTCTGAGTTCGTTTACTTTTAAGATTACCTACAAGTCCATGAGAACTAAAACTCTCTTCTCCCGCATGCTTGTCAATATCAAAAGCGTCTAAATCAATTTCTACCATAAAACTACAACACACCGCAAACCCGAAAACCTACATCCGAATTTAAAAAAAAACGACCACGACCGAACGCAGCCGAGCCAAATCGATACTTGCCGAACGGACGGACGTCAAACTTTTGTAATACACCCTCATGCATCGAACCGACTAACAAACTCCTAAAAAAATCTCCATTACACCAACACAACAATGCAAATATAACTTGCATTCAAACCCAAAAACCGTGATATTTTTCGGCATCGAAATATCCGCAAAAGTAGGTTACTAATACGACCCAGTTGAAAGATTCCTGCAACAATGGCTACCTCCCTGATATAGCATTACACGTTGGATATAATTAGATATGGTGTACGGATTTAGATTTGCGATAATTTTTGTGAATGCGAGAAATAAACAGCTGCCGGTTGCGTCCATTGAAACGTCATGTCGAAAATTTGATACTCAGGATCACAATGGTCCCGAAATGGTCAGCAAACGATAACAACAATAGTTATCAGGGTAGTTACGTGTGTTTACTGTAGGTTACTAATACTATAATAATAGGTAAACTTGGTAGCGATGAGTGAGATAACTTATGGAATAACTTTTGCTGAATCCATGTTTTTAGGAAAAAATCAAGAACTTGTTTTGAGAGCATTTTGATACTTGGGAGCTTTCAGGTTTAATCTTGTACTTTTCATGCAACATACGTTGTTCAAGTCTAACTAACTCTACATTTTTCTTCAAATTTAAAACATTTGTTATATCAGCGCGAACCTATGGGTTAAAAATTATAGTAACAATGAGTTTGCGGCGTGGTAGCCTAGTGGCAATAGGAACAGGTCTAATATACCGAAGGTTCCGGGATTGATCCCCACTAGATCTATTCAGTATTTTCCAAATTATGTTTCATGTTATATTTCAATTACATGTTTATCACGCACTAGCGGTGAGGGAAAACATCGTGAGGAAACCCACATGATAGGATGATTACCCATCATGTGATCCACCAACCCGCACCGTGCCAGCTTGGTGGATTACGGCTCAAACCCTCTCGCTATCCGAGAAGGAGGTCTGTGCTCAACTATTGGGACAACTTTATTATTATTATTATGATAATGAGCTCAGAACTAGTAGAACGATTTCTTAAAAAAGCTTTGGAAGCTATGCTATATAGAACTAATCTTCTTTGACTTTTTATGGAGTCCAATTTAGGTAAGCAATTTTACTTAATATATTTATAAAAGCACAAGATGATGCGATGGAGACACAACAATTTGTAGTGGAATTCCCTGCATCCAAATTACAATAACTAGTAAAACCTAGGTAGTTGTATTATATATAGGCTTTTATCCCCACCAACATAATATTGTTTGTCATATAGCCACTCGATTATCCTATAGATATGTAGTAGGTCCGTCGTTGTAATTCAGTGGCAAACGCATATAAAAGAGTCCGCTGGAGAACAGATAAAACCGCAGAGCCTGCTATTTATATTGTATTTGTCAATATTTTGTTTAAATTTGTGGTAGGTAGTAGTGACACATGAGTAAAGAAACTGAACAGAGACAAAGCTTCTAAAGAGCTAGCAAAATTTATACCTATTTTGGTAGGGTTGGCACAATTGAATAAATTAAAAATATAAATGTACTTTTTTTTCAAATTTTTTATTAAAATAGGTTTTTTTTTACAAATTACATACTCTAAATATTTTTTTTTTATTACTTTTGGTTTTTAATAATTTGTTGTGTCTTTTAATCGAATGATAAATTCTAAATCTAATATAAAGTTTTTTCAAATAAACCAATGGGAAACACTCACATGGCATATGAAATGTACAATCTTGCAAACGTGCTAATATGTCATTACCAATATTAACATTTTTAATATGAAGATCAAAATATTCGCGAAATTTTTGCTCAAGCAATTCAACAAATTCAATAAAATTGTCAAAATGTATTATGTGAGAAACTCGAAAACAAAAACAAAACACGCACAACGTTCGAGCGTCGCGTCACGCCTGCACGCCCTGAGATTGACCACTGGCTGATCTAGTTTGAAGCGGTTTCGGCTCATACGTGACAAGCGGCCAGTGGTCACGCACACACACGCGTTGCACTTGTAGTGATGTACCTGTCACAGCGCATTCGTATGTAGCTTTGTCTCTGTTCAGTTTCTTTACTCATGTGGTAGTGACGCATAAGTCGCTGAATAGAATCAAAAGTCCAAAACATCTAAGTAACCAACGTGTTTTTAATACTTTAAAAAGATAACATTTGTGATCTGATTCCATTTAATGGGATTATTAATGCTTAAAGTTATGGGATATCTATCAATAAAAACACGCTGCAGAATGCGTAGTAATTTTGTATAGAATTATGAGTAATATAACTATAACTCTCATAACATTGATACTATGCTTATCAACACAACATAGTTTACGAATCAAAAAATTTACTACTTTAGGAATTTTTAAACTAGCGTTACAAAGTCCTAGAATGACTTTACGCCAGAATGAGTTAGTATTTACGGCTTATCCTATTTGTGCCTGAGAATATGCTCTCCAATTTATACCTATACGTAATAAATCACTCTAGAAATTTTTGTTTATGGCTTCGGAAGCTAATAATTAACTAACAGCTAAAATTGTATTTCTTAAAAGTGTATAACGAGTACCTAACCACAATTTATTTTATTGATTGAAGCGAATTATATAACAGTTACTCAGAAAACTTTTTAATAAAAAATATTTGGCCACTCTACGGTTTTTATGTCCCATATCGGCCATCCGATTCTCGGGGGGTAATTATGCATGGATGCTTTTTAGCACGTCCACTGCCGAATAAAATATAAATCGCTCACCAACTAATGATTCTGGCTGTGTAATATCGGCCTATTTTGCTGGCATATTTTAAAAACGACGATGATGGTAGATTGGTCGTATACACATAATTAATTTATTAACATATTCTATCAAAAAAAGCCAAACAAACAACCAAATTAAAATAGCGCGCACTGAGTAGAATACCATGAGTAGAAGAGAAGTACCATTAATATATAAAGGGAAAAATGACCTATTTATCACCGCCACACAATTACTTAGCAATAATGAAAAAAGTTTACAACTTTCTGAACTTTTAAATAAATAGTTTATGAAATCGTCAAACATTATTAATTATTATTAATGTAAAATCTTATTAATGTAAAACTTATTAATGTAAAATCGCATTTTGAAGAAAGTTAAAGTCCCTACGACATGTTTAATAAATTTGTGTACGAAACTTATATTTTACTCATTTAATAGGTTTCCATTTATTATGGGCAGTATTGCCATATGTAATAATAGCTATAGCACTAAACTGATAACCTAACTATTGGATTAGAATGGAAGCTTCGTAAATTGTAATGTAATTGTAGCTAACGCCATCTATTTTTCCCTAGCTGAACCTTTACACTCGGCAAAAAGTCTTTACAAGTCGGCGTAAATTTAGTTCCCAGTTTTTTACATTTTCCAACGATGGCGCCACATGTACAAATTTAGTTTCCCTAACGTCAAATTTATATATCTGTTATTTTATATATTTTATAGATCTCAGCATACTAGTTTAAAATGGAAATATTTACCTTCTTGGTTTTTTTTTTTCTTTTTACTTTTTCCCCGTAGTGTTTTTTGTCTGTCTTTTTGTAGAGAACTTGTAACTTTCGTTTAACTTTTATTAACACATTTATTTTTGCATTCGTATATATCTTTCCCTGACCTCTTGCACGTAATGTCTTGCAACAAAACCTAAGTTTGAAACTTTGTTTATTCATATGCTCGTCCTGGTGGCCGGAACTATAAAGTAGTGAATTGGACATAAAAAAACCAACTAGGAAGCGTTTGGGTGGGCGAGTGTCAGGTTCGGTTCCCGGGTGCGTGGAGGTGTTGTTATAAGATTAGGTGGATTGCGTCAGTAAATATTCGTGATGAGAGAGATAAATGTGTTTCAGAGTATTTTTTTTACTTTCTATAACTTTGGTCCGTTTTGGTGCTGCGAAATTTTGTTGCAGGGTTTTTTGGCAATATTCTATCAAAGAGGAATTAAATAATATAAAATTATGTTTAAAAGATCATGTTTGCATTAAGAGTTATTATTTAAAAATGCAAACACAACATATTTCCTTCAATTCACTCCTTATAAAGTGATTCGTTTGTACATCGCACAAAAATTTGTCAAAAAACAATTCATCAACGCAGCAACCGTCAAGGGGCGAACTGGAACGTCCCTGTTGTGGCCCTCGCACGATCCGACAGAATCATTTCATATTTTCGCGAGTCCATCTTTCACATGCCGGTCAATTATTCAACCGAGAACCCAAGCACCACCCTTGTACGGACTGTCAGGCATGTTGCAGCTAGTTTTATTTTGAACTTTATTCAAAGGGAGTAAGGTTTAGTTTTGAGTGTGGATTAGGGATGATGGATTGGAGGTTGCAGTGGGTACTCTATAGGCTTTCCCGCTTGAAAAGTAATGGTCGGTGAACACGAAATTACACGTGTTACAATGATGATTCTGTTTACCAGGATCCGGTATAATTTGGTCCGGTTTTGAAGTGCTGTTAGGTTTTGGTCGTAATCATTTTATTTAACTGCCAGAATGAAACGTTTGTTTGTTAGCAATCGCTTTTTATTGCGCGTTCTGCACATATTTACCGGTATTTTGCTTGTTTCGAGTATGAGCTTAATTTTATTTTGCTTTAATAAAAAAGTTATCGTTCGTTGCGTGATGCTTAACTGAAAATTTTATATTCATTTTAATAACAAGGTTTTAGACTTAATAAAGTAAAGCTTGTTCATGTCTATCTTTAAAAAAAAGATTGTAAAGTAACATCGTAAAAGTACAATAAAAACTAGCAGAGATTCATCTTACACGTGACCTTAAAAAAATCTTGCACATGTTGATTTCCTGGGGTCGTGTGACCATTTCCGGTTCTTAAATAATGAGGTGGGTGGTAGGTAACTTCGTGGTCATCAATCCACAAGGTTATGTTTACTTAAGGGTCGAATACTAGCAAAAACTCGGTGCCAAGCTGTCTGGAGCAACAGTTTTTGCACTACCCTATTTTTTTTAAAAGGTCAGAGTTATGTGGCAGATGAACTTTTAGCGTATTAGGTTACATAATGAAGTATTTTTACTTTGGATATTTTACTTAAATAAAATCTTATTGGTACAATAGAATAGTTGCATAAATGCCTTTGCCCAAGTGTGGTATAGTAATAAAGCCTGAAAACATCACAAAAATATAATCAAAAAAATAATAATTTAATATAAAATTATAACTGTTTACGTTAAATCGTAAATTTAATTTTCAAATCAAAGAAAAAAAATACTACGCCAAAAAATTCGTTGATAATGAAAAATGCGCACATTCAAAGTTAATTACCCAACACTCCAACGAGACAATACATCAATTTAGAAATTTCTCGAACGCACACACACATACACATTCATAACCCGTGACGTATGTGTGCAATGAGGAGCGTGTATTTATTAAGTTAATTAAAATCTTCAACCCCTTGTAGGGATGAGCTATTGGCGGCATGAGATTTTGAGTATAAGGGCTAGAAGACGGTGGAGGCATCGTATTTCTTAAGTTTACTTATTGTCCCATTGTATTGCATTATTTCAAAGTAACCAAAAACACTTATTAAAATTATATTTGTGGTATGTCAAAATAATTTACTACACAAATAACGATAAAAACGTCGCTTCAATAAAAAATAATAGCATTCTACACCTGAACCAATTTCCTGTTTTCACACAATTTGTTAATAAATCGAAATAAAAACTCACATAATGTTTTCAAGATGGTTTTGCTTTACTAGGTTCCTAATCACTTTAGTTACCCTATTATCTGCACACGCCCTTAACAAAGTCTCTGCCACGATACAAGATTCTTCCCTGAGATATAGCTATTTAACTTTATGCAAGTTTTCGTCATGTAAATAATAAGCTTGTAAACCCATACGATATACGAGTATGTGTGTAGGGTAATAAATAGCTACTGATATTAATTGTATTTTACTTTTGCAAAACTACATTGTTTTTGATTTTGCCGTTCGAAACAGTAATGTAATATAAAATTTTCAAATACTTATTTTCTTTTAGATTTATTTTCCCTGCAAATTTTTACGACTGAACCATTATTTCCTTTTATGAAAATGAAAAAATGGGGAAGGTTTTTTGTAGACTAGATGTATTGTTCCTATCTTTTTCTTTCACATCCTATTTGTTAAAAAAAACCTGTTTCCTTTGTATCTAATAATTAGGTACAATAATGCCTTCAGTCTCATTACTCATTACAAAGCCGGGACTCGCGTCATTATTTACTGTCTCAGAAATCGACTTACGGTTAATGACGGAAGGGTACGGCCCATCACTCAAACATGTGAGTATGTGCCTTATAATTTACAAAATGAAATTTAGATTGTTAGATTTGATAAATTTGCTTTGATGAAGTAATAAGTATGAACGAGGCGTTTGTTTATGTTAAGCAGCGTATGGAAGGGAGGCTCATTCAAATCTTAGACCAATTTATTTATTTGTACACTTTCAACGGTTGGCTTAATTGCTCCTTGCAATCTCTCGCAGATATCTATAGAAAAAGTAAATTTGCACCCAACTAGTAATAAAACTAATATAACGCTTGTCTAATAACTGAAGCCATAGACCAAATACTTTGCGCTTAAAGGAACGTCGTCGGTAGTTTACTCAACCAGCCGCTTCACGGCGCCACTTAACTTTTACTTAATTTAACCAAATGTAATTCACTCTTCGATTATCCATCTTATACGAATATTGTAAACCAGCAATTAAACGATTTCGGAATCTATACGGTCTTTTAAACGAAGACAGGGTTCCCGCACAACGCTTTTTATTGATTACTAGCCGCAAGTGATATAACCGTTAACTACTTTCATAACAAAGACATATAACCTCTCATCGCCTCTCCAATACAACCTTACCAATCCCACATCCAAAATTAACGGCCGCCTATTAAATCAATAAATAAATCACCATAACTTCCCTCTTGAGATCTATCTCAATCCGTAACAATATCGTTTTATCCTCCACCTCATCCCGCTATGCATCACCATCTGACAGCTGAAACGGCTGTATTTCTAATGAAGACAAGGCTCTAACAAACTATAATGCTCCATCTATATTCGTTCGTTGACAGGCATAAACAATTGAAATAATTATCAGGCTAAGCCTCCCGGATCAACAAAACCCTTGAGATTCTAACCCTTCTCAAGACTATGCAAATTCACCAACTTAACACTGATCTGAACTACTTGCTAACTGAAAGCGGAGTTATACGAAAATCAATCGTAGGTTGTACGATATTGGGTTTAATTTTGTTGATTGATTGTATCGCGTCTTGAGGCTGCTATGTTTTAATGATTGCCCTGTAGTCTACCTATATGCTTAAAGAGTTGCAACGATATCATTTTGAAACACTGTTAAAGTTAAAACCGTTTTGACCTCACAGTGTCAAAAAGGGTCCCCCCTTTTAATTTTTTTATGTAGCTCATTAAGAAAGAAATGAATGAATTAAGAAGCTCATTTTCATTTTTATTTCATCTAATACTTACACCCTAAATAAAACATTTAATTAAATGCTTCATTTTGATATTTAAAACATCATTTCCTTAGCTTTGACTCAGTATTTGTATTTGAAACAAGTCGATTAAAAGATTTAATGTATACTTCTACTAGTTTAATGATCAGGGAAGTGGTTAAACATCGTAAAATATTTTCATTTCCTATTCAGGGTGGTCGTTACAACTATGTTTGTTTAAGTTTATTAGTTGAATAAAATGTTGTTGATTACGTGTTTTTGTATATATTTATCGTTAGTGTATAGATTTTTACAATTATTACTTTAGAGACTTTGCGTAAAACACAAAATTCCATACTAAGCAGATTAATATAGAAACACAGAAAACATTTTTTTCCATTTTAGTTAGTTATTTTTTATTGCTATGTTTAGTGAGTGCACAAACTGACCGCATTTTCTCTCAAACCCTACAAACTTTCACCCACAATGCACAACTCGTAATAATAACAACAAAAGGCTCCCCATTTTGAAATAATTTGCAACCAAAATCAAAGGTTTTCTTGCTCGAGTAACCACCGATAATTATTTATTTGGACCTCGTGAAATTAGGAAAGGGAACGCAAATATCTAATTGGAATTTTCTAATTAGTCTTACAAGAGATTCTGTAAGCTTAATTAGTTTTCAATTTGCGATAGTAATTTAATTGTATTAAAATAATTAAATATTGAAAAAAACGCATTGTTTATATTTGCAAAACCTCCCAACAAGTGTGCAATAGCTAATCAATTTACTTACTTAGAACTATTTACAAGTTTTTTGACCTATAAAAAAAGTTGATTAAGATTAGACGACCTCTGTGGTGCAGCGGTATGTATGTTACGGCTAATACCCGAAGTACGGCTACACCTAGTTTTAGCCGGTTAGAAGTGTTTTTAATATGGAAAACTGTAAAAAAAAATTATACCTATGTGTAAGAGGAGGGGAGATGTGTATTAAAAGCATCGTCTTCCATTATCAACAACATATTTTATTCACATAATAAGTACCTGCAAAAGCACAATTTCAATCAATTAATAATCCCTAGCTATTAATTATTAATATTACCACTTATAACATGTAATTATTTCATCGTATAACAATCAAAAACACTGCACGATAACATTTATGAACACGTGTTGCCGAAGTGGATAGTGCTGGCAGACTGACTTGCTTTGAAGCGTTGTTCTGATTTTATACAAAATGGCGGGTAGTGGAAGGAGACTAGTGCGGTGGCGCTGCAAAACTCTTGCGCCGACATATGTATATAAAAACTGGCTTCAATCATGAGTCGACGGAGTCCCGCTAAGCGGGACTCCTTTTTCTGGGTGGTATCAAAAAAGTTACCTAACTAACCTAACCTATTGATGTTCTATCCGGCTAAAACTAGGTGTAGCCGCACTTCGGGTATTAGCCGTAACATGTATACCGGAATGCTAAGCGGATGGTTCCGGGTTCGATCCCCGGGTCGGGCCAATTTCGTGAAAATGGTTTTTCGATATTGACTCGTGTCTGGGTGTTACTAGGTTCTCCCCTAGCCCAATTTGTGGTTCCTACCTATGTGCTTACTGCAACTTACTTTAGGGCCACATAGTTGGTGTGTCAGTCTAGAGATTAATTTATTTATTATCACCGGTAAAATAAAAACAAAATGAGTAAATTACGAATGGTTAAATGATCCAGCAGCAGATACATACTTCCGACACATTACGGTGCTTAAAACTGTATTTGTAGGTATTTGTATATATGAAATTCATTACAGAAAATACGAAGGTAATTTCACCATAGTTAACATTTTATGATGTCCCTTGTGAACCGACATCTGGCCCTTCGAAATTATCAGGTATACACGCATAAAACACGAAAAGGGCCGCTACAGAAACCCTTTTACATAAATTGCAAGTGCTACATCCATTACCGTGATATATTCTAATCGGGATTTGATTAACGGCGAAGGAAACCCTAGATGTGTTAAAAATATCTTTACATTTTGAAACATATGTCGTTATGCGAGTACAAAAAGTGTAAATCTGTCAGACTAGCATTTCTGTCATAGCAGTATATACATTTTTGTATATCAGGGTACTACCACCTGCTATTATTCTGTCTATTCTTGTACAAATTGATAGCAACTTTAATAAAGGAATCCTCTGAATAAGCAACTTGATTGAAATAAAAATTAAGTTAAGTTTAACATAAACTGGATAGCTGGCGCTCCACCACCGTCCGTTTCGGGCGGAATTTTCTGCCACGCACTACGCAGATGTGGAATGAAGTGGAATGAACTACCTGCAGCGGTATTCCCGGCTACATACAACATGGGGCTCTTCAAGTCGAGAGTATATTCCCACTACAAAGGTCGGCAACACACCCCTAACACCCACAGTGTTGCGGGTAGTCATGGGCGGCGGTGATCATTTACCACCAAGTGACCCGCATGCTCGTTTGCCCCCTATTAATAAAAAAAAAAAAAAAACCTTATTTATAAAATAGGTACAAAAATTTTCAGGAACATTTTAATATCAGCTGTCGTTATAAGCTTCATCTTATTAGAAAAAAGCCTCTCCCATTAGCTGCCTGTGTTTGTTGTTTTATTCATAACAAATAGAAGGCAGTTTAGCAAATCCCACGTAAACCATCCTAAGGCAAAGGGCTCGACCTAAGGGTTAAAGAAAGGGGTCATTTTCATTAGCTGCCGGCCGTTACACAATATATTGTATAGACGGATGGCATGCAAAATAATGTGGCTCCCAAACTTTGCCATCGTACTTATAAGAAATTCTAAATTAATTTAAGTAATAATATTTGTATATTTAAAAATTTTAAGGTAGCGAAGGTAGTATGTTTGTGCTTATAGTTTTTAATTAAAAAAAAATAATGAAGAAAATATAATGCAAATGTAGCTAACGACTACATACTCGTTTTTACCATTACCATTGCATTTACCTTATTTATTCTGTTTACAAGACGACTATCCGATTTTTGTCAGTGAAATGATCTTTGTAAAATGATCACTTAAAATTGACACCCAAAAAAAAGGAAATATTTCAACATCGAACTAAAATATTTAAACTACTTAACTCACATCATACATATTTTCACAAAACAATCTCTTTACATCTCTCTTACTCCTTGAAAACGAACTAAATATCCAATTAGCCCGTTTGAGCGCCGCAGTCTCCCTAACGAGTGACCCTCCGTTTGAACCTCGGACCGGCAGTTTTTGTCCAGACACTCGCATTCCGGAGTGAAGAGGATGCTTGCGACTGCGCAGGTATGCTTTGAGCGGACGTGTTAACTAGGTTTCGTGTGTTCTTGTTGGCGGGTGGTAATAAGATTGGGAATGGTGACGATGTATGTGTACTACTTTACAGGCAGATGTAACGGGTCTTTTTTTATTTCGAATGCATTTTAGACTTTTAAATGTTTGTTACTCAGTTTTGCAAAAATAGTCTGTAAAATGAATGGAAGATTTGGAATGGTAAATATTTTTTCCTTTTTTTTTTGTTTTAATATTTAGCGATGACA
The DNA here is from genome assembly GCA_916618145.1 of Emmelina monodactyla. Lineage (NCBI taxonomy): Eukaryota > Metazoa > Arthropoda > Insecta > Lepidoptera > Pterophoridae > Emmelina > Emmelina monodactyla. The sequence goes on from OU745319.1 coordinate 3,359,116, forward strand.
TTATATTGATTTGGTTTCTTTTTTGGAAAACTTGTGTTTTTAAATGACTTCATAGTAAGTTTACCACGTGCGGATTCATCCGTATCTTTTTTTGCGAAATGAAATAATATTTCGCTGTTAAAAGTACCCCATTTTTTATTCTAGGTCTAACTTTACCTAGTTCCAGGCATTTTCCTTTGGAGTTTTTGTGTGAAAAAGTAGCAATCCTTCGCATACCATTCTCACAAACTTTCGCATTGATTTTTAGTAAGTAGTATAACAGGTGTAAAAAGACCACTTCCGAAGCCTGCAACCAGGGACGTATTTTAGATTTTTACACCCCGGGCAAAAATTATACGGCCGCCCCTCAAACTCTTCAACCTAAAAAAGGCAGTTTGCCATCTTTATTACCAATCTATTCTCCATCAACTTCAAAAATAACTGCGCCGTCACCGACAAGAGCCGACAGGCAGGAATACACATGTGCTCGATCACTTAGGTAACTTGTTGAAACTTAAAATAAATGAAATAGTTCTACCCATGCAGCCCCGGATCTTCAATTTTTTTAGGCGGGGCAAAATCCGAAATATGCCGCCCCCAACCACTTTTCCTTATTTTAACCTTTATCATCTTTATAATTTCAGTTATCAGATGCCCACTAACAAATAGGCTTTCCGGAAATAATGCATCATTTGCTGTAATTTCCGTGTTATGCTTATTTATTTACAGATGTATAGATATGAACGCGTAGGATATACAGGGTGTTTGCTGGGTGAGTAGCCAAATGAAAATGGTGAATAGGCGAGGCTATTAGCTATTTACTTCTACTTATTAAATTGCATTTTGGTTCAAGTTTAAGAATTTACAATACTTTTAAGATTTTCCTAACCACAAAAATAATTTTAATTTGAAGCCTAATACTATATATTGTCTTATTCAGATGCAATCATAAATTTATACCAATCATCTCACAAAAAGTTACAGTGGATTCATAAACTTCGTTGAACCAGTGGGAAAAAAATGTGATGTCAACTTTGCTATGAAAAAAAAAATACGAGTTTGAAAACTGTAACATTAACAATTAGAAATCTCGACAAAAATGATAAGTTAGTCCCCAAAGACGACTGATAAGGAAGGTACAAATTCATTCAACTACCTATGTAAAAACTTCTGTCTCATTCTAACAAATCTTTAACAATTATGCTTTCTCATTTGACTCTCCCTTCACTTTTCCTGCCTCGAATAAAAGATAATTAAGGATTCCTGCTATCCCACACGTTTGACTCCGGTCCGCGCAGATTTTTGGTGACGTACACTTTTCGACAGTTGGAGTAAAATGTCGCTTGAAAGTAAGCGTATCATCTATCCGGCTTGCGTTCGTCCAGTCATGACCAACGGTAGCGTGGATTTACGCATGCAAGCAAATCTCATTTGGTGGTGGAAGCCGCAGAATATTATGCTATTTGCGACCTTTGCAAGAGGCGACCGAAAAATGAACTCGAACGTTAAAAGATTACTGTCGGGAACAATCTGCTTCCTCCAGCCCGCGCCCGCTACCGACCCCGTGGTCACGATTGCGGTAACAGCCTTAAGTTTTCCCTATAAATACACCTCTCAAACTAGCAGGTGCGGCATTCAACAATTGGTTTCATCGCCTATCAGATCCGACTCCCGTCGGGTTTCTTGCTGGCTTCTTAAAGAAAGGCTCCTAAAGACCGTACTCAACTAGGTGGCCGTAGTAGTTCGGTGAAGCTGTAAAGTTTACATTTGGGCCAACAGCAATCGTTACTCAGAAAATTAAATCATAAGAATAAGAAACATAAGAATAGCAAATAAAAGTAATGTTGTATGGTCACAAAATAGATATAACAATAGGCATATATTTTTTGAATGAGACAAAACTCTTACCTACATAGGTAGGTAGTTGAAGGGGTTTCGTACCTTCCTTACCGGGCGTCTTTGAGGATTAACTTACTATTTTTGTTGAGATTTCTTACTTATTTTGTTACATTTAGCATATTTTAACTGTAAAAGTTTTTAAAAGCAAATGAAGTTTTCAAACTCGTAAACTTTTTAATTTTTTTTATAGCAAAGTTGACATAAAAAAATCCCCACTAGTTCAACGAAGTTTATGAACCTACTGTAACTTTTTGTGAGATGATTGATATAGATTAATGATTGCATCTGAACAAGACAGTATTAGGCTTTAAATTAAAATTATTTTCGTTTGGTCCCAAAGTAAATAAAAAAAAAATGACTTTTCATGAAAAAATCGGGATTTTTTTAGGAAAACCTTAAAAGTATTGTAAATTCAAAACTTGAACCAAAATGCAATTTAATAAGTGCTACTCACCCACCAAACACCCTGTTTATTTTATACACAGCACAGGATAGGATTTAAAATAAAAAATATATGTACAGTCAGCACCAATAGTCGATGAACAGAATCAACTCAACAAAACACCTGTTCACAATTAAATGCCATAAGTTATAGTCACAACTAGGAAACAAAACAGCCTGTACACCAGAAATTTTACAAAAGTCGCTAAACACGAGTATCAAAAGTATCTGTGCACTAGTATTTTAAAAGTCGCTGTACACCATCAATCCAAATGTCACAAATGAACATCAAAAGTCGCTTATGTTGTTCAGCTACTTTTGGGACAGTTCTTGCTTAACCTTAATAATGTATGCTAACACGTTAGTATCTATTTCAATACTTATTTACAAAACAATTATATTTTATTATCAGTTATCATACTAATCTATAATATAAAAAATATCATAAACATGACTCTGATGATCTACGAAGCAATTATAGTGACGGTACCTACTTGTAATTTACTTTGCGTGAATCTTACAAAACCTAGGTTCCTTTAATTTTTAATGTTCATATGACTTATGATCATTTTAGTCTAGCGTATTTTTGAAAGAAAGAAGAAGAAAGAAAAAATATTTATTCAGTTGTGCTTACATAAGGAAAAATATAAAAAACATGAAAATATTACAACTAACAACTGAATCGGTTGCTGACTCAACATAAAGTCGCTGGGCGACGTTGATTTTCAGTCAGCACCGTTAAGGGGGTACGTACGGGCTAAAAGTGTTAGTATTATGTATAGTGTGTTCTGTATGTGTTTATATTTATGATTTATATTATGAATAAAATTAAAATATAATTATATATACTCATATACATACATAAATGTATTATTATATCTTATATCCTACTAATATTATAAATGTGAAAGTTTGTGAGGATGTATGGATGGATGGATGGATGGATGTTTGTTACTCTTTCACGTAAAAACGACTGGATGGATTTGGATGAAACTTTGCAGTAATATAGGTTATACATCAGAATATCATAAAGGATACTTTTTACCGCGGGAAAACATCTCATTCCCACGGGAAACCGACTTCCACGCGAACGGAGTCGCGGGCGGCCACTAGTACATAAATACCAACGTGATAATTTCGCTAACCAGTTTTTTGCCTTTCAAGTAACAAATTTTTTAGTCTATTTTTAAAAATCAAACGGTTTTTAAGTGATCTTAAAGGTGGTGGCAAATTATTCCAACATTTGGTTGCCTGGTAACGAAAACTACCCCGAAAAGCAACAGTCTTATGTGACGGAGTCATTAGGCTATATAATGATGCCCGGGTCTGGTAACGATTTTGGGAAGATAACCATACTATTTTACTATAAAGATATTCTGGACGCCCAGAATTAATGACATCAAAAAGAAGACAAGCAAAATGAAGCTGCTGTCTAGCTTTCATCTTAAGCATGTTCCCGCTATTAAGAAAAAAATTGTCGTAGTCTGTGAGGAAAACCCGTGAATAAATATAAGGCATTATTGAGCAAAAACTAGTGATGACAGACAGGTGTCATAAATCTATCACAGTCTGAAGTAACTAAATTTGAATTGATGGTGTACAGCGACTTTAGGAATACTAGTGCACAGATACTTTTGATACTCGTGTTTAGCGACTTTTGTTAAATTTCTGGTGTACAGGCTGTTTTGTTTCCTAGTTGTGATTATAACTTATGGCATTTTATTGTGAACAGGTGTTTTGTTGAGTTGATTCTGTTCATCGACTTTTGGTGCTGACTGTACCTATAGTAAAAATAAAAAGCAAATAGGTGTATTCAATTGCAATTTTTATGAATTAAAATTAAAATTTACTTTTCGAGCTTTATGTTCAGCTAAATAATCTATGACTGCCATAATTTGCGTTCCTGCGCGTGAACTGATGCGCGTTTTTGAAATACGCCTAGAGAGGCGCCTCACAAATACTTAATATGTCACATGTTCCGTGTGCTGTCCCTGAGTATCGGTCAAGTTGATATGGCCACAGTAAAATAAGAGTGAAAGTTCTGTAATTGAACTTTTATTTATTCTGTGTGCTAAGTTAAGTAGGTATTATGAGTTGTTATTTTTTTGTAAATAATGAATTTGTCCGCCCCCTGAACTTGCCGCACGGGGCATGGGCCCCGGCTTGCCCCCCCCTAGATCCGGGGCTGTACCCATGCTCTTGAGTATTTTTTTTTCCCATGTCCGGGCCGCCCCTTGAAAATGGGCCGCCCCGGGCAAATGCCCGATGGTCCCTATGGGAAATACGTCACTGCCTGCAACCACGTATTCTTGGGCCTCAGTAGCCAATTAGAAAAAAAAGAATAAAAAAAAAATAGTTTTTACCTAATTGTTCCAAATAAACTTTCAATTTCCGCATTATTTCAAATTAAATAGTTTTATTAGTTATGTAAACTATCGCTTCATTAGCTGATGTGTGAGCGATGACCTAAAGCGGCGAATATCACTTTTCAATACTTAATAACTTTTTGTTGTGAATTTAGTCACTATTTTGGCTCAAGACGTGGTTTCAGGCTTCGGAAATGGTCGTTTTACACCCTTTATTCTTGATATTGCCAAATTAAATAAAACCCCGCTTGAAACCCGACCATAAGTACGACCTGCCATCCCTAGCGCGGTCGACTTTTGTTTCATAAAACATAGAAAATTAAACTTTTCTTTTTTGCGTAACAATTCTAAACTCCCGAACTTGTGTGTTAGCGGCGCCCTCGCGTTTGTGAAAGTTTAAAAAGTTCCAAGCGGACTTTAAAGCGCTGTTTTATTTCACTTTGTATCCACATTAGGGTTAAATATTTTAATTGGATTGCTGTTTGTCCGAAAGTATGAGATTAAAATGTATATGTCGAGGTTTTGTTACGTTTTTTATTTATTACTAGTGGCCGCCAGCGACTCCGCTCGCGTGGACGTCGGTTTCCCGTGGGAATGAGATGTTTTCCCGCGGTAAAAAGTACCCTATGTGTTATTCTGATGTATAATCTATATTAATGTAAACTTTCATCCAAATCCGTCCAGTAGTTTTTTCGTGAAAGAGTAACAAACATCCGTCCATTCATCCATACTTACAAACTGTCACGTTTTTAATATTAGTAGGAAGAAATAATTAAAAATATGAAGTTTATTGTAATTGGTTTAAAAATCAACTACCGTAAAGTAATTTTAGGAAAATATTTGAAGTTACTTTGTATGTCTTTCGGTGCTACCATGAAAAAATAAAAATTTGTTTAAATTAAAAAGTATTAAATTAAGTATTAAAATTAAAAAATATTTATTTCCCTAAATTTAAATTACCCAAAATACTTACTAAAACCTACCAATCCCATCTTGCACCACCGATTACTCCACACACACACACATATGCACACAAGGCAATTAATCTAGTGTGTGTGGCCCTCGTAGGCTGGTAATTAGATTTAAGAACAACTGGGCGGCTCGGAGGGAGAATGGTCTGCATTAATTTGAGCTTCTGTAACGAGGGCGACGGACAGACCGAGTGGGACCTTAGCACAGGGGCGCGGTGGAGCTGACAAGCTACATGTTTTGGGAAGAAACTTTTTTCGGTACATTTTTAACTAGTGACCGGCCCACGCTTCGCAATGGTGCAATTTTGGGCGACTTGTTCCCGAAACATTGAATTTTAGTTAACTTAAAACAACTTTTTCTGAATGTTCTTTATTTACAAATTTAAATGAAAAAATTACCTAAACGATGGTGAAAACTGCATTAAAATCCCTCAACTGGTTTAGGAGGAGTTGGCGGCCAAACATACAAACAGACAGAATTAGCGACTTGGATTTATACTATGTAATGATAATTGAAATTAATGATGACGAAAACAAAAATTTGATGATCACATGTGAAACAACTCTACAACATCTCTGTGATAGAATCAAGAAAAATGAATAAAAATCCCATGCGCATAATGTTAAGAAAAGATTTCCATCGTCTACGACGAAGATTCGTAGCACGTAGCAGGCTGGATCCAAGCGTAGCTGAATGCTACGGTCGTAGAAAGTATGAGTTTAGTAATATTTAGTTTACTTCAACTGAGTGAAAATCATAGTTGTCAATGTACTTAAGTTATTATCTAATACAGTTGAAGAAATATAAACTTCATATTAGACCAGAATCTCACAATCTTATGTTGCTTTTAATTATTCCTCGGATATAAACTGAAAAAAAACTTTATCTGCCAACTAAACGCTCCAAACTTATATTCAGAAAGTGCGAAACCTAATCAGAAGTGCATATTAGTTATTTTAACATATTTTTCGACACTTAAGCTCACATTTATTAATACAAACCAAACTGACATAAACCACGTCTTACCGTTCACATACAATTACACTTAAATTTAAAAGAAGAGAAGAGAATGAAATGAAATAAAATTAAATGAAATTACTTTATTGTACGTAGGATTAAAAACTAATCTCTTATACATTGTAAAAAGCAAAAAATCAAAAATTTTAAAAAAAAGATGTCACGGGACACCCCTACATTCATCAGCAATGGCCGCAGTAGACCGAGAGAAAAAGCTGGCGGAAAAAACTCTCGGTGTCGTCTCCACCGCATCTCTGTCCCCGCAGGCAAGCTGTGTCCGGCGAGGCTGCGTCGTGTTTATTGCAATCTGACCGGCGCCGGACTTGCTGGTTATACCGCTCTTTTGCTACATTTAAATCCCGATATATCGCCTCTAATAGCATTGGGAACACTGGACTGAGATAATGATATTCTTGGCTGGCTCTGGTTTGATAGTTGGAAATGGCGTATTTGGGAAGCTAGTTTAAGCTGAATACGCCAAGTGACTAAACATATTAGAATAATTAAAAATTTTATGTATATTTTTAAATTTGCTTAGGTAAGAAATTTGAAAAGAAAATCGAATTACTTTAATAAATAACAATTGCTTTGCTAACTAACGGCAATAAGTCATTAACTTGTTTGAAGTCCAAATTCCTGTTTTTAATTTCTGGAAACGACTATAAAAAATCAACAAACAATTTAAAAATTCAATCGAAGTGTAAAAGCTAATTCTGTCTGTTTGTATGTTTGTCCGCTATCTTCTGCTAAACCGCTAAAACGGATTTTAATGCGGTTTTCGCCATCTTAAAGGTATTTTTGTCATTTAAATTTGTAAATAAAGAACGTTTTGAAAAAGTGTTTTTAAGATAGCAATAATGCAAGGGTTCGCGAGCAAGTCGGCAAAATTACACCATTGCGAAGCGTGGGCGAGTCGCTCGTAAGTTATAATTTAACTCTCCAGTTTGTTTTAAACTAAACTGTATATACTTTATCTTCATTTTCTTCTAATAACTAAGGCATGGATTAATACATTTTGAAATAAACGTTTATCTTCATCTGCTTTCTATCTGCTTAGCAACAACATTACCCATTTAAAAAAATCTTACCCACTCCAAAACATCTGCAAACTTATGCCTTCAAAATTTAAATTATTTATGCCCTCATGATCCTCTGGTCATCCAAGGTTACTGAACTATGCGCCCTTCCATTGTAAACAATGTGCCGTAAGGGTCGCGGGACTAACCGTTTGATTTCGTGTCGAAGGGCCAAGGGCCAATATTTGCAGACGGACGGAGGCTTTTGAGGAATCATTGAGGTCGCTAATGAATTGTTTTTGGGTTCGGGATTTGGATGTAAGGTGGTGGAGTCAAGTTGGCGGTAGGTAATAGGTAGGGTTATGTGATTTTAGAATTTTCCATACGTTTTTTTCGGTTTTTTTCCGAACTTTTGAATTTGGTGCTGTGTTTGTGGTTACTTTATTCAACATGTGAATATATCTGAGTGATAAAATTGCAACAATGTGCTAAGGTAGGTACTCAGGGACGGTTTCATTGTTTTTGAAAAATCTTTCTCTTACATTAAAGAAGGTTGTATATTTCCACCTGAATACCTTCTTATTAACTTGACAACCCTAAAATCTACAAACATAAAATTGTGTTCTCCCCAGCATCACGAAAGAAGTCATTCCTCACAATCAATAATTACCAATCTCTTCTTCATACTTACTTTAACTACTTCAAACCTCCCTGCACACTTCCCACGTTCATAATGCACTACAAAGTCTCACAGACCTACTTAAAGAGGTCGATACATCGAGCTCGTGTGAGTGTCGCCTCTCGGTGCTCTCTGTGAATGTGACAGCTGGGTCGAGTAGGCGCTAATGGCGGCTGGCGATGGCAATGGCTGGTTATATTACTGTTATTGAGAAGAAAAACTTGCAATATGGTGTATTTATGACGCAGTCTCACAAACCTTTTTGGAGTGGTAGAGTCTAGCTGTAGGCTCTGTCTGCAGCGATTCCTGGGCTGATTCGACCGGTGAAATACCAACGTCGCACAGAAAACCATAGTGAAGTAGGGACGATGTTCCTGCGTTTCGTTCGGTGAGTGCGGTATTCGGTGCCCAATTTTGTCAAAGGCTCAGCAACACACCCCGACACCCACAGTGTTGCGGGTAGTCATGGGCGGCGGTGATCACATACCATCAGGTGACCCGCATGCTCGATTGCTTTGCTATAATATATTTAAAAAATACCTACTTAAAGAGGTCGATACATCGAGCTCGTGTGAGTGTCGTCTCTCGGTGCGCGCTGTGAATGTGACAGCTGGTCGCGGAGGCGCTAATGGCGGCTGGCGCAGACACTGGCTAGTTAGTTATATTCTTATGTTTGTATTCTATATCATACCTACTATATTTTCTTAACGTCTATAAATAGTATAATATATATGTAAGTGTATGTATACAACATCTTTAAATCTTCATATTATTTTATTTAAGTATTGCTTTTGTGTTTTCCTGGGAAGCCAACGTCAGTATGCCACCAAGAAGGTTCTGACAGAATACCAGCGTTGCTTGCTAGCAACAGCAACACTAAGCTGAGTCAGGGTCTTATTTAGCCAAATACCTGTTCACCTAACTTCTAATAGCGTTTAAGTTTATTTTCTGCATTTAAATTTAAGTATTTTGGTAAAATAAAAACCTATTCTATTCTATTCTATATTTGCTATTTTTTGGGAAGAAATCCTCAAGAAATTATGATGGTGTGTCTGTGACATAATCAGGCAATGGAGGTTCAGTATGTTTCTATGACGTAAGGTTTAAAAAGGGTATACTAATAATAATAAAATAGGTATATTTTGGGTAATTGAATTAGACTTCGTGTTGCAGTTAGTCGGTATACCCATCGTAGATTATATACTTAAGAGACTTTTTATCCGACAAAGTTTATTATTATTATTTTTTAAATATATCATAACATTACACAGTTTTATCACCAAGTCTTAAATATTTGTTACTTGTGATTATTTAGCATCCTCATCTTCAAAAACAGGTAGTTTGTTGATTTCTTATTCATAGAAAGTTTACCACTTGATAACTTACCTGCTACCTTTTGAACTTTTACCAATCGCCTTCACTCAAAACCCGCTAAGCAGATTGCCATAAAGCCCTATACGTTCCCTACGATACATCCTATACTCTCGGTATCCGTAATCCCATCTGTGTGGGCCTGCCCTTACTCAGTTGAAGTACAATGTGATAAGGTGCGTCTAGCTGATGAGTTTGATGAAGAAACTCGTTACGTGCGTATTGTTTTGGTGTAGGGTGAATGGGATTTGCGTAGGGTGCAAGATCAAGTGAGTTTTGGGTGTGAGATCTAATATTCGATAGTATTTACTTTAAAGTTTTAAAAGTAACAATATTACTTGGATAACTTAATAACTTTGTAAATTGGAAATCACTCGGTATCTACAAATTTAGAAAAATAGAAAGGAAAATGAAAAAAATATTTATATAATATTTCTTTTTCTATTGAAGCGCACTACTCATGTAAAAGCTTAGGAACAAGACAACCTTTGGTTTTAATGACACTCATTTTCCTCTTCTTACTGAATTTCATATGAGTACCTATGTGGTTGCGGCGGGCGGCGCGGGCGTGCGGCGCGGGCCGGCGGCGGCGGGCAAGTGCCGCGCGGCGCTCCGTCCCGCTCGCACGCCGCGCTCTCGCTCGCGCCGGCGCGAACACGTGTTTATTTGTATGTTTTATCCTTCAGCGGCTTTAAACCCAACCCACCCCGACCGCAAAGTGCGCCCGCCCGCCGCACCCGCGCGTCGCCGCCTCTCGCGGCTCACACTCCGACAACTTGGCCCGAAGTCGCCGGACGGTATTTATAGACGCAACGGACACCGCGAAACGCAGCGACTCGACGCCGCACCGCGGACGCGGAGACACGCACGCACGCCGAAAAACGAAAGTGACGTGCCATCGCGTAAAAAGTACACCCGTCAGTGAACTAGTGAAAAGTTCGCCGCGGGGGCGCCACCCCGCGCTCGAAAAAATCAACCCCCGCGTCCCCCCGAACTTTTCATTCACCGGGAAAAAAGTGTGGCAAGGCCGTCCGTGACGTCACCGTGTCAAGTGTCCACGCGCGTTTCCTAGCAACGGACGGCGATGGTACTGAGTGCCGAGTGTGTTGTGTGGTGGTGTGAGATGTAGCGTCGCCCGGGCGCGAGTGGAGCGATGTGCAGCACGCAGCGCGCGCGGGTGTCGAGGATGCACCTCCCGGGCGCGGCGAGCGGCGCCGTGTCCCCCGACACCAGCTCGTCGCTGCTGCACGAGACCTACACCAAGATGACGTCGGACATCCTCGCCGAGCGCACGCTGGGCGACTTCCTGTCCGAGCACCCGGGCGAGCTGGTGCGCACGGGCAGCCCGCACTTCGTGTGCACCGTGCTGCCCCCGCACTGGCGGTCCAACAAGACGCTGCCAGTGGCTTTCAAAGTGGTGGCTCTCGGCGACGTCGGCGACGGCACCCTGGTGACAGTCCGCGCGGGCAACGACGAGAACTGCTGCGCGGAGCTGAGGAACAGCTCGGCCGTGATGAAGAACCAGGTGGCCAAGTTCAACGACCTGAGGTTCGTGGGCCGCAGCGGGCGCGGTGAGTGCGGAAGGTGCAGTTGTGCTACCAAATAATACATACTCACATACACATACTTAAAAACTTCAATCCCAAAATGATTCTTTTTATAATACAAATACCACTTATTTTAATATCAATCGTGATAAAAAACAAAAGATAAACTCCAAAAGAAACAATCGCAAAAGTAAACCAAAAACAAAAGAGAAAGGGTAAATATTATTCAAATGTTTCGTAAAAGTTTGCCCGGAGTCAGTGACATTGAGATTCTTGCAAACTTTTTCGCGCATCTTACGAAAGTCGGGATTTTACGTAGGGCGGGCGGGAAAACCCTTGTCCGCCCTACGGACGATTTCCCGCCTTTCTTGAGAAGTTTACTTTTATAAGTGCGGAAATGTGTAAGAAAGTTCGCAGCCAAAGTTTGAATGTAGGAAAAGTGTTTTTTGTATGAAGAACCGTGACATTTAAAACGTTTTTTTTATTTACCCAAGAAATCAAAGTTAGTGAACTAATAAAAATCATAAAAGTTACTAACTACTGGCCTATGAAAGACAACAAATATTACCAAACTAAATTTTGGAGCAATTTTAAGAGCTTTCTTTTTGTAGTACAATTTCATTCGTAAGTAATACAATCATTTTTAGGTTGAAACTGTCTTTTTTTTAAACATGAATAACAAGCGCAAATCATTTGGGCTATCAGAAATATTTTCGGCGCCTTAGAAATAATCACAATAATTCATAACAAACCTTTGATTTTTTGTAATTAACCTCGAAGTTCCTATTACTATTTGATATTAAAATAATATCTAATTTAAATTATTGATTTTGTCAGTATAAATAGTTAAAATGTACACGCTGCCAGGCAGAAAGGGTCCAAATTTTTTACTGAACCCTTTAAGATTTCTTTAACGTTACTGTTACAAATTACATCTGTTGTTCCTTAAAAAATCTTGAATCGATAATATCGTTGGTATTCATAAAAAGGTGGTAATTAAACTAACTTCTTTTTGATAGCATTTTTCACCTTTGAATATTGTAAATAACTAAGTCAGCCACAATCAACATCCTTCAAATTTTGTGTTGTTACTCAGGAGATACGTTTAAAAAAAAATTACACCCGTTTCAAAACTAGTTAACAGCAGAAAGTAGATTTTTGGCGCTTCGCCGGGTGCTGTCGCACCACACTCGCTACGCTCGCTCGGCTCGCGCATGCAGTGTCAAAATCAACCTAACACGCTCGTCGCTAGGATCCTCGCTTACCTAAATTAACTTACCATAATGGTTCTTATCCAGCTAAGTGTGAAATCAGGCCGATAAATTAATAAAAAAAAAATGAATCTCCTCGTCGTAAATTGATGATTGAGTTGTAAAATCTGTGGCTGAGTTAGTAAATTGGGTGGCTATAGATGAAGGCGATGTAAAGAATATGAATATAAACTCAAGCGTCTATTCAAAACAAAAGAACAAACAGATTACGAACGAAAGAATTATCACATTGCACTAGTGTTATTACTATTATTATCTACTACTAATAATTTTGATCAGTGATATAGGAAAAATATCGAATGGTGCGAATTGAAATAATTTTGCGTTAAAAAATCGATAGAATCAGGTGTTACTTCAGGGACTGCCAGCAGAGCAATAATAACAGTACTTACTGAATCAAGTTTCAATTGCGTTCTAGTATGAAGTTTGAAGGAATTAACCACTAAATTCATTCGAGTTCAAAATGTTTATTAGGAGGAAGATAATTTTTTTTATGACACATACAAGCAATGACCATTGATTTTTTGTGTTTTTTTTATTAATGACATTTATTGGCTTAGTATTTGATAAGATACTAGTATAATCATAAAAAATTTTTTTTTTTGAAATTTGGCCCAGAAATGACAATGTTTGTTAATTGAAAATTTTAAAAGGTATATACTTAATGGTTATACTATTTTACCTACCAATAATACCCACTTCTGAGTAGGGACTTTTTTGCCCAATCAGATGTTTTGAATTCAATTGTCAACCAGTAATTGAAATTATTGTTCTCATCCCATAATGATTCTAATTGTTTGGTTTCATACAGTTGTAATATGTTTAAGGTTCAATCTAAGCATTTGATTTTTAAATTTCTAAAATTCTTGAATTGTGGTTTCTATTAGGATATTGTAAAATGCAATTTTGGCATCAATTGTGTCAGAAGCTGTATGATTTTCATTTTCCAAAACAATATGAAAATATTTTTAATAATAAAAGAAGTTGTTTGCTTTACTTTGTGTGTATTGATAAAATTTGATAAAAAGTATAAAAACAACAATTTATTTCCTGTTTATAGATGTTATTGTTGTCGAATTTTGTCGAGAATCAACCAAATTTGACATAGATAAGAAAAAAATATTTTTCAATCATTTTGTTTATTATTTTTCTTCCATTAAAAAAGATTCGCTTTGTGCTTATTAATCTGACGATTCTGATCTGTCAATTATACAGGATGGAACTTTAAACTTAGTATATATTTTGCAATTATATAATATGGAACAGGCGTAAGTTGGCTTTTGTTTAAAGATTTCTTAAGGCATTCTAGATTTGGCTTTAAACTACGTATATTTTTATGGACTATGTTTTTACTATCTTTTTACTCTAAGAGCTAATTAAAATAACCACAAAGTTTTTTCACGTAGCTGAGGATGGACACAATTTTTACAAATTTTATCGGCATAATAAGTAGGTATATTTAATTCTATGGACAATGCTAAGCAAGGCGAATTTGGGCTTATACTTGTTTGAGGCTGTTAACTTAACTGATTATTCCTATTAAAAAGATTTCCCAAAATTTTTCATAGAACCTTATTTGATAAATGACGGTATCTTTTGTAATAACGAACTTAATTTGTTTTTATTAAAAGTTAACATTTAATTTTATTTTAATCTAGTTCTTCGCACCACAGGCACATGAGTAAAGAAACTGAACAGAGACAAAGCTACATACGAATGCGCTGTGACAGGTACATCACTACAAGTGCAACGCGTGTGTGTGCGTGACCACTGGCCGCTTGTCACGTATGAGCCGAAACCGCTTCAAACTAGATCAGCCAGTGGTCAATCTCAGGGCGTGCAGGCGTGACGCGACGCTCGAACGTTGTGCGTGTTTTGTTTTTGTTTTCGAGTTTCTCACATAATACGTAGTACTTAATACTTTTGTTTTAGTTTTTAAAAAGTATTTAAAAATATAGGAAAAGATTCTTTTTTTTGCCATTATAAGGACTTTAATGAAGGTAGTGTGAAATCAGGTTTTTTGATAATACCTCCTGACAATTTTATTGAATTTGTTGAATTGCTTGAGCAAAAATTTCGCGAATATTTTGATCTTCATATTAAAAATGTTAATATTGGTAATGAAATATTAGCACGTTTGCAAGATTGTACATTTCATATGCCATGTGAGTGTTTCCCATTGGTTTATTTGAAAAAACTTTATATTAGATTTAGAATTTATCATTCGATTAAAAGACACAACAAATTATTAAAAACCAAAAGTAATAAAAAAAAAAATTTAGAGTATGTAATTTGTAAAAAAAAACCTATTTTAATAAAAAAATTGAAAAAAAAGTACATTTATATTTTTAATTTATTCAATTGTGCCAACCCTACCAAAATAGGTATAAATTTTGCTAGCTCTTTAGAAGCTTTGTCTCTGTTCAGTTTCTTTACTCATGTGCCACAGGTTCGCATGTTAAAAAATAAAGTTTATATTGTCATATTTTTTTCTCAATCTTGCAGCTAAAAAGTGGTTAAAACAAAAATCTGTAGTTTCAAACAAACGGTAGTCAGTATTATGACTAATAATGAATATTAAACAAAAGATTAAATGAAATATCGAGGTTAAATATATAAACCTAAAACTACTTGTTTTATAACTTTTAAAGAATGTAAATAATTAGCGAAATAACTCTTCATTACAAAGTGTAAAGCAGTTGCTATTGACTTATTTTTGAATATTTAATTGTTTTCCTAACAATATAACATGCACAGCATGCTAATCAAACTTTTAAAAACGCTTGCGTTACATAATAAACTCAAACTTGGTTTCCTTTTAATTAACATATTTCATTCAAAACTTTCATTCGATACGAACTCCAGTAGCCGTAAAATACCAACGTTTAACGCCTAGTCCCAATATACGATCTCAATCCATTTTTAGGCATCTAAGATTGACAATTGGATCCAAATTTTCTTAAAACTTTTTCAATAAACGATCTACAGATTGTGAAACTAATCCAAAGACGCGAACGATCCATGGGAGGCAAGCGATCTTTATTCTGGCATATTTGTATGAAAATGGTGCCACCCGCCATCCCAATAACCGATCTATTGATTTTGACAGATCCATTGAACTAAATTTTTTCGAGCTAATTACATAAAATGTATGTTATTTACGTATATTGAACAATTTTCAGACAAATTAATAGTAAAAACTTAGGCATAACGTTTTAAATATTGGTAAAACTAACATTTTATTAACAATGAAGAGATCGATCGACGATCTGTTCTGGGTCACAGGGACAGAGATTGCATATCATTGTTATTGGGACGCAGGTTGGAGAACGATCCGCAGATCGTGTGTGATCTCAGATCGTCCCAACTCTCGGATCAAGGATTCGATATTGGGCTCCAGCGTAAGAAAACACAATAGTGTTTTACCGCCGATATCAATATTCTACTTCAGTTAAAACCTTGGTACCTAATTGGATACTGCTAGTTTTGTTTTTTGTGACGTGTTTTTGTCTTTTCCATATCAACAGCTATCTACCATAGTTTATTGAGACGAAAAACCATGGATAATGGTTACCATAGTAACACAAATAACAAGGCGTCAAAGGTTAGTAGAATATTGAGTTTAGCCGTTAGTGATCTCTTTTTGAGGAACGGACCTTAAAAAAAACGGACAATTCATATAATAAAATGCTTAGTATAATTTTTTTAATAACTAGCACTAAAAAGGCAATAGAGACAAAAGTTCTCATACAACAAAGCATTTGAAGCAATATGTGCTCTATGTGGATTAGTCTTCAGTGCATTCCCTGCAATTTTACAATAATTTGGACTCAATTTAGTGAGGCCTTTTTATCTTTCAAACTAAGTTTGAGATAGCTTTTTTATTTTATGGCATATTTTTTAATTTTCAGATTTGTCCCTTCATATATATGTTACGGCTAATACCCGAAGTGCGGCTACACCTAGTTTTAGCCGGTTAGAAGTGTTTTTAATATGGAAAACTGCAAAAAAAATATTATACCTATTATATACATAATATAAAAACTGGCTTCAATCATGAGTCGACGGAGTTCCGCTACGCGGGACTCCTTTTTCTGGGTGGTTTGATGATGATGATGATGATTTGATTGATGTTCTAACCGGCTAAAACTAGGTGTAGCCGCACTTCGGGTATTAGCCGTAACATATATATGTTAAATTTATATTCAACATGCAACGAAAACACTACTGATTTTTTATCAGGTAGAATTTATCTGACTACTGAAAAACAAGCGTTTTACAGAAAAAGTGTTTCAATCGCGAAAATGCAGCCATATGATTTATAGAAACGTATTCATCAACAAACGATATTAACAAACTAAAAGGTGTTGGTTTCAAAGTTTTACCAACAGCCAAAGATACCTAGGCATTTTTTACAACAAAAAAAAACAAAAAACAATTTTAAAAATCTATCATTCAATCGGTGAAAGTCATTACAAATGGTGATTACCTTCTATTTTCTTACTAGTCCTTAATTGTTCTTATTAAGCAGCACAAATAAAAACTTAATTTTGCTACAGAAGTCAAAAGTGTGTGTTGATTTCTTAATTTATAAAAAGGTGCCGGTTTTTTACTTTCCATTTCTATTTTCTATAAATCAATACTTTAATTACGAAGTTACTTAAAACATCAGACAGAGTAGGTATATAGGTTATAGAGCTAAAAACGATGTTCTTTTGTTTAATCTAACCTCAGAACCTTCTGAATTGAATGGAAAAAAAATTTGATGAGGGAAAAAATTGAAAACCAGGAATAATTTTAAATGCTTTTCCTGCGCTGCACAGTTTTTTATATTTTGGAAAATTAAAAAATAAAACATCAATATAGTATTTATTCTAATAAACGCGAGTAGCACAACTAGTTCATTCATAAATGCATATCAAATTATAACACACACACACTGCCTTATTAGTTACTAGTGGCCCGCGACTCCTTTCGCGTGAAAGTCGGTTTCCCGTGGGAATGAGAAGTTTTCCCGCGGTCAAAAGTACCCTTTGTTTAATTCTGATGTATAACCTACTCGTATATTACTGCACAGTTTCATCAAAATCCTTCCAGTAGTTTTTACGTGGAAGAGTAACAAACATCCATACATCCATACTCACAAACTTTCACATTTATAATATTAGTAGGATTTTAAACAGATTTGACAATATTGTACATTGTATCGACATGGCGAGGTTGTTCCAAGGGCCACGTAACTGCCAGCCCTTCGTCACTCTGGTGTACATGCTGAAAGTATTACAGTCCTTACCCTTGATATAAGAAACTAGTATAAATGATTGCGTAACAATGAAGTCTTAGCTATCAAGACCTTGACAGGCTAAAGTTTTCAAAAACACAATAGACTATGTAGATTTTGTAAAATAATATTGTGTCCCTTATAATCGTGGCGATTCACCGCCAGACGCCTTTAAACAATAGCAAATTTTAGGGCAGGCTACAGATTTCTATTAAGGCAACGGTAACAACCACCGATAAGATAAACATTAAAAGTTATTTATCCATATAACAACCTACTTCTTAACAACTTGCAGGAGGTACGCAATCAATTCTCATACTTTTGAAATAAATCTTAAGAGTTATCATTAAATTCGAATAGTATTTAATTTTTGTATGATCAATGAAATCACAATATATGTAAATAATAAGACAAAATAAGTCATAATAAGACAAATAAAACATATTAAATAAGTATGGGAGAGAAAAAAACTAGTGATATTTTTTTCTTAAAACTTTATTTAGAATGCTATTAGAGGTGATGGACGAAATTCAGAGCATTTTTCTGCTTAGTCGTTTTATAATCGATTTCAATTCAGTAAAATATAGGATTACCCAGTACTAAAAAAGTAAAAAACAGCATTATAAAAATTATCTCCTTAATATTTTTGAATTTTCAATTCAAAAGCAATGGTCAATCATATTTTTCTGACATCTCAGTCACATCTGATTTTGCTAACAAGGGGAAGGGGACCATTTCAAACCTATGTAACAATATTTATGTAATGTATTCGTTTTACATTATAAAATCTTCTCCAGGCAAGTAAAAAATACGCAATCTTCATCTATATTAACATACAAACATCATAACATATTCTTTTAATCCCGCGCTAAAGTCTCGGCGGAAACCGCAGTCAGACTTCCACCGTTTTAATCTAAAGCAATATTTTAAACTTCGAGTGAAAAGTTAGTCTCAAGACTTGAAGATGGTTCCCGCCTTCTTCCCATCAGCCAATAGAAATGGCGGAATAACATCGTCTTTCCAGGAGGCGGGGCCGTATTCTGCGGTTTCAGAGTCATTTGGATACTTTTTTTTCCGCTTTGAAGAGTTCTTTATTTGAATATACTGCGGTGAGCGCGGGAACGGACTCTTTGATTACAAACGGCAGCCAGACGGCGTACATGATGTTTTTAATACGCTTTTTATCCGGGGCTTTGATTTATGTTTGCTTTGCATAGGAATAATCATTTTTTAATTCAGATGTGTTAGGAGAAGCAATCCGACATTCCAACTTGCTGAGTGTAGTTTTATTATTTTGTGTTTCATGCCGTTTTACGAGGATAAAATTTGGTTCGCACTAACTATTATCATGATTCAATATTATTATATTATTTTCGCAAATTTTCTCAGATTTATTTCTATACTTTCTAAATATTCAGCTCACCAAAGTTCAATAACACAACGACCAACAAAATCGCGATCCCGGCTATTCATTCGGTTCGGTTTGACCGTTTGACCCTATTCTGAGGTCATGTTCACTAAACTACCCGCAAATTACGCAACTACTCCGCCGGCGGTCGGGCTTTTAACATCCACTGCGGCCGTTACAATAATGTCACTGTTTGGATTTTGAATTGCGAACACTGTATTATATGTGTGGGAAGATTTTTTATATGTAAAAATTGCAGCACGAATATCAATGAGCAATTACCGGAAACGGCACTTTAATTATCAAACATACTGAAAATGCTACAATAAAATTGTCAATCTACAAAAAAGGTTTTCAACCAGGATTTTATAGTAACCAACGTTGAACCTAACAAAGCGCAAATAAAAACTTACACTGTTTTACATAGTTTCTTTCAAATTTGTTTAACCTACAAACCCACGAACTGAAATATAAATCCAGACAGATTTTTGTTGTAAGCAAAACACAGTTTACCTCTTAGGTAAAATCAATCATGAATCTACGTATAGGTATTCCGTATAGTTTTCAAATCAATCCACCTGCAACATTAAAACTTGCTCCATCTTGACGCAGCCACCCTAATCTGAAGTTTAACCCAATTAACTTCCTCATACCGAGCTTAATCACATTTGATTGCTCCATCGCAAGTCATACCTGCTGTCACATTCCATCAGAAATTATGCAAAACATCCAGCTCAGGCTTACACCATATTAATTCAGTCAATTAGTGAACAGGGCATTAGTACGTCGTTAACGGCGACACGACATCGCGTCGTAATCGCTCTTGTACAAGCAAGGAGTGTCTCTGACAGCCATCAAATTGGATGCCATCCAGCTATTAGGGAATGTCGTCTCAGTTGCAATGGCATCGATTCACGAAAAACTAACCACGACGCGCGGCGAAATCGAGAATTTGGCAGAGAAAAGTTAAGGTTGGAATCGGTTTTCGATCTCGTGGGGTGGTGAATTAAAAGCAAGCCGTGTCATGGACACTAAATTAAAACTTCAGTCGGGGTTCAATTTGGGTTACAATTTGAGTCCCATTCCGTTCAATTAAGGCTTGGACAGAGAGTTGCTAACATGTGCAGTATTTATTAATCGCTGAGGACTTTTACCCTAAAGCAACATACCCTACGTCACAAAAAAACCTATGGATTATTTTTGATAAATTGTTTATCACCATATCATAATTTGATCTATTTCTGATTTCATATAAACATTTTTTTAAACTTTAAGTTGGCCCACGAAACTTATTCCAAAGTTTTTTGTCGAAATCTCACCGAAGATTTCAAAGTAACTTACGCGTGTTAATAAAATTATAACAAGAAAGATCTATTTGTTATCATATTTTTTAAAAGTTTTAATATTTTTTATGGTAACTTTACATTTGAAGCCGTTTTTGTTTTTTTTCGAATACCTACTTGTTTTATTATAAGACATTATTTTTCGCTCATTTCAGGATTCTAACTTAGAAGCCTTAGCTTTGATTTCCCCACAAACCGGTGTTTACGGTTAGAAATATGTTATTCCCAAATTATTTATTTGTCCCATAGGTTATTATTTGTTTTATTTTATTCTTCCCTATACTGACGGGTTAACGAAGGATTAGAATGGATTTTTTTATATAAAAACAAAGCCTCAAACCAGTACTTATAATGCGTATTTCTACTGACCTAATGCATCAATTTTATTAAAATCATCCCAAGTAATCGGAACAAGTGTCAACTCTTAAGCACTTTGATACATACCTACAGTTAAGAGATGATGATCGTTACAGAGCGCTTTAAGTGCATTATAAGTTTAAATAGAAATCAAAATACATCTGAGACATATCCACAGTATTTTAAGTGTTAAAGTTATTTTAAAATCTAAAAATCACTAGGTATATTTCCTACCGATATCATTAGCAACGAAGTACAATAAAAAACCGTATCAGTAAAAAAACTATTTCTTTTCATAAAACAATAAAACAGCAATATTTAGTGAAAAGGCTTTCAATCATTAACCCTGTCGTAGTCGGGTGAGTGAGGAAATTGTGAGCTCATAAAAACGGCGCGACGGGTATCATGTACCCGCGGCATTAAGGAGGGTTATTTATTTAGCTACTCGGTCAGGAATCTTTCCAGTTTGTTACTTTTTTTTGATATAAAACATTTTTGTACATAAAAAAGTAAGTAAAATAAGAAGTGTAGTGGAGATTATGCTCGACTAGATTTTTAAAATTATGTTAAGTACATGTATATTTTTTTTACATTTTTCTATTTCTACTTTCTTTTTTTACACAACAATAATATTCTGGGATGAACATATATACCTACTGAATCTTGTTATGTATCGATGACTACAGTTTTCCTCCTTTTTTCTCCATATTCATCTTACATAGTTACAAAAACCAGCACTTCTGCGCTACCAAAGGTTTACTTTAACTTTAAGAAAACTCAATCTAAAACCAATATTTCGATCCATACTAAATCTATAGTCTAATCCATTTCCTCAAATCTCAACCTCTGAACTGGCACCCTTCCCGGTGGGTGCCCGGCGGGACCCGGCGCCAGGCACCAACTCACTGAGCGCTGTAACGTGTGACGTCGCGTTTTTACCACCATCGAGTAGCTTGATTAATTGCACTTTGACTTGGATTCGGTTTAACTACTTTTCAGTAAACACGCTTTTAAATTTCGGTTACTATGTAATTTTTAATTCTTAGATAAAAAGCAACGAGTGTAACGAGATTGGTTGGTGTTTGAATATTATATCAAATAAAACGAAACACTCCATGGTAAATGGTCTCCTATAAGCCACAACAAACCGATCCGTGTTCCGCCTCCATTTTTAACGAGTTTCGCCGCTCAGCCCACAGAAAGTAGCCTACGAGCACACATGAAATCACGTATGAATGAGCCGAAAAAAAGAAAAGTCGGCTTTTTCGCGTGTAGCCGCCGCCGACTGCCATTAAAGCTTACATGTCACTCGCTGGCCCCGAGCGAAAAAATCACGAATTCGCCGGTCGCCGGCCGGCGCGCCCCGCCGGAACGCTCACAATACCAGCTTTGACGAACGGTCATTTAATATTAACTGCGGTTTTTCCGCAGATGGAAAATGTTTTTTTTATTGGACGCGTTATACTCTGTGATGAAGTGGTCAGCTCGTTGTTTCTGACATGCACTGATGTGTTGTGGACGGGAACAAAGCGCAATACAATTGGATTTCGAGTACTTGTTTTTGTTGTTAATTGACTACACTTGAGTACCACTTAATATTTTGTTTCGTAATAACTCTATCATCAATTGCAGATGACTCGATTTCTGTTGCGGAATTCCATTTATTTTGATAGACAATTATTTTGTCGTCGATGGGCGGTGATAAAAATCGTTTGACGTCGAAATTGAAAACGGCGGGCAATATATTTTTAACTTTCGGGACAAGTGATCAAAAACTACAAAAATTGGGTTGTTCGTTTGTTCGACAGCGCGGCCGCAGACGCAATTTATGGGATATGCGAACTACTGAACAAGTTGGGATAAACCTTTCCAGATTAATTGCGTAAAACGGGGACGTAGATTGAATTAATAGCTTGACAGTGGTCGCGTTCTGTTTTTGTTTTATTAAACTTGCACTTTGCCTTACAAAAAATAAATTATAGTAGGTATACAAAAACACACTTTTTATTGTACTCGAATTTAAGACTATCTAAAGTGATCTTCAGTAACACCATTACTGTTTAACCCTTTCACCGCCAACCTTACCTGTCCCCCATATTCACCACCTTTCTTAACCCATGCGCTCGTCTACAGGTAAATCGTTCACATTGACGATCACCGTGTCGACGTCGCCGCCGCAAGTCACCACCTACAACAAGGCTATCAAGGTCACCGTGGACGGACCTAGGGAGCCACGGTCCAAAACCAGTTAGTATATACTACGATCTATATTATTTTAAGGGTTCCAAGGCTGTGTTTACCACAAGTTTTCGAAGGCTGTTGATAAAATCAAAAACTATTTTAAAACTTAAAAAGTAACCTAACCTCAAAATATACCCAACCGTAGAAGGTTTGGAGAGTAGGTAAATAAGTTTTTATATTGCGTTCATTATTTTATTAACTTGAAAAACGCCTCGCGCGCTTATGCGACCTACCTTTCTCTACCTTTATATTACCCAACATACATTCATTTTAAATTAAAACAAACCGACGCCTATATACTATATTCTATATACCCACCACACACGACTGCAGAAGTAAACAAATGCGTCTCCTGGAAGCAATGGATCCTTGTGACAGAAACAAATGAAGGTAGTGATCGGGAGGTACCACGGCGGGACACGGTTAAACGCTAGTGTAGGGTAGGGGAAACTTGCACTGGCTTACCTACTATTGAAGAACTTTTAGTTGTGTTTCAAAAGAGTAAAAAAATATAGGTATATATTTTATAGAATTAGAAAGCTAAACATCTGGATACAAATAAAATGCCTCTTTTATACCTAAAATGAAATCCTAGAAGCCAGTATGGGGACAAGGAGCCACCAATTCAATTAACGAAGGATTATTGTATTTTTTTTCCTTATTCGTTTTCTCGAAAAAAATGTGTCTGCCCGTTTAAAAACATCAATGCTAGATTCATGTATAGTACTTATACCGTGTATCGGGGTACGATATTCACATTCACAGTAACGCCCGATCAATCCTTATGGTAGAGAAATTAAAATAATTGCGAGCGTCGCGGTGAGCGGCCGCTGGGTACAGACTCAGGGGTTGTAGCGATAGCAAAGAAACCAGGACACACTTACTTTCTGCTGCCAAAACAATTGGCGTAAAAAATGGACCTGAGTTCACTGCCACCATTTAATATTCAGTGTCATTCGTTTATGTACATAATACTAAGACCTCATGTCATACAAAAAAAATATTAAGTTACATTATATCATTTGTTTTATTTTCATAGATTTTTGTTCCACGTATGTATCATGTTTAAAGGTTTCTATTTTATTCACAAAGTTTTAGACATTTTTGGTAAAGAATGATTGTCCATATTCTATTTTTTTTTGTTTACGCTTAAACGCGTAAAGAAGAGTTATTTTGCCGACCGTGCGTTCACCGCTAGACGAATGTAAGGGCACAAAGGAAGCTGCCTTAATGAATCGGTTGTTTAATTAATTAGTCAAGAAAAGGGCTGAGGGGGGGCTGCCTTCCCTCATGTGTGCAAGCCCTGCATATTGATTTATTAAGCCGGCATTCTCTAAAACACGATAAATAATTGAATTCTAAGTTCCGACGCGCGGTAACATGTGAATCCGTAATTTCGATAGAATGTTTTATGTGGGGGTGGGGGGGGGATGCTGATTTGAAGTATTCTGAGTATTGCTTTTAGACAAATACTTGAGAAAATAGTATATGTTTGTAAATGATGAGTTGATTAATTTTCTTAAAATAGCGAAAATGTTTTTTTTTATTATATTAAAACGCAATCTAAACATAACGACTTGAAATTATTAAATTAGTAATCATTTTTGTACCAATACTTACACTATAGGATCATTCAGAAATGCCTCTAAAATGAGTAAACCATCTTCTAACTTATGAAATTGAAATCTTGAAATACACACCCTTCAAACAAGTAACTCTGCCTACGACAATGTAAGCGTTTTAATGACGGATACAGAACGCGTTATTACCCTCAATCGCCTATTTTTACCCCGCCCAATCTGGGTGTTCCGTTTTACGACCGAAACGCGCAGTAGCCGTGCACATCATAATCTGGTAGTCTATTAAACTATGTTTTTCTTAAGGCAGCTATGGCGCGCTATTTTTGGCGCAAGCGCAGGGGACCACCCGCGGGATCGACTTGTTTGTGGATCCATTGTTTGAATCTGTTTGATGAAGTGTTTCATGAGAGTTGAAGTTTGATTAGTCGGGTGTTTGGTGGATATGTTTAGTTTATACCGTGTGGCGTTTGTGGGAGTTTCTTTTTTTGTTTATACGTGGATACAGGTTTTCGTCAAGTGCTACTCGTATAAATAAAAAGAATATGTTTTGAAAAAAAAGTACTTGCAAATGTAATCAATGCTTTATGTAATGCTACAATAGTTCTTATTATTACATAATTGTTTTATTAAATTTGTACCTATTTAGATTATAGTAACCTTAAAAACAGCGATTAGCTTAGTTTTGGTCTCGTATTCTTGTTAATTTTTCCTTTCTGTACACACAAATCATTCGTAAGTTAATGCACAGTCTAATCATTTGCTAAACTTCTTTCCGACAATATCGTGCCCGAAATTAGGTATTTTGATAATTTTTTTATGACACTTATGCTATCAAGACACATCTAACGACACCTCGTAAGTTTCTATCCTTTTAGCCGCTCGGGATATAGCAACAAATCAATGAACATTTTCATACATACATAAACTTTATAAACATTACCCTACTTATGTAGCAGTCGCGTAAACAGCCCGACATTTTTATCAATATTTTCTTACCCAAACTTTTTGCCACATATTTATCTAAAATCAAACCCAAAACAAACACTTTAAGTTCAACATTCCATCCCAATTACCACCGTCTGCTAAGCAAATCAATTGCGCACAAAGACTTAAACTTTAACCCTTTTCCACTGTCCAGTCACTACCAATAGGTATTTAGAGTAATGCTAGCACAATAAATCTAACTAGACTGGCCAGCACCCTCACCTAATCCTTTAATCAGGACCACTGGTGGCCCTTGCTCCACCGCACCCTATTTTTCCTCCCAACATCACCCCCCGCCACCCCCTACCCATTTTAACCCCTCGAACGGTGCAAATGACAGTTTCTAATTCCAACTTGCCATGGTAGTGTGTAATTGTTGCGTTTCCTGATTTATATACTCGCCTGTACGCTCAGCTCTATAATTGGACAATTAAAATCCAACTATTCGTTACTATTGCACAATAAGACTATCAATTTAAAAAAAAAAATCGATATTGCAACGTTTGAAAATTCGCCAGATTGTAAAACTTATAGGGATTTATTTATGGAAGATAATTTAATTCTGTCAAAGCCACGTCGACGCGGAATGCCAAATATTTGTTGACAGCTTCATAATAATGTGAGACGCTCGCACTCAAAATTACTCACAATTTGCACACACACATACAAATGTGTGTCTATATGTATTATAGTATATGTATGAGTGGGGTTGTAATTACTATGAAACTATTATCGAAGCCAGGTTACTACGGGAGGCTATTCAGTAAAGATATTTCTATGTGGTCGAGTAAAAGGGCTTGAAATATGGTGGATTTTAAATGGATAAGCTTGTAATAAATAAACTAGGCTCGGAAATAGAAGGTAGGCCGCGGTACTGATAGAACCTTTCGTTTTGATTGTAAACGAGATTGTGCATTGACATGAGTAAACACATTTGAATAATAGATAAATGATTTAGGTGATGTTTTTCAAGGTAGGGAAATGTGTGGTTAAGTTTTGTTCGTTTGCAGAGTGAAGTGAAAAATAATGATTTCTTATTTAACTTAACTATAAAATTACAATGTTATTGCGGTAGCAATGTGCTGGAAAATTATGTAGTGGTCAGTTAACAATAAAACAACAACTATTATTAAGCGAATACAATTCAGATTATTCGTTAAACATTAGTAGGTAGGTAACATTTTATATTTGACAATATAATTGTGTAAACAACACATGTGAGTAAGTTTCCAATTATTATTACAGCAGAACAAAGTTTAATCCTTGAGTTTTTCAATACTCATTTTTTGCTACAACTAAAAATAAACCTTTGCTATCCACCACGATAGCAGTTGAAATCTCGCCATAGTCGTATAGTTTGTAAAACAACTGCACAATAGTAGGTACACGTCACCAATGATTGGCCGACAGATTGAGTTGGCTGTCCGTCCGAGCCTTATACTGGTATGAACTAGTTCGGAAAGCTGTGGGAAATTGATACGAAAGTATTTTAGTTACGTTTTTAGATTTGATGTTTTTTTTTGGAGGTTACTTGATATTATGATACAGGTATACTGTAAAGTGTAAATAAAGGATAGAGAGAGATGAATTTCCTACAAAATGAGTTTACAGTCTCTACACTAATCAATAATATTAAAAAGTATTGTGTGTCAAAAAATATTAATTGAGTAAATAAAAAATAAGTTTCAAGCGAAGGTATTATTTAAAACGTATCAGAAATTATTTCCTGGAATAAGGTAAGCATAGCAGACATATGTATATACAAATATAATTTTTTTTTTTAAATATTATTTTTAAAGTACAATGTCTAAATATATTGCTACTATACTATGTGTATGTAGAGATAACAATATCTAAATATTATAATGTTTTATTTAACCATTTAGATTTTTTAAATATTAACATCTTACTTTTAAGCAGTTCTCAAACTAAATCTAATCAAATATTAGCTCTCTTTATAATTAATTCGCGACACTACAAGCAAGAGTTCAATACGAATACCGGTATATTGCAGTAGCTTCATTGTAATGTTCAATCAAATAGGTAGTGATGTGCAAAATATTAGAAAAAAACTATTTTAAAGCGTTTCGAGTAAGTTCACACACTGTAACTACATTTTAACTTCCTAAATGTTATGAAATTACTTGTATTACTTGTTTTTTTTTCTAAATTAATAAGCACTGACTAAAATATATTAAAGTTGAAATAATTTTGGCTACTCTCAACAAGTTTTATTAAAGAAGTATGCAAGTTTTGACTTAAGAAAATATTTTTTTTGTTTCATTTGATTATTTGTAAGTCATAAACACATAAGTGTTAGGTATCTTGCGATTATATCAAAAACAGGTCAGTTATCAATCGTTTACACATTCGCGCCTTACAAGTGTACAACACTAGCGTAGAGCGGAGACAGGGGCTTTGATGAATAATCGAGTGTTGCCGAACAAATCGAAGGGTGTTACCGAGATACGGTTACCGGCGGAGTGCTGTAGGTATAGTTGCGTGTGAGTGGCGAGGGGTAATTGTAGGCGGGGGGGAGAAATGGTATCAAGATAAGTTAGAGTAGATTTCTTATAAAGTATGTGTGGTTGTCAAAAGTTGTAGTTAATCATAAATGAGTTGAGATCTACGAATCCTATGTTTTTATTCTTTGATTCTGCATTTAAATAAATACTGCTAATTTTCCGTCGCGCATAAAACAATGGTAAATTATAAGGCGTCACATACGAAAAGATATAAGTATAGGTTTATACGATAGGTACAGTCAAAAGCATAAAAATATAATGTATCAGAGTCTACAATTAAATGTTAGTTGCAAAGTTTCAATTTTATTTTGGCATATACAGTTATCAAATTATTGTCACCAGTATAAGAATCATATATATCTGCGGGTTGAAAATGTCCAATTACATCGTATCTTTTAAAGTAGTCTGTATTATATAGGCTGCCTAACATTCTCTGGTATCTAAGCGCCCAGAATAGTCAAAAATATCTTCGGTTACATGGTACAAGCAATTTTAAGTCTTTCGCCATAAGGTTTATAATTAATGATTATTGCAAAGATTTATTATAACATGTCCATAAGCTAGTAGTGTAGCCATAACATGTGGAATCCTACAAAAATCGTGTAAAACTTGACTACAAAAATAAAACGTGACAGGAAAAGTGCCCTTAATCAAAAGAAAAACGTATATTATGTATTAATGTACTATTTTTGTAGTAGCCCTAAAAAAATTATTAAAATTTATTTACATGAAGAAAACGTTATTACGTATATTGCGTTAGTTATTTAATATAAATAAAACAAGAATAAACTAAAACCCTTTGATTAAATAAAAAAAAAAATTGAACTTGGAATTAAAATCTTGTGTATCGTCCTTCTGCATTGATGACATCTAGAATTCAGCATTGTGACAGAAATCAACACCTCGCAGGGAATCCCATATTTGCATGACATGCGTACGCAATGATTCTGGAGTTCGGGATTCATGGTGATCATCGATGATGATAGAATTTTACAAATATTCTGCAGTACAATTTTATTAATTTGCAATACAATGACATGAATGTCAGAACTATTATTATCTATGTTTATAGATTCCAAAGTGGTTTTTCGATTAAGTTCTATCTACTATTTGAAAATAATTATTTCTTATCTGAAGATTTTCATTGCGTGGTTATGTCATATTGACATACAATAAAAAACATACTATATGACAATGTATGTCACTGGTCATGTTGATTACCTATACATAATAGAATAAAGAAATAGGTTTGTCGGTTCATTTAATCATTAATTAAATAATTTATTTTCTCGTCATATATTTGACTTATTTACCTTAACGAAACATTAATGGCACATACTTAGTAAAGAAAAAAACAGAAAATATAAAGAAAAGAAAATTTAAAATCACACAGAAACGAGAGAAGTGATCTTTTTTTTGTAGGTAATTATTATTTTACACTAGATTTTATAAGTTATTATTGGTGTTATTTATTCGCCTTTTTTAACTCAATCCCTTAGTCAATGAGATCAGTGAATTCGTTTAATGGTTACGAATACGTTTTTTTACTTAGGCACTACCGCTTGACACTACTAGTTGTGCCATGGGAGATTTTTACCTCCCATTACACTATCGGCATTTTCCAGTTGTGTAATTTCAGATAAAACCGCGGGCGGGGCTTTCTTTCAAAAAACTATTTTCTTACGACTTTAATTATAAAAGATTAATTCAGTTCTAAACAAAAGCCACGTCAATGACGTCATGCATAAAATGAAACAGATAAATAAAGATGATTACTGTGACTTAAGTCATAGAGTTTATTTTTCTTAAGCGCGAAGATATTTTTGAAAAATTAAATGCTTAGATACCAATGACTAGTGTTTATGCCAACATAATATTGAACATCTTGATGCGTTATATAAAATTGCAAATTATTGCGATGATATTTATGTCAACTTTGTTTGGTTACAATGATATGGTTATTATGACACTAACATAAAATTGAATTTTTCAACCAAAGATATTTTTGACTATCTTGTCTTATAATATCTTTATGCTTTTGACTGTACTAGCTTTTACCCGCGCGGCTTTGCACGCGTTAAATTTAGAGTAAAACTCCATTCTCTGGACTATGTACACATGTAAACCTTCCTCTTGAATCACTCTATCTATTAAAAAAACATATCCAAATACGTTGGGTAGTTTTAAAGATTGAAGCATACATAGTGACAGAGAAAGCGACTTTGTTTTATACTATGTAGTGATGATGTAAGACTGGCATTTTACCCTGGTAGATCAATTAAAAGCCTTAGGAAAGTCATAGAAAAAAAATTCTTAATTTTAATATAGCTCCTTCTTATAATCTTTATGTCTTTTTACCAACAAATATGTAGTGTAAACTAATATTGAAAAGTGTTTTGAAAAATTATAAATTCGAACACCTTTAAATGTTCATGCTTATTCTCATCTTTGGGCACTGTTCGTTTTAGATTCATAAAAATATATTTAAACACAGCATTAATTTTACAATAACTACGTAATTTTCGCATACTTTGCTACACTCACACCATTGCTAATGGAAAACCCTTTCAATACGACTGTGGTGCTGCGGTTTATATGCCGGCCTGCTAAGCGGAAGGTTCCGGGTTCGATCCCCGGGTCGGGCCAATTTCGTCAAAATGGTTTTTCGAAATTGGCTCGTGTCTGTCTGTAACTAGGTTCTCCCCCAGTCCATTGTGTGGTACCTATAGTACCTAGAAGCTCTGCTTAGCTTAGGGCCACACAGTTGGCGTGTTAGTCTGGAGATTTATTTATTTATTTAATAGCCCAATTTTGGGACAATAACGGCTAGTAAAAAAAAAAAAAAAACCCTTGAATAATGTAACAAAAGGGCAGCTAGTATCGTACTGATAGTGTTGTCGCTCCTAGGGCAGCAGCAGCAGTTCCACTTCGCGTTCGGACAGCGGCCCTTCCCCTTCCCCCCGGACCCCCTCGGCGGGTTCCGGATGCCGCCCATCACTAGCTGCCAGAGTAAGTGACATTTTAATAAGTTTTATTAAATACTAGTGGCCGCCCGCGACCCCGTTCACGTGGAAGTCGGTTTCCCGTGGGAATAAGAAGTTTTCCCGCGGTAAAAAGTACCCTATGTGTTATTCTAATGTATAAACTATATTACTGCAAAGTTTCATCCAAATCCGTCCGGTAGTTTTTACGTGAAAGAGTAACAAACATCCATCCATACATCTATACTCACAAACTTTGACATTTATAATATTAGTAGGATTTAATAATAGTTTTTGTTATTCATGTTGTGTTTCTTCTCCTATAGTTGAGTCTGGAAGGATGGATACTATGTTACTTTAAATAGCTATTATGTGGTGTTCTATCGAAGTCAAAAAGTTGCGAAAACTAATAACGTCTTAATAAGTGCATAATAGGAATCAAAAGAAACTTGTAAATTAATGAGACTATCATCTCTGTCAAGGTCTTAAAAGAGTTGCAGAAACAAAATAAGTCATTTATCATCTTATACTATTTCATCAAGAAATGTAAGTTAGGTAACTGTCACTTTTATAAGTAATATTTTGTTTATACGTTTACATTATATTACACTCATCATCCTGTAAGATTTCAAACAACCCATTCTGCTTACATCAATATCACTATTTTGCTCACAAACGTCATTCTCCCACAACTCGAGCCGCACTTATGCCCCGTGAGTGCAACATCGCCCAGTTTATTCCCCGCACGTATTACCCACTTTTATTTTTCGGTATCACAGCCCCGTTTTGGCCGGCGATCGGCTGCCTCGGTTTTTATACGATATGCGCCGGCCGCGCCGATTTGCGTATTTTTTCCGTCGATGCTCGTTTATTTGGTCCGTTTGCCACCGCATCAGTTGTTTTGGGGTGGCGCGGGGTTTTAGCAAGCTAGCTGCGTGCTTGTCCGATTGCGTTTGGGTTTGGGTGCTTCGTTTTTTGGTGGCTGATTGAATCCGCGCTTTAGTGAACATAGTTTGGCGTATCGTCACGTGGCCGCCAGTTATTTGGTTTTAGTGCGCGGTTGGGGTTTGATTTGTGTTTGGGCTTTTGCTGCTTTTCAATGATATTCAATTTAACTTTACTATTCGATTTGCGGATGTTTATTTCTTTTCTCATAGGATTGTTGAGTCAAACTATGTAAATCACGTCAACTTTCAACTGTTTCATGTTAAAAGTTCATTTAACAATGTTCCAAGGACTCATTTTGTCAACTAAGGCCACTCAAAATCTTATCTCACCTCTGGAATCATCTTTGTTCCTCAGATTCATCATCATTACTTTTCACTACATCATTTTTAAAACTCTCATTTTCCCCCGAGTCGGTTCGGTCTAAGCATCATTACTTCATACCACACTCTCATCCTACATTTGTGACGACCTCTGTGGTGCAGCGGTATATATACCGGACTGCTAAGCGGATGGTTCCGGTTTCTATCCCCGGGTCGGGCCAATTCCGTAGAAATGGTTTTTGATATTGGCTCGTTTCTAGGTGTAACTAGGTTCTCCCCTAGTCCATTGTGTGGTACCTATAGTACAAGCTTTGCTTAGTTAAGG
The DNA here is from genome assembly GCA_916618145.1 of Emmelina monodactyla. Lineage (NCBI taxonomy): Eukaryota > Metazoa > Arthropoda > Insecta > Lepidoptera > Pterophoridae > Emmelina > Emmelina monodactyla. The sequence goes on from OU745319.1 coordinate 3,391,967, forward strand.
GCCACACAGTTGGTGTGTCAGTCTGGAGATTTATTTATTTATTTATTTCCCCCCAGACATGAGCCAGTTCGGGCTCAGCTCGGGCAACTCGCACTGGGGCTACGGCGGCGCGGGCGCATACCCCGCGTACCTGCCGTCGTGCGCTGCGCCGGCGACGCAGTTCAACCCGCCCGCGCTCGGGTTCCCGGGGACCATGCCCGACCAGGCGCCGCAGGAGTTCTCCGCTAACAACACGGGTAGGTGTTAATAAGGTTATATAAGTACGTTGACCCCGCAGGAGTTCACCGCTAACAACACGGGTACGGGATGATATGGTTAATTTTGAAGTTATAGATACTGGAAAAAGGAACGAGAATCGAACCCAGGACCTTTAGATTGCCGGTCTAATACTCTTACCACGATTACTGGGTTCGATTCCCAGTCGCGCAATGCTCGGAGACCAGCGTTCCTTTTTCCAGTATCTATAACTTCTAAATTAATAAATTAGCATTTAAATGCAAAACTAAAGTAAAAATCTCAATAATATGGTTAATATAAGTACGTTGATTCGGCTGAGAAACTTTAGCGATAGCGCAGTGATTTGGTGTGATAAATAAAATGAAATCAGTCATAACTGAAAGCTGCAAAATCGCTTAAGTTTTTTACGCAAGTTACTTTAAGATTAATTTAAGTTATGATTACGGTAGGATACATTGCCAGTTAAGCTTGGAAATTTGGAATCGTAGCTCTTTATTTTCCTGAGCTGTCCCTAAGCTCGTGTCTTTAATAGGCTAGACTATTTATATGTTCAGTAGACAGACCAATGGCTTTTTCCTTAGTTCCACTCTCACTTTCAGTATAAGTTTGGTTATACAATAGTTATATTTTCATTAAAAAAAATACCAATAAAAAAATCATCAACATACAAATCATTACTGAAAGATCTAAATATGAAATTGTATCTACAGGAAAAAAGAAATAATATTTTTCGCTTCACAAATCCCATAATAGAATTTAGATAAAGCCTCACGACATAGGTACTATTCAATTTTCTGCCTTTTAACATCAGAATTCAGATCCATTCATCATCAAATCTATTCTTGTCACCGACCAACAACATAATAGTAAAACAACGCAAGCTGTAAACAAAACCGGCTTTTTTCGGGAAACTTATTCAAAACATTGTTCGATTTATGGTACGCGACTATAACTCCATTAAACCAGCATGGTGAAATTAAATGTACCAACATGTTTTACGACTGACATCCTCCTTGAGGACACACGAGGCGGGGCGGAGCGATACGCTGAGCGAATAGCGGAAGGCAAATCAATTACAACATAATTACGTTTTTAGGTAGCAATTAGCACCAGAATACATGATTATACCATACAAGTAATTGATGATTAACCGCCGGATCGTATAACGAATCATATTTTTAAATATTGAGTATTACTATTTAACTTTATCAAATGTAAGACTAAAGAAAGTTTATCTCCTTATTTTTGAAATATTAAATCTTCACTTGTTATTATTCCTTTCATCATTCACCCAACGATTCTTTACACATAGCAAAGGTTTAAAGCTGTTTTAGTGTAACATACAAATAATTTACTCGTACAAAATAACCTTCCATTACCTGATCGCCTACCCGCTTTCCGTTCAGCCTCCATCTGTCCACAGCCTATCCAAAGCGGACATTAACCGGCACTCATTATAATTTACAGCAGCTCGGACGCGTCCGATCCAGTCGATGAATTTATCGTCGATCTGTTGGGGGTATGACACGAAAAATATATCGCCGCGTTAAAACAATACACACTGTTGGTTTACGCTAATTTTGTTACGATTTAAAGCGTATGCTGCTACTGTTTGAAAATAAACGTTCGAAGTTGAACACTTCCTTAAATTTTACGTTGCAATGTTACCTATTACATAAATTTTAGGATTTTTTTGTTTTTTGCGCAGTGTTACCGGACACAACAGGCGTAGACCTCGACCAGCAGCTATCAGGCCTGGTGGGCTCCTCGCCGTCCCACCACGGGACCCTGCTACCACGCTACAACAACAACTCCGACTATGGCCTCTCCACCGGCCCTCGGTCCCTGAGCGATAACAGCTCACAGCCAGAATCACCAGTACAAGATGACCTACTCACCTCGAACTCAACAACCAACATTGGACACAACCACTCGAACACATCAAACTTCCCGTCGCTAATGGGAACGCAGAACTCTTCGTATGGAAGCAGCAACTGCAATAACTCTCTCTATCCCGTTCTACCAGCCAGTCTACTCTACAGCCAGCTATACACCGCCGCGAACCAGAGCCACAACTTCCATCCCTTGCACTCAAACTCGATCCACTCAACGCAGAACCACCAGAACGAACTTCAGACTATGATGGACCAGATATCTTCAACCACCAACAACCATAGACAGCACGGGAACCACGGGCAGGAGTTGTTACTGGGAAGTGGGAATTCCTGTGCTGCTGCAGTAGCTAGGAGTGAAGACGGCAGAGTCAATAACCTGGGACAAAGGGGGAACCCACAACCAGATAGCAACACAGTGTGGCGGCCATATTAAGTGTAAAGAGACGATTTAGATTAAATTAATGTTAATAATACCTCAGCTAATTTAATGTTAAAAGAGTTTAGCGTTGTTATTAATATTTTAAGCGACAGTGGTGTTAAGGTAGACAAAATAATTCGAGGTGTTTTTTAGTGCAACGAAGTTTATTTAAAAGTTTCCGGATTTAATAGTGTCAGCCATTGTTATACTTTGAAACTTAACCAAATTTTTTGTCAATGATTTTAAAAAAATAACGAAAATTGTATAAAATGCCGTCTATCATTGGACTCAAAAACCTAGATCTTACGACTAAACGTTCTAAAATTTAATTAAAAATATTGTGTAAATAAATATCGTGTATAAAATGTAATTGTAAATGTATTATGTAAAGTGCTAATAGTTGTGCAATTAAAAGTTGAGTAGGTGTATACATAGTTGTAAAAAATATCTGTTGATTAAATTGAAAAATCTGTCCACTTGTAGATTAAAGATAATGATTATATTATAAGATCTTGTCTTCTTATTGTTTTAATGGACGTTGTTTCTTAAATTTACTTTTGCTATAGAAATTGTAATGCATCTTGGGAATATATTTATTTTGAATTAAGTATTTTTGTGAATGTTGTCATCTGTCATTATAAATGTCTAAATCAGTTGACGTTTTATTGAAATAAGTGCAATAAACTGTTTAATTTGTGCAATAACATTTGCTAAGCATCTCATTAAGGAATTAATTCCGCTTTCAATTATTTTGATGTCGGTAGCGGATTTATGGAACTGTAATTAAATCATTTTATAAAAAACAATGTGTACTTTTTTAATTTAAAATTACGTAAAAGTGTTTTCGGAAAAAGTACCTGAAAATCCTTTTCAAGTTATAATACCAACTTCAGAATAGCCAGACTCTTGACGTAACTAAATAAACTTCCTTAAAAAGAAATTTAAATACAGAAACGCATTATAATATTCCTACAAAACTGCAAATTTGGTCCTACCATCAACTTCGATGATCGTAAATTTTAAGCACAAAACATTCGCGTCATGTAAGTACCTATTGCATAAAATCATTATCCAATATCCATGTGTGTGTAAGTATTTATCCACGAATCCATCCAATCGTAGGGAATTGATATTTCGGGGTGGGCTGACAAAATGGGACTCTGAAATAAATATGCCAGCTCATTAATTTGCGCCAATGCGATACGACGGACGCAATGACTCCCGCCCGAGAGTACGGTGACCATCATTTGCGAATAGCGGTGACATGTGTCACTGGGTGACAGTGACAGCTCCTAGCAATAGATTGCCAAGTAAAGTATTTAATAAAAGTGTATTTTTTAGGCAGAGCACTATACTATATATCTATAATGGCCTCATTATAGATATTACAGCAGTTTTAAGTAACCATCAAGAAAAACAAACACCATATTATAGATAAAGAAAAGTAGCATAGTATAGAGTCAAATTTATTTAATCTTTTTTAGTACAAAATAATAAATCTAAAAAAAAATACATTATTGAAATATCTCATCTCATTATCAATAATAGCCACCTGAACACGGATAATGTATGCGAGCCACCCATCGCAAATGTCGGCAAAAATCGATGCCAGACCGATTTGAACGACAATAATGAGATTTAAAATTGCCGAGTAATTAATGAGGATTAGTGACGAACTCGGTAGGAAGCGATTGATAGATTGCATCGCTGTTAATACGAGCTTAGTTTAGTATTCTGATTTCGCAAATATAAAATATAATACCTAAAAATATATATATGACTAAATTGATAACTTAAATGAAATGAGATAAGATTATTTTATGAATAAAATCCAATTTATACAATGCCTATCAAACAATATAATTTAAATTTGTAAAGTTGTCAAATATTTGAACAACCTACTTGCATTATGTTCGCTACCATAAATAACAAAGATAAATAGATTTCGGAAGCGCGTCACATCTACGCCATTGAAATAAGTAAATACGCGCTCAAAATTGCAATTTAATTACATATCCGTCGTAGGCTTTGTCGCAATATGAATATCATTTTCATCTCATTTTCGTTTTATCATTCGAAATGTTTGCATTTAATTACAACAATCAATAATTTCGTGCTTCGTTGAGCGAAAACTACGGCGGAGCTGGACAGGTCGCGATAACGCACAAAATATATGCACCCTACCTGACGCTAGACCAGCTTACACAAAATCATTTCAACTCATTGTTATGATATTAAATGGTAATACGGTGGGTAGGAGGTATGACGTTTTATGTATTGGTAAATGAATACAATTTAACCAGTATGACTTAAAAGAAAAGTAGGTACTGAAGGTAATTTCTGATACTTTACCGGTTTTTACGTTGCAGAAATGAACATGAAGTTAACTGTATAAAAACAACAGTAACGTAGATATTTAACCTAACAGAAATATTATATATTTTAGTAGTTCAATAATAAGTGTGTACAAACTAAAATTATTTGCTTTAATCATAGTTACCTACAGTTCAATATTAGTAAACACTTAACAAGCTTGCATTTTAAGCTTTAAAAAGAAAAGCTTGTGACATCGCCAATACATGTTTCAAAAGCTTTGTTATTATCACCAAACAAAAATACCACCCCACCCATAAATCTGTTAACCGTGGGGGTGCCTCCATAATGTACATAATACTTAAATGCTAAAAATCAATAATTAACATACAAACTGCTAGGTAATTAATACTCCGACCCAGTCTGTCGCAACATAGCATACATTATAAATAAACGAATGGTTAAAATGCAAAATATCCACGTACGCACATGATAATGATTGGTACAGAGTGCTTGGAAGTTGATTTCATTTATATAGGGAATGATTATAGGGAAATGTGTAAATTAAGTAAAATATATATAGAAGGATTATAAATAAAGAACATCGTTATGGTGATCTTTAGACAAACAGTTTTTAACTCATAGCTTTTACCCGCGCGGCTTCGCACGCGTTAAATTTGGAGTAAAACTCCTTTCCCTGTACTATGTAATTATACATGTGATCCTTCTTCTTGGATCACTCTATTTATTAAAAAAAACCCATCAAAATCCGTTGCGTAGTTTTTAAGATTTAAGCATACATAGGGACATAGGGACAGAGAAAGCGATTTTGTTTTATACTATGTAGTGATTAGTCATAAGCCTTTCAACCGCGGGTAATAGAAATGACATTTGCCAAAATAATAGTAATAGCCTTTGTCCATCATGATAGCGTAGCTTAGTACCTACTTGTGAAATCTTTTTAAAACCTATTCAGTGGTTATAAAGATTATCTAACGTTCAAACTTATAGACTTTACGTATAAAAGTAAAGCTTACAAAATATTGTGATGGTTATGGGTAACTTAGACAAACGACTGGAAACATTTGAATTTATGGGTTGTGGTATATCTCTAAAACTCTAGATTCTTACTAGCTAAAGACATTGTTCCAGATTTATGAAATAATAGCGATTGGCCCTTTGCCTTAAATATTCTTTGTGAAATTGCTCTAGTAATAAAAATAAAAAGATAGGCACGCAAAGTAAGTTTCATCACGACAAGTAATTTTAAAAGTTTCTCCCTTAAGTATTTTTTTCAATAATATCTTTAAATGTAGTCTATTTTGTAAATGTTTACAAATAGAACCACCCTTTATATTTTCAGCGCCTAGCAACTGCATAATAATGACGCAAAATGCGCTGGCAACATTATGGAAATGACGTCGTGATAAGCTCGCAGCTTTTATAATTAAATAAAATACCTAATTATTCTGGCAAGGTTTAGCTGATGGATTAATTGCTTTAGCTAAACTGGTTATGAATTCATGTTTACATTGGCGGTTCCGGGAGGATTTTAAAGAATATGATTTTATACGAGAAAAATATAAAACAGTAGATGCTCTATGGTTGGTGAGGATGATTATGAATAAAAGAAGGCAAAATGTATGTTTTAAGAAAAAAAATCTTAAGGAGAAAGTCTGCCAAAACGTGGAAAACACCAACTGCATAACTTTCAGAATTCATAAAGCAAGTCTCAAGGCATAATTAAATATAATAAACATATCGGTAAAAAAAGGCTGTCCCAGATTTCTGAGATGAAATTAGAAAAGCTTCATATATAAAAACTATTTCTACATAATTTACATTTGATAAGATACAACACGTGTAAGGATGAGTGTTCGGAGAACAGTTTAAAACAAGGCGTCTAAATTAACTTATATGAAATAATAAAGAACACATACCTACTCATAATATAATTAAACATTTTTGTGTTTGTATTTTTTTAATTTCTTTTATTTTTTGACTATTTCTATTTTTGACATTGTTATTGACCCATTTTTGTAATTTTAACATTTTGAAAAACAAAAACAAAAAATATATGTAAATATACCCTTTTCTTCGTTCGTTTCAGTGCCACGCCTAAACCTTAGTGTCACCCGCCAACGCCCAACTCATTAGGGCGCATACACACTTGCAATCGGTAATCGCAGGGGCCACGTAATTAAAAACCGCAGTGCCCAGCGCCCCCTGGCGAAATTAAGTGAGCGCGGGGCCCTGTGTGACAGCGGCAAATGCTCACTACCCGTAGGCAGGTGTAGTGCGCTTAATTAGTGAGCTTCATTTGAATTGTGACGTCGGGGTAGAACGGGGAAAGGAGACAAAAATGAGAAGTTCTTAAAAACCATATGGTAAAAAGTAAAGACTAACCAGACTACTACCTAGGTTATATCAAAACATTTTTTTCGTGAAGGCTACAACACTGCCAATTTTAATTTGATACCTTACCCCTTTTTACCACCCTGCTTATTATTTTTTGCAAGCTATTTATTAAACTACTATGGTCAAGTTTTATTTACCTGTAGTTTAAAAACACGTTATTTAAGCATTTGTGTGTAACATAGATAGGAGTTGGTTAGTAATTCAATACAATTTTAGGTAAACTTCAAATCACTGGCTTGCAGAGAGTAAAATTCAAACAGAGTAATATTTTCTGCCCTTAATTATCTCTGGCAAGAATCTACCAATTTATTTTAAACAACTCCTTAGATACGCTACTTTGTACTTATGGTCCCTCCATACGACGCCCTTAGAAAGTTAGAAGCCCTTTTCATTAGACAATAAACCTTTGACTGTTAAAGCCAATTATTGTTACGAGTGAGTGAAAACTTGGTTATTATTATTATTATGAATAATAAGATGTTCATTTGTTTTGTATGAATGCGTTGTTTTGAGTAGAATAAGGATGCTGGGGAGACTAATAGTAGACAATAATGCATTTAAAATACTTGAAAGCCAACAAACTTATTCTTACATATCTATATGTTTATATAATGTGCTAGCGTGTACTTAATAAATCTATGGTATTGCCAGCCCTTTGAAAAAATAGGACATAAAATTCTACTGGAAGTCTTTAATCAGATAGTTAAACAAATATAGTAAGTAATTATAATCATGGCTTGCAAATCCCTTCTAACCACGGCAATAATAAATAACTTCAGCAAAGCATCTCTTCAAATCTCAAATTCCTTAGATACAACCGAAATACTTCGTAACAGTAAATTATTCAATTTCAAACAATAACCAAAAATAACCAGCGCATACTGATTAGGGTTGCCACTTTTAATTAAACGTGCTGTACTAAGGAAACCGTTGAATGGAAATATTTTAATTATCGCCACCCCTGTAAATTTCCCACGACTGTGATAAAGAATATACAGTGGCATTGTCTTAAACCCCTGTAAGAATTACTGCTTTGCAGGGCTGACACTACAATTTTAAATTTCCCACTCGTAAGCACCGAAAAGGTATTAATATGATTATTATTGTTATTAAATTTAGCTGTAGCTTTCAGTTTAACTGTAAAAATAGAAAGTTATACCCGAACGTATTCCATTTCTATTAATATAAACAAGCAAATAATAGAAGTAGGAATGTTTCGCGGTAGGTATTTCAGTAAAACAGGTTACACACGTACACATGCACCTAAAGAAACTCGTACATCGTGTTGCATTACCTAAAACAAACTTAGTAATAACTTTATTACACAATGGGATTAAACAGAGAAAACCATTCCCAACAATATATTTACTTCAATTTTTTACAGCATTATCAAAAAAACCAGTGGCAGCCCTAGGGCCCGGCGTCTCAAGTCGTCGGGTCCCTCTAGGGCCATTACGCGGTCACCGGCTGATTACCGCCCTGATTTCAACCCTTCTTTCTCTCACAAGACGCCGTTTATGCCACCCAAAGGTACTTAGTACCCACCTTTACGATGTTTGTTAACAGGCTGGCTAAGGCTTTTTTAGTAACGAAGTGTGGTCTTATTTTACACCTTTACCTGTTTGACGTGACGTCCCTATCTTACACGCTTTAAGAAAAAAGTTTGATTTATAAAAGTAAACACTTGAAAGTATGTCATTGAAATTCAAAGTCCATAAATTAGGTATATTTCAAGTTTTAGACTTAAAAGAAATGGCCTCAGTGTGTAGCTTTGAAAACTGAAGCAAGATACTTTCCTTAAAGTTCCTCTGAACGAAACATGAGCTTTAAGGCAGCTCAAAGCAATTTCACATAACCAATATTCAGGGGTTCAACATAGTTTTACAACCGCAACACCAAGTAACGCCATCTATCGAATTCGACCGAACACAACGAGCACACTAGCGCCATCCACTCACACCTTTTACAGCAACGTACAAACACGCACTCACACTGGTCAAAGGGGAAGTCGGCAAAAATGGCACGAAAAACTTTACTGAACACGTACTGTAGTAGATGACGATACTCAACTTTAACGTGTTCTATTAAGGTCCATTTTAAGCTTTCGGCTATACGACTTATTACGTTTTGGAATAGAAATACAAAGGCGTCAGAGGAAAAACGCTGCATGTGCTCTTTTCAACGATGTTATAAAGTCGTTTTTCTCTTTGCAACTTTTGCGTTCGTTCACAAGCTACATGTCAGAAACGCCAATGAATCGGTGGTTGTTAGTTCATTTTGCTTTTGAGTGATTGTGCCCCTTACTTTAGGATTGTTAGGGTTCTTGGTTGTGTGAGTGCGAGGGTAACAGGGAGAACTTTCTTAGACGCTTGCTTTCTTAAGAAAGGAGAAGAAAACGAAAAGGTTTGCACTTGAAGTGTTTGTAAAAATTCTCGTGAAACAGTTCAGACGCTAAATCATAGAGGGCGTTAACTTTTTTTAAATATTTGTTAAAAATGTTTTTAAAAGTTTTAGTTTGGCGTTACGATATCAATTTCGATATTGAAATTTTATATGTTTTAAAGGTTACCTATAATAAGAATTTTTATTATCTGAATATGTCTATACTTACATAACTAAATGTATTCTAATAGGAATCCTCTTGATTTCTGATAATAAGATTCGGTATTTAAGTAAACCAATAGACAAACGCTGCGGTTAACCAATAAGAAAGTCCGAAGGGGAACGTAACAATATTATTGACATATCAAATGGCACTCCAAATCAAGCAATCTCTAACCGCAACCACTGGTTAACACACTATTGGCCACGCTTCCACCAAACCACCGAACAAGCCTACGAATTACTTTTCAACCCGTCGGTTATTATCTTAACGAATAGCGAATCGCGGTTAACCGCAAAATAACCGCAATCCACCAATCAGGGCGCAGCGGGCACACATATTTTCCTCTATGTATTTTTCCGGAGGGCGAAAATCTTAGAAACCACAGGACTAACCGCAAAGCCCAGGTGATCAACCAATGGCAGTGCGTAAATATAACCACAAGCCACGCCCATAAAACCGCAAACCAACCACAATGCGAGACGTCCTCAATCTATATTGATCTAAGTCGACATTCTTTTTTCGAACGCGTAGGGCAATGATGATTATTTTAGGGTTACAACATCAGTGTTATAACTATTTTTCTACTTACAAACCAAGCAAAATCGATTCAAAAATCTTTATTATTGTACCTAGTTGTAAAATACGCTTATCTGAAAGTCTTTGGTCAGGGAGTTTCATCGCAAAGATGAGATATCGATTCCTTGTTGCGGAGAAAGGCGCACACACTCACAGAGTTTTGCGTTTAGACGCACGGACACAACCGCACAACCACATTATATTCATAATGTATACAGCTATCCCACTCGCCGGCCGTCTTTGACTTTGTATAAATATATTTTGTCTCTTTCCCGCTACTTGTGGAGGCCCCCCCAGGCTGGAGGTCGGAGTGGGGGTGTAGTCTTGAAGAGGTCGACAATTTCTATTTCATTATGTGGTGCGACTGCAACCGCAACGGATCGATCCACCGGTCACCTGAAAAGAATAGTTGAATAGCGCCCCAAATTGACACTTTAGGAATAATATCTGACTACAATATTAGGTAGCACTTAAAAACCATTTTGCCTCAACTTCCTCTCATTGCTTACTACTAACCTTAAGTTTCTTTTTTGGTAATTTCATACCTTGGCGCAAAATCTTAGCAGAACCATAAAAAAACTTCAAAAAAAGTCTCTTGCCTTTTAGAGATCCTTTGTAAAATATAAAATCTAGTATATGCATAATATCTTTACAGTAACCAACCGTACGGCGCTCTAAGGGGTCTGAATACATAATTTAGTGGCCGGCCCCTGCTTTGCCTGCGTACATATCATACAAAGTTGCGACATGAATCATTTATTAAGCTTTCAGTTTTACTCGTGTATTATCGTGGAGCCGTATGGGTATTTGTTTTAATGTTGTATTTGTGTACAGAGATATTAAATATTGATAAAGAGTTAAAATTATCTCTTCAACCAATTTTTTTATGCTGCAAGACTAAGAGCTTATTGCAGCTATTCAAGTTTCAAAACCATAATGAAATCGTTATTTCCTTTAACATGATGTCTTCTGTCGATTTCATGGCGCATATTTAGGTGTATAATATACAAAAATATATTATTCCTCCTTTCTAAAATATGAATATTATATTCTGAATAAACATAAGTTAGTTTCTAAATAAAATAAATTGCTACTTGTAAAATTACCTTTACAGTTTATCCTTGTTAAAACCCGTTTCTAAGGTCTAGTTTATCTGGTTATAACCGGTTTATACTGAATTCCGAGCATCCCGTTTAACCGACAAGCCCTTATATTAATTAGGGGAATACTTTACGGCTTATTATTGTAATAAAGCCTTATTTACAGCCTTCAGCATGAAATATGAGTTGAGAAGAGTTGGGTAAGCCTTTTGGCGGGAGATTAGCTTAATTGATAATAAGGTTGCCTGTTTATAGTATGATGCTTATCGTTTTTTTACAACGTCCTTACGTTTTTGTGAATAGAGGTCAAATTGGAATTGAAGTACTTTTTCGATTATAATTCTATTAAAGAAATATTTGAATGACATTTATGCGAGTATATTTAGTAGATTTTTTTTCCGGAGTTCGATCTTGCTTAAGAGTTGACAACCACCTAAATATAAGTTAGAAGCTAAAACTTTAGAACTTTAGATTAATGCTCTTTTATCTATCAGAACAAAGCGTTTTGACTTAAACACTGCATCTTAGACTTTTTATCTATACGGTTTGAATAATATACAAATTAAATTCTTATCCTATTTGAGATCGTAACTTTGATAAAATTGTATTTATGTTAGGACCGACATCTTAAATTATCAGGGAGTATTAACGAAGAGTGAAATTCGAAGATAGTTCTTTATATTTGTTGATTAAACTTGGATTAATTCGTTATTGTAATTAGTTGAATAGTTTGTTAGTGAAACAATAGAAAGTTTAAGAAGGTTTAGGACTGATTTTATGACTGCCAGAAAAACGTAGAGTTTTTCGTATGTAAAGAAACGCTGTATTGGGCGCTTAGAATCGCAATCTAACAAAAATAGACGTGTAATTATAGATTATTATATTTGTGCTTTAGTATGTACAAAATTTTAAACAGTACAGCAGTATCTAACCCCTTTGTCAGCTTCCATCACCATCTATATACTAAATCTATTGCCTCACAAAAAGTCAACATACGCATTATTTAAATACAATGGCGTTCGTTAGCCGGCGGGCTGCCTCAGAGATCGGCGCAAGATTTAATTAAATCGCCTACTGCGCCCCCCGCACCCCGCCGGGGTGGGTCCCCCCGCTGTCGCCTTACCAAGGGAGGGTTGGGTTACCAATACGTTAAAATACTAATTTTATAGTAAGACGTGTTTTTCTAAGGTTAAAGAAGACTATTATTTCTTAAAAAAATGCTTAATGATCTAATGTTTAAATTAAAATAAAATTATAACGCATACACACTACGAAATTGCTACGACGCTACGGTAAGGCAACCAAATGACATTCAGTATTTTTAAGTTTTTTTTCCGTAACTGACATCTCGCACAATTAGTGTTCAAATTTAGAACACTAATTTAAATTTTTACAGGTATCGGGTATGCAAAAATTAATTTCAACAACGTCTTCCAATATCTTTTTTATTTCAAAAACAAAAAACTATGATGGCTCCTTCTTAATTTAAATTTCCATAGAACTTCGTTACCGAGTATTCCCGAACTGGCACCCCGCTCGGCTTGTCTCGGTGCTGCGTGCTCGGCTATTTCCTCGGAGCTGATTTACGAGCGCCTCGCAGCCGCCACCGAAAGGATTGCGGACGGTTTTTATAACTGATAACACACAATTGCATGATAACATAGACCGTAGCAAGGAAAGGTTCTATTAGTTGTGTAGTGTTTTAATTGCCAATTAATTAGTATCTGACAGACTGATCAATGGTATTGATCTTATAATTTGTCAAACTTCTGTATGTTATTAAAAATGAAGTTGCTAAAGGTCAACTTTACTTGATTTGAGCATTTAATTTAGTGTTCATTGGAGATTGGTAATTGATTAGTCTAATTTGAAATCGATTTACTTTATAGAAACTAGCGGGAAATCGAATTTAGTTAATGGCCTGCCCTTTTAATATCACGGCAGCCATTATTGGTTATCATCTACCTACCTACGTAATCAAGTTATGTATGTTAAACGTGGTAAATTGTTCGTAAATTAATAGATTAATAAATCGATGTGTTTTAAGTACAAGACGTGGCAAGGTTATTATAAAAGTAGTTGTAGTAATTGAGCCTGTAACAAAAGAGCTTTCTTTATATAATAAATTTACTTTTCATTTTATATACAAAAACTACTTTATAAACTTTTTTCTAAGCCCGGTTAAATAAATAAATAAACAAAATAAAACAACATACTTTACATCACTTTTAACTTTAGTAGGTACTTCAACAGAACATAAACTCATCTCCCTAATCCTGACCGTTTTCCATTCTTCCATAAAACACCTTTTTACTCCGAAACATCCTTACAAGTAGAATCACTTCAGTCGCAGGCACATAAGTGTTTTTCGGTGTCCGGCAAGGGTTAGGTTTTTCTCAGCACGAGTATATTAAGACCCTCCCTAAGGCCAAAGGGCTGAGAGGACGAAGGGCGAATATGATTTATACAACCCTTCGGACTTGCCCTACACGTATCGTGGGCGATACGTCTTATTCCGGATTCTTGACACAGTGTAAGAATTAACGCGGGATGTGGGAATTTGGAGAAAGTCTTAGGGTTCAGTTGAACTAAACTGAAAGACTTTTAGCAAATTTTTGTAGTTTAAAAAAAAATCGTTGAAGTGTAGTAACTTGGTTGACGATATCTAAAATTAACTGATCTACTATTACGAAAATTGTTACTAACTATTTCAGAAAAAAAGATGACAAAACTCTATTTTTGTCATGGAAAACAGGTGTAACTAGAAAATACCTAGATAAGTCTATAAAATATAATTGTTTAACAAAACATTTCATTACATTTTTTTTCGAAAACTGAACCAAAACAAACTGCCCACATAATTTGGCAACAGTTTTAATCACGTTAATTAATATGATATCCAATTTGTACAGGGATTTAACTGTACTAATTAGTCTGTAATGAATCGACACAAAAGTTGGCTACCCCTGGATTGAAATGTTTCGTGGACACCGGGAAGTTACGATTACCAAAATTATACAACTACTAATTGTACCTATAGTTGTAATTAATAAGTGCTGTTTACTCTGTAATACTAAGTGTTAGGTATTACATGGCTTTGGTTTTAAAATCTTTTAACTAACATTTGTAAAGTTATGTACTTTATTATATTAAACAGTTTTACATATTACCCAACATAGATTAAATAATAATGAGGTCGAGAGGGAAAAAATGAAAGAAGCTTCAGAGTTGACCAATGAGATGGGTATTGTTTATCATCCTATAGAATTTATAAATCTTTAGTCTATAGAATTGTACCAATTTCCCAAACTAGCCTCTCATATCATAAATATCTTTATTATTAGGTTACAACACCAAGCTCAGGTCCCTCGTGGCTCCATCGTCTCTATAAATCTCATTCTGGGGTGGACAAAGAAACAATAAATAAACCGGTATATGAAATATGGCTACGTAGTTGATTTACAACGCAATGACCCCTCAAATGTGTGACGATAACAATAGTTCTATGTCTATGTACTAGAGAGGCTGTTTGAAATGGCACGTGCTGGCTTAAAAAAATAAAAAAAATAAAAAAAAATACAAATGAGGTAAACTGCTTAAAAAAATAGAGATACAAATTTCAGATAATGTTAAATTCAAAACTTTATTAATACATTAGAATACAAATCCTGCAATTGATTCATAAAATATTACTAGTATTATTTAGTTTTTTTTTACGTTAAGGGCGACTATTGCTCAGTCACTTTATTTCACGAATACCGAGCAAAACCTTTTTAACTACCGCGTTTTAAATAACGCGTTATAAAGAAGAATAAAACAAATGATTTTACATTATAAAGACTATTAGCAATCTATAAATAAAATTCTAATCTCTGAGAAATAAATGCCATCAATAAAAAATCATAATTAATCTTAAGAAAACCAACCAGTTGCATCTAGATCAGAAACACACTTATTATTCACAAATAGAATCTGTTAAATAATTCAGTTCTTCGGTAGGTACTACCTAAGTGTTCCTTTACTTAGAACTTGTCTCATTACGTCTCTAACTTCATAGCAGGCTAATTTATTTATACCCATCTACAATATAGCAAGGCTCGATTGCTATTAAAGGATTAGCAACGGGCACAAAGTGATGGCATTTTGTACTTGCCCCTTGTCCATCTCACCCCCTCTCCACCCCCTGTATCACCCCCTTTATACCCTCAAGCAAGACCTTTGTGTATTTGCATAGCTTTAGAAAGAGCTTAGCTTTTTTGTTTGCAAGTTCTTAAAGGATAAAGGAAGTTGCTTTTTTATTTATGCTAAGTATTAGAGACCGTCTAGGTCGAGCTTAGGTTTAGAAATAAATCTTTTCTCTAGCAAATAAATACCTAAAAGTTAAATAAGCACTAAAATCTACAGATCTAATATGAGGTAACCAAAACTGCCTAAAAAAATTAAAACACATACCGGCCGAATTGAGAACCTCCTCCTTTTTTGGAAGTCGATTAAAAAAGCCTTATCATCTTACACCTAGCAAAATACCTTTAAAAACCTTCACTTTACTACCTTACCCCTTGCTTATCAACCCAAATACATGCTTATGGCCCCCGTACCAAATCTGGCATCAGTCTGGTCGCATAACTCAAATGTCACGATGCTGCGACGCCGCGCCGGTACGCCCGGTATGCAGGATCGCGTGAATTCTGCCGCGGCCTGTGACGTGCCTACAATACTAGATATTACATTACTGCGAAGCTTCTTGTCGTGATTATGTTATTGGCATTCCGATGATTGTAATAAGCTACGGCTAGTAAGACTGTGTAGCGGATATTTTGTTTCTTGGCTGAATCACTTGGCTGAATCACTTCAGTCTATTAAGTGTTCGTGAAAACCATTTCGTGATTCAGAAAGATTGAGGTAGGTACACATACACACACACGGATGACTACTTTTCTTAAAAGCATGCTAATAATTAAGTGTTTGGCAAATATGAAAAATAGGTTTCCATAAGTGTGGGTAAAGATTTATTCTTAATCTTTAGTTTTTTATTAGATTTATTTACTTTCCAAATATGTATATGTACAATATGTTCAACAACTCTCTATAAGAAGGGTCAACGTTACAAAAAAACTACAAAATGTTACCGACATATTTGAAACACTAAATGAAAACTATACCCTTTTCTTTGTACCTACGTGTGGAACATAAAAGTTCACCTTAAAATACTTGTATCTAAAATAAACTAATTCCAACCACGCCGTCGTTTTCACCCAATTCGTCAATAATTCACGTCACGAGCTGATCGAAATATAAAACAAATTCCACACTTCATTTAAGGCTAGCGAAGGGGAGACCGGGGTATGTGAGGCACGGCGCGTATCGATAGTATGACATATTTGCGTATCACCTGTCACGAGGGTGGGAACGTGTTACCCGAGCATGCCAGTTTTGTAACAACCGGGTAGTTACCGAAAATATACGGGGAAACAAGAAAACAATGCTGTTGACAGCTTAACAGTGTTTTTACAGGATAGATAACATTCTTATTACCAAATTGATGTTTTGTATAATACTTAGCTTATAACAGAAAATTTACATAAGGTTCCTTGATGCATTTTTATCCTATTAAATCAACATAACATTATGCCAACGGCTGTTAAACAGCAAAATGTAATATTAAAAGATGGTCGTCGTGCAAATACTTTCTAGTATTATCAGAAATAAAGTTACTTCTGTACGGACACTGTGTTATCTAATTTATAACTTGTAACTTCAGAAAAGTTTTTAGCACACCCACTGACAAATGCAATCCTTTAAATAAGATAATGCCTTAATTACTCGTCCTTCTTCAGATGCTTTTAATTTTAACTTAATTTCTTACTTATAATAAAATATTAATTGCAATATATTAAAAAAATCTTTTCGTAATATTCTGTGCAAACGTAACAATAATAAAAACTGTAAAAAATATTTTAATAGACATTCCACTTGCCCTATTTTGGTCATGGAGGCAAGTATATACCAAACGAACTAAAATAAATACTATAGCCAAACCAACTACGACGATGCAAATTCAAAAATAGAGCGTCTCAACCTCTCCCTAGTTCTATATTACGTAAATCGCATCCGAGCTAAATTTGAAAACATCCGTACGAAACGTGAAAGTTTGAGGGTAGGTAGGTATCTTGTGAGCAGACGTTGGAAACTTGGTCCATGCCGGCGCCACGTGTCAACTCCGTGATCACGCCAATATTGCCCACTTTACCCCAACTTACCCTTTTACTGTCCGGACACACAAAACTCAACCTTATATTAACAACAGTACGGCCGAAGATAAATGCAAATAGAAGATTGCACAGCGATTCAGATGTGTGAAATTATAATACGAAGACATACGAGTGGAACGGACAGCAGTGATATTGAAAAGTCGACAGCTTCCAACTGATAGCAAAAATAGAAAATGGGTATATTCTAACCTACCAAAGTATCTATTCGTTAATTTATAATATTACTGTATAATTTTTAGTACTTACTTAAATAAATTTGGTAACATGTAATAGAACTGACTTTTTTTTTAACTTTCATTTCAAACCAATTTTCATTTGACCACGACCAAGAACCGACTTAAATTATCAATTTGTACTTTTAATTTAACACAGCCGAAAACAAGTTACTAACTTTGGCTCAGGCAGGAACTAATAATTAGTAAATCCTAAGAATATGCAATGCAAGAAGTTCAAAACATTCCTTTAGGAAAACTCATTTTAGTGTGAGTGAAAGATGCTTGATACAAACATATTAATTACGTCATCAAATCTCAACGCTATGTCTGATTTAATATAGCAACTTATCTCATACAAGTCGGAATGTTCTGAACAATTAAGACGTTGCGAAGTTAGGGTGATTTCACACTAGACTGGACGGTAACAACCCCCGAGAAACGGAAAAACTTGTTCAATCAGCGTAAGTAGCGTTTTCCAAACGTACCCGGGTTATTACAAAGATGTAGAGAAACATGGAACGTGCAGATAAACTTTATTGATTGTGGAACAATTTTAAATTTATAAATACGTATGCTACGTAGAAGTTTAAACTTGTTGTCATAAACCGTAATAATTTTAAAAAAAGTTTTCTTTCTACACAATTTTCTTAGTTTAGAAATAAGGTATAGTTTTAATTGTTATAGTTTTAAGTTTCCTTTCTTTATGTATGTACATAAATTGTAAATAAATAAATAAATAAGGTAGTACTTTCCAGATTTCGACAATCATTGCTTCAATAGTTTTAGTACCTATTAGTTAATAAATTACTACGCTTTTTTAATTTATTCGAAAAACCTTTTATAAAATTATATGAAGTTTTATATTTGACTTTAACACAACTTTTTTATGTTACATACAAAAATCTGGTAAAATCAATCTTATCTACTTGAAAGGTTAAAGTAAAAAACGACACTTCCAGTAAACACGTTATCTTTGTACGCCTTATTGAATTAACTGCTTATCTGCGCGTAAACTGACGCAAAAGTATTGTCCATGGATTGACGCTGATGCAAAGTTACAGTCAGAAAAACCGGCTAAATGGGTATTCTTAAATGCTGAATTGTACTTAAACTTCTGTGGTTTATGGTTGTACGGCAGATGGGAGAAAAGTGGCCATATAGAGTGCTTAGACAAACGTAACAAAGGTTCTTTGATATTGTTAAATATTCTTACAAGTGGTAGAGTCTAGCTGTAGGCTCTGTCTGCAGCGATTACTGGGCTGACTCGAACGGTGTAATACCACCGTCGCACAGAAAACCGACGTAAAGTAGGGACGATGTTCCTGCGTTTCGTTCGGTGAGTGCGGTATCCGGTGCCCAATTTTCTCAAAGGTCAGCAACACACCCCCTACCACCCACAGTGTTGCGGGTAGTCACGGGCGGCGGTGATCACTTACCATCAGGAAACCCGCATGCTCGTTTGCTCCCTATATCATAAAAAAAACAATAGCAGTATTTTCTTCCAAAATCAGGACCATTTCAATAATCTTTTTCAAGTCACCATTCCGAAAATCGAACTGAACTATTATCTTAACAGTCCAAAGTGAAGTATCATCTCAAACATGTTAGAAACACTGACAATGGTCATCGAAGCATTACACCGAGGACCCTTCAAAAGGAGTAAGATACAACGAAGTTTTGAAACTTAAAGCCCTTAGGGACCTTTGCGAGTTGTAACTCAACATAGACGTTTCCGGGTACAAGCAGCCAAAAGGGCATTAGGGTACAAACGAATCTTAAGTAGGTACAGCTAGCATTAGAGATATGATATTGAAAATGTATTTATCATGTCAATAATCTTTTTAATTTTGTTAAGTATTTTTTTCCCCCAATTAAGCAATAATAAACAATAACAATAAAGTAGTATTGTGTCATTTTATTTGGAGGCTAGTTAATAAATATAATTACGTTAAGTAGATAAGTAATTTATTATTGTGGTGAATTAGTTTCTCTTATTCTGTATACAGGATCATTATTAAATATTAAAAAATCATTGTTAATATAATAATCAAAAAAATCTTATGCTACAAATAGAGTACAATCAATAATACCGAGATCAATTAATTTTAGATTTAAATCTAATGTAGCGTACATTACATCTTGCTGACGCTACAAGGGTTTGGGATATTTATATTCGACATACATACTACCAGGTATGCGTTTGTGCAACCATTTGAAATGTAATACTGCCATAGAATAAAAACTTCTAGCTAATACTTCTTGTATATGACTCCTAAAACAGTCAATAGTCTTAACTCAGAAAGATAACCTAGTTTTTTTGTATGATTCAAAATTCTAGGGTATTTTGATGACGTAGCCCTATATTAAACTTGTTTTAATTTTTAATTGCTGTCTAATAAAATACGCGGAAATCCTAAACGCACCAGCTCAAATCCTGTTAACAACTCATAAAAAACTTCCTCTTCTGATGAATCATGCGTCCGATTTCACAAGAGTGGCTGTAAACGAGCAACGGACAGTTTCCGATCTCGACGAACCAATGACGCGGAGTACAGGGGACATACTTTATTGGATGGCAATACCGATTGATGTGTTATTATCGAACTCAAGATCAAGAGAGAGTTATCGAGAAGCATTTGTTTGTTTGATTACATTTTATTATACACGGTAATAATTGTAACGGATTGAATTCAACGTAGATTTCGAAAGCCCTTTACCTAAAAGTAACAAAGAAATTATATCAGGGTTTTACTATTATTTTTTGCAGTGAGCCTGAATCTAAAATACACATTTTTGTAGTTTTTTTTTTTTTAATTAGAAAGCATTGTAAATATAAGACCGTGCTTCGGTCCTGCTAGAAATGTCCCAAGTTTTCTGTTAAAATCGGCTCAAAATCCATCAGACTCTGATCAATAACAAGCTACTATAATCAGTAAGTAACATACATAATGGAAAAAACATCAATCTTAAAAAAATCAAGTCACGCCTTCACTTAAGAATACAATTCCTCCAACAATACAAGTCTAGATTGGATCAGTGATGGACCGGCTGTCAACTGTCAATGACGTCACACAAGATGGCGTCTTGATTGAACACGCCGAGTAGGCTCGATACAACCTGATAACGACCCACTCCTAAATTACGATGGTATACGTAACTTAACTATCTTACCTTAAACGTGATAAGCTCATTTTGCCATTTCTGTAAAAGATTAAATATATATAGCTACTCTTACTTTGCATTACCAAAAACTAGTTTTAGTATATCTTAAACATTTTTGGGAAAGAATTAACATCACCCTCTTAACTCTCTTTCGACTTACTAATTATATATTTTTTGAACGATGAAATACCCGTTATAAAATGACTTTTACAATTATCTTTTTCCACTCATCAGCAAATTCTCGTCATAATTTTCTTTTGCGTATTTTACCTCACCGCACTAATTAATAAGGGGTAAGCTGGGGCAAGTTGGAGTCCTCACCCTCAATGGTACAAACCGGTAAAGTCCGGTTCTCTTGCCTGACGGAAGGGTGCTATTTGCACAGTACAGAGCTAAATTTGCTGAGCGCTTCTCGTATTTGAATAAGTTAATAGAGATGCAGATGTTTGAGTTCAGGTTGCTATTGCAAAGATGTATTTTTATAGGATGAATTATGCAAAACGTAAAGTAAGTATTTGGGGAGTGATGTTTATCTATCTATCTGTCTATCTTGCACCAATACATGGTATATTAAAAAAAACTATAATCTGTATTTTAACGCACTAGGCTTTTAAAAATCCTTCAAATAATATGTGTAAAATTGAATTTGTTGTAAAACAGACCACTCTACGCAACCTTAAAACTAATTCGTATTCCGATGTCCCAACACATTAGGTACTACCAAATGTTTATGAAACGTCACAGGAAAATGAGCCTTATGCTCTCCAAATACAAAACTCAATCACAAACAGTCATAAGAACTTGCAGTTAATTCCCCAAAGTTAACCAACACTAGTGTAATATCCCAAGAGTTTTGTCATTAAAATTATTAGTTCTCCTGCTTGTTATAACCATAGGAGCCGTTCCAATGGCGCCGACTTCGCGACACTAAAATTTCACGCGACATAAAGCAAAAACATACCCCAATGCTACCAAACTACCAATATACATAGACCCCAGTTTCAACCCCAGTAGCATGAAGAGAGAGACCAGAATAAAGTTGTGGAAGACCTCTAGTTCTGTCAGGATATGAAGCAAGTTTAGCGCGAAAGGAAACAGCTATGAAAAGTAAAAATATAACATAAGTAATTACTGAGTTGTTGTATATTGTTAAGGAAGTATCAAACACCTATTGTTTACGTTTCATAATATGTAGATATATAAGGAACTTTTACGTATTTAATGAATTTATATGTTAAAAACTTACTACAACACTGCGTATGACACTATCATCTTTACTAACAAAGCTAAATTAAACTATTTTTTATTTTATATTTATTTCTTATTTTTTTATTAAATACCTACCAATTTTTTTGTTTAGTCAGGACTGCTTAAAAAGTGTAATTTTGTTTTGTATAAACGCCAAACGCACATACCTATACATATACAGCTCATTCTACAATATACAGATCTCGACAGGCCTGCTTATACTTTCGTTCCTCTCATCCAATGATTCATAAAACATTTAGACATGGTATAACTGTACATTAACGTGATAATAATATGCCTAAATATCTTAATCCTTACTAATCCCACATTTATTGTAGAATTAGTAAGGATGCGTCAATTTATAAGAATTTATGTTTGTTTCTCTTCAAACAAAAACTAATAATTTAGATGAAACTATATACTAGTATATAGGTAGATAGACTATATATGTTGTACTTTTAACAGTAGTATTTACCTTATTCTCATGGGAAACGCAATTTAGCTGCGGTTGAAAACGCTAGGTTCTTATTCCCAACAAAAGTATCTATTGAATAAACGATATTCTACTTTACAGCTGTATATCAAAAGGGCTGCCAACCACTACAGCATAAGTACATACTACAAATATGCCATATCCACAAGTATTCCTATATCACAGGTCTCGTCTCCCAGCAGTTGTCAAGGCACCTAATGGTTGCTAGGCAGCCTACCTCGTTACTCCGCGCAGTCACCGTGAAAACCTTCCTTCTCGGTCACTGCGCACGCCACCTGTGAACTGGCTTTACTACCAACTCATAAACTGGTGACGGCTACTTGACGCGTTTTGGGGAGGTGGGACTTTACTTGGGCACAAAGAAGGAGACAGGATAAAATTTATAAATGTTCATCAATTCAAAGTTTTTAATTGTAAGATTAAGATTTTTTACGTGTTGTTTAATAAAAAGTATATTGCAATTGAAAAAAAAACAAATGAAACTGTGTTTATTACTTTATGGTGACTTCGGGTCTTAATTGCGGTCATTTTTTATTCAGATACATTAATTCTATGTACCTGTATTTCCCGACGTTTCGACCGAGTTACATCGATTGTGGTCGTGTAAGACCCGCAGTCATCATAAAGTTATAAATAAAAAGCGCGAGAGTTTAAAAATAAAATAAGCTATGTTTATCCGATTACTGCTTTTAGTCCTACAACTATCAACGTTTGAATGTATCTGTACGACAAAACGGCTCGATGGGTTTAGATGAAACTAAGTAGATATGTTTGTATATGGATAAACTATAGCCAAGAATATCGCAACTAGTTGGAACTTTCTACCTCTCGAAATCAAAAACAAACGGAAAACTCATTTTACTGCAAGTTAAACCACAAGGCGGCATACAATATCACAGAACTTTAAATTTGGCACCTACTCGATCGAACCATTGCTTAGGTCTCTTTGAAAAACAAGCACCGATTCGAAAACTGCAACTAGTGAATCAAATTACCCCAATCTCCCCTTTATAAGTAATGGTGCGTCCGAAGTGTTCCTCGGTCGTTGTCTCGCACGTCGAGGGGAGACGGGGGTAATTTGAACAAATGAGCGACGACTACCGATCCAAATTAGATTCTGCGCCGGACCCGACGGTAATCTTCGGCCGGCCAGCAACTTGTATCTCGCAATTGTATGGAAAGTTCTCGAATTTTGAAAACGGTTTTGTATGTAATACTTAGCTTCTTAACGTTATTAATGAAAAAACATTGTTCATCGGTCGGTATTAGGCAATTATAATTTAAATTATTCAATTAACGTTTTTCATTCAAAGTTATTTTTTGGCCAAAAGCAACTACAAACAAAGCGTTGTTTTGCTTTTAGATAATCGTCTGACTAACTAGATACATATAATTTGTAGGAAGGTACCTACCTAAAAAATAATATAAATATAATATCTCGTAACATCACGTTGTTGTCTTGTTTACAACGCCGTGCTTAAGCACACACCACGCCCTTTTTCTGCTTTAATAAAAGCGTTATTATCTTGTGGATCCACGACAAATCCAATAAAGCCTCTAATCGACCAGTTTTAATGTAAAGCAGTGTAAACACCGCTTTGTCGGCCGCCGCCGCCGGCAATCTACTGAAGTTAGGGGAGGTACACGACGCAACAAACATATAGGACAATACGGATTTTACATTGTTTATATTTAAATTAAATACAATAAAATGCCAAAATACACTTAGGCTGGTAATCCTATAGGTATAACATGAATTGTCTTATAAAAGCCGTAAGTTTACCTATATTACGTTAGTTTTAAGACTCTACCTAAATTGTGTAAATCAGAAGTTAAATGCGTTTTTAACATTTCTCTCAAAATCACATTTATATTATACTCAAACTGCAAACACCTTTCTGCAAGCCTTGTCATGGTTTAAAATACTACCCCTTAAATAGTCAGCAACGACCGTCTTTTCTCAATTCAATTTTTTTTAAACTTTGCTCTGTCTTTCAGCTCCCTGTCTGTTGTGTATCGTACGAAACGAATCAAAAAATGGTGTCCCAAATAAGGGACATCATTAATTCTCGCCGGTCGCCCGCCTTGTCGGGGCTGCCAACATTACATTAATATCGTTTGAGAAAAATAAACGATCGATACCCTGTCTCTGGTATTGTCACTGTGCTTTTTTGTGTCTACCGCGCGCAATTTATTTTATTTTAAACGTAGAATTTAGCCGATCAAAGGACTACGGAGACGAAGGTTGGACGTTTCGAGAACTAGACACAGTGTAATTAAAAAGAAAACCTTTTTTGTAGGTACTCTGTTTCTTTTACAGGTTTTTGTTTCACTCAATTGCATAACACTTACATTGTTTCTTCTTTTAATGTCAACCTTAAACAGATCTTAAAACAGCAAAACCAGGACATTTTAAAGCAGTTCTAAATAATATTCCTTAAAAATCAGCTTCTCCAAACATAAATCAAATTGGTATTGACCGAATGCAAATAAATATCCTGTTATCCGGTGTTTAAACAGTGTTCTTTGGTAACCGGGGGTCGAAGGTTGCCTACCCCTGACTCGCTCCTAATCAAAAAATTGAACTTTCAATAAAGGGCATCATTAATTCTTCTTAGGGAGGGATCACGTAAAATCTAACGAACTCCGCAAGAATCTTGGCATGTTTTTTGTCGGATAATTATTTGAAAGAAATACCCGGGTAATAGGGGCTTACTAGAGTGGAAGCTTTTTGTTGAGATAAAACTTTCCGGTAATTGAGACAGCCTCATGTTTTTGTGATCAAGGTCAAGCCTACTTAGTACTGGCTGCGTCTAAATCTTTCGTAGTAGCAGTTTCTAATTATTTTATGGATTAGGTAGGTTGGTACCTACATCTGAAAGAATTAAGAGATCCTTTTGTTTCTTAGTTGGTCCGTCTATTTTAAATCGGAGAAGATGAGTCAAGCCGTAGCTCTGAAGTCTAGCCTTCTTTATGTTTAAACCATTAAATACCAAAACTTGTTCACTAAAGTACCCAAACATAGCTATTCTCGAAACAGTCTACAAAAACCGATCTAATTTTAATCACAGCTTTTCTCTTGTCAAATTAGTGGCGATTAGGAATTGAAAAAACAATGGTGCTTCTGTGTCGGCTTCAATCAATCTAGTTCGTTCAAAATTAGTGCGACTGCGACGACTATGAACTACCATTGAAAAGTTACACTGGAAAAGTTTGGATACGTATTCCGGATAAGGTTCGGAATTGTGGTATTTAACTGATTGTATTATTGGTGAAAGATGGAATGGATGAAATCGTATAAATATTATTCGTATGAAAAATGATTTCAGATTAAAAATGGCGTAAACGAAGATTATGATTAGAAATA
The DNA here is from genome assembly GCA_916618145.1 of Emmelina monodactyla. NCBI lineage: Eukaryota > Metazoa > Arthropoda > Insecta > Lepidoptera > Pterophoridae > Emmelina > Emmelina monodactyla. The sequence goes on from OU745319.1 coordinate 3,418,286, forward strand.
CTTACTTACTTACCAGGATCAATTTTGGTCTAGTTTCTCCTTCTGGTACAATTTTATTGTACCGTTACTTCTTCTTCAATCACCAATGCCGTTTCTATCTCAAAAACTCTGGTTGTAACCGGTTCCAATCCAGTAAAATCCGGAATACGCCGAGCCCCACACAACCGCCGCAGTTTCACCGCCCGTCAGACAGCGCGCGGAATTTTCGCGGTTTTCTAATCCACCTCACATTTTGAATACCTTTTTCGTTAAAAGCCACTTTTAGAATGTATTCCCGTTGTATGCATGGATGGAATATTATAGCAGTTGAGTAGATTGTCTTTAGTTTTCGGAAAAGTATCAAACTTTGTTTATTTCGAATAAATTCGAAGACAGTTTTGTTGTAAAAATGCTTCATATAAATATTTGTGATAAATTAAAGTTGGTCCTTTTGTTGTGACTGTAATTTTAAGTATAAGCGTCGTTGCATGATAAAATATTGAAATGCTTAAATATTACTTGACTCAATACTCTTACTACAAATACCATATCATTACATAGTAGGTATAAATCCAAGTCGCTAATTCTGTCTGTTTGTATGTTTGTCCGCTAACTCCTCCTAAAAAAACGGAATGGATTTTAATACGGTTTTCGCCATCTTAAAAGTTATTTATTCATTTAAATTTGTAAATAAAGAAATGAAAAAGTTATTTTAAATTAGTAAAAATTCAGTGATTAGTGTGAACAAGTCGGCCAAAATAACACCATTGCGAAGCATAAGTGGGTCACTCGTACTGTATAATTTAATTTCAATGAAATAGGATTCAATGACATAGGATTTTTTCCTTTTTTTGAACAGACATTTTTTTGAACACACAAAATTGCATCTCTACCCCTTCTTCAACTATGGGTCTTCTGGAAGAGATTTCTTTACCAATAAGTATGACCCTTGTATTTATATTTTAATTTTAAGTGTTTCTTACATCCATCTTTATTTTTGTGCAAATACATGAAAAGTTAAATAAATAAAATAATAGGAAATAGCAACATAAATCACCTTGTATCCAGTATAAAAAAAATCAAAAAATAGTTGTCAACACTATTTTTGTCAGTGAGAAAAGCTGTCATAACAAATGCAAAAATTTTCAGCGCAAAATTAGTTTCATTTGAAATGCACCAATTGTAGTTTAGCTCCAAAATTATTAAGTACAATACAACAATTGACCATGGTATAGAGTTTTGGATTACTCTCATTCATTCTAAAATCAGGTACGCTAACAAATTTCTGACTTCCCTTAGTATTTGTTTCTTTGGGCAATATTGGCAGCAAGAACTTTTTTGATACTTACTATAACTGCTTTATTATGTCCAAACCATATTAAAACTGTCTCATTCCTTATATTTTAAACCATCTGAATAACACTGATATAACATTTAGTGCCAGATTTCTGAAATACTTGCCTGGTAAGCTAGTTACAATATGAACTAAATAATACTTTAATAATAGGTCTCCAATGCAAGTATGAGTGTGCTGGTATCAAAAACCCGCTCTGGCAACCAAAAGAAGCGAAAACAAGGATATTTGTACTTCTTCAGAGAAGATGGTGATGATGGAGACAGAAACACTCCTAAAACTGAAAATGGAACACAGACTAAAGAATTTGGTAACTTGAAAAACTTTGCATCCAATAAATAAGCTCTGCTGGACATATGACATTGTATATAAGACAAACTGTGTAAAAAATTTTATGGGACTTTAGCGAAGCAAAATTTAATTTTCATAAAGTTTCAGGATCACCCAAAACAATGAAGTTAATAAAAGGTATAAAAGAAATCAAGCCAAATATCAGACCCAAAAGGCGAAAATGTTAGTACAGTGATACTAATCATTATTATTTTCTGTTAAGGCATACTTACTATAAAATAATAAATATTGCAGTAAACCTTATGGACTGGCAGAAATACCACAGACTAAGTATAATTTATGCCTTTTTGGATGAACTTGAAAAGGAATTTCCCTCAATATGCACAGTAGTCGTCATTGGGAAATCATGTCAAGGACGAGCTATAAAAGTATACCTTAATAATCGTTTATTTTTTGTCGAAATAAGTAAAATTAAAAAACAAAATATCTCTTTACAAAAGTGAAGCTTTTAACGGTTAAGAGCTTGCAATTTAAAGTTTATTTATATCATCGCAAGTACCTTCCCAAAGTTATAACAAAACTTTTTTAAAGTACAACCCCATCTTTATAAATATTTTTTATGCCTACGTCAACTATAACTTGTTTGACTCTAATTTCTTTTCTGCCAGCTTGCACTACTCAATAGATACCAAAACATGTTTTCTATACTTCTATACTAATATTATAAAGAGGAAAGATTTGATTTTTTGTTTGTTTGTATGTTTAAAATGAATAGGCTCCAATTTTTAAATATAAAAATTAATAATAAAAAAATCTTTCACCATTCGGAAGCTAAATTATCCAAGAGTAACATAGGCTATATTTTATTTTGGAAAAAATAGGGTTCCGTAAGATATTGCCACGGGAAAAAAAATTGTTGCGGGTGAAACCGCAGGGCGGAAAGCTAGTAACAAATATACTTAAGAAGTCTCCTTGTATTTAAGGTCCATTTTCCACTGTTCCTCTATGTCCCAGATGCTGAAGATCTCCAACAGCAATGCCGACAACAGCGCAGTCTGGATCGATGCCTGCATCCACTCGGAAGTCTCATTGTATTTAAGGTCCATTATCCACTGTTCCTTTTTCTAGATGTTGAAGATCTCCAACAGCAATGCGGACAACAGCGCAGTCTGGATCGACGCGTGCATCCACTCGCGCGAGTGGATCACCGCGGCCGTCGTCACGTACTTCGCGCACCGACTCGCCAACAACTTCCAGAAGATGCCCGCTTCCATCACTAATAAAGACTGGTGAATTGATTTTATAATGTAACTAGATGTATAGTCTATTCGCGTTAAGAAAATAGTGACAACTACAGGATAAGGGTGTATTCACAGTGGAGTAAAAGTACGAAAGAAAAATAATAATTTTATAAACAGTATTTTCGGACAAGCCGCATGCACTTGCTGTTCTATGACTATGCTCTCCACAGTTGCATTTAAATCACACAATTTAAAGTACTTATAAACATTGTAAATTATGTGTCTCTCTCCACTATGGATTATTGATCCACTTTTATTCTTTGGAATTGGTGAAGTATTCATTTTTTCAAAATTTATCGTTGGACAAGTCACGCAAAATCCACAACCGTTTTCTTCGAAGGTCAGACTTCAACTGGTCACTGTGAACTCGACTTTTTAATTTCTAGCATTTTAATTGGCTGGGGGGCGTGGCCAGGCCGGCTGACAACGATCACTCACTATTTTCTTAACGCGAATAAACTATAGTGATATCAGCCTATATCCGACTAAAGACATTGTGAAGCAAAAGACTCCTTAGAGTTTAAAGAGCCGTAAGCCTCGCAGACACTGAACAAATTGGCCGTAAATAATGAATTATATGACTTAGGTTTAAGTTTGAACAATGTCTTAGAGAATGTTAATGTTTTCTTAAGTTTATGAAACTAAAAAAAAAACTTTAAACACTTAAAAAAATATGGCACAACAACAATAACACTTTAGAGTTGAGGCGTAAGTGTAAACTTTTTTTACTAGCCATTATTGTCCCAAAATTGGGCAAAGGCCTCTCCCCGTGCTTTCCATGTGCTCCTGTTGTCGGTCAAATTTGGCCAATCTGGATCGAAGGCATCGAGATCGTCCCGCCACCGACGTCGTGGGCGTCCACGTCGTCGTTTTGTGTCAGGGTGCCAGCTGGTGGTAGTTTTGGCCCAAAAATCTTCTAATTGTAAACTTATGATTCATTATTGTATGTTGCTCAATAATAAAACTAGTTCAGAGGAGACTTTATCTCTGTGCTCGCTGCACGTCCCGGACCGGTACCTGCGCGCGCGCTCCCACCGACTGCTGGCGCCGCCCGCCTCGCGCACTAACACTTCGTACTACGCGCCCACCGCGCACGCACTTACACTACTCAATGACTTAATCAGGAATCACCCAAAGGTGGACCTGTTTACTATGTCAATCAATAGTTTCGCAGAAACATGTATATATTTTTTAAGTAGATAAGAAAAAGATTTTTTTATATGTAATTTTTTAGTTGTTAAGTGTAAATTGGCTCACCAAACGCCTTGGCGACGCTGTAAGTTTGGCGAGCATTGTTATAAATAAATAAATAAATAAATAAGTGGCGTAAGACTGAGTCATAGACGTAAAGTGACTCTTATGCCAAGTTAACAATATTTAGCTGTTTAGACGCTTCATGCATTGCCTCGCTTGATCTTCGAAGATCAGTTCAATTCCTAATCTCATAATGGGTCCCAGGTACATAGTCCCAGTGCTGAACCCCGACGGTTACGAGTACACGCACACGCACGACCGCATGTGGCGCAAGAACCGCGCCAAGTACGGCGGCCAGTGCGTGGGCGTCGATCTTAACAGGAACTTCAGGTATTATTGCAAGATATAAACTTAAGGTATGGTCACGAACTTTAGGAGCTTAGTCTTTGGTTTGCGTTTTTGGGAATAAGGCGTGTAACTTAAGACCACACTTTGTAACTTAATCGCATCAGTTATGAAAATATAAATAGTGTGTATCAATTTATTTTTTATTTATAAGAAAAATGCGTAATTAGCTAAAACAAATAGTCGCGAATAGCAATTTATTTTATATTTAGCACTTAGAGATTATATTTTGATAAAATATCACATTAATTTGTATGGGTTATGAAATTCATACTGAAGATAAGTTTGTAATTTAGGACACTAATTTATACTAAGCAATGAAACAGTTTTCAAGAATTTTGTTTAAATTTTTAGTTACGGTTGGGGCAACAACGGAGATGAGGGCTCCTCTAATGACCCAACTAATGTGTTTTATCGGGGACCGGCACCTTTTTCCGAACCCGAGACTGCGGCAGTCAGGGTATGTTGTGTTTTGGTATAAATCTTTAGGAAACAAATTACGGGACTAGTAGGTTAATGGGATTCATTATGCTGATATACCGTACTCTACTACTAGTCAGAGATGATCTTGTTTTTTATATAATTTTAAATCCTACATTTCTTACTCCTTGTGGTACCGGGTCGTTTACTGTTGAAAAGCACGTTGTAGCGAAATCAGGCTATCAAGTGGCTTAAAAATCCTGAATGCAGAAACCTCTTAAGGACCGTAAACGGACGTAAAAGGACCGTATCGGCGATGGGATCTATAATACAGTTTACATCAGCATTATTACAAATTTCATTGTCTAAAATTCTCCTATTAAAATACATAGCTAAGCTTTGTAATCTAAGTCGTAATATGTATGTAATATAATTCCAGGACACAATAATGGGTGCGTCGACGTCGTTCAAGGTGTACCTATCGTTCCATAGCTACTACGAGTTGATTCTGTTCCCGTGGGGGCACAAGACGGACCCGTGCCCCAATTATGTGAACCTGATGGAGGGGGGCAGCCGGATGGCTAGGGTACGTGTTGGTAATCTTGAAATTGACTTACGGATGATATTAAGATGGGATAGGATGTAGGATGGAGATTAAAATGTGGAATTGTTTCGAAAGTCTCTTAGAAAGTGGTTGATCGTTTAATCCCTTCCTAAGTTTAAAGTCTTCTTAAATGAAATGTTATCCATTCGACATAATTTATGATAGTTCATTTTATTTGTGACTATCTTTCCGTGGCATTATAGATTTCTACTCAGTTGTAGAAATATCCGGAGTATCTTTAAAAGTATTAATTCTTGCATCACAGGCCATATACGAAACTACCGGGTGTACATACCGAGTGGGAAGCACCAAGGACCTGACGTACTACGCTTGTGGCACAAGCACCGATTGGAGTTACGCAGTCGCCAAGATCCCATTTAGCTACATGATAGAACTAAGAGGCAGAAAACACAAGTTCAGATTACCAAAATCACAAATATTGGACACGGCCTTGGAAAATTGGTACGCTGTAAAGAGTCTAATGGAGTTTGTTGATCAGAATACATTTGTATAGTTGTGTATAAACGTTTATTGTGAAAAGAAATCGTTTTATTTGTCTAATTGAAGAAATTGCCCGTTTCCAACACGGAAATCCTTCAGGGCCCGACGGTTATTACGTTAAAAGTGGGCACCCGAACGATCACCATCCGCGAAGGAACATTTTATGAGATAGATAAATAACTAGTAAGACTTGTGAACATTAATCAACTAAGGTGCCTGGCTAAGGTTGGCGATTTTTGGATTATTGACTGACGAACCACTTCTAGAAAATTGTAATTGAACGGACTTAAGTAAAATCATAGATTTATTATTGGTCTTCGCTCTCGCTCTTACTAGATGGAACACTGCATGTAAACAATAGCTTTGTCATAGATTTATTATTGGTCTTCGCTCTCGCTCTTACTAGATGGAGCACTGGTACTCGTAAAATGCGGCATAAAATAGTATGCCGAATTCGGCATACTCGAACCTACCCGAGCTAGTGTCATTCATTGCATACCTTTTATGCAGGGGCATAGTTACCAACGTATCAATTTTTTGGCCCCTGGGTTACTGGGGCCCCAAACGCTTACACAGCAAAAAAACTGTAAAATGTTAAATATGGCTTTATTTATTCCTTTTTATAAACAAAAATAACTCCGTGACTCTATACAACTATGTTCCCAAATAGATCATTTTTTATGATAAAATTGCAAAAAAAATATTCTAGATGATGTCTAGATATAAGTTTCTTGTTTACTTTAAAGTAGTTTTATCAAAAAGAAATTTTGTAAGCTTTGGATAAATTTTAGGGGCCCCATAAGTGCTGCACCCATGTAATTATGTGACTATATCTGAAATAACAAAAACAATAATAATATTGAGTAGTCACTGAGGTATAAAACTTGCAGGGGTCAGCCCTAGATGTCGTTTAAAGATTTTGAGGCTTATAAGTATTTTTGCAAAAACGATTGAAAAATAACATTTTTGCAGCTGTGCGTTTTCCTTTTTGTCAAACTTGTTAATTTTAACGTATTATTTGTTACTCAGTAAAGCTAATGAGTAATAAATAGGTTTATACTTAGCGACATCTTGATTTGTTCCTGATGTGGTGAATTGACTTTGATGTTTAACGTATTCTATTATTGCATTTCTGCTTTACCTTAAAAATGGCACAGCTGAATAGAATTATCAGGGGCAAATAAAAAATATGTAAATTTTTGATAGTTTATTCACTAACAATTTTAAACCACATGACAATTTACTTAGAATTTTTATTTTTTTTCTCCGGCATCATAGTTTTCCTTCAACATAACGGCACAGTTCCTGCATTTCTTTTTGCTCACATACTTTGCCAGAGCCAGGATGGCATTGAGGATTTCCCTGCTGCAGTCCAAGATTTGGTCTTTGGGGAGCAGGAATTTGTGACTCTTCCCCCGTAGTTCCACCAGGTAGGAGAAAGGGATGTTGGCAGTGCCGTAACTCCAGTCTACGCTGGTACCGCAGGCACTGTACATGACATCTTGGAAGCTGCCTACTTTGTAGGTGCGACCAGACGTTTTGTAAATAGCCTGGAATACATATCATTATTATTACATAGTATAAATCCAAGTCGCTAATTCTGTCTGTTTGTATGTTTGGCCGCTAACTCCTCCTAAACCAGTTGAGGGATTTTAATGCGGTTTTCACCATCCTTAAGGTATTTTTTTGATTTTAATTTGTAAATAAAGAACAATCGGAAAAAGATTTTTTAAGTTAGCCAAAAAATCTATGTTTCGTGAGCAAGTCGGCCAAAATTACACCATTGCGAAGCGTGGGCGGATCGCTAGATTTTTTTATAAATTTAGCATCTAAATAATACGACTTCTAAGATCTGTATTGTATTTTTTAATAAATATTCGGAGCCTTTATTCTCAGCAGACTTTACGTTTTTTGTCAATAGGTTGACTTTAAAGATTTGGTTAATTAAACCTGGGTTATCAGGGCTAGTAAATTCACACATGTTTTCCTATATACCTTGGCCATAACCGTTCCACCTTCCAACAAAGAGACATAGTCCTCACAAGGCTCTGAAGTGTAACACCAGGGAAATGCAATCACTTCACTAAACGAATGAAACGAAATGAATATCTTGAACGGTACTCCCGAGTAGAGTATTATGTCCTGCAAATAAAATAAATCCTTGAAAAAATTACACTAAAAAGTCCAAAGAAATATCCTATAGGAAAGAAAATAAGTTTTTTTCCCGAAATTCCAAAAAGAACTTCCATTTTTATTAAGACCAGAAGAAGCAACTAGTCACATTAATTACGGGTTTTTAAGAAATAATAGGAAATAATTACAGGAAATATGTTATAAAAATTACCTTAACAGCTGCAGTTTCTGGTTCTGAGAATGGAGCCACGCCGCGGTAGTTGTTGTGAGCAGGCTCTATGTGTGACCCCTCGGCACTGTCACGGCCCCAATTAAATCTGTCACATTAAGTATACATTGTTAATCACTTTTTGCTAAGATAGAAGTTAGTTTCCATGATAGCAGGTTACCAAGCTGAAGAGAGTATTTACTTTAGACATCTTAAAAGATAAACATTACCTGTAGATTCTAGGTAGAAATAAAATTTACCCAAAGTTCCTATTGAGGTCCACACCCACACTTTTGTTTCCAATTTTGGCTCTATTTTTCCTCCACATCCGATCACCGGTGTGAGTGAAATTGTAGCCATCGGGGTTTAACACAGGAACCAAGTACCTGAAACATTTATTTATCAAATCAATGGATAATTTCCTCTTTTGCAAGGTTTAATACTTGTGGTTTAATAGATATTTTTAATGTTTATGCGTCCGTGTTGGAATGGAATAATAACAACCTATTTAATCCTAATAATTTGATTAATGTGATGAGTTAAACGGTAATCTACTAATGAATCATTAATTGCTTTGAGCCGAAGCATATAATGTGTTCTAAACAATAGACAAATCAATTAAAAATCGTCATTTAATCGTTTTTCGAAGTATAAAATAACTCGCCTGTATCATTAAATAGACCTCATACCATGCCATTCCACAAAAAAAAACTCCAAATACAAAAACATATAACATACCAATCTTTATCTGTGATCATTTGGTTTGCGCTGCCGAAATTGGAGGCGATAAAGTTGGCGATGTAACAAACGACGGGTGCGCTGATCCACTCGCGCGCATGCGTGGTGCCGTCCATCCACACGCCCGTGTTCCGGGAACTGCTGTTCGAAATACGAAGCATCTGAAAGAAGCAATAATCACTTAGCTTTTATAGTTTTTTAGTAAAGGACTTATAATGTTATAAGGTTTTTTTATTTTAATACCAGATCCAATTTAAAAAAATTGTAAATATATATTTATTTCTGTGTATGTATGTTTCTAACTATATATTTAAGATAGATATTGGTACAGAACCCTTCGTGCGCAAGTCCCACTCGCACTTAATCAGTTTTCTTAAACTTTGAATCACATTTACATTTCTTAAAGTATTCTATGCCCCGCTAGACTTAAAGTCAACAAAACTTCCCCCATTTTGTCATGTCAAGGTTAAATCATAGGTAATATATAATAATAGGTCGTCACAATATACCTTTATGTCTCTTCCTTCCACAGTTTTCCCAATTGAACACAATGTGCAGATAGAGGGATACTCTGTTTCCAACTGCTCCATAAAATTATAAATGTATGAAAGCGGGTAGTAATCTTGCCAGTCAAATGCTTCTGCAAAAAATATGTATATATTTAATAACAGTTTGATTGCTGGTGAAAATCAGTCTAAAGAATTAAATAAAGATTTAAAAATGACTAGCCTATTAAGTTGCTCTTAATTATTTGTAGTGTGGGTATACCTAGGTTTTCTCCCAGCTCATTTTATAGTCTAACACCAACATCTTCTAAACTTAAGAATAAAATAACATATCCTGGCTGACTGACTGTTTTTAAAAATTAAAATTAGGGCCATGAAATTTGGTACAAAAGTTCCTTTTATGACCAGAAAGAACTAAGGAAAGATTTTATAAAATCCCATGGGAAAAGCAGTTCAGCTGCAGGGGAAAAACGGAAAGCTTCTTTTTTAATAAGAACTTAATCAAACATTGATTAATTAAACCCTGCTATCCATACTTTCTTTGGTGCGTATCCGCGTGGGCAGCGACACGCGTATAGGCTGCGTCGACTGCGCGTGCGTCGCGCCGGTCGTCACCACGTAGTTGATGTTCCTGTCGCGCAGCAGCTTCTCGATCTGCAGCGTGCGCGTGCGATCCACCACAAGCTCGATCTTATCCGAGCACTCGCTGCAGATGTTGATCGCTGGGATTGTATGAAAATCAATAGTTGAGGAATAAAGGTAGATGCTCGTAGATGGGTTACAAATAGGTCTTAACGATATCCTACTAATATTATAGACGTGAAATTGTTAGAATATGATTAAGTTTTAACAGATATCAAAACTGCTATTAAAGGCCTTTGAAGAGTTTAAAACAGGTTGGCTTATTATAGTTGCCTCTTGATTATCCTATTGTATTTATCACTTAATTGTTGGGTGCAGTTTTTATCAAGTCAGTAGGTGTTATAACGAAAAATAAAATACCAACCAAAGTTTCAGTACCGTAAACTCTGTACATACAATTATATTGAGTCTTATTAAACAATGTATTTTTTTTATCAAATCAGATTTACCAACGTATAAACGAAAACAAGAGACACTTACATCCTTTGGCACCTAAGCTTTTTATAAAACGTTTTTGACCTTCTTTTAATGATGTTAATTCCCATATTTGCCCTGAAGAACTAATGGTGGTCACTTTGAAAATTTTGAAGAAAAAGCTGTGGAAATATCACGACACCGTAAATTTAATTATTTATTATCTTTTTATCATGTTTAGTCCTAAAATGAAGTCAAAACTATGTCAAAATATTGATACGTATTTTATTTTTTAATTTTTGTCATTAGACTTTTATCCAAAAAGTTTTCATACATTGCTTAGGTAAACAACACACAGTAAATTCACTTAAACAACACTTTATCTATAGCACTAAGCAAAGAAAAACATAATTTAATTCTCCATTCTAACTCTACTCTTTTCTATATATCAATACTAACTACTAACAATCAAATAAATTAATCAAGCATTGACATCACTTATCAATCACAGTAAAATCCAGAATGAGCAATTCATTATCATCACCCGTACTTCTGGTGTAATCAAGAAAGCTCTCTTTGAGTTTCGGCACTAAACGCTCGTGCGACTTTCTTCATAATTAGATGTAATCAGATATTTTCAGTAAACGCCTCGCTACACCACCCTCACCCTATATCGCCCCCTCATAAGATAACCACTACTAGTGGTTCTCGATGTATTGGAAAAACATTTTTTTTTCTTGGAAATCCTTTTTGTGATGTAGATCATTAAATGATAGTAACGGAATTAAAAGTTAAAAGCCCATTACAGAACATTAAGTTCTGCATTTTCTCGAATATTTTGTATACTAAGATAAATATTATCGATTATAAAGACGTTTGCTTAAACATTCAAAAAATATTATCTAGCAAACAGCGGGAAACTTAAAGGCGCTGTGTTCTTCAGGGTGCAATGTCTTTCTATTTATGAATACAACCACTTATCAATGCGATCACGTTTTATAAATTATCGCGTAACTCGTACATTACTATTCACTATGTGAGAAATAAAACATTTCAACGTGAAAGTGTAGTAGATAAGTAGTTAAATTTCTTATGAGAGTTTTTTTTCTACGTGATACTAACTTGTACTTTAAAGCCAAAGTTGTAAAATACCGACTATCATTTAGAGTTATTTTATTTATTCAATTTTTTCGTTTTCTTGCTTCAGGACATTCCAAAGGTTAAATGAAACACTGTTTGTAAAGTAAAAACAATAAATTTAATGTAACTTTTAAAAATTTTATTTTAATAATAATTCATGTAGTAATTAATATACATACCTATATGGTATCGAGTTGTACCGATGGTAGGGCTCCGTTTCTCTTGGTAACCCGCTAACCAGACGGTGGGCCAGCCCCCCCGCCCCCCCGTTGTCACCTCGCCGCTGCCGTCTTAAAGCCGTTTATCTTTTTAATTGTGCATGCCCCGGCAGCCGGCTCTGGGAGCCTTTTCATAAGCTCTTTAGGGTTAAAATTGTTTTAGGATTTCCACTTTAACTGTACAGCATTGAATCGCATGGGATAAGGCTAAATGATTTCAAGCACCACAATAAACTTAAAATGTATTATTAACAAACATATTTTTGATTTAATAAATATTTTTTTGATTTACGAAATATATTTTGAAGTAATTTTTATGTAACCTTCTAAACAGTTGAAAACCGTGCAAGTTTAAGGTTCACAATTAGCGACTAGCAACGAGGTAGCGCCAGGGGTGGCGAACCACCCCTGCTTTGTTTTTCATTAGGCGATGCTTATAGCCCACTTGTGAGTACCAAGTAGGTGCTGTCAACCTTTCTAAATATTTCACGCGAAAACGTCTGCGTGTGAAGTTCTTTAATTATTTGAAAGCATTCGTTCCGAAACTCATTTTGATGTTTATGTGTGTGTGGGTGTGTCTTTTTCAATATTATGTAGGTATAAACGTGAGTGTGACCTTCTTTTGTTTGGAGGTTAAAATACGCAATAAAAATTATTTTAGTTATCAAAAGTTCATTTTAAAAAATACCTAAGTTAAAACCTGCAATCAAAATGTTTACTAAAATATCACATCTTTACCGCAAACACCCACTATCGAATACGTCGTGTTTTGTAAGGTCACACTAATTTTTTAACTCACCGTATTCTTCATATCACCTAGATGTAAACAGATTACATTTGCCTCTGCCATTCATTCAATCATAAAATTCCCTGTCATTCACTGTCATTATAACACTTTCAAACAATCAGTCCATCAAACATAAAAATGATCAAAAATACAAAACCCAACAAAACCTTATTGTGTTTAACCATGCACTAATATTGCTCCATAACCCATTCTACTCCTTAACTGTGACCCCGTTTACATCAAATAACATTAACCATAAAACAATCAAAATGACAAAGCTCAATAACAAGGAACTTTTGCAAGTTCAGCGCAGTTTCAGCGAATGCACAATCAAAGATAAATACGCTATAACAATAATCAAATCTGATACAGTGTGTGACGAAGACTGTTTGCAAGACTTACTTAAGCCAATAAACCATAAAGAAGTAGACGGCGATATGCAATATAACCGACGATCTAAACCAGCTATTCATGGTATCTTTTCGAAGTTAAATAATGTAAAGTGTAAGGACTCGAGCACATCCTCGCATAACTTTGATTACGCGGATCAGGAAGATAAGGGCACGGATCCTGCTGGTAATTATTTCATTTTCAGCCAACCTTAGTTAAAATTGATTTCGAAAAAATTATATAATTTATAAATTCTTTATAGATAGTACTTACTTACTTAATCACTACGTTTTATGGCATTTGTTTCTGTTAGTTATTGAGTTCCATAGTTATAGCTAGGATCATTGTGAATTACTCAACTGTTTCTATGTAGGTAGGTATATGAAACCTACCATTTATGAACGACGAATGGAAGCTTTCATTTAGACAATGAATATCCAAAAATTTCAAAAAAAACATTCTAGCATGAAGTTATGTGTGTCCTATAAATATATTTCTCTTTTTTCTACAATTAGGCACTCAATTAAAAAAGGAGGTTTCTATGAACTGGGAGGACTACCATCGACTGTCGGTAATTTACAAGTTTTTGGATGACCTCCAAGACACACATCCATCAATTTGCACCGTTGGGACCATTGGCTCTTCTTTGGAAAAAAGAGACATAAAAGTATGATTATTTATATACTGACACTAAACATTTATTTTTTCGCAGGTTGTAAAATTATAAGGTTCGTTTTATATACTGCAAACAGAACAAACAACTATTTATATTAGTATTTTTTATTTATTTATGCATAAGCAAATTTATATAGAGTTTACCGATCGATCGCAAAATGTACTACAATCACTCTTATATCTTCTATTATGCAAAACTACAAAGAAAGATAATGTTTTAAAAACCTACCTTTCTTCTTTTTGTGTCGTTAGGTATTACGAATAACGAACAGTCAAGCGTCGAACGTGGGTGTATGGATCGACGCGGGCATACATGCGCGGGAGTGGATCGGCCCCGCAGTCTGCACCTACATAGCCAATTACATCGCGGACAATTTCGACGAATTACCTGACAACATGACCAATAAAGATTGGTGGGTAATTTTGATTCGTCTAATATTTAAACTTTCTGCATAAGAAACTAATATTATTTGTGAAAACAAATATGACTTGTTTGTAGCGCGTAGGTATATGCATAACATACCAAGGTTAAGCGAGTTTTTTTTACCATGATATCTTATTATCGTTTACAAAATTCTGTTATTATACAATTACTCTGACAAATAAATATCATATTTATCTCGCACTTACGGTGAGGCGGTTAGCCAAGCGTGGTGGCTTTCGGCTCAATTTCTCTCGATATCTGAGAAAATGGCCTATGCCTAGCTAGTGGGACTTGAATAGACTTTTACAATTGTAAGTTATTATTATGATTTACTTTACGTTTATTTTGTTAAAGGTATTTCCTACCAGTAGCAAATCCTGATGGTTATGAATACACACACACAAACCATCGAATGTGGAGGAAAAACAAACACCGACTCAGAACCGGAGAGTGCGTGGGAGTGGATCTCAATAGGAATTTTAGGTTGGTTTTCAAAATGGAATAATCTAACATAGGGAAATATCACTTTCATAACTTTAACCATAAAGAAAAAAAGGTTGATCTTTCCGACCGCTAACTAAGCGTTTTGGTGGCAACTTCCTTCTTTTTCGTTTTCTACCAGCGTGCCTAGAAAAAAACTATCTGCTTTTTGTCAAAAATATTACAATTTGAAGCAAAAACTGCGCGTTTGCGGGTATAAAAATTGCATTGAAAATTAGGACTTTTCAAAATTGTTAACAATAAGTAAACCAAAATTTCCAAACTGACGTAACTATTTAATCTCTATGAATAAGCAAATTAAAGTTCCTGATGTCAATTTGATTTAATTTAGTCAGGGTTGGGGACAACCAGGGTCTTCAGATGCTCCAAACCATGCGTTCTACAGAGGCACACAACCGTTCTCAGAGCCCGAGGCCAGAGCTATGCGGGTGAGTTGTTTGTAATAGAAAGTGAGTAAAAAGGTGTTTAAAATTGTATTTTACATTATATTTTAAAGTCGTTTCACTTCATTATTATTTATACTTGTTAAATGCTTTAAATAAATTCACAGTAGCAAAAACTTACTACGTTATATTTTGGGAGGAAAGTCAATTTCTTCCTAATATTTTAAACAACAACGTCTACTTTTAAGTTCTCCATGCATTTTGTAGGTATAATCAACATACATATATTTATTAAGTTGTAAAGAAGGTTTTAATTCTGCGCTTGGTTTATAATAAATGTGAATTCATAGTTTGTAATCACACAGCATTCTAACTAATGGAAAGCACATGTTTTTGTACCTAAAACAAGTCTATACCTTTGGTGCGGTAGATGTAAGATTTGCCGAGTGGTAGCTATAAGATTTAAGTGATTAACAAGGTCAAACTGAGTCAAAATGAGCATCACACGTGCATTTTGAGCTTATCACATGAGCTATATTATAACTATCGCTGTGCAAACCTTGAATAGCTTACTCATGACCAGCGTGACTCGAATACTCTCCATTAGTTAAAGTACTCGATGCTGGTAAATACATGTTAATGGAAATCCGCCATCATTTAGCTATAATACGGTAGACAGCGGATCGTGTCATTTCGACTGTATTCACAGATTAAAGCGAGCAGGGGTTTAGCCGTAAATCACCGGGATGCAGTTTTGCTATTGTTTTATTATATAACTGACCGATATTTAAATATCCGTATGATTATTCGTTGATGACAATTTTGTTTTATTTGTAACTCACTGTTTCATTAGCAAATCGCTGTGTACATAATTCAAACAATTCCACGCACACATTTAACATAGTTTTGTTTTAATTTTAACAATGTACTAGCTTTCCGCCCTGCGGTTTCACCCGCAGCTAATTTTAGTTTCATACAAACTTTCATACCCTATTTTATCCCCTTGGGGGTATAATTGATCAAAATCGTTTCTTAGCGGATGCCTACGTCATGACATCTACCAGCATGCCAAATTTCAGCCCGATCCTTCCAGTGGTTTGGGCTGTGCGTTGATAGATCACTATGTCAGTCAGTCACCTTTGAGTTATGTATATTTAGATGTACGATAATAACGAGTAGACTCATATTAACTAAAAACTTTATTAACCTTCTCATTTTTTTCATAGGATATGCTAACGAACCCCAGAATAAATTACAAAGTGTACATAACTCTGCATAGTTTTGGTCAAGTTATAATATTTCCGTTCGCCTATAGAGATGAACTATCCAAAAGCTATATACAACTTCTTGATGGTGCTACAGCTATGTCCAGGGTAAATCATATTTTATTTACTTCATCATATAAATGGTTTAGTTTAAGAGCATTAGTAAGCTTAAGTATCTACTTAAAACTTAAGTGAAATGAATCATCTAATTATCTAACTTAACCGTTCTTAAACAATTGCCAACCTTGTCATTAGTAAGACTCATTAACCCAAACATCTTTTCAATCCTTATCAGGCAATTTACGAGAGCACAGGCAACATTTATAAAGTGGGGGTCTCCCGTGACGTCATGTATAAGGCTGCTGGGACCAGCAACGACTTCAGTCACGGCGTGGCCAAGATCCCGTTCTGTTACTTGATCGAGCTGCGCAGTCGCCGGCATAAGTTCCTGCTGCCGAAGGAGGAAATCGCAGTGACTTGCAAGGAGATATTGAGCTGTGTGAAGGCGTTGATGGGAGTTGTGGACAGTTATGAGAAGGATGCAAGTTCAACAGACAGCACTACTTTGGTATGTTTTTAGGGAAAAGATTTTGTGTTTTTAAGTATTTATTTATCTAGATCGTTTCTGCTATTTGAGACTTTGAGCACATGAGTAAAGAAACTGAACAGAGACAAAGCTTCTAAAGAGCTAGCAAAATTTATACCTATTTTGGTAGGGTTGGCACAATTGAATAAATTAAAAATATAAATGTACTTTTTTTCAAATTTTTTATTAAAATAGGTTTTTTTTTACAAATTACATACTCTAAATATTTTTTTTTATTACTTTTGGTTTTTAATAATTTGTTGTGTCTTTTAATCGAATGATAAATTCTAAATCTAATATAAAGTTTTTTCAAATAAACCAATGGGAAACACTCACATGGCATATGAAATGTACAATCTTGCAAACGTGCTAATATGTCATTACCAATATTAACATTTTTAATATGAAGATCAAAATATTCGCGAAATTTTTGCTCAAGCAATTCAACAAATTCAATAAAATTGTCAGGAGGTATTATCAAAAAACCTGATTTCACACTACCTTCATTAAAGTTACTACGTATTATGTGAGAAACTCGAAAACAAAAACAAAACACGCACAACGTTCGAGCGTCGCATCACGCCTGCACGCCCTGAGATTGACCACTGGCTGATCTAGTTTGAAGCGGTTTCGGCTCATACGTGACAAGCGGCCAGTGGTCACGCACACACACGCGTTGCACTTGTAGTGATGTACCTGTCACAGCGCATTCGTATGTAGCTTTGTCTCTGTTCAGTTTCTTTACTCATGTGCTTTGAGTTTAGACCTACAGTTTTATTTCCAATTACTAAATTAACAAAGATAATGATTATGTGTGGCAAACCTATAAAACTTTAATACAAATAAAAGTTGTTGTGTTGGAAAAAAGTTTAAAAAAATACTTCCCGTCAAATATGTCACTTATAAAAAATAAAATTTAAAAAACATGAAATCTCAGCGTCGTTGTTGACAAAAGAATATGTCAAAATTGAAACAAAGCTTACAATCAAAATCATGGGTGAAGTGAAATAAAATCTAAATTTACAAACAATGCGATTGGTTGCAAAATTTTTAATTCCTTACAATATTATAATTTTTTTAGTTATAACTTTTTGTTTTAAATTGGCAGATAAACGTTGAAAGTGGCACCAACCAGAAAGAAAACGCAGGTATGGGAGGTGAAACTCGTTAGAGAAGGCCAGAGATTCTTTATCAAGACATTGGATGCTGCTGGAGGTAAGTTCTTAAAAATACACTAAACATGTCCTCAATTTTAAGTCTTGATTCGTCTGTCTTGATTTAAGTATTGGAGTAAGGCCATACCAGGCCGAACAAGACGTCTGAAAATCCGCAAAGCTATTTTATTGAGTCTAAATTAAAGAACACTTTTTTTGTATCTTTCAGCACTAAACATCTGGAGACAAGAAGAAAGCACAATGGACGTGATGGTAGACGGTCAACAGAGGCTCACGCAGGTGGCTGCCATGCTGCAGGAAAGAGAGATACCTTACTCCATAGCAATCAGAGATGTAAACGCACTAATAGAAAGAGACAAAGAACAAGTCGGAATCACTAAAAAATTTGGCAACTTAGGAGCCAGGACCCTGGCTTTTAGCAATAAACAATCTGCATCAGGAGAATGTAAGGAAGAACGTCTCTATCGTATTTGTTATCTAAATTTCTCATTTAAAACGTGATAATTTTGGAAAAGATTCATTTACTTCATCATATTTCTTAATATTTCACCTTGTCTAGATATATCATCGTTAATTATCACTTTTATCGCAGTCTTATTTTAATTTGAAGAATACAAGTTGTTTCATATTTCAGCTCGAATGGACTGGAAAAACTACCATCGTCTTAGTGTCATCTACAGTTACATGGATAAGTTGGTGGAAGACTACCCTTACTTGTGTTCTATTATTACTATTGGGAAGTCCGTTGAAGGCAGGGATTTGAGGGTAATACAGAAATCCATTTGTTTATTTTGCGAATGAACCATTATACGTCCTTACAGTGGACACTTGGACATACATCTTTTAGTTAATCATCTTTTTTTTATCCTTCAGGTATTGAAGATATCAAACACATGCGAGAATAACGAATCGATATGGATGGACGCCGCGATACATGCGCGGGAGTGGGTCAGCGTCTCGGTGATCACCTACATCGCTGACACCATCATTAGAAACTTTGACGATCTACCCGAGACTATGCAGAATAAAGACTGGTTAGTGTAAAAGTGGCGTACAATTGTATCGGAAGCCAAGGTCCACTTCGGATCGCTGAGCCAGCGTTGTAATAGTGTAAAAGCAATATTTTCGCCTAAATTCATGTTTTTTTTATAAGATTAAGAGTTCAATAATTTAAAAACTCGGTATCGTTTTTTTTATTTTTCAAATTATATTGGAATTTACATTCATTTCTGTATTGATAAAAATTATGTGCTTGCAATTACAAAACCAAGTTTTTTTTTAATCAGGTACATTATGCCAGTGTTTAATCCAGACGGCTACGAGTACACTCACACGCACGATCGCATGTGGAGAAAAAATAGAGCCAAATATGGAGAGTGTGTCGGCGTTGATCTAAACAGGAATTTCAGGTATTTGAAAAGATTCATTAGTAACGAAGAATGTTACGGTAATGATAGCTGATTTATGTAATGGTGTTTGTGTTAACTTAGTTTTGGATGGGGTGAAAAAGGAGAGGAAGGTTCTTCGGAAGATCCTGGTAGTGTTTTCTATAGAGGACCGAAACCATTTTCTGAGCCAGAAACTGATGCTGTAAAAGTAAGTTTTAATTTCTACTTAGTTTTTGTATTTCGTCGAGTTCTTTGTTTAATAATAATATAATAATAAATCTCCAGACTAAACACACCAGTGGCCCTTAAGTAAGTGCAGTAAGCTCTTGTGTAAAAGATACCACACATTGGACTAGGGTAGAACCTAGTTACACCCAGACACGAGCCAATTGGCCCGAACTGGGGATCGAACCCGGGACTATCTGCTTTACAGTCCGCTATACAGGGTCTGTCGTAATGAATGGATAACCCGTTACCTACAGTTGATCCGGATGTGAGGCTATAAGAAAATGGTGTCTTCTTGCCAGGGTTGTCAACCATAAGAAAATGGCGTAGACTTTTAAACTTTTTTATAAATTTCGCTATTTTTTTCATTTATTGCGTTGCCATTTCTTCAAATTTTGATGTATTTGTATAATTATTTTAGTTTTATACTGCTGAAGACGTGTTTTATGTAATTTAAATACAACTTTAGGTGTTATTCATGTTGAACATTATCAAAATACTAATTTTAAGAAAAACAATTCCAATTTTTTTTCTTTATGTCAACTTTTGATCATCTCCTGTGGAAAAAAAAAGTATGACGTTATAGCTGCCCATGATCTCAATAAATTGTCTAGTATGTGTAGATTCTAAAAAGGTATAACGATGTGTACTTTACAAGCAACATTAAGTTACAGGAGCGAGAACACTAATCAAGGTCGGAATTTTTATTTTTCATGTTATGTTATAAATGGTTGTAAAACTTCGTCATAATGATTTTATTCTATCAAAATACTTTGCACAAACACTATCGGGCCACTAATAGGATATTCAGAAGAAAACCCGGTTGTTTTTGGGAAAAAAATAACATTACTCCACGATAATAATGTAATAAAAATGTACAAATGAAAATTGTTGTGCTCTAATAGTTACATGCGACAAACATGTTGCTACAAGTTTATTCGAAATCGAAACGGATTTTAAAAATCGAACAAAGACCGCATTACAAAGAAAAGTGGAAAAAATTTGAAGGAAATCGTCCTTCCATAAATGCATTGTGCACTCTAATGAGCACACGGTAATCAGGATGTCGCACATTTGAATATCTTACACGATAAACACTAGCTCTATTGGTGCTGCCATTACATACACCGTAAATGTACCTAATGCATGTTCGCGTATTCGGCCGGCGTGTACTGTTGCGGCATGATACACAAACTGCACATAAACTTTTCCAAAACAACAAGTTCAATCGATAGCACAACACAATAGCCGTAAATATGAGCAAAGTCATCAGTATCACCACGTTATCAAGTCCAAATCACAAGGAAAATCATAGTCAAATATTAGAAAGCAGTAACAAATTGACGAAAATAATGGCCCCGATTCTCAAAACACTCTCTAAAACTAAATTAAAAATATCACTGTCACTTTCTCATGCTTCGTATTAGAACAAGACAGGTACATTGGTCTCACTAAATTTAGTCCACATCATTGTGAAATTGAACGAAATGCGCTGAGGACTAGCCTAAAATTGCCTTCGCCGTGTCATATTGCACGTACATTTTAGTTTGACAGGACTAAAATGATTACCTGTCTCTGTCTTATTGATGTGTAAGTGACAGCGATAGTTTTAGTTTAGTTTAGAGAGTGTTTTTACAATCGGGGCCAATGTGAACAAAAGGATATGCGATGGTCAAAATCACACTGATGTGATGAGTACCCTTTTCTTTGTAATGCGGTCTTGTTCGATTTTTAAAATCCGTTTCAATTTCGAATAAACTTGTCGCAACATGTTTGTCGCATGTAACTATTAGAGCACAACAATTTTCATTTGTACATTTTACATTACATTATTATCGTGAAGTAATGTTATTTTTTTCCCAAAAACAACCGGGTTTTCTTCTGAATATCCTATAAGTGGCCGGATAGTGTTTGTGCAAAGTATCTTGATAGAATAAAATCATTATGACGAAGTTTTACAACCATTTATAACATAACATGAAAAATAAAAATTCCGACTTTGAATAGTGTTCTCGTTCCTGTAACTTAATGTTGCTTGTAAAGTACACATCGTTATACCTTTTTAGAATCTACACATACTAGACAATTTATTGAGATCATGGGCAGCTATAACGTCATACTTTTTTTTTCCACAGGAGATGATCAAAGGTTTACATAAAGAAAAAAAATTGGAAATATTTTTCTTAAAATGAGTATTTTGATAATGTTCAACGTGAATAACACCTAAAATTGTATTTAAATTACATAAAACACGTCTTCAGCAGTATAATACTAAAAGAATTATACAAATACATCAAAATTTGATGAAATGGCAACGGAATAAATGAAAAAAATAGCGAAATTTATAAAAAAGTTTCAAAGTCTACGCCATTTTCTTATGGTTGACAACCCTGGCAAGAAGACACCATTTTCTTATAGCCTCACATCCGGATCAACTGTAGGTAACGGGTTATCCATTCATTACGACAGACCCTGTATATACCGCTCCGCCACAGAAGTCGTCTAATAGGTATTTTCTTTTCAGAAATTCATAATGAAGTCAAAGTTCGAATTCAAAGCGTTCCTGTCTTTCCATAGCTATGGGGAAGTTATAATTTTTCCATGGGGTTACACATCAGATCCTTGTCCTGATTACGTTGCTTTGTTGGAAGGTGGTATCGCCGTCTCTAAGGTAAATATTATAAACTATCTAGCTTTCTACCATGCGGTTACATCCGCTGTTAAACCAGCTATATTATAATAATCTATACTATCCTTGCATCGGATTATATCATCCTATACCTATTTCATATACATACTGTAAACTCAACTTAAACGTTATAAACATTTCAAAGATACAGCTGAATATTTTTGTCTTCAGGCAATCTTTGATACCTCTGGACACACATACAAAGTTGGCAGCACCAAAGACCTCATGTACTACGCAGCTGGAAACAGTGTCGACTGGAGTTATGGAGCAATGCACATTCCGTACTCTTACATGTTCGAACTCAGAGGAAAGAAAGCCAGATTCCTGCTGCCTAAGGAAGAGATCTTACCTACAGCACGAGAGATTACCAACGGGGTCATAAGGTTAATGGAGTGCATTGAAACTCAATCAAAAAATCAAGCTGTAAACAAGATCAGCAGCTGATCCGATGATTCGAATTGTTGTCTTTGTAAAAAGTCTACGTCCCAAATCAATAATTTATATTCTTTTGTAGAAATCAAATAAAAAAAAGTCTATTCCAAACATTTCTTTGTTTTAGTTCTATTGAAACACTGTTTAAAAAACATTGGTAACTTTATTTACATACTTTGCGATAACTTAATAATATAGTCAACAATTCGGTAAATTAAAACTTACTTCGATCCGTTCACAAACATTCATCAACATAAAACACTTATTGACATAGATCACTATATTTGGGGCCATTTATAATAAAATTTTAAAATATTTTGTCCATCAACTTTAGTACTATATGCTTTTGCACAAGTACCAATTCTTTATACAAGGTTCTTTTGCACTGAAACACATTTAACCACTAACTATTTTTTAGGGCGTCTGTTAAGTTCAAACAGTCACTTTCACCACTAATTGAGGGTATTTAAGTGGACGGTTCCTTCCCGAACACGACATATTCCTGTATCAAAATATTTCTTAAACCCTTGGTTAGTAAGGTCGCCACACATCAACTGGTCTTTTCTCTGTCGTTAGCATCGCCTTACTCCTTGGTCTAGTATCTTGGTCTGTCCACTCGGGCGACGCTGGTCTCTTCTTTCCAAGGTTAGATACCGTTGAGTCGTCTTCTTCTCTTGGCGGACTTGAGTTGGAGTCTTCTTGTGATTGGGGAGGTCGAAGCCACCAGTCATAGCCTCCGTATAACTGTGAGTAGAGCCATGCTGGTGGCGTGGGCAGTAATGGGGAGTTGAGGAATAGCTGAGCAGCTAGCGCGCTGTGGAAGAGACTAGAAGGCGCTGGTAGCGGTTGTAAAGGTTTTCTTCTCGTGACGGATGTAAAGGCTCCAGGGCGGTCGTCTGGTGGTGGACTGCTGGATGCCGTGACCGATATGTCATCGTCTTGAGGAGAACTTGGACGTGAGGTGGCTGGACTAGTTGTGCTGTGCGCATGCATTGTGGTCGGATTGTTTTCAGAAGTTGTATCTGCGGACAAAACAATATTTATTTTACTTGTTCAGGAATTTTCATTTTCTATGAAGAATTGGAGAAATATCTTACCAGTTTCCTGAGTAGTGGCGGGTTGGTGCGGGGGCTGTGTGTGCGGCGGCAGAACATGAGGTGTAAAGTGGGGATGAGTGGGCAGTAATGGTGGGGGATAGTGTCTGGCAAGCGCCCCCCACTCTCCTCCTGGAAGGCCAGCTAGTTGGTGTGCTATACCTGTAACAAGGAAAGTAAACACATTAAATCAATTTATATTTTACTGGCTACCAAGTTGGATATAAAAAACTATAATTTGTTTTTAATATAATCCTAACTTTATCAAAATAAATTACTATAAATCTAAGTAAACGAAAATATGTTGGGTTTCATTAGCGATAAAAGTTGGTACGTTAGATTGACAGAGAAAAGTCGTACTTATGCAAATCCTTATTTGGGCAAATAGAAACAATTTTATAATATACGAGTACATGCACTACGTCTAGAAATAATAAATTAAGAATGCTTCTATGAAAGTCTTTTCCGGATGAGTAAACAAAAGCAATGTGAATCGACAATAGTACGAACGCAGTTGAGATTTGCAGTCAACTTTACCAACAGCAGCCATACACTTATGCCCGTTTTCACCAACGTTCCCTAAAATTTAGGGGATACTTAAAATATTTCAAAGGCCTATAAAATAACTATTTGTAGTTTATAATTTTTTTTAAAACTACAATTTATTGTCAGTTTATATTTGTATATACCTAGAAAATATTGTGGCAAAATATTCACATTTGGGTGTCGTTTAAAATGTGTTAGGAGTCCCTTAAATTTAGGTGACATTGTTAAAAACGGACCTAATAAAAATAGCATGCAAAATGCATTTCCCGGAAGATAGAAATGGAACAAATATTTTATCCAGTTTATCAAATTTTGAAAGCAAATAGTAAACACTAAGATAATATTAGACGACAATCAAGTTTTTCCTTATTCAATAAATAAATAAACGTTTCTCTACTAAATTTAATGATAATCTAACTTCCCAGTTCCTCAAAGTTTAAACGTTATCATTACTCGGCTGTATCGATTTGATAAAACGCTAAAGATTCAATTAACAAAACAATAATAGCTCGTAGAATGCTCCTCTTAAGCCAGCGAAGTGCTTACAGTCGTCAGGATGCTTTAGTAATGAGCGAGAATTAGAGGGACGAAAGCCTTACTCTTGTCTGCCGTATTGTAGGCTTTGGGGATTTTAAACATAACACGTTGATGCTTTAAGTAAGAGTTTTAACAACAAAAATTGATTAGATATATTTTTCTAAAAAAATAATGAAAAAAAACCGTTAAGTGAAACTCAATTGTTTCTTTGCTTTCTTAATCGGAGAACGTGAAACGATTCTTTAAATATTTTCTTGACTTCGGTATCCAGCCTCGTAATACTCATTGCCTTTTATCACTTTGTAACTTTCCCAAAGTCACTAAGAAAAGTTTGAAGGTTAATTTGTAATTGTCTATTAAAATCATTACTTAATCTGACTTTCATGTTTTTTACAACAATCCGTTTCCATATTTTGTTAACATTAACCTACCCTTTTTAATTCAACCACCTAAGCCCGTAAAGCGAAAAATAAATAGAAGATCAACACCATCGCGTAGGAAATGTGTTTTGCCGTCATAATTTCCAGTTGACATTTTTAAGCGCATAAATTAACAAAGTTTGCCAAAACACCCTGTATTTTCGGCTTAACCCTTTAGCAGCCACCTTGGTAATTCCCACCCTAACCCTTTCAGCAATAGAATAAATTACATACCGTTTTGTCGTTGATACAGACACAGTGAAAATGTAAAACGCATTATTCGGAAGCCGACCGCTTAGGGTTTATAGTAGTTTTACGAGGAGCGTTACAGTAATTGCTGTTTACCTAAACAGTTTCTTTTTAATGATGGCAACAATGGAACTGAAATGGAATGAATTTAGTAGAAGATTATGGATGTAGAAGTTTTTTCGTTAGAACAACTTATATTTTTAAGAAGGCTAACTGCAGTTTGATATTAGGTATAGGTACCTATAGCCAAAAATAACAATAAACGTTCTGAACCCATATTTATGTTATGATTTATAAAAATTCCAAAGTAGGTAATGCCATGCCACTTTTTTATAATGAATACAAGATAATGATTATAGTTAACATTCCGTAAGAGCTGTAAATTATAATAAAAGCCTTAATAGTTCGAAAAGTTATAGAAGTTAAGTTATTTACCTACATACTATTAGACAGCTAGTCTTTAAATTGATGACAACCCGATTTACTTATATAAAAATATACGCTACCAACTTATAAATAATTCCTCACACCACTATACGTTGGACTTGATAAAACTACAAAAAAGGAAATATATTTTACATAAAAAATGTAAGAGCACTGTTTCATTTTGTATTCCTGAGGAAAGATACAAAAGAAGGGCTCCGACGATTTGCATTCGTTAAAATGTTGGAATTCTTTGTGTTGTGTGCACAGTGTGTAATCGCTGGGCACTGGAGATAATGGTTTAGATACTTTGTATATTGAAACAATACAAAAGTTTAAACTGTGAGAGGTAGAGTAGTTTCAGATTTATTAAATAAAATATTTTTAAAAATAATGTTCATAAAATTATGTTTTATTTTTTACGCAATTCAGAGGAGTAACGTTTTCATATTACCTAATTAACACACGGTAAATTGAACAACTTGTAATTTTTCCGTTGAAAAACTTCAAAACTAGCATTTTGTCTTTTTAAGCTTTACTTATATCCACAAAAATGTAAAATCTCCCATGTAATTTAAAACAAGCGAGTGAGGCTCCCGGAGTGAACTGTAGCAGAAGTATCAAATGGCTTGCCTCCATTCGGCATCTGAGATTGGCCGCATCACAAGACGTGCCGTCCACGCCATTGCCCCCGCGAAGGGGTTTCTTTGAAAAATCGCGCGCCCTGATAGGGTTGCCCCAAAACATTTTAATGCCATTTGCAAGATTACGACTTGCATTTTTTCCTTACCCGCTACAGTGCTAATCCGCGAAGACGATAAAACCCAGGATAAAAGTATTTACAGCACCCTGATTCCGATGTCCCTGGATTA
Organism: Emmelina monodactyla; assembly: GCA_916618145.1. Lineage (NCBI taxonomy): Eukaryota > Metazoa > Arthropoda > Insecta > Lepidoptera > Pterophoridae > Emmelina > Emmelina monodactyla. Next base: position 3,445,394 of record OU745319.1, read on the forward strand.
GGGCGGAATTTTTTAACGACGCTCGAAGACCCTTTGGTGTGATTAGGGAAAGGGTTAGAAAAAGCACTTCCGTATAATTATTTTACATTTCTTTGAACGCCACTTTGGGAGTGCTAAGAGTTGTGTTGCTTTTTTATTGTTGCGCGAAAGTTAGGTTGAATGTTCGTTCTGCTTTTTATTGTCTTTTAAAAATAAGTTGGCTTTACCTTTAAAATGAATTAAGCTTAAGTATTACTAAACGATGATTAATAAAACGGTGTGTTAATAAAATATTGAATCTTATTTGAATGTGCACTAATACCTACAACTAAGGTCTTATAAATCTTTGTTTAAATGTCATTTTGATTCCCTTTCCATGAATTGTATCAACTTCACACATCAACAAACTCGTCTAATAATTAATCCCAAAGCAAATTGGGTAAAGTTCGAATTGTTTACTTTCTCCAAGTGAGAAAATTAAATTATTAAGCAAAGAAACTAGCAAGTTAAATTAATTTCACGAAGTTTGTCGCAAAGATATAACTAAACGTCTGCTTATATTGGATAAGTTGGGGATTATATAACAAAATAACAATATTGTGACTTTAATTCAAAGTTTAGCTGAACAATTTAGGTACCTTTAGTGGAAAATTTTGAGACAGTAAAATTGGGTGTGAAATGATTGGTTAGGTATTAGAGATTTTTCTTATTAAAACACTCGAACTACATGAAAATTACAAGTATTTCAAAACATCTTATGTCGCGTTTAACTTGTAATATTAATGGTAAGAATTAAACTTGAAATTGTAAACGACACCTATCTAATTTTTACTCTTTAAACTTCATATATATTTCAACAAAACACCATATTCCTACATTCCCCTTCTTACTAGTTAAACATACTTCCAACATAGACAAATAGTACAACTTACTAAGATGGATGCCTCTACGTATATCATAAAGTTAATAAGAGGGCTCGAAAACTAACGATCTCGCTTTGTCATCGCGCCTTACCTAGCGCCATTTTGGATTTTCAATCTGCTTAACCCTTAATGAATTCGCGCTTATTGATTTTGCTAACCCCTTTTTGTTTTGCTTAATTAACCTTTCGATGTCGAAGTGGCTGCGACAAGGGAGCTTACTAACGTTTTCTTTAGAAGCTGTTTATGGAAATAAGGAGTTCATTAGCGATATTGATGGGAAGTAGGTGGCTGGTGAAAAAATGTCTTATAACAATTTGGAGTAATTCAGCAACCTTAACCATAATAAGTTAAAATAAATAAACAAAAAAGGAACGTCACTATCATCAAATAAGAATAATATATGTTTTCTTTCACGTTCTTAACCTTAGCTTCAACTGAGTAATAAAAAAATACTACTGCAGCTTCAACATTTAATGCTACCTCCTAAAATAAGTGTTTTACGTTTATGGCGTACTCCGGAGTTAATCGCTCTCGCGTCATAATCATATAGCGCCATTTAAAGTATTTAAATTCGCTATAAAAGCGCGAATCACGCCATACAATGCCATACAAAAGGTTGTATGAGGTGAGTGGTACATTTAAAATTTACAAACGTGTAATTATTCGCCCGCATTGTCGCGCGGGTGTGAAAGGGTTAGGTTGCCCCTTCACCCCCAACTTGCACCCCTACCACCCCCTAGAATCCGGGGCTTCCGGAGCCTAATGCTATATTTAATTTTCTCTAAGGCTCTCTCATTAATAATACGAAGGCTGCGACTTAAAGTGCCGCTCACACGACGCAAGCAACGATGTGATAAATAATGGATAAGTAGAACCAGTTACTACGGTTTCAATTGAAATTAAAATGTTGACTGCGCTGTTATATTTTACAATCATTAATACTTCAAAAAACTTTTTGTAAGTGAGACTTTATTCTAGTTTTATTTAATTAACACTATTTATGTGTTTTTAAAGAAAAATATTAAAATTATCATGACACAGTTTTTGAGCACAGAGACATTTTAAAAATAATCAAAAATCAATCAATCACTTTAGTCTAATTAACACAGGGGCATACAAAATGTCACTTCCATAATTTCTACATCCCATTTATTTGAACGTCACAACAAGTACCTACGTGAGTGTGGATAATTTATCATGATTCCGCCGGGTTATTGGTGTTACTCAGCTAAGAGGGCACCGGCGAAGGGTTAAACACTGACACTTCAACCCGGCTACCTTCAAGAAATTTACATCGAGTGCGATGAAATTTCAGAATACGAGAAGGTTTTGTATCTGTTTGTAATATTATTAGTACTGAGTGCTAAAGGTGCTTTAGTTCTAAGATTAAAAAAAAGGTTGGAAGTTCTAGATGTGTTGAAGCGTTGTTTTATTTATTCTTAAAATAATTCTCTAAGGCCCAATTGCAGGGAACGTTTTAACCTCGGGTTAGCTTCGGGTTAGCTAACTCAGATTTAAATGGCGCCACCAGCGATTGTAACTACTTCTTATAACAATCGATGGTGGCGCCATTTAAATCTGAGTTAGCTAACCCGAGGTTAAAACGTTCCCTGCAATTGGGCCTTAATTTGTAAAAAAGTTTTTTACTCGCCATTATTTTCTTTTAGTTAGTTCTAACATATAAAGTGCGATAGTAAGCAATCCCTATGTAACTAAATCCTATATCCAATACAAACCTAAACTGAATTAGCATTCATTAACTCATGTCTTGCGTTGTCTCATCGTAGTGCCAGCTAGTAATTGAGTTACCGGCCTTTGACACCCGTCTTAACTAGGTTTGTGAAGGCACTTGCGTTTATACAACCCACTCTGTACATACAGCTCACAACAACCTTATGTACGCTTTCGTCCTTGTTAATTAAAAGATGCGTTATTTTCCAGTAACACGTTTATTCCTTTCGGTTAATTCACTCCATAATCATATAAAAATTCACATTAGAAATAAGATATATCAAAACAATCTCCTTTGACATTTTCTCACCGCGAGCCTCTGAATAATGTATCCAAATCAGTGACTTCTTATTTGTGAAAATTGAAGTAAAAGAGCCAAATTAGCAACCCCTTTCACAAATATTGACATTTACAAAAGAACGGCTTATTATCTACAATTTACTCATCGGATTTATAAAATAATACTCGTATCCTATATAATGATCATGGAATAATTAAAGACTATACACATTCAGGTAGGTACTTAACCTAACAGCTCGGCCATCCGACCAGCAAGCATGTCCCATCGCTTGTTCATACAAAAGTAATTCATTAAAAATAAATTTAACAATAAAAATAAGCAAAATCTTAAAGTATTAAAACGTAACAATTAATTGTTGCATAGTGAACATGTAGATATGTAAGTACTAAGTTATACTTATCACGAATTATAGCGTAAAAGTCAATTATCAAAGTTAATCTATTATTAAAATTTGGTTACAGATATAAATTTCTTTACAAAATCATCTCTAGGTGCGTTTTATCTTTTACTACTAATTAGAACCTTCGGACTTATGGAAATCGCTCACTAACGCACAGCTTGAATGTTTTTATTTTCTTTAGGTATTTTTTTTTGTAATTTATAATCTTATCTAGAACACCAAGTATTTATTAGATTAAACTGTAGGTTCATCATGTTTTGTAAATTTCGTAAAAGTCAAAACAAGAATACAACATCACACAAAAATAACACTCCATCCATCGTTGATGTTACTAAACACAACCTGATAAGTAATCTTTTAGTTAGATACATCATTGTTATTAGTAAAAAAATATTTTTAAACATCATTTTGAATATCAATTTACATTTTAGTTGTACATTTTGTAATAAAAACTCCACCTCCTCATTGAGGTCCACAAGTATTCCAACCAAATGAATCATTTAAATTATTTGTGCCCTGAAATTCCATCTTAAGATCTATAGTTTCTCCTCCGTTTTCCTCATTAATTTAATATTCTCATACAAACAGAATGTAAAATACAAAAACGACACAACATAGAAAGGGAGAGAGGGCAGAACATTTTTATTTGTAATTACGATATAAGTACCTATACCTATTCTCATATTACTTATTTTCTTAATACTGTACTATTAATTTATTTAATACCTTTGGAGATTTAATTTACTTATTAAAATTCTTTCTTAGTGTCATCTATATCATAAAGAAACCGCTTTACCAAAATCCAATTTATAGGCATAGTAGTGTCGGCTGTGCATTTATACATAAGTCGTTGTGTTTGCCTTTTCAGTTCTGACTTTGATTTTCGATTTCCTTTTTTTATAAAATAAATACTAGAACATTAACAAATTTACAACCATAACTCAACATTCATAACAATAAATTTAGGACAAAACAACCACAACTCATCATTTCCAAAATTAAGGTAAATTTCAAGACATTTATCAACATCATTTCAGACCATTTTAGAAAACCGTTAACAAAACTTTGTACATACGAGTAAATAAAAACTGACAGTAAACTCAAACACTTATACAAGTATATTTTCAAAAATATAATTATACATTTGTTACATCTTTGCTGGGGCATGACATTGATCCTCAAAAACGAAGTTATAAAAACATAATATCATTAAGAGATCATTGTAACCTATCATGGATGTTCTTAATTTCTTTTTCGTTCAAATTTTATATAATATTGCAGAAATGTACTAAATAAGTTAACCTCCTGTAACATTGATTATAGATGTGGCAGTAGCTCTCTCTAGTTGATAAAATTACCGCTTTCCAATAAGATCACCTACGCAGTGTTACTTATAAATAACTAGTGCCCGCGAATCCGTTCGCGTGGAAGACGGTTTCCCGTGGAAACGAGAAGTTTTTCCCGCGGTAAAAAGTACCATATATTACTCTGATGTATAACCCATACCGCTGTAAAGCCCCATACAGTCCGGCAGTTCTTACGTGAAAGAGTGACAAACATCCATACATACTCACAAACCTCCAAACATTTAAAATATTAGTAGGTTCATCCACACAAGTCTTATTTCTTTAAGTTCTCTTTTACGGTCAGTTCATTACGGTGGTGAGATTTACTTTATCATGACATAAGGGAATCAAAAACGTTATACCCAATATAACATCAAGCGAGGTCAACAGCACTGCTTTCTTCCAATATAACTTATTTTCGTTTTATGGATTATAATATCCATGCACCTTTGCATATAATAAGTTTTTTTTTTTTTTTGTTGTTCACCATAATCATGTACAAACATCATTATCATTGTCATCATCATCATCACAATTATCATCATCGTCATTATCATCATAACCATAATCATAACCATCAAAGTCATAATCATCATAACTTTCACAATCATTATAGTCATCATAACCATCATAATCATAACTATAATCACAATCAACATAACCATCATAGTCATCATAATCATAACTATAATCACAATCAACATAACCATCATAGTCATCATAATCATACCTATAGTCACAATCACCATAACCATCATAGTCATCATAATCATCATGACTTTCGCAATCATCATAGTCACCATAACCATTTTAATCATAACTATAATCACAATCACCATAACCATCATAGTCATCATAATCATCATGGTCATCATAATCATAATGGTCATCATAATCATCCTAAACTTCAAAATCATCATAATCATCCTAACCATCACAATCATCATTATCACTATCATTTACCATTGTCAGTCATTTTTATCACCGTTATCATCATTATCATTACATAGTTAACTTAAGATCGCTAATCGTGTCTGTTTGTATGTTTGTCTTCTTGTTAACCTCGTAACACATTTTAGCGCGATTTTCTCCATCATCTTAGAAAATTTGTAAACAAAAACCAATCAAGAAAAAGTTTCTTAAATTACACTATCCGAATCGAGGGCGGGTCACATATAAACATAATAAGATTAAAACATTTTGCGTAATTTACTCTTTCCCAACATAAAAGAAGTTCTCCTAAAGTAAGTATATATGACACAAGGCAGTTGTCTAATCTGCCAGTATCTAGAAGATCATAGTTGTATTTTTCTATTATATTAAAATACTTTATTAATAATAACTTATTATTTGTTTCTATTTCGATTCGCTTCCTGACTTACTTGAACGATTCTTCAATATTTAGTAATTTTCTTTTCGCTGAATGTGCTGCTAGTGCTTTGTCCTCTACCTAGGCTTTACAAGAGATAAGACACAATCCACGGTTTTTCTGTTATAGATTTAGTAAATTTATATGTATCTTTTACCAGTTCCTTTACCGCCGGCAGCTTTGCAACCAAACTCAAACTAAGCGTATATCATCTACCAAATACTTAAGACCAAAACATAATAATCTCTATGGGAAGTAGATGTTACTGTATCCATTACCTGATTTACTTGACAATTTGCCAAATAATATGGAGAATCACATAAATAAGCCAAATATAAAAACAAATTAAAATTATATTTCCTGACGTACATTAAATAAAAAGTTCTCCTAATATAGGTAAATCAGTATAATCATATACGTATATTTAATTTTTAAATCAAAGATTCTGTCGAACTATTGCATTTATTAATATACCTATATTCTGCCAATTTCTACCAAAATTACAATTGCACAATCCATTCTCCTTCCCATCCTTGATTACGCGGATCTATCGTTCGTTGACAAAAATGAGGAGCAACTCAACAAACTCGAGCGGCTTCAAAATCTATGCATCCGGTTTTATGGTACTTCTTTTGCTGTGCAAGCCGTAGGATTGTGGAATTCTCTCCCTTCAGAAATCCGTAAATAAAAAAAAACCCTTCAATCTTTCCAAACACTGTCCAAAATCATTTTAAATCTATCATATAATTTTATTTTATTCATCAGTCATGTTATACTTTTATTTTCCTAGCTGTATGTATAGATATATTCAAGTACTTGTATTACTTTATGTAAATATATAAATATGTATGTGTTTATTTATATTTACTTATATACGTTTATTTTACATATTTTACTTCTATTTCTTAGTGTGTTTATCTTGTTTTTGTACTGCTTGTGATTATTATTGCACCTATCCATTTCTTTTGTATTTTTGTCTCCTTTGCCAAGTTTGCCTGAAAGAAATTGCTTGAAGCAATAAGGCCACTTCTTGCGTATGTGTTTGTTTACTTGTAAATTGTTTATTTTTGAGTTTTATGCAATAAAATGTATTTTACTTTACTTTTAGCTAATAAATGTAAAATTATATGAATTGCAAATTGTGACCCTTTTTTAACGCGCGGATCTGCCTGCAAGTTAACCGGTTTCCAGTGATGGGTCGCGCGAGCGCGATGCATGTGTTGTAGCAGCGCAAGTATTTTGTTACCACCCATCAGCCTGTTCATCATACAAAGTATTTCTCTTATTTGTTATTAATTCCTTAATATTGTGGCGACATAGATGGCGCTGATCGTCGCCAACATTTTTTTTCCCGGCGGTACGCATACAAACGACACCGAAATGTATGGCAAATCCTATATCGCGCTATCAACATTTCAAACGCAGTATCTATATATACGACTTCTGAAATCATCTCAGTGGCCCCGCTTGGGCCTAGGTCTGTGTCCTGTCTAGCACTGGGAGATCTCCCCTTTTACCGCCAAAATATTATTATTTTATTTTATTATTCATCTTGCTTAATCTAGTTAAATCAAAATCAATGCGAATGGCAGGGAAGGGAAAAACTACTCATAGTTTATTCTTCTCTGTAATTTAACAAAAAAATGTATAACCTCTTAGCATGTGAATAAATAAATAAAATTACATTCAGATCCAAACATTGATTTTTGTTATTATTAAAAAAAAAAACATTTAACCCAAACTTTCATATTAATTGGATAGTGTCCGTTAAATTTTCTATGTCTAACTTTCTTAATATTCTCATCAAGCATTTCCGTTGAAAACCCATTAATCTTCTATACAAGTTTTAATTTGATAAATAATCACATCCGTATTTACTTTATTATAATAAGAGGTCCACTTCCGTCTTGGTAAGTCATCACTTGAATCTGAACCTGCCAAATGCCGGCAAGTACAGGCACTAACCTGCGATGGGCGCCTCAAAATTCTTTACAGAAGTCCATGCTATCCTGTCACTTGAATCTGTAAAATAATCCTGGAACAAGATGGCGCTCGCTCTATCCCCGAGTTTACGCACCCTGTTCCATCCAATCCATATTTCCAATCCAATCCAACAAAAATAATCCTGGAACAAGATGACGCTCGCTCTATCCCTGAGCTTACGCACCCTGTCCATTTCCATCCTGTGTGTCGGTCCTTTCCCTCGACCGATCACACTATTTTATTCCAAATCCATTGTGATTGAAGCCAATCCTGTGTGTCCGTCCTTCCCTTCGACTGCTCACACAATTCCATTCCTTATCCATCCCGTACTATGCCCATCCTGTTTATCAGGCTCTTCGTAACAAGCGATGTATTCCATAATGGTGTGATCTGAAACTGACATTTGCTTAGTAAAGGAAATCAAACTCAAACAAATGATTTTAATATTCCTTCTTATCTTAAAGTTATTTCACATTTACATAGAAAATACAAAAGTTATATAGGTACTGAGACTCACATAAAATAATTGTAGTTAATTTTTAATTTTATCTAATTGCAATAGTCTAGTTTTATTTTATTTCTTTATTGGGTCAATGAATCATTTCAGTATGGTATTAGAATACTTTAATAATGCATGATAATTTGATTTCAATAATTGTTAATTGGATGCTTTGAAATTCAATTATGCCTCACCGGGTAACATATAGCTGAAAGTATCCCTTTGGCACTACTCTGTAGGTACAAAGTTAATTCCAAATTTACTGTAAATGTATGTGTGTCAATAAATCTCTTGTAAGTCTAGTAAATCTAATTTAATATCCATCCCTCTAAGTTTTTAATGCATGTTTGTAATAGACACTTTCCTTTAGTCCAATTACTATGTCAAAGATGTTAGTATTTCATGTAAATATTATGTATTACTAAATATAAGAAAACTATGGACACCTTCATCATCATACCATTGCTACCATATTTTGTTTAAAGATGTTAAAGTTGCTAGTGTTTTCTTAACATGTATGAATATGCTTGTTACTTTATTTTCGTTCATCAATTAATTTATTTCATCCTCCATAAATCCTTCCGGTCCATTCCTCATCAATAAATTAATCATTATTTAATGTTAAATAAGGCAGTCTTAGGCGATTTAAGTATCTAGACAAGTCAAGCCAAGGATTATAGGCTGACAGCGCGCCATGTGAAGCCAATTTTGTCCCCCTCATAACTTTAAAACTATCGCACATACAGATGTTAAACTTGGCCAATATATTAAGATTGGCGAGTTAAATATATCTTTTATACTCGAACATTACAATCTATCCTGTATGAAAACAAATTTATACTTTACCTTGTAGGCGTGGTAAGAAAAAAAAAAGTATATTTTTTTTCATTCCAACTTCTGAATTTGTACGCTTTCGTCCTTGTTAATTAAAAGATGCGTTATTTTCCAGTAACACGTTTATTCCTTTCGGTTAATTCACTCCATAATCATATAAAAATTCACATTAGAAATAAGATATATCAAAACAATCTCCTTTGACATTTTCTCACCGCGAGCCTCTGAATAATGTATCCAAATCAGTGACTTCTTATTTGTGAAAATTGAAGTAAAAGAGCCAAATTAGCAACCCCTTTCACAAATATTGACATTTACAAAAGAACGGCTTATTATCTACAATTTACTCATCGGATTTATAAAATAATACTCGTATCCTATATAATGATCATGGAATAATTAAAGACTATACACATTCAGGTAGGTACTTAACCTAACACTTAACACAGCGGGTTAAAGTTTAAGATCACTCGACGCGGCAGCAAAAGGTAAGGTTGCCGACTGGGCTCCGTGGCACGCCTCAATGCCTACTCGATAGAGGTGTGTATTGATGTAGTGTTGGCAGCAATGATAGTTATATAACCACCTTGTTAGTGGCGCAAAAGGGATTAAATCTATATCAATGCAAATCTTGCCTTATTGACAACGAAATTTATATCTTAACCCCTACTTTCTGCGTCACTTTATAAATAACAAACCGAAAATATTTATCATACTTTACTGAAAGGGGTATCTTGAAGATAATTAATTGCCGCCCGAAACTTGTTGGCGAAATTAAATCCCAAGTTGAGGTGGGCGAAGAGAGTGACAGCGGTCCGATGTGACAATTTAAATACTGGATAGAAATGTCGCCTGATGTTGTAGCTTTGAAATTTGGAGTAGCAGAAATATACACTAGTGGCCGCCCGGGACTCCGTTTTCGTGGAAGTCGGTTTCCCGTGGGAATGCGATGTTTTCCCGCGGTAAAAAGTATCCTATGTGTTATTCTGATATATAACCTATATTATATTACTGCAAAGTTTCATCCAAATCCATTCAGTAGTTTTTACGTGAAAGAGTAACAAACATCCATCCATCCATCCATCCATCCATCCATCCATCCATCCATCCATCCATCCATCCATCCATACATCCTCACAAACTTTCACATTTATAATATTAGTAGGATAGATAAGCTATTTACATTCGATTACTGGCCAAAGAAATACAAATTTACAAATATGTTTCTATTTTGGAAACGTTGACTCCTCATTGCGGAGTCTTTAACACAAAACTCCAGAAAATTATTTTCATCCCACGGGCCCAACCCACTACAGTCCCAAACGACACCAACCCTAGCTACGGATACTGTTACAGAGGAAGCTGTAGCATAAAGACGCCAACCTAATAAAGAGTCGGTGCTTCTTTAGAATTTCACACACACCCTTTTGGAAGCTACCTGGAGTCAAAGGTGCCGACGAAACTCGCTGGAAGAGACGCTTTCAAAGGTATCAAAGGGAGGGTAGTAATGAGAAAAAGATAATAAAGTAATGAAAAAAGTTGGGTAATATTTATAAAGGAGTTACGGAGAGAATCGATTACGAGAGCTGTTATTAAAACTTACTTAATCTATTAAATATTAGTTCTATTTAATGTTGAGAATTAAAACGACCAACTCTACTTTGTTAAGCTTGAGTAGCGAAGTTATGCAGCTAAGAATTTTGTAAAACTTGCAAATACCTATTACAGAACAAAACAACAAAGTTTTTCTTCTTTACAAAAATGTTTCTTTACTTACCTGACAATTTAAAGGGCAGTGACCCCATCAGCGGGTCCGGCGCGAATCTTGGTCCGAAATGGAACGGGTGGAAGCCGTGGTGCCTGGTCTTAGAGCGGGGTTCCCTCGGTCCGTCGACCGTCACTTTGATAGCCTTCTGGTACGTGGCCACCTGGGGCGGGGAAGTCGCCAGCATGATGGTTAGGCTGAAGGATTTACCTGAGGAGGAAGAGTTTCTTGAGTTAGAGATTAGTGCGGCTGATTAGACTAGGTCCTAGTCACAAGGATATTTGGAAAAGTACCTTTAGAACAAAAGAGTGGGAAATGTAAATTTTAAGAAATTTCCAGAAAATTATGGCCGAGGATAGATATTTTAAGTTTAGTTTGAGAATGAGAAAAAAAAATTAAGTTTCGGTGTCTGTTGAATGATAAACAAATAAGCTTATGAAATAACTTTCTTTAAGGCCCAAAGAGACAGAAAATAAAATAAAACATAAGTAGACATTATTGAGTTAAAACGCGCACATTTAGCTTGATCAGATGTTTGTTTCTTTACACGAATGTCTGCCCTTGAAAAAAAAACTGAAAATTATTTATTTTTAAATCTATACCAAATCTAAATAAAACCTTAAATAAACTTCTAGACTTGATTCAATCTAAGCTTGGTGGCGCGAATGAGAGTCGCATGCCACCGCGACCTGCCCGCGACGCGATGGAACGCGGTCGTGCCACCAGGAATGTATACAGTGCGAGGATGAACTGAGGGATATTACTAACTGTAGAGAATACGGTTAAAGATATTACGTTTTGAAGGGTCGATGACTTTTCGGACACAAAAAACCGCAATTTGGCCAAGGTGTAGAGTTTTTTGAGGGATATAGTGTTGATTGTCATAAAGTTTGAGGAAGAAAGTTTCAGCGTTCATTATAATAACTTGATTGCTACAATCGTTCTGCACAAAATAAAAAATATACATTTTTTTTATTAAAAAGTGGACGCTCATAACTCTAGACACTGACAGTCTTTTGAAATTAGAATCCCCTTAACTCTCTGTCAAATTCTACAGCCGAATCCTATTTAAATAAAGGAGAGTAAGTAGGCACGTATCATTTCGGCTCACAAAACAAAGGAACATCTAACATTGCCAGACTGGCTTCTCGCCAAAACCCGCGGCTCCGGACCATGAAAAATACATAAAACCACCCCCCTCACCCCCACACACACCCCCTGCGACCCAAAATGAGCGGCCACCCGCTTATTTTCATAAAACCCGAATAAAAGTGGCGCGAACTTAGAGACCAGTGAAATTGTTTTCCGGGGCCAATTCGCGCAAAAAATAAGCAATTTTATGGTTCATACGCCTAACTAGGAAAACAAGGCGTTTAGTTTGTAGGTTTGTATGGTTGATGATTGAAAAGAGGCTTGCACGGTTTTCTTAATAAAAAGAGTGTGAATCTTTTCTTTAGTTATTAGAAACCCGCTTGGTGCGTAATTTGTTTTTTTTTTCAATAAAAACAGTACCTAAGAAACATTACACACTGTAAAACAGTCGGGATTTAGTATTTTCATCTTAGCTAGATAAAACACTACTCAAGTTTTAAGTCATTGTTAAAGCCAATTGTAGATTTCTAACATCAGGACTAAAATAAAAAAAATAACTATTTTATTGCCTAGCCGTCAATATTGAGGTAAAGCTGGGAAACAAATGGGAATATTTAGGAGCATCACCGCAAGCTTTAAAGATCTATTTCGATTTTTTTCACTTATAAACAAGATTTGTTATAACACTAGACTCAAGGCTGTTAATGTCACCACTCTCGCTGTAAAAGCTTGTGGTAAGGCTGCAGATCGTAGTTCAGAAGAACATTCCAAATTCAAAATGTCACTAGAAACGTCAACATTCAACTGAGAAACGAATCTCTTCCGGTGTTCGTTCATAAATCATTTAGTTATTCATAAAAAGACTCGCAGCCCGGTCTCCCCTTTAGTTCATAGGAACATATTGCAGTAAACACGTGCTACCTTCCTAGTTCATAAACTGTTGATATTGATCGTAAGGGGCGCTGCTGTTTCATAAAAATATTACTGTAAACTTAATTGGAAACGTTTGTTTAGGTTTTATGTGTGTTTGAACGAAATTGCTACTAAAAAATTGCATGGCGGGGTCTGTATTAAAATGTGGTTGAAAATTACTGAATAATATTAATTTATTTATGTTGTATTTAAAGTAGTGCGGATCTCCCTCATACTTATATTTTGGTAAAACATAGGTAAAACCTATTACTTACCTATACTGATACATTTATATATACTAATTCTAGCTTACCAAATGAATACTTTGTTTTTTTTAATTTTTTGTTGGGAAAAACCTATTATATATTATATATTCTTCTACATGTTTTCTTTGACATGTAATAGGTACCAATAAACCGCTGTAAAACTCGAGACACCCAATTAAGCTGAGAGCGTAGCTCCGAAAAAACAACTAAAAGATTTAATACAAAACTCGATAGGCAAAACTCAATAACCTCCCCCAAAAACAATGCTGCAATTCTCGTTCCGGATTAAAAATCAGCTTTATAACGTCATAAAGTAGACAGGAGTAAGATAAGAAGCTCTTTCCCGGTCTAAATAAAAAATGAGCCACAATCGTAATGGCTGCCAGGCCTTTGATCTCGATTTCATGGCTTACCGGGTATTCCGCCGGCTTACGACGAGCAATTTGGGTATAAAATACCCACTCGCGTAATACTGACTGATGCGTATTAGGAACATTAGCGAATTGACTGTGTGCGACGCGTGAGAGGTTAAACGTATAGGTAGGTTGCGACCCTTTTGGATAATTGAAACATGTAGGCACTAATGTTTGGATATTGATTTAACGAATGTTCTTTTGTGTTACTTTAGTCAGTGTCTCCATACACTTCAGAGATGATAAGAAGTCTAAAAACATCAAATTGTGCAAATAAATTTAAAAGAAGCTGACATATAAGTAGGTGCTTTTAAAACATAGCACAATATATTTACGACTTATTTCCTTTTTAATTCTAAGCAACAACGGCACCCTCAAAACAAAACAAAGCGTGTGCCTCAACAAGACGAAATTCCAGTTTATTGAAGTGTCTCAAAAGTACAAGAGGAAGCTCAGGAAACTTGGACAATTAAAAAGACTCCCCGAGGAAGCACCTTGCCGAGCGGTCAATATTGCTCACTACCCTCAATTTTCACCACTCTCCCCATCGCTAATAACAATAATTAGGAATGAGTGGTTCAATAATTAAAAACGGTAAGGAGCCGGAAAAAGACGGGCTTGTAAAGAAGGCGCGTTTAACACTGTCAAATTAAAAAGTGTCCTTGCTATCCTATAGCTGGTCTCTTTAGGGTTCAAAATTGCGCAACCGAAACATTTTGAGATTGGTCTTCTTAATTATCCTTGATAGTCTTTCATCTCGCTTTGATTAAGCAAAATCTAATAAGTGTATCTCTTTCTTCGTCTAGATTGTGCTTATGAATTTTTTTGCCCGCCGGCTGCTTGTCTATAAATTAATTTAAAATATGCCAACATTCATCTATTAAGTTAGGTGGTTCCTTTTTACACTTGAATTATGTTTTGGCTACAACATTTTCTGGATGTTGAACTTGTTTGTATGTCATGATATCCCTGCGAATTTATTGTTTTATAATTTTAGGTTTACTAAATATCAATATCTTTAGACAAATTACTATAAAATTTACACGGAAGCAGACAATTGCCATCGCATAAATAAAATTCAACACCAACATTTAGCTCTTCACGTTGTAATCTCCGCATAAAACGCAAAACGCGCTTCATTATCTTAATTTATTAGCCATATGACCCTATAAAGTACCGTTTTATTAAAATAACGGGGAAAATTTAAAATCATTAGTTGTTAGGGATGTGCGTAAAGGGGGCTCCGGTCTAGAGTTAATAAAGAAAGGTGAGTTTCTGATCTTTTCGCCACGGTGTTCTGAATAATGGCGTATCTGAAGAGGCAGGGGGTTTTTTCAACGAGTTATTACGTTATTTCGCTAACCATTTTAATTCTTAATAGGTAAAAGAAATCTTTCAAATCAAAAGTTAGCTATAACTATGGATAATGCGAATACTTGGAAAAAAGCGAGTCAATTATAAAATCGCAAAGTGTCGCATTTGATCTGTCTGGTGGGGGAGTGAGGGGTCAATCAATCGATTAGCAGATGTCGCGTCTTGACTACTGGTGCGGTAAATTGCCCTCTTACACACTTCAATGACGTAATAAGCTCCGCTGAACCTACCTAGCTAACGAACACTACACAACTATACTAAACACCGTCTGTAAATTTAACAAAATTCATATAAAATCAAAATTTTATGTTTTGGATCTATGACACCTGTTTTAAGTACTGTTTAAGTTTTTTAATTTTTATAACTGTGTAAAGAGAGTTAGTAAATATATAACCAACTTCTAAAATAAAGACAATCATGTTTATAAATATTAATATTTTTGCATATTTCTTTCTCAACACGGCAAAACATTCCGTCATTTCCCCTTGTATATCAATATCGAGTGCTGCACTACGATAATTAATAATTAATTTCAAAATTAAAAGCAGAGGCAGTCTCCCAGCGGAGCGTAGAAGCGGTCGGCCCTCATTAAATTTTTCGCTTATTAAAAATTCCCGCCCGTCCCTTAACATCAGATAGGCAACTTTTTATCCAGGAAACGAAAGTTATGTTCCACAGATCCCGAGTCTCCCCTTTGTCTTTTTGCCCGAAAATTTGAGTGAGATTTCCTCGCAATTTAAGATAAACAAAGAGAGCGCTTACCCTTAATTGAAAAGCAGAAAAAATCTAGGGTAAGTACGTGACAAATAGACACCTCTTAACTTCTTTTCCACTTTCCTGTCGCCCGGAGCTGTATTGGATTTTTTTGCGTACAAACGCACTAACCTCCGTTTGTTTGACGAAATTTTAATGAGGCTTTTCTTGGCAAACTTTGTAACAACAAGTATTTACCAAATTAGCTTTTCTATTTATTCTTTACAATACTTTTGGATTCTTAAAAAGTATATTCAAATAAGGCGATACATAAATTTGTAAACAAGAAAAGTATTTTCTTGTGCTGCTATTTATTTAAGTAGCATTATCAAGTGTATAATTTTGTATTATGAAATAAATATATTTATTTTTGACATTTATATTTCGCAAAGGAGTGCTTGTGTGGAGTGAAAATCTCATACTTAATTAACTGTCAGAATAGCTTGTGTTACTTGAACGCCTTTCCATTAAAATTACAATTATTGATAACTCAGTTCTCTTTTTCTTTACTATAACGTTTGATTTACCCATAACAATAACAATCCGTGACCTAATAACTAGACTGTGGCTATTACCACCCCTCCATCTTAAGTTTCATGTGTAACTATGTTGCCCCAGTCTCCCCTCCGCTTCGTTAGTTCACTATTTGAATATGAGATGTTCACGGTCGGTCGAATTCTTGTTTGTACCCTCGGAAAGTTAAAGTTTGCGTCGTGTGCGCCGCTGCTCATTTGTTTTTGGATCGATAGAATAGTTCCGGATTTGAAGTTGCCGCTCTTTGATGAATGAGGGTAGTTCTAAACTTGTTCGCGGAAGGGTTATTTATATGAAAGGAGGTATTTCATTTGCGTATAACATGATAACGTACGTATTTGTGTAATACGTTGAGCTTGCTAAGTACTTAGGTAATGCAGCAAAGTGTAGGTTACACGGAAGCAATAGAAGTGAGGAAGTGTTTAACCGAAATCGTACTTAAGCGCGGTCAATGTACTTTGCAACTTGGCATTCAGTAATGATACTTAACTTTTGCAAATACACATTATTTTGCATTACATACCGCTATTCCTATTCAAATGAGACGTTTTGGGTCAAAACGAACTTTTCATGTGACTCATTTACTCAAAAGATAAACATTTTGGTAGACAAAAATACTTGAAAAAACAAAAAACAAAATATAAATAGAATAATCCAATGCAAAGTATTTTATAAAGTGCTCTAAAACTCCTACACATAAAAATGTTCTCCCTCTGCTTGTAAGAAGAGCTTTTGCATATTTCAACAGAGCTTTTGTTTGAAAATATTAAGTCAATGAGCTTAATCGACATGTTTAGGTTGTTGGAGAAACATTTCTAGATGTTTTATAAAGATCAGAGGCTAGTCGTGTGGAAACAAATTACTTTGTTTAAGAAAATATGATAATCATGTTATGTAAAGTTAAATTACGGTTATAAATATAGATTTTATAAGATGATACCATAATTACATCTTAAGGCCTATTCAAACCTGAGCGATATTCGCTGCCGCTGTGGGTAGAGGTACATACCGCGCGGGTTTCGCTCAGGTATTTAGTATCAATTACCTACCGCTTAGGTCTGAACAGTATTACTACCGCATACCCACTGGGTTTTCTCTGCCGCAGACGGTAGCGAATACCGGTTAGATCTGAATAGGCCTTTATCCTTTTAAACTCCTGCAGAAAGTGACCAATAATAATTTAGGCTAATTAACAGTTATAAACTTCTTTATCCTACTTAGGTTATATTATAAACGTGAAAGTTTGTAAGTATGGATGTGTGGATGGATGTTTGTTACTCTTTCACGTAAAAACTACTGGACGGATTTGGATGAAACTTTACAGTAATATAGGTTATACATCAGAATAACACATAGGGTACTTATTCCCACGGGAAACCGACTTCCACGCGAACGGAGTCGCGGGCGGCCACTAGCCAATCATGAAACGAATAGTTGCCTGTTCGTTTTTTTAAAGTCTGAATTGCTTTTAATAGTTATTTTACCAGTATATTCTTAAATGAAAAGTTACTAGCTTTATTTCCACACAGATAAGGGTGGGAGTGTAAGTATCTCTCTAATAAAAGGCGTTCGCTAATGACCTAGATTAACTTTCACACTATACATTCCTTAGCTCCTATAAATGATATTTCTTATCCATGGCTGATGCAATATAAAGCACAGCCTAACCAAACATAATACAGCAAAAATCCATACCCCGTCCACTCCTGCCGACGAACCGCAGGTCGTTGAACTTAGCAACCTGGTTCTTCATGACAGCCGTGCAGTTCCTCAGCTCCGCGGAGCAGTTCTCATCGTTACCAGCGCGGACGGTCACCAGGGTGCCGTCGCCGACGTCGCCGAGGGCAACGACCTTGAAGGCTACGGGGAGGGTCTTGTTGGAGCGCCAGTGCGGGGGCAGCACTGTGCAGACCTGGGACATAAGGAGTTTAGGGTTAAGAGACTGAATATTATACATATTTTTTATCATTGAAGTAGTGGTTCTTCTTGATGACGTATAACTCGGATATTTCAGTAATACTCTAGAGTTTTAGGTCAGAAGGAACACTAGGTATTCAAAAAAAGGAACTGACTTGTCTGTAGAGCCTCAAAACGGGAAGTTATTTCATAGTTTTCCTTTAATATGGTACATCTCTTAAGAAAATATGATCACAGAAACCCATATTGTAAATTCATAAACTCCAGTCTATTCGAAAGGGAAATACCTACCTATGTGTAGGACATATTGTTATTTATATATTTAATCATCTAACTCACCACATGCGGACTGCCAGTCTTCACCAGCTCCCCGGGATGGTCAGCCAGCAGCCCTTCCAGGGTCCTCTCGGCCAGCAGCTCGGCTGTCAGCGGCTGGCTCGGCAGCCCATACGAGGACGACGGCGCCTCGTGGCCCAGACCATTCGTCGTAGAACTCACTTCACTTGACAAATGCATCTTTAACAACTATTCTAGAAACGTCTATGGTCAGCAGAACCACTTCATTACAGTTCAATCGAGGAGTTTGGGCCGTCACATGTTTTTGATGGAGTCGGAGTAAGGAAAGCAAAGTTGCGTTGAAGGGATAGTGGTGTTTTGGTAAAACATGGTGATGAATCTGTAACAAATGAAAAATAAAGTCAATATCAACCAGCCAGTGTTGACAATGTTATCAACTACAGTATAATCACCTGACCCTAAAATTCTGCAAGTAAGACAAAAGTGACATAAAAAAACAAAATCCCCTTAACATTTTTCCTACAACCCGTTGAAACATACAATTTCTAAACACGACATTATCGTGAAACTTGATATCTATCGGGACGTTTACTGTAATCCCTCCGGTACCTACGCCCTTAAGGCAGAAAGGGGTGAAATGTACGGATCCTTTTACAGCCTCTGTTTGCTTTGATGCCGTAAAAGGCATGTAGGAAATGTTGTCAATAATAAAGGATTACTCGGATTTGTTTGATTGTGAAGTAATTTTTGATGTGCGCAAGGTTTTAGCGAAGCTACTTTGGGAGAAAGCTGATTACGGTGTTTTGTTTATTTCCGTGGGTTGTAGAAATATAAGAGTAGTTGTCTATCGTGTGTTAAAAACTTGAAACCAACTTCAACTGTATTATAAGGACTCAGTCTACAAAGATAAATTTTAGGTTGGTTATAGGTTACAAATTACATAACAGAATTTAGAAATTAACCAGATATAACCTATTAATATATTTTAACAACTACTACCAGTTCTTTTCTAAGTGAAGCCATAACTAATTAGCCTTTTACAATTATTGAAAAAAACAGGTATACCATCAACAACAAAAATGCTAATAACTCTAAAATTTCCGTTTTCTTCCCCATTTTTCCATTTGCACAAAATCCCCAAACATTGCTACCAGTGCCAACATAACAGACCCTAAACAAAACACTCCCGCGCCGTGATTCCAGCAATACTCTACATGAATAGGGCCACAATAAAATCTTAACATGCAGACATACAAAGGGCTCAAGTCGTAAATAATAAAGCAGGAAGGGCTTACAGGGCCGCCCTTCGAACACAACTCGTTAGGGCTCTAGGATATAATAGATTTTTCTGCCGGAGTGGGTCATGTTTCTATAAATCAAACGTTTTCATAACATTTGTTTTGATAATTGTTTTTGATAATATTTATTGGGTATAATAATTATTTTGCTTTCGTTTAGTAATAATTTGTTCGATAAAAATAAATTAAACATTAATAAACACATTGTTAATTATTAAGTGGTAAATTGTAAAGTAAATGTTTGTTTAGTGTTAGGAACCTAACGTAACCGAAGTTATACTCAAGAGTCGGCTGACCGCAGACCTACCGCTAGTAGTCGGGGTGTTTATGCATAATAAGGTTAGTTTTTGCTCTATTTTAACCGACAACGTCTTCTTAAATAGTAATGAATTTTAAGACTATTCCCACGGTCGCATAAAATATTTTATATTTGTACTTAAATTTAAAATTTGTGTAATACGTTTTGAAAACGAAAGAGTTTAAGGTAAATTAAAATAAGCTGGTTGTCGTTCTGTTTTTAAAATGTCCATTAAACATCCAACTTATATAGCGTCCATCAAAACATCATAAGTCTACGCAACTTCTTACAATCACACTAAACAATTCCCCATTCCGAATCCCAGTTTCTAACATATCGAATCAAACGATCCTTTAACCCATTCAATCACCCTTACACTCGTATTCCATCATGTACAACTAATTTGGGACCCCGAATTCTCACCGAATCAATCGTGTATCCGAATCTCACATTTCCGAATTTCGAATTTGGAATTCCCTACAGGGCTGTCCCTCGGCGGGTAATGACGGCCGGACCCGATGACGGTTACAAATGACCAGCAAATGCAATATCCGATGTGTCCGAACCCTAACTTGATATTCAAATAGAAGTCTCAAGACGGCACCGCCTTCTTAAGTAAGCTGGAAATGGGTTCTCGTTGTGGACATATCTATAGAATAAGGTTCTACTTTGATGTTGAATTTAAAACTTTCATATTTTTAACTTATTTCAAAAGAATAAACAATAGTATTTACAAAAAAAACTGTCAACAGTTTCAGGGTTGTCAATAAAAAATAATTTAATTAAACATCGAACCTTATTCCTATTTTCTCTAAATATTTAAAACTGGCAGCAAATAAAAAGTTATTGGTGCGTTAAGGGGCGCGTCTTGCAATATTGGTGACAATAAACAACAAGGCCGACAATCAGCGTTTAAATAGAGAACGCGGGGAATGCGCCCAGCGATTTATTAAAATCGGGCGACATCCGAGAGGGAAGAATTTGTTTTGTAATCAATGATAGATATTGATTTACACAAGCAGAAGTCTTGGAAGAAAAATAAACGGAAAATAAATAAACTACAGCTTAAATTAGTTTATACATGTTTCATGTTAAAATTTGGAGTTTAAAATTAGAATCAAATCTGTCAACCTTTTCACTTCACCGTCATTAATGTCAAGCATCTGTCAAAGAGTACATTTGCAAGTTTCGAATTTCGAACGTCAAACAAGTCGAAATCGCGTAATAATAAACCACCCTGTAACATGTAGATATAAATATACAATTATCACAAGGGTTGGTCAGAACACCCGCTAAGACTGTTATGAGATCCGAAATAAGGTGATAATTGAAAATTGTATGGCGTAAGCAAGATAAAAATGTTTTTGTTAGACAGGACTTCGGAACATGTTCGAAACGAAGTAGTTTTTAACAATTTTCTGTGTTAATTTACATCTTTTGCAAATCTTAAGGTATAGTACTGACTTTAGAAACACAGTTGTAAAATTAATAGTCTTTTTTGAGATTTTGTGAGTTTAGAAAATTAACTCAGTGTAATATTTAAGATTTAGGCATTTTACTAGATTACCACGGAAAAAGATAGACATTACAAATTTTTCTTCGTAATTGTTTTTTTTTTTCATCTCCGACTCTTACATTATCAAAAAATCTTGTACCAATTTAACAAAACGCTGCCCTCGTTTTAATAAGCTGAAGTTCATCACATACACCTGCATCGTAGGGCAGGGGTGACAATTACGAACACAGGGGAGGGAAAATACGGGGCCGTAACGAGACTTCGCACTTAGTTTTTAACAACCCTATTATTTCCACGATTAAGAATGGATGGCGTTTTTGAATAAGGTTTCGGGATGGGAATGTGTGGAGTTAAGAGGCTGAGGTAAAGATGAAGGTTGTAAATTATGTAGTTGATAGGCTGGTTAGATAATATTTACTTTCAAATTATTTTAAAATAAAACGTCCCTAAAATATTTTAGTGTTTTAATAACTGTATTTCCTTTCTCGAATCATTAGTAGGTATTATTATTTTAAAAAAATCTTATATTATTAATTAAAAAAAAATGTTTACTTAATTAAATTAAATTTAAAAACCTTTTTTTAAACCACATATCAATTTTAAAAACATTAAAGATATTATTATTTTGCTAAAAGTAACCAATATTACATAGTTACAAATCAAACATTTTATCAAAACACAAAATAGTTCACTCAAAACCAAAATATCTCTTAGAAATGCTGCCAAGCGACCAAGAAACTCGCAAGTAAAGTTAGGCTGTTACACATTATCGCTGTGGTTCACTTATCTCACAAGTTTAATCGTCGCCCCGCAGTGTGCGCTCAGCCTAATGAGCCTGCGGTTTGAGAAACAATACGCAAGTGTGCGCCCGCCGAACAAACTTTACTCAACTTTTTTCTTAACTGCCAGCACGCAAAAAAAAAGAGATCCTACCTCAAAAAGTATTTAGTCCAAATCCGAGCACAGAGCACACTTCAAAAAAGGAACAAGCCCCGAAACCGCGGAAAAGCGCGCGCGCTCGCCACCGAAACGTGGTCGACATTAAAACCTTGGCGGGAAAGAAACGGTCCCCTTATTACGTCTCGAAAGAAATTCACCCTCACACAGGCGCGACGAAAGAAGTCCACCCACACAAGCACAGGTCGCTCTACAGGGGGCGCTGTTAGAGTGTGCAAGGGTACAAATAAGTATTAAAAGAGATAGTTAGGTGAACATACCCGGCCATATGTCGCCCGGCGTCACGCCTTGCATCGCATCAAAAGATTCGCACAATTCAATTGACTTTTGTCTTTGTTTCTTTTTTGTTTTTCTGAGCACGTCTCTTGATGTTGTGTTTTCTTTGAAGTTTGAATATGCTGATCGAATATTTAATTCAGGATGGAAGCATTCACCTGTTTGTTGTAAAAAAATGAATTTAAATAAATTCAATAAGTTTGCTACAAAATATCGTAGCTTCTACGGCGTAGCTATGCGAAAGTGTCTTCTTTTGTAGTTTTTTTTTAATTACTAACAAAAAAAGTAACTTATATAATTTACCTATTTTCCACGAAATAAAAAAATACAATCGTTTTTATTGAACTGGTACTCAATATAATATAGCTTTGATATTTATTAGCGAAGACTTTTCAAACTTAAGTGTTTTCGTGGTACACTCATTACTTTAACGCTTCGTAATTTAATTAATTAGTTTTACAGGCATTTAAATACTGTACTAAGAAGAAACTTGTTTATAAAACCTACTATTTGTCTATTTTTGTATACTTAGTAAAATGGCATCCCTGAATAAAAATAATATAGTAACTACGTAAAGTTTCGTACATTTGCTGTGGTATGTAAAAAAAGTCATGATTCCCTTCAAATTAATTCTTCCATCTAGAAAAACTTTCTAACAAATCCTTTGTCTCGTACAAAAAAGCTTTTGAAAACTCAAGAAAAATAATAGCGTTGCATCCACGCCAAAGCGTTTCAATATAAAGGAGGTTCTCTCAGACAATGGAGATTTTACAACGCCATAAAATTTTACTGTGCACTTTAATAACTAAAGCCTGAAGACCGAAGCCAATATACTATCGCATCGTTGACAAAAGGATGAGCGCGATAGAACCTTCTCGCACCCACACCAACCTGGAGGTTACCCACACACCTGCAACCGCAAAGTGTCCACACACACCCACACATCCACACACACAACTACAAACCCGAAACCGCCCACCCGCCAAACACGCCCAACGTCTTGGGTTTTCTTATAAACCACGTTGTGTTTGCTGTCTCGCTCTAACCTGCGCCATCGTATGACAGCCTCCCGCTCTAGCGCAATGACGAGCTTCACATAAAGCGACGCCACATTCCCGCCTTTTTTCCCCACTCCATTTTGACAGCTCGCGGCTCCATATCTGGCCAGAAGATAAGATGGTGTTCACATACTTGGAAAAATAAGAACAAGAAATACTCTCATTACTTTTTCCACTTTCATCTGCCTTCAAAATACAATGCCCAAGTCAAAACCCTATGAAAGCGTTATCATACCGTTTCTAAAATAGTGTTTCTTGAGTGTTTGTTTTGTAAAAAAAACTTATTTACTTATTATTAATATGCTAAAAGCCTATTCTTATAAAAAGAACGATTTAAAAAACTTACAAACCTCATCGCAAACCTAGTTCTTTAAAACATTCTATAATCCAATACAAAACTAGAGAAACATTACTATTAAACAACACCATCCTACGCTCAAACTAAATTGTACACTCCAAACATCGTCGTCTCCTCTCTGCCTTCTATCTCATCTCCGCTGCCGCTCATGACTCAGTGTAGTCGCCGTCTTAGCGACTAAGTGGCTCAAGACGCGTTAGCGGGCGCGGGCGCGGCGGGTAGGCGGGGCTGCGGGCCGACCTCGGCACACCGAAACACACATTTTTCCCGCCGCAAACCTCGCGCCGAAGGTTAGCCGCTATCCGCAAACCTCGTTCGGGGAACCCGAGACAGAAGATATAGACGTCTCAGACTAGCACGCATGCGCAGACGGGAAATTTCCGCGCGGCAAATTTGACAGTTGACGTCAGAAGTTTCGGGAGACGGAGGGGGTTAATGCTTCGGGTTCAGGGTACTTCGATTTAGATTTGTACAAGAATAAGAAAAAAAATAGTAATTTATCAGTTAAAGAAAGACAAGTTATTTGACTGTAGATTATGGCTACATAGATACAGAATATACTACATGTCTTTTGTTGTTCATATGTAACTAGAAACATCCCGAAAAATATCACTTATTATCAATTCTTGTAAAAGCGCCGCCAAAATCAATACAGACCTTATCCCAAAACAATAGAGTACGGCGAACCTCTGAGCCGACCACGAAGCACCTCCAAACGGCGCGCCGACCTCAAAGCGGTTGTAAGTAGTCGGCCAAACTTGGCGAGGCTGGCAGACCGCGGCATATCAAAACAAAACCGTGTGGTGACGGCCTAATCACGCGGTTTGGTCCGGGTGGGCCAAGTGTGGGCCGCGGCTGGCCCAGTGTGGTCGGCCCCGGCAGTTTTCAGGTTAAAGGGTAGCCAGCGCGACCGAGCCTGCGGCGACCCGTCAAAGGAACACTATTATGGCATTATGGTCCTGTACTGGTGACAACACGCACGGTTTAGGTCAGCTTTGCGGCTGGAGGTGGAAATATTAACGCATTGTTTCAAATACGTACAGTCGGCGACAGTTTAAACTTTTTAAAAATGCTGATTCAATGATAATGTAAAGAATAATTTAGTAATATTTTTTTCTAAATAACTGTCTATTTTAACACGAGGAAAAACCAAACATCCCTACTATTTTTTAACTGTAATAGTAAAATCACGCTTCACAATGTCAATACAAGTGACGTTTCTGAATGAGCGGGTAAACATAACACTTGTGTAAAAACAAACAACTCAATATGTCAAGTAAAAGGGTGAACCAACCCCTTTTTGTAGACGCAATACTTCTAAAGAAGTTTTAGTTTTACTTACCTACTTACTTTTCTTACATTCTATAGCATATGTACACAAAACATATTATCATTAAAATGAATTTGATTGTGTTTTTGGTTTATAAAATTGTACTTATTCGTTTTCACTATTTGTTACCATTTTCTTTATTACTGAATACGTGAATGAAAGTTTTTGTTCCATGAAAAAGTGTTTTTACAATGTATAGGGGCGATATAAACTAGATAGCCGCCTCAGCTCTGCATTTGCTTGATTGAATCAATGCGTTACCCATTAACAAAAAGGTAGTCAAAAGATACTGTATATTGCATGGTTTTCAAAGTAATAAATTTGCAGACGGCGATTTTATGTAAAATTAAGAAATTATGCTGTAACTATCCTGCAATATACTCACTTAAACATACTTACTTAATAAATTTTTATTAGCTTTGATCCAAGACTTCCATACTTAATCACATAGTTCCAACTCTTTAATATACTTTTATTTTATTTCTCTTTATAATATTCTAATGAAATTCCTCCCATATAGCGTATATATGAAGACGTATATATACGTAGGCATGTATCGTTTGACTTCACTAAGCTAGTTATAATCGAGCTTCCGACGCCGCAGCTGCTCCTGAGAAACGACGTCTCAATAGTGATGTGCCCAATATCGATAAAAAGCATTTAATGCTGTTCAAAAAACGTCTTATAGTATCGATATTTTTTGTACAGCTCTATATAATATTTATGTAGTTTATATATTAAAAAATGAAATTGTTTGGAAATCTGTACAAAAAGTTATAAATATTTAGTAATTTCAATGCAGCTCCGTTGAAATAAAAGATACTAGTCCAATAAAAACTGTTATTGTATCGTGTAATAAAAATATTTCGAATACTTGTAAATTTTGTCTAGACTGAGCCTGATTCAATGTTTCCATTAATAATATACAGTAAAGAACCTTTTAGGCAACATTCGATTATGTTTATATTTTTAAAATAAATGTTTTAAATCTACTACGGTTCGTAGCTGCTACGGCGTAGATGACCTTTACTAATATTAAGTCCACACCTACGTGTAAGTATAAATAACTATTTGTATTTCATATATGTAGTTCAATATTATTTGTTTTAAGTAATAAACAAATAAATTAATTTTAAATTCAAAGCTTAAAATTATGACAGCTTGTTGAATTATTGAATTATTCCTGTAGCACTTGCCAGCAATAATTCACTATATTCTACTACATCATTTTTCGCATTAACAAAAGGTCGACGTATCGACACAACCCTTCCCGGCCGCCATATGCCGCGCAACACTCGCCCTTAAATTACAGAAATTCGTAAAACGTAGGCTGGATGGGTGAAACCCTTGGAGTGATGATGAAGACAGGCATTAGCGTTTTTGTCCTGTGAAGTACTGTGGAGTCATAATGAACTTAATTACTAGCTGAGTCAAGTTTTTTATTTGAAAGTGTATTGAAAAATCCCCAAAAAAAATTAAAATCGTTACATGCGTATTTTTTTTCATTTTGTGCTTTTCGATTTACTATGTGGTTTTAAATTACACGAATTAAGCCAATAGTATTTCTTTGGGAAGGTCATTTTTAGCCTTTTTTTATAAAAATCATCCAAAGTATTTGCTTAACAAGAATATTTTACAAAACAGAGTGCTTACACTTTTTATTACAATCATTGCAACAATTTTTGACAAACAATTGGTTTTTTTTTCACCTGGGCTAACAATTGCTAGGTAATTGTTATTTGTTCATAAAATTATTGTACTAAAAATAATATTTTCTATTATTTCAATAAAAGTAAACACAGTCTCTAAATGAGTAGAGTTTCACACAGCCGTGTCTCGCTCCCCGACGGAACTTCCCGCTCATAATAGAGAGATATGCCTTTAATATCTGCCGGAAAGTGCTCTGTTTTGTTTACTTTTTGCCGACGTTCTTATATTAGAACCAAGCCGACTTGTGTCGAAGTACCAGCATGGTAATAAGATATGGATGAAACTTGGGATTTTTAAAGAGTGATCCATCCTTTTGAACGGAATATTCCACTATGTTCACCTAGTAAATAAAAAAAGCATATACCTACAGGGCGTTCCAAGACTACGGGACAACAAGGGAAAGTACCTTAAATATCGTAGATAAGATATTTTGCTGAAAGAAGACTTTATTTTATTTTTTAAACGAGTAATTCTGCATTTCTATAAAATCTAAATAATTTACAAAAAAATACTTAATTTACTTCGGCTGTTTCACGTATGTTTTTAATTTGATTAAAATGATTGATTTCACGTTGTTCCTTTCTTTTAAGATACTATGTTACTTATTGTTATGTTACTACAGAAGAATTATCACTTTTGTCTATTCTTTTGATTGGCATCATAAAAATAGGGGTAATTTTTTTAATGTGGGTTTGATTCCCAGACGAAGCAAGTATTTTTTAGAAATTCTTTAGATGCAGAATTACTAAGTTTAAAAAATAAAATTAAGTCTTCTTTCAGCAAAATATCCCATCTACGATATTTAAGGTACTTTCCCTCGATGCCCGTAGTCTTGAGACGCCCTGTATAACTACATTTATTTATTACAATATTCATTTACCATTGTTTTTTCTTTATTTAAGGGTATTCCAAAAATGTTTGCCTAATTTGTGTTCACCAAAACATGGAAGCGAAAAAGCAATTTCGATTTCACATTCCAAAAGATGTCAATTCCCCGCTCTTCAATACCATTACGCAATAGGCCATAAACCGAGCGAGTTTCAATCACCATACCCATCGCACCTGCTGACTGAGGGGCGTTTTAACTGGCTACTTAACCTGACTGACCCCAACTGATCCTGCAGATACTCAATAGCCTTCAATAGCCTCAATTCTCAAACATCTGCGACCGACGAAAAAACAACCCTAGAACACGAGCGCGATATTACTCTCAGCGGGGCCATAATCGAAGCCAATCGCCCTAAAGAACCCTGACAATACACCTTTTTATTTATACCGAGCTATGGTAATAACATAAAATATGTTTTTATGGATACGTGTAGACGCCGACTGATTTTAGAATGTGCAATTTTGATTTTTTAGGGAAGTGTAGCGGGGTATTTTAAAGTGCACTACGACTACGTCGAGATTTATGGGATTGTGTTTTTACAGTATTTTAGTAAAATAATTATGAATCATTTTTTTTTATTAATATTGTTAGACTTTAAAAAACAAAAACAGAAATGTACCAACACAGTCTGCTAGTTCTACAAAAGCCTTAAAAAACAATATTTTGCTCAATTCATGCTTCAAGTAAAGACAAATCGCTACAAGCACATCCGTTTTACTTTTTCGAACGCCGATTAACAATTTTTATGTTTAATCTAAGCTATAAGATAGCGGGATATCCTTCGCCCGCCGTCACTTTAACGACGATGGTTCCTAGCGAAGGTTAAGCAGATTAAATCTAAACGAGGGATATATTCCACGTTTTATTGGCTTGTGTTCGGTTTTTATAAGATAACTCGAGCTAGTATCAATTGAAGCTATCTTGTTTTTGGGATTCTAAATGTTTCACAAAAAGAGCAACAATTGTCTTATATGTCGTCTTGTCGTCCAAGAAACAGAACCTTGATAGCAAATTTTGTTTTTGAAAATTTTAGTTAGTATGTTTAAAACTTAGCACTTAGATTGTTAGGGAAAAAAATATAAAAAGAAAAAGATTTAACGTTTGAAAAAACAGCGAGTTATGAAATGATTCAACATCGCGCGCATGTTTTCATATAATGTCAATTTTCATCTACATTATTGATAAGTAAGTAATCTCCCATCATGTATAACTTTAGGTTGGTACAAAAAACAACTTGGCGAATAAGCTATAAAACTGGTGACCATAACTCGCAATGACTGATTCAAAGCACAGATTTAATCCCGACTGGGTTGTTTCTCCTAAAATATGCAACATTTGTATGGAAATATCACGTCCCCCATCTTCTAAAAAAATGTATATATTTCATGACTATAAGCAGCGGCGTTGGTTTGACGCGCAGTCAAAACTTTATTGCTTTTTCATGTAGATCAAATTGCATTGTTTGTAATAGACATGTTGTAATAGACTTTTATAACAAGATGTTGAGACGATGCATTCTTTTCAGTCGCCTTTAGAGCATGCTATATCGTAGTTCATCGTGTATTTTATAGTATTGATAATTGTATTTATACTTTCTACAATGAAAAAAACTGTGAATATAGTTGTACTATATTCAAGTAATTATTTTAAAAAAAGTTATATAAACAGCTGTAAATATCATGTTCATACTTACATAGTACATCCACCTCCATATGATTACCATAGGTTAAAGCCATCACCTTAGAATTCTCTCATTCCAAAGTATACCTCCATACCTGTTTATTTTCGGTTTTAATTTATTTTCCAGTTGTCTGCCTAAACCTTTAAATAAACAGTGGTGCGTGCAATCACTAGTTCAAATGTTTGTCTTGGCAACGTTTGTGCTCCGCTTGTCATTGTGTTACACACACAACAAAATGGCTACCCAGCCTTCAATAGTTGTTGCATCTATATATACTTTGTCTAAATGTATTGGGATTAAATTGTATAGTTTAATTGAAAACCGTAAAAAGCTATTATGAAATGTTAAGCCAAATTTTTCTAATAATGTTATACAGTGTAACCTGGTTAAGTGAGACATCAAGGGACCAGCAATGTCGTTTCACTTATAGAGGTATTCCACTTACCCAGTGTCTCAGATATACAGGTATAAATAAATATCTGTCTCATTTACAGAGGGTTCCATTAATAGAGGTGAGAATATAGGTTATTTCAGTTATACAGGTGCGTGCCTTTTCTTTAATCATCGGTCCACTTACCGAAACATTTTTGTTACGAAGTTGCTTAACCCATATTAGCAGACACTGTTCAAGTTCAGGATATTCTGATAAACGTACACGTTTTAGTTTTCCTTGTCCTTCAGAACATTGTGATTCAATTTTATGTTTACTCTGAATTGTTCTACAAAGAGTAGATTTTGGCACATTAAATTCGGCACAAACTTCTTCGGATACGGATATTAACTTCAGTTTTTCACGTAATGATAACGATTGTAGCTTTCGTTTTGTCATTTTTTAAATAAACATCTGTATGATAGTAAAGCGAAACTAAAACTGAAGGTAATTGAAGCTTAAAATTTGTGTTTATGTACTTGGAATTACGTGTGGAATTTGTGGGTAGAATAAGAATGAGTAAACAAACAATGTTATCTCAGTTACAGAGGTTTATGCATATAAAATTTACTCGCTGTCTCAGTTATAGAGGTAACTATGATGATAAATCGAAAGAACAAATCCCAGATATAGAGGCTTACATAGTCCCACTAACAGAGGTAATTCAGTGCCAAAGTGTTGGGACCTCAGTATGAGTTCCAGTTATGGAAGTTTCTCACTTATCCAGGTCCCACTTAACCAAGTTTCACTGTACTTTAATGAGATAGTACGAGTAACTCTATCCGTCTATGATTTTTTAAACATAACCGGACAAGGAAAATAAATTAAGGTTTATTAGGAAATCAATTACATGTTTTTTTATGACTATATGATGCTTAACGTATAGCGATAGGTAACAACTTATATTCATTGTTTTATACTTGCGTAACATCGCGCATAAAACATCAAGCAGGGACGGCAGTTAAACGCAAGTTAAAACCAAATAAAGGAAATACTTTTGAGAAAAAAAAAACTTAAAATCTGTCACTAGAGAAAATCTTTCGCATACCTACTTCTTTTTTAATAAACTCCATCTTACACCAAGCTATTAACAGGCAAACTCGGCTTCAAAACGAACACCGACAAATCCCATTACCTGACGATTATACAACGTGTTTGCTAAACAATGTCAACAGGGGGAGTGATTGACGTATTGATGGCTACGCTACTCACGCAAAACACGCGTCTTCGACTTAGTTACGCTACGCTACGACGCCGTAAAAGATCGGGACAGTCAAATAGATCTACTTTTCCCAAGCAGATGTGTTTTCTATTGTACACAATGAAATGAGGCAGTTTGCACCTAGTTAGTTAAAAAAAAATATTAACGTGCTTTGCATTATATACTTTCCTTAGGTTTCTTAATAACAAGTAAAAAAAAAGTACAAAATACAATGCCCGCGTTTGAAAAAAATGCTTCAATAAAAGGCTTGTTAAATATCGTGCAAGGGTAACCTTGTTTTTATCATATTTTTCGTTTGAGCTCAACTTATTTTATTACTTCGATACGCACCTTGTCATCTGCCGGAGTTGGCAATTTCAGACCACTCTCAAAAACTCAATTTTCAATTCTATACTGTATTGCCTTTTAATACAGTTTAAAATTGATCAGAGTGTTATCGTCTAAAGGTGTAGCTGCCGTTCATGCTGGGCTAACCTTATATTTTCTGAAGAATGGTTGGTAAATTTTCAATACTCACTTTATTAAGGGTGGCAACGGAAGGAGGGTGGGTAGAACTGGCTTTATTAGATTTTCTAGAAGTGTGAATTTGGATCAAAATTGAGGCTATACTTAATATTGAAACTCGGAATTAAACAACACAAAACAATAGGAGTACTTACCTACTATCGTTTGCGTGATAATAGCCAATAGGACTAGGAACTGGAATACCATAACTAAGGTTTCAGATTCAATCCGTCAAATTAGGTAGGCACTAACTTGGTTTGGTGGATTACGGCTCCGTGCCCAACTGAGGCACGTAACTCAAGAGTTGTCATTTATTTTTTCACTCACCAATGAGCGGTTATCGAAAAGAATAAAAATAGTTCATACAAATTCACTAGAAGTAACTAAGTACGAAGGTGTTACCTTTAAAAAAGGAAAAGGATAGAAAAAAAACAAAGCTATTTTTTTCTCTAGCAATAACAATGTTGGTTTTGATTTGAATTTTTGAATTTGACGAAGTTGGCCCGTTTATATTTAAAAAATAAATTCTTTTGTTATTTCACTGACTACCTAAACTTAAATAGGACATTGAGCTTACTGGCATTAGTAAAGTATTTAAATAAAGTCAACATGACATGGCTCTGTTATTGTAATTGCTAATCTTCCTAATATTTTGAATGTGAAATATTTGATGTTTGGATGTTAAGTAATTGTAGTAGGTATAATACAAATAGATAGTAAGTATTATTTTACAATTAATTTCCTAGATTTTCAAATTTCAATCAAATCAAATTAATAAGGGAAAAGCTAGCAATTTGATTAATCGATACCAACAGAAATAATACATGAGACAATAACCATTATATTAATACACTTTAAAGATGAATTTACACCTACACAAATATTGCAACTTTATTTCTTTGACATCAACGCGTCATAGACTAATATAAATTATTCACAATTACTATTACTTCTAAGTTCTTAATCAGCAGACAGTTGGGATGAATTAGATTAATCGTATTTTAGGATCGCTCTACTTACCTATTATAGTAGAAGATCCGAACCTAAATCGACCTTCACCGGGGTGATAATAGAACGAAACATATTTTATCATGAATTTAGTATATTAGAAAACATATTAAAAATGGGTTTGCTAAAAAAATCCTGGACAGACTACTTTTAATTATTTTTCAAAAAATGATTTTTAATTAAATGTTGCAACATCAGGATAATAAAATTTTTTTGTCCTGACTGAAAGTATAAAACGTATAGAATGTGCAGCCGTTGGGTTGTCTACTATTTACCTGGGCGAACTACTGGGTTGTCAGGTATAAACAGGTATATCGATGCCAGTTACTTTCACTGGATTGGATAATTAAAAAAATTTTATATCATCATAAGCGCTGTTTTATTGCGAACACATTGATATAGGGTTGTCTGCGAAAATTCCGGTCCTATTAGTGGTTTGCGAATTTTCAAGATTTTAATTTCAACGCGCGTGGAAATGAATCTTTCACGCTCATAAAAAAACACCAGGCTCCAGAATTCTTATAAAAGCTTCTGATACTGATGTTCTCGTAATTTTACTCGGAAATATGCACAAACTGTCATAGTCTACAATTTTTCTAGCTACTTCAGCGACTAAGAAGCAATCAAACCACCTCGATTGCATCAACTGCATTGATTTAGCATTAAAGTTGGGACCCGAATTATGTAAAAGTCTACCTGCTTTTCATGCATTCACAGGTTGTGACTACACTGCGGCATTTTATAATAAAGGAAAAATCAGGCCACTTAAAATATTTTCAAAAAATGAGAAGTATCAAACTATTTTTGCGTCATTGACTGATGAAGCTGATATTTTCATCAATGAAAAAATAAATGCTGTTCAAGAGTTTACAGCAAAAATGTATGGCGTGAATCACTGCCAATCAGTTAATGATGCGAGAATTCGTATTTTTATGAAGAAGTACGGCGCAAAAGAAGACAGCGAACAATTTTTAAAGAAGATTAAAAGTTTTGACTCCAACTTTATACCGCCATGTTGGATTTCCCTACTACAAAAAATTTTAAGAACAAAATATGTAAATTCCATGTGGCTTAATGCAACTGATTCTACATGTGCGAAGCCAAATCCTGAAAACTATGGTTGGCATTTTGATGATATCTTAAAACCAACAGTTTTTATTGGAGATCAAACTCCTTTGAAAATCCAGGACATTGGCTAAATGGAAGCAAATGAGGAGGAACCTAATGAATCAGACGAATTCGAGAGTCAAAATGATACTCTCCAAAGTTATGGAGAGTATGATTAACACTCAGCTCTTACGATATCTCGAAGATCACCAATTGATCAGCGACCGCCAATACGGTTTCCGTCACGGACGGTCAACTGGTGATCTTTTACTATATCTGACCCATCGCTGGGCAGAGACCGTAGAGAGCAAAGGTGAGGCCTTAGCAGTTAGTCTGGACATAGCGAAGGCTTTTGATCGGGTCTGGCACAAATGTCTTCTAGCCAAATTACCATCATATGGACTACCCGAGAGATTGTGTAACTGGATCACCAGCTTTCTTACTGGGCGGAGCATTAAGGTTGTAATCGACGGTACATGCTCTGACTCCCTGCCCGTAAATGCCGGTGTTCCTCAAGGCTGTGTGCTCTCCCCTACATTGTTCATCTTGCACATAAATGATATGCTGCAAACCAGCGGTGTATGCGGATGACAGTACCGGAGATGCACTGTACCATGGCCAAGCCAATCTCAGCAAGGAGTCGGTTGTCGAAAACCGGAACAAGCTTGTGTTAAAAGTTGAGGCCTCTCTAGACCTGGCCTCCTTGTGGGGTAGCGGTAACTTGGTCACATTTAACCCCCTCAAAACACAAGTTTGCGCGTTCACCACTAAAAAAACCCCATTCGTATTAGCCCCTACATTTCAGAACACTCCTCTTTGTATAAAGCCTATGATCGAAATCCTCGGTGTCGGCATATCGAGCGACGTTCAGTTTCATAGTCACTTGGAAGACAAAGCCAAATTGGCTTCTAAAAAGCTTGGAGTGCTTAACCGAGCGAGACAGTATTTCAAACCGGCCCACCGCCTTCAACTATACAAGGCACAGGTGCGGCCCCATATGGAGTACTGTTCTCACCTCTGGGCAGGAGCACCTCAATGCTTACTTCTTCCATTTGACAAGATACAACGTAGAGCGGCTCGAATCGCCGGCAACCGAGCTCTTTCTGATCGCCTCGATTCTTTGGCCCTGCGAAGAGATATATCATCTCTTTGCGTTCTGTATCGTCTATACAATGGGGAGTGTTCTGAAGAATTATTCGACCTCATACCAGCTGCACAATTCCACCACCGCACCTCCCGCCACAGATTGAAATTCCATCCCCACCACCTGGATAGCTGGCGCTCCACCACCGTCCGTTTCGGGCAGAATTTTCTGCCACGCACTACGCAGATGTGGAATGAACTACCTGCAGCGGTATTCCCGGCTACATACAACATGGGGTTCTTCAAGTCGAGAGTATATTCCCACTACAAAGGTCGGCAACACACCCCCAACACCCACAGTGTTGCGGGTAGTCATGGGCGGCGGTGATCATTTACCACCAGGTGACCCGCATGCTCGTTTGCCCCCTATTAATATAAAAAAAAAAAAAAAAAAAAAAAAAAAAAAAAAAAAAAAAAAAAATACTTCTGATGAATCAGATATTGAATAAAAAATATTTATTAGAATATATTTTTTATTAATGTTATTTTTGTATTTATACTGTTTTTTAATATATTTTTTTTAAATCGTAATATAAAATGTCTAGTCTATCTTTTTTGTTATTTTTAATTTGAATTTTCGGCTGTCCACTTTGTTTCTATTTCCAGAAAGAGCAAAAATACTTCAAAGTAAGTAATTGATATTTTTATTGTCTATTATAGATTATAGATATATTATTATGGTTATAACTTAATATATTGATATTATATTGGTTTATATTAAATATATTTAATTATTATGCAATTTTTTTTTTTTGCAACTGAAATATCAGTTGCTCCAAAATAACACGCATTGTTTACTATATGAAGGTAGTAGAGGTACTTCTACCCTCCATAGTTTACACACTGAGCATGCGCACTTTCTACTATTCAGGGTCCCATCACAAGCGACTGCGATGTTGGGTCCTTTATTATTACACAGTATACTTACCTCGGATCTCTCTGTCACACATTTCCACGCGCGTTGAAATTAAAATCTTTAAAATTCGCAAACCCCTAATAGGACCGGAATTTTCGCAGACAACCCTATATTAACGTGTTCGCAATAAAACAGCGCTTTTGATGATATATATTTTTTTTTATTATCCAATCCAGTGAAAGTAACTGGCATCGATATACCTGTTTATACCTGACAACCCAGTAGTTCACCCAGGTAAATAGTAGACAACCCAACGGCTGCACATTCTATACGTTTTATACTATCAGTCAGGACAAAGTTTTTTTATTACTTATCCTGATGTTGCAACATTTAGGGCCGATTTTTCAATAGTCAGTTAAATTCTATCTGACAGAAAATCAGCATGTTTTCGTTGCACATCGAATATAAATATTTGACATGTGTATGAAGTGACAATGAAAACATACCTATTATCAGTCGGATAGCATTTATCTGACAATTGAAAAATCAGTCCTTAATTAAAAATCATTTTTTGAAAAATAATTAAAAATAGTCTGTCCAGGATTTTTTTAGCAAACCCATTTTTAATATGTTTTCTAATAAACTAAATTCATGATAAAATATGTTTCGTTCTATTATCACCCCGGTGAAGGTCGATTTAGGTTCGGATCTTAGACTATTATATACGAACCAGTGGCCGCCCGCGACTCCGTACTCGTGGACGTCGGTTTCCCGTGGGAATTAGAAGTTTTCCCGCAGAATATAACACAAAGGTTTACTTGTGTTATATTCTGATGTATAACCTATATTACTATAAAGTTTCATCCAAATCCGTCCGGTAGTTTTTACGTGAAAGAGTAACAAACATCCATACATCCAGCCATACATACTACTCACAAACTTTCACGTTTTATAATATTAGTAGGATTATAGTAAGAAAATAAATAAGGTAGGTAATTCATTCAATGTGCAAGGACTGTACAGGTATCGAGTGTATCTCTCTCTTGCATGCTGTATTCCAACAAATTCAAACGCCCAGCACCATCTACATTAACTTTATACAACTACCCAAACAAAAGTTTCCAGCTCTAGCGGTAGAGGTCGGACTTCGACTAATATTGCAAATGAAATATAATATGTGGCATTTTTTCTAAAATAAAGGTTTTTTTTAAGTATTTTAATACTTTTTATGTTTTTTTTAGTACTATCAGATATTTGCAATTACTGACAGTAATAGAAACAGTTGGCAGCACTGTCTAGGGATGAACTACAATGTAATGCAATATCGATGTTCAATATTATTTCGTTTCTTCAGTATTTACTATCGGAGTAGGCCTTTTAATCAAGTTGCTGGAAACAGGGGATTGATATTGATATGATAAGTTTTTGATTAAAGATGGAAAATAAATCAAAATCATTAAAATTAATTTTTTGTTTTATATTTGTACTTATATTAACTCGACACAATTCTGCCACAGCGAATCAACTCTAAATTAAAAACAACTACAACTACTTTATAACATGACTTAATACTAAATGTGATACATACCTACCTGTTTTAGACTTATGTTAAGTTTCAAAATATCTTTAGAAAGTATTTGCACTTTCTAATATGGTATTTATAATGAAACAACCCAGTAATAAGGTGTGCCACACAGCATTTTTGAATTCATAGTCTCTATTATTTTCTGCGTTTAAAATTACGTCAACTTCCAAGTGTTATTTAATGTTTATTAATTAACATATTCCTAGCCATGAAAAGTAAGTTGTATTTAAGTAATTACTCTATCGATCATAATTGGCATCGATAAATACATCGTACACTGAACAACACTCACAGCACACACACAACGTCACTGTCTCTGTCTGTCTGTATCCGTCAGCAAAAAGCAAAACCAAGCTATCGACGGAGTTTTAGGTTATAATGATCACAATAACTGACTTTTTGTTGTAAAAATATCTCGATAATTCTCGAAAAAACGTACAACAATGTCTGTAGTAATAGAAACTACTTTGGGTGATATCACAGTCGATTTATTCCTTAAACAACGCCCCATAACATGTTTAAACTTTTTGAAGCTTTGCAAGATGAAATATTACAATTTCAACCTTTTTCACTCGATACGAAGTGGATTCATCGCTCAAACCGGCGATCCAACAGGAGAAGGATCTGGCGGTGAGTCAATATTTGGCATATTAGAAGGCCCATCCAAAAGATTTTTCTCGGGAGAAAAGATGCCAAAAATCCGTCATGCAGATGCTGGTTTGCTGTCGATGGTTTGCACCGAGGACATGATGGTTGGATCTCAGTTTTTCTTTACATTGTCTCCTGACTTAGACTCATTGGATGGACAACATTGTGTCATTGGTGAAGTGACTGAAGGCCATGATGTCCTACGGAAGTTGAATGAAGTAATCTGTGACGAAGGACATCGTCCGTATCGAGATGTAAGAATAACGCACACTGTTATCTTGGAAGACCCATTTAACGACCCTCCTGGCTTTAGGGCTCCTTCGAGATCACCATCTCCAAGTGCTGAACGCTTACGTGGAGGCAGAATTGCTCCTGATGAAGAAGTTGATGAGACACAAGGCAAGAGTATAGCTGAAGTACAAGAAATAATTGAGGAAAAAGAAGCCAAAGCAAGGGCAACAATATTAGAAATAATTGGTGATTTACCTGATGCAGACATAGCTCCTCCAGAGAATGTACTGTTTGTATGTAAGCTGAACCCTGTCACAACTGATGAAGATTTAGAAATTATATTCTCTAGATTTGGCAAGATAGTAAGCTGTGAAGTTATTAGAGACAAGAAGACTGGAGACTCACTGCAGTATGCTTTTATTGAATTCTCTGATAAAAAGTCGTGCGAAGAAGCATATTTTAAAATGGATAATGTATTAATAGATGATAGACGAATTCATGTTGACTTTTCACAGTCAGTGTCTAAAATGAAATGGCTAGGAAAGGGAAGGGGTGTAAAACATTTCACAGATGAGGAAATTAAGCAGCAAAACAACCATAATAATAAAATGTCTGGCCATAAAGAAAAAGAATATGAAAACCGTAAAAACAGACATTCCAATAAAGAAGATGACAGAAGCTATAGAAACAGTGAAAAGGAGAGACAGGTTGATAGAGGAAGTAAATATGGTGATAGAGATAGACATTCTGATAGGTATAGTAGGAGAGATAAACAAAATGATAGAGATAGAAGATCAAGAGAAGAAACTGACAAAGACAGGAGTAGATCAGATAGATCTAGAGATAATAGGAATGAGAGAAGGGAAAAGGAGCACTACAGATATCAAACAAAAAATAGTGATAGAAATGATGTGTCACAAAATGACGATAGAAGTAAGATTCACAGTTCTAATGATATGAACAACCATCTGTCAAATGACAGGAAATATAAATCAACTTGTGAGAGTCCAGATAAGGAAAGAAATAAACATAATTATACAGAAAGCAGTCATAACAAATTAAAAGAAACAAACAGTAAATCCAAAAACAATGATAATAGACAATCTAGGGAAGAGAAATATGATGAAAACAGAAAAACAAATAGGCAAAAAAATGAAGACATTAATAGGAACAAAAGACCACTGAATGAAGAGTTTGAATTCTATCCACCAAGCCATAATAAACAACAAAAAACAGAGAGACATGATGACCACAGATCGCACAGAAATGATTCTACAGATGACTCAGACAAAAACGATAATATATCAGTTAATAAGAATAAAAGGTCAAAAGTCATACCTGTGGAACCTAAAACTCCTTCTCCATCTCCGTCAAAAAAGATGAAAGACAAAGGCAATAAAAAGGAATCTAGCAAAAGAAAGACAAAAGACAAAATGGATAAAAAAGCTAAGTTAAAGAAAAGAAGGCGATCTTCAACAACATCTTCAGATTCTGAATCAAGCTCAACAAGTAGCTCTAGTTCAAGTGAATCAGATAGAAAAAGGAGATCTAAGAAGAAGAGAAAGTATTCTTCATCAAGTTCAAGCAGTAGCAGTAGTTCAAGTGATTCATCATCTTCATCTGATTCAAGCAGTTCAGATAGTGAACCAAAAAAGAAACGATCTAAGAAAAATGGTAAAAAAAAACAAAGAGGCAGTAAGAAATGATCACAAGTAATTTAGGAATGAAAAGTACAACTTCATTTGTTTATTTATTCAGATATTGAATTATTACCTAATTAAGTAACTGTGTTTTTTATATTTTGATGAACCATGTTTTATTGCAATTAAAGATAGTGTATGTAAGAGTTTTGTACATTGTACAAAGTGACACTTATGAACCTTAAATGATGGTCACTGAATATATTTGGTCAAAAACATATTTGTTGTAATATTTATTTACTTTAGCTCTACACATGCTTCTAAGTATATTGGTTGGTACCAGGTTTAATTTAAGTAGGTCATCAACTTTCCTTTGTTAAGTTTTATACAATTTTTAATTTTACCTGTGTATTCATAATCACACTTTAAGCTAGCATTAGCTAAATTACAAATATGAGGGATAAAATAAACATAACTAAATGGATTTTTAATAAAAGCTTAAATATTTACATAGGAAATAATCTGGTTAAAAAATAGGCCCACATATACAGGATGATTCTGTAGGTAGTAGCTTTCGATCCCAAAAAGTATGTGTCCGGCTTTAAAATTCGGAAATAAATGCCTTAGTTAAAAGAAAAAACAGTACTAAAATGATTTCTGCTCATTGTTGGGACACATCCGCGTTTGGACGAAAGACAGTAATGAATCACTCTGTAGATACTTATATGATAGTTTTATGACAATTAGTACTAATAGTGATTTGGTACAAACAAAGTTATTTTGCATTATTCTTTTTTTTATAGTCAACAAAGAAAAATAAATTGTTTGTCGGGGTAAGTAAGTGTTAAGTACTTTTAATATTTAAAAACCATTTGATATTTATAAACATACATTTTAAGGTGCTATTTAAACGTCGCTATGTCGATTCGTGGTTAAATAATACGTACAATGCAATTCCAATACCTATTAGAAACAATGGTAGTGCAATCAAGGATCACCGATGTAAAGTACCTAAACTTGCTACCACCACCGAGAGCGAATTTCGTCGTGAACACATAGATGTCGCAAATAAAATAAATAACCGATAAGGTGCAGAAGCCGATTCTTCGAAACGCATACACACAGTAAGCATATAATGCTACTCAGATGCTACTAAAATCTACCCATAATTTTTGGGCTTCATACCTCGATGAAAACTAAAGTCTATTTTTTTTTACAATCCAACATTTTTACGTCAAAAATATGTGGCGGTACAAAGTTAGGGAGTAAAATTGAATACTATTGCGTCTCTAGACCCTTTAAGCTGTAAAAAAATCGTCATAATAGAACAATGCAATAAAATAGGGCTTAATTCGTCGGTATAATTTGAATGCAATAAAATAATAAATTATAAACCGTTGACCTAAAATAGTGAATTCTAAATTATTAAAAAAATTAAGCATTAATCGTGTCGTAATTGGATCATGATTGCATAGTTTGCCACTATTGGTAGTCTGCTCACTAAAGGCGGCGAGCAAAGTCTTAAAATACAAATTAAAAAATATTAATGTTGTTGATTGATATTATAGGTACTTATACCTACTTGTTTGTAAAAACTTATTTACGGTTGGTAAGTTGACCTCGGCTTGAGTCCAACTAATAACATGCCTTTTGACAAAGTATTCACAGAAGCCCCCGGTGAACAAGAAAAACTCGAACTTAGCCACTCTTTTAGAGCTGTAGCATACTGTAGGCTGTATAGCTTATCATTCAAAGGTAAATATTTGGCAGCAATAATCCCAAACAAACCATTATTAAACCTACTTAACAACCTACCTAAAGGTTTTAATTGACTGTTAGAAATTGTTGATTTTAATGCATTTTAAGATTAGTTACTGTGATTTAAACCTAAATGAAGTTCAAACGAGAAACATTAAGAGTGAAGAAATAATCATTGAGTAAAATGCATTCGAAACTCAATTAAAATATGATATCAGTTAATAAGTTAGTGTTGTTGTGCATTATACTTTCATCGAGTTATGGCAAACTAGTAAAATTAAAAGGTGACGCATTATTTATACTAAACGTTTTAACTTTGAGTATTTAGCCATATAGTATTTAATAAGTTATAATCAAAGTATAGGCACTAATGACCTGCCCACATGATTTTCAATGGGTGTAATTTCCGGCCGACTTGCTAAAGAAACAATGTTATTTTGCTTAAAAAACGGCGAAGAAGGCGAAAGCTGCATTAAAATCCGATAAGTGATTTAATGGAGGACATACATTAACGGTTGGCCACTTTGCTTTAATATAAATCATTACCTCGCAGAGAGTTTTCACTGATTCTTAACCTTTTCTGTAGTAGGTACTTACAAAATCATTACCTACATTTTTAGGTAATTATAAAGCGCTTTGCCAGGTGCTGCCCCACTACGCTCGCTCTACATCCTGCTAATCCTACTAATATTATAAATGTGAAAGTTTGTGAGTAGGTATGTGAGTTTGTATGAATGGATGTATGGATGTTTGTTACTCTTTCACGTAAAAACTACCTGACCGATTTGGATGAAACTTTACAGTAATATAGATCAGAATAACACATAGGGTACTTTTTACCACGGGAAAACTTCTCATTCCCACGGGAAACCGACTTCCACGCGAACGGAGTCGCGGGCGGCCACTAGTTTTATAAACGTGAAAGTTTGTGAGTATGGATGGATGTATGGATGTTTGTTACTCTTTCACGTATAAACTACTGGATGGATTTTGATGACACTTTACAGTAATACCTATAGGTTATACATCAGAATAACATATAGGGTACTTTTTACCGCGGGAAACTTCTCATTCCCACGGGAAACCGACTTCCACGCGGGCGGCCGCTAGTTACTACCTACATACTTCCATCGTGTCTGTTTTATTTATTTTGTTATTTATTTCTCTAGACTTATACACCAGCTGTGTGGCCCTAAATTAAGAATAGCTTATGCTATAGGAACTACACAATGGACTAGGGGAGAATCTAATGACCCCCACAAACAGAAAAGACATTATAACTAAATTGGCCCGACCCGGGAATCGAACCCGTTTGAACTTCCGTTAGCTGTTGACATGTGCGTACAAAAAGTTGAGAAGTTTTCTTATATATTCGATAAACGTAAGATAAAACATCGTTTCGTTTGCTCGCAACTGAAACAGACAATCCTCTCTCCATGTTAGAGCGAAACGCGTCGAGTAGAGTATTTCAACTTCTAGTTGGTATGGTTGCTGCTGCGTTGTCTGGCGGCGTATGAATCGTGAGCGGGTGGGCGGTACGATAGTAGGCTACCAGTAAAGTAATTATAGCGGATGTAAATGCATTTCCGCAAAGTAGCGCCTGATTCAATAAAAAAATTGTGAGCAAGTCGGCCAAAATTACACCCACCATCCATTGCGAAGCACAGGCGAGTCAATTGTAAGCAAGAATACTTAGTTGGTAAAATATTTTAGAATATCATAATCAATACTTTTTTATTGCCAACTTTACACAGGTAATGACACCAACAAAGGTAATGAAATGACAAACAATGATATTGTACTTCGAAATACAAGTAATATGTTACCCCAAGTATTGAATAATAGTCAACCGATAAATTTCGAATTTGAATTCAGTGGTAACATTGGAAACGGCATTTCTTTTGGAAATAATAAAATTGGTGTAACATCTTCGCCTAACTCATCAATCACTGAAATAGGTAAACCCGGAAAACAAAATAGAAACTCAAATGATATAAAAATAGATTCTGAGGCGTTATCTTCAAATCTGTTTTTCCCACGATACAGTAGTGAGAGCCAATTTCTGGAGGAAGATCTCCATCAAACAATATTTGGGGACAACAAGCCTAATAGATTTCAGCCACTAAAAGCAAAAAACTCTAATTACGAAAAACAAAAAGAAACTAAGCCAAGCCGGTCATCATACGAGGATATAGAAGCAGCAAGACAAAGATTAGATAACAGTATTGAAGATCCATTGAGTCCATTGTCTATGTTCACTTCTTTATTTTTAAATCCTCCTAAAACCGGAAATCTATCTTCAAAGTCTTTTCATGATAAAAATTATGCTACAATTAATAAAAAAGTAATAAAACATTCAGACCAGAAAAATAAAAAATATGACAATATTTTAGAGGAGGATATTCCAGATATAAAGCTTTTTATGAATAACAACGAAAGAAATGAGTTAGCCGATAAAAAAGTTACAAATGATTTGCCTTACTATTCGTGGGACAACTTCATGCCTAGAAAACTGGATAGTATGTATCAAAACAATGAAATTACGTTCCAAAATTTAACAAAGTCACTTAGCAAGGAAAAAGAAATAAAAAACAAAAAAATACTTGGTTATTACAATCCCAGTACACGCCGCTTTATAAGACAAGAAGATGCAAACGATTTTAATGATGATAAAACAAATAATGAAGTAAAATTTTATCCGAAA
This sequence comes from Emmelina monodactyla, assembly GCA_916618145.1. Classification (NCBI taxonomy): domain Eukaryota; kingdom Metazoa; phylum Arthropoda; class Insecta; order Lepidoptera; family Pterophoridae; genus Emmelina; species Emmelina monodactyla. The sequence continues at coordinate 3,490,289 of OU745319.1, forward strand.
AAGAAAAAAAAGAAAGCAAAATTGAGTTTTGAAACTGAAGACAACGTATCCGTGAACGGTGCAAAAAGTGAAGATGAATATTATAAGTCATATAAACCAAAAAAGAAACTTAATAGAAGACTACTGAAAAGTAAAAACTTTAACCCCGAAGTAAAGCCGCCATTACGAAACATACTTATGGCACCGTTTTATGGTATCTATAATGTATTTGCATGGATGCTCGGGTGGGGAGGGGTAAGTGACAAACTTTCGTATTTAATTTTAAGCACCTAGTACAGGATGATTCTTGTTTTAAAATCTGCCTGGTCACAGCCTTTACTCTTAACCTTCTTTATTACTGAATTTCTGCAAATGTAACGAACTTTACTTGATACCTACTCTTATTAAAATAACTTACTTTTAGGACGAAGAAACGGAAGAAACACCCGAGGGGGGAGCAGAAGGGGAGGTGCCTGGAGGGATACCTGGGGAGGGACCCGGAGGGATACCCGGCCAAGGCCCCGGAGGGATACCCGGCCAAGGCCCCGGTGGGATACCCGGCCAAGGACCCGGTGGGATACCCGGCCAAGGCCCCGGTGGGATACCCGGCCAAGGACCCGGTGGGATACCCGGCCAAGGACCCGGTGGGATACCCGGCCAAGGCCCCGGAGGGATACCCGGCCAAGGCCCCGGTGGGATACCCGGCCAAGGACCCGGTGGGATACCCGGCCAAGACCCCGGTGGGATACCCGGCCAAGGCCCCGGAGGGATACCCGGCCAAGGCCCCGGTGGGATACCCGGCCAAGACCCCGGTGGGATACCCGGCCAAGGACCCGGTGGGATACCCGGTGGGATACCCGGCCAAGGACCCGGTGGGATACCCGGTGGGATACCCGGCCAAGGACCCGGTGGGATACCCGGCCAAGGACCCGGTGGGATACCCGGCCAAGGACCCGGTGGGATACCCGGCCAAGGCCCCGGTGGGATACCCGGCCAAGGACCCGGTGGGATACCCGGCCAAGGACCCGGTGGGATAGCCGGCCAAGGCCCCGGTGGGATACCCGGCCAAGGACCGGGTGGGATAGCCGGCCAAGGCCCCGGTGGGATACTCGGCCAAGGACCCGATCAAGGAGGAGGGTCAGGAGGTGGTTACGGAGGAGGATCAGGAGGACAAGGGGGTGGGTCAGGAGGTGGTTACGGAGGAGGATCAGGAGGACAACAAGGAGGAGGGCCAGGAGGTGGTTACGGAGGAGGATCAGGAGGACAACAAGGAGGAGGGCCAGGAGGTGGTTACGGAGGAGGATCAGGAGGACAACAAGGAGGAGGCCCAGGAGGTGGTTACGGAGGATCTGGAGGTGGTTACGGAGGAGGATCAGGAGGACAACAAGGAGGAGGGCCAGGAGGTGGTTACGGAGGATCAGGAGGTGGTTACGGAGGAGGATCAGGAGGACAACAAGGAGGAAGTCCAGGAGGTGGTTACGGAGGATCAGGAGGTGGTTACGGAGGAGGATCAGGAGGACAACAAGGAGGAGGGCCAGGAGGTGGTTACGGAGGAGGATCAGGAGGACAACAAGGAGGAGGCCCAGGAGGTGGTTACGGAGGATCAGGAGGTGGTTACGGAGGAGGATCAGGAGGACAACAAGGAGGAGGGCCAGGAGGTGGTTACGGAGGATCAGGAGGTGGTTACGGAGGATCAGGAGGACAACAAGGAGGAGGGCCAGGAGGTGGTTACGGAGGATCAGGAGGTGGTTACGGAGGATCAGGAGGACAACAAGGAGGGCCAGGAGGTGGTTACGGAGGATCAGGAGGTGGTTACGGAGGATCAGGAGGACAACAAGGAGGAGGGCCAGGAGGTGGTTACGGAGGATCAGGAGGTGGTTACGGAGGATCAGGAGGACAACAAGGAGGAGGGCCAGGAGGTGGTCTCGGTGGAGGATCAGGAGGACACCAAGGATTTTGGGCGGTAGGGTCAGGTGGAACTCTATATTGGAATGAAGGGCAAGGAGGAGAACCAGGAGGACAACAAGGACATTGGGCGGTAGGGCCAGGAGGACAAGTATATTGGAATGAAGGGCAAGGAGGAGGACCAGGATCCGGGCATGGAGGTGGACCAGCAGGAGGACATGGATTTTATCATGGACCTACTCCGAAACCTGCGCCACCTACTTGGTCCGATAAAGTTAGAGAGGTATGTAAAGGATCATACATTAAGTGTTTTCTATCTATACAGGGCGTAAACATGCATTCAAAGAATTTCTAAAAATTACTTGCTTTGTCTGGGAATCGAACCCACTTAAATATGAAAAAAAAAACACTCCTTATTTTTATGATGCCAATCTAAAGAATAGACAAAAAGTAATAGTTCTTCTTTTTTAAGTAACATAGTATTATAAAAGAAAGGAACAACGTGCAATTTATCATTTTAATCAAATTAAAAACATACGTGAAACTGCCGACGAGTAAATTAAGTATTTTAGAAATTCTTTAAATGCTGAATTACTAAGTTTAAAAAATAAAATAAAGTCTTCTTTCAGCAAAATATCCTATCCACGATATTTAAGTACTTTCCCTTGATGTCCCGTAGTCTTTGGACGCCCTGTATATTATATCACAATTTAATATTTGTTTTAAGACCTATTGATGCCATTACGTGTGGAATAAAACATCACTCAAATGTTATCTACAATGACCCAGGCGTACTATCGGGTTTAATTTGAAAATTATGGCATTGAAGGTTATTGGCATACACATACGTTTTAGTAAAATTTACAAAAAAACTATTGGGGTCTAATTGCACAATCCTGGTGGCAAGCTTACGTCACCTACAGGGTAGATTGATTAGGCACTCAAATTGATCTTGCAGAATATCCAATGGGGCTAGAGCTGTGGGGAAATTAGCGACTGCGGCCATCCTGTTGGATGGAACCGCATATTGTTCGTGTCGAGGTTGTTGTACAATTCAGACGCCCCTAGGCCAAAATGCTCAGAAAACTTTTCGGGATTAGACACTCTTTTTTGTTCACGTACCTGTTCAAAAGTTTGCCGCATCGCTAAAGATGATTTTGCAATGCATGTTTGAGTCAGCCTACGTCCACAGTGACTAGCGGCGGGTTAAGATGATGATGATAGATTTAGGACAATAGTTGTAGGACATACAAAGGCAGTGCCCGTAATACATGGATTCTTTAAAATTTTAACGCCGGAAAGTACCCAATTCACACAGGACACCGTAGAGGACCAGCTAGTTGTAAAAAAGTCATCATCTTTTTTGCCCATCGTTTAAAGCAAGAACGCTTCGAGTTAAAATACTTAATAATAACTTTTATCATATTTCAGATTGTCCACAAAATCAGGCACCTCTACTTCGAGACTAGAAATCGTATTCGCGCGGGCATGGGGAAACCGAAGAAAGGGCCATGGTACGATCCTAGTCTTATTTGGGGAAATCCGGACTACGTTGTAACTCATGTTCTTAATTCTACCGCTCTCAAACCTAATCCTTAATGTAAAAACTAATAAATATAATTATTGTTCTTAGTGATGATTGATGATAATGATAAGATTGATATTTATTCTTTGTTAATGTAACCAAATTTTGTTTTGCTAATTTATTTCTGTAGTTTCTCCAAATCCAAATACATAAATAAATACATCCATATTAATAAGTATTTATTTTACTTTATCCTTACCTAAGGCTACACGTTTGCAGATTTTTTGGATCTTGCTAGGGATAACTATTTATCTGGATTTAGAAAAGAGTATGAATCTACTAAATATTTCCAAACTAGTGGCCGCCCGCGACTCCGTCCGCGTGGAAGTCGGTTTCCTGTAGGAATGATATAACTTTGGTGTTTCTATACCGATTTCTATGATTCTTTTTTATTTAAAAGTTAATAAAGTTAACTTTTTTAATAAGGGATGACTGAATGTGTTATAAACGTAAGAGTAGACAAATATAATCAGAAAGCTTCGAACTGCTAAGCTATCGGGAGTTACACGTGTTATTGTCAGTCAACCATAACAGATGGACATATGCTGTCGTGATATACTTTTTATATAGGTAATTTTAAGGAGAACCTTTTCGTCATACATGTTTTTTTGTAGCTTTAACCATTAAGGTTGCACACGCGACGGAAGCTTAAAAAATGGAGTTAATTCTCCCGTTTTCCCAACATTTATCATCACTGCTCTGCTCCTATTGATTGTAGCGTGGCGAAAAGTATACTATAACCAGCTTAGGAGAATGAAAAATAATTGTAGGTACCAAGTTTTGTTAAAATCAGTCGAGTTGTTTTTGTTTCTATAACGGTTAGATATACAGACAGACAAAAATTTTACTGATTGCATGTTTGGCATCAGTATCGATCCCTAATCACCCCCTGATAGTTATTTTGGAAATATATTTCATGTACAGAATTGACCTCTCTACAAATTTATTATAAGTATAGATAACTATTAATTTCATATCTTTTAAAATACTATCCCAGCATCAGATACTGGAATTTAAATCAACGAGTATTGCTTAATTATAATCCTATTTGGAAAGAGGTATCTAATGAATGAGAGTTATGAGTGAAATGAAAATATTAATTTGGTTGTCCCCACAAATGATGCAAAGCATCAGCTAGAATATTTTATTATCTATACTTAAATTTTTATAATAAAGAAAAAGAAAAGAAATGTGTGTGTGTGTGTGTGAGTGACTTTGTCACTAAACTAAATAACCTTCAAACGACTGCCGATTCTGCAAACAAACTTCAGTGATTCTAGTACTCGTAGTTGATTTTTCTCCCATGCCAAGTCAAGTGGAACGTGAACTTTGTGCAGACAAGAAAAAAATATAAAATTAAGTTGTTTTAAAATATTTTATGTTGATATAAATTAATTTCTTGACTGACCATTGAACTTGGCACCCATTTACATCTCACTTCTTTTTATGTGAACATTATATTGGACTTGGCTCTAATTTTACATTTTTTTTTTTGGCGGAATTTAAAAATACCGAATTTTGGAACCTTCGTTGTCGAATGTCAGTTCTTAGCAAGTAGCCAACTAAGTTTACGGACTTAAATTACTACTTACTATAAATCCTTATTCAGTAGGTATATTTGAGACGATATTTTATAATATACAGACTCAGTCACTAGACGTGTTTTGTAGTTTTGGTGATTTCCTATTCGTTTGAGCACTTTTCTTTTGTACGCTAACAGGAAAATTGTCTTTGTTAACTCACCTATTGTACACTTGTTGTTCGACTCCAGCGAGACGCCGTTTTTATCGCCGGAGATATTTCCATTCATTGGTAGGATTTATGGTCATTGGTTAGTTTTAGTTTTGTTGAGTCTTTTTTGGTGAGTAGGTTCACCTTCATTCAACGTTGTCAGATTGGGGTTTTTTCCGCCGTTTTGGCGAAAAATTATGAAGCTGGCGAGATTTTGGCGAAATCAATTCTTTGGCGAAAAAGTTGGCGAAATTAAATTGAACAAGCGATTTTTTGGCTAAAAAAATGGGTAAAAGGAAAAACAACCATTAAAACACAATATAAGTATTCTTTACTTTATGAACAAGGAAAGAATATCTAATAAAAATAGCTACGTTAAAAAAACAACTTCAAAACTAAAAAAAAATCTTCTTAGACTTAACCTAGGTAATATAATAGTTACTTTGTGTGGAAATATAAAGCACTGTAGCTGTTATTTTAATACACCTAGCCCCGCTCAGTTGACAGCCTACCCTAGATCCTATTTACTCACAAACAACATATTGTGCAAAGTAATGAAAAATATGTAAATGTGGCCGTTGGCGTCTAAATTCAGTGATTACCGAATCGCACATTTAGTTAAGTCGGAAAAAAAATAAAATTCTTTCAAAAAACATATTTGTATGTAATGTAGTAACTACTTTTAAAACAATTTAATAAAAGTACATAAATGTTTTTATTTTAACACCTACCCTTCTTACAATTACGTTAATAAATTTTCAGACTATAAGCCAGGAGTGGAAGAGTACCTAAATAGGTAGGTAGGGACATAAAGTAAATTTTATATTCCTATTCTATATTAAGGTTTGGTGAATTCTTATTATATAAAAGTTTGGATTTCTTGGTAATCATCTTTAGATGCTGCTAAATAAAAAGGAGCGGACTCGAAAACTTAACAACGAACTAAAGTATCAAAATAATAACCTATGCTTTACGAAAAAAACGTAAATAAAATTAAAAGTTTAAAAACTAAAGTAAAAATTTTAAAGGTTTTGATGCCTTAAAAGCACCTGGCAGTTTACAATGGCAATTAATTTAATTGCAATGTTCGTAGAATGAAATGAATGTAGAATGAATGATGATGATATTTCGCGGTTACAGTCTAAATCTGACCCTTATTGAACTGAATCTACGCCAGTAACCAAATTGCAGCTTGTTAGTTCCTTATAGAATAAATCTAAATATTCTAATAAACTTTTACAGACTGTGAAGTCCGTCCCCGTGGACCCTTCTGCGCATGTCGCAAATTTATCGACATATCTGGCGGCTGGCTTTTCTTACTCGTGATCACAAACATACAGGCTCTGGACGCTTGTGGTCTCTCACCTTTGCATCCGGATATATTTTTGAACAGTTTATCCTAGTTCTCAATTTAAATTCTATTGTTCTGGAAATAGTAACAATGTTATTATTTTCTTTTACCGCGCTCTTCGCGGTTTTTTCCACTGGATTAGCAGTGCCAACGCCTACCAGCAACAAAGGTGAGTTAAGTTAGTTTGAGTCAAATTTAAAGGCAATATTTAAGTTTTACGTGTTATTTCTAATAATTTTGGTTTATAAATACAATTTCTTTGACTATATTAAGAATTTGTTTTGTCTGAGGGTATTGTGTTGATGTATCGATCAGCCGGCAAAGCCTCCATCCCCTTCTATTTTTAGCAACAGGTGGCATGCGCTTTCAACAACGCAGTTCCATTTTTCTTTTAAGTTGTTCTACAAATCATAGACATAAAGGTTTTCCTTCACCTCCTACACAAGGAAGGGTCTTTTGTAGTTATGAATCGTGACCTTTTCGATTCAGTGATATAACAATAGATAGGTATTATTGATCTTCTGTGGAAATGTTTAGCCGTTTATAAGTTGTTCCGAAAATAGGTAGTGACACCATTCTGAAAGTCTGAATGCTGTTTAGTGTTAATTAGCTTTAACAAATTTCCCAATAATCGTAGTGACTTATTTATACATCTTTACCATTACATTATATAAAAATTATTACGGCGTAGTTAGTGTCGCTAAAACTCAAGGAACTATTGTGAACTGTTTAATTCGAGTCTATATAACTATGATTCAATTTAAGTATTGGAGGTTAAACGATGTTCTTATTCTGTTACCTAGATATTGGTATTGCGTAGTATGTAGGTGTCGTTTTACCAAGTGATGGTTTTTAGGCAAAATGTTGGATTTATTCCAGTCAGTCTGGAACATAATTAACCATAACTTTAATTGCAGTAGGATAATATAAAAAATCCTGGAGGTACAAAAAATGATGGAGGTACCTGTAGGTATCTTTTAAATTTGGTAATACGTACTTATTTAGATTAGTTAAGTGTAGGAGTAGGTAGGTATTTTTTTATTTTTGAATAACTTCTTAAGTACTTACACGATGTGAACACATTGTCATGCAATTAGTAGAAATTCTTGAGTTTGGTCCATAATTTACCGAATGTTTTTGTTGGAAATGGTTTACGAAAACATTCCTTTTAGATGGTGGTCCAGTCGGTGAACTTCCTGAAAATTGGGATCAAACAAAAGATGACACACAATCTCTATTCTTAAATAAAAGTGACAAGAATGACTTGGAACCATATCCTCTTGCACTTAGCGAAGAAGGTAGAACTTCTGGATTTAAATTAAATTCATTCTATAGCTATACTTAGCGCTCCGAAAAAAACGGTTAAGGTCAAGGTCGGTTTTTGTTATAGGTAATTCAGAGGCCTATGAACAAAACATAGAACAACGATTCGATTCGCCCCAAGCTACTGGTGAACTTGACAATCTTATCATGAGACCTGAGCTCTATGGTGAGCCCCCTGCAATGGAAAGTTTGTCTGCTGGGTACGATTCCCGACGTCGTAAACGCGGGAGTGGTACCAAAGTTGGTGGTGCTGGGGCCACTATAAAACTACCTACGAAAAATTCAGACAAGAAGAACTTCCAGTATGTAACAACTTTTATTAAACTTTCTGAAATTTAAAACTAAAAGATAGCTAGGTAATTATTGAAATGTTAATGTTCTCCTTTAGGCCTGCGGAGCATAAATCGCTATCGCCAGTAGATTCCGTGGCAAGTCATGATGAATCTCACCGTCGCAAACGTGGAAGCGGCACTAAAGTGGGTGGGGCAGCAGCTTCGGTCAAAACTTCCACGAAAAATTCTAGCGGAAACAAAAAGAACTTCAGGTAAAAAAGTCTCAAGATTTTCTGTAGTTTGTTTGTGTTTCATATTTAATTTGAAAATTATTATTTATTTTTATTTAGGCCAATATCCGAAAGGCGTAAAAGAGATTCAGGTCTAAGCGCTTCTGATGTACGAGCTTTACTTAACTTGTGGGAAGCTCAAGAACGTAGAAAGCAAGAATATGCCAACCAGTGGGCACCAAACTCATATTACAGTCGTCCTAGCAGCGTAGAAGATGATCAACCAGAAGTTGATGAAAATGGTGACATCTGGTATAATGAACCCGTTGTTGTAGGCCCCAGAGAACGTGATAATCCTCGCCCCTCATACTTTTCGGAACAAAACCGTATGGCACTGACCCATGGCTACCCTGACATGTATCCGTTCGATGCTACTGAACTAGCTCAAAGGTACGAAGAAGCCCATCGCAAGCGGCAGTATGCTAACAAGATGAAGCGTTTTATGGTTGCTAGGAAACGATCTGATGGAATGGCTCACCAGAACAACTATCGCCCCCGTGACGATTTATACACTCTAGCGGAACTCCTGCGGTCTGCACCAAGGGTTCAAGAACAGGACTATCCAGTATTCCGGCGACTTATACTTTAAGCGACGCGATACACGTTAAAAACCTACCAAAGATGGACTTGCATTTTCAAGTCAAGTATTTGCATTTTCAATCTTTGAATTATCATTATATGTAGGAACGTAAATTAATTTGGAGTGAAGGAGTTGTCGTTGTCGCGCATTTCATTCACTAATGTAATGAATACCAGCATAGAATAGAAAACCATTAAATGTAATCGTTTTCTTATTTATTTTTCGTACATCTACAACGGCCTAACCATCAAAATGGGTGTCTTTATTGTAATCACAAAAATCATCAACATGGATTTCCCTACCTCAGTTACTGCATATCCCATCTCATAAATAAAATAGGTGCCTACCTACCTACCAAACTAAATATATTTATTTAGATAGGTTTACGTAGAATAGATAATTAGGTTTGTAATTGACAGTATATTTATCATTAAATTAGAAGTAAAACTTCTCAATTCACGAAATATTGTATGTTAGAATATGTATTATTATATACCTACTATGTAAATGGTAAACCTTGCTGTATTAAATTAGCGTTAAATTAAAAGAGTGTGGTTTTAATTTTAAATTCCCAATACAAACTTAGAACTTGTTTTGTTTTGTGTCAAAATTTAAAAAACTATGCCCCTGAATAATTTAGTTAACTGTCAAGTCAGTTTGATTTCATACGTGTAAAAATTGTAAATCAACGATTATTAATGAAAAGTAGGTAATATAATATTAGCAATAAAGTGTCTGAAGCTGGGTCATGAATAAAGTGGGTAGTCGATTTTTTAATAGAATAGGCAACTTTCCGACTAACAGAACTGCTACTGTTCGCTCTGCTGCTACGGATACCGTGAATCAGGATACTTCGGAGTCCATAAAAAAAATATTAACTACCGTTCTAATAGACTGTTTTAACTATATTGTTATGTATGGAACACGTCTAGGAAAAGACATTGCTACTTCGATACGTTGCTATTTCTACGGTGAAACGGTTTTGGCTGAACATATTGTAAGATTGTTGGAGCTGCAGCGAGAACTCAGCAGAGAACGCAATCGCCAAGCATTGTGTAGAAGTTACAACGTTCTTAAATGTACTTGTGGCTTCTGTGACGACGACGATCAAGAAATTTATGGATTTACACCAACTCCCAGTCAACATTTAATTAATTGATGTCGTTTCGGTAAGAAAATATACATAATAAAAAAGTTATTATCTTCTGAGTTTTTACAGCATCCTGCATTTGTGTGAAGTTTAATTATAGGTGGGCTTACTAAAGCCTTTACTGTTAAAATACGAAATCATCATGCCTAACACAAATTTCAGTTGAAATCATAAATCGAAAATGTCCTGTCTTATTGATTCGGAACCAAATGGTACAGACTTAATGAAAGACTACGTGAATTTAATCCATCGCGAAGAAGAATTTCTAATAGCTGCTGAAAAAGGTGACACAATGAGGTTGGAGAAATATATTCGGTAGGAATGCTTTTAAGTGTCTCTTTAGTAATTTAAGAAGGGAATTAAATTTACGCACATAGACCAAACACTATGGGTTCAACAACTTTGATCCATGATCCAGGATCATGAAACAATCTTAGAAATCTTCCTTAAATAGCTGGTCCATTTAAATGTTATTCAAATTTCAATGCAGGTAACTCAACATTAGCTGATATGAAAAGTTAAGGATAAGGTTTTTTTTATAATATCGCAAAGCAAACGAACATGCGGGTCACCTGATGGTAAGTGAACACCGCCGCCCATGACTACCCGCAACACTGTGGGTGTTGGGGGTGTGTTGCTGAGCCTTTGAGGAAATTAGGCACCGGATACCGCACTCACCGAACGAAACGCAGGAACATCGTCCCTACTTCATGTCGGTTTTCTGTGCGACGGTGGTATTTCACCGGTCGAGTCAGCCCACTAATCGCTGCAGACAGAGCCTACAGCTAGACTCTACCACTCTAAAAAGGTAGTTAATTATAATTTACAGAAATGGTAAAACAAATATCCATCAAAAAAACTACTTGGGACAAAATGCTTTACATTTGGCAGTTGTATCTGGTAACGAGACAGCTGTGAGTCTGTTATTAAAGGCTGGAGTAGAAACGAATGTAAAAGATCACCTGGGTGCAACGGCTTTATCTCTTTGTCTCTTTAGAAGGTATCTACCCTAAAGTGAATCTGTTCTTATACATTTAGTTTTGTCTTCTGAAATCGTAAGTTTATTTTCAGGCCATCGCTGAAAGTTGCTAAGCTCTTGTTTAAGTATGGTGCTTTTTTATTACCACGAGCTACAAAATGTGACACTGGGCTGTTTCTTCGTAAGTTTAGAACTTCCTAGTCCTAGGTACTGAAAAGTTAGGTGCAGACACCTGCTATTAAATATGAACATTTCATATTTCCAAAGAAATGAAGGTACTGTCTTGATGATGGGATCAAAGTAGTGCCTAATAATTTATGAAATTTATAACAGTTGAAAATTGTGTTAGAATTGGGTATGTACGAGTAGCATACTACTAGTAGGCAACTGGTCTAAAAAACTGAGTTCATCAAGAATCATTAACATTTTCAGAATTTATTATGATGTGTATACCAACCAATGAAGAAGCTAAGATAATAGAATTGCTATTAGCACAAGGTGCTGTGATTAACGATCCTCAAGCCCCAGGAGGACGACAAGCTCTTCATTTTGCCGCAATGAGTAATAACTGCGAGCTTATTCGAATATTGGTAGACCTTGGAGCTAATCTTTATGTAACTAACCACAGAAATGAAACTCCCAAAAACGTTGCCTGCACATTTGATTGTAAAGAAGCTTACAAACTTTTGGTGCAAATGGAAGAAATGACACGCGTATCATAGTTAGACTAAGTACCTACCTACATCTCTATGTAAAATCTATGTTCATATAAAGTAATGTATTAATAATATACTATTAATTTTTTCATTATCAGGTTCGTTCTTACCGACTCTCTTCTCTGTAGGTACCAATAATTGTAGGTATGCAGATAAATAAAAACCATCTGCATTATACATCTAGATCTAACATCGTAAGCTACAGGACTACTGTAAAAAATATATGAGGTTTTAATTGAATACTTGGCCAAACTTCTTGGTATTTTAATGTTTTCGTGTACCTATGTAAGCGCGGTGTAGGTAAGCAAGTACTAGCCGTAACGAGAAGCACATATTTTTATGCGGAATTTTTTGCCACGCACTACGCAGATGTGGAATGAACTTCCTGCAGCGGTATTCCCGGCTACCTACATCATGAGGCTCTTCAAGTCGAGAGTGTATTCCCACCTTAAAGGTCAGCAACACAGCCCCAACCCAACTCTCACAGAGTTACGGGTAGTCATGGGCGGCGGTGATCAATTACAATCATGTGACCCGCATGCTCGTTTGCTCCCTATTATAAAAAAGGTACCTTGCAAAAGACACTGGCGCTTTTAATCCTCTTATCCAAAAACTGCTTCCAATCTTCCATCTTCAATATTTAATAATTTTAACCGATAATCTAGGGAAAGTAGTGGACTGAATCCTACCAACCTGAGTGTTGGTAGAAGAGACGGTTAAACACCGCTCTGAGTACAAATATCTTCGAATTGACTTTGGCTTACCTAGGCTTGTTCTCTCCTACAATAAATATCTGATTGGATCACTTCAGAATTTTTAACACACACCAATAAATTACTCAGCTAATCTTAACTAAAACTACTATACCTCTGCGATAGGTACATCATGTAAGACAAAAACAATAAGGTGTTAAAAAGAGCGGGAGTTTTTTTTTTTATTATTTCAAGCATGGGCTACAAGGCCATCAGTTTAAAGCTAAAAGAATACAAGAAAGAAAAACAACACATATACAATGTGTTTCGTCTCGGATTTCCGATACTTTACTCACGTGTTCTATGTAAAATTTCATCGAAAAAAAAAACCTCCGCTCACCCTAAACTGAACTACAGCCATTTAAAATTTTAATGTCCCGCATCTGTAACGTTTTCATTGCAGCATTTTTTTTTAAGTTTATATGCTTCCTACATACATAAAAGTTTTATTTTAAAGGTGATAAAATTTGCTAGCTTTTAAAACCAAATTTGTTAGGCAGTTTTTAAAATTTAAAATTTTGATATTTAAAAAAAAATGATATTTTTTTTAGTTATTTTGCTCTTTCTAAAAAACGGAGCCCTTGATATAACGTTTTTCTTTTTCTAATTTGTTTCTTATAAACTATGCTAACTACTAAACATTAAATTATTAACACCAGTAAAGTGAATAATTAGAAAAGGGCCCCTAAACTACATGAGTCAAAATGACCTAGAACAGTAGGGATTTACAAACAGGTAAAATTCATTTAATGGGGCAGCGAGACAGGTAGTTTTACGAAAATGGGGTGTGAGCGAGACAATAAATTAAACCTGTTGCTTGTAAACATACAATAGGGGATATTCATATTTTTTTTCTTGCCTTAAATTAATAGTTTACGACATTATAACATAGAAAAAAATATAAAAAATCTTCAAAATACTCTAGATATTTTTAAAAACGAAATTTAAAACATTGATAAAATTAGAGCAGTTGAAACGCCGCCATTTTGCGCGCGCTTTGCGTGACGTCACACGACACGTCCAGTGGGACTTTACTATGAACTTTTCAGTTATTTCATACATATTTACAGTTTTAATAGCTTTAAAACCATGGAAGAAGCCAAAAAATTATCTTATAAGTATTGCATAGTACCGGAGTGCACAAATACTATTCGAAAAACACCCGAGAAAGTGTTATTTTCGTATTTCAAGTGATGCGAAAATACGAAGACGGTCGTGTAAGGTGATGAGAAGGGATAATATTATATCTCCTAAATCTTGTTCATATTGTTGTGTAGATCATTTTAACGAAAGTATGCTTTATTTATATACAGCTTAATGTGAATAAATAAAAAGTAAGTTTTGCATTAGCTATTGAACATTAGAAAATTCGGTATAAAATAACCTACCCTATAAGAAAAGATCAGTAGCTATAACTTTCTATTAAAACTTTATTCCTGTTGTGGTTTTACGATTTTTTTATGGTTGTTGATATATTCCAGGTAAAGGAAGATAGAGAAAATTATATTGAATACAATTTAATAAAAGAGCAAGGAGAAAAATGTTAGAGTACAAGAGAAGGTTGAAGAAAGGAGTTTTGCCACATATATTTTTGTGTCAATATGTAAATGTTTTGGTGTATTTTAAGTAAACTGCTGTGTGCATTTATAAATAAAAATCTATATTATGGTCTTAAATATACTATGAAACATCGTTTGATCTCTGCGCTCGTATAATCGGGTTTCGATGCTGTCCGCGCGCCTACGTCTTTTCTATAGCAATACGTCTCAACTACATATTTGGTCTAGTTTTTGTTTCTTTTCTTTGTATAACTTCACTTGCCAACCAACCGTTGAACACGCAACATCAAATTGTAAACCACATTAAATCGAATATCAAAGAAGTATCTGGGGTTGTCATTTGCTGTACCACCACAACCCACATCGCGCCTTGGAGACGCGACAGACGCAAAATTATATGCTATCATAAATGCACCTGTTCTCGGTAGATTGTCCTAATGTGCTATGACAGAACCAGCTTCAGTCATCGTAAAAGATTCACTACCAATCTAAACTAAACTTCATTACAATCAGCACAAGAATATAGATTAAATTTATTTATTTTTTTCACAAAAACTTGTAAAACAGTATAAGTTTCGACGCTGATGAATGCAATGTCGTGTCAGATGACGTCACATTACGTTCGACCAATGGTGGCCCGTTTTGGAAGTTTGAATTTCGCTCCCTTATTTTGCACTTTTTAAATATTATTTTAGGGCTTTAAATAATAAATAAATTAAAAAAAACTTTTGCATCATAATATAACGATAATAAGTATTCAAGAAAAAAATATTTTAGGCCATTTAAAATTTTATGCATATCCCCTTTTCCCTCGCCCCGCGTTGTGACAACTACCCCATCACTACCACTCGACTTTTGCACGAATTTCATTTGGCGACTCACCCTCCAAACACCCTGTATAAGTTTACTAATTCTCTATACGTAAATATACGTAAAAATAATGCAAAAAGAATAAATAATGCAATGAAATCACAATCGATATAATGTCTTTATCAATCATTACAACAAACATCACTATTGGATTGGCAATGGCAAATGACATTTATTTGTTCTAAAATTTCAAAGATGGCTGCCTTGTCGCAGTTGCTTTTCTTTGCTAAACAATACTGAGAAAATTCATTGATTCCATTATTTTTAA
This sequence comes from Emmelina monodactyla, assembly GCA_916618145.1. Lineage (NCBI taxonomy): Eukaryota > Metazoa > Arthropoda > Insecta > Lepidoptera > Pterophoridae > Emmelina > Emmelina monodactyla. The sequence goes on from OU745319.1 coordinate 3,505,599, forward strand.
CATAAATCACGGGGCTTTGTTACAATTTGTATGAAACGTGGTGAATTGTAAATAGTTATTTTGATAATGTAATAATAAGTGCACCAATGGCTTCAAGTATGCAAGATTCGCCAGTAGTTCATCAGACTTTTGTAGAAGAGATAGACTACAATGAAATTCGCGAATTATCGGTGAGAATGTCTTCCTAAAATTATTGTAACGTTATATAGCTCTGGTTTAAAGACGAGTTTATTTGTGCAGGTTGTCGGAAAAGGTGCTTTTGGAGTGGTATGGAAGGGTTTATGGAGAAACACGTTTGTTGCTGTAAAACATATAAATTCTGAAGCTGAAAAGCGAGAGTTTGCCATAGAAGTGCGCCAGTTATCACGAGTGTCGCATCCGAATATTGTAAGGCTTTATGGAGCGTGTACTAAGGGTACCCATGTGTGTCTTGTTATGGAATATGCTGAAGGAGGTTCACTTTACAATGTTCTCCACAACCGACCTAAACCTAAGTATACAGCTGCCCATGCTATGAGTTGGGCACGGCAATGTGCAGAGGCAAGTATTATGTTAGTCCATTTACTATTAACTTACCAAAAATAATAGCAATGGATCAGTATAGGAATGTTCTAACCAGTGGCGTAACAACCCTATTGGCAAGGGTGGCAAAATGCCACGGGCCCCCGACCTAAGGGCCCAAGAGCCAAAAAAAATTTCTTACACTGTACCTGAGTTGATTTTATTTTATTTGAAAAGTCGTTTTTTAAAAGTTCTGTTTATAATCCAAAGTGAAACAACTAAAGACCATAATAAGTACAATTTAAATTTAATTGTTAAGCATTTCAACCAATCTAAACCTAAGTTGATTCATTTTTAGAGATGTACATGTTACTCGTGACAAGTAATTTTACGTATTTATGACCATCCAAAAACTGTCAATCAGAATTGACAGTTTTTGGATGGTCATAAATACGTAAACCTAAACCTGTAATTGCACATCTCTATTTTTTTAACATATTTTATAGAGTATTGAACATCATTTTTAAACCAACTGAAATCGCGTTTCCTTCCAATGAACGAAATTGTTTCTAATTTCAGTGTTTGGAGGTCTCCACTTTAAAAGTTTCAAATGATACTGATCTATTTTAAAAGCTGATACATCTGAATCATTTATTTATTTATTTATGAGACCTTTCTGATTCATTAATAATAAAAAATCATTTTTCAACACACTTGCTCGGAAAGTTCGCATTATTACATCGTTCTTAGGGGCATAAACCGAGCTATTACACACTCGTGCATAAAAGGTAATATTGTGTAAACAGTTTTGTGGGACTTTAGCTAAGTACCTACTGTATTTAGATGTTTAATAAATAAATAATAATAAATAAATAAATAAATTACACACTAGTGCGTACTAGAGTAATCATTACAAAGTTAATGTACTGCCTTACTGCAAATTATATGCTAGTAAATAGAGCATTTTCAGTTAGATCAGATAATACAGTTTTTTTGACAAAGAGGTTTAATGCCACTGAAAATCCGTTTACACAGGGTTATTTCTAATTAGCGCATCACCTCTTGTAGGCAGCTTTTCTACATCAATCCCAACAACGAATAATTAAAATAATTATTTAAAAAAAAATAAGTTTTCCATACAAATTTATTAGATGCCTCTGAACGGTATAATACTCTACGCGCACGCAACTGGCGTGGCAGACGCGCGGGCGACGGGGGGGGGGCGACCGGTTTAGGAACTTCTTACAAAATACAGAGTTATAAATAACAGAGCGCGCAAATTTGTTTTTGTGTTAATTATCAAGTTTTGCAAAAAGTTGTAGAACAAATGTTATTGGGATTGATGTAAGGAAGCCGCCTGCTAGTGGTGATGCGCTAATTACAAATAACCCTGTATATTTAGAATAAATATGGTAAAAAAAAAAATACTGTTTATTATCAAATTATGGATAATAGATAGTAATTTGTTACGAAATAATTGTATTTTTAAATAATAATGCTCAAATTCTTTATATGGGGTGTAAAAGAACTGCTTCCGAAAACAAAAAGTGGACATTGCTGGAGGATGCTACGATTAATTTATTTTTTAAATTTCATTTTCCATAATTGCATTAAGACTATCAGATTTGCGATGGTTTCAAATTAAATAGGGTTTTAATTTAATATGCAATGTAAATAATCGCACCTGAACCGACAGTTGATGTGTAAGCGATGATTTCAAGCGGCGAATATGACTTTTCAATCATTAATAACTTTTTAAAATTGAGTTTTCTGGGTATGCTGTTAGTGAATTCAGTTACTATTGAGGCTCAAGAATACATGGTTTCAGGCTTCGGAAGTGGTCTTTTTACACCCGTTATTTAGTTTGCATTTGTTGCTGTGTAGGAAACTTTTTATGCAAAATATATTTGTATTTCCTCTGTTGAAAAAATGCATATGGTACTCGTTAGCAACATTTTCATTATACACGAGGCTGATTTATGCTGCAACCCTCGGCCTCATGTATAATGAACAATTTTACCCACTTGTATCATAACATACTATTACATTTTTGGAATAAATAAATGTGTCTAAAACTATAATAGACAAAAACCTTTTTAAGAAACTCTATGAGACAAGATTAAAATTATGTAACTTTAACTTGGCCATTCTGTCTATTGAAAATGTTATGACGCGAACCAGAAAGCTCGAAAAAAAGATTTTTATTTATAAATATCGTATATAAATTGTATTGTAATTTTTATTTAATTGTAAATGTATGCAGATCTTTTCACGATGTTCCTTCACCGAAAAGCTAGCGAATAGATGATGAAAGCATTGACATATTAAATTCTATGGATGAATGTAAATCACTAATACGCATTAAGCTAGCGTGGGGCTATAGACCATTCCTCTCGCCGAAGAGAGGAGGCCTATGGCCCTAAGTGGGGTATATACCTAAAACGTGTATAATTGAGAACGCTAAAATGCTCGAAGTTTATTAAATTGAAATGAGTACCTACAACGTGACGTTTTTTACTGATGATACCATCTGGGCCCCGTCATAAGATTTTGCCACGGGCCCCGGATGGTATAGTTACGCCACTGGTTCTAACTAGTGTATTATTGTTTATGTTTCTATGAAAATTATGTAATACTATTTTTTATATTGCAGGGTGTAGCATACTTACATGCAATGAAACCAAAACCTCTTATACACAGAGATTTGAAGCCACCTAACCTGTTGCTTGTTGGAGGTGGGCAGCGATTAAAGATTTGTGATTTTGGTACTGCTGCAGATAAAGCTACATATATGACAAATAATAAAGGAAGTGCAGCTTGGATGGCACCTGAGGTAAACTATCATCTTCTTTCTACAAAAAAAAACATTTCTTTGTATTGCCTGGTGTCTTAACTTGGTTTAGTTTTATTGATAAAGCTGGACAGTAACTTTAAACTCTACTGTTACAATTAAAACACTGTTTGTAATTAAAAAAAAAATATTAGACTAGTTTTCTGCCCTGCCGTTCCACCCACAGCTTAATTGCCTTTCCCGTGGGAATTACCAAATATCCTTTGTTAGTGCTCACTTATATCATAAAAAGAACACCTGTACCAAATTTTAAGGCAATTATGAATCAGTCAGTCAGGAATTGTTATGAGTATATTTTCAAAGCTTCTATGTATCTGTCAATTTCTATTGCAATCATGAACATAGGGTATGTACTACCTCTAAATTAGTATCAATAAGTCAGTGAATGTTATCCATTTATTTTAGCTTAGTAGGTAAATTAAATACATATATCACTGTAGTTATCAATTATTATCATAATTTGTCAAAACCAACTGCCTAATTTAGTATTTTTAGATTTTATCTGTATAAATATAGATCTAGCTAGAAATAAAAAAAATACTTGATTTAGACACTAAAACCTTATCTGCCATAGTACCTACGTAATACTTTTCCAATTTCAGGTATTTGAAGGATCATCATATACAGAGAAATGTGATGTATTTTCATGGGGAATAATCCTATGGGAGGTTTTATCAAGACGGAAACCATTTGAGGAGGGTGGTTCAGCATTTCAAATAATGTGGGCTGTGCATACAGGTATGATTAAGTTTAATATATACTCTTAGCATAATTGTTAGAAACTCTTTTAGAGCTATATTTTTGACAAAAAAATAAAGTTTGTAAAATAGAATATTTGTATTAGATTCAAATGAATGTGTAAAAATACTCACTTGTGTATTTGAATTAGAAAAAGTATATCAAACAATTCATGAAATATTATTTAATATTTATCTATGTATGTATATTAACACAATTCGTTTCAAGATTCTCTCAACATTCAGTAGCAAAATCTAACCTAAATGTGATTAGGATACATAACTTTTTTTTAAAAACTTGTATAATTAATATTAAAAAAGGGCAAGATTATATCTTTTTATGTAATATTTGAATAAATTGCGTGGTAGCCTAGTGGCAACAGGAACGGGTCTACTATACCGAAGGTTCCAGGTTGATCCCCACAAGGGTCTTTTTCAAATTATGTACATGTTTATCACGCACGAACGGTGAGGGAAAACATCGTGAGGAAACCCACACGACTATCCATCATGTGATCCACCAACCTGCACCGAGCCAGCGTGGTGGATTAGGGCTCAAACCCTCTCGCTATCTGAGAAGGTGCACAACTTTGGGACATAGTTTTATAGGCTATTATTAATTAATTTGAATGAATTTGTTTACAAACATAACTGAGGTTTTTTGATATTTTTGTATTCCATGTTGCCATTCTTAAAGCTATGATGTTTTTCTCATCTTAAAAGTTTACCTATACAAAATCAAAATATTTATTGAGTTAAAATCAATATTTAATTGACTTGTTTAGTAATTGTTTGATAGTTAAATACTAATATAAATTTAATTTATAGATTCATGTAATTCGCCCACTAAATATTGTAAACTTTTAATGGTGCATTACAGTTCATAGTAATTATGATGTCACCTATTGTAATTCAACCTTGAGCCCTTTATGACAACTAAATAAATAGTGATCACAGCTTCACAAGTGTTCAGTTGACTTTACTCTTTCTATTGTACTAAAATAGCTAATATTCTGCTTAGTATCTGTCTCGTAAATAAATGTGCTGACCTAAAAGTTTCTAACAAGTATTTTAGTATGTTTAGTTAGTATTTTATTTGTGAGGACGATTTTTGTTGTTACAGGACAAAGACCAAATTTAATAGAAGGGTGCCCGGAACCTATAGAACAATTGATGACACAGTGCTGGCACAAGATTCCAGCGGAGAGGCCAAGCATGGCAAAGGTTTGTTGGCGTCATCTTTTATCTTCACTATTATTTTATATTTTATTGTTATTCGATATTGGCTCGAGTCTGGATGTGGTTACACCCTAGTCCATTGTGTGGTACCTATAGTACAAGCTTTGCTTAGTTTAGGGCCACACAGTTGGTGTGTCAGTCTGGAGTTTTTTTTTTTATTATTATTATAGTGTAAAGAATGATTGCCATTCGTGTTTGTTTAAATGTACTCTTTATGTAACTGATTATGATGGGTGGTGTATCACAGTTAGTTAGATTTTTTTTTTGGTCGAAGAGGTTTGTAACTGTAGTAATTTTTCTCATTTTAGAATACATTTTTAAAGAAGCTTAAAAGAAATATTGGTATTTGTGTCACTACAGTAATTGAAATAGTGATTTTCGTCATTTATTCCTTACAATTATCAGTTCTTGGAGAACGCAACAGAAGCGCAATAATAAGTTAGTAGTCCTACAAATAAACCTGAGCTAGTTCTTGTGTTTCAACTACAGATACAATTTTGATATTTGAATGAATCAATAGTGAGCAAACTGTCATTTCTTTGATTGTAATTTAATTAGTCTGTAATTATCAAACTACTCAATCAATCAAACCATTATGAAGCATTCATTTCTTTTACGAAGATGTGTAAGTACAGAACATTTAGAAATAAAATAATGCAATGTAAAATGTTTTGTGATCGGTGTGTCGGTAACAAGACCAAACTTTTTTAAAAATTTGCTTGTTTTTTTACTTAACTTATGAATTACTGGTGACTAACTTGCCTATTAAATATCGAATTTTGAAGGGAAGGGATAGGATAAATATCTCCATCTATATCGAAATGGTCAGGACCGTGTTGATTGAAAATTCATATACAGTTTATGCATTACAAGGTGCTTGGGAACACTAGTTACTGTATCTTACAGTAACATTATCATGTAAAGATCGAGATCTATCCAGAAAAACATTTCTATTCTTACATGGTGTTTGAGAAAATAACCAATTTCTAACAGTCCAAACATCTATACAATAAAAAAAATATGTCCACACTAGTGGCCGCCCGCGACTTCGTACGCGTTGAAGTCGGTTTTCCGTGGGAATGAGAAGTTTCCCCGCGGTAAAAAGTACCCTATGTGTTATTCTGATGTATAACCTATATTACTGTAAAGCTTCATCCAAATCCGTCCAGTAGTTTTTACGTGAAAGAGTAACCAACATCCATCCATACTCACAAACTTTCACGTTTATAATATTAGTAGGATTACAAAAGCACCAATCCGCAGGTCGTAGAAATGATGGAGGCGCTCAGTGAGTACTTCCCCGGCGCGGACTCGCCGATCGACTACGAGGACTGCGAGGACGAGCCCGAGTCCGACGGTCCTCGCCTCGGCGACTACGACTCCGACACCGACATTTCCACCACCCCGACTTACACCGACACCGCGCCCGACGCGAGGCCACGGAGCTTCGTGGAGACGCAAGTCAACCGACTGCAGACCATCATGGCCGCCGATGCTAATATCAAGACAGCAGCGATACACGAGGAACCGGAGCAGAGGATAGGCCCGGTCCGGATACCGAGCAGCTTCAAGAAACCAGAAGTGAGATCGCCGGTCACGATTAACAGAACTTCCTCGTCCCCGGTTTCTGAAAGACCCAGTGAAAGCACGCAGGACTCGCTGCAAGTCAGAAGCCCTGTAGTCTTCAGTGAAAGTTCGTCGCCTAAGAGGCTGTCACCGATTGTGAACTACAATATTGGCAACATGAACCCGAGACACATTGATATAGAACAGTACTGGAACAGGGAGAATGATAAGTTGTCTCCGGCCAGGAGTCCATCGCTGAGTAACTCCAGTTCGATTCGGAAGGAGGATTATAATCAGAATTATTGTGATATGGGGAGCCCTATGCCGAGCATGAAAGTTTACAATGGGAATGTTTCGCAGCGGTTACCGGTGGATGCTAAATATCATACGCCATTACAAATTGATGTGGACCCGGTAAGTTATGTATTCAATATATTTCATTGTGATGGGTAACGGAAATAAACATACCAATATCATAAATGTTAAGTTTTATAAAAAAGAAATAGTTAAATTGATATTATATTTTGAAGTTATAGATACTGGAAAAAGAAACGCGAGTCTCCGAGCTTTACGCGACTGTGAATGGAATCCAGGACCTTTAGATAACCGGTCTAAAGCTCTGACCACTGAGCTACCGCGCCGCTCTTTTTCCAGTATCTATAACTTCAAAATTAACAAATTAGCATTTTAAATGCAAAAACTAAAAAGTAAAATTGATATTATATTTTTCCCAAAAACTATTTATAACTTTTGACAAAATTTTACATGGATTGGCAAATTGCGAATCTTTTAAAGTAAAGTGCTCATTGCTTTTCTCCAAATGAATCTGTATCTTCTTATTTATCAAATGCGAACAACCCACGACCCTTTTTCATTTTAAAATCCGAAATCAAAGATCATCGCTGTCTAATCCTTACAAGTGTTGGCTCATATTCAAACTCCTTTCTGTCTGGGAGCTACAAGCATCGACCTGGCAACGCACTTTTTTCTTTCTTTTTATTTTGTCATTGTTATTTTCGCGGCGGATTGTAATCTTCTTTTTTTGAATTGTAGAATGCGTGGGAGTTGAACGAGGGACCGCTTAATTTCGATGACTATGTAGAAGTCACTAATATGGCGGGATTAGACAAATTCTTCACTGGTATGTATTGCATGTTTTTTACTTTAACCACCGTTTTCTGAATTAAGTTTATGAAGTTAAGACACATTTGAAAGCTATGCTAAGGTACCCATTGTTATTATTAAACAGCACTTGTTTTTTATATTTTTAAAATCAATCACAATGGTTAATACTAAAGTAAGATCATACAAAAAATGATAGTTATTACTCGAAGTTAGGAAACACTTAATAATTTCTCAACTTATAATTTTCAATCTGAAAAAAGAGAATATAGTGTTCACGATCTAAATATAACATTAAAATTTTAAAAATTTTCATAACCAAAATCCCCCCGGGGAAAACCTGTAAATATTTATTTTCATCCGACGAATGTTTAGAAATCTTTCCGTTCTAAACCGTACACCATATCTATCTAGTTTCCGAGAAAAGCGTCCACATGTCTGTTTGTCGTTGCTAAATGCAGCAGAGTATGCGGCTAGTTGGCAATCGTCGGATGACTAACATCAAATACTTTGGTCCTTGCCAGGACATAGTACAAGTATGACTCATAAACTGAAGTTTGTTTTTATTTATACATCGGTTTTGGTAAGAACTTTTTGATGTGCAAATAAGAGAAAGGTTGTACATAGTTGAAGACCATTTGGAAGGCAATGCATCTGATTATTCTTTTATTTAATAAAACTTAATATATGACACTTTGGACATTGTACTGTCGACGTCGAAATTTTAAATCGTATCTACCAATATAAAAAAAATCGTACGTTTATATTAACTACAGATAAAACAGGTTTACTGTCAAGCTAAAATGAGCTTTTATAGTAAACACTTACAAGTGATTTACTTTATCGATCACAGAATTCGTAGGTCGTTCGTTGAACAATAGCTGGTTAAAACTTGTTGTGGTTCCGCGTTCTTATCATAGATGTCGTTACTTTTTGCGACATTCAACAAAACATTTTTCTACGAGGAAAATTTAAATCCCCCAGAGATTTCTGAAAAGTATTCTCTAGGGAAAATTTGACATTTATTTTCAGGAATAACGAATAAAATCATTGACGCTAATGTATACGTTCTCAGAAAGATGTCGCTTGAAATAGAGTAGCCACATCATGACAGTTGGTTTTTATTTAAATTAATGTAAAATAAGAAGTGTTTTTAAGTTTAGTAGGCTTTTACAATGTTATTCTTTTCGGTTTCTAACTATTAAATTTTATAATATTACCGTAAAATTTAATGACATGCGTATTCTATAAGCGAATCCACTGAAATAGTAAATTGACTGCGTCACAGTAGTGAGAAGTGCAGTAGTAAATTCAGCTATGACGATACTTGGAACGCATTGCGTGCGCACGCGGTGATATGCAACAAGGCCCTTGCTTTGTCTGTTTATTTACGTTTAAACTTAACTGTTCAAATATGAGATATTGGTGAAAGAACATCTAAATGAACGTTGTGTCAAAAGACTTGAGACAAAACGAAACTATACATTTTGTCGTCACTTTCTTATACTTAGTTTTAGGAAAAAATGGTTTGTTTGTTGCTCTCACATAATTGGATACACAACACTGTAAACTTAAAAAAAACGGCCTAGTAGAGGGCTAATTTAAAATTGCCTGCGCCGTTTCATGATGCACTTTTTGATTTTTCATGATGATGTCATTTTTAACTGGATCTGTGTTATGCTATTGCTTAATAAGACGATAGCAATATTTATGGTTTAGTTTAGATTGTCCTCTCGTGAAAATGACACCAATATTTTGTTAATTAAAAATTAATTAGAAACATACGGACAGCACTGCAGCTTCATCTCAGGTCGGTCCCAGATGACTCACTTTCCGTTGAAGCAGTTACTTCTATGCGTTCTATTTTAACATGTGTCCGCTTACTTTCTTAGAACTAGGGACCAACGACCGAGGTTATTGTTAGATCGCTAACGGGGTTGATTCTCGATTCCTACATCAACTCCCGCTAGCCAGAGCGACTCCTAGCTATTAGCGGGACCAGGAAATGTTGTTTTACCGCACCTGTTCCCGCTTGTATCCAAACGTCGATTCGCTTCTCGAGAATTAACCTCGATAGCTTCATTTTTCGGAACACATGTCGCAACGGGGTTTAGTGCGGTCTCTGTTTGTGTGTTTTCGTTTCGCTAACTTCTCCGCGAATCGTTAAAAAACTGGGACACGTTCTTTGTTTGGATTCGGATTCTACGTAATGGTGTGTTTACGTCAGTTGTCCATTTTGAGCTGGATATTCGGAGCGTGTCAATTCGCTTGGTCATTGTAAATATTTACTTGTGGGAGATTGTTTTCTGCGCGTTATCTTATTGGCGTTTAACCGTCAATGAGTCAGGCAGAGTGTCGCGTTGCACAAGTCTCCACAGATGGCTAGACTGGTCGTCTGGTGGATGTTTACTGTTGACTTCCGCCAGTCGGCAAATTACCGCCGATGAAAAGCTTCTGACACCTAATTGAGGCCGTTTCAGAACCGAGAGGTTAAATTCCAATAGTTTTCCTTGGAAATGAAATCGCTAGCGCTTTCTCTTCGTAACAATTTCACTACCAGATAAAGTGCTACGAGTATGTTGTGTATTAATCTCAAATTCATTCGAAAGTGTTTCACTTATCTTTTATCATTGACCCCTTTTAAAAGATAGTCCGTAAATCCCCTTTTATGAATCGATTACTCGTGGTCGCACGAGCAACACAATTAAATTGATACATCTTTATTGATTTATGTTATCAGTTATTTCTTTCGACAACTGCAATATAGATGTGTGATTCGATACTATTGTGGAAAGATAACTAACTTAACACAATTTCGCTGGGTGTTTAAGTGTAAAAAAGATATCTGTGAAAAGTTGTTCTGTAAATAAAAATACCACCTTATCAGGTATGTTTTTAAGGTTAACGATTGTTAAAATACCGGTATCGCTAAATAAGTAGCGAGAGCTTTTGATCGGCACTTCTGTATCTAAACTCTCTTATGATCGATCGTCTGAGTCAGCCGCAACGCACGTCACTGAAAAAACATGGCGATTCAGTAAATAACCGACACTATTTCTATATGGATTCGAGAGAATTTATCATAAAGTTGTCGTATGAAGGAAATGGAAGTTAGAGTATTTTTTGTTTTAGTGTGGTAAAATAATAATTACGGATTATAATAAAATGCCTTATGGTATTTTTCTATTAAAATTCAGAAGTAAACTACACAATTACAGACAGTTAGTTGAAGCATTTTTCTAGACTTAAATAGTGAAAACTGCTTGTGAAAGTAATATTTTTATCGATTTGCGAATGTTAGTGTATTGTAGTTTTTAACGGGATTTAGTTATCGTTCAATTAATCCTAGAAAATGTATATGTATATACCTAGTGATGAAAAAACTTGAGGTTTTTAAGCTCTTTAACGGGGACTCGACTCAAGTCATAAGGTTAACAACTCAATGAGTCTTTAAACCCTGAACTCTAAGCCTTATTTGAGTCAAAGACTGGGACTCTAAGTCTCCTCTAAGACTGAGTCGTTTTGAAATTACTCCAAATTTTAAACGACTCCAAGTCTTAACGAAAAGGTTTGAACCTTTTAAAACGACTCGGTTCGCGAGAGACCTAAGTCGTGAGGCGTTTTGTTTTAATTATTTATTTTAATAATCAGGAATTACGATAATTACCTTTAAATAGAAATACTAAAAATATTTAGTGTAACAAAATTAGAAAACTCTAAAAATAAGCACTGAAGTTTATTATTTTATAATCTCAAGTTAAACAGCTCATCTTACGTTAAACGACTCGAGTTCTTTACTAAAAGACTAAGTAGTTATAACTTTTATTAAAAGACTCGAGTCGTTTTATTTCAGAGTCGAACTCTAATGACTGAAGTCATCTTACATTATTGTAAAGCCTCAAGCCGTATTTTTTGAGTCGAGTCGTAGAATTTGAGGCGAGTCTTGATTGAAAGGGTTTAAAAACCTCGAGTCCTTTCATCACTAGATATACCTATCAAATCAATGAATAGTTGGTTTTTAAACCGCAGGGAAAAGTCTGATGAGTTGCTATTAGTTAATCTCCAGCCAGTTGCTATTAATTAAAACCATGTTTTGATATAGGATTTCTAAACACCGTCAGAAGAAGAAGATACTATCTGTACCAATGTTACTCGATTGATATATTTGCCAATCGTTATCCGATTCCATCGTTTTTATCTCAATGACCTTAAATGCTTACTCACTGATGAACAGACATTAATTATGCCTGTAATTAATCTTCAAAGATGATTAACTTATTTTTATCGAATATGCAATTCACAGCGGGTGGTCGTTTTGTTACTTATGGATATGTGTTATGTAATAAAACTACTTTTCCAATAGGTACTATTTATTACACGTACCAGTTTAACACAAATATTTGTGGGTTATGAAGTGGCAACTATCTAAATATTTCTGAACGAGTACTAACCATAGTATGACAATAATAAATAAATAAGTTCACCTCTAAAAAAAGGGAAACAATGAATTCATGTTATAATCATAATTTGGTTTTTTGTACACCTCACAGCATTTGTTTCAAAACTTAACCCGCTTTTCCCCACCTCGCGGAGCCACACAGTCCCGGTGGATCGTTTTTAATTTAAGAATGTGTCGTGTGTCAATGCCTGTAGTGTGATTCACGGTATCGATACAATTAATCTAATTTAGGGTTATCGGGGAGGGTGTCGCGCCGTCGCTCAGTCTCGCCGGACCGCTCACAACACATGCACCTGATGCATGCGTTTGCGCATCCCTAACCGAAAAAAACTTATAGTAAAACTCTTATAACTTTCCTTAAGAAAAAAAAAACGGGTAGGATCAGTAACGGATTTTTGTTGAGGATTTAAAATTGGAAGCAACGGCTATGTCGACAAGTTGAAGCACAGCAAGTGAAATGCCGCGCAAGGACTGTGCCGTCCAAGTTGCGTTCAAAGTTAAAAAGGAGAAGGATAATTTGCAAGTGTATTTTGACGTTTTCATGAGTGAGTATTGAATTAAAAATAACAAAATAGTTTATCGTAACACAATAGTAAACCGTTGAATTTAAAAAATGCATCGTATTAAAAAACTCTAGTTTATATTTATAAATTAATATGTGCACTCAGCTAAAGCTATTCATCACAAGATGAGATCAAAGAGATAAATTATGAAATGTAGCCGACTTGATGAAAAGAGTTATTATTATAATCTAACAGTTAAAAGAGCACTTAATAGAACACGCTTGAAAGACGAGGGTTAAAACTTACAAAATAGTTTTATGGAGATGAAATAGGTTACATAAATTAGATGGGTTGTTGGTAAGATTCTTTCACTATTTTCTTCACACCTGCTTTATAAAATGATGATTATCTAACGAGTGATAGACTTATCTGGTAGATGTTTTGACATAAGTAATGTATTCTTGACCACTTTCGTCTGTACACTGAAATTTAATTTGTCTCAAATAAGTCGTAAATATGTCAATTAAAACCTAGTATTATAATTTGAATCTGCATCAAAAGTGCTCGTAAAAGTGTTTCATTTGTCAGAGAGTGCTCGCAATCACCGTATTTACATTAACCCATCCATCAGCACTATAAGAAGTCGACACAGCGGCTCGCCAATCACGCGGCAAATTTATAATCACCGCTAACTATCGCGGACAGTGAAATAATCGCTTGTCAAAATGCAATGCCAAATAGTCGGTACTCGCGGAGTGACGCTTTCGGCGCGCTGATGAATCATTGGCAATTATTCTATGCAGGGTCGTCCGTAAGACAACCGATGTAAACAATTAGTCTGGCTAGCTTAATCGCAACGCCCAGCGAATTGAAACCGCTTAACAATTTTACACTCTTTACACAGGCCTGGTATGACGCTAAATGACACCTGTCATAATGCTGCTGTCGTTTTGACATGTGTCATGTAAATTGGGCCTCGGGTTTCGTTTTTATTTTTTTATAAATAAAACACGAAACTGATCGGCTTAAGCCTATATTTTTTTACTATTTATCATACTAATCAATGTGGAAAATCAGCAAAATCTGCTGGTTAGATTTGTATGGAATTTTGTACATAGATTAAAACATCAGTTAATTATTATTAAATTAAATTGACAAGTTAAGACAATTTCTTGATCAAAGTTTATAGCGTCATGTGTATTTGTCAACGCATACGAAGCTGCGGGTAAGGCTAGTATTTTGTTAAACTAGACATGTGTCCGAGGTATGTCTTTAAGATTCTTAAAATTGAACGGCTGGAAACGAGCATCACAAAGTGGCGCTAACTCATATCCTCATGTGAGGTACAAAAATAAATTTGTTTACACTCACGGAATCAGGTGAAGAGTAACACACTGTAGTTGTAACCCTTTGGTATGTAGCGTGCGTTTTTTTAACTACACACTCGGATCCTTTAAACGAATCTTTGATCTTTGAATCATCATTCGATACCAAAAAAAACCTAGACAAAAGGTACTTGCTGAGTCAACCACAAAACGTATTGTGATGGAAATAATACCAACAGCTTTAATTCACACATCAATCTTTGTCCTAGATTATTTCTAAAAATGAAATATGTAGTTATATTTTACTCTGGAATATTAGACTACGCAACAAATTGGGGGTCTAGATTTCATATGTAAAGTAACTTCCACGATTACCCGATCGATCGATGGACTACAATTTTAATCGTAAACTCCATACATTTTTAGTAAAAATTTCGCCTGTGTCACCAAATCTATCATTGTAGAAATTGTTGGTATCCCATATTTCTTGGTTATGAATCAGCTACGCCGCCTCCGCAGTGAATCCCGCCCGGTTAGCCTCCCCAACATTCTACAGCAGCGTTCTTGGTTACTGCCGTGCCGTTGGCATCAACACTGCATGACTAACCATTGCCCGCTCTAGATACAAACAAGATATGTGACAAGTTTATTTCTATTCGGAACAACACATTTTGCCCTGCTCGATATAACCCGCCTCAAGTTGAGCATCTGTTAATTTTTTCGGCGACGCAAGTAGGTCGCGGTTCATATCTGCGTCATACGTTGTTTCGATCATGCGCGCGAGTCACAAACGACTGCTCGTTAGGAGGCGTTTGTCCCTAACCTTTACTCAGAAATAGTTACTCACAAGCTCGACTAAAATATTTTTTGAGATTTGTCCGGTTCTTCTAAGATGCTCACAACGTATCTGAAATCTCAATTGTGTAGTAAGGATTTTAAGACGCAATTGTTGTAGACGATAATATCCCCGTGTTCATTAAATCAATAGAGAATTCCATTTATTATTGTTGTGGCTGATCGAAGCGATACGAGGCGAAAACTAAAATACTTGTGTGACTCAGGCACGGCTATTTCACAACTCCACCTTTTGCCAATAGCTGCTGTAGTACTTCCTATTCCTGTTACAGTTTCGAATGCTAATCTTTTTGATGGGGAACTTTCCATTGATTTAGATATCAAAATATTTAAGTTAACCAAATAGTAAGGTAGCACAATGGTTTTGCAGTCCAACTCTGCTTCCAATATTCCATTGAATTATAAAAACAAATATGAGTCAAAACTTATTCTAATAACTTCAGCTTATAAAGAACCCAATAGATTTAATAGTCAGCTATTTCAAGATAAATATGAAAGTCGGTCGATCGTCTGTCCCATCAAATCGCCTGCTTACTGTCCGCTATCGAATTATTTTCTTTGATGTTATCTGGATACGATCAAGTACGCAGACGTGACTGCCCCAGATCTAGTTTCGTGGCAAAATTTGGCACGAAATTGTAAACTGCCCTCTTTAACGCTGCTAAATACCCAATCAACGAACTACAAAACGTATTTTCGAGTAGATCGTCTACGTCTGAAGTTTTATTCCATGATTCATCCTTAGGGCCATTTGATTACACATTGGCTTCCTTACAACTTCCACACCAAATGCTCTCATCAAAAATAAAGATACAGAAATAAAAGCTCTGCATATAGAACCCAGTGATTCACTCAAGTCTGCTCTCAGCTACAGAATCGGATGGTATTATTGTCCTTTTCGTATTTACTTTTGAATATGCGCGCAAGGACGCCTAAATCTGCGTACTGGTATATTTCCGGATGAGAAAGTGATTCAGTTTTTTTTATTTAGCTTGCAATGTGTTGACCTGTCAACCACCCAGCGTGATCCTAACATTAAACGTTTGGTCGCTGATTTTTGGCACTTGATATTGCAATGAGAACAAACGTTATGTTTTCTATTTGGGTTGGTAACGAGCCCTCCGGATTTAGCTTTTACATTTCTCGTTAGATGTCAAATTGGACAAGCGTTAGTTGGATTTGTGGACACTTTGCTGCGTTCATAAATTAGTTGGCTAATAGAATAAGTTGTCTTGACAGTAGACGGTGTTACCGGTGTGACAGCTGTGACGTAAGCGAGGCGGTCTGCAGCGCGTCCCGCCAACCGAATTGGAAACACATAAAACCTCAGATCAAAGCAGTCGTCCTTGAATATATCGGATTAATGGACGTTTCCACACATCAGCCCCGCATGTGGTACTCGTCACCTGGCTTTATACGATCATCGTAGACCGATTATCCCTGCTTCACAGTTTGTGGAAAGCTAATTCTTTATTGATCTTTTCTATTTTCAATCGAGTAATCCTAACCAGCCAAGAATTAAGATGTGACATTTATATTGGCATGTTTCAGCATTAACGTTAAAACAGGGATAATTTCAACAAGTTCTATTTACGACGCGACCGTAAAATTTCTAATATATACGCTGGGTGCAAAACAAAATTGAAAATTTGAACAGTAGGTTATGTTTTGAATACTTTTTAATGTTCGGTACAAGCGATATCTCAATGTTACTTTATATCATTTCGCCTGTCCGCAAAAGCAGTTAATAGCTGCTATAAACATTTGTGTGATTGACATTAAGATAGGAAGAAGGGACAAGCTGCCAAACTATCCTGTTGTGTTGTAGGCAGGTGATCACTGAACGTAGGTATTGTGCCGTTGCACCTGATGCAGCTCTTCAAATTGACGTTAATGCATGATTGGACTTGTAATATGATTCATATCATCTTACAACAATTTAAATTCCGAACATACTACTAATTAATTGCTGAAACCTCTTTACAGTTGGTTTCAAGACTTTTTCTTTACACCGCGTAACATTAGACGCTGCCAGATTGAAATTCGCATTAAATTTACTATTCCCGGCTTACAGTTTATGGTTCATCGAAGTTGAAAGTCGTAAAATCGCGTTGGTGCGTATTAGTCACGCGTCCAGCCGCCTCGGACGGAGATGATCTGTCAACACCGCTCGCCGCCGGCGCACCTCCCTCCTGTCTTCGCCTAACACTCGTTAGTTTACACTTAGCACAAACTTCAACACCGAACTCTGTCCCAGTATAACATCGCGAATCCATCGCATCAAATCAAAACATGAACACGCGTTAATGACCGCAGAATCGGACGTTTACATAGCAATAAAAAGCGAAGCGATTTTAAATCGTGCGGTCTAGTTGCGGAAATCAAAAACAAATATCTCGCCTTCCACTTCCTCTGCTACATAATTTATGAGTCGGATTATTCTGGGCTCTCTATCGGACTACGTAACTTATACTGTTGTAATGATCTATTAAAACGACGAAGTTGGCACGATGTACCGCTCACATAATTTCTTAAGGGCACGTGTTGGACATCGATGACATCAAGGTAGAAGAAAGAAATTTCCTGACCCTAATATATTTTCGGCTCTCTAAAATAAATCTTGAGCAATCGTATAAAACAGCTGGATTAACGTTACGTTAGTGAGCAGTCACATCAAAGCATTGTGAAACACCCGTGGTTCATATTCATCATTTCGTCGTAAGTCGGAATTCGTTACAGAGATACCTTGCGCAAGCGCACTATACCTTGGAAACAGACAATTGATGCAGCTTATATCCAAGCAGTTATTGTATACGCCCGACCAAATTGATTAATGAAATCAAAATACGTCAGCGCTTAAACTCACTTAGTAAATCAAGGAGCAGTGTTATCTTTAGCTCCTGATTTATACAATGTTTGAAGTTATGAAACAAATAAATCTGACACCACATTGTCAGCTATGGTTACCGACAACAACAAGGAGGACAGCTTTATGTCATTAAATTGAATGTATTACACATGTCATGCTGCATGCATTGAGATGGAAAAATCGTTTTGCGCACTGCACCTTTGATATGCAGTCATTATATCTAGGGCCAACGATGCTGTGGTTTCTCAGCCCTTGGTTATGTAAATCACTTAGTAAGGTGGACATAGAGATCTGATGCATCGTGCGTGTGAACAAATACTTCAATGTAAACATTGGGCTGGCAGCAAATACAGACCACGAATGGGCATAAATATCCCGGAAGTGAGAGTCATATGTGTGGCGTTTATATTTTGGCGGCTTCCATCCAATAGTAAGTTGGTTGTGATAATGCGTGGCGCCGGTGCCGGGTGCAAGAGGCGCCCACGCGGGTCGTCGACCGCTGCAGCGCGCCCTGTCGAAAATGGCAGAAAACCTGCCGAAGGGCGGCTGCGAAACCACGGCTCCGCTTTTAGCTCGGGCTGCGTGAGTCATCGCATCGGGAATAGCGGCGGTTTGTTTGTTGCACCCGCTCGCGATATTTCGAGCAGTAGTGTGCGCGTAGAGCCGGCGAGCGCACGCCATGCCCCCGCGACCCGCGCCCCCGCGCCCCCGCGACGCCCCTCTGCTCATCACCGAAGCCGTCAGCTGTAGTTGGATATTTTACAGTGAGTGCCCCGCGTCTTGCGTCACCCCCCACCGCTCGCTTCCTTGTTCCTTACCAATGACCACTAAAACGTAACCGACCAGGCAGCGAGCTTCTGAGTACGTGAATCGAGTGTTGTGCTTCGTAATTTGGATTTAACGTTTTTGAAACTCATCAATCACCGAGTCACGAGCACCGGTGGTTTCTGGGTTGCTAGAATCGCCTTGTTTAGTTCGCCAGTGCCATCTATTTGCGGGGAAGAGAGTCATGCGTTGAAAACTAAAATCTAGGTGAAGCTTCTGACATCAGCGTGTTGAAGTAAAATTAACTCTGTAGGATTGTATCCAACGTGGAAGTCGTTTCCTATAAACATTGTTCTCTCTACTTCACATTTAGATATTGTTTTATTTGCGTCATTCATTTCATTGAAGACGTCACGTTTCGGCGTACAAATAATTAATTATTGTATTAACGCATCAACACCACATGCGCTTAATGTACGGCGAAGTTTAGTCATGGGGTCGGCTAATTCGAGCTTGCTAAACAATACGTTGTTAATTACTATACTAACATAGTATTGTTCGTATATATTTGCAATTCTAATGGGGTGATCACTTAAATTAGCAACAACTTTCCTAGACAACTTGAATTATCATAATCTGCGCA
The DNA here is from genome assembly GCA_916618145.1 of Emmelina monodactyla. Classification (NCBI taxonomy): domain Eukaryota; kingdom Metazoa; phylum Arthropoda; class Insecta; order Lepidoptera; family Pterophoridae; genus Emmelina; species Emmelina monodactyla. The sequence continues at coordinate 3,525,034 of OU745319.1, forward strand.
TTACGATGTTGTTTTTAAAGAGTCTAGAATAACCCACACATTTCCAAAATGCTACTTTAACCAAAAGGAAAAAATCTTTTAGCTAGTTCAATATTTGTAAACTGTACCTACTTGTTATTTTATCTAATAAAAACTTAAAGAAACCCAATGAGGAACATCACTTAAAATACAGAATAATAAACAATAAAAAAACTCTAGACTGTGAAAAGAAACAAATTAAGGGCCCTTAGTAACTGAAAACGGCAGAATTAGCCGTTTTATATTAGCTGTTACTTACAAAATATATGATATTTCGCACTGATAAATCAAATATACAGGGTCTGTCGTAATGAATGGATAACCCGTTACCTACAGTTGATCCGGATGTGAGGCTATAAGAAAATGGTGTTTTCTTGCCAGGGTTGTCAACCATAAGAAAATGGCGTAGACTTTTAAACTTTTTTATAAATTTCGCTATTTTTTTCATTTATTCCGCTGCCATTTCTTCAAATTTTGATGTATTTGTATAATTCTTTTAGTATTATACTGCTGAAGACGTGTATTATGTAATTTAAATACAATTTTAGGTGTTATTCACGTTGAACATTATCCAAATACTCATTTTAAGAAAAATATTTCCAATTTTTTTTCTTTATGTCAACTTTTGATCATCTCCTGTGGAAAAAAAAAGTATGACGTTATAGCTGCCCATGATCTCAATAAATTGTCTAGTATGTGTAGATTCTAAAAAGGTATAATGATGTGTACTTTACAAGCAACATTAAGTTACAGGAGCGAGAAAACTAATCAAGGTCGGAATTTTTATTTTTCATGTTATGTTATAAATGGTTGTAAAACTTCGTCATAATGATTTTATTCTATCAAGATACTTTGCACAAACACTATTGGGCCACTAATAGGATATTCAGAAGAAAACCCGGTTGTTTTTGGGAAAAAAATAACATTACTTCACGATAATAATGTAATGAAAATGTACAAATAAAAATTGTTGTGCTCTAATAGTTACATGCGACAAACATGTTGCGACAAGTTTATTCGAAATTGAAACGGATTTAAAATATCGAACAAAGACCGCATTACAAAGAAAAGTGGAAAAAATTAGAAGGAAATCGTCCTTCCATAAATGCATTGTGCACGCTAATGAACACACGGTAATCAGGATGTCGCACATTTGGATATCTTACACGATAAACACTAGAAGCTCTATTGGTGCTGCCATTACATACACCGTAAATGTAATGCATGTTCGCGTATTCGGCCGGCGTATACTGTTGCGGCATGATACACAAACTACACAAAAACTTTTCCAAAACAACAAGTTCAATCGATAGCACAACACAATGTCCGTAAATGTGAGCAAAGTAATCAGTATCACCACGTTATCAAGTCCAAATCACAAGGAAAATCATAGTCAAATATTAGAAAGCAGTAACAAATTGACGAAAATAGTGGCCCCGATTCTCAAAACACTCTCTAAAACTAAATTAAAAATATCGCTGTCACTTTCTCATGCTTCGTATTAGAACAAGACAGGTACATTGGTCTCACTAAATTTAGTCCACATCATTGTGAAATTGAACGAAATGCGCTGAGGACTAGCCTAAAATTGCCTTCGCCGTGTCATATTGCACGTACATTTCAGTTTGACAGGACTAAAATGATTACCTGTCTCTGTCTTATTGATGTGTAAGTGACAGCGATAGTTTTAGTTTACTTTAGAGAGTGTTTTCAGAATCGGGGCCAATGTGAACAAAAGGACATGCGATGGTCAAAATCACACTGATGTGATGAGTACCCTTTTCTTTGTAATGCAGTCTTGTACGATTTTTTAAATCCGTTTCAATTTCGAATAAACTTGTCGCAACATGTTTGTCGCATGTAACTATTAGAGCACAACAATTTTCATTTGTACATTTTCATTACATTATTATCGTGAAGTAATGTTATTTTTTTCCCAAAAACAACCGGGTTTTCTTCTGAATATCCTATTAGTGGCCCGATAGTGTTTGTGCAAAGTATCTTGATAGAATAAAATCATTATGACGAAGTTTTACAACCATTTATAACATAACTTGAAAAATAAAAATTCCGACCTTGATTAGTTTTCTCGCTCCTGTAACTTAATGTTGCTTGTAAAGTACACATCATTATACCTTTTTAGAATCTACACATACTAGACAATTTATTGAGATCATGGGCAGCTATAACGTCATACTTTTTTTTTCCACAGGAGATGATCAAAAGTTGACATAAAGAAAAAAAATTGGAAATATTTTTCTTAAAATGAGTATTTTGATAATGTTCAACGTGAATAACACCTAAAATTGTATTTAAATTACATATTACACGTCTTCAGCAGTATAATGCTAAAAGAATTATACAAATACATCAAAATTTGAAGAAATGGCAGCGGAATAAATGAAAAAAATAGCGAAATTTATAAAAAAGTTTAAAAGTCTACGCCATTTTCTTATGGTTGACAACCCTGGCAAGAAAACACCATTTTCTTATAGCCTCACATCCGGATCAACTGTAGGTAACGGGTTATCCATTCATTACGACAGACCCTGTATAATAAAGAACGTAAATGTGATGGGAGGACTGTTTTAAAAACACGATTGGAATAATTTTGCTCGATAGAAAAAAATCCTGAAGTCACCTCTAAAATTTCATATAAATGCACATTAAGACGGTGTTTTACAATAATAAGTATTATAAAATCGTAAACTGATAGATTTTTACCTTTTATATGTCGTGACTGTTTTAGATTTCTGAGAAATTGAACATTTTATTAACTTTTTGATGATAAATGTGTTTCGAGGCCGTTGATTCTATAGGAACCGCGTTCCCCGACCCCCCCGCCTAAGGCGTGGAATCGTAGCAAAATCTGAATTTTCGCTGACCGCCTAACCCCCCTTAACCATCCGCACAAAGGCTTGAAAACAGTAACACAAAAAATATTGAAAATTATTGTTATTAACTAGCAACAGCCACGTTTTTTAATTATTTTAGAGTTTGCAGTAAGATAACCTTAATGCAAATATGACCTATGTATCACTTTTTTTTATAAATTTTAGAAAAAGCTTAACCGTCCTTAAATTTAAATTAAAGTTAAATTCGGAGTAAAACCCCTTTCCCTGTACGATGATATTATTTTTGTAAAAGTTGCTCTTGAATAACTCTATCTATTAAAAAAACCGCATCAAAATCCGTTCCGTAGTTTTAAGTATTTAACCATACATAGGGACAGACAGAGGAAGCGACTTTGTTTTATACATTGTAGTGATGTCATTTTTCAAACTATGAAGGCTTTTAACACCAAATGTTCATATAAAATATTATTTTCCCATTATTGATGAGCCTCTTAATCAGGTTCAGCAAAGGTACAGGTTCTCTAAAGACGAGCCCATACGGGTGCAAATATTTACTTGGCTACAAAAAACGAAAACAATATTTCATAAGGAAAACTTAATTAAAGTATGGGTAGGACTATTTTTAATGTAAATATCTAAATGTTGTTGAAAACCCTACTAAATAGAATTCATTATCAACTTGGAATCAAATCAAATCAAATTCTTTTATTCATCATAGATATGTAACACATACTTCTTAATGAACGTCAATGTAACAAACTTCGACTTAACCGTAGACCGAGAGAAAAAAGCCGGCGGAAAAAACTCCCAGCACTTATTTTGGAACTCTTTTACCTTAAACTACCTCGACCAAACATTCAAAAACCCTCTCATTGTCCACCAGGTAACAGCAGTGGTTCTACCGCGGCGGAGGGCGCGCCCGCGGAGCCCGACCCCGACCTAGACTCCATGCACATGATGCTGGAACCCCACCTACGGCCGATATCGCCGGACCTCGGCAACGACGAGTCCAAGAGGATCTTCGAAGAGCATAAGCAGCTGGCGCAGGAATACCTGAAGGTGGGTGGAATATCCGTGACTAAAGTTTGGGGGAGACGTGCAAGAGAATAAAAGACTTTGGTAATGGAATAGCTTTATATTGAAAAGCATAAAATTTGATTTTAATGTTATGTGCTCTTACTCCGAGCACTAAAATAAGAATGTGTCTGGATTCCAGAATAATAAGATATTACAATCGATGGTGGCGCCATTTAAACCTGAGTTAGCTAACCCGAAGTTAAAACGTTCCCTGCAATTGGGCCTTAGGGATTTAGCCAAATTAAATCTTCGATGAAAGAAAAACAGGCTTGTGTCACATATCGGTAATGCTATGCCAATAAATTTAAGAAAACATTTACCTATTAAGGAAAAGTTTACGAAACAAAGCAAATAATTATTTTTGGGAATTATATGTGGTATCTTATTTAATTCCTAGATACTTTTTTTTTTTAACCTTTAAAACTGCACACAATAATGGGTCATAATCACACATAAATAAATTAAGTTTTCGCGTGTTACAGACGCAAACGGAGCTGGCGTATCTAAGCAAACACAATTCTGAGTTAGAGGAGCAGATGGACCCTGAGGAGTTACGGCAGAAGAGAGAGATCATACAGCTTGAAAATGAAAAGGTAGGTGATCCTTCAATGTGATCGATTTAAAAACACATTTAGGTATTTGTTGGTCAACATAATATATGATCCAGTTAAGGAAAGTAATAGTTCAATTAATCATAGTAGATATGATATCAAGTGAAAAATTTGACACAGAGATGAATGAAATATGCGCCGAACTAGAAATATCCTTCCTAATATTATAAATGTGAAAATGTGTATGTGCATCTGTCTGTGTGTTCCGCTTTCATGTCGAAACGGCTGAACACAACAAGAGCCCTTTAAATTATATCATTAGCCCTTTTTTGCCTGTATCTTATGCCTCAAAACATAATCCCATTTACTTTTACAAACTAAAACCTACCATTCTCTTCCAGGACTCGCTGATAAAACTATACCGCAGCCTCAAAGAACAGTTATCTCACGTCGAGAACAATTCCTGGTACCTGTCCGAGGAGCGGCCGCAGTGACGTCACATCGCGGGTCACTGACCCCACACCGCGGGTCACTGACCCCGCGCGCGTCGAGGTCGATGACCCCGGGGCACACGAGGGCACTCTGTAACTGGGACTGGGGGCACAGCCTGAAGAAGACTAATTGGACTGAAGATACGATTAAGAAGTATCTCTATGAATGAAAAAATATGAAGTTAGTCGTCTTAAGAGGCGGTCCCACGGTGCGCGATTTGATACACAAAGTTACCTAAAGTTTGGTCCCTTGGAGTGCAAATACACTTTATTTCAAGCGCTTTTCTGGGTGCGGTTCTGCGTACCGTGGGATAGCTTCTTTTCTGGACGATCGTTTTTATAAAGAAGCAAAAACTGTGGTTTTTGTTTGCATAAAATGACGATGATGAGAATAGCAGAGCAAAATAGTCAAGTTACAGAAGAAGGGCCCTAAAGGGACCATACGAGGGACGCTCTGTTCACCATATTATGAAACTCTATAAACAAATATGCGGCATTAAAATTGCAAAAATACATATACCTTAATTAAAATTGATAATTCAATTGTATGTCCAAAGTTGAGAAAGAAGAAGTTATAATTTTAAATAAGTGAACTTATCAAAGATTAATAGCGCCTCTTGAAAAGCAGGTACTTGGAAGTCTTTATGAAACTACAACTTAGATATTTTTCTTTACTGAGGGATATTTTAACTAAATGTGTGTTTCTAGTCAAATTGAAAGTCATGATTTTAAATTAGACATAAAAAGGTGTAATTTATAATAATTATGGTGAACAGGCTAAGTATTATCGGAAGTGTTAGTTTATTAAGGTATGCCAAAATACGGTCAATTTCCTTTATAAATTCATGCATTTCCTTGAATTGTTATTGTAAATAATATTACCGTACCTATTTGAAGGCCTTTTTAGTAATTTTTGCAATGATTTTGTGTCAAACAACTGGGAACACCTTATTTCTTTGCTTTAAAAAAAAGAAATAAATCGTGTTTTGTTATTAGATTTATTTGAAACAAATTCATTGTAACAATTACATAATTCAATCATCTTTTACGCAATATAACTGATCTCAAAACACCATGCGAGCCTTTTGTCCTTTGAGAATTCTTTGTATGACAATAAGTAACTAAAGTTAGGTGGATGATTGATATTTTATCTTAATTATTTATTAGTCAAACCCTCGGTAGGACAGGGTAAGAAAGTACCCATTTTTCAATACCTAACCATTGTTAGAGCTGAATAAACAATCTGTTAGATAAGTTGTTTTGACATTTGTTTTATTAAAGTTTAATTCCTATTTATCAAGTTGTCAATTTGATATTACTTTTTCATTCTGGACTTAAGTTATGATGGTTTGTACAATTGCGACACATCCATATCATTTTTTTTATCTCTAGAGTCACTTTGAAATGTGTAATTATTATTTTTGGTTTATATATTTTTCTTGACAAATTTATTGAAAATGTTTCCTTAAGATTTTTTTGATATGCAAAGTCAAATTTCACGAAATATGTAGTTCAATCACAATGTGCCTTTTATTACCTATTATTGTATAATTTTGTAAGTTATTTTGTGTGTATGCATTTGTTATAGGTGTACATTTTAGTTTTTAAGAATGTATTACTATCGACATTACTTTAAGTATAATAAATTAATTAACGTTTATTTATGAATAGTTTAATTTCAAAAATCAACCGCGCTGTAGTAGATTATACGGCGTATAGAAATTTTTTATGTCCTTGTTTAGTTTTCGAATTACATTAACATTGGCATTCGCCCCGATTCTCAAAACACTCTCTAAAACTAAATTAAAAATATCGCTGTCACTTTCTCATGCTTCGTATTAGAAAAAGACAGGTACATTGGTCTCACTAAATTAAGTCCACATCATTGTAAAATTGAACGAAATGCGCTGAGGACTAGCCTAAAATTGCCTTCGCCGTGTCATATTGCACGTACATTTTAGTTTGACAGGACTAAAATGATTACCTGTCTCTGTCTTATACTATTGATGAGTAAGTGACAGAGCGATAGTTTAGTTTAGAGAGTGTTTTCAGAATCGGGGCCATTTTCGACTAGTAGGATTTGGGCCTGTATGAAGAGATAAATTGGGTATAAAGCCCCTAATTCTTTTCTTAATTATAGTAGAAGTCGATAAGAGGAAAAATACGTAATAATAATGTTTTTGCTATTCTTGGCAAATATTCATGTTTAGTAAAGAAAGCTGTCGCAAAAGGTTTAAACGAGACAACATGTAAATTGCCTGGAACAAAACATAATAATACCTACTTACTTAACTTTGACCACGGAATAAATAAAAGTTCAATTACAGAACTTTCACTCTTATTTTACTGTGGCCATATCAACTAGACCGATACTCAGGGACAGCACATGGAACATGTGACGTATTATTCGTGTGGCGCCTCTTTAGGCGTATTTCGGAACGAATTATTTCAGGAACGGAAATTATGACAAGGTCATACAAAAAGCTCGAAAAGAAAATTTTAATTCATAATAATTGCAACTGAATACACCAATTTTATTTTTATTTTTACTATATAACTTTTTATTTTTAATCCTATCCTGTGCAGTGTATAAAATATACAGGGTGTTTGGTGGGTGAGTGCTAGTAACTATTTACTTCCACTTATTATATTGCATTTTGGTTCACGTTTAAGAATTTACAACATTTTTAAGATTTTCCTAAGAAAATCCCCAATTTTTTCATGAAAAGTCAAATATTTTTATATTTACTGTCTGACCAAACAAAAATAATTTTAATTTAAAGTCAAATACTGTCTTGTTCAGATGCAATAAATATAAATTTATGTTATACCAATCATCTCACAAAAAGTTACAATGGGTTCATAAACTTCGTTGAACCAGTGGGGGGTTTTTTTTATCTCAACTTTGCTATGAAAAAAAATAAAAACATTAACGAGTTTGAAAACTTTATTTGCTTTTAGAAACTTCTACAGCTAATATATGTACTTTATATCGATATGCTAAATGTAACTTAAATAGTTAGAAATCTCAACTAAAATAGTAAGTTAGTCCTCAAAGACGCCTGGTAATAAAGGTACGAACACCTTCAACTACATATGTAGGTAAAGAGTTTTGTCTCATTCTAACAAATCTATGCCTATTGTTGTATCTATTTTGTGACCAGGCAACATTTCTCTTATTTGCTATTCTTATGTACTTATAAAATAATGATTTTATTTTCTGACTAACGATACGAACTAATACGGCCACCTAGTTGGGTACGGTCCTCAGTGCGTCGTGATCATTTTCAATACACTGTTTCCTTTAGGAGCCTCTCTCTAAGAAGACCTAGCAAGAAACTCGACGGGAGTCGGATCTGATAGGCGATGAAACCAATTTTGTTGAATGTCGCACCTGCCGGTTTGAGAGGTGTATTTATAGGGAAAACTTAAGGCTGTTACCACAATCGTGACCACGGGGTCGGTAACGAGCGCGGGCTGGAGGAAGCAGATTGTTCCCGACAGTAATCTTTTAACGTTCGAGTTCATTTTTTGGTCGCCTCTTGCGAAGGTCGCAAATAGCAGAATATTCTGCGGCTTCCACCACCAGATGGTTGGGGTGGTGAGGGACGGAGTAATAGGAACTCCTAGATTCAGTCTCCGTGAACCGGTTCTACATGACTTGCAGCTGGTGAAATGAGATTTGCTAGCATGCGTAAAAATCACGCTACCGTTGGTCATGACTGGCTGATACGCTTATTTTCAAGCAACATCTTACTCCAACTGTAGAAAAGTGTAGGTCACCAAAAATCTACGCGGCCCGAAGTCAAACGTGTGAGATAGCAGGAGTCCTTAATTCGAGGCAGGAAATGAAGGTTTGTTTAAGATGGTGAATAGTTGAAATAATTGTTTAAGATTTGTTAGAATGAGACAGAAGTTTTTATCTACATAGGTAGTTGAACGGATTCGTACCTTCCTTATAAGCCGTCTTTGAGGACTAACTTACTATTTTAGTCGAGATTTCTAATTATTAATGTAACATTTGTAGCATATCAATATAAAGTGTAGGTATAAACTGAAGAAGTTTTTAAAAGCAAATGAAATTTTCAACTCGTGTTTTTTTATTTTTTTTCATAGCAAAGTTGACATTACATTTTTTCCCACTGGTTCAACGAAGTTTGTGAATCCACTGTAACCTTTTGTGAGATGATTGGTATAAATATATGATTGCATCGAAATAAGACAGTATTAGGCTCTCAATTAAAATTATTTTCGTTTGGTCCGAGGGTAAATAAAAAAAAAATGACTTTTCATGAAAAACCGGGGTTTTCCATAGGAAAATCTTAAAAGTATTGTAAATTCTTTAACTTGAATCAAAATGCAAATTAATAAGAAGTAGTAAATAGCTAATAGCCTCGCCTATACACCATTTTCTTTTGGCAACTCACCCAACAAACACCCTGTATATCTAACGCGTTCATATCTATACATCTGTAAATAAACAGGCATAGCACGGAAAGAACAGCAAATGATGCATTATTTCCGGAAGGGCTATTTGCTAGTGGACATCTGATAACTGAAATTATAAAGATCATAAAGGTAAAAATAAATATTAGTGGTTGGGGGCGGCGTTTTCAGATTTTGCCCCGCCTAAAAAAAATTGAAGATCCGGGGCTGCTGACACGTCACCCAAGGGACTGACTAACAAGGGGCTACTTCACCCACTCAGAGGTTTAATTAAAAAAAAAAACATTTTAGTGTTCTCTTAGATCATGAAAAGAAGGTTTCTAGGTTTACTGGTTCGGCTGTATATATAAGTTAAGTTAGTTGAGTCAGGTTTGCCTTTTATATGTACATCCATAAGGTTGTAACTCTTTGTGAGAACGTGTTTGTCAAGCAAAAACTACTCTGTGCTTTTTATATGACTTATGGGTACATTTAGCTGCAGGTAAAACCGCAGTTATTAATAGTCCATTGAAATGTTACATTTTTTAGACCTTACCTTGCGTTTTTTAGAGGACGCAATTTTATTTTTTTGAAGTGTAGAGGGGCCAGTGTAAAGCTAAAACCAAGTTTGTGGGGTCGCCACCCTTGTCCCACGGCCGCCATCTTGAAAATAGGGGTTGAAATGGTTTTTACGATGTATCTCTTAAACTATGTATTAATACACTTCAAAAAAATAAAATTGCGTCCTCTAAAAAACACAACCCCAAATGTAACTTTTCAATGGACTATAACTCCTTTAACAGACTTCATTCTAGGCTAGAATCTAGGGCATAATCTACGATGTTCTGTGCACAATTCATTGATTGAGAAAGGGGATATTCATGTTTTTTTTTCTTGCCTTAAATTAATAGTTTACAACATTATAACATAGAAAAAAATATAAAAAATCTTCAAAATACTCTAGATATTTTAAAAAACGAAATTTAAAACATTGAAAAAATTAGAGCAGTTGAAACGCCGCCATTTTGCGCGCGCTTTGCGTGACGTCACACGACACGTCCAGTGTCCACGAACTTTTCAGTTATTTCATACATATTTACAGTTTTAATAGCTTTAAAACCATGGAAGAAGCCAAAAAAATATCTTATAAGTATTGCATTGCACAAGGAGTGCACAAATACTATTCGAAAAACACCCAAAAAAGTGTATTTTTCGTATTTCAAGTGATGCGAAAATACGAAGACGGTCGTGTAAGGTGATGAGAAGGGATAATATATCTCTTAAATCTCGTTCATATTGTTGTGAAGATCATTTTAACGAAAGTATACTTTATTTATATACAGCTTAATGTGAATTAGTAAAAAGTAAGTTTTGCATTAGCTATTGAACATTAGAAAATTCGGTATAAAATTAACCTACCCTATAAGAAAAGATCAGTAGCTATAACTTTATTCCTGTTGTGGTTTTACGATTTTTTTATGGTTGTTGATTTATTCCAGGTAAAGGAAGATACAGAAAATTATATTGAATACAATTTAATAAAAGAGCAAGGAGAAAAATGTGCTCTACGGTTGAGGAAAGGAGTTTTGCCTCATATATTTTTGTGTCAATATGTAAATGTTTTGGTGTATTTTAAGTAAACTGCTGTGTGCACTTATGAATAAAAATCTATATTATGGTCTTAAATATACTATGAAACATCCTCTGATCTCTGCGCTCGTATAATCGGGTTTCGAAGCTGTCTGCGCGCCTACGTCTTTTCTATAGCAATACGTCTCAACTACATATTTGGTCTAGTTTTTGTTTCTTTTCTTTGTATAACTTCACTTGCCAACCAACCGTTGAACACGCAACATCAAATTGTAAACCACATTAAATCGAATATCAAAGAAGAATCTGGGGTTGTCATTTGCTACACCACCACAACCAACATCGCGCCTTGGAGACGCGACAGATGCAAAATTATATGCTATCATAAATGCACCAGTTCTCGGTAGATTGTCCTAATGTGCTATGACAGAACCAGCTTCAGTCATCGTCAAAGATTCACTACCAATCTAAACTAAACTTCATTGCAATCAGCACAAGAATATAGATTAAATGTTTTATTTTTTGCACAAAAACTTGTAAAACAGTATAAGTTTCGACGCTGATGAATGCAATGTCGTGTCAGATGACGTCACATTACGTTCGACCAATGGTGGCGCGTTTTGGAAGTTTGAATTTCGCTCCCTTATTTTGCACTTTTTAAATATTATTTTAGGGGTTTAAATAATAAATAAATTAAAAAAAAACTTTTGCATTATAATATAACGATAATAAGTATTCAAGAAAAAAATATTTTAGGCCATTTAAAATTTTATGCATATCCCCTATTGTAAACACTTTTGCGATGCAACCAGTGCAACTAAACTAAACCTTAAAAGTAACATCAGCTGTCCGCAAATCACCATAATAAGTAAGGTAAATAATAAAACCCAAGTTTAAATTCAGTCCAAATAATATATTCAAAAATACACAACATTCTGGAATGGTGAATGATACAGAAAAATAATTTTATTTGGCACTACATTAAATTGTGCCTTTGAGATTCAGTTGAAATAACAAATGCTTATTATCATAAAAAGATGGAAAAATATGTTATTGCTGTCTGGGGCTTGCCTACAATTTAAAGAAAAATATATAGTCGGGGGATAAAATACGTAACTACAGCAACTATATTGCAGCAACTCTTGCGTAAATCTGTAATTTTATTATCAATTCTTGTGGCATATCATTAAAATATTATAGCTTTGAAAAAAACCAACAAGTCAAAATTACGCATACAAACCCCAAGCTGAGATATTTATATGACAAAAAAATAACATTCCAACTTTTAAGCGATGAGTTACAAATGTTCCATATTCTTACTTTCTTTATAAAAATATATTTAAAACAGACATACACTGTACAGAGTAATGAAGAGACAAAAAATACGAAAATAAGATAGAAGACTTCAAGTTTTATTTTTCTAAATATAATAAAATGCATTTAGTATTTATAATGTTCAATTCATAGTAGATGCCAAAAACGTGTCAAATAAAATATAAACCATTCTAACCATTAACTATTCTACAAAAAAAACTACAAAATTAAATGGACGAATTTTCAAAGACTTATTTACAATAATTACATTTTCATAACTATAACTTGACTATTTATTGAATTAAATTTCATCATATATAGTATAAATTATATTGCATAGGTCATTTAAATGTATAAATATATAGAGAAATAAATATTATTATGTGAGAGACGATTAGGCACAACTTTGAAATAGTTTGTGATGTTAAATTTACATTACATCTATAGCCTAGTTCATAATTTACAGAGCAGTGATATGGTGATTTATAATAAAACAAATATAACACTCGCTAGCAATATTAATAAATAATTCGGCGTTCGAGAGGACACATTACGAACCCTCAACCCGAGCCGTAATTTTTCTTCTAGCTACTAAAACCCCTAAGTGAATAAAAACGCATTATGCACATTAACAATATAACATTATCATAAATCTTCGTTGTGTAGGGGTCCTGTACATCAATATTCGTCAGTTAGTTGTAAAAAAATAAATTCAATACACTTACATATAGTTTATGTAGCTTTTATGATGCATATATCTAAATAAATGCGGTAAAATAAAATAAATACTAATACATAATTCATTTTTTAACTTAAATTCGAAACTGAGTCAACGAATGATTTAAAAGGTAGTCTAGTAATCTCAATTTCACAAAGATACATATACATTTGAAACAACCACAAATAAATTCTAACTTCCTTGCCGCATTACCTTTTTAATTTACTCGAGTAAAACTATTCTTATCTCTTTCTAACATTATTCAATTGATAGAAAGAGATAGAAACATGTTTGTTTATTAATAAAAATGCAATGGAATTATCTGTTGACAAATGTGATCATTAAAATATATTGAACACTTCAGAAGGATATTGAAAAATGCAACTTCATGTGGATATAACTTGGAAATAGTTCAAAACATTATTTTTGTGACGAAAACGTTATTCCAAGTTTATATAACTTCGTATATCATATAGAAACTGATAAACGTTATATAACGATATTATAACCACCCTAAAAGACACTACCTATAAAAATTACTTATATTTAGAAAACTAGATTTTCTAGGACTGAGGGATAACATGGATTATGAAAATAATTACATTAGAAACTATTTAAAACTAGAATCAGTATAAGAAACAATATTTGTGGCAAATCTAAGGCAGTCTGGCAAATGGATATGGCACGCTGTGTGCCTTCTACACTTAGTTTAAACTGCGATAGCTAGACGACATAGCTACTATACAAATATACCGAGGGATTTTCAATTAAATCAAGTAAGCATCTTATATACAGTCAATTATAAGACAACACCGACTTAACTAACAAATTAAAAACTCACTTTTAGGCACTTGTGGCCATTATTACATATAACTTTATCGCCAACTAATTATTGCAGTTTAAACCTCAACAAACACTACACAAATACATATAAAAACGTCAAAATTTACATGAAAATACATACAAATAGTCATGGTATAAAGTATTGGTTTTTCATAGAATCTTATCAAAGGCATTTATTTGCCTTGTCAATTCCATCTAACCAATGCTACATAATAGTCAACGTTCAAACAAACAAATTCATATAAACAACATAAGTTGAGAAACGTCTCAGTAAAAATTATATAATATCACTCACACATATAATAATGCATTTCTTGAGCAACTTTTATGGAAATATTTATAGCGTACGTACTGTATTGTCGAAATTTTCACAGACTCTAACTCCTTATCATTTAGTGGGTGTGTTTTATTTTGTAATAGGAATAAAGAATATAATTTGTTATCTAAAGAGGGGAAGACTGTTATGGTCTATCGTTGTTACTTCTGAAACAAAAAATAAATAAATTGATTATCAGGATATTCGCAGGGCATTTTTTGCCGATTTGATCTATTTCATAAGTATTTTTTCTAACTTCTAAAAAACATTTAAATAGCGTTGAAAGCGTACTATGTAATATAATATGACAATCATTTAACTTTTACGTAATTCCGAAAATACCTAAATGCTGTCTGATAGCCGTTTAGGTACACAACCGTTTGTGTTAATAATGAGGATGTATTCTTATATTAATTTAATATTTGGTCAGCTTTTATTAGTATATTTTGTTATGTTAATTATTTATGGTAAAAACACGTAATTGCAGTTTAGGTAGTAGGTATGTTGCGTCATCATAAAACCGTTTTTTTCGGGTCATAATGTATAAATCTAGTTTAATCAAAGGTCCCTGCAATTAGGTGTTTTAACCATACGAAACATCATATACTTATAAACCAAACATAAAGTGGGGGTAAATCTCGTACATCGTTATAATTTCATTACATAGTATAAATCCAAGTCGCTAACTGTGTCTGTTTGTATGTTTGTCCGCTAAATCCACCAAAATCAGTAAACGCCATCTTTTAGGGAATTTTCGCACTTAAACTTCCAAGGGTAGAACATTTGAAAACAGTATTTCTAAGTTAAACAAAATTCAAAGTTTCAGTTTACAAGTCGGCCAAAACTACACCACTGCGAAGCGTGGGCGAGTGGCTAGTGTTATAATCTCACCACGACGTCTCCGTGGACTAGCTATCCCTGGACTACTGCTGGCTGACCCCGCGGTGGCACGGTCTCAACACCGGCTTCCACACTAGTTATATACATTTCTCACCACATCTCCGTGGACTAGCTGTCCCTGGTCTTCCTTGCCTGCCACTTGAAGTCGGTCTGCATGAGCCACTGCTGGCTGACCCCGCGGTGGCACGGTCTCAACACCGGCTTCCACACTAGTTATATACATTTCTCACCACATCTCCGTGGACTAGCTGTCCCTGGTCTTCCTTGCCTGCCACTTGAAGTCGGTCTGCATGAGCCACTGCTGGCTGACCCCGCGGTGGCACGGTCTCAACACCGGCTTCCACACTAGTTATATACATTTCTCACCACATCTCCGTGGACTAGCTGTCCCTGGTCTTCCTTGCCTGCCACTTGAAGTCGGTCTGCATGAGCCACTGCTGGCTGACCCCGCGGTGGCACGGTCTCAACACCGGCTTCCACACTAGTTATATACATTTCTCACCACATCTCCGTGGACTAGCTGTCCCTGGTCTTCCTTGCCTGCCACTTGAAGTCGGTCTGCATGAGCCACTGCTGGCTGACCCCGCGGTGGCACGGTCTCAACACCGGCTTCCACACTAGTTATATACATTTCTCACCACATCTCCGTGGACTAGCTGTCCCTGGTCTTCCTTGCCTGCCACTTGAAGTCGGTCTGCATGAGCCACTGCTGGCTGACCCCGCGGTGGCTCGGTCTCAACACCGGCTTCCACACTAGTTATATACATTTCTCACCACATCTCCGTGGACTAGCTGTCCCTGGTCTTCCTTGCCTGCCACTTGAAGTCGGTCTGCATGAGCCACTGCTGGCTGACCCCGCGGTGGCACGGTCTCAACACCGGCTTCCACACTAGTTATATACATTTCTCACCACATCTCCGTGGACTAGCTGTCCCTGGTCTTCCTTGCCTGCCACTTGAAGTCGGTCTGCATGAGCCACTGCTGGCTGACCCCGCGGTGGCACGGTCTCAACACCGGCTTCCACACTAGTTATATACATTTCTCACCACATCTCCGTGGACTAGCTGTCCCTGGTCTTCCTTGCCTGCCACTTGAAGTCGGTCTGCATGAGCCACTGCTGGCTGACCCCGCGGTGGCACGGTCTCAACACCGGCTTCCACACTAGTTATATACATTTCTCACCACATCTCCGTGGACTAGCTGTCCCTGGTCTTCCTTGCCTGCCACTTGAAGTCGGTCTGCATGAGCCACTGCTGGCTGACCCCGCGGTGGCACGGTCTCAACACCGGCTTCCACACGTCCGCCGACTCGGGCTTGTCCAGACACATGCCCGTGTTCGTGTGCTTTATTACGCGCGTCTGTCGTGAGAAAACATAAATGAAACTAAGGGCCGGTTTCACCAACGTTCCCTAATATTTAGGGGATACTTAAAATATTGCAATGGCCTATAAAATGACTATTTGTAGCTTTATTAATTATTTTAATTGTTTCAATTTATTGTCAGCTTATATTTATATATACCTAGAAAATGTTGTGGCAAAATATTCATATTTAGGTGTTGTTTAAAATGTGTTAGGAGTCCCTTAAATTTAGGTGACGTTGGTGAAAACGGGCATTAGTGTCTTTGTTAAGAGGCGTTGGGAACGTGCGCGAATCTCAGCGCAAAGTAGTTAAAGTATGTTGTTTGCAACCTGAAATAGCCTTTGACATTCTATAGAACCCTAATACTATTTGTAATTTATGTATCTCTTTTTTTAAAGTTTGTCCTTTGTTGAGGTAATAGATATTGTAAATAAAATTAAACAAATACAGCTAGTTGAAGTTATAATTTACAAAAATATGGAGCGCCATCATTTTGAGAAGCAAACTTTACTTTGCATTTTGAACATTTTTGCGAAGTTACCCTTGACTTTAACCTCTGAAGTAGTAACCTTGAACCACTTAAGGTACTGGCCACCCTACCATCCGGATTTTTTCAAGCCCTTAACGTTTAGCTCTGTAAAAAAGTATTACTATACCTTAGTATCATAGCTCCATTCCTGGTTACCCCTCATTCCATGACACCGTATAAGTTTGATCGGTCCCCGAGGATTGGCCGCGTCCAGACAGTTATCATCTGACATGATCTGCTTGCGTTTCGTGTACGCGAATACCTGATAATAAATAAATATCGATATTTAAACATGTATTCAGATTAGAACCAAGGGCACACTAGAAAATCCCAAATTAATGGATTAAGACAGTGAAAAACAAAAGTCATATTATTATTACATAAAGTAGATCGAGTTAGTAGAAAAACGCGGTAAAGTGCAAGGACTAGCACACTAAAGACTCCGTACATATATGGCAATATTTATTAATTTATTTAATACGTATAGTATTATTGTACTATATTTCGCTTCTTTATGATTCTGATAACAATTTTACTTTTTTATAGGATTTTCCATTTACTTGTGCTAAAAAGGGAAGATGACTGGCAGACAGACAGACGGACAACAAAGTAATGCTATAAGGATTCGATTAACCTTTTAAGGTACGGAGCCCTAAAAACTGATTTCTTTAGAACGTATTTATACGTCTAATGCGTCCAAATTTGAAACAGACAAGGCAAAATTGAAACAGACAAGGCCGAATTTGTCGTGAAATATAGATATGATAAGACCCCATAAACACAAAGCCTATAAATACATATAATATACAAACAAAAAATATGATTATATCAATCCCTCTTGTTAAAAAAGGAGACCTATTCTATACTTATTAGTTGCACTTTTAGGTTAGGATGGTTGCCCTTTGGAATTAAACTATTATTGAACCTTATAAAAAAACACTAAAGCCATTACAATCTAACCTTCAGGGGATCGACTTCTTCGCTTTCCTATAAAAACACGGTGCATTTTTATTTACAGTTTTTTTTTTATTAAAATTAATAGTAAATAACAATAATGTTTTGTTTACCTGATTGCCTCCCATGCCATGACAGTAGCCCATACCAAGAGGTTGTCCTGCCTTACCGCCCATCGTGTCGAGGCAATTTGCAGTTTCTACATTTCTTATCTATGAACAAATAGAAAAATATAACCGGATCAGTCGTAACTTTAATTCTGTATTGATAAAAACGTGTTTATACATTTTTTGATTATTTGTTTGTTTTCTTGAGTATGTTTTTTATAATATTAATAAATGGCGTAATTAATAGTTAAAAACTAATTAATTAAGTTAACTTTTACATATATATTTTCGTTTTTGTAAATAAAAACATCACAGTAAATAATAAAAAAGGAATCATACCTCTCCTAAATAATAGTAATCAAGCGGCATCTGGCTCTCAGGGTATATGTTTTCAAGGTACCATCTAAAGCTCTTGCACTTTAGTCGCTCTCTCAAGTTTCTTCGCTCGCTTATATCGCCAACGGGCACGTTTAGGGCACCTAGACATTATCACCATTGTAATAAAGATCATTTTACAACACTTGTTAAAAAATCTTATGAAATTCTCGTAGAATTTAATTCCCAATAGTTTTGTGTTAGAGAATTATTCATGATTAGTTACTTTGTTAAAAGCATGCAATGCACACAAAAACACTGTTAATATTAATGGATTTGGTATGGAATTATAATTTAAAATAGATATAAAAGCATGCATATAATAATAAGATGTGTTATAGTCTAAGATCCGAACCTAAATCGACCTTCACCGGGGTGATAATAGAACGAAACATATTTTATCATGAATTTAGTATATTAGAAAACACATTAAAAATGGGTTTGCTAAAAAAATCCTGGACAGACTATTTTTAATTATTTTTCAAAAAATGATTTTTAATTAAATGTTGCAACATCAGGATAATAAACAAAAATTGTCCTGACTGAAAGTATAAAACGTATAGAATGTGCAGCCGTTGGGTTGTCTACTATTTACCTGGGCGAACTACTGGGTTGTCAGGTATAAACAGGTATATCGATGCCAGTTACTTTCACTGGATTGGATAATTAAAAAAAAATTATATCATCATAAGCGCTGTTTTATTGCGAACACGTTGATATAGGGTTGTCTGCGAAAATTCCGGTCCTATTAGGGGTTTGCGAATTTTAAAGATTTTAATTTCAACGCACGTGGAAATGTGTGACAGAGAGATCCGAGGTAATAAAGGACCCAACATCGCAGTCGCTTGTGATGGGACCCTGAATAGTAGAAAGTGCGCATGCTCAGTGTGTAAACTATGGAGGGTAGAAGTACCTCTACTACCCTTCATATAGTAAACAGTGCGTGTTATTTTGGGGTAGCTAATGACTTATATTGCATCGAAAACACGTGTTATTCTGTTAACTTGTAGTGTACGCATTTTATATACGCTTGATGCACTGGCTCGTCAACTAACGATGTTCGCAGGCAGCCGCGTCCGCCCAGTAGTTCGCCCAGGTAAATAGTAGACAACCCAACGGCTGCACATTCTATACGTTTTATACTTTCAGTCAGGACAACATTTTTTTATTATCCTGATGTTGCAACATTTAATTAAAAATCATTTTTTGAAAAATAATTAAAAATAGTCTGTCCAGGATTTTTTTAGCAAACCCATTTTTAATGTGTTTTCTAATATACTAAATTCATGATAAAAATATGTTTCGTTCTATTATCACCCCGGTGAAGGTCGATTTAGGTTCGGATCTTCTACTATTAAGTTTGTGAGGATAGCAACCAGTTATTCGTCTTTTTTTTTAAAGATTGTTTACAAAAGCACTTATTATGACATTATAATGTCTAAAACCACTATACTAATTTATCTTCAAAATACGTATTTCAGCAACTAATGGAATGAATTTTGGATTAATATCTTTATAATAACTTTATTTGAATAGACACAGATCCCAACATAGAAGTGTATCACTACTACACAGACCACTGTCTATTTTCTTATGTTATTTCATTTCCAATCATTTTCATAAATTAAATAGTAACTGTAGCTGCTATCCCCCATAACAACCTGGGTTAATATTGTAGTAGAAGTGCTTCCACTCGTCTAGCCACACTTCGGCCAGCCTCGCGTTGTTGTGGTTGACCACTCGGCCCGTGCCCCCCGGGAACGTGTACGGGGTAGTTTTGCGGAAGACATGCCCCACGTGGGAGCACGGCGCGATCTCCAGCGTGCCCCCACACATCCACACCTGCCAACCCGCCTAATGTTGCCAGTGCTTTCCGTTGACACTTGGTTCGAGATTCAAAATCCGGAACAAAGGTCATAACTTACGAATGCCTTCCATTGTGTGGATACTTGGTTCGAGATTCAAAATCCGGAACTAAGGTCGTAACTTACAAAAGTACCCTTGATGTTGCTTTGTGTTTGAAGCGTAAACGAATTGGGGCGAGTGACTCAAAAACGTATGTGTCGGATTGTTAATTTTTTTTCTTGTTTTTATTTACTATCATGTACTTTAAAACGATATGTTTGACAAAAACATAACTTAGTTATATTAAATAGCGAAAGATGTGTTATGAATTAGTTTTGTCCCTAATTAGAGTGATGCTGTACTTTATTTTAGGTATTTTAAAGTTATTAAATAATATTAAATGTGTTTATTTAAAAAAATCTTCTGGTTATTAGTGATTCAATAATTATTTTAAAATATTTTGGCTGGCAACATCAGGGCGGGTCACCTTACCTAAATGCTCATCTTATTTGTATTTATAATAAAAATATGTATTTTGTATTACTCATGGTAACTGTGTTATGAGTTAGTTATATTTGGCTATTATAAATGATTTATGAGTAATATTTATTTTTAATCAAATAATTTATTAGACGCTGTTTTGACAAACATTGTTTTTCAATCTAACAATGAGTATCTTATTTTTAAAATATCACATGTACTTACTTAGGAACTTAATGTTTTGATAATTATATTGTCTATAGAACCGTAGGATAATATATCATAACATTGATATTTAAATTTGTATTATAAAATATAATGATCTATTTATATTACATTTATGACTATACCTTTATGAGATGAGCATATTTAAAATTCATTACAATGGCACTAGACATATGTTATTGTTTGTTAGAAAGCGTCATAGATTAAAATTTGGCATGACATGTTAAAATATGACTAAAAATTATTAATAACTGTGAAGCATAGTAAATTCTGTTAATACACACAATACATAATTAGTATCAAATCGAGACTTTCTTCTATTAAGCCATGACGGATAGGCCAAGAGCTGAAGTCAAGTTTTTTCATTATTTTTATATTAGATTATTAATGTACTATTAGTTATTAAAGCATGAGTTTTTAATTAAAGTTAGTATTGATGTCAGCTCCTTACCTATAAAGGATTGCTGTGGTTAACATTTAGACACAAAAATGACTCCATTGCTTCTGCATTGAGAAGAAGCAAGAAAGACGCCAAAGTAAAGTAATATCAAAAAGAGGAAAAAAACAAAACAAATTTCAAGGAACACTAAATAGAAGAATCTCATAAAGAATACATACGGGATAAATACACACATAGAGATAGAAATATAATAAATAAAGCGAAATGAAATGAAAAAGCATGCAAATAAATAATAGTAGTAAAATGCAGCGGCAATGACTGTCGATTAGTTTCAACAAGCACACGTCGAATGTTAATGGGTTCAACTTGTTATTCATGTTAGTGTTATCCCAAAAGCCACAACAAAACTTCTTAATTATTGCCAGGGTCGGGAGTGATCTGGGGTTTTATCGTTATTTAACTATTTCAACTTTACATACCGGTATTGAGAAAGAGTGAGTATGTTTATAGAGGATGAATAAAACTACAACTAATGGAGAGCGCATTAGAAATTACGTTAAGTTTTTACAATCAAGTTGCCAAATTGACTCAAAAAGATATTAAATCGCGATGTATAATCCATGGCAAAAAGATCATGTGTCTTCACACTAAGAAAGTCTTTCATGAAGATTTAATAGCATTATCCTTCAAATCAAAATCAAAATTGAACCCACTCTCCATGGTTCATGGTTATGTGTCAAAACCAAACCCACTATAAAATCAACAGAGAACTTACTCCACTCTCACGTTTTCCATCAATTCATTCAACTCTTCCATACTCTCCATCAATTCAGTTTTACCCATCCCCACTCTCCATTAAATACCCCCCCAAACCCCCCCTCCCCCCTGCCGTCATTAACCTGGGTTCATGGCGTAATAGAACTCGCCCCACTCGTCCATCCACACTTCGGCCACGCGCGCGGCGTTGTGAAGCACCACATTCTGGACTCCTCCAGGGAAGGAGTAAGGGCTCTTGTCGCGGAACACGTGGCCCACGTGCGAGCACGGGATTATCTCGAGAGTGCCGCCGCACTGCCAGACCTTGGTGGTGGCGAATTGAGGTTTTGACTGGGTGTCAATTGTGACCGGGTGTCAATATTGTGACAAGATGTCAAAATTGTTGTTTTTTATTATAAATGGGAGGTAAAATGCTTAATTGTGGCTTAGAATTAGTTGAATAATGGATTTGGATATTATTTATTAACATGTAGAATGAGTTAAAGATAGAATTTTGGTAAGTATTTTTTTTGTAAAATGAAGCAGTTTACTTCGTTATTATTATCTTCTTTTTAGAAAGGATTTTGCTTAAATGTTCAAAAAAGTCTACTCCGTTTTACATTTACATTTTAAAATAAATTTAACCAATTTAATAAGAAAACTGCTCACAAAATCCTTTCTAAAGAAAATCACTACCTAATCAAAAATATCACCCTTAAACATATCACTTATCCACGCAACCATACCCTGAAGCTCATCTCAAGGTTCTCTCCTCCCCATATATCCATGCCCTGGTCATAGGATCCAATCTTGTAGAAGTAATCCTTGTCTATAGCGAATAGACCGCCCGCCATCGTTGGAGTTCGAAGAGGCGCCGTGCGGTCCCCGCCTCGGCGGGCCATTTCGCGTTCTGGGACGCGATACCTGGAATACAGCTTATTATGAAGGGGATAAGGGTGATTATAGTGTGGAGTTTTGACGAATTGAAGTCATTGAATTGCCGTAAAGATTTGAAAATACCTTATTTTGAAAACGATAAAGTCTTATAAGTATTAAGGGATACCTGAAATGGTGCTTATTTTTTTAGGAATAAGGGTGATTATAAGGTGCAGCTTGGGAAGTGTTTAAGACATTCAGTTTTTGGGAGGTAAGGATGTAAACGATACAGTGTAATTTTTATAAGGCGATACGTGACATGTAGCTTATTTTTAAGGTGATGAGGGTGTTTATAGTGTGCCGTTTCTAACGAGTTAAAAAAGAGTGCAAAAAAAATTTAGACCCCATTCTGAAAATACTTTGCATGATGGTTATCATCAAGCCGTACAACAAACAGTTAAACATACAGTCGAAGTCACGAAGTCGGTTAAAGTTGAGATGAAAATCAACGTCAATTAACCGAGACTATCTTATTGTCAAGGTTTCTACTTATTGTAAACATTTCAATTTCCCGCCTTATCGTTTTGTCGGCATATAGCACAGTTTATTAATTGTATATGTGCACACTGTATAGAGAACAATGGTTGGATATACCAAAACATTAAAGCGAAGGACGTTGGTAAAACACACATGTTTCACAGGCGATCTCAATAGTCTACTAACTATTGATGCGTTGTTAAATCTGTAATCTTAAACTATGTTTTTGTGTCTCAATAAACTATAGTAGGTAGCTGTTCATATGAAAATAAGAGAAACAGAATCAAACGTAACAAAACTAAATTAGCAGTTAATACTTACCGAGGTTTTAACTATAGTAGGAATATTTTAGACCGACTATTAATCATTGCTGCAAAGTATAAAGAGATAGACAATTGCTTTTGAAAAGGTGTTTTGAAAAGAATTAGATACGGTACTTGTTGGAACAATGGCTTTTGGTAAAGAAATAGTTAAATAATAAAACAAAAGGCGGCGGGCGCTGCATGAATACCGATATCCTATATGAATAACTACGAGGGCCAAACTGAAAGTTTTTAGAACTGGCAACTTAAAAGCATTATACATATTAAAAAAATAAGTTTAAATTTTGAAAATAGAACTCTTTACCAATAATATTGAGTATACATTTCATTCATTTGTCATTTGTTTTACGATTTGGCGGCAAATTGAAAATTGTCTGTGCACGTCAGAATGAATTTAAGCCGAGAAAATTTTCATGCAATGATTTTTTATGACTTTCGATGTCATATAAGTCAACAAGAAAGTTATGATAGACTTCGATTGGCTTTTCACGATGAAGCCCCATCTCGTGCCACAGTTTACAACTGGTTTAATGAATTCAAACGTGGTCGAACTAATCTCACCGATGATTTGCGTGAGGGACGGCCTTCTACAGCGACGACTGAAGATAATATCAGTGTTGTGCGGCGTATGATAGACTGACAAAAGAGTGACCTATCAGCAGATTCGGACAAGTCTAGGCATAGGTATGAGTCAAGTGCACAAAATCATCCATGAACATTTAGCGGTCAGGAAGCTTTGTGCCCGCTGGATACCGCATAATTTGACCGAGGCTCAAAAACTCCGCCGTGTTGATTGGTGCCGAGAAATGATCCAAAAATTTAACGGAGGTGACTCAAATGCTGTGTTCGACATACTAACGGGTGACGAAAGCTGGATTTACTGTTATGATCCGGAAAACAAAAGATAGTCTGCTCAGTGGGTGTTTCCTTCCGAAGAGTTGCCAACTAAAGTGAAGAGAGGTCGAAGTGTTGGAAAATAGATGGTGGCCTCGTTCTTCGGAAGTCATTACGCGACAGTTGTCTTAGAGGATCAGAAAACGGTTAATGCAGAGTGGTACACTAACAACTGTTTGCCACTTGTCTTGGAAAAAGTTCGAGAGAAACGACCTCGCAGCAGGATCCTCCTTCATCACGACAATGCCTCGTCGCACACCGCCAGGCAAACGATCGACTATTTGGCGACCTCAGACGTGGAATTACTGGGTCACCCGCCGTATAGCCCCGACCTCGCACCCTGCGATTTTTATTTATTCCCGAAAATAAAAGAAAAACTTCGAGGAAAACATTTTATGGACGCCGAAGAAGCAATGGCTGCGTTTCAAAACGCCGTCGAAGAGACCCCTAAGGCCGAGTGGGCAAGTTGCTTTTCTCAATGGTTCCATCGAATGCAGCGATGTATTGATGTAAATGGACGCTATTTTGAAAAGTTATAATAAAACTAATAACTTGCTAGAATGCTTAGTTTTTGATTTTCTAAGAACTTTCAGTTTGACCCTCGTATCGTAGTAATATTATGAACGTGGAAGTTTGTAAGTATGGATGTATGGGTGTTTGTTACTCTTTCACGTTAACACTACTGGACGGATTTGGATGAAACTTTACAGTAATATAGTTTATACATCAGAATAACACACAGGGTACTTTTTACCGCGGGAAAATTTCTCATTCCCACGGGAAACCGACTTTCACGCGGCGGCCACTAGTATCTTATAAATAAGCGCCAATAATATTTCTTGTGTCATAAAACATACATAGTTTCATAACAGGTACAGAACCCGCGGTGTAGTTGATTGGTTAGGTAAGGAACCTAACCTAGATGCAGTGTATCTAGACTTTATGACGATATTTCATAAAATTAGTTCCACATATTAAAGATAACGTACGCAGAACTGCGGGCGAAAAGCTAGTATGACATAATTTTATCATTTTCCTATTACGTTTACACACACATTTGTTAACATCGCATTGTGCTAATATTAAAACAATTAGCGTGACAGACGAGTCACTGATATGAAAACTAATGCAGTGTTATATATAGTATTGTAAACAATTGTAATTCTTATACAATGGCATATTAATACCTAGTAAACAATTTATGAAAGGGCTCAATAATCCTATGGTACATAAACTAAATCTAGGTAATAATTGTTATATATTTAGTAGTGATTTGACCTCATTAGTTATTTATTTCGAGAAAGCAAGGCCTAACGAAACTTAAGGACATTACCATTGTGCCTGGTAGATTTTTTAGTAAATAGTAGTTTCGTCACGAAATAATGGATGGGTTTTATTATTATTTAACATGTGTTTTAATAATATGCATAATATCTGAATAATACTAAAGAAACGTTAAATTCAAATAGATAATAAATTTCAATTTGTTTTTGTGTAAATTACGATTGCCGCATATTTTTTTTAATTATGCCATGACTAACCAAACTAAGTCTTAAATAACAAAGTGATGTGTTTTTCAATAACAATATGTATTATAAAAAGTACCTACATTTAACCGTACCGTACAAATTCCACTAATATTGAAACCTTTTTGGTAGCATACGCGTTTGCCAATACATGCTGAACTGGTAGAAATGGAAAGCAGCAACGTCGATTATAACATAGCTACTGGCGAGCGATAAGTGGGAGCGATAAAACACATAAAAGCCGTGACCGGTTAAATGTGCATTATGTTAAGAAAAGTTGCGTGAAACTGGAAACTACAATGTTTTGGCATTCTGATGACTAAAAACTAAATTTCCCGACAGACCTCTTTGTCGTATTTGCTGTCAAAAGTGTGACAGCTCGGGACAGAGTGGTGTTTATGGGAAACTTTCTTTTTGTTTTTACAATTTCCAACTTTTTTTATTCCCATAGAAACCTCAGACTTCATTGAACTCAACAAAAAAGAAATCAGTCAAATCGTTTCAGCAGATCTCGAGTTCTTTTTCTTTATTTTATTAGTATTTATTATTAAATTGCATGCATTAAATGGATGGATAAGAAATGTTTACCTTTTAAATAAATAAATAATCTTGTCTTATGTAAAGCATGCAAATATATACTTAGATTCGACTTTTTGCATAACAAAGTAACGCATGAAGAAGCTGAATAATGTGTCAGTGTATCTAATATCTGTTTATTAATCTCCATGACCCGCGGCGTAAAAGTCATGGAATTATAAAATTAAAATGAAAACTTGGATACTATTTTATTAGTTTCGTTTTGTTTGAAAAAAGACGAAACTTGTCAGTGTTCTCGGCAATGATTAAAGTAAATCTACGATTATGTTCATTTATTTTTTAAACTTTAGTAAATATCTACTATTTGATGATGGGATTGATTAATACTATAGTCCAAAGTAGGTTTTTATTAAGACAAACATAAATTAAAATAATAAACCCCGGAAAATCTTTAAGCAAAAAGAAAAATCCTACTCTTAATTGCAAATAGCTTGCGACAGAACGGCATCTTTCTCATAAACTAGTTATAAATATATTCTTACCATCTGAAGTTGAGTTTCCAGTTGAACCCTCCCCACGTCATATCCGATGCCTGTATGTACTCGAAGGTTGTGTCGGAAATGACGTCAATAATCGGACACACCACCGTCGTTCTGTCTTCTACTATTCTCGCTAGGAGCGGCTCTAGCCATCCCTCTGAAAAAAAGGAGTATTTTATTTAATTTATTTTTTATTGTAACCGTGGTAGTTTATTTTTTTGTTGTTAAAACTGTAATATTTTTTATCGAAGACGTTTGTGGGCCAAGCAGAATATTTAGAAAACAAAAAAGGATTGACTTTATTTACAAACGAAAATTTTAGTCATGATGTTTAAATTACAGCACGCTTCCAACAGCTAATCATATTTCATACACCAACACATTATACCATAACAATAAACTGTGTAAAAGTGTGTCCATTACTTACCAGTACATTCGCAATGTGCATCTAAGAACGTGATGACTTGTCCCTTAACATGTTTAGCGCCGAGCAACCGCGCGCGGATCAATCCGGAGCGATTCTCAGTTCGGAACAAATGGGTCGGGACAGGCAAAGTTTTAACGTAATCTTCTAGTTTCTTGCCGAGGTGATCTGTAGAATTTTGACATTTGCTAGTACTATTGTTTATTTGGAAACATCACTACATAGTATAAAACAAAGTCGCTTTTTCTGTCCCTATGTCCCTATGTCCCTTTGTATACTTAAATCTTTAAAACTACGCAGCGGATTTTGAAGCGGTTTTTTTTAATAGATAGAGTGATTCAAGAGGAAGGTTTATATTTATAATAACATAGTACAGGGAAAGCAGTTTGACTCCAAATTTAAGGCGTGCGAAGCCGCGCGGGTAAAAGCTAGTATTTTAATAAATTGTACAGAAGTCTCTGTTTCGTATGGCGTGAATTGTCTTTGTTAGCTCTTATATATTCGGATGTATTTGAAGGAAAGTAGCTTTGATAAATTGTATAGAAGTCTGTGTTTTAAAAAAACTATTTCTAATAGTTATAGTATATTCGAAAGTACTTATAAGAAGGGAATTTTCCAAGTAGGCATGCCAATAAAGAAACCAGTGAAACCCACTCAACATTTAAACTATATCACACCTAAGCAACATCCAGTTTGAATGTTTATCAGCTAATTTATAATTGAGTTACTCGTACATTTCGTCGCGATAACGAACGTTTCTTTAACCTCAAATTAAATTATTTGAAGAAAATTACCAAAACTTTTTCATTACAAGTTCCGTTTTAAAATAGCATATAAAACATATAAGGCTACATTTTCTATAATCCAGTTGTTTATACCTATGCGACAATGACCTCTAACTTTTAAACATAAGCCCAAAAAACCGGCAAAACCGATTTTCCACCGGTCATTTACACATAATCGAGTGACGAAACAGTATTGTTCAATACATACCTACCCACGGCACGACTGTTAGGAAATAGACCAAATTCGCTATATTATGGTCGAGACGAATATTTTAAATTGTTTATTCGGACGATTTGTTTTTGCATAATCAATCGTTAATGGTTTGCGACATCGATGAAGCGTAAGGTTCCGAGTTTGAGTCACGAAGTTAACTATTGGTATCGAAAGGAAAATTTTATTATTTTTCCATACTTTCTCATAACTATTTGTTTTCCTTTAAAGGAAATGATACTGGCGGAAACATTTTATGAATAAGTATGCTAGTATAGCTAAATCAGATTATTTTAATAATTTATTTTAACTGTTGGCTTATGTTACGTCATAAAAATGTATTCACGAAATATATTCACGAACTTGCAATTGAAATATCAAACCTATTGTTAGTAACGAAACTCTTTTTAATTATACTTCTTCCATTCGCCATAGCGATTTATTTTATTCCCTTTGCCAATACACGATATACTTTGTTGCAAATTCATCTTGTCGCTTTTAATATAGCTTTTCATTACGGGCAATTACTTTTATAGTCTTTAGACAATCATGTTATTACTTAAATTTATGATTGTGTAATTACCCAAAAAGAAAACACCTGTGTAAAGCCTATTTAATGTAAAAATGACTATCAACAACCTTGAACATCAGTAGTTAATAGGATACAACTGAATCAACAATTAGAGCGTAAATTATTCAAATCGTTCTAGTTTGTACACCGAGATAATTAAGTCGCTTTTGATCTAATAGCAACATATATGGGAATATGAGACTAATGCCCGTTGCCGACAATGTTATTAATTTTGGGAAATTTATGTTTTACTAATATTAATATTGAATGTTTTTTTGGAATAATGCTAATATCGCCCATCTGCAGGAGTTACGAGAATTTCAGTTCAAGTTCAGTTTCAAAATTTGAATTTTCTATAAAAAAAAAATGTATATATTATCTCACTTATTTAAAATCGATTCTGCTCTAACAATTAGCATTGAATAACATTACGACTGCGATGTGTGTGTAAATTTACCTATTGAAGTTTATTATCGCGTGTTAAATTAAATTTCCAGACATATATATGATTTTTATTATACGGTCAATAAAATGTATAAAACGCCACTAATCTATAAGTAGTTTCATACACATCGATAGTGATTTATTAGTTTGAAAACTAGCCATGATTTATTGAAACGTGTTTATGATACGGCTGCTTACGAACCGTTCTATTGCAATGATATTTTAAACCGCTCGTTTCAGGAAATGGAGCAACTAAGCTTAAATCAATTAACCTTATCATATTACCTAAGAAATAGAATTATGACACGGACAAAATAAATTTAAGCTTGTATTATATTGAACTTCAATTAGTTTTTTTAATAATTCATGTCAGCATATTTGTGAACTTCGTTTATCTCTTGTTTTAAAACGCGAACCTGGGTATTTAATTGGTTTTAAATACCGTTTAACCATACTGTCCTACAACTTTATAAAAATATTAGACCTCTGGAAAAAAGACATCTGGAAATATGTTTTATATCAGGTGACTCATATTTAAATGACAATAAACTCACTAATTCGCCTAATAGAATAATTGTATTAGTCTTAATTACCTGCTAACTAGACTATGAGCTGGCTAGACTGAAATTCAAACTGTGTATGTACTTAGAAATGCCTACTTAGCTTAGTGTACATTTTTCTATACACAATAGGTATTTTACGTGCACGAACGAAAATCCATATCAAAGGATTATATCACCTTACTATTAAAACGCTTTGAAACCCAGCTTTAAAAATCCAATAATGAGACAATTTAAAAATAGTTTACCAATGAATGCAGCTTTTACCTTTCTCGCTGGCGTCATCGACAAGAATGATCTCTTTTAACAGCGGTCGCGGTGACCGATTTATTATACTCCAAATAGTACGAATCAATGTAGTCCAAGCTTCATTATGAAACACAATCACAACACTAGTTGACGGCAACAGTTTCGGATAGTCCTTATGTCTACATCTGAAAAAGAACAGGCAAATTAACAAACACGGAAAATTAAAAACGAGACGATTAAAAACATTGCCGATAGGTAATTACAACGCTTTAGCGAATTGCATCGATAACTCGGATTCCTTATGAATGATTTATCGATTAAAGTAGACGATATACAAATCTAAGTATGACTAAGTAGAAATAACAGGACCGTTAATGAATATATTTAGCAAATGAGGATTACTGCTTAGAGATAAATGCATGTACCATCGTTAACCGCAACGCATTGTTTTTCTAATCAGATTGACATGCTTTGGTAACCCTGAACTTTTGAAATAGTCCATTGTTACAGTTTATGGATATTAACAAGCTTCCTTAAACGGTACTCTTAAATGGTATCATGGGCAATTAAATATGCCAAATCCGATCTAGTTTTGAATATATAACGCTGTGAACGTGTAAAAAATATGCGTCAATATTTAAGACTCAAACATTTTAAACATACACTGTTTAAAACTAGTGACTTATTATGATAGCTAGTAGTTCTAGTAACCAAAATATTATACAAATTACTAATGAAATTGGCTCATTGGTATAAAAGATGCGTTTCTGTAAACATGAGTAAAAGACACTTAGTTATACAGGGTGGTTCAAGAAGTGACGTCAACAATTTTTTTTAATTCCTCACACCTCGGTGTATTTTCGGACGCCCCGAGGTGTGAGGAAACCAAAAAAAAATTGTTGACGTCACTACTTGACCCACCCTATATTATGACACAATTCGAAGATAAAACAAACGTTATAAATACAGCAACAACTTTATTTTGGTCTCCCGTTGTCTGCTAAAGCTATTCATTTATTCATACGTCTATATGCAATCGTCGCTTGTCAGTCCGTTATTAGTCTACATTGTTCATAATAAAACTTTTAACTCGTTCACTAAAGCCAATTAACCGCGACACACTTAGATTATGATTTGAACGTTTTCACACGCTTTCAGTCTCATAATATTTATAACTGGTCTGAAACGGTGACTAAAATACTTAGAGGAACCGCGTTCAGGCAGGAAATAGACATGGATCGTAAATCTTTTGATGTAGACCGAAGAATATAAGCATCAAGTAGTTTTAACTGTTACTAATTAAAAACATATATGGGTTATAATTCTAATTTATAGTTCTTGATCATATAGGTACTTGATGTATAGCTTAATTAAATAATCATAAAGTGAAAGATATATTTCTAATATAAAGCAATTGGCAATTCGTATATGTATATCCGTGAACTCCTAAAAAGGCGCTAAACGGATTTAAGATCCTTTTTTTGCGAAGGTTCCTAAGATTGCTAGATAGACAAGGCATTCGTTTAGCAATTTTGCGTCTAGGTTTTAAACGAAATATGGGTAACAATTAAGAACTCTTTTGTAAGGTTAAAAAAATCTGACGAATTCAAAGGTCGATTATAAGCAAGCGCACCAGTCATTTTAAAAACACACAACTCTCATTGCAAATCCCATCATTCGATTCTAACCATGACTCAAAATATGCTCTTTCAAATCAATCGTAATTCTCAGCGTCTTTGCGTTATCGTTAAAAAACATAAACATATCCGACGAATTTGTACCCCCTTTTCAGATCTTTTAAAAATAGCGACAGACGTTCGACGTTTTCAAGTGTTGCGACTTACTTTTCCATCCGCACATCGGTGAGAGACCTATTCAGTGATATGCTGTCACTGGCCAGAAGGTTGAACTGGTTCTCTTGGAACTTCTCCAGCATCAGCTTCTCTTGTTCTATCGGTATGTTCACAGCCTTACCTACAACCATATCTTAGTATTTAGTATAGTTAGTAACCCATATATTGAAAATAAAACATCAATAAGGCAGTTTTAGAATTCATTAAATATGCAGAAATCTACTTTTAAAACGATATCGATTATATGGGCTAAGTAAGCGTCATTAAGTTGAGATCTAAATTAGTATGTTAATATTTAAATCAGCAATAATAATTTGAGTTATTAATGGAAGCATTAGAGCCATATTCTGAGTGGGTTGTTAAATTATTCTGCATAATGAGTTACGTAAGCATATCAGATACTAGACCAGCATTTTCCCCGTAGTTGTATACGTTAACTTTATATTGGCATATTTAAGTTTCAATAAGTCTACCTAGTCTACATTTTCCTTTCCTGCCCCGTACAGAAATATTATGCTCCGTAAAAACCCTAGTAACGCATGTATACATTTTTTACCGGGCTATTTCATTATATAAAATGAGATATTGTGGCATCTTAATAAGCGATAGGTACATGATGTTACTAATGTAGAATCGTATCACTTCTTAACGAAATAACAAAAGATTATAGTAATTTTAAGTGATTTATTTTAATACAGTAATGCACGTTAACACTGGTACAATTCGAATGTCAACTTAGTTCCTGTAGTGCAACGAGTGAGTCGCCCCAATCAATGTCAACGTCAACTTAATGTTGACGTTGGCATTCGTTCACCACTCACTCGCTACTTCTACCAGCGCCATCTATAAATATTTAAAATGGTATCTTACAGCTCGGCCATCCTTATTAAGGTGGGTCCTCCCACAAGTGAATTACATATTTTAACAAAACATTAAAGTACAATCGCTGAAATAAATTGCTTTAAATAATTTAGGAAAAGTATGATAATAAAACTAAGAAAATAAAATCAAACAATAACAATATTAGTCATATGTACAATCAATTTATCAGTAATCATAGTATAAGCTCATAGTCTGTCATGATCTGCAAACATCTGTGCTGCCACATTTTGTTTTACTTTCTGCACTGTTTGCTCATAACCTATGATACTTATTTGTGATCTGCAATCATCTATGCAAAAGCACTGACTGCTCACAATCTTACAAAAAACTTAGAATCGCTATCTATCAATTTCAATTAAAACATGTGTGATCTGCAATCATCTATGCAAAAGCACTGATTGCTCACAATCTTACAATTAATTCAGAATCGTTATTTATCAATTTCAATTAAAACATGTGTGATCTGCAATCATCTATGCAAAAGCACTGATTGCTCACTTAAATCTAATATTAATCACAGTCTGTCACAATCTGCAATTTAATTCGAATCTTGCTTGTGACCTGAGATTAATTATAATCTTAAATCATAATAACTAGAACATATCAATAACAAATTATACAAACGTTTAACATTTTATCATATCAAAATTAACAACAACTATAAATTCAATTCACATTTTGTAAATAAATATATCAATGTCATTCAGTACTATTTTCATCACTGTCGTTTTCGCTATCAAGGTCTTTAAAATTTAGCCACGGGTGAATTTTATCGATTGAGATTATATTTTCGTACTTCTTATTACCCCTTTTGGTTAACGGAGTATCCTCTACCAAAAACCTATCGTTAGGTAATATTTTAACGATCCTATACGGGCCTTGAAACTTAGGTGTCAATTTTTTTGATTTTCCTATCCTATCTTTATCAAAAATCGTTCTTTCAATTCGAACCAAATCACCTATACTATACTCTTTCGGAGCTTTTCTCCGCTTATCAAAACGTTCCTTAGCAAGCTTTTGTTCCTTTTCGATCTTCTCAATAGCTTCATTCCTCATGTCTGTTAGTTTTTCTGGATTGGCAGGATTAAGATTAGTACTAGGGCATGCTCCCGGGATATCCCGGTTCCGAAAAATCCCGGGAATTCCCGGTTCTATGAGTAGCAGACAGTACCGGTACTGACACAAAGCAGTCCCGGTACTCCCGGTTCTTATTGAACATTTGTTTAGATGCTATTTTTGGTTTTTGATGATTTTTCTCTTGTTCTCTCTCATCGCGTAACTCATCCATCAGTCATTATTTATATATAATTACTATGAATTATATTTTTAGGGGAATTTTCTAACAATAGAGTAAATTTTAGGGGGTTTTGACAAAGATTTAGGGATAAATATTTTTGAGAGTTGGTAACACTGGAATCATCACTCACTCGGCCGAATGCATACAACGTAGGTGACGCTTTATTATTCAGAAGTACATAATTTACTGAAGTAATTACTTGTAATACGTATAGGTACTTAGACTTACTTTATAATTTATATTATAATAAACGAAGTAAAATTTAAAATGTAAAAAAATATTATTTTTCAATTTTGTTACTGTGATTGCTGATTATTGAAATAAATAAAAAATACTTGTTTTGATTAAAATACACTTTTTTTTATTCATATACCTTCTACAAAACACAAACTTGCAGTAAATTAAAGTAATTTTAACAAACAAAAAAATCTGTATTCGGAACCGGGTGTACCGGGATTCCCGGTTCTTTCGTAAGCCAGTACCGGGACTGAGAATTCTTGGAACCGGGCCCGGTTCTGCATGCCCTAATTAGTACTAATAAGGTCACTTAATAGATTTTCACTAACACCAGTTATTTTAAAACCAAATAGTAGTTCCGAAGGACTTTTACCTGTTGTTTTATTACATGTAGTATTGATTCCCAACTGTATATCACCTACAAATTCGTCCCACATATTATCACTTTTGTTGTGGCACTTGGTACTCAAAGCATCTAGTATTGTCCGATTAAATCTTTCCACTTGCCCGTTAGCTCGGGGAGTGGCCACAGCATTCAAAATGTGTTTAATACACGTATCCTTAATAAATGATTTAAACTTGGAACTAGTGAAGCAAGAACCTCTGTCAGTTATTAGTCTAGATGGAGTACCAAAATAGCTAAAGAGCTCTTTAAAGACACGAAGAGCTGTTGCAGTTTTAGTGTCTCGCACAGGTTTTATTACAACGAATTTCGTAAAGCTGTCGACAATAACGAGCATATATATGTTACCTCTTTTTGATCGCACGAATGGTCCCAAGTGGTCGGCATGTACCGTATGGAACGGTATATCTGGCTTTGGGATTGGATGCAGCATACCTTCTTTTGATCCACCTGGTGCCTTATGAAATGCGCATTCTAAACAAGCAGATACGTACTTTTTTGTGAAGCGACGCATTTTCGGAAACCAGTATAAGGCTTTAAGCCTTTTTAAGGTCTTTTCGTAACCGAAATGACCCACATCATCGTGGTTTAAACGTAATAGCTGCCACCTAACTGACCTAGGGACTACCCAACGTAAACCATCATCAACAACTCTGTACACGTAATTGCCCTTCATTTGATAGTTTTTACATACATCAGCTATATAGTTAGAGTCTTTATCTGATAAGATTTCACGAATCCTTTTAACCTCTTCATCGTCGCTCTGCACTGTTGCTATCCAGTCTTGAACCTCTACTGCCAATACATCTATAACATGTGTATCATTCAAGGGAGATGGCTCGGCCACAGGGGCACGACTAAGTGCATCAACATGGGACATATTTGCGCCTGATCGGTATTCAATTTCACAGTCGTACTCCTGAAGCTGAATCCACCAGCGACCTATCCTTGGTATCAAATCCCTTTTTGTCATTGTCGTGCGTAACGCATTACAGTCTGTTACGATTTTAAATTTTAACCCTAACAAGTAAACCCTAAATCGATTCAGAGACGCTACCACTGCCAAGGTCTCTAAATCGAATGAGTGTAATTTTTGTTCATCTGCTGTGGTCTTCCGACTGTAATAGGCGACCGGTCTTAAAATCCTGTCCTGACTCCATTGCAATAATATACCTGCAACCCCATGCTTTGAAGCATACGTGTGTAGCTCAGTTTCTAGATGTGCATCGTACAATGCTAGTACTGGTCTATCAGTTAACTTTTGTTTTAAGGTTTCAAACGCATTCATATGTTCATCACTCCAATTAAATTCAAACTGTTTCTTAAGTAAATCTGTTAGGGGACGAGCTATAAGGGAAAAATTTTGGACAAACCTTCTAAAAAAACTACACAATCCTATGAACCGTCTCACATCATGAATATTTTTAGGAATTGGGAAATTCGACACAGCAGTTATCTTTCGAGACCCAGGTTTGATGCCTGAACCACTTACTTCGAACCCTAGAAATTCAATTTCCTTATAAAAGAAAAAACATTTACTCAATTTAAGGGTAAGATTTGCTTGACGGAATAAACATAAAATTTCTTCTAATCTTTTGAGTCCCTCATCAAATGTGCGTGCCGGTATTAACACGTCATCCATATAAATCAAAGCATAGTTAATTTTTGCTAAAACTTTGTTCATAGTTCTTTGAAATACAGACGGCGCATTCGCCAATCCAAACGGCATTCTTTTGAACATATATTGTCCATCAGGGGTTACGAAAGAAGTCTTATCTTGGGAACTTTCCGCGACAGGTATTTGATAGTACCCTGAAGCTAAGTCAAGGCTAATAAACAAAGAGTTACCGGCAAGTCTATCCAATTGATCATCAATCAATGGTAGAGGGAAATGTTCTCTTTTCGTTTTATTATTAAGTGCTCTATAGTCTATACATAGTCGTCTATCACCAGTCTTCTTTTTGACAAGTAGAACTGGGCTCGCGTACGCTGAATGGGATTCGCAAATTATATCCGCTTCTAACATTTCCGTAATCATTGTTTTAACAGTCTCTCTTTCTGGATATGACAACCTGTATGGTCTATATACAACCGGGTTAGAGTCAGTTAGTTCGATCTCCATATGTTCTACATTTGTATATCCTAAATCTCTTAAATTTACGGAAAAACAATCGTTGTAATCTTTTAACAAATTAGTGAGGTTGTTTATTTCCGAGGCAGATAAATGGTTACTAAAATTTAAGGATTTAATCATGTTTGAGTCATTAAAATCGACAATATTTACATCTAGACATTTATTTGTCATTAAAGCTCGTGTTATTAAGATCCCTTGCTTTAGTGATATCTTATTTTTAGAAACATTATAAATCAATAATGATCCAACACCATTTATCAAATTATATTCTCCGGGCATTAAATAATTTTCTGTACCCTTTAGACCTCGTAAAGAACCGTTAATATATATCGAACCTGTGTAGTCAAATTCACACTTTATCTTTATAAGATCAAAGTTATGTGGCGCAATAAAGACGTCATCTAAAAGAACAAGTTTTAACTTAGAAGTTTTGTCTCGTCCGAAATTTAATCTGTCACTCGTCTTAGTAATCGTTATCCCGGGTTTCTCTGTAAAGCTATGGCCTACCAAAATTTCATACTTAATAATATCATCGCCTAAGATAAATATCTGAATATTTTCTATTATATTCTGTATCTCAATATCTACTATGGCTTTGCCTAATGGTAAAATTATATTATTTCCTATCCCTCGCATCGTTGGAAGTTCCTCTGTTAACCATTTAACACCTAATCTTTTAGCCGTATTAAAACGAATGAGCGTGCATTGACTGCCCAAGTCTACATACCCCTGCATAGGCTGGCCATTAAGTTTCAGATTAATTAAGAACTTTTCGTTACTATTGTCATTACTTGTACTTACTTTTAAAACAGATTTTTCATTTTCTGGGTTAGCTTTTGATTTGTCATTTGGTAATCTAGTGCAGTTTATTGTTAAGTGTCCCAGTTTGTTGCATATAGTGCATTTTAGTATCTTTTTTGTACATCTGAAACTATAATGACCAGTCTCATTACAATTATAACACATAATTTCTTTGGAACTATTATCGTTTGATTTTAATGCCCTATTTATTGTTTGCGAATTGAAATTATTATTATTATTATGGCCATGAATTACCTTTCTGTCGAAATTAGTTCTTAATTTACTCTCCGAATCACGTGGTTGTTGCTTAATAGATTGAAAATATTCTAAAACTTGTTCAGGTTCCTTACATTGTACAGCTTTAGCACCTAACCGCAAGCTACGATCCTCTAAACCGTAAAGTAAACAATCAACCGCTCTCTTACCTTTAATCTCGCATCGATTCAATAAATTAATCTTTTCATAATAATATAATTCAAGTGAATCATTATACCTTGCTCTTTTCGACAACATTTCCGTTAGGAGCTCGGCGTAATCATCAGTAGATGGAAACGAATCGGTAAATTTAATTTTCCATTCAGACCACGAAAACGACATTGATGTTAGATTTTGATACCATGTTCTGGCCACTCCGTTGAGTTTCGGTAATGCATAATGTATTATCTGATCGTCCCCCCACTTATATAATTTAGCACATTCCTCAACTTTACCTAGCCATGTATTAATTGTTTGGCCTTTGACCATGGGATCAAACTCCGGTATAACATTCCCTAACATAGGAAATTTATTACCCTCTGGGCGGTTATTGTGAATAGACTTAATTAATTCCGACAAAAGTGATCGAGTATCCTCATTATTGAAATTGGAACGACTCACGTCATCACGTTCAGCTGGCGAACTCTTGCTGCGACGTTTTGAATAACGGCGGTTCATACTACGGCTGCTTGAACCACGGCTCCTTGTACCGCGATTGCTCGAACGACTGCGTCTATCATGATCATGCGGTCTGGAACGCCTTGCACCGTGATGCTCCGAAGTGCTGCGATTTGCATCTCGTTCACTCGAACTGTCGCGCCTCTCATCACGGCGTCGAAACTTTCTGCTTCTAGTATCTCTTTCAGATGAACTTTCGTGTCCCGTTTCATTATGTCTTGAACTACGACGGTCTGTTCGGCGATGTTTATGAGTCCGTGCACGTCTTCGCTCTTTAGATCTGTGTCTCGTTTCAATATTTCGATCATCTTCCGTTTCTGAATCTGCTCGTGATCGCGTTTGTGACAAGTAACTTTCCTCGCGTTGTTCTTGATCAACATTTCTTCTGGGCATCTTTTTATCTCGGTTTTTGTGTTTGCGAGATGAATGTGTGCGTTTTCGATTTGATTTTTCACGATGTCTTCCCATTGTGGGTATTTATTCACTCTTTTTTTTTTAAATTTCAGTTTTTGGTTTTCAGGATGCGCGTTGCGTGAAAATAGCTAGTGGGTCTAGTATATCCCACTTCTGAGCTGTAGAATCGTATCACTTCTTAACGAAATAACAAAAGATTATAGTAATTTTAAGTGATTTATTTTAATACAGTAATGCACGTTAACACTGGTACAATTCGAATGTCAACTTAGTTCCTGTAGTGCAACGAGTGAGTCGCCCCAATCAATGTCAACGTCAACTTAATGTTGACGTTGGCATTCGTTCACCACTCACTCGCTACTTCTACCAGCGCCATCTATAAATATTTAAAATGGTATCTTACACTAAAGGTTTTTTTTGTATACAGTATTTATACGAATCGAACTATTTCGACAACTTATACGGCTTTTAAACATGTACCAATATTAATATTTTGGACAAAAAACATAATATTTATTATAGTTTTAAACCGATTTTTAATAACGAAATTTATAAGTACGACCGAAACAATCTAACAAATTCGACATTTGCAATCATAATTTACGTACCAGACCACAGATGAAGTTTTTAGTTCCTAACTATTAAAACATTTTTTCATAAAGTATTAATATTAATAACTAATATACGTTTTGATTTTCGTTATTTCTTAGGTTTACAAACTTAAAATACCAATGGAATATAATATTTTATAGTTTCATTCGTCTTTGTGTGAACCTGAAAGCGAAAGTTTTTGTTACAAAATAAAATGTGTACAATGAGGTTAACTTTCTCTTTCATGAAATTTTGTCAGAACTTTTATACAAACGCGCGAAAATCATACAATAATGCACTAATATAATAAAGAGGTAAGTTTGGTATGTTCGTAATGAAACTAATGACCTCCGAAACTTTTAAACCAACTTAATAGTATAAATTACTTGAAGAAAGATATACTATCGAGCGAAGTTACAAACTTATTAAATTTTAATATTCTTTATGTATG
Organism: Emmelina monodactyla; assembly: GCA_916618145.1. Taxonomy (NCBI): domain Eukaryota; kingdom Metazoa; phylum Arthropoda; class Insecta; order Lepidoptera; family Pterophoridae; genus Emmelina; species Emmelina monodactyla. Next base: position 3,565,637 of record OU745319.1, read on the forward strand.
ATTTAACCAGAAAATATTGATAACACCGCCATCGAAAACGCCACTACCAAATAATACCGGCTTATACTTCTCGTAAGTACTATGAAAAGTTGATAAAAAATTCATTAGTACTTTGAACTAAAAGAAGTTATCTCCGACCGTCGTAAGAACGGTACATGTAGGAAAAAACATCATTAAGAAACCAAACATTGTTAGTGAGAATTTGAGAAAAACTTATCTTAAGTTAACATATTAGAAAATACATAGAATTTGTTTTTAGTTGTGTTATACTATCTAACCACAATCTAAAAGAATGGCAAATAATTAACCAAAAATATAATAGATTCATTAACTAACTTTTAACGAAAAACCATTGGTGCAAAACACATAATTTAACCATATTCTACGATATTGGTAACAGAATGTGCAACATTTTAAAAATAGAAACCATTGAGTGAAGTTCAATGTCCTACCCCACACAGAGTACAAAACATTACTTAAAGCAGTTATAAATCATATTATGCACTAAGGTGTCTAATTATAGCTTTCTGTTTAACTCTATCAATAGATAATCATACACTTGTAAACCAACACTATTGAACCTGCCATTATAGAAATATGTGAGCTATGACACTTTTATTACACATAAACATTGAAATAGGCATAACACAAGTTAAATAATTAATTTCATTCTGTAGTAAAAAGTTATTTCACTTATTCTGCTAGCTGTAGTAGGTTCTGCCCACTTTCTCAATAAAAACATAATAATAATAAGCATTTCATAATATTCATGAAAATTTACATGAACATTATTAAGTCAGAAAAATCACAAGCCAAAATTCAAACAATTTAACACTTTTACTATTTCTTACTGTTAGTGATAAGCAAACTTATTGCATAAAAGTTTTTTTTTTGCACTACTATTCAAACAATAATGTACATAACTTAAAATTGACTATTTACCCCAATCAAATAGTGAAGTAGTTTTTGTATCTCAAAAAAGATTGTATTTTAACTCACCCATTTCACCAGGAGAGTCCTCAATTGGCTTCACAGGTGGGGCTGGTGACCATCTCTTTAACAATTCTCGTTTGTAATGCGTCAGAGCTACACCAGAGCTTCCTTCGTCATGTTCCACTGCATTGTTTAAACCAGCCTCATCGGCAACCGGCTCATCTTCTTCAGCTGGATTGTACTGTCTTGCTGCGGCAATAGCGGCCCGTTTACCACTCTCACTATGGCTGTACTGCCTTGATATCTATGGGATAAGAAGTTGGTATAAAATCTGGTAATGTTAAATTGATTTAACCAGTTGAAAGGATTACTGCTTGCTTGTTTTATTGAGAATATTGGAAACAAAAAAAAAGTTAGAAATGTTTTGGGGTACTTGTTTAATAAGAGGTTTAATAGTAGGGAGCATTTTAATTAATCAAAAATATTTTAAATTATGTAAGTTTTGAAAACCATGATTAGTTATAAATTTACTATTAATATATTTTTAAAAGGTAACTTCATCAAACTTTATCTATTGTAAAATAGTACATATTAGAAATTGATTCCCTTTCACTTTAAATCAGTTGTTATCATAGTTGTTTGTGACAAGCAAGTGACCTTTAGAAGATGACCACTAATAAGGGAAAGTATGCTAATGCTTTGCTATCAGTGCCCAATTTACTCAAAGATATTACAATAAATAAATGATTTTAAAGGCTAAAGAAGCTGATAACATACCTTAAAATTATCTTCATTTAAAGATTTCTTGTTGCAATCCCAGCCTTCTCCGAAACAATCTGAATACAAGGCAAGAAGTGCCACATCCACTAGCAACCACACTAAGGACGTCAGTAAAATGATACGGCAAGTATGTATTCTTATCTTACTTCTAAACATTTTTCAAGTCTTAGAACCAACAGCTAAACAACAACTTCACTGCCACATGACAAGATTAATACAAGATTAGACGCCGTGTTGCCGCCGCGCGTACCTTTCCCAACTACCGACTACCTGTAACCAACGAATAACTTATCTCAAAAACTTCGCACTGCACACAGTAAATAACTTCGAGTTACACGATGCACAAAAGTTATATCGCTTCAATCATATTTGTACACAAAAACGAAAACTTTACAAAATAATCACAAAGTAGGTTTCCGGATCTAAGGCTGAACTAAATTGTTACAGTCTTCACTGAGAGAAAAATAAATATGTGTTATAAGTAAATTCTATACACACACTAACCGCAAACACTGTATTTTGGTGGAGCGTTATTCTGTCTTTTTAAAATTAATTGATAATTTGCAGTAAAATTAATTGTGGGACGAAACAATAAATCGCCAACCATTCAATTCGAAACTCACAACTCGACTCATTAAATTGATTTTGACAGTGTCATGTCACGTCAGATGACAAATGACAACTAAAAAAAGCCAATTCCTTTGGCGAGTTGTATGCGTTCTAAACCTAGTTCCGAGCTCGTTACAACTAAACGTGCTGTCAATAACGATTTCATTACTCATAAACGTTAGCACTGATAGCACTGACATGGATTTAAACCTAATGATAAGTTATTTTTTTACTTTTTTTGGTTATACGGTTTTTTTCCTTTTCTTTTTTGGTTTGCGCCAAGGTTTGCGTGAGCAAAGTTGGTTCATAAATACAATGTTTGCACGACTTAAGGCAGTCTTCATCGGTGACGATTAATTATTCAACTGTGTTGACATTGTAATGAAAATAATTCAAAACTTTATTTGCCGTGTGGAAACTTTCTGCCGAGTTCTGATGCTTTTACTTTGTTTAATATTAAGGTATTTAACTTATTTACCAGATAAAACAAGACAAGCTGAAGAAGCAATATCTTCGTCTCTAATTTAATGAAAATAAAATAAATTAAACCAGCTGTCATCTTGATAAAATACCATACCACAACTTAATATGGTCATATGAAATTTTTCCCAAATAGGGGATATGCATAAAATTTTAAATGGCCTAAAATATTTTTTTCTTGAATACTTATTATCGTTATATTATGATGCAAAAGTTTTTTTTAAATTTATTTATTATTTAAACCCCTAAAATAATATTTAAAAAATGCAAAATAAGGGAGCGAAATTCAAACTTCCAAAACGGGCCACCATTGGTCGAACGTAATGTGACGTCATCTGACACGACATTGCATTCATCAGCGTCGAAACTCATACTGTTTTACAAGTTTTTGTGAAAAAAAATAATAATTTTAATATACAGGGTCTGTCGTAATGAATGGATAACCCGTTACCTACAGTTGATCCGGATGTGAGGCTATAAGAAAATGGTGTTTTCTTGCCAGGGTTGTCAACCATAAGAAAATGGCGTAGACTTTAAAACTTTTTTATAAATTTCGCTATTTTTTTCATTTATTCCGCTGCCATTTCTTCAAATTTTGATGTATTTGTATAATTCTTTTAGTATTATACTGCTTAAGACGTGTATTATGTAATTTAAATACAATTTTAGGTGTTATTCACGTTGAACATTATCAAAATACTCATTTTAAGAAAAATATTTCCAATTTTTTTTCTTTATGTCAACTTTTGATCATCTCCTGTGGAAAAAAAAGTATGACGTTATAGCTGCCCATGATCTCAATAAATTGTCTAGTATGTGTAGATTCTAAAAAGGTATAACGATGTGTACTTTACAAGCAACATTAAGTTACAGAAGCGAGAACACTAATCAAGGTCGGAATTTTTATTTTTCATGTTATGTTATAAATGGTTGTAAAACTTCGTCATAATGATTTTATTCTATCAAGATACTTTGCACAAACACTATCGGGCCACTAATAGGATATTCAGAAGAAAACCCGGTTGTTTTTGGGAAAAAAATAACATTACTTCACGATAATAATGTAATGAAAATGTACAAATGAAAATTGTTGTGCTCTAATAGTTACATGCGACAAACATGTTGCGACAAGTTTATTCGAAATTAAAACGGATTTTAAAAATCGAACAAGACCGCATTACAAAGAAAAGGGTACTCATCACATCAGTGTGACCATCGCATGTCCTTTTGTTCACATTGGCCCCGATTCTGAAAACACTCTCTAAACTAAACTAAAACTATCGCTGTCACTTACACATCAATAAGACAGAGACAGGTAATCATTTTTGTCCTGTCAAACTAAAATGTACGTGCAATATGACACGGCGAAGGCAATTTTAGGCTAGTCCTCAGCGCATTTCGTTCAATTTCACAATGATGTGGACTAAATTTAGTGAGACCAATGTACCTGTCTTGTTCTAATACGAAGCATGAGAAAGTGTCACTATTTTCGTCAATTTGTTACTGCTTTCTAATATTTGACTATGATTTTCCTTGTGATTTGGACTTGATAACGTGGTGATACTGATGACTTTGCTCACATTTACGGACATTGTGTTGTGCTATCGATTGAACTTGTTGTTTTGGAAAAGTTTTTGTGTAGTTTGTGTATCATGCCGCAACAGTATACGCCGGCCGAATACGCGAACATGCATTACATTTACGGTGTATGTAATGGCAGCACCAATAGAGCTTCTAGTGTTTATCGTGTAAGATATCCAATCCAAATGTGCGACATCCTGAATACCGTGTGTTCATTAAAGTGCACAATGCATTTATGGAAGGACGATTTCCTTCTAATTTTTTCCACTTTTCTTTGTAATGCAGTCTTTGTTCGATTTTTTAAATCCGTTTCAATTTCGAATAAACTTGTCGCAACATGTTTGTCACATGTAACTATTAGAGCACAACAATTTTCATTTGTACATTTTCATTACATTATTATCGTGAAGTAATGTTATTTTTTTCCCAAAAACAACCGGGTTTTCTTCTGAATATCCTATTAGTGGCCCGATAGTGTTTGTGCAAAGTATCTTGATAGAATAAAATCATTATGACGAAGTTTTACAACCATTTATAACATAACATGAAAAATAAAAATTCCGACCTTGATTAGTGTTCTCGCTTCTGTAACTTAATGTTGCTTGTAAAGTACACATCGTTATACCTTTTTAGAATCTACACATACTAGACAATTTATTGAGATCATGGGCAGCTATAACGTCATACTTTTTTTTCCACAGGAGATGATCAAAAGTTGACATAAAGAAAAAAAATTGGAAATATTTTTCTTAAAATGAGTATTTTGATAATGTTCAACGTGAATAACACCTAAAATTGTATTTAAATTACATAATACACGTCTTAAGCAGTATAATACTAAAAGAATTATACAAATACATCAAAATTTGAAGAAATGGCAGCGGAATAAATGAAAAAAATTGCGAAATTTATAAAAAAGTTTAAAAGTCTACGCCATTTTCTTATGGTTGACAACCCTGGCAAGAAGACACCATTTTCTTATAGCCTCACATCCGGATCAACTGTAGGTAACGGGTTATCCATTCATTACGACAGACCCTGTATATTCTTGTGCTGATTGTAATTAAGTTTAGTTTAGATTGGTAGTGAATCTTTGACGATGACTGAAGCTGGTTCTGTCATAGCCCATTAGTACAATCTACCGAGAACAGGTGCATTTATGATAGCATATAATTTTGCATCTGTCGCGTCTCCAAGGCGCGATGTGGGTTGTGGTGGTACAGCAAATGACAACCACAGATTCTTCTTTGATATTCGATTTAATGTGGTTTATACGAGCATCGAAATGCATCGAAACCCGATTATACGAGCGCAGAGATCAGAGGATGTTTCATAGTATATTTAAGACCATAATATAGATTTTTATTCATAAATGCACACAGCAGTTTACTTAAAATACACCAAAACATTTACATATTGACACAAAAATATATGTGGCAAAACTCCTATCTTCAACCGTAGAGTAGGTACATTTTTCTCCTTGCTCTTTTATTAAATTGTATTCAATATAATTTTCTGTATCTTCCTTTACCTGGAATAAATCAACAACCATAAAAAATTCGTAAAACCACAACAGGAATAAAGTTTTAATAGAAAGTTATAGCTACTGATCTTTTCTTATAGGGTAGGTTAATTTTATACCGAATTTTCTAATGTTCAAAAGCTAATGCAAAACTTACTTTTTACTAATTCACATTAAGCTGTATATAAATAAAGTATACTTTCGTTAAAATGATCTTCACAACAATATGAACAAGATTTAGGAGATATATTATCCCTTCTCATCACCTTACACGACCGTCTTCGTATTTTCGCATCACTTGAAATACGAAAAAACACTTTCTCGGGTGTTTTTCGAATAGTAATTGTGCACTCCGGTACTATGCAATACTTATAAGATAATTTTTTGGCTTCTTCCATGGTTTTAAATCTATTAAAACTGTAAATATGCATGAAATAACTGAAAAGTTCATAGTAAAGTCCCACTGGACGTGTCGTGTGACGTCACGCAAAGCGCGCGCAAAATGGCGGCGTTTCAATTGCTCTAATTTATTCAATGTTTTAAATTTCGTTTTTAAAATATCTAGAGTATTTTGAAGATTTTTTATATTTTTTTCTATGTTATAATGTCGTAAACTATTAATTTAAGGCAAGAAAAAAAAACATGAATATCCCCTATTCCTTTAAAAAATACAATAAAATAATGTCAGTGTCAGAACTGTCATGTGTCACTTGTCAGTCAGTCAACGTCAGCTGGTTTGTTCTCTCTCGCGTCGTAAACAAAACAAAGCAGCTAAAAAAACTTTTTATTGGTTCATTTCGTTCGTAACAACTGATCGAGTTGACTACAAATTATTACGTTTAATACATACCATTATTCTTTAATAAAATAAATGGTGTGTATAAAATGATAAGAGGCAAAAACAATAACCCGAAAAGTTTAAGGACTTCGGAGTGCAACAGTGATACGAACATAATTACTAATGATGACTACCATCTCATCAATAATGGAGGAAAACCCCCAGATCCTAAGCAGACAAAAGAAAACTCGTGGGTGGCAGGAGTCCAGATGTTCTCGTCTTTCCTACTGGCTGGCTTTGGCATGGTTGCGGCGAGTTTACTTCTCGATGTTGTTCAGCATTGGGACGTCTTCAAGTACGTTTCTGAGGTCTATATCCTAGTACCGGCTCTACTAGGACTAAAGGGTAACTTGGAAATGACATTAGCATCACGTTTATCAACTCATGCGCATAAGGGACATCTAGAAACTAGCCTGTGGTCATTGGTAATAGGTAACCTATGTCTCATCCAGTGTCAGGGCGTCCTCGTCGGATTTCTCGCTGCAATGGCTGCAGTTGCCATGGGTTGGATACCAGATGGGCAATTTGACATACACCATGCATTGTTGCTATGTGCATCTAGTGTACTAACAGCATCCTTAGCTAGTTTTGTACTTGGTGTTATCATGATTGGTGTAATTGTTGTGTCAGAGAAGGTAAATATAAATCCAGATAATATTGCAACTCCCATTGCTGCTAGTTTGGGAGATCTGACAACCTTGGCACTTTTGTCTTGGATAGCATCTCTTCTGTACAAATCAGTTGGCACAAGTGTAATTTTACCTTCTATAATTATAATTGTTGGCGCTGTATTAGTGCCAGCTTGTGGATATATTGCTTGGAATAACAAATTTACAAGACAAGCTTTAGACGAAGGTTGGGTGCCAGTTGTTTCAGCTATGGTAATAAGTAGTGCAGGGGGTTTAATTCTAGATTTTACAGTATCAAAGTACAAAGGAGTTGCTGTTTATCAACTAGTTATTAATGGAATAGGGGGAAACATGGCAGCAGTTCATGCTTCGAGATTGTCAACATCTCTGCATACTGGCCAGAAGAATGATTCCCCTTATGGAAATACAACAAAACTGTTACTCCTAATGGTTATACCTGGACAGTTGATATTTATTAATACTATTGGCTACCTGAAAGCTGGCCACACATCACACACACCAACATTTATATTTATATACCTGTGTGCAGCAATGCTTCAAGTATTTTTACTTTTAACCATTAGCCACTATATGGTTAGATGGATGTGGAGATTAGGTATAGATCCTGACAACTCGGCTATACCATACCTAACAGCATTAGGAGATCTATTGGGTACGGCCCTTCTTGGTGTTGCTTTCCATGTCTTAGACGCAATAGGAGACAAAGATGGAGATCTTGGTGATTAAGTTCTAGCTCAATGTATGCTATTGAATAAAAGTACATAATTGTGAACCGTTAGTATATATTTAATTAAATTAACATAGGACAAAAGTCCGCAACGGATGAATGGGCTTTTTTCTTACTTATTTGTATTCTTTAATTTATTGGCACAGTGAATTGTAATAATGCAAGTCTTAAATTTGTGCCATTATAGTTTATATCATTCATTATGTTTGTTATATAACTACATGTTCATTTTTTATTTCTTAGATAAGTAATACAAATAGTATTAAAAATACATAAATGAAATTGGTGCTACATATCACTTGTAATTTTAAGAATAAGTTACTTTCTTTGGCTAGTTTAATACTAGACTTGAAAGATATTGTTATACAATATTTTTTATGTATTTGTCACAAATAAAATATAAACAAATTTATCTGACTCTCATTTTAGTAGACAGGAGATCATGCTACAGGGATGAAGCACAGATTGAATGAGAAGATAGATTTTACTGAAAAGTAGTGCTTGCTGTGTCAAAGTACTGGGCTAATGCAATTCAAAATAATACATGCAGTACATTTGACACCAAAGAAGACTATGAGAGTCAGAATGGCGGGTGTACCGTAACAGATTTGAACGAGTCATATGTCAAAATTTAGTACCTGGGATGTACTATTTGGTACCTATCAAAGAAATTGGCGTACCTCTTTAAGAGCAGAGATATAACCAAAAGCGAGTACACCCGCCACATTGACTGTCAGAATGGCGGGTGTATCTCCAGTTCTCGGTTATAGACATGTTGGTGACTTATTTTAAGTATACCAAATTTTAGTACCTTTGGTGTACCTTACATAAAAGAGCACCACATCTCAAAATATAGCTTGATTCCAAAGGAATCCAAGATCTTGGTTTTAGATACATTGTAGCGACATAGATGGCGCTTATCGTCGTAAACATTCTTCCCGGCGGTCCGCATTTACACATCTGACGCCTAAGTACAGGGCCTCAAGTCTGATATTTTAAGTAAGGGGACCTTTTTATTGTCTATAATGAAGTGCCTGTCGATGAAATATAAGCGAATATCATTAAAATTTGGTTTTTTTAGTAGTTTTGCGGCAAAATTTTGTTTTTCGGCATAAATAAACTTTTATTTCAACTGTAAGAACGACTTCATTTAACTTAAATACTTGGAATAGGTGATGTCAACCTCGAATATAGACATTAGACATAAACACCAAAAAATCTCTTGTCCAATTTATTTTCGCCAGGTTATTGATTTCGCAAAAATCTCGCCAGGGTCATAATTTTTCGCCAAAATGGCGAAAAAAGTTGAGAGGTGTCAAGGGACACCCGGATGGAACGAAATACTTTAGTAAACACAACTTCTAGGTAGGTAAATATCGCATAACTAGACTACTACATGTACACCTACTCAATGCGTAGCCACCGCCGATACCTAGAAATCGCATAAACAACATTTCTACCTACCTTCTTGATAACGGTTAGGTAATTATAGATGGGTAGGTAAATATCGCATTACTAGACTCCTACAATTACAGCTACTGAATGCGTAGCTATCACTGAAACCTACCTAGGAATCGCATCGACAACAATGATTATTCTACTTACCTTCTTGATAACAGTTAGGTATACCTAGTTACCTTACATATAAATCACATACCACAAACATTTTCTTAACTTTGAATCATAATCTACCAATGCGAGGTACGTAGGTAGGTACTATGTTAAGAACTTACCTACGTACTTATGAAAAAAATATGACTCTCTTTGAGATTTATAGGTATAGACGCATACACGTCATAGATACGCGGGACTTTGTAAACACAACAGAACCTCAATAGAACACGCACGGATTGATATTGTAATATTAAAATGTCATGTAGTTACCTACATTATGAAAAGTTAAAATCTTGTTACATGTGCTAGGTCTATAGTATATACCTGATACATACTTACGTAGTTTGCTCGTAATTGCATGGCGCCTATTTTTTATGCATGGCGTAAGTGCCTACCAATTAAATATGTCAGTAAATATGTAGGTACATACCTCAACACCTCATTCATGAGTTTGGGACGACCTTTTTCTGGAAGTACTTAATTTAGATTGGGATTTCTTTCTTTCTTTTTTTATTAAGCTATTGCATAGCTTTTATCTCAGGCTCTGAGCGCGGGGACCGAATGTAAAAATTCCTTAACCAAAAAACCTAACACCCCCCACTCCAACCGGCACAGCGGTGCAGCAAAGTCGTGTATCGTCGGTTTAGTTCGGCAGACTTCGGCACGGTGTTTGGGAGCCTCAAATTCGCCCCATTATATTGAGTTTTCGTCTTAAAAGCAGTTTTCGTCCCTCTTTTGGGGCCAAATTGGAAAAAAAGTGGGGCAAAAACGAAAATTTACATAGACCTCCTTTTGGAGTTGAGTAAGTTACTGGACCCCTTATAACTCCCCCCACCATCTCAGGCTACCATCAGGAGTTACTACCAGAGCTAGTTACTACTGGCTTCTCAGGGGATAACTCCTCAACGGAGAGTCGGAGGTGAATTCTGACTTCAGTTCTGACCCCCCCATAGCACCATATACCATCTCGACCAGGGACAACTCCTCGCCAGAGATCCCGCGATATCTTCGGACGGGTGTGTCGGAGACCAGCTTCGTCTTCGGTTCTGGCAACTCCTCACCACTCCCCTTCCACCTCGGGACTCAGCTACCACCAGAGCACCCCTCCTGGCTTCTCAGGGGATAACTCCTAAACGGAGCGTCGGAGGTCAATTCTGACACCATTTTTGACTCCCTTTAAGAAACCCCGCACCAACCCAGGACCAACACCAGGGACAACTCTTCGATAAAGAACCCCTCATATCTCCAAAACGGTGAGTCGGAGACCAGATCTGACTTCGGTTCCGGTAGCTCCTTGGAGGTCCCCTTCCACCTCGGGACCCAGTTTCCACCAGATCACCCCGGTTCGCTCCGAAGGGGATGACTCCTCAACGGAGAGAGATAGAGACACGCGGATTGCGGGAAAGGATTAAGTGTCTTTCTCTGGACACAAACCACCTACTACGCCTTACCCCAAGTGAAATGATCGAAATTTTGACTTTTTAAGCTATTGCATAGCTTCTATCGCGGACCTTGAGCGTGGAGACCGAATCCAGAAATTCCGTAACGAAAATAACCTAACACCCCCCACTTCGACCGGCACAGCGGTGATACTTTTTTGTTTTGCCATCTATCGATGAATAGCAGAACTTTTAAAGACTTATAAAAATATTTTGAACAATATCAACTTCTCATTTATTTAATAAAAAAAAATTGTTTTCTTATCGGTCACCACGCTCAAAAAGTTGAATCAATATCAAAGAAAAAAAAACAAAGGAAAAAAATACTGAATAAATAAAATAAATAAATAATTATTAGGTACATAAGTTGTTAAAAAATGCTCCTAATAGTTGCAGCGTGTTGTTATATAGCCTTCGATTAATGGTCTATTCAACACAAAAATATTTTTTAAATTCGAACCAGTAGTTCCTGAGATTAGCGCGTTCAAACAAACAAACAAACAAACTCTTCAGCTTTATAATATTAGTATAGATCGAGAAGCACTTCATTATAGACAATAAAAAGGTACCCTTACTTAAAATTTCAGACTTGAGGCCCTGTATTTAGGCATCATATGTGTAAATGCGGACCGCCGGGAAGAATGTTTACGACGATAAGCGCCATCTATGTCGCTACAAAGTATCATAAAACCAAAATCCTAGATTCCTTTGGAATCAAGCTATATTTTGAGATGTGGTGCTCTTTTATGTTAGGTACACCAAAGGTACAAAAATTTAGTATACTTTAAACAAGTCACCAACATGTCTATAACCGAGAACTGGAGATACACCCGCCATTCTGACAGTCAATGTGGCGGGTGTACTCGCTTTTGGTTATATCTCTGCTCTTAAAGAGGTACGCCAATTTCTTTGATAGGTACCAAATAGTACATCCCAGGTACTAAAGTTTGACATATGACTCGTTCAAATCTGTTACGGTACACCCGCCATTCTGACTCTCACAGAAGACTGACACATAGTTACTTTATAGTAACAAGAGAAATATTAAAAATAAATTTGGACTATTATAATTTAATTTATCCCTAAGGCCCTTAACATTAAATTAAAAACTTCATTATCCCAGACCATTAGGAAAAGGCATAACTTGATAATTGGATATACAACAATACAAATAAAAGAAATTGATTTTGTGTAGATTTTTTATTAGCTTAACCTATCAGCAGATGTTTACTTGACTTCACGCAATCTTCTCACAGCTGACCGGCATGAAGATGCAGCTGTGGTAGAGAAAACCCAGGCACCACCAGCTACGGTTCTTTTACAACGCTTGCAGGCCCAGATACCAACACAAGAACGCTTCATGGCATCCTAAAAAAAATATTTTTATAAATGGAAACATCTAGTGGCATGAAAGAATAACACAAACTTCAGGAAAAAGGTTCACTAAAGAAAAGTTACTGTAACACTTGTAAACAAACTTAGGACATCATAATTATCATACATTTTTAAGACTTGGAGTGTTATTTGGAGGTTAATCAAACTAACAGACCAAGTGACATCAAAAACTAACCTTTCCACAGAAGGAGCAAGTATATTTAGCGTGCTGGGTTACTTCCATCTTTTTGACCATTTTACGAAGGGAAGCACCGTAACGTGTGCCATATTTGCCAGTAATTCCAACCTTCTTCGTGCGTTTGGCCTGAAAATGCAAAATGTAATGTTGAAGTCACTAACCAAAACATCATGAAACCGGCACTCACGAACACTTTTAATCTAAAATACACCAAGCACAATTTAAACCACTTTGTAATTTAGCGTTTTCAGTTATTGGATGTAAGTTTATCTAACTGATTACTTAAATATTTCCGAATTTAAATTTCTCACCATTTTAGTAACCTGTCTCACAAACTGTGTTGACAGAAGAGAAAGATAATAAAATGTCAATTGTCAAGTCGGCCAGCGAGTCAAAGTCATTGTCATTGTTATTGGCTGCGTTCCGATTGGCGCAAGTAGCGCATTTTGTGAAGGGGTCAGCAACATTGTCTATGAAATCTATGGTGACGACGAATGTCTAAAAAATAGAACTAATAAACAACGAATACAGTGATTCGAAGGTAATGAGATTACATTGTTTAATTTATTTCTAAAATACCTACACACCTGGCGGAGTGGATTATTATTTCAATTATCATTATAACAAGAAAATAAACGGTAAAAATATCAAACTTTTTCTCTGACAGCCCTTTACATAAAATTAATGTCAGATCTGTCACTTTTGACTTCCGCATCTTTTTTGTTTTGAGGTATTGCCAAAATTGCCCAAAAAATGAAGTTTCAGGTAATAAAATCACTAACGCTCTTTTCACTCCAATTTCACTTCCATTACTTAAAGTTGGAGACTGCTGATTATACGACAATACCGGTACTTCACATCATTAATTTACGGCCAAGATTTAAATTCGTTAATATGTGATTGCATTTTATTGGTAACATGTATGATCTGTCATTTTAGTAAGTAGGTACGTATACGACGTTTACCTAAATCAACATGTATGATATCACGGTCAGTGGATCAAGCGGTAAAGGCGAGAGGAGAGCTTTAGTGTCTAAGTTCCAAGATTCAGATCGGAGTTTTTTTTTTAAATTATTATTATTATAAATAAATCTCCAGACTAACACACTAAGTTGAGTTTAGTTTATTTTTTGCAAAAATTTTACAGTTTTTTATTTTGTTTTTATTTCATCAAAATGAAACGAATATTTTATAGCTAAATTTTATCCGAACCAACGCGATCGGAACCTTGGTACTTGAAAGCTGTCCATTTTACGTCTGAACCACTATGTTATCCCAAAAGGTAAATAAGGCATAGCTTATATATAAAAAAATGATAGATTTAATACAGTTTCTACAATGTGAATTATAAAAAACATGGATCATAATATATTATTGAACTGTTCACGTGATACCTTATTTTTATTCTATGAGTCTATTGAATTTTATGGGCTTTTTAATCCCTAGAAATTTTTGAACTATTAGCAGTGCCAATATATTAATTTTTATTATTTTTAAATTACCTATCTTTCTAAAAAGCCAAATTAAAAAATAAAACATTTGACTCATCTTTTGTTAAGTTAGTCTAGAAAAGGCTTAAATGGCCCCATAAAAGGAAATAAAAACTTACATTTATAGTCTCAAAATTAGCTACCTTTCACACTTGTAATTTCACAATCACTTGATTTTGACGAACACGAGAACAAACTTGTTTTTTTTCATTTCTTAGTAATGTTTAAAAATGTATGAAGTTGTTTGCGCAAGTCGTTCGTGTCGTGGCCATAAAGTTACATCTTTGGGAAATATATGTGTAAAGTGTAAATATAAGTGTTAGAATCTTAAATCATCAAGTCGTAATTACGAATCGAAAACCTCTTTTATAATTTTCTGATAGTAAAGACATCTATATCATTTAACTATAAAAAAATTACGCTAAGTAGCCTCCTAGACGTTGGCCCAGCGAGTTGGGCCAAAGCGCGTACTGGCGGCTTGTCATAGTTCTATTTTACTTTTCTTTGGAGAGCATACTTTGGCTTTGGCATCCCAGTCAAATCATTTTGTACGACCTACAAAAAAGAAAGGTCGATTTATAATATTTTTTAAAACCGTCCGAATCTCTTGGACGGCTTAGATTTAGATAAGTCCTTAAAACAACAAAATGTTGCGAACTATTGCTGCAAGGCAAGTCTTGTGTAATAACTTAAAAAAAGGAGTTCGATCTAATGTGACTCGGTGTCTCAGTTCGGAGGCGATTCGCAGGAAGCATTCCAATAAGTAAGTGATATTTTATTATTTCTAATACGTGTTTGTTTAATTATACGAATGTTGAACATATAGCAAATTAGAGGACCATCACATAAAGGGTAATTAGAATTGTTCGACAAAAATTCGGCGTTTATTGCATAACCAAATACCTAGCTAAGTTTATCCTTCAATTTCTTAAAATACTAATACGTTTTTGCAAAAATTACCGGCTTAGGTACACGTGTCAATTACTTCATACAGTTTACCTCACCAAAAAAATAATTGCTGAACTGCTATCATGCAAAAAACATTAGAAAGATAGGAACCTAACCAAACAGCTGGGAACAGCTGTTTCCATCCATAAATTTGTCTTAGGCTTTACTCTGTTAAATATTTATATTTTCAAGAGTTTAGGTTAATTTCCTTAAATATAAACATAACTTAACAATTTATATTTCTGTTACTTTTTTTATTTACAATCTAAACATAAGTCATACAAATATTATGCAGCAAATAATATGGCAAAGTAATATCAAAGTTATGATTGAGATAAGGTCATGCAGCTACCATGAGCTAACATTATGATAACATCTTATACATGTCATTGTATGACATTGTCCTTACTTGCGAAGGCCTACCTAATGTTTACCTACTTTGATATCAATACCTAATTGAAAAAGCTGGTTTAAAGTATAATGGTATCTTATATGTTATTAATGTTCTGTTAGAAATTCAACAATCTGCAAGTTAAAATATGTAAAGACAGACTATCAGTTAAAATGTTTTTTTTTTTCTTTCTAGATTGTTAACTCCTACTGCAAAAAATATTGCACCTCAGTCATGGACCATTCAAATAAGAACATATGCAGATCTGCCAGCCCACACAAAGGTGCAGCTACCATCTCTGTCCCCAACTATGGAGAGTGGTACCATTGTCAGCTGGAAAAAGAAAGAAGGAGACAAACTAAGCGAAGGTATGACTAGACAGTGTTATCATTTTATGTTAATAATAACTCTTATCAGATTCTAGTTGGATAGATAAGATGACAGTTATCTGATGAATTATGGAAAAGAAATCTATGAATAAATGCATACAGTTTAAACAAAATGAAAAGTAGTTGTTGCATAAACTTTCAAGCAATTTTTATGTAATCTTTTAATAAATAAAAATGAAATATTACAGGTGATTTGCTCTGTGAAATTGAGACAGACAAAGCAACAATGGGATTTGAAACTCCTGAAGAGGGGTACTTAGCAAAGATTCTTATTCCGGAGGGCTCTAAAGGTGTCCCAGTTGGAAAGCTTCTGTGTATTATTGTGGAAGAACAGTCGGGTGTTGCTGCCTTCAAAGACTTCGTAGACACTGGTATGGTGAAAGAATTATGAAAACATATTGCATGTGCAGAAATTTTATTACAGGGTGATTTTACTTTACTACTTACTGGTTTACTACAGAGCCACGAATAAATGGGTTTTGATTTGATAATTACATTTCCTTTGTCTTGTGTAAGTAATTCAAGTTCAATGTTATCAATTCAAGGCATTGATTTTAATGATTTACCAATAGATTTTGATTGCCCATACCTATTTTATTTTATTTTTAAGGGATTGACCATCTAAAACTTAGTTCCTAACCATCAACATAACAAACATTGACATTTACATGTATTATTTTGGTTTTTCATTATGATTAAAAAAAAGAAACTTATAATATCAAAAATTTCTTAGGTTTATTTAAAATTTTGTTAAAGTTTCTGTTTACTTTTAACCAGACGCATGGTATGAGATTGGTATATGAATGTTGTTTTTTGACAAATTTGATTTTGCATGATTTTTTTTTAAACTTATATTTCAGACCCATCTCCACCACCTCGTCCTAGAAGTAAGTTTTTTTCTTTCTTAATTTTTGTACTTTACCTTTTAGCTAGCCCTTACTGTGAATATATAATAATGTGAATGTAACTACTAAGTTTAAAGTGCACATCACCATGAATTTATCTTATTTAATTAGAGATTTATCTTTGTTCCTTTATAACTATTAATATTTTAAATTAAACATTAATATTTTGTACTTGGTAAAAAGTTAGGGAAATTTGAAGAATGAATTTAGATCTTACCAAAGACGAAACATACTCTAGACATCAATGATCCTATTAACTTTAAATAATGTTTCCTGTTAAGGTTTTAGGCTATAGTGCTAATGTAGTTTTCGGTACAGAGGAGGCTGCCCCGGCTGCCGCCCCCGCCCCGGCTGCCCCTGCCCCGGTTGCCGCCCCCGCCCCCGTTGCCGCTCCCGCTCCGGTAGCCGCCCCCGCCCCTGCAGCTGCCGCCCCTGGAGGTAGAATATACGCCAGCCCGATGGCCAGGCGGCTAGCGGAAATTAAGCAGATCCGGCTCGGAGGTGCAAAGACTTAAAAACTTAAACCTAGTTTTGAATTTAAAAGATCATGACGTTGATAATTAGTATTTTTCTTATGATACTATATTTTTATATGCAACATGTTGAATTGGCTGAAAAACAAAAAAATTTAATTTCCATTATGCTTTTTTCCTACACCATTCATTCATTTTGTCGCAACGTTTCAATTTTCATGGTAATTTATTAGTTAGTGGTTTGTATTTCGTATTTCTTAGTCTCTGCTTTATCTAGCTAGTCGTGGCTATATTTCTTAACGCTCATACAAGTATAGCTAGTTAACATTTCACACCGCTTGCGTGTAGTCTAACATAATATTGTGCCGCCCCTGCAGCTTCTGCCCCTGGAGGTAGAATAAAAGCCAGCCCGCTGGCCAGGCGGCTAGCGGCAAATAAGCAGATCCCGCTCGGAGGTGCTACGTCTTAAACACTTCAATCTAGATTTGAATTTAAAAGCTCATTACGTTATTACTAGTTTTTTATGATAGTGGTAGGTTGCATACAATATTTTTATATGCAACATGTATTGTTAAATTGAATAAATGAATTTGAATGTAGAATTGGCTGAAAAACTATTTTTAAAATTTTCATTAGATATGCTTTTTTTACTATTCATTCATTTTGTCGAAACGTTTCGATTTTCATGGTAATTTTTTTATTTGTGGTTTTTATTTCGTATTACTTAGTCTCTGCTTTATCTAGCTAGTCGTGGCTATACTTCCAAACTAACATACAAGTATAACTAGTTAACTTTTTGCACGGCTAGTGTGTAGTCTAACATAATATTGTGGCGCCAGGCACGCCCTCGGGTCTGTACGGTTCGCTGAAGGCGGGCGATCTGTCTGCAGGCGGCGCCCCGCAGGCGGGCGCCCCTCAGATGGGTGCCGCCCCCGTGCATATTCCCGCCCCCGCCCCCGGCGCCGCTTTTGTCGACATCCCACTGACCGGTATGAGGGAGACCATCGCGAAGAGACTCACGCAAGCGAAGCAAACGATCCCTCATTACCAATTGGCGATGACAGTGAATATCGACAAGATGCTGAAGCTGAGGAAGCGCATCAACGAGAAACTGGCCAAGCACGAGGAGCCGATCAAGGTGAGGATTCACTCTGTATATTGTTAAGACGGGCAGTACGGAAACTTTAAACAAAGAATATTTCATGTCTGTAGTGTCAACTGCAAAAAAAATATTTTGCAGTGTGTTGCATTAGTAAGTGTTAGGCAAAAACGTTGAAAACGATATTAATCTCTTTTACGTAGGTAAGTGTGTTACGTAATACATTTTAAAGTAATTGTGAAAAACGCATAAAACTATTTAAAAAGGTTTCAAATAACTAAAAGTTAAGACAGAGATAAAGTAAAGTGTTGCTTCTGAATTATTTGTGTTTTTATGTATTAACAATAATTAAACAACATATTAATGTTGTGTATTAACTGAGTTGTAATATTTTTCTATGATTTGACGTGGGTGTCCATGACGCTGAATAAGAATTGATTTAAAAGTGAGTTGATAGGTTGTGCTACAACTTTATACCGCAGAAAAGGATTTTATTCCAACTGAAAAAGCTTTTTGTATTGGTAGACTCTAGCTGTAGTCATCGACTGCAGCGATATAAGTGATGACTCGACCGGTCACACAGAAAACTGACGTGAAGTAGGGACGATGTTGAGAAATTTTATTTAGCTGTATGTTCCCCTCAAATCTCTGAATAAATAAAATACAAAACACTTACCATGTGACCCGCTTGATCGTAGCTGGATTAACTCATAAGAAAAAGCTGCAGTTGAAACCGCACAGAGTGTTGTAATTGGTAATTGTTTGCGTCAGGTATCTATGAACGACATAATCATCAAGGCAGTGGCGGCGACTTGCAAGCGGGTTCCGGCCGTCAACGCCTACTGGATGGACACATGCATTAGACAGTAAGTTTTACTGGCGGTTTATACTGCTCTTTAGTTTATTTAAAGAATGTCACTGTATTCCTCTTGTAGAAATAAGTAAAGCCAAGATAAAAGGCGTAATATCTATGTATTGATGACCGACCTCTGTGGCGCAGCGGCACATTATATATCGAAATGTTAAGCGGTAGATCAAAGATTGGGAAAATTTTAAATGTATTTTCGCGATAGGCTCGTGTATGAGTGCAACGAGTTATTTCCTAGTCCATTCCTATGTATAATACAAGCTTACGCTTATTTAAGGCTTATATAATAATTTATGAGTTAGTCTGGATACTTATATATTATTGAGTCAAGAAATTGGCTTGTACACTTCTGTATAAGAAGAAGCATTGTTAATTCTGACGATTTGATCTTAGCTGAGTCACTACTAATACACTATAGACTAAACCGCAGAATCATTTTGCACGGGCAGGGCTGATTCCCTTATTTCACTTATCAATTGACAATAACGACCAACTTTATGTTGCTTTAACCGACTTATATGTTTGTGATTTTATTCAGCTGCTAATCAATTAGTTTACTAAATCCGAATAGTTGAACTTTTCTATCTGCCGTCTTAATTTAAATTCATCCTAAGTTTAACTAATTATATTTTTACTGATCAACTTCAGAGGAATTGGGGGCTTACTATAACTAATATTTTGTACTACTCTTTTCTGCCATATATTATACTAGTTACCCGCTTATTCTCCGCAATGGTGTAAAATTTACCGACTTGGATCACGAAACAATGAATTTTGGCTAACTTAAAACACTTTTCCGGAATTTTCTTAATTACAAATTTAAGTAAAGAAAGAAGAATTGACCATCTTAAGGTATATCTTCTTCTCATCTTCTTTCTAGAGGTAATTAAAACTGCATTGAAGACCCAATTAGCGACTAGGATTTATATTATGTAATGATGATGATGATGATGTTAGTGATGATGATGATGATGATGATGATGTTAGTGATGATGATGATGATGATGATAATGATAACTTTAAACCCACTAGGTTCACAAACGTAGACGTATCCGTAGCGGTCGCGACCCCCACCGGGTTGATAACCCCGATCATCTTCAACGCGGACGGGCGCGGGGTCATCGACATCTCGCGCGACATGAAGCAGCTCGCGGACAAGGCGAAGAGAGGGCAGCTGCAGCCGCAAGAATACCAGGGCGGGACCGTGTCCATCTCTAACTTGGGGATGTATGGTGAGAAAAGGGTCTTCACTGATGGCCTATCACAATAGTCTACTATGGCTTCTCGCCCACGGCGGAAGACATCTGTGAGAGAATGGCGCGTGAGTGGAAAACCGAGAATCAGTAACTGAATCGCGTTCACATCGCGACAGTATTGCGACAGTATTGCGTTTGCATCGCGACTATGCCGTGGCTATGTGGGCAAGGGCACACAGCTACTGCTTCTCTAGTACTGCTCACTATAATAGGAGTATTGAGACTAGCTA
Source organism: Emmelina monodactyla (assembly GCA_916618145.1). Lineage (NCBI taxonomy): Eukaryota > Metazoa > Arthropoda > Insecta > Lepidoptera > Pterophoridae > Emmelina > Emmelina monodactyla. The sequence goes on from OU745319.1 coordinate 3,586,432, forward strand.
TAATTTAGATACCTAATAGTAGCTACCTTCTGATACGTATTAATAAATTGTCCCATACATTTTTAGTTACTTTGAGTGGGTCGTAGGGTTTTATTCAATTGCGTCAAATTACTTTTAACTCGTATACTTTGCTTAGGCCCAATGACTTACTTTTCTCATACATTTTTAGTAGCTTTCAAGGGGATCTTGGGGCTTTAAATTCAATTTCTTCTGAACATGAGATAAAGTGAAAAATAGAAAAAAACTTTAGCACAGGTTAAAAAAAAGAACTGTTAATGCAAGTCGGTATTTTACAGTTTTTGTACAATTGAAGACATTAAATTTCATAGGGGCGGCAAAAGTTTAATAGCCTACAGGCGGCAAATCTGTATGTCCGCCACTGACTTTAATCGATAGAAGGGATACCTTATGTCCAGCTGTGTGCCTCCTACAGTATGTCAAGGGCAGCCAAAAAATTATGTTAGAAATATTCAAACGCAGCAGATTAGGATTCGACACATGCTGAAAAATGTGCATTGCTTAAAAAAATCTGACGATTTCAGCATGTAAGGTAGTGAGAGATTACACAATTTGGAGTAAATACATAAAAGCATTTTTTATGTTATCCAATCAATAACACACATGTATTGTTGCAGGTATAACGATGTTCAACGCGATCGTGAACCCGCCGCAGTCGTTCATCATCGCTTGCGGGGGACTGCAGGAACAAGTAGTCAGCGACGGTGACGATGGGTAAGATAATATATTGACCCCGATTCCGAAAACACTCTGTAAAACTAAATTAAAAATATCGCTGTCACTTTCACATGCTTCGTATTAGAAAAAGACAGGTACATTGGTTTCACTAAATTTAGTCCATATAATTGTAAAATTGAACGAAATGCGCTGAGGACTAGCCTTAAATTGTTTTCGCAGTGTCATAATGTACGTACATTTTAGTTTGACAGGACTAAAATGATAACTGTCTCTGTCTTATACTATTAACGAGTAAGTGACGGTGATAGTTTTAGTTTGGTTTAGAGAGTGTTTTAGAATCGGGGCCATTGACCACTATAAATAGAGATATACGCTGTTATATCTTTAAAGTTGGATCAAACTGCACACAGTGTGCAAATTTGATTAAAATCGGTCTAGTTTAAGAGTCCATCGCGGACAAAAAACGTGACATGAAAATTATATAAATTAAGATTACAAAAAAGACTATTTCGTATTGGTTTACCATGAACTGTCTTTTTCTTTAGAGTCTAAGTCTGTGTGTCACCTTTTTTTAACTGTTGAGGATTTTTTTTTTCAACTCCGTTTGCCTACTATTCATAAACGGTCGGGGAAAATCCGTGAATGATTATAGAGTCTAGTAATTTAAATAAGGAAAAGAAGAAAATCCATACAAAAGCAAACTATTTCTCTAGTAGGATCTTGAAGTTATTTTACAATAAAAAAATTGACCTGCACCTAAATAAACACTTTATAACATTGTTTTTTATTGTATTCAGATTCAAAACCGCCAAATTCGTAACATTCACTGCGTCCGCCGACCACCGGGTGATCGACGGCGCGGTCGGCGCGCAATGGATGAAGATATTCAAAGAAAACATGGAAGACCCCGCCAACATCATCATGTAAACCTTATTGCATTCAGAATAAGGGTCAAGTTGCCGCAACACGAAACATATGATGCACAAAAATTAACTAAAAGCGACATATGACTTGACCATTCGAAATGATTACAGTTTAATAACGAGGGGTAATGTAGGACGTATCTGTATGTTTGTAGATAGCTTGCAGTGTTATTAGCAGTTTACATTGTAAACTCTGGTTATACACGGATGAAATGGCTGGAGTAAGTTTGAAAAACTAATAATTTATTACTGAATGGTTTTTAGCCTTTTGTAGTATGTAAGTATATTTATATTTATTAACCATTTTGCTGTAAGGTTTTGCAGTTCAGTTAACAAATTGATATGCAAAATAGTTTTAAATTATATCCTGAATACGAAAAATAATGTTGATATTTGTAGGAAATTTTATACATCTTATCTTCTACTGACAAACTGCAAGTAATAAGCTTCAATGACAAAAGTTTTTTTTACATTGGTCAAGAGTTTATTTTTATTTTTTTTGACACAAAGTCATATGTTTTTTTTCTTCCCTGGGAATTAGGGCTTATTTCAGTGTGATTAAGGTTTAATTAACATAATTATGGTTCTTATTGTTTTTTTTTTTTATAAATCAATCAACACTTGAAATATAGCTTTAAACTAAGGGGTGCAAGATCTGATTTGCAATACCAGTCTTACAGTTTGTCAATATGTTTATTTATATTGTGTAGGAATTTCTACAATAAATGTATTTTCTGTACAAATAGTACATTTGTTATCTATGAAAGCGCTTTATTTATGAAAAAATGATTTTTTTGTTTGTCTCAGAAGTGTCGTTACTCTCAGTTATATTTTAAAGCCGGCTGTTGAATGATAGTGGAATATATTTTATTAAAAAAATGTTTTTTTTTATTTTCTTCCGATTTATAAAAAAATAGTTTTTAACTAGGAATTAAGGATTTGAAGATAATCGATGCTTAAGAAATGATTGGAACTAATACAAACTAGCGGAATAAATATAAAAATTGTCTAGGATATCACAGGCTATTTTGAACTCTTCATAAAAATTATTACAACGCAGCCCTAAGTGCCCTTAAAATTTTTAGTAGACAAAATAAAGCCTAGGCGAAAATCGTTCACAGATCTTTCACGGCTATTGAAAATGCATATTACTTACCTATTATACCTACAGCATAGAGTTTACCCTTCCAAAGTTTAAACATGAATAAGTCACCATTGCGAGTAGGTAATTACGTCACGACACAAACATAGCTTTTTAAACTCTAGTGCTTTTTAAGCTTGCCTTATAACCGTCGATGCTTAGGCATAGGTAGATAGGTATATAGGGAGTCGATATTGTAACGTGCAATCGTTGTGTTCACTCCAGCATCTTTTCTCCTCATTGTTGACTCTTCTTTTTCAAAGCTTTCTATCATAAAACATGTGGTTTATGGTCCGCGATAAACATGCTAGAGATTAATTAATTACAAAAGTCCCTCGGTTACTTCATTTATAAAAATGAAGTGAACATTATGAGATCATTACCATTTTTATTTTTGTATTCCGTGCTTAATTGGGGTCAGGGCTAGAGGCAGTGAGTTCGTGTTTAGTACTTAAAGCAAAAACTAGGAAAAAATGAAACGTCACGTCAACTTAATGTCACGGACATTCGTTAATTGTCATAGTTATTTTGATCCTGTCAAGTTTGGTTGTTTGGCCTTGAAACATTTTTAATAGGCCTGATTTCGTTTATGTTGAATAAGCTTTAGCGCTTATAAGTAAGTTTATTTCCCAGGGATTATGTACTATTTAGTAGTTGTAGGATCTAAGCCGAGCAGTAGGTTTTGTATTAAAATATTCATATCATGCCTTCCCATATTTATACCTCCATACGCTGTGGTGTTTCCATTAACCTTAAGCTTTAAGATCTCTGAATAAAACATTTAACGTGAAAACGGCCGCGCTACCTATGGTAAAAAATAGCCTTATCCTTTTCCTTCCTATTCACATTTAATTAAAATCGGTGTAGCCGTTTTGATGTTGAACCGAAATATATTGATATAGATACACGTACCCATTTTCGCTATTATATTACCTTGTAGTAATTTATACTGGTAGACAAGTTAAATTCCTAACTGAACTATTGCAAATTGCGTCGACAACAGCTTCAGTGACGTCACACAGTTTACAGAATACACCCTTACTTATTTACTCCCGTGGCATATACATTTACATATCATTGATTCCTACTCTACACTTTAGCTGACTATGACGTCAACAACCGGGACTCAGCCCAATACGGAGTCTGATTTGACCAAACGAGAAGGCGGCGTCAAAGAAAAGGAGCACAACATCTTCAAAGATGAAGGAGAGTTCATACACTGCACTGGAGACGTGTACAGCGGAGGCTTCGAGATTAGGAAGAAAGAACATTGTACCAAAATGTTGGGTGCGTTTTTGTAATCTATTTCGTTTCAGCTTTTACACACCCGGCTACGCACGCGTTAAATTGAGAGTAAAACTCTATGTTATTATACAAACCTTCCTCTTGAATCACACTACCTATCTATTATAAAAAACCGCATCAAAATTCGTTACGTAGTTTTAAAGATTTAAGCATACATAGGGACACAGGGACAGAGAAAGCGACTTTGTTTTATAGGTACTATGTAGTGGAGTTTAATAGTTTGATCTGTAGGTCTATTCTGTAAAACGAAACGTATGCACTTGCCTTCGTTTCGGGCCCGAAACTGACATTGGCTATTCTATTTGGCTTGCATATCGTTTAACGTATTTGTAATCCGAAAGTCAACGACATAATAAGGGTTTTGACTTAAATTTCTATTCTTTACGTCAAAAACCTTATGATTGATGAAACGATACGAAAGCCAATAGAATAGCAAATGTCCGTTACGGGCCCGAAACGAAAGCAAAGTGCTCACGTTTCGTTTTACAGAATAGACGTACTGATGCCTTGGCGGGATTAGTTGCTGATATTAGTTACGGAATACGAACTTTTGTATATAAGTCGACAAATTATGTAATTGTTTTCTAACTTATTATAAAAACATACAAATATTTTATTTGTTGACTGTTTCTGTTTGCCTAGAACCATGACGGTGTAGAGTCAATACTTAGGTAATTAGTCATCTAACATGCAATAAACACCAAGATAGGTGAATTACTTTGCATTCTTACCTAAATGATCATAGGTTTGTTAGTAGGTCTGAAATTTACGGTTATTCACATTTTTTTTGTCTCTACCGCTTACTAGTAAGTACCTTACTAGTAGAGCTACTTCAAAATAACTAAAGTTTTACGAAAGATTTCAAGTTTCCCAAAATCCTTCTACTTTAATTAGGTAAACAAAACAGTAAGTTAGTAAACCTATGGACTTCTACAACGCTTCTTTTATGCAGCTTCGATTGTAATTTAAACAATCGTGTTTCGGTCGTTTCTATCACAATCGCTGCAACTTTTCAAAGGCTTGTTATCAAGTGAAACAGTATCGTTTTTGTCATTAGTGTAACAATCGTGATGTGTATTCTGTTTAATGGACCATGTAGATCGGTTTGAACATGGCACTCGTCACGGTCTATATGTATATCTATCGGAAGTATTTGGTAATAGACACACCTACTTACCAAGCCACTGTGGGAACTGTTAGACTACTTTTATTAGGAGTTTAAAGTTTTTAACAAGAATTGTGTTAGCAATAAAACAATTAACGGGCATAGAAACGATGTAACCTAATTATCTATAAGGTGGGTGTACCATGGAAGGCCACGCTCCTTTGAAGGCCAACTATTAAAAAGTCGTATTTATTGACATGTTAAGACATATTCCTTCTACTACACATTAAGATCCCTCAACCTCTAGGCCACACACGGCGGTGGCGAATCGTTTGCGCCGCTGTTGTGGCAATGCGATCTCACTCTTCGTAGACTTCAGTTTTCGATGTTACAATTCTTATTTGAGCGCACAGCAAAACGTAAATTTTTAGTCAATAACCTATTATTATCACATATTTTTGTACTGTAAATTGTCGTATATGGATATATCTATGTTACTAAAGAAAAAAAACATAGTTTTGCCTCAATTTAAGTAAAAATATTGGTAGTGTTCCTAGAAAAGCCGGTGGTTCCTTATAAGGCCAATAGAAAATTTGACGGTTGGCCTTGCTAGGGTACATAGGCCTAACAAAGAACATTTACAAACCATAAACTTATGAATACTTACTTTTTTAAGTTAAGTATAATAATGAACTTAAAACAAGTTTTTATATTGATAATATTTTTAATCATAGTCATAATTGTTAGTTTAGCCTTCTTAGGAACTTTTTGGCCTTACAAGGAACGGACCCATAAGAAGGCCAATTTGGTAAAAAAAAAAAGATTTAAATTACGTTATAAAAAGCGTTGGCAAGTTATTTGCTGCGAATATCATACGCACTACTACTGTTTTTAAATAATTTTCTTCAATATATTCATAGTTATACGATGGTGTTCAAGTAATGTTCGTTGAGTTTTTTAAAGGTGATAAAAATATATTGAGCATTTAATGTTTTGCTTAAATGATATGTCTTATTATGTTGTTTTAGTAAAAGCGGATATATTTATAGTTAAAACTCTATTTTTAAGTTTATCGACTGATACATAATATTGGCCTTGTTTGGAGCCATGTTCCTTGCAAGGCCATTTGGAAGAGCTTAATTAAACTTAAGATTAATAAAAAGTGATTAAAGTGAGGTAAAAAAAGAAGTATTTTTATGGTGCACATTAAAACAAAGTATTATCTCATAATTTGTTTACTTTATTTCTCCAGTAAATAAATGAATAAAAAGTGTTTTCCCGTTAGAGTGGCCTTCTATGGTCCACCCACCTTAGCAGAAAAGTATAGTTAAAAGAGAATGCTTAATACATAAGAACCTATAAATCAATCAATAGGGTATTCTGTAACATCATTATTATACACAGTAGAAATCTTCATTATAGGTAGATAGATACCTACCCAATGGTCATATTGAACTTATGTTTGCAATATTCCAAGGACCTGGAGTATACACCACGAACGAGGGCGACAGCTACACCGGCAACTGGGAAAACGACAACCTCAAAGAGGCCATCATACGCTACACCAGCTACGCTAGATACGAAGGCCCCCTGAAGGACTGGTCCTACTCGGGCAGTGGCTTGTACTACTACCCCGACGAGACCGTCCTACAAGCAGACTTCAATGATAACTGCCCAGTCGGAAACTTGGTGGTGATAGACCCAAACAGCCATAAGTGGATGGCGAAGGCTGAAACCGGTTTCGCATGGTTTCATCCGGTGAATCATTACTATGAAATGCTGGAAGACAACCAGAAGCCGAAGAGGTCCAAGGTGAAGATGGGGTCCCCACCGAAGGAAAAGTCGGCGAAAAAGGGTAAAGCTAAATAAAAGCGGATGTCAAAAATTGTTTAAGTACACGTTTTATTTTATTTTTTATTACATTATTAGTTTATTTTGAACCTTTTGGAACTTTTTAATTGAACTCTTGACTGTATCTTTTTCATGAAGGTGTATTTTTGTAATTAATGAATGTTTAAAAATTTGCATTTTTGTAGTAGTGTAGGGTTTAATTGTTAAGAACTGAATGAATTTCTCAGAAACGCTAATATTTTGCAACGATTTATTTATTAATCAATTTGAATTTTTGGTATATTCAAAAGGGTCTTTCAAAATTGTAGGTAAGTACTTATATGCTACCTTACTCACTATTAACAACAAAAGTGACTACTTGACTTGTAACTGTATCAAAGTATGGCGACTTAGTTCTCCATAACGATCAATTGAGCCTGTTGCAATAATTTAAGTAAACAACATTGACTGGTGACACGAAAATAAGATGAATGTTTAATGAATCGAGAGAGACTTTTAACGTGAGTTAAGCTACGCGCACACAAATAGAAGAAATATGTTTTCTATTTTAAAAACGGTAAATTGTGAGAAGACAAAAATGATCGTTTGTGATGACAACTTTACGGGTGACACCACAAATAGTATCTTAATAGTTAGTCAAAAAATATTCTAAAATAAGGTTAAGCAAGAAAGTTTATTTCGTATCCTCAATAAGGTAAACCTCGACAAAAGATATGAATTTAACATTTATTATGCTCCTTGTATTTTATTAAGAAACTAGCTTTTACTGGCTTAGCACGCGTAAAATTCGTAATAAAAAAACCTTCCTCTTAAATCTTTCTATCTATTAAAAAAACCGCATCAAAATCCGTTGCGTACTTTTAAAGATTTTAAGCATACATAGGGATATAGGGACAGAGAAAGCGACTTTGTTTTATACTATGTAGTGAAGAAAAGTACTTATATAGGAAAGCGCTTGCTACAGTTATTTGGACATACAAACCCTAATTTTTCTTCATCCATTTTCAAATGGATAGCTTTTAAAACTTTAATTCTAGCTTAGTTGTGTAATCGCAGCTTTAAATGAATGTGCATTGGGTTGAAAGACGCACCTTGTTCGAGTTGTCAAGTACAGTTAGCGCTTTTCAAGTTAAAATACGCACTTGAAGCGACGCGACACTTTTGGCCCCACTTACACTAAAGTGCGATATTCTTGTACTGTCAGAATGAAAATTGATTAATTTTATTAAAAGGATGGTAGTTACCTCGGAATGATTCTTGTAGGGTAGAGGCTACCATATTAAGTGATTTATACAGTTTTTCACTTAAATTTCAACTACTTGGATTCATATGATGAACTTAAACTCATTCAATCCAATCCAATCTACTACATTAAGCAATGGTTACGTAATCTAGCACAGGTGCAAAACTGGAAGACGCATCGCCTACACTCGCATAAGTTGTTATTTCGCGCAATACTTATTTAGGTATCCACTAAAATGTTTATGATTCTGGCCTCGACTGTACACCCACCAGTATCTACGGCCATTGTATCTTGGTCCGTAGCTTCGTAGTGTTTTCGTACGGATTTAAGCACGTGATGTTAAGTAGAGGGTTCTAGTGTTTTTGGTTCAAGGTAGGTATGGTTTAGGTTAGGAGAGGCTAAAAGCGTGACTCGTGGCTATGTATCTTCGGGAACAGCATGGAAAACAGTAATTAGTAATGGCGAAGGACATTGAAATAAATGGAGGGACAAGGCCTTGGATGGATTTTATCGGGTGCGAAAACACCCACTTGTAGAGTGAGTAATAGTGGTACGCGGATTTGATAAATAGTCATTTAGATGCCGGTATCGGGAAATGCGAGGTAACTTATTGCTTTTGCGGTTTAGATTGGGTATTTTATAAAATACAGTTTCTAGAGCAGTTAGAAATGTGGTTGATTACAAAAGAAACTTACAAATGTGTTAAATGTCATTTCATAATTTTATCATTTGAACCGATGTTGTTTTGTATAAAGGCAGGCTTAAATAATAGGTACCCAAGTTTGTAAATGAAAAAGAAGTAACAAAGATTAAAATTTATGTAGAGCTACAAATGATATTTAATTTTAAGAATAGTTTTGTTCTTTTTATATTGGCTCTTCAATGATACTACAAACAATTAAGATAAATAAAATAAAACACAAGTAGCGCATTTGTTATTAATATTTTATCCATCTTTATGACTAATTTCTATGAATTTCCAAGTTATATAGCCTTCTTTATTATTTTATACCTAATAAGCTACATGTTTAAGATGTTATCTATATGTATATTACTCACTCATGTACCTATAAGTAAAATACTCTGACTAGTTTTTTTTCCTAGAAAATAAATATGTGATAATTCGTCATTCTCCTGCTTTGCTCGAGTAGGTATTTAAAAGATTTACTTTACGTTAATTTTTAAATATTAAGCTATGTTATGTTATCATTGTCATATCGATTAAAAAATTGAGACCTCTCCAGAGTAGACTTGAAAGCTTAATTGATTAAACCCCGTTTTAAAATTATTCCGTTTGCCGGCGTCTATCTGTAAAGTTTATTTTAATCACCAAGTATTACCACGTCTAACTCTTTGACATGACATCAAAGCTATCCAGTAGCTCCAACATATAGAGCCACTCACCAAGATGAGATTAGTTTGCAATAATTAGATGAATAGAAACTGTTATTGATCACTTAGTACATGTATACAGAGGTTGCTTACGTAGCATGCGCACTCATTTAACGCAAATTTTTCTTTTAATTATTTAAAACAAAATGCTTATACCTACGTATATCCGCTAACTGAGAGTAATTAGTAAGTTAGGATTACGATATTTTTTTTTATTTACCAAATATCTTTGAAAATGTTTATAAACAAATAAAAAGTACGGTCAGTTGCAAAAGTCCATACCGAGTGTAAGGTATATAACTGGTTGCGTACAAACTACACACACATTGACATTAAATGTTACAAATTATGTTCAACCTTAACGTAAAAGACTTAAGCCTAAACACACTGACAAAAATATAAGTCGTATTGCGAGTAAAATTAAAAAACAAGTTGAACATTTTTTAGAGACGTCACAATTTGAGGGTAAAACAAAAAATAACCAAAATCATACAATGATTGAATTGTTTGCTAAATGCTTTGTCGTTGTTGGTTCGCTAGCGAGGGTGCCAGTGTTGTGTTTGATAAAGTTGATTTCTAAGTTCTATAATATGCAAGCTAATATCTATTAGTATGCAAGGTAGAATGTGTATTGTCGAAATGCATAATATATGATGCAATATATCATAATATTATAACGAGACTAGATTTACTGTAAGTATGAAAAAAGTGTTTTTTTATCCATTATTTTGCTTTGATTGGGTATCATTATAATAAATTTAGCGTGTGTTGCATAATTATCTATTTTAATATGTGGTTTTTTATATTTATACCTATTTTGTTTTTGTTTCAGTAGATAACGGTAAAACGGTGGGTTTGCAATAGTTCAAAACACCGACATAACCTAAATATATGGGGATTGATGGTGCAGAGATGGGATATGTGGAATGAAAGAACTACAGAGGCATTGGTTACCAATCAAAGTGTAAAGTGTATGGAAGTGTGGAAAAATGAAGTGGGACTGTGATTTGTTTGAATATAGTTCAAACAATGTGACGGTGCGCGTTAGCTTGTGGTTATTGAAAACAGGGGTATATTAAATACCAATAGTATTTCATTAAAGTAGTTATTAAATATAAGTTTGTAAGTAATACATTTTTCAATAATAATGTCATCTTTTATGGTTGGCTAGCTTCAATTTTCTTTTCGTTACGAAAACGAGTACTTAAGCTACAACTAACCTTAAAAAGTAAAACAAGTGTAAAACTACATTAATATTTGTTGTTGGAAGTTTGAAATAAAGAATGTAAATTTTTTTTTTGGAATCAACATTTTCAATTAAGTATCAATCACCTAAATATATTTGTAAACAAGTGTAAAATAAGCTAATTATTTTATAATAAACTACTGTTTTTTATCTTTTTTTTTCTATCTAACCTTTTATATTTATTTACCCTCATTAAGTTTGTTAGTATTTCTTTCTTTACGACTTAAAAAGCAAAATAAATGAAACTGAACCTGAACCTTAAGACTCTCAGAATTAGGCTGATAATTATTCGTAACAATTAGTATCAATGTTGTCGGTTAGAGTGTAGGTAGATCCGAAAAAACATCATCGTATTTAAGAAAATGTTTTAACTACCACAATAGTTTATAAAAATACATTGAGCTTTAAAACTGTCGCGTTAAGGTTGATATTAAGAAGTAGTAGTAAAATAGTAGTTTATTTATGTCAGTGTGTGTGTGAAGCGACCACTGGATGCGATAATTTTTGTCAAACCTGTATGCACTTTTGCAACTTACCGTACCTACATGTAGTATATGTAGAAACAGTACAACGCTCTAACATCCAATGTTTCTTTACTTCAGAAGCAATTTTCATTAGACGAGTAATTTTCTACTTCGCACTGACGCAAGTAACGAGCCTTATCATACATTTGTAACGCTATGTTTTACTACTATGTATGTGAACACCTACTTACTGACGAGAAGAAAACTATGTTAAGCACTAAGAAAGAAGTTAAAGCATGTACACTTACTTTTTATTATTTTGGGCTACGTTTTTATGGGAGTTGGTTCTCTTTTTTTTTCTGATACACATAAGATAGTAATTAGTATGTAAAATATAATTTCTTTAGCACTAAAACATGCAACGTAGTTTCATATTCACTTATAGTTTGTTAAAATAAATTCCAATTCAATTTTAAAACCTAATTTCCTTTCCTTTATAGTCCCCACAGTTTACTTAACAAGTCTAAACAACAAATTGAAAGCAAAAGTAAAAAAAAAAGTTTTTTGTTTCCTACTACGAATTTTCCTATCTATTTTAATTTTCTTTTCATTCACAAACATACCATTTCCTCCACGCTTCTTCCATTCCATCTACATCGTAGCTCCACATTAAAGCATCCGATGCGACCGCGAACGGACGCGTCCCGCGGCGCGCGCGCCTCCGCGCCCTTATCTCTTATCATCGCGCTATCAAATCCTTATCAACACATCGCGAAATCGAAGCGACCCGATTCACACACGTGCGAATAACACTACCGAATAGTTTGTTCGGTTTTGTGTAGTGTTTCTCTATCATGTTTTTGGTGCGACAATGGTGGATTTTGGCGGTTCTTGTAGTTGTCGTGTATGGTCAAGGTAAGTGTTAAATGTTTCGGTACATTTGCCTACTTATCTGCATTTTCACTGGTGTGTCATAGATGTGAGTAGTAAAGTATGACGTTATGTTTGAGTGTTTGATGTAGATTACCACTGTTTTTATAGGTGATGGAGGTTGTATTTTTACGGTTTCAGGCAATTATGTAGTAATTAATTTAAGTTTTTACCAATTAGTGTAAAATTGTTAGTTTGCAAGAAAATTCTAAACTCAAGCGTGACCAAACTCTTTATGCAACTCATGTATCAGTGTTTACTTTTCGTCTAAAGTCTCGTTAGATTTATAAATGTTAAAAAAATGATTTTTTTCCAAAAATAAAACCTATCCAATTACATAGTAACAAAGCTGTTATACCAACGCTTCCACTTATTGTTTGCTTCTGATAACACTCACAGATGGTGACTTAGGTATTTACTTACCTTCATTCAGTAGGTAAGAACAGTCACTATTTTACGATCAAAGCGATTTGATTATAGGTATCACTCCATCGACTTTAATTCTTTTTTTATGTTTATTTCTATTTAAACTTAAGTATTTTTAAATACTACAAAATCAAACAATTCTATTCAAAAGTATAATTATACACATAATTTTGATGAATCATGAGTTTAATTATTCAAAACTTAGAACAAGTTAACTTGCGTAATAAACTTCTAAGCTCACCGTAATTTCCCTTTTCGCAATTACCCTATAGGGTATATAATATTCGGCACTTTTGAAAGGAAAAGTTTCTAAAATTCGGAATGCTGGTTATTGTGACCCATAGAGTTTCACTGATTGAGGCGTGGGTGTCAAGTGGCATTATGTTGGCTACGATAACCCGATAGGTACTTGAAAGAACCAATTGAAATAACTAGTCGTACTTAAATGTAAGCGAAACTAAAAAACGTATTTTGGTTTTCATAAAAAATCACTTTACCAACTCTTATTTATTTACTTACGGTTTTTTGCACTATCGTACCCTACTATTCAAACTATGTATTTTAAACTGTGGTCCTGAAGATTATCATAATCATCCAGAATTAGTTATCATAATACAAAAAAATGATTTATTAATTAATGAGGTAGTATAGAAATTGATAAGTGCAAAGTGAAATAAAATTATTATAGTTTTAATAAAAGTTGAGTGTTATGCTTTTGACCATTTCAATCTACAAAGTTTACCGCGATCATCCGATAGCGTTAAAAAGCACAATTATCTACACATAACCATAAATCATAGCCCTTTACGGCGATATAAAAAAGGCCGAATTACTTCTTTTGGTCTCTGGCACGTGTCGAAACAAAATAAAAAAGAAAAATCACATTCTTTATCTAAAAGCTTCAAATGTAGAGATTTATTTTACGTCCTTTCGGTAACGAAAATAGCTGAAGCAGAGACGCAGGCGCCACTGAAACACCTGCTTTGGGCAATCTAGTGGATGTCCTGAAATAGAAGTAGGAAGCAGTCGGGATAAATGGAATCGATGAAATATGTTAGAGCAGGGATTTTGTCAAAGGATTATGTCATGCATGTTGTTTTAAAAATAACTTCTTCTCAAAGGCGGCCCATTCCTTTTTTTTTAAGTAAGACGAAGATGAACATTACGTATGTGCAATAAGTAGGTATAGGCTTTTTTAAAAAAAAGCTAAGTAAAAAAAGTATAGGCATAGTATTGGAACAATGTGGACCATACTTACTATTGATAGTAAAACACAATAGATTGATAGACATTAGACACCTATACCCACTCCTTGATAACCCGCCGATACTTCTAAACAGCTCCACCCACCAAAACAATAGATACACTATTATAAAGTTACTCAACGCTCGAATTAGAATAAAACAAAATGCTACCACGCTGTATAATTACGCCACAAACGTTACCTCCAAATTAGAATCAAAATGACAGAGCTATTTTCACAGTAACGTTGCCTAAAAATTCTTACGAATGCATCACGGTTTCGGCGGTCATAGTAAAGATGATCAAAGGGCCTAAAGGGAGCTTTATGGACGGATTATAAGAGTAGTTACAACGGTTATCAAATAATTTGGATGGAAAAATATGTGTGAATTATGACGGCGTGACCACTACGCTGGTGTGAACATCGTTTGGTTACAATTTATGTGATTTCTTCTATTTTGTGTTAGAGATCGAGAAGAGATTATGGAGGAAAACTTAATGATTTCGTTTCTATCTTAATTGATTAGAAATTAAGATTTTGTCACTTTGACGTGGGTTGAAAACCGTTAATTAATAACTATTTTATGACTATTCGTAGGTTACTTTGATAATTAAACACACAGCGTGTGACAATAGAATTTTAAGCATCTTCCTACTTACTATTTAGTTATTCATATGTTGACGAAAAATAGCACGACGACCTTTTTTTCCTTAGTTGTTTGTTTATATGGCTTATGTAAATATTTGGTGTGTTTTGGAGTGACAGGGATTTCCACGAGACGCCCTTTGATTTTATAATGAACTGTGTTTACTGACTACCGTTTAGTACTGCATAATTTAGAGTATGATACCTTATGCTTTTTAAAAGGGTCCATGCCTTATATATACCTAGAAGTTAGCTGTAGTTTGAATAGTTAAGTAACCAAAATACTAGAAGGTAAGTTGGCACTTGTAATTTAAGTGGCTGTTACGTTACTAACTGGAGTTGAACTTACAAAGGTCCAATTTTAATCTTAAGTAGGCAGGACCTTAAGTGCGTTAAATAAAAAAAAACTTCCTTTTTCAAAGCTGAAAGGATTATGACACACTAACTGTTATTCACGCCCTTAACTTATGAACCTACTAAATTCGGTTAATCAAATAAATTAATTGACCATATTAATTACATTTCAATGGTTATTATCAACAATTTGTGTCAATTGATTATGGCGTCTGTCTATTAATTGAATACGCCACGTGCCGTTTATGACACTAGCATATGATGTTGATATCGCACCAATATCTAGCGTACGGAGTATGTAAACATGGAAAGTGGGTGAAGTACGTTTTGGTTGAAATTAGGTCGATATGATTTGGGATTACGATGTTGGTCAGTTTGCGTGTAGATTAAAGAGTTAATCACTTACTTAGTTGTATCTGTTGCTAATAACGCAATTTAATTAGTTATATATACTTAGTAAAAGTTTAATTATTCTAATAATATTATAAATGGGAAAGTTTATGAGTTTGTTGCACAATTACGCAGAAACAGCTTAATGGATTTGTACAACATTTTATGGATAAACAGAACACAATTTTCATTTCAGAATATCACAACATAATTGTGCTTTTAACTCGGAAAATCACCTCTTTTCCAAGGTAAATTCATTTTGCCGCTATTAATACCTACCGCAGGTCTTCAAGCTAGTTTGTTATAGATCTCAAAGATCGTTTATTACTTTTTAATATAACAAACGTAGTTTTGGATACTAATTCCTATATCATTTCTTTTTGTTTTATTGCAGTATTATAATAATGACTTCCATGTATTTCGTAGTTTTCTCCGTAGCACACTGTAGCATTATCTAGCAATAGCCTTCTTTATTAAATAACTAGTAGCCGCCCGCGACTCCGTTCGCGTGGAAGTCGGTTTCCCGTGGGAATGAGAAGATTTCCCGCGGTAAAAAGTACCCTATGTGTTATTCTGATGTAAAACCTATACTATTGTAAAGATTCATCCAAATCCGTCCTATAGTTTTTACGTGAAAGAGTAACAAACATCCATACATCCATCCATACTCACAGACTTTCACGTTTATAATATTAGTAGGATTACAATAATGACTTCCATGTATGTCGTAGTTTTCTCCGTAGCACACTGTTGCATTATCTAACACTAGCCTTCTTTATTTCATAATTATTTTTATTCCCTTTAATATTGATGTATATATTCGCCAGTGGAGCAGCAACTCCTGAACAAGCTGGTCTGCATCGACCACAGCGAGTGCGGCGCGTGCCTGTCCGCGGCTGCGCACTGCCGCTGGTGCGCGGACCCGTACTACGGGCATGCGCAGCCGAGGTGCAACGACGATCTTAGGTAAGTTACAAGAAACTTTGTTTAACTTAAATTGTAATGTATTGATGTGTATTTCAATGTTAAGTCTCCAAAAATAAGGTAGGTTTTAAAATGTTTTTATTTTACATGATAATTTATTGGGATTTTACTTTTAGTTTTGCATTTAAAAGTCCTTTTTCCAGTGTCTATAACTTCAAAATGGTAATTTATGTCTGGTTTTTATTGTGTTAAGGTTATTTTAGTCGGAAAATATGGTAATTTAAAGTGAAGGGATTTCTTAACGTTTGTAGAGTTTTATTAAAAAAGAAAACATAGTTTTTGTCTTACAGCATAGGTAGGTATATTATTCAGGGTAGGCGAAAAACATTTGGATAAGTAGAAGTTATAATGACATCGTGTGCATGACTTCATATCTGCATTATGTTTTGCAAATTATCGTGCCAGTAATAATTTAGTTTTTTCAGTACTTTATAATTACATAGGTATAACGTTTAAATTCTTTAGTTAGGTACATTCCTAAAACTTTTGGTTAATAAACTTAACGACTTAAAAAGTGACTGCGCCCCTACCTCAGAATAGTAACTTGATAAGAGATTTAACATTTCTTGTAGAAGATTTTATTACATAGCAGTAAACAAACGTCATCTAAGTTTGTAATTCGGCTATAAACATTCAAGCCACGTACTGTTATCAAATCTGTGATAACTCAGCTGCATTATTATGTTTTGAATTACTATCTTATCTAAGTGAAAACTTTTATATCTCTGTTTTATGTGGCATTCAGATTTTCAAGCGAAATTCAAGCTAGCATCAATTTGTCAAATACCAAACTATCCCGTTTTACACACATTGTACTCGAAACCGTTAGGCGCGATTCGAAATTCCAAAAATCTAATGCTCTTAATTAACCGCTTTAGCTGAACATGCACAATTAATTACGTTAAAGTCACAATGTTATCGTTGCAAGATTAATTTACAAACTTTATCTCTTAATAGTCGATATTAAAACCTATTTGTTACCTTCGAAGCCTTTCCCACGCGCATTGACCCATTTGCTTCATGTTCCAATCAAAAGATGTCCGATTCATAGTCGAATACACCGGTCATTTTGACCTTTATGACCTTAGAAATAAGAACGAGCAGTTAAGGTGTGCACACAATACATTTCAATAGGCTTTATTCTGATGCACGCTGAGAGTTGCGTAATGGAAAGTTAATTTAAAATCGTCTGTAAACTTGTATTGATTCAGTTGGGCCGCCCACTGTGATTTATTGGAATGACGCGAGTTCTAAATTCAAATGCATAGAAAAATGCTGGCTGCAAATAAAAAAAGTTTTTTATCAAGTTTAAAATGTCCATAGTCTTAAGTAAATCTTTCAATCCGAAGAGTGATTGGCAGAGGAAGCACATGTCGGTTGCTATTGAAGATTTGTTTATTTATTCCTTTACATACTCGTATATTCGACATTGCTGCAGTTGTCTGGATAGGAGTATCCGGCACAGATTTAACGCTGTCGATAGTAACTTGTTTATGTTAAGTATTTAACCATACCATACATCATAAATCAATATACGCAGAAATGTTACTAGTTAGAGGTGGTTTTCACTAATTTTTAACACTTTTAACCTCTTGTTTTCATTTTGCCGCGAAGTCAAGAGATATGAAAGGATCTTATCACAAAAGATTTACTTAACAGAAAGTTTATTTCACAGGAATTATAGAGAATCCAACCAGATTACTACAAAAATTTTATAGCCTCAAAGTAAACAAATCCTAGTGTTCTTTTGTTTTCTAAACCTTTCGTATAGAACTTGAAACTTCCAACTACCAAAGATAAATTAATTTCGTGTTGCAGCCTAGTAACGGCCGGATGCAGTCAAGGCGCCATCCAGCGGCCGGAGAAGTCCGTCTGGCAGGTGGTGTCCAACCGGTCGCTGCAAGACATGCTGCCAGACAGCAACGACGCCGTCGTGCAGATACAGCCGCAGAGGATCAGACTGTCGCTAAAGCCAAGTTAGTTCAAGTTATTTATTAAACTGAGCAATGGTTTTAAACCTAATTTAAGGCCGATTTTTCAATAGTCAGTAAAATTCTATCTGACAGAAAATCAACATGTTTTCGTTGCACATCGAATATAAATATTAGTCGGATAGCATTTATCTGACAATGGAGAATGTTACTAGGTATGCCAAATCGCTTGAAATTTTGTCTCAGTAAAGCCTGTATGCATACAAATACACTAGTTTTTGTTGTAATCAAAAATACCCAGTAGTTTTGATTTTATAGGCATTCAAAGTTTCGAAAAATATCGAGTCCCGCTAACAGTCACGTGACCGCTTGTGACGTCTTACCACAACGCGCCAGCGGTGGCGCATATAGCTGGCACAGTATTTTATTTTATTTTTTTATTTATTTAACATTTAATGTATAATTTTTTTGTGTTTTCGGTCGCGTATTAGTAAATATAAATATTATTCGTTATTATACGTTAATAGTAAATATTATTCTATTAATAAATTGGGTATAGGTTTCGAAAAAAGGTAATCATGTAATCTATCTAAAATAGATGAATTAATGGCTGCGCATTATTTATGAAGAAATAGTGATTTTGTTGCCGCCGAAATGTTTGATATGTTCTAAACTGTTTTATCAAAACAAATGAATGTTTGTTACTCTTACACATAAAAACTACTGCCCCCCAAGTCAAGTGGCAAGTGATATTTGCGATAGCGAGTGAATAGAAAAAATATGTATGAAACTGTGAAATTGCAAGCTTGTCAAAAATTTATTCTATTCACTTGCTATCGCCAATATCACTTGCCACTTGACTTGGGGGGCTGGACGGATTTGGATGAAACTTTGCAGTAGGTTACACATCAGAATGACACATAGGGTACTTTTTACCGCGGGAAAACTTCTCATTCCCACGGAAACCGACTTCTACGCGAACGGAGTCGCGGGCGGCCACTAGTATGTATACAAAGATACCGCTCTTCTAAGTAAATTTAAATAAATACATGCATTGATTTAGTACTAACTAGCTTTAGTTAGCAGCTTCGCCCGCGTTTCCCTCGGGAACTGTACATTTTCCCAGGATTAAAAGAAGCCTATGGATTATTTCAGACTTCGTCCAGATCCGTTCAGTACTTTTTGTGTGAAAGATAACAAACACAAACACAATCTTCCGCGTTTATTATATTACTAGGAAGTAGGATACCTATACGATCTAGATGTAGGTAGTTGAACGTTACAGATGCACTTTACCTTTACTATTTTATTTAAGTAATTTAATTTATTTTTTATTGCAAATGTAGATGATATGAATTAAACCTCTTTTATTTATTTGTATTTTTACTAACAAATTGTTTAATGGTATTGGTTATGTTCAAGTTAAAAGATTTGGTGATGTATGTATGTATCCTTTGGAACTGTAAAAAACAACTTTTCCGGCGAATTGATAGTTGTATTTTTACATTTAAGCACAACACATGATTTCCTAGTAGTTGGATTAGACATTTTTAAAAGTATTAAGGTTTAATTTAGACGACAAGTGCGCGCGATCGCGAGCGTACTGAGTGAGCCAGACCGAGCGAGTTGTGGTGTGACGTCACACCGCCACCGGCAGCCCGCGTCGTGCGGTAGCAACTTATTTTACTTATAAATCGGAAACTAATTGACGCATCGAAATAATTCTTTTACCAGTATTTTTTATTTTTGACAGAGAATACGAAGAGATAATAATCAAAATTTGTTAACATTCTCCATTGAAAAATCAGTCCTTAGAGTAATAATCTGGTAAAGTGGGGTGCGTGGTACGCAAGTGACGTCATTCATACACAGTGCCCATTTTCTTGTTCACAGTTAATCCCACAACAATGTATTTACTTTTGTTGTACGGAAAACAGTATACAAAGACCTAGGCCATAATTTCCGATATGAAAAGTGTTAAAAGCTGTAAATATAAATAGCTTTTAGGGACGATAAAAATAATTTTATGCAAAAATTACAGCTTGATGATTTGTAGTATCGTATTTATAATTTTTTAAGTTATTTTCTATCGCCATTTTCTAAAATACGAGACAATAATATTGCCCACGTATGTATTGCCGTTTCCCAAGGGCAACATTAGTGAGTAAGTAAGAATTACTTCCATCTATGGCTTCGTAGTGTTAACGAGTCTGAGAGTACTTTTCTCATACGAACAACGCAACGTCACATTATCCTATGTTATATCAATCATAGACCTATTTAATGGGCACTTTCGTACAATTACATGCTACATTGATCTCTGAACAATGGAACAGATTATGACGACAAATTGCTACTTTCGTGAAAGGGAGATGTGACTGTCGCATTCCTTTTTTACCGACTTCCTAAATGAGAGTTGAATGGGTGTTTTATGTTTTTAAGTTACCTACATATTTTTTAACTCATGACCGTGTCGTCCGTAGTGGGTTCCAAAAGGTTGATCCGTTTATGAATCAAAATAAATTATTGTATAGTAACCGTTAGAATTAGACTTTGGGGTCATTTAGATCCATTAGGTATAATAGGAAATTAAGTACTATGGGTTTTGGACGGTGATGCCAGAAATTTAAATGTCGATATTTTAACAAATGTTATCTTATGTATTCTTTAACATACGGATAGCAGAATTTTCATTCTCATTTCAAATGTTACTTAGTTAAGCAGTTATTGTAGTGAAAGGGGATTGACAACGACAAAACATATTTTTAATAATGTTTATACGCTTGTATCTAAGGGTTAGAGTTTTGGCTAAGATTTTATGACGTAACTTTTGGGTTTTAAATTAAAGAAGAGTTGTTTTATTATTATGATGTAGGCGCCTAAAGCTTCGAATCCTCAGAGAGTAACATTGTCACTTCCAGGAGAGACCCGGAAGATCAAGTTCACGTACCGCCCGGCGAGGAACTACCCCCTGGACCTGTACTACCTGATGGACCTGACCTGGTCCATGAAGGACGACAAGGAGACCCTCGTGTCGCTGCGGGACGACCTGCCCAATATGCTCAAGAACCTTACTGATAATTTTAGGTGAAATATTAGTAACCCAAGTTATTCATGTAATACTAGTGGCCGCCCGCGACTCCGTTCGCATGGAAGTCGGTTTCCCGTGGGAATGAGAAGTTTTCCCGCGGTAAAAAGTACCCTATGTGTTATTCTGATGTATAACTTATATAACTGTAAAGTTTCATCAAAACCCGTCTAATAGTTTTTAATCCGTCCAAAAGTTTTTACGTGAAAGAGTAACAAACATCCATACATACTCACATCCTCACTTACTCACACACTCACAAACTTTCACATTTATAATATTACTTAGTAGGATTTGGTTGGTTGTATTTGTTTTAAGGGTCCGCACTCAGATAGTCAAACCCGACCCTATTTCTAAGACTGCGCTGTCCGCCTGTCCGTCTGTCTGCTATGAGGCTCTATGTAAGTATCTTATGAACCCTGATAGCTAGACAGTTGAAAAAATCCCAGATGATGTACTTTTATTATCGCTTTAACTACAACATAAAACAACAATGGCTGCATAGTCATTTCTCATTAGAAGATAATATTTTCTTTTTACTTTACTGACGTCATTTATTCCCAGGTTAGGATTCGGCAGCTTCGCGGACAAGCCGCTGATGCCGTACATCAGCGTGGACCCTCGACGCAAGGCCAACCCCTGCACCGTGGAGGAACAGGACTGCGAGCCTACCTACAGCTACAAACACCATCTGTCGCTTACCAACCAGGTGAGGTAACCTATGAATTGACTGTAGAGGCTGCTGTTTTGTAAAAAAGTGTTCTATGCTATTGTGGATTTTCTGAATTAGGTAAAAGATGATACTAAATAATGTATCGGTACTTAATTAAATGTTATTTTAATTGAAGTATGCCTCAATTGATTTTGTTCTTATACAGAGATATTAGAAAAAGTGAATAGAGATTATTTTATTTAAGTAATAAAAACAATATTAAAATAAACTTATTTTAACGAATTAGTTCGATTTTTTTTAAATAATGTTCGCGTAAATGAGGAAGTTACATGAAAACAAATATTTTTAATGCAATTTTTTTTAATCAAACGAATTAAACGATAGTCCGTGATCAATCAACAAGATTTACATCGCTTCTTATCAAAACTATTACATCTGGAAGCGCCGGGCGAAAGCTATCACGATTCAACATTTTTCGACCTTTTCGGCTTTATAGGTCAGTAAAAGAAATATAGTCTTATAAAAAAAGTATTGCACAATAGAAGTGTAGGTTGGTACTCGGTAAAAGTACCTTTACTTCTGCGATTTTAGAAATTACTTGTATGATTGTAAATTACCTAACAATAGCAATTTTGTACTAAGTATTTGCTAATAAGGTTCATAATACGACACTTTCAAATAATCAAAGAAAACTTTTTAACTTAATGATAAAGAAATTTAACTTGAAGTTAAATCTTTCCTACGGCCAATAGGCCATAGATAGATAATAATAATCTATACTTCGGTTATATTAACTTTAAAAAAATAAAAAGTTTCATCTGTTTAGGGCTATTATACCACAAATACGTGCGTCATTATTGAACCCTTATATTTCTAAAGACAATACATAAAATTAATCAACTTGACTAGGTATCGGAGTTCATATCGCACGTGAACCGCAGCGCCGTGACGGCGAACCTGGACAACGCGGAGGCGCAGCTCGACGCGCTGGTGCAGGCCGTGAGCTGCGCGCGCGCCGTGCGCTGGGCCGCGCGCAGCCGCAAGGTCGTCATCCTGCTGACGGACGGGCTCATGCATACCGCGGGGGATGGGAAACTGGGTAAGGGGGGATATAAAGTAGTGAAGTTTTGATTCCCGCGTTCCTTTTTCCAGTATCTATATACTGACTATTCTTATTTTATTCTTATGAATTTAAAAATGAATAAATGCTTTATAGACATTGTACCTGGAGAAAAAATGAATGCCTCTTACGGGATAGGGTTTTTGGATAAGTTAAAGGAAAATCCAAAAAAGGATGCTAACGATAAAGAAGTAAAAAGATGATATTAGACTGCTTAGTAAATATTTATAATATTTTTATTATAACAAGGTGCCTTATTATGTTTAATGCAATTACGTAAAAAGCTATATTTGCAAATGTACGGTTTTATGTGCCTTACAAAATTCGTACAGTATAATAGGTATCGTATAATATAATTGGTATTCGTACAGTATATAGGTGAGTGTTCACAAAATTGTAATTGCTTTCTTACAAAACAGACATTGCAAATTGCTGTAGTCCTAAAACAAATAAACTAAAGACTCATTTGCATATCAAAGCTGTTTATACACATTTGTTCTAAACAAAGACGAATCTTCAACTCAACAAGTGTGTTAATCCTTCCCTTTGCTATTTGCGTCGTTTTTGTAAACATGACGTCATTTCTCTCATCGCTTACGTCATCATTTCAGGAGGGGCGACGCGGCGGAATGACGTCACGTGTCATTTGGATGAAAACGGGTACTACTCGGACGCGGTTATTTACGACTACCCGTCTGTGGCTCAGGTTCATGCTCTGCTGGACAAACTAAAGGTAATGTATGATAAGGAAAACGTATAGCTGCACAGTAATGTAGGCGTTGTAGTAGTAGTTTGTAGATCTTATTTTTTATAGGCGTTGAGTAGGTCGATGCTTAGAAGATAAGACACTTATTTTAAACTATATTACTGACTAGTGGCCGCCCGCGACTCCGTTCATCTGGAAGTCGGTTTCCCGTGGGAATGAGAAGTTTTCCCGCGGTAAAAAGTACCCTATTTGTTATTCTGATGTATCCTATACATATATGTATCTGTGAAGTTTCATCAAAATCCGTCTAGTAGTTTTAACGTAACAAACATCCATCCATCCATACATACTCACAAACTTTTAAGATAATGATATTAGTAGGATTGTATACTTTAATTGATATTATTTCAAGATTGACTTTATTATATTTTAAAATTTTATTAATATTTTAAAAATTTATTAAATAATAATGATATGATTTTTATTATTTATCTGTAATTGTTTAGGTTATTTATTTAAACCTATAATATAGTCTCAGTTTAGTTTCTTGGAGCCAAATATATGATATGAAAGATTATCATACCTGTCCATATCATAAATCATTATTGGTAATATTGTTTAGGTATATTAGTAAACTGAGAAGCATTTTCATAGCTAATACTAACTAATTAATAATTAATAATAATTTTTCATAGAATTATAAGTATTCCTTAAACCTCTTTCCAGGTGAACGTGATATTCGCCGTGACAGAAAACGTGAAAGGCCACTACGACCAATTCCACGAGTTGCTGAAAGACTTCACGTACGTCGCCAAGCTCGAGAGCGACAGTTCCAACATACTGAAACTGGTTAAAACTGGTTACGAGGACATCGTGAGTGTGGTCGACTTTGAGGATGATGCAGATGAAGGGTTTGTGAAAGTAAGTTTGTATGATCTATATCGAAGCAATTAACAAAGTATAAAAAACTTTGAAAAAACATGTTGTAGTTACTTAAACGTATTAATGATCAAAAATTGTGTTAAAATGCAGGCATAGATAGCAAAGCTACTAAAAAACCTTTTTACTAATACATTTTATAATTTCTTTCAGGTAAAGTACTTCACAGATTGTGGGGTGAAAGGTGGCTCAATGATAGAAACCACGAGATGTAGCGGCGTGGAGTTCGGCATGACCCTCAACTACGAAGCTCATGTTAGCTTGGAGTCTTGTCCCGAATATAAGAAGGTCAGTCAGTCGTTAACTGAGAATAGTTCTGTAGGTACATTTTGATGGCTATGTTGTGGACCCCCGCTGGGCGCCACTTAAGGAAGTTCCTAGTTTTGGCGCGTAATGGTTAAAGAGTGTCATATTCAGAGTTAATCTTATAAGATTTGAAACCAAATAATTGACTTAGAAGTGTGTTGAAATTCTTTTTTTGGGAACAATCTAACGCAATTTAAAAAATAAAAATAAAGTTCTTAAAAAATAACTCGTATCATATGTCTTTACTGTAAATCTTATAAGTAACACGCTTTAAATATGATGCGAAACTATTTATAGTCTAATTTTAAAATTATTTAAAACCAGGCCCTTGCTGGGTTCCACTTTCATTCTACATAATAATGTCAGTGTATGAAAGGAGTATTTTTTGAAATACAATTATATGCCTTTGCTTTTATTAGCTAGTTTAGCAAAAGTATACCATCATTAGATTCCTTGAAAGGTTTAATAATACCTTAGGCCGTAACCAGCCCCACTGCTCCGCGCTACTTCCCCAACCTTTTTTGGAGTGGTAGAGTCTAGCTGTAGGTTCTGTCTGCAGCGATTGCTGGACTGACTCGACCGGTGAAATACCACCGTCGCACAGAAACCCGACGTGAAGTAGGGACGATGTTCCTGCGTTTTGTTCGGTGAGTGCGGTATCCGGTGCCCAACTTTCTCAAAGACTCAGCAACACACCCCCAACACCCACAGTGTTGCGGGGAGTCATGGGCGGCGGTGATCACTTGCCATCAGGTGACCCGCATGCTCGTTTGCTTTGCTATATTAGTTACATAAAAACTAATCCCAACCTCTCTACCCCAGCTGCAGCAGACCCTGCGCATCTCGGAGAGCCAGCTGGGGCAGGACTCGCTGACACTCGACCTCGAGCTGCAGTGTGGGTGTGACTGCGAGGACCCGGCGCCGGACGTGGCCATGACCTGCCCCGTCAACTCGAGGCTGGAGTGCGGCGTGTGCGAGTGCAAGAAGGGATGGTGAGGATTTGGTTCTGGAACTTTTTGATGTTTTAATCAACGCGGTTTTAGTCGGTGTTGATTTTGTAAAAGTTGTATAAGAAAATTAGGTCTTAAATATTCGTAGAGTAGAAAAAAATGAAATATTTTGTATCAAAATTATTTCGCATTAAGATGCAGGATTCGTGTGGACTCTACAGACTTACTACTCTACAGTTACTGCGCCTATTCTGCCTTTTTAACCTAACAACCTTTGCAAGATTTGTTCCACCATATTTTGCTATTTAGGTCTGGCCTACAACGACACAGTGTTATCACCGCAGTTGGTCTTAACAAAACCCGTGTACCGTCCAGGTCTGGCCCCAACTGCGACTGCTCCACCTCAGACGCGATGGCATCGTCATCGCTGTGGTCGTCGTGCCGGCCCAGCGCGCCCGGCGAGCCCGGCGGCCCGGCGTCCGGCGCGCTGTGCTCCGGCGCCGGCGACTGCGTGTGCGGGCGCTGCGAGTGCGACGCGGGGTACTCGGGGAAGTACTGCCAGTGCAAGCCGTGTCCGAAAAGCATGTGAGTTTTGTAAAAACCAGCCGAACCGTAAACCTCTTTTTTAATTTATTAAATTTATGTCTATTTAATGTACAGGTCGACAATCTGAATCATTAATAATGAAAAATTAAACATTAGCAAAGATTTAAAACGTAACTATTGCTCTACCAGAGTTTGTACGTAGATTTTCAACACCTAATGGAATGTGAGAGGTATATTTTCATATCAGGGCTTTTAAAAGCTTTTATCTAATTAAAAAAGATGACAAGTTTTAACGCAACGCCTTTATAATTATGCAAATCGAGCTTACCATAGGTACTTTTGCATTCTTTTTTAATCTATCTACCTACTATATATTTCATCAAATCATTTACAACTTATCTTCAAACAATATGTAGAATTTTAAATTAGTATTTAGGAACATAACTTTACGTACCTTCTTTGTGCAACATGGTATCCTAAATAGTTCTTAATGTAATCTATTTAATATGGGTTATCAACGAATTTCTGTGGGAGGTCTATATCTACCTATAAATATTAAGAATTATAATAAAGACATCTCTTTTTCGGTTGTCAACTTGTCAGAATAAACGGCATGGAGTGCGGCGGCATCGGGCACGGCTCATGCGTGTGCGGCGCGTGCGCGTGCCTGGCGCGGTGGGGCGGCGCCGCGTGCGACTGCAGCAGCAGTGACGTCACCTGCGCGCCCGCGCAAGGGGGGGAGCCGTGCCATGGGCAGGGGGACTGTGTTTGTGGTTAGTGGACTGTTGGAACTTCTGCTGGAACTATAGCTTTGGCTTATTACTATAGCAAGCGCATTCTCCTTAAATCTCTTAATTTGAGGCGATACCTAAAAATGATGCCAATTTGCTGAAAACCAACTTAAAATGTTACCTAACTTAGCTTTTGGGTTAAGGAATTTTTACTCTTAACTTAAGAAAGCCTACTTACTACTACCTAGCCAGTCCTTTAAGTTCTACAACGGTACCATTAATTATCCTACAAATATTATAAACGTGAATATTTGTGAGTATGGATGGATGGATGGATGTATCGATGTTTGTTACACTTTCACGTAAAAACGACTGGATGGATTTAGATGAAATAAAGGTTATACATCAGAATAACATATAGGGTACTTTTCACCGCGGGAAAACTTCTCATTCCCACAGGAAACCGACTTCCACGCGAACGGAGTCAAGCGAAGCGGCCACTAGTTCAACAGAAGCCGTCACATTTTTATGATCCAACAAACTTAACTACCAATATTTCAAATTCATAATAAATAATTCTTGCAACATTCCAAATTTCATAAACCATTTTATTATATCACGATATTCTTTAGTTTCTTCTTTAGTCCTATTAACCAGTCAACTGTTCTACATCTGCCTTTCATGTCTTCCATGTAATTCTAAAACACATCCTATCAACATGTGCACCAGGTAAATGCCAGTGCCACAGCAGCCCGGACGGCTCGCGCTACTCGGGCGAGTTCTGCGAGACGTGCTCCAACTGCGAGAACCCGATGTGCGCGAGCGCAGAGCCCTGCGTGGCCTGCCACCTGAATAGCAGCTGTAGCGACGTGTGCGCGATCGGGAACGTCAACTATACGGTCACGGAGCTGTATGGTGATAAAGGTGAGTTGTAGAAACTGGGAGAGTACTGCTGTATGATAGGAACCTAAATAAGCCGTTTGACTACATTAAAGTCGTAGCAAATAAGATTTTCTACTAATGAGGTATACCTTACCTTACTTTATAAAGTAAAAGTCAAAATAGGTATAAATAAAAGTGAAGGCTTAAGCCAATCAACTTAATGAATTCTTCATCATCGACTACATTTCATTCATGAATAATAATATCTAATTTCTGAATTGCTAATCAGACTAAATATTAACTAATTAACTTTCAAATTGCTCACACTTTAAAAAAAAGTTATATACAAGGTTTGATTTAATTAACAAATTAAAAGTTGCTTAATATTACAAAAATAGTTGACTATTTAATACCTTCGGGCTACTTGAATATCGAAAATATTTTTCCCGCCATCATCGCTTATCTTCTCCGTCATTAATCATTAATCGCAAGTCATGAAGATTAGTTTATTCACCCACTATAAACATGGTAATCAAGCAAGGTTGTTGAAATGCCTAGGAAAGCTACAGAGATTAGTCTATCTAGGATAATTACATTTATTTTGCGGTTGTAATGAGCTGCAATGAAAGTGCCTGCGCGTACTTTGACAAATGATGCCAGTTATAACACTAAGATGTGGTCTGTGGTTATATTTATTAATGTAATTGCGATGACTAATGTTTTTTTTAATGACAACCTACTTAAAGAGTTTTGTGTTAATATTAACATTCTTTATTGCCAATAATACATAGGAAAGTTATGTTTATTGTAAAGTGATGTCCATCAAACAATCTCAGATCTAGAAATAGGTAAAAAAACAATGAGTTTGAGCATCAGCAGGTATTCATATATTTTGTAGATACCTAACTTCTAACAGTCAAACACTTACCCTTCTCACTCTCTCAAGTATCGTTTTTTACAGCTGTAAAATAATCTAAACTTATCGAATCCTCAGTGATCGGGGACCACGAAGCTTCCTGCATATTCCGTCGCGAAGAAAACGGTTTCGACTGCGAATATCGCTACACCTACACCGCTACCACCAAGAAAATGGTCGCCATGGCCATTTCCCTTCGAGAAAAAAACTGCTACGAGCCAACCAGCGCTAAAATCATGCCTATAGCATTCATGATTATGGCCAGTATAATATTAGGAGGCGTTATAATAATACTGTTCGTGAAAAGTGCCCAAATAGTCTCCGATAGACGAGCCTATGCCAAATTCGTAAAAGAAGCAGAAGAGAGCAAGAAACAAACGATTGAGTTAAACCCGTTGTATATATCGCCTATATCAGAGTTTAGGCTACCAGATTCATTTCCAAGAGATAAATTATAAATGGATGTACTTATTAACTTAAAGTGTAAAAGTTACCTGTCCTATTTTTATTGTAGACGTATGTATTTATTGTTTAGTTTGTAAGAGTATGTCACGAGGTCTTGTCTAAATATGGATTTATGAATAGAGTTAGTTAACTGTGCCTTCTAAGTACAAACTTACCATAAGTGTTCAGTCAACATTAGCTACTTAAAGAGTTTTAAAACTATGCTAGTCTTTTGTAATTTTGTATTACTTAACTTCAGTATTTTTAAGGATTTATTAAACAAAGATAGAAATAAGATATCACATGATATATTAACAGTTATTGTTATTTTGATGTTGGAGTTTAAAATAAACAAAGTTTATGTTTTATTTATTCTTTACTTCCTTGGAATTAGGGTAACCTTACTTCTTTACGAATGTAGTACAAAAATATATAACCCATGTTCTTATATAAACATTATATAGATACAGTATGTATCACAAACACTTTTGAATTGGAAGACTAACCCCATACTGTTAAATATTACATATTTTATTCATTACACGCTATATTTACATTTAAAACTTATTGTTACTTACACTTTTGAGCAACTTGTGATTTTAAAGTTATTACAATATATGTTTATCGAAGTAAACACATTTTTTATTATGGCCCCGAAAATGTTGTTCTTTTTATTTGACCTAGGCTATTTATAGTCGTATTAACAAAAAATACTCCAGTTTGTTGAAATAGTCAAAATAATTATTTTTCTTTACTTAGTTACCTTGTAGATTGTTTTCACCGTAGTTATTTTTGTAACTAAATATAATTTGGACTATTTGAATTCAGCTTAATTTCTTGTTAATACGGCCATAAGAGTCTTATCTTGATAAAAGTCTTAACATTTGGTATAAATGTTGGTACAAATAAATATTTGTACTGACCTTTGAACACTATATTTGCAGTACTAAGGCGTCAAGGTATAAGAGGCAATTTATCAAAAAAATCTACGAAAAAAACTTCTACATAAAGGTAATATTACTTAAATTGGAGGTCACCAAAATAATTACAATATAAACATATAGCTTAGACATAAATAGCGGTAAGTTTATATACATAGTTCATTATCAAAAGAATTGACTCTTTCGTTCATTCACTTTGACATTAGTGAATGAACGAAATGAGCCAAACTGAACCATTTACAACGCCGCTTATATAAAGTTATTTAAAACATGGTAATTAAATCACATCATCGTTTTATCTTAGTTTGACTAAGTTCCACACAAAATATAAAATTCGGAAGTCCATTTAACACCTTAAAGTTATATAACCTTCCAATATCACGACTCGCTTGATATTTTATACCATTTAACAAAAAATATAATTAAAAAGCTGTATTTGATATTCTACAATTTCACTCTTTACCCACCACATGTTATTCGCTAGGATTTCTTCTATTGTAAATTGTACTAAAGAATTTTTACTTATTACTTATTGATATGACGTGTTGGTCTGGATTGTGATGGTTTGTGAGATTTCGACTGAGACCGGCTTGACCTATGTACCTTATAATATCAATAATATATCACTTTTTCTTAATAAAATCACCCTTTCAAAAAAACCCAATAAAAAGTTTAAGGTCAAGTTGGCGCGGTCGGACTGCGGGTTACTTGTCGTTTCTTAAAAAGGGTGCATCTAAAATTATATGAACTGCAAAACCCAAGTTTTTTTTGTTTTTACGATCTTTTTATGAGCCGTAGTTAAAGTTCTTAAGCCATTCTAAATTTCGGCGATAAATCTTAGAATACTAGGTGATTGAAAGGCATCGATCGGTCCATTGTTATTTTTATGATTTGTCGACATTTTCAGAAGTAAAAGTCTTTTGTCAAAGACTCTTTTCTTCAGTGTTAAAATATTCCATCGTTAAAACAGATGCACCCTCTTTAAGGCAAAAATTATTTCCACATCAGTATAGAGAAGACAATATTTTTGCTTCTTCTATTGAAGTTCTCACTGTATGTAGGCATATTCTTTATTTCCAAAGTCCTACAGTCAATTGTATCTTATTTGCATCAGATGATTTCTCGAAAGTTCTACAGTCCATTGTTTTATTGCCTGTGTGATTTCCTTTCAGCGAAGTCCTCCAGTCATTTGTTTGATCCCGGCGTCATATTCCCGTACGTTCCTAGTCATTACATTATAGTTTATTACCTCCCTGCATCACACGTGTCGGTCGAGGCGCGCGGGGGGCGCGGGGGACAGCGGCGCGGGGGCGGGCTTGCGGGGGGCGGGGGCGGCGGCGGGGGCGGGCGCGGCGGCGGGGGCGGGCGCGGCGGGGGGCGGCACCGCGTCGCGCACCATGCTGCGGATCAGCAGCGACGTCACCGAGTACGGGACCAACCTGAGGACAAACGAGGTACAGAGGTGAACAAATCGATGGATTCGATAGAAGAAGGAAATAACATTTAGCCACAGAAGTTACTTCGTAGCAGAATCAGGGGGCAGTAGCGTGGAGAAATGAGAAGCACGAAATTACTGGAAACCATCAGAATAAGAAGAGGTAAGAATACTTTGGATATCGGATTAATTTATAGGTATATAAACAGCGTCACTCATCAGAAACCTACTTAAATGTTCCCAATGATGATGTTACTTCAAGCCTAGATCTTTCCGCTTAAACTTAACATTGACATTGCGCACGTCACGTTTGTTCAAAGTCGATGGACTTCGGTACCTACTGATTACGGTATTATTTCACGTAAAACTGGAGGTCATAATATACTTTTTTGACGTAAAATGTCTTTTAAATCGTTACCATACCTACACAGAGTTCTTACCATGTCAGAAAATCGAACCGTAACAAATTGGTGTATATTATCTGACCTTAATAATTACAAAACGATTGATCTTAGAAATATGAATTTGGTGTCATTGTTTAGCATTAAGTAGTCATTGTTTAGCATATGTAGTTTACTACTATTTTCTTTAGTCGGTAACTCATCAATGCCAAAAAAAAACTAAACACTGGAGGCACTTGTCCCACTATACCACTAATCATTTGAAAGACATCAATAAAACACAAAAACTTGGTACCTATCGTACTGCCATAGTATTCCGCCACCAACCTTAACCGACAACTCGGGGTCAAATTATTTTAAGTGATCACAAGTGGTGTGGTTAACCACTGAGAAAAAATGAAAAATGAAGGACAACATAAAATTTCTCAATGTCAGTAATGTTTAAATATTTAATCAATTCAGGTCTACAGGACTATTGACTTGCGGAGTCAGACCTCTGAGCCTAAAAACAATAGATGCAACACCTTAAGCCTACTGACTGGAGCCCATTGTGTTACTATCCTCCTCAGCCAGCCTCACTTCTTTCCCTAAAAAAAACCACATCCTGACAATATACCTACCTTCTGCCCGGTCACCGACTCACCCCACCATAAAACAAACTAGCGACCTGCCCACGCTTCGCAATGGTGTAATTTTGTCAACTTGCTCGCGAACCCTTTTGCTAACTTCAAAAAACTTTTTCTAAACGTTATTTATTTACAAATTTAAATAAGAAACAAACCCTAAAATATGGAGAAAACCGCATTTAATCACTACATCCGTTACGCACTTTAGGAGGAGATAGCGGCCAAACATACAAACAGACAGAATTAGCGACTTGGATTTATATAGGTACTATGTAATGATAATGATGATGGTAATGATGATGATAATGATAATAATGATAATGATGATAATGATGATAATGATAATGATGATAATGATAATGATGATAATGATAATGATGATAATGATAATGATGATAATGATAACGATGATAATGATAATGATGACCAGCCAACAATGCGTACCACTTGAAGGGCAGCAGCAGGCGGAAGTACCCCGGCAGCAGCGCCACGGCCTCGTTGGTGCGCAGCGCGTGCACCACGCGCGCCGCCACCGCGTTGGAGTTCAGCTGCGGGACGAAGCTAGGAGAAAAGCAACACTGAATGTCAGAAACATTCATATATGACTCAAGTGAGGAGTAATATACCAATGGTCAGAGGATAAAGTGGCTTTCCAATCGAGTTGGAAGTGTGATGAAGAGGTTACAAAGCATATTGTTGTCTGTAAGAATTTAGAACATGAGTTTGTTTTTGATATTTTTACGCAGTAAGTTCAATCACAATCGAGTGCTAAACAATCTTTTTATGAGTTTAGTTATACTAAAGGATTTGCAATTAGTTCTAGTATAGCTTTGTAGATAGACAACGGCATTGGATATCTATAAATTTGTAATGTGCATAAACACTATGTAGGAAACTTATTGCTGGAATACTGGCAGCTATTAATTTATATTATTCAAATAGATTCTAAAGAAGAAACAATGAGATATTGACAGCTTCCTTCCAGACTCAGTCATATTTTCGTGCTCGGACTGTGAGCACATAACATTAACCTCACTTTTATGCTTTAAATATAAAGCTGTAAACAGTTTAAAATCTTTCATTTCTCTTTCACGTTTCCCCCAAACGTTAGTAAATTTGATCAAACTACCATTAACTTATTCTATTTGGATAAAAAGCCAAAAACAAAAATGAAAAACTCACGATTTCACCTCCTCGAACATGCCCGTGGACCGTATAAAATACGGGCAGATGAGCGACGTGTGCACCCCCTTGACCCCCCTGGCCTCGAGCTCGCACTTGAGCGCCTCGTCGAACCCGCAGGCGGCCGCCTTGGACGCGCAGTAGTCGACCAACTTGGGCACGCCCACGTGGCCCGCCATGGACGCGATGGTGACGATGTGGCCCTCGCTGTGCTCGATCATGCTGGGCAGGAAGGCCTTGGCCGTCTGGGGTTGGGAAAAGGAATTTTTAATACAGTTGCTCAAAAAGTGGCGTATTGCAGGGACGTATAGCGTTCGGGATGTGGGCTATTACACACGCGTGCTTTTTTTTTACCTTTCCCGCACTCGTGCGTTCTCTTTCCCAACTGTCAAAATAATGTCTATTAAAAAGAAAAATTAACCAACCATGAAGTTTTTACTAAAAAAAAAACAAAGAAGTTTTTATGATTCATGTTAATACTTACGTAGCGTAGGTAAATTTCTAAAAAAAGCTACTAGTTTGTTTCGATATCAGATTTAATGATTTGATTGAAGTAGTGTGGTTGGTTTCATTTCATTAAATTTCATTTTCATTTCATATCAATAAAAAAAATCTACTGAAGACTTGGCTGTATGGGCATAGTAATACATAGTTTGCCTACCAAATGGGTGATGAAAAAATGGCGCCATTTTCAAAATGAGTTATTTCGACATTTACGATCCTAATTTTATATTTTATTAAATTGCTTTATTTTTTCGCAACTGTATTAAAAATAGTCGTTCAGTACACGTGCGGAACCGTCATTGCAACTCGTCCCGCCTGTCAACCCTCGCCTTCGGCTGTGCCTCGGCTCGGGTAGACATTTGTCAGGACTCGTTGTAATGACAGCCTTTCCACACTTGTATTGAAATATACTATTATGACGTCGTGGCGTGGTTGGGACAATAAATACGATATATTGTCGATTCGAAAAAACATGAAACCTTTTTTGCTTATGTTACATTTTTTGCTAAATAAAACAAAACATGTTTTCTTTTAAAAATGACCGAACAAATGTCTTCGTAGCATTGAATGTTTTTTCTGTGTTGATTAGTTTAGTTGCTTTTAGTTTTTGAAATAAGAATCCACTCCAATCCAATTGGTACCTACTTTTGAATAAAGTGCTTCAAATTCAATATTTTTTTGTCAGCTTAATAGGCATGATGACAGATTTTGAAAAACTGTTGTATCATATTCAGAAATATATAGGTACTTATTGTAAAAAATATCATATTTCGGAAAAAAAAGCATGATTTATATGAAAAAAATCAATTTAAAATTTTATGTTTAAAATTCCCACCAAAACGCTCCAAAGTGTAATGGCGTCGATTTTGACGTCACTTTAGAGCAGTGTTACCAACTCGAATTTTTATAAATCCTTCCGTACGACTCTGAAAGTTGGTAGTTTCCGACCAAACTCAATTCGAAAAGTAGGTAGATCAACCAACTTATTTTTTTCAAGATTTAGAAGGAATCTGCACGGTCGTATAATATCTATAACCGATTATTTTAGTAAAAATAAATTATTTTTCTGACTATTTTTAAAAAAGCAATAAGAAAAAACTAAAATGTTAATTTTTAGAATAAAAACAAAATTAAAAAAAAATCCCATCCCACTAATTTACCCCCTAAATTTGGGGGGAAAACCCCTAAGTTGGGAACCATGCTCTATAGTGACGTCATTCGCTCTGATTGGCGTTCAGAATATCATGGCGGACTGTAGCATTTTGTAGATTTATTTTTTAAAAATTTTAATTATTCCTTGTTATTTTTTAATATTTTATTTACGTTTCATTAGATGGTAGCATAATTTTTGTGTATTTTATTCACAGTCATCATGCCTATTATACCGAAGTAGTATATAAAGGTGACTCAACTTCAAATTCTCAATTCAGAAACAAGTGGTTAATTACCTACTTAAATCAAACAAAAACACAGTAGAATTCAGTCACCGTGATCAATTAACTTAAAATCATTTTAGAATTATTAAAATGATTGCAATATTTTTATATTTTGAACATGTATGTGCAATAATTGTATTTATTCATAAACACATCCACCCACGATCCGACAATTATGTTTATTATGTAATTATGACCTTGAATAATTATTTAGTTGGCTGTGGAATTTTATTTATATAGTGATGTGCCCGGTGTGATTTTTATAGACTTTGACCAAGATGCTTATAATAATACTAATAAAATGACCTTACAACAAGTGTCTAGGTAATTTAAATAAGTGTGATGACTAAGTTTATTTTATTTTTATTGATATTAAATATGATGTATGTATCCAAGCGGATATAAGCTTTTAATTTCCTGTTAACTTATAAAAAGGTAATATCCATTTATATATCTTAATTAACTTAAGTGCAATATTTTTTAAGTAATTTATATATTATTATAGTAAATTTTTTGTTATTTATCTAGAAGTTACTCTTAATTATTAATTTTGTAAAGAGATTCACTAATTACTTCGGTCGCACATTTAAACCTTTTGTGCGTCATCTCCATTGTGTTTCATTAATATTTTTCAACAAATAAATAATTCATTATTTACTTCACAATATCTAAGAATAAAGTCTGTTTCGCCTTCAAGTTTGTTACGCTGAACCGTCTGATTAATAAACGCAGATTAAAAGAATTTTAGTTATACCATTTTGCCTCTTTCAGATATAAAAGCTGTCTCATACGATCAACAGAGACAAAACATAGTTTAACTAATACATTAGAGTCTTTTCGTAGTAGTAGAGTCTATCTGTAGGCTCTGTCTGCAGCGATTACTGGGCTGACTCGACCGGTGAAATACCACCGTCGCACAGAAACCCGACGTGAAGTAGGGACGATGTTCCTGCGTTTCGTTCGGTGAGTGCGGTATCTGGTGCCCAATTTTGCCAAAGGCTCAGCAACACACCCCCAACACCCACAGTGTTGCGGGTATTCATGGGCGGCGGTGATCACTTGCCATCAGGTGACAGGCATGCTCGTTTGCTCCCTATATCATAAAAAAAGTCTTACCCAGAAATGTGCGAGGATGTTGACATCGAAGGTCCTCTGGATGAGGTGGTCCGGAGTGTCCAGCAGGTA
This sequence comes from Emmelina monodactyla, assembly GCA_916618145.1. Taxonomy (NCBI): domain Eukaryota; kingdom Metazoa; phylum Arthropoda; class Insecta; order Lepidoptera; family Pterophoridae; genus Emmelina; species Emmelina monodactyla. The sequence goes on from OU745319.1 coordinate 3,623,712, forward strand.
CTGCCCGGAGACCACGCCCGCGTTGTTGATGAGGATTGACACCTGGAATCAAGTATTAAATAGAATTGTTATGAGTGTTATCAATTAAATTCTTACTAAACTTTGTTAGTACGTATTAATACGGTGGGGCTACGAGTCATACCTTTAGACCATGCCTGGTAGAACTACCGCGCGGTAGGGACACGAGTCATAGTTTTTGACGGGTAGTAGGACTAACAGTAATAGTAGGACAACCGCGGTAGGGACACGAGTCATGCATCATAAATAAAACATGGACGTAACTATTTTTTATACTGGTATGTTTAGAGATAGGTTTTTTTTAAATACACCGTGATTCTTTAGTGATTTCGATCCGAATGGTATGAGTCTAATAGATTTCAAGGATCTTTAATATAGGAGGTATATAGAGGTGGTTTTTTTATTTGTAAACTAAAACTGGATTTTTCAGGATATGAAACGAATCAGGTCGCTGTCAAAAAATGATCAAGACAAAAACTCATATATTTTATTACCTTTTTGTCATTGGTTTAAAGCACCGAATTGAATAATATTAGGAAGTATTTGGCTTTATTGCTTTTTTGTCAATCTAGTAAACATTTTCGGTATTCAACGATGTATATATAAACTGCAATAAAAAGTGTGAAGTGTTTTTAAATAGTCAAGGTTTCAATTTGTTTTTTTTTGCATTCGTATTGTTTATAACTTTATGCAATGAATAACAAAAATAAACGAAATATATATTGGACACTAATAAGTAGCAATAAATCTATCATGTAACTGTTACACAAATAGCGCAATTAATATTTGAAGGTAAGCATCATAAGCAAAAGCATGATTGTTGGAATAAACATTATAAACAAATCAACAACTTTTTGAAAATTAATAACAATAATTCAATCCCTAAATCTATATTTTGGCAATACAATATCGTGTCTTCGTATTCCTCATTTTCCTGATCTTAATCTGAACAGTCGTTTAAATGAATGCCGCTCATAGCCAGTGATTTTGAGAAAGTGCTAGAAATATACTCTGTGGCTAACATAAACCTTTTGAGTTTATTTTCTTAATTTCTTTCAAAAAATTCATTTTAGTATAATTATTATAAACGTGTTAGTATATAGATAATGTGTTCACTATTTATATTTAAGAAATAATATAATATTTTAATATAATGTAGATTAGTACTATTTTTCTTTTTGAGGTAAAGTGATATATTTTAGGAAATTATATATTTTATTATATTATTATTTCTTTTTTGTTTTTTTGTTCTTTTCATATATTTTTATTTGTTTTTTTAGAGAAAAAAATATCTTTCCACCAACATGTGTACGATGAATAATGCATTATTATTTGCAAAGAATGAATATTAAAAATAAAACATGTTTTTTGGCAATAATACATACTTGGTTATAAAAAGAGTTGACGCTAATGTTTACTTTAACATTCGTATTAAAATATGTAAATTGAAAACTAATTATGTATTAAACAAATAATTTTAAATTACAAAGGAACCACTTGTACAAACAAAGATAAATTATTTAAATATAATTTTTGTATTTTTGATAAATTTCAAATAAGAATAAATTAATATTTTATTTATACATTATTAATGTCAAATATGAGTAAATTAATGATGAGCTGCATTAAAAAAGTAACCTCGACTTATCAAGAAATAAATATAAAAAAAAATATTGATTTTAATATAGATAATATTATTCAAATAGTTTGTTAAATTTCAAAAAATATTTTAAATTACTGAATACATTATGTACAGTATCGTTTAAACAAAGTCTATTGTTTGAAAAGGGTTTATATACACTCATAGTTTTTAAATCAAGAGAGACATAAAAAACGAACTTTCAAAACTCTATATGTACCTACGTATATAAGACTTGATCTGGAAGTTTAGTAATCTAATAAGTATTTTCAAATTAACCAAATGATTGAATTTTTTCTCAACACAAGCAACAAACACAAGCACACTTGAATTAAAACAAACCTATTTCCATTTCTAAAAGAAGCAATCGATGAGTTGCAGTTAAAGATTAATCTGTCTTGTACTAAACAGTACAAGACGAAAAGTATAGAATATATCTTTCGAATGATAAATAGGTGTTCAGACGTTAAATAATTTAATAGTGTAAAATATGAATTTTAAAAACAAAGTTTTACAAATGACACTTAAAAATAAATATTAACATTGCCTAGAAGACAATATGTCTCTACTAATGAAAAAACTAATAAGAAAAAACTAATTAGCGACGCGTTTATTTAGGTACCTACTGTATGCATTACAACAAAATATTCAGTTTCCATCCCTACTCCCTACTAATATATAAATGCGAAAGTAACTCTGTCTGTCTGTCGGTCTGTCTGTCTGTCTGTCTGTCTGTCTGTCTGTCTGTCTGTCTGTCTGTTACGCTTTCACACCTAAACCACCGAACCGATTTTGATGAAATTTGGTATGAAGTAAGAACTGAACTTGGGAAAGGACATAGGGTACTTTTTACCACGGGAAAACTTCTCATTCCCACGGGAAACCGACTTCCACGCGAACGGAGTCGCGGGCGGCCACTAGTTATATTATAAATGTATTCTTATTTGCATAAAATATAATAAATTAAGGTTATTAAGCTGCTTCTTTGTTTGTCCATGTGGTTTTTTTAAATAAATGTTAGAACAGTCTCTTTTGCATAAAAATAGTTATATTTTATTTTAAAACACATTTTCATTTCCATGATAGATAAAAATGTTTAAAAAAGTAAAGAATAAAGATACTTTGTTGCTCGATTTGCACGAGTGTTGTAGACTCCGTCTTGTGTCAAAAACGCTGAGCGTTTAAATTCTAGTAATAGACGTGTGAGAATCGACAGATTATAATAGGCATAAAACGGATATTTTATTCAAAAATGTATAAACTAATAAAAAAGTTGCATTCTGAAACAAAATTGCCATTAAAAACGTGTAACAGGAGGAAGAAACGAGTTGTTTAAAGTTTCAAAATAAAATTCATATCTATGGTTATTGACTCAATTGATTTCGAAATAGCCTAATTTATCTATTGTCTGTTTCTAACTCTGTTTCTATAGCTTTAAAATAAAAAATATATATACCTATATATATAAAAACTGGCTTCAATCATGAGTCGACGGAAAGAAGTAACCTAACTACCCTAACCTATTGATGTTTCTAACCGGCTAAAACTAAGTGCAGCCGCGCTTCGGGTTTTAGCCATAACATATATACTACGTGATACATACTAATTTACTCCGATGGCTATAAGCCACTCAACACACATAGGTATAAGTTAACACATATCTACGACATGAGTTAACACGATATTTACATGATAATAATTGAGTATAGTTCATATACAAGATGACTTGTAACTAATATAAAATAACAACACAATAATAATATAGTGCCCCCTAAGTTACGTGAGCATTGAAATCATAAAAATATAGCATTTAACTCAACGTCATTATTATCACTGTATTTAACATTCAGATTGTAAGTTAATTTTTCAAAAAGCATATGATATATTTAAAATTCACATACAGTTTAATGACTCGTAATACATTTTAAATTAATAGGTATAGTAAGTATCTCAAGCTACATATAAAAAATGTTCAGGGTAGTAAAAACAGGTTTGTCGTGTTTTTTGTAATTTGTAGTTCAATTCAATGGCAAATTAACAGAATTGAGCCGTTTAAAAGATAACTTTTTCGTTAGTTATATTTAAAATAAGTTTTATAATAAGTGCTTGTTTAATAATAATTAAATCAAAGGATCTTACCTTGCCAACCTCATTTTGCACTTTGGCCGCTACCCTGTAAATGTCTTCTTTATTCGACAGATCGACGACGTACCCGAAGCACTTCCCTCCAACGCCCTTAACTAGTTTCACTGTGTCTTCTAAACCTGAAACAAAAAATAATAATTCAGCAATACTTATACAAAATTAAACGAAAAAATACTAAACTGAAACAGCACAAAAAACTGCAGGTACCTACAACTTTTTTAGATTCGTAAGAATTCATGATGACCTTTTGTCTTAGTATTATTTACTAAGTGTTATACCTATTCGTTAAATTGTAGATGGTTTTATAATTTTGTTACTCAAAAGTTGAACAGATTTTAATTAAATTTTGAATACGGATAGATGACCATGTATACAAGGTAGACGACTTACAGCGATAAGCTACTAAATTATCTCAGAAAAATGATCTCAGAAAAATCATTGAATACTGTGAGCAGGGTAAAAGTGAATGAATAGCCTTGTAAAATATTCATAAAAACCATTCTTGATATTATTTTTGCGTGCAGGTTAAAATAACACGTTAACTATGGAGAATAGAGAAGTCAAACTTGAGTTAAACTCATAGAAACTTAATTTTCACAAGTTAAATTCAACACTAGTTTAAAAATTAATCTTAGATAGAGTACCAAGATTTAAAAAATGCGGCAAAATATAATGCAAACATTGAAATTGGCATGCCCAATTAGGATGCTAGCCGTTGTTTGCAGGTAGAGCTCCATTTAGTAAAAGCGCGCGAAAATCTATTCTTAACCTTCTCCTCTACAATGTACGAGTATATAAAGGAAGGTAGGAAATTGATAATTATTCTAGGATAATGTATTAGTGCAAGCTTTAATGAGCGGTTTTTTTTCGCAATAACAATTAAAATTCGAGGAGAGGAGATATTAACTTACTTGACGGAACTTATTTCGAACTATTACAAAAAAATTGTAGTACAAAATCGGTTGAATATTGGCTTAACTGCATAAAATCATTTAATACATGGATAAAAACAAAGTTTTCCATTGAACATTATAACCTTCTCAGCAACTAATAAATAAAAGTGTCATAAACTTCAGTAAATAATTAAAAGCCTTACTTATTCATCTTTTTTACCATACAACACGTAACTGACAGAATAAATAACTCATGCCAGGGTCAACGTTTTCCATGTTACCTACGTACGTTAACACCAAGGCATACTAATTATATTGCTTTTCGACAATAAAAGTGAATATTAAATTTTCTAATCGTTGTACAGTGTTACCAAACCATGCTCTTGGCCGCTTACTCTTGACTTTAAAGGTGCGCGCATGCAACATGAGAGCCAGCGAGTCGGAACGAATCATCAATTAAAACACGCAGACAAATACTTTGTACGTATAATGTGTTCGTTATGTAACCATTGATAAAAAGCAACACGACTTTTGGCCAGCTCGGCAAAGCAAAACGGAAGAAGTTCACATTTTGATCTATCTAGTACGCAGTTAATGTATTTTTGACAGTTCAATTACAGCAAATCAATTAATAATAGGTGTCAAAGATAAATGCGGAAGCAAACTTTTTTGTTTTTGTATATGTGTGTACTTTTAATTTATTTTAGAATTAGTTTTTATTCCGGTTTTAATAACAAAAAATAATAAGTAATTGTTGTTTTAAAAAATTACGGTTCTATATGATATTAAAAACACTTTCTCTAATCACTAATTTCTCAGATTCAACAAAGATATTACGTTCAAAACATTCATTCAGTTAATTAATATACTATAACAAACGTGAGAACACAATTCACCTTCAAGAGATTTCCCTAGACTTTTTTATTGTCAAATAAAAAGTATCACAATTGAAAGAAGTTGAACAATAACTTTCCTCACAGATTGTTGCTAAGTAAATTCGTAATTGTAAATATTGAAATAAATATTATAAGGGCTAAAAATGTTTTTAGCTTTAATCTCAAATAAATCTTAAAATAAACAAATAGTTAACGAATTAGCCTTACTTTTAACACTTTTCAGTTTTGGTTAATGCACCAGTATGTATCTATATTTACACATTAAGTGGTTTTGCTCATTACTGTAATTTAAATATATTATTATATACACACAAAAGCAAAACAAAACCAATAACACCATTTTATTATCTCTGCCTACTTATTATTATAGGACAACTTTTAAGCGGACACTTATCATGATTTTAATCTCATTCTCTGAACTATAATATCCGCTCCGCTGATTTTATGCCAGCACCCTAATTATTGCGCTTGCCTCGGAATTCGGCTCACCTTGACAGTAAGTTGCGTCCACCAAATAGTTTGGCAACACTTGATTTATGGGGTTTTATATTCGCGAAATTCACTTCTGAATATATGCTGGGATATGGATAGATATTGAAGGGTTACTATATATACTATACTAGGCAGTTATTGGATATCGGTTGGTTGGTACAGTAAACATTGTTAAGTTTTGCCACGCATGGAAACTTTCAATTTAATATATCTAAGCAAGTATATAATTAACTTGGTAAGTGGCAGTCTAGAGACTTCGCCCGATATTTAATTAAAATAAATATATATTGGTAATTTAAAAAACCTTTTCTTTGTCTGTCTGTCATCGCACAGCCATAAAACTAGGTAGTTTGGTATAGCAAGTCTGAATTTATTTTTTGTGACGTCTCCGTTATCTGTTTTTTTCATTTTCATTGTTCCTAATTTAATAAGTTTTTTTTTATATTTCAGTAACTTAATATAAAGAAACAATATTTAATATTTTACACAAGCCTTTATGTAACAAATAGTATTAACTTCGTATTTAACACCAATTAAAGCTAATAACAAATTAATTGTCATACACATTAAAGATGTTTATAGGTTTATGATACATTGAATAATTTAAAATCGATTTGAGATAATGGCGATGATCAAGATAATAGCTTTGACCATATGACCCACAATGACAAGCAATTTACCCAGGTATGATACCTCAATTATTATGTTTTTATACATATTTGTTGTTGGTATTTACTTTAAACTAATCATACGCTCGGGTTTTGCAAAAATACATTTTTTAACGAGATTTTATAAAAAAAACATAATTTCAAGTAGTTAGTTATAAACCTTCTCATAAAATATCTAAATATTTAGTCAATTGAGAACCGTTGTCTGGTTTAAAAGGAACTAAACTTACAAATAGGCACGAATTGTTTTGTATAATGTAGATACAAAAAGAGAAGAAACAGAGGCGATGTATAATTTTATACTCATTTTTATTAATAACTGTTTAAGAGCATTTGTGAGATTTTAATAGAATGTAAAACTTTTTGCTTATTATGATTTTTAAACGTGGAAATGTCGAAATAAATGAGAACTTTTAACTTCATTTCATTCGTTTCAATTAAAAATATAATAAAATGTATAATTACCGTAATTTGTAAATGAACATTATTACACATCAAAATAATAGACGTAAATAAAACATTAAAAATAAAACGAACAAGTGCACGCCTCAAGCTTTTACTATTCACTTAAAGTAGGTCAAAATCAATACAAAATGAATGTCGATTCGCCGAGACGGGATATTCAATGTCATTGTTATATCAAAACAGATATCTCCGAGATGATCTTTTATCTCATTTTATGATACATATACCTACATGTAGTTTCGAATTATAATTTATTATAAAAATAAATATCAGTAAAAAAATTAAATAAAAGCGGTGTTTTATAAATGGCGAACGTTTTAAAGCGCGTGGTAAATTTTCTTGGTCTTTTAACACATGACATTTAGCTCAGAATAATAACAAATGAGCATCGTATGTGAGATAAATAGCCGGCATACCTACAAGTGACCAACACTTTCGGGTAACTGTACATGTTATGGCCACTAGGTCAATATTAACTGGTACCTCCAACTTTTTACTTTTCTCTCTTAACACACAACGGGCTGTCGAGATAACTCTTAAATGAACAGACACAGTTTAAAGTAAATATTATTTCGGTTTTAAAGGTAAAAAATCTTTTTTAAATATAAAAAGTATGGAATACTTCACCAGTTTTCTTAATTATGAAGTTGCAATGTCTACTAGCCAAGGTTTTTCCAATTTTAAACCGTTTAACACCGTAATGTTAATAATAAACTAGGTGAACAGCTTTTTTGACACTGCAACTGTTCCAGATACTTGTAATAAAAAAACGTCGTTTTTTATAATTAAGTTTATGAAGAAATTAGATTGTTATATCAATTGAATTAATGCTAACTACCTAAACCTTATTTATTTAAACTCTTGATAATATTAATAATTTTAATAGGTTTATTCTCGTCTTCGCCGAAAATGTACAATATTGTTTAAGTAAATGTAAAATATGCCTAAACTTATATTTTTTATTTATACCAAGGTTAAAATTAATAATCTTTTAGGTTTAAATACTTAAAAAAATGAATTTACTTCAGACAAAACGTAATTTTAAATGAAACTATATTATTTTTCTCACAGTGTTATCGTGGTGTCATTTAGCCACAGCATAAAGTACATAAAAAATTGTGTAAAAAGTATTATGTCCATAATTGCAGAAATATAAAATATGATTTTATCAACATATACACTTTGTTATCTCTATAGTAATTTATTAGCATTTACAATTCCATTACCAGTTTCCTTTCTTCAATCATGGGTTGAAATCTCTTTTTTAATGTCGTACAACTGTTATATTTAATGATTCCATAATGACAGCAAGTGGAGCCATCAATGTGTACGTGAACCGATTTATTGTACACTGGTCAACAAATGTTGTCTATACCCTATCAAATTAACTTGGACAGAGTTTAAAACCTACAAATTAAGAAAACTGTATAATAATCGTATTAGGGCCGATTTTTCAATAGTCAGATAAATGCTAACTGACTGATAAGAGGTATGTTTTCATTGTCACTTCATACATATGTCAAATATTTATGTTCGACGTGAAACGAAAACATACTGATTTTCTGTCAGATAGAATTTATCTGACTATTGAAAAACTAATAAGTGTCTTTAGTGTCGGATAGCGGTTTTTGTATTTTAAATTACTAAGTTTATTTCGTACTTTACGGCTTTATCGTTCATTAAGTCTAGAATTAAGTATATATTGCTCTTTGCACCTGCATTTTAAAGATCATCAGTTTCAAACAATTTATCAAGTTTGCTTAGGTGATTAATGTAAGGGAATAATAAGTTGGCAAATGATTTTTAACATATATTTTACAAATATAACTTCTTAGATTTACGCGATTATTATTACTTGAAATTAAACTGCAGAAAAATTAAAAAGCAGACCAATAAGCAGAAAAATAAAGACACTGTCAGCGTATACTGCGTGAACCCGAGCGACTATGCGAGAAAATTACGAAACAGATGGCGGTGAATTCGAAAAAGAGTTTTTTACTTAACTCTATGAAGACGTCAAACATCTCAGTCTACCCGTGACCACGGCATTTGTAAAAATGTCGAAACGTCGGAAATACAAAAAAATAATAAAATAAACGCGTAAAACCCGTTAAAATGAGTTTTATTTCATATATTTTACAAATTTGAGTTAATTATTAAAGTATCATTCATTATTAAGCGCCACTATAAAACAGTTTCATAATACTCGTAGTTCAATGATTGTAAAGGCTATTTCGTAAACAAAGGCGATACAAGGACAAAATTAAATGAATATGCACTTATTTTTGTACTTTCTAAAAAAAGGCTGACAATGAATTTGAATTAAATCGATCTTTTAAGTTTTTGTTTTCTACACTTCTACATTAGCTTTGCACTCTTTCACTGAAACATTAGCAGTTACCAAAATTCAAAAAAAGGTAATTTAAAAACGAAGAGGTTTTTTTTTCTACCGTGCCAATGGAGAACCACTATTGCTGATTTGTCAAACAAGAAATATTAACCGTATTTACAAGAAGTATTCACCGAAAAAATCGTTTAGTGACTTCATATTTTGTAAACGTTTTCAAGTAATTATTATAATAATTATGAATGAATGGACTTAAATGCAATTATGAAATAACAAACCGGTCGAATTCAATTAAAGCACATAAAAATGCAAGTGTTAAAGATATTACAATTTGTAATATATAATTTACAAAACTAATAACATAGTAAAAAAAAAAATAAAATAATTAGCCCTGATTTTAGAGCATAGTGTTACCATTTTGAATTAAAACATTACTACAAGGGGGAAAGACCTACTGAAACGGACCTGGGTTTTATCCTACTGATATTATAAACGTAAAAGTTTGTGAGGATGTATGGATAGATGTATGGGTGTTTGTTACTATTTCACGTAAAACTACTGGACGGATTGGGATGAAACTTTGCAGTAATATAGGTTATTCATCAGAATAACACATAGGGTACTTTTTACCGCGGGAAAACATCTCATTCCCTCTGGAAGCCGACTTACACGCGAACAGAGTCACGGGCGGCCACTAGTACTAAATAACTGGTATCACAACAAACTAGTTTCAATATCAATACCATTGTCTTACCCATGATTCACTTAATAACTGGATTCTTAATCATATACAACGTGTCATCGATATCAACCTGTTTGAAATAGGCGTTATAACCCATTGTTATGAACTTTTTCATTTGACACAAGCTTGTTAAGCATTTGTTTAACCGTAGTCTAAATTTGGTTGCCTTGGTTTAACAATGGAACTAAATATAATAAATTCAGTTTGCTACAGTTTATGTATTACAAGTGCTGAATAGAAATGATAGGTATGTTCTGAGTTTTTTTTATTATAAGTAGTTTTCCACCAACACTAAAAAGACTGAATACAGATGACCTTTAGGTACATAGTTACAAATTAGGTTTCGATTTTTGTATGACTTCTTTAAATAGGTATATGAGTAAAAGGTTTTAGATTAAATATATTCTTGCTTTTATTAAATTCAGCCATTTAGAATCCGGTGCGATTACAAATCTAGATGTAATCAAGTCTAATTGCTAGGTTTTTATGCAGAAAAGATAAGATAATATAGCAGTGTCGGTAGTACCCAATATATATTATTAGGAGAACCTCTTTGGTCACCGAGTTTTTAAAAAGTTGTATGCCTGTGACGTACCGATCTTCTTTTGTTTTTCATTGGTTGTCAAAGACGCACGTATTGCGGCAACTCTGTGTCACGCGAGCCATTTTTGTTTAATTATTGTGAACAATTACTTCTTTGATTTATTTGTATTCTGTTAATAATATTTGAATAAGTAAACCGATGTTATTTCCTGACGTTGTTATTTATTTAACTTGCTTCCTATATCTTCACTAAAATCAGAAGTGCGATAAAGGACGCAAGCCCACATGTTAAATTTTCATAACCTCAAAACCCGCAAAGTAATTGTTCACTTGTATTATTTTATTTGTGAATTTTAATCAGTGTGTGAGTGATAATGGCGCGAAGTTTGTCGCTTGGACGAAATGGCTCGCGTGCGTGGAAGCGCACTTGCGTACCCGCTCGAGAACTTATTCTAAAGACCCTAACGCCATGGTTCTAGGTCGAGGTGCACGAGAACTGTCCTGATTATGCTGCGAATTGAGCGCTTCGTGAGATGACTAGAAACAGCACCCAGCAGTATCTCCAAGACGACCAGCAAAGTCAGGATGAACGAGCGAACTGAAGCGCGAATTCTACCTGTACGACGTATGATCCTGTCTTCGTTATTAAGTTTTATCATTTCGCAGGGCAGCTGAATTCTGAAATGCGTGGCTCATACAAGTCAATAAAATTCAGGGTAATCACCGTGGTGAAGCGAATGGTGTCTCAAAATGTGTGCTGCATTCTTCGAAGGTGATTATGTTTAAACACAATTTAACCTGACCATATATTTGTTTTGTGTTTTGTTTGACCTACAGATGTGAGTGCTGTTTGGAAGACGATGCAGCTTCATGAGGCTTCATCGCCTTGTCCGTGATTGGTCACAATGGTTATCCCTGTAGTAGCACTAACTACGAATCAGGATGTGGCGTTTGTCGCTTAGGCCTGAGTTGCCTCTGAGTTTACCCCTGTAGTAACAATAATTGTGAAACAGGATGCGGCATTGGTTTGCCAAGCAGTGATCCCTGTAGCTATAATGCGAACCAGGATGAGGCTTAAGTGCCTGGCGTTTGTTGCCCCGAACACTGAGAAGTCCTGTAACGTTTGTCGTTAACACAGGCATGGCTGGCCCGGCGCAAACGTGCACTTTTGGGCGTCTGTTTCAGATATCGAGATAAGTTCGTCGCCTTCACTTCACGTCACGAGCCTACACTGAAAATACGCTTCACGTTACGAGCCTTCACCGAAAATGCGCTTCACGAGCCTACAAGTAACAGCTTACTAATGGGCCCCAGAGAAGTATTTTATTTATGAGACGTCTCAAATTATATGCTTGTGCAAAGAGGTGATGAATTTCAGGACTTGCCCGTTTGATTGCAAGCTTATGTGTGAATTGACTGTTGTGAATGAGTATGTAAGGATGTGTGGTAGTGATATTTGAATTTTGCTTGTTTTGCTTTAACTACATAAAATTTCAGACAGTGCACAAGATGTTCGTGAGCTGAGTTACTTCACATAAGTCAGGACCTGCCCGATGCGGATCAACGGCTGGCGTCAACAAGCGTCAAGAGAAGCAGCTTCAGAACACGATTGGCGGTCAACTCCGGGTCTTTCCATTCACGACTGGATCAAGAGTCTGATGCTGGGTCCTCAACAAGGGCCGGGGACGTCCCAGTGTCAGGAGAAGCCGTATTAGGAGAACCTCTTTGGTCACCGAGTTTTTAAAAAGTTGTATGCCTGTGACGTACCGATCTTCTTTTGTTTTTCATTGGTTGTCAAAGACGCACGTATTGCGGCAACTCTGTGTCACGCGAGCCATTTTTGTTTAATTATTGTGAACAATTACTTCTTTGATTTATTTGTATTCTGTTAATAATATTTGAATAAGTAAACCGATGTTATTTCCTGACGTTGTTATTTATTTAACTTGCTTCCTATATCTTCACTAAAAATATTTATAAAATATTGTTCATATTAATCGTGCACATATAGTGAAGAAAACACACAAGGTCGTATGATTTTCTTTAAGCCACTTGAACTGAGCCATCGTGCTCATAACTCAATTCCTTAATTTCTTTTTTTATACCCATCTAGTTGCAATTTCAATTTGTATTTTAAATCACGGTTCATTCCTACGTATCTCAACGCTAGCATAAAAGGAAGGAAGCAAAGATCACGTAACCGCAACGAAGCGATCGGCCTTGTTTGTCTGTTTGTTTGTTGAAAAAATGTGTGAGTGCGTGTCGGCACTTCAATGAACTTACGAACAGCCATCGAACCGGAGCGGAGTGTGGAAATAATGGACCGCAGCAAAGTTAGGGAGGTGTATAAAAACATAAACATTAGTCTATATTAGAATGTAATGAAATGACATTATTATTAAATTGAACGTAGTAAACTCAAAAGAGTTACAAGAATTTTATAGTGCCGTACAGAATACATCAACGCAAACAATAAAATATGAAAGAATACGGATTAAACGTTTAAAATTACATAAAATTTATTAATGCAATTTTATAACAGTGTTCGATAATTTATTAATAAAATGTTAATAACCTACCGGTTAATGCATTTATTAAATTCACTTTATGTTCCATGTTATTCGTACGATTTTAATTGACTTGTTGGTATTAAGAAGCAAAAATTAAAAAGTCAGATAAGAGAAGGCATTTTGAGGTCAATGTCGACTTTGAAATGCGAATTTTAATATTTTTCCATTTAATGTAGAATATTTGCATACGTAATTATTTTTATTAATTAGTAAACACAGCTTATCTGATGCTTTTTATACCTACACAGAATCATAATAAACGCATTACCTAACTTTAGCAATCATTTGTTTTTATTTCATTTTAATCTCTACCTATGATAATATACCTAAATATACTAGCAAAATTTTGGTGAAAACTCTTTGCCAAGTGACGGAGAAAGTTTCTCTCTTCTGACTGTCCACTGAATAACTACACGAATTCTTTAACACTACATCGGAGTTTGTAACTCCATTATCTCAAGCTGACGAGTTAGAACTCGGAACAGAGGTAAAACTGTAATTTTTTAACTTAGATAATAAGAGTTAAAGAAGTCATTAAACTGATTTAAAATTAATGATACGATGTAAAGATAAACCTTAAAAAGCGCCAATATTCTTACTTATTGAAAGTTAAAAAAGTTTACATTATATAATTCCTTCGCCAACTTTAAAATAAACAACAATTGGTCACGCTCATTAAAAACTTCGTCTCTGTTCCGATTCCCTCGTGTGATCTTAAATTAGTTCTGTTTGTTCAAGTTATGCGCAGGAGATTTTTAAAATCGCTTCTCGTTAACCGTGACAATGTTGTCGTAATATTTGGCCGTGTTAAATATGTATGAGCGACTTGAGCGAGTACTCGATTGTCGATTGTTTGGCGAAGTCGTTAAGTATTGTAATTTGTAGGTATAACAGGTAGAAGATGTTTACGAAATTGTTAATTAGACTTGTGACAGCACTGATTTTAGCTGTTAGTAAGAGATCAATAATATATGGTTATATTTTTTAATTAAATATTGTTGTGCTACTGAAAGTTACTTCATATTTCTAATACTTTCGAATATTGCTGCTAATTCATGTAGCAGACAATTTTGTGGTACCACGTATAAATATGTTTAAAAGGTCAAAACTTAACATGTAATAAAAGATTTTTTAATTATCAATTACGAGTACCAACCCAACTTTCATGCCTACCTATTGTCAAATAACCAACCGCAGTTTATTTACAAAAGCGAGAACCTTGATTTATTTGCACAAGTGATAAGATCTAGCAACGTTGTCTACATAGTTTCATAACCTGAATTAGAGGCTGCTTGCTGAAACCTTGCGTAACCCGCTGTAAGATGTCGAAGGGAAATTTTAACGACCAATCTTTTTAATATAACCAAAATGGTGTACAATAGGAATATATAAGATTTTTTTTAATATTTTAATTAATTAATAAGCTAAAAAATTGTAATGCTTTGGACATATTGTTCATTTTATACTCACGAATGTAGCAAAAAAATAATTAAATCATTGATAATTATATAGATTGATATATTTGTATATTGCGTTTAACTAAGCAAACCAATAATATAACAGTTCATGTTTTTTTATTATATAACTAACCTATAAGGTTTTTTTATTTATTCCCCATAGTTATCAACATAATAAATCATGTGTATAAACGTACTGACATGTTGTCAAAAAAAATGGCCGCTGACCTTAGTTATTTACACGTGTAAGAGACTGTTGCTACGTAAAATACGAGATATATCCGCAATATTCATACTTGTACAAAAATATCGGAAGAAACCAAGTTATTCTAGAATGTTATTTTATTTGTCATGTTTGATAAAAAAAAATGTCATATGTATTACATATCGTAGTCAATAAATAATTAATATTTGAATGTTTTTTTAACAATTAAATGATTTTAAAATAGTAAACATGGTGTAAAACGGACTCGAGCTGAGTAATCCAATTTATCTATAAAAATCAAATAAAAAAAAACTAGATAATATATGTCCACTCCTCCATTCTATCACAGGAATTTGGGAAAAAAGGAATTTTGAAAATTCTATATCAGGGTTATGTCAAAATGATTCCTCTCTCTTCTATTAATATCACCTAGGGCGCAGAAAAAAAACTAAGAAGAACCTGTTGTGTAGGAATTACAACAGTTATTACAAGGATTTAATAAAAAATAAAAAAATAAATTGTAATGATTTAGTCTTAATAAATAGTAATGTACAACCCAAAATAACTTTGATAAAGATAAAGCTAAAATAAGTAAGTGAAATTTAGCCCATAAGTTTAGTACCAGAGGCCTGCGTGCGCGCATGAAGCCTTGACAGCTGAGTACATAGGTACCGCGGAGTAAAGCGAAACGACAAATAGGTACTCGCAGCATGTTTCGACAGACGGTTTATGGGACGACAAGCAAACATTTGGTTTTGAGAAATCATCGCTAGGTCAGTATTGGATGTCATTGACCTTGCTATATCATATACCTATTTTTAAGATTAGACTCACATTGTCTAAATTTGAAGTATATTTTGTTTATTAAATACTTAAGACGTATTCATTATCTAGTTTGAGTTATATTTTAGAAGCTTTACAATTACTGTATTACGAATCAAATAACTTACTTATTATAAAAGAGAAAAAAAGAAGGGGCGGTGTGGTTGTTGTTTACCATCTTTAGCGCTAAGTGACGTGTCAATAGAAAAGTATCGTTAAGTTACCTTCTTCTCTTAAATACTCACGTTTCTAATTGAAGACATTGTCGTTTTACAATCACGCTTAGATACTTCTAGTAATTTTTTGACGCAGGTATGCTGCTTATTCTTAATGAAAACCTTTCACAAAACCTAGATGCTTGTTAGGTTTTCAACCATAGCAGAAAATTATTTATGTATATTATATAACAGGTAAATTGCTAAAACTAATTGCTTTAAAACAGATTCTTGCCTACTTAAGCCTGTGGGGGTGTCGCGTAACTCGAATATCCATACCTTTGAAAGGTATCGGTGTTGGGACTCTTGAACGAAATCGGTTTTCGATTCCCAATCGCGTAAAATTTTGAATGAAATCGCTGAATGATGTTGCTGCGTTTACGCGACACCCCCACTGGTCTCAACCCAAGAGTCTCGCAAAAACATCTGTTAACTTACCCTGTTTGTTAATATCCCAGAGCACCACCACGCAGCCGAGCCGGGCCAGCCGCAGCGCTATGAGGCTGCCGAGCCCCCCCCCGCCGCCCGTCACCACCGCCACACTCCCGCGCAGCTCCTTCTTGCGCACGCCCACCACACTCCACCACACACTCTGTATCACCTGGCCGATCGCCACCACCACAAACACTATGACGTCCATCAGGCCTTGTATTAGCGTGTATTTGTCGCGCATACACTCTGGAATCTCCCGCGTGAGAGGACCAGGTCGCATGCCGTTGATGTACTCCTGCGTTGCCGACATGGTGATGATCAGTAGGCTGTAACGATGGTTACACGGGCCGCTGGATCATACTCGGGTTTGGTCGAGCTTCCTGGAAGGAAAAAAGGATTTTAATTTGGGGTTTTTTTTTTGTAGAGGTATTTGTAATGGAATAAGAAACAAAAGTATTTTAATATAGTGGAAAAAAAAGTTTAGAATTATTTGTAATAATGGTTTTTGGTCAACATTTTTCTTTTTCTTTGTCCGAGAATAAGATACATTATTTTGGTAGCGATGAGTCAGGGCAATTAATTTAATTGTATGTTTATTCAACAAAGGATACGAAGAATTGAATAATAGGCATGATGACAGATTTTGAAAAACTGTTGTATCATATTCAGAAATATATACTTATTGTAAAAAATATCATATTTCGGAAAAAAAAGCATGATTTATATGAAAAAAATCAATTTAAAATTTTATGTTTAAAATTCCCACCAAAACGCTCCAAAGTGTCATGGCGTCAATTTTGACGTCACTCTTGAGCAGTGTTACCAACTCGAATTTTTATAAATCCTTCCGTACGACTCTAAAAGTTGGTAGTTTCTGACCAAACTCAATTCGAAAAGTAGGTAGATCTACCAACTTCTTTTTTTCAAGATTTAGAAGGAATCTGCACGGTCGTATAATATCTATAACCGATTATTTTAGTAAATATAAATTATTTTTCTGACTTTTTTTAAAAAAGCAATAAGAAAAAACTAAATTGTTAATTTTTAGAATAAAAACAAAATAAAAAAAAATCCCATCCCACTAATTTACCCCCTAAATTTGGGGGGAAAACCCCTAAGTTGGGAACCATGCTCAATAGTGACGTCATTCGCTCTGATTGGCGTTCAGAATATCATGGCGGACTGTAGTATCTTGTAGATTTATTTTTTAAAAATATTAATTAATCTCGCTTTAATTATAATAATACCTTGTTATTTTTTAATATTTTATTTACGTTTCATTAGATGGTAGCATAATTTTTGTGTATTTTATTCACAGTCATCATGCCTATTGTAGCAATTAAGGAAAAACACCGAAAATAGTGAATATTTTTATCTTTTTAATGAAAAAATTAATGCTTGATTGAACACGGAAACAAAGAGTTTTCTTCCTTTTTAATTTATCATTCGTAGCAAAAAAGTGTAAAAATAAAAAATGCCTGACGAAAAAACTAAGGAATAGTTAATGATCGTATAGTGAATAGTAAAAGAATAGATAATGAATTCATGATCTAAATGTCCGAAAATACAGTTTAGTTTTACTTCTTAAATTACTGATTCATATTCTATGCCAACTATCATTTCGTCAAAAACAGCAACCGAGCATGAGAAATTCGAAATGTTTACTGCAAAAAACTCTTGTAGAAACCGGTATTCAAAACAGCAAGTTTTAATTCTCCAAAAGATTAATTTAGAAGCGAGATAATCACTGTTGTATCAAGTTTGCATCACACGTCAGACAGACAAGATTATATCAAATGGATTCATTGCACAAATTCAGCTGGTCATTCGTCAAGGACGCGAGTACGAAACTTAATTAAATCGTACATGCATAGTTAGTAAATGGTATTTTATCAGATTTTAGAGTCGTCAGTTTGGGTAACTGAGTGTAGAATTATATACGTTAAAAGTAACAGGATTTTGTTGGCCAATCTTTTAATTAAACCGCATGATAAGGCATAATTAAACTAAAACTCCTATTGTGTTAATACCTAAGTTTAAATATTATATTCGTTTACGGATGTGGAGTAATAAATATTTATTTTGAACTCGTATAAAATTACTACAAAGGGCATTATAGAAATTGTATGCAAAAGACATCAACGCGTTGCATAGCTTTTCAAACGTCTTTAAAAAATGGTATTTTTAAAATATGAGTATTATTAAGAATTATTATGAAACGTCCAAAACTATAAAAATATATCTATTTATCTGCGTTACTTCATTTTTACGAAGTTAAATGCTGATTGGTTTGACGAATTTTAATTAACCGGTTGATTGGCAAATCTATCCAATAGCAACGCAATACCCATAAAATAACTTTTAACAATACATTTTATGTTATTACCATGAAAATATTATCTTTTCATTTGCCAGCATGTGCTAGTCCATGACTAAGATATTTGCAAGTGCCTGACTGTTAATTTTAACTATTAAATTCGAACATCACATTCTTACCAAACTACGAACATTTGACTTCACAGTTTTAACTAAACGGAAGTCAAAAAGTGTGGCCTTCAAAATAAAATTACGGACCTACTTAAAAAAAGTAAACAAGCAACAGTAAAAAACGTACAATTAAGGTCGGAGCACACTCGGGTATCTTATTGCAGTTAATAAGAAAGAGAGAGCTAATAAAGTTATATCAAAATTGGATTACAGAAGAAAGCCAGGTGAAATGCATCGGCGCGTAGTAGGAATTACATGTACCGTTCGTGCTTATTACATTCGTTTTTGGTATTTTATTAACCTTTAATATCCGATCACGATGAGTTATAAGTGAGCGTAAGAATACGCTATGTTATTGCATTTAAGGACTAATACAATCATTATTATGGCATGTGAACATTCATCAGCTTTCATCATCATCATCATTCAGCCTATCGGTCGTTGAACTTTGGTTAAACAAATGACGACTTGCTTATAGTGAGCTTATGCTTAATATCAGGCGATACTTTAGATATGCATAAGTGCATACGTCAGATTTTTTGCAATGTATGGCATATAATAAATAAATAAAGCTCCAAGTATTCATAGTAAATGCGCGTAAATTACTAAGAGGAAGCTCGACTCGATATCAACACGATTGATTTGATTGCAGTAACCTCCAAAATTTATATGAACCAGCATTTCTATTTGTCTAAACAATTTAACGAAGGCATTTTGTGATTTAGAAGTTATTCCGTATTGAAAAGACAGGTTTATTTTCTTTCCTAAAATTTCATTGTTTATCTCTTAGAGCAGGAAACAATAAAAATATTAAATAACGGAAATTAAATAGTATTTTCTCAGCTAAAGCTGCTTTGAGTTCAGCTGTTATATATTTTACAAATACGAAATTTAGTTTTTTTACATAAACCATTAAATTTTAAACTATGCCCATTTATAAAATAATGATGATTAAAAACCGTTTTAAATTAGACATCTAGAAAAGTTCTTCACACAAAAAGGCAACAACACCAAACAATGTCACACACATAATAATTTATTCCGTTGAAAAACAAACAAACCGTTCTTAAAACCCATCACATAAAGTAATAATCATTTGGAACCCCATTATCGATGGCATCCAAGTTTCGTCAAAGCATTGAGCCAACTGTTGCACCAATCTGTGAATTGTGAAAGTGAGATGAGTTCGATACTCCGTATATGTGAAATATGGTATTAACTCACAAGGTCAATCAGATAATATGTGGTGTATTATACAACGGAGTATAATTCTAAAGATGATATCGCTAGGAAGTTTATTATAATACTAGCTTCCCTTGGGAATGGGTCACTTTCCCACGGTAAAAGGGGACTCACCAGGGACAAATAGAATTGGTCAAACATTTTTCAAATCAGTCCAGGAGTTTCTCAGCTAATTCAAATCAATTATATATCATATAAGTATAGATGATAAAAAAACTAATCATTGCTCGGTGCGTCATGTTACGATGAAAATAATGTCCATGACGACATAGGTCAGCTATGAAGGTTAACGTAGGTATTTATTAAAAAACAATAACATTTTCTTTACTTAACATTTTTTTTTCAGAAATACTAGCTTTTTTATCTGGTTATTTACAAAACTCATCACAAGAACAAAAAAACACACTTAGAAAATAATCATTGTTATATCTCCAGTATCTCCACGAGGGTAATCGCATTTGCGTAAACGCAGGTAAATAATGAAGCGCAGTTGCAGCGGGATGATCGGAACTGCGTATGCGCGCGCGCAACCGCACAGATTAAGCTGTCATCTTGCGCAAGATCATTTGAAAACGGATTCCTCTATGCACACATTTTGCATGTACGAACTATGTTATAACATTATACCATTAAAAGAATTATTTTTTTGTTTAAAGATTATAAGGAATTGTAACACTTATCTATATAGTTTTTTTAGCAATTGTAATCTTAGGACATTTGTATAATTATGTGTTATTATAAAACTCGGGTTTACCTTGCCTTAGAATCAATTATCGAACTGGTTTGTGTCGATATATAATAAATAGTTATAAACATCCTACAAAAGGTTAAATTTACAATTTTTTACGGTATAATTTTGGATAAACCCAATACTCAAAGGTTTAAAGTAGTCGTAGAGATAAAGTCTCTTTAGAAATATAACTGAGGGAGCCAAAAAAAATGAGTTAAAATTCAAGATAAATAATATCCTTATTCGATTTTTCTATTTAATTGTCAACATTATTTTAAGCAAAGATGTTTTGAGAATAAAAATATTCTACCGTACATTTCAGATATGTTTATTTTGATACTTTAGAAATATAACATGGACATGCTAACAAGTTGTATTCAACATTTAGCAGAAGAGTTAACTTTTAACACGTTTCTTAGTTTATTATGACAGAACATTTAACTGTGACGTATAAACCAACTGATGTTGTAAAACTAAACATAAGAACCGGTTTAAGTTATTAAGCTTGGCATAGTATTAATTTGCATTTTTACATAGAGTTAGAATCAATATTGACCAAATCAGATAGAATGAAAGTGTAGTTTTTAATCACATTAAAAATAAAGTTATTAAATGTTAGATTGATTGCAAATAGAGTATTATCAACTTTATCCATTTATTGCTTTAATTTTATTATAAAAAATAATAGCAATTCCATTTTAAACCCTGCAGATTCTGTGATTCTGAAACTCAAATCGTCATGGATTGCTATTAGAATGAACGTCAAAATGTAAGTTTTTCCATATAAATACTGAAAATTTGGGGTTTTTTGATAGTAGTTACTGTCACTCGCAAGTTACACAATTACCCCCTCTGATTTGATGAGAAAACGAATGCAAATATGCGGCTATGTTAAAAAAACCTTTGTCCTATTAAATTTGCTTGCGATATGCAAAAGAAAAGACAAACCATTTAAAATAACATATGAGCAAACCGAACATATAAGCATCTAACGACCCAATACCAACTTGATAACTTGACTAACAAATTGGTATGCCAGGATTTGAATCGATACTTCTAATAACTGTTCCATATTTGATGCAGTTAGATCATGGTACATCCTATCTGACGACGATGTATTATTACGTCGACACTATACGAATTACAATGTGGTTTGATGACTCGATCTTTAGAATTTATATGAAGATGTCTGACTACGAATTACAATGCGTTTAAGCGAATCGATCTACATCTATACATTTGGTTTGAAGGTGTTATGTTAGGCCAGAGGCGTTTATTCAACTGTGAAGAATATTCGTTCCGCATCTTTAACCTAAGTAACTGTAAATAGTAATTATATATCGAATGGTGAGCTAATAAATATGAGTAAATACAGTAAAACTAATTACACATTTGAAAGAATAAATTACTTAATTATCATGTTCTTAGAAAACAATTATTACCTTAAATTTCATTAAATTAAAAATCGTCTACCAAGGTAATCAAACAACCTATGAAGTTAATTTGGCACTATGTTCATATAATTTTTTCATTGAGTTTTGGTTTTTAACATCATGTATATTTAACAAATAATTAATGTATTAAAGAACAATGATATAGATTAACAATGTTTGGATAGAAGGTACTGTCAGTACTTATTATAATATGACATTGACAAACACATTGATACCTTATTAAAGTCCCAGCCTACCATTTTTGGCTGAGTTTATGTACATAAGCATACTTACCTTCCTATAAGTATTGGTGTGTATGTAGGTAAAGACTAAAAGCAAAAGTTGAAATCAGACCGCACGGTTGCTTAACATTTTAATTTTATTGTTTTCAATAACTTCAAGTACTACTTACTAACCATGACCCACATATTTTTATTTAGGTATCGTATAGCGGGAAAGTAAACATAAAAATATAATAAAATGTTTCGATAAAGTTTAATTTACTTCAACTAAGAAAAAGAGCAGACGAGGATATCAATATTTGTTCTAAATTTAATCGACCTCTCAACTATGATCTTAACACGATTGATAAGAAAGCAATAAATGCAGTATTGTGTACCAATAACACCTATCGATGAAATGAACAAAGGAACTTTATTATTATACTAACATGATACCGACTGCTCTATATAGAGGTATAAATTATGAGCAGATTACGCGAAACAAACAATAAACTATATGGAATGAGCGCAGCCTCTGAGTTAGTTAAATAAATGAAGTTAGTTGCATTTAAGCAGTTTTAATTACTATGACCCTGGTATATCAGATTTAATATAACGTCAGAAGATGATGTGTTTCTTCCGAAGAGAATTAATGAAATATTGTGTGGATAGGATAACAAAATACTTTGGTAACGTAGTTAGAAAATTAAAAAAGATAATAATAACTCTAAATTATTTTAATTGCCAGACATAAAAATAAATATTATATTGCAACCTACGTATATAGGAAAACTTTTGTGTAAAATCCAATATTTAATAATCGTAAATTATTATTTACTTAGACGTGAGTTATATAATTCTATCTTTACCTATTATATTAAATTGGAAAAATGTAAAGTAAAAGTAAACAAATTGGCGATCTTTGAACACATACACTAACCTTTTTATTTGTATAAATAATAACATAAATAAAATTGCGTAAAATACAAAGTCTACTTCTAAATACAGCACAAAATACTACAGATTTTACTTTATCTTATTGTTTGTAAACAATCTGACTCTTACTGTGTTCAATTATCATTTACTAAGAATTTAATATCTGCAATTTGTAGCAATTACTTTTAAATTATGTTTGATCTTTAACCAAGCCTTGAACCTGTCATTTGTTCTGTTATTATTTTGCCTTTGAAATGCTTATTCATCACATATGTCATTATTTTCCGGGTATGTATTATTTTAAATTACTAAATTGTTAAAAATATCAGAATAAAGATTTTTAAGGTAAAAACACGCTTTGACGATTTTTTAATTAAAAATAGACACTTGACCCCAAGAACTGAATTTAAAATCTGTCGGTACAGTTTGCCTAGATTAGTCACGGGAAGAAACGAAATCAAGACTACTTAAGTATATTTAAATATAACGCGTGTTTATAAAACAACATAAAGGAAATCTAACTGACTTATTTGTTTTTTTTTTTTGATAAAAACATGACAGTTATATAACACTGGGAATGGTCACATGTGAAATATTTTTTTCCGATTTCCCATTGTTACCCCTGAGAACCAATTGGATAATGTTACAAGGAAATCTAACAACTAGAAGTGAAAATAATGCATGATGGTTTTTGCGAGGCGTTAGCTAAATAACATGTAGTGGAGGCTGTGTGAATATAGCTTTATCGTGAGACGTCTTAATTGCTTAACACTAAGTACGCCATTGTTTTTATCGAGACAAAACAGTCTAAACAATCTTTGAATGATTGATCCCGCTGATCCTTACCATGGAGCGCATAAATAATAGAATGAACATATGTCCGTGCCAAAATAGATTGATTTTATGACAGTTGCAGCCAATGAATGATTGCATGCTCGAGTAAGTCTTCCTTTGTGACGTCATACGCCATCCTAAAATGGCGGCAGCTAATTAGTCGCCATCAAGACGACTTATAGATGGAACGAAAAACGTTCCGATGTCCTCTCCATTAGTTATATAATCAATGATCCTTAAGAACATAGCTGTACATTATTCTAGAAGATTGTTCTAGTCTAGATAAATGATGCCGTCTGTTCGTCGATGTACAATTGGGCCAGTATTGCGAACATGGATGAAATAATGACAGAACATGGTGGTTGATTGAACAAAGTGTAACAACTTTAATATTTTGAAGTTCTGTTCAAAGCCGGAATTGAATGAACGATACAAGTCGACTTAACATACTTTATTAATAATTTTATTTAATGGGTTCCGTAGGGATTTAATTTGCATCTACTTTACGGGACTATATTTTTGAAGAAATACAGATACCAATAATTACTTTGTTTGACTAACAAAATGTGGGTAAAGCATATTTAAATACGGTGTATCGACGTCTTAATATGTTTTCCAGATGATGAGTAAGACTAAGAGGAGAGATCATCCCCAAATTCAAATAGAAAAATGTAATTGGAGGTAGAACTCGTCGGCATAAAACTACATATTATTATTATGTTGGTTAATTTTTATTAGCGCTGTCTTGTCTAAAATCCGATGTTACAATTATTATTTCCCAATACTGACATTTATTAAGTAGAAACTTTAACTTTGTTTTCTAGTCCATCAGTACAGGAAGGGACTTGAATGATATGGAGACGTCTCTCAACAATACTGTAATTTTTTCGATTTTTTTTTCATAATTTTAAATAGGTCCGTCGTTTGTTTAATGACACAGGCTTGACAAGCTATGTCTAACACAGTCGATTGACTCACCTAACAGACAATAAAAATATCGGTTTATCCGTTTATAGTCTGGATGCCTCAGACATGACTTATAACACCGTTCTGTTTTGTTTGTTAGTATCTTTGTCTTTAAAGAAGATCATTCAGATTTCTAACAAAGTATATCTACTCTTCTATCCTAACAAAGACTAGATATCTACAAGGTTCTAGCAAATCCAGTCCTAATTGCATATATAATTTACACAGTCATCGTGTGATAATATCTTTATAACCGTATTAAATTCGAAATAATTTCATGGCTGTGATGTTAAGCTATGGAAGGAGACGGTGCGATACCTAGCATAAATAATTGCTTTATAACATTACTTTTCACGCGGTGGTTAGAATAAAATATGATATCTACGTAGTTTGAAGTCATTTCAGCTTATATTGTTGGACAAAGGCTAATTCTGTTTTTAATAAGAGGAATCAAACTAAATGATGTTTGCTTTTCCTTTATAACTCAGACTATAGGAATGGTAAACCAACCCCTAGTCACGAAGACACATTTACCTTCTTCACGTATAATATCTACAATATACGTACGTAAGGTAAAGCTAGCTTCCAGCGAACTAGCTAAATAAATTGTTTTATAAATACCAAACGAAACCTTGTGGAAAAAATCATAATGTTAAAATCAGTTTTCTTTAACAAGTTTTCAAACCTTTATATTTTCTATATAAAAATTAGTTACGTTAAATTGATACTCTATCAAAATAATAATAGAGAAGTCGGCAGCAAACTACAATCAGCCTGTGCAGCGGCGGCCTTAGAGGATGGCGAACGGGGCAATCGCCCGGGGCCTCGCTCTTGCAGGGGCCTCGCGCAACAACCCAAGCAAATTAAAAAAAAATAGATTTTTAAGTATACCGGGTGACTTTTAATGTCACGTATTCCTGTTAAGGGGTGATAGATTAGGTCAAAAGCAACCGATATTGACCAATAATGTCGTATGCAAAAGTTAACCGTTTTTGAGTTATTTCAATTTTTTTTTTACTTTTTATTCCGATTTCAGACGGTTAAAATTTAAATAAAAAAAACTACATGCTGGATTTAGAGTTTTTTGTTATCGTCGCATAGCGGAAATTCCAATAGTTCATAATAAGTAATAAAATTAAATGAAAAGCTACAAACGTTTAAAAATTACGTGTTCAAAAATATCATTTTCTTGTCCTTTTCATGTCCCATTGGCGTCGATTGGCGTGATCCCATTGGCGTGATTACAAGGATAATCACTGATTCGACTATGTCTCGACTTCCATTAATGGAAACACGTGATTTCTTAAGAAATCTTCATACACTTCTCTATTTAAATTGTTGGGCAGAAAATGAGGTCCAATTAAATACCCATCAATGATGCCCATCCTATTACTGAAAACCGTCTCTGAAACCCCTACGATCTTTTTTTCGGGGGTTTAAAGCTTCTTTATCGGCCCAGTAATAAGAATTATAGTAGTTAGTGATCCCGTCCTTATCAAACTTCGATTCATCGGTCCACAGAAATGCATGCGAGTCCTTTGAGAATAGTAACGATTTGTTAAAACAGGTAATAATAATTCCTCAAAAATCCAGCCTCTGTGGGTTTCATTGTTTTATCTCAACATGTACTTCAGCTACTTGTAAGTTTTATACCTCAAAGGAAGGCTTGTAAGATAGAGATATTATTTACATAATTTTCACATTTCATTACTTGGAGTTTTTTTACAGAAAATTGCATTTCTTATCGAATAAGTTTGTAAAAAAAAATTAAAATGATATTTTTTAACGCGTAATTTTAAAACGTTTGTAGCTTTTTAACATTTTATTACTTATTATGAACTATTGGAATGTCCGCTAAGCGACGATAACAAAAAACTAAATCCAGCATGTAGTTTTTTAACCGACTTCTATCCAAAAAGGAGGAGGTTCTCAGTTCAGCCGGTATATTTTTTTTTTAATGTATGTACACCGATTACGACGAGGTTTCTGAACCGATTTAAGTAATTCTTTTTTGTTTGATGTGGAATAGTTTAGCATTGGTCCCACAAAAATTTGACTCAGGTAGGTCCAGTAGTTTTTATTTTATGAGCATTTTATTATGCAGGTATTTGTTTTAAGGCTTGGCACCGCCTTCAAACCTTTTAGTAAATTGCACGTATAAATAATAGGCAGTATTTAAATTATATAAAATCTTAATTATTTTTAACTTTTTAGTTTGAAGTTGGTTTTTTTAACGTAGTTATTTTTATTTAATACTTTTTAGTGTATTTTGGCCCCTTCATCGGATCCTGGAGGCTCCTAGTTACTACTTCCCGCATCAATGTGCTTTGTCAAGACGAATCAAACGAGCCCAAACTCGATACAGTTGTGTCAGTTAATTATTGTGTTCCTATGGCCACCTTTACTTTAACTTTTTAGTTTTGAATTCGGTTTTTTTAACGTAGTTATTTTTTTATTTAAATTTCAACCATTTGAAATCGGAATAAAAAAATAATTAAATAACTCAAAAACGGTTAACTTTTGCCTACGACATTATGGTCAATATCGGTTGCTTTTGACCTAATCTATCACCCCTTAACAGGAATACGTGACATTAGAAGTCACCGTGTATTTTTTTATAACATAGGGCCTCGAAAAGACCTGCCGCCCGGAGCCTCGCAATGGGTAAGGCCGCCGCTGAGCCTGTGGTATTATTTGCTTTAAAACAAATAATAATAGTCTTTCAAACTTTAAGCCCGATTTCACCTAAAGTTAACTTTTCAAATTGCTAACACGCCCAAACTTTCTTAATGTAACTTTGTCAAATACTTGCTTAAAAGCTTTCTAGGTAAGAATCACCAACGGAACTGTCATAAAGCTTTTCGCACTTGTTTCTTACTAACGTTTTATGAGCTTTTGAAATTGTCTTGACCAATAGTAAGAGAACTTATATTATCTTTGTCTGTCATTGTCGTCTAGCGCATTGTATAATTTACAATATACATGTTTTATATGGTTTTAATATTATTTTAATGGAGAAAATGAGTGGATACAGGTTTTTAATGCTTAGAAGCTGAGAATTGCTTAGACATTTATAATACCACTGGAATCTTTTTCATCCTTTCATTTGAAGCGATTAATGGTTACTCGAATAATATTTTGACAAACCTACCCATGGTTTCCAACTAGGATCATTCCGATAAAGATAGCTTAAATACATTGTTATAAAATTTCATTTAACACAGTAACCTATCTTCTAGCAATTAAGATGCCTTCAAAACGACATTAAAAACCCGCTCGGTACCCGCTCCCACCATGCCGGCGGGAAGGTCGTTCGGAACTGCTGCGCGCGCACACATTCCGATACCTCGCAACCTGCGCGTTGCCACATCGTGGAGCCTACATCCGATCACTTGAATGAACGATAAATAACGATTAGCTAAGGAGTAAGGGTCAAGATGGTACTGTGACCAGGAGCGAATGACAAGTTTATTATGAAATACTCATTTTTTCATAATAAACTTGTCAGTCAGAAACGTCTAAAAACTGAATGAAAACACTTAGCTAGTAAAAAACTTTGCAGGTTAGCAAGCGGACTTAAAAGTTTAACAGATATCATATACCTATCGCTGTATAAAAAAACGGTTAATCTAATCGATTTCGAAATTTGACATGACCCGGTGAGATTACAGAATTCGTGGATAATATGCGCTATCACGTGTCTCGGAGCCGTCAAAACTTTCATATTTGGATTCCATATTCAAGTTTTTGTGGCGCGGTTTTGACCGCTCAGCTTCTCGTCGGCGAAGCGGCGGGCGTCCGGTTATTTCGGCAAAGAATGACATGTCGGTATAAAGTTTTTTTGCAACCGCTTTCTCTGCTTTCACTGGCCGTTTAATGTGCTTTTTTATTAAATGTTATGACTTGGTAACGACCAAATACCGATGGGTACCGGTTATCTGTCAGTGAGAATACACACGTCACATTTGTAAAGAGGTATTAGAGAAAAAAAGGTAGGTAAATGTGCCGAGATGGTCGGCAAATAACAATTTTATTTGTTTATTTTATGTGTTAGACCGCAGCTAATTTGAGCTTCCTTGTTTTGTTTTAAAACAAGTACCTGTCTGTCATTTATTTTGGTAGTCGCAGGAAGGAAAATTACCAGTAAACGAGATGAATAAAATGAGTTGTTAGTTACTTCAAGGTAAAGTTATGAAGGGGCAAGGTTTCGTTCAACAATAGTCAGTAAGCATCAGGAAGTTAAGATTCTTATTTTAATTATTTAATCACAAGTTTTCTAAAAGTATTGCTTGAAATTCAAAAATAATGGCTTTTTGAAATAAAGCTGTATAGTTACTTTAAACAACCTTCATACATCTACTTACTCAATTTTTTTCTACTCAACCATCGCAGTATTTCTATTATTACATTACACTGTTTATATTATTAACATATTTCAAAGTCCTTTTAGTATAAAATAAGTAGAAAGCCATATTTTTTATAATATCCACATACAAATCACTTAAAACGCAAAAAAAAACACAACGAGATCGAATCCCTTTTGCATCAGTTGAAAGACATCGCAAAACTGCAAAAAACGAGTGTTTTGCAAAAAACGAGAGTTTTTCTGCGACATTTCTGGCAGAATTGGCCCAACACATACGCCAAATGTTTATATTTTTCGCGAATTCAAAATTCGAACGTGATTGGAACAGATTCAAATCAACAAGGCATGTCCACAGACTAGCTATGTGTCACTAGACATCCGTCCTTCCGAAGTGGTAGGAGCGGCCGAGTTACAAAACGCTCGGAAGGCCGACGGCTCGTGACGAAACATCGCATGCGCGTACGCAGAAAACACCCTGTATCACAAGGTTTGCTACTTGTTACAAAACAACAAACATTTATATGTCAAGTTTTTTGGAACTCTTAAAAAACTACAATTTGGAATTATTAACGAACCTTGAAGTTAAGTACTTACGGTCTTAAAAAATGATTTAATTAGAGCATGCCTGCCTGTTTTTTAATATATAAGTAGTTAAGAGCGCGCATAAACCTAGAAAAAAATCGAATTTCACCCGCGCGCCGCACGCGCCCCTCTCTCGTCCCGTCGTCCGGTAACTCCGATGCTCCCGCGTGTTTAGGGCGATCGCGCACATTATACCTAAAATAATCAGATAAATACCGGCTCAGTGAGTGCCGGATCACCTAGCTGTTGTTTGAAACGCTAAAAATACTTTTTGCTTGTAGTAAATAATACGCAAAGGTAAGTAAGTGTATAATATATTTTTCGTAATGTTGTCTTTAGAATGTGCTTTATTTACATTTACTTATATTTTTTTGTTCAGAATTCGTTGACTGATTTGTACCTGTACAGTCAGCACCATATAGTTTGTAACATCCAATGTAGTCAAATACTTGAAAACAACCAGAGTCCTCTCTTTCAGCGAATCAGCCAGTGTCATCACATTCATCAGAACATTCAGGTTGCTCTAATTTATCGTAGCGTGCAGGAAGCCTTATAGAAAGTCGCATTCAATCCCGTATCAACCAAAGCGCCATCAGTAACGTAGCACTCAGGGTATTCACAATCTTCGGTACAAAGTAAGAAAACAACTTTATGCTTGACAGGCAGCAGGCTAGAGGTGTACTTTGCTTGACAGGCAGCGTGTCTAGATGAAATTGTTATGACAGAAAACTTTATTTGATAAAAAAAATGTATTTATGAGATATAGAATAAGACGGGGTCTTAACTACTGGGCTCCCAGTTTTATAAAGAAGATATTTTGTTTGTAAAGGCATGCTTTTATACATACGTAATACCTACGTCTGAATTGAATGGTATCCATATGTGTTTAAATAAATATGTTACTAGGTTTTCATAAGTAAGAAAGAGTCAACAAAATTATCCACTGATCTAAGATACGAGAATTTAATTTTAGATTCTGTTTGACAGATTGAAGTCTTTTTTAAGTTTTAGTGAAAATGTAAAGCATGTAGCTTAGTTTGTTTACTTCTAGCTAGCAGCGATGGTGTCAGGGCTGTGGCATCCGATAGACGATTCATGAGCATGGGTTTCATTTCAAATTTAAGCAGTCTTTTTGAGAATTGAAATGACCTACTTTTTTTTCATTTCTGGTCCAAAAGATGACTTGCAATGATTTTATTATTAAAAATCATTTTTTTATGAAAACTGAAACATTTTATTTTCATCAAGCAAATTAAATTATCATCACCATTCAGAAAGATGATCAAATTGCATTTCAATTCAATGATACCATTTTAAATCGTTTAAATAATAAACACATACTAGAATATCATAAATTGTCAAGAGGTAGTAAGAGTATCAGTAGTTGCAATAAATGAGGATCCGAAGGAACATGCAACGTACGTTTTTTTATGTATATAGTAAAAATATTTAAATTATTTTAGTTTTTATCTGTTTCATGTAAATATTTGATTTCATTACTATATTAATTTTGACCCTCGTTGTCATAAATATTTACTGAAATTACTCAGTTGAAACTTAAACATTTATAAAGAAGTTGCCATGTTGTTTTCTAAGTTATTAAATTGAGTCAGACTCGCGGGTGAAACGTTCCATATCATTATTTATATTGGTTTAAATATTTGTTGCTCTATCAGCAACGAAAATATATTATGTGAAAATTTCAGCTGTCTAGCTCTCACGGCCTATGAGATACAGACTGATGTGCAAACGCACAGACAGCGGAAAATTAGTTTTTGTGTCCCGATTTTATTCTTTGGGTACGGAACCTTACAAACAACAAATATTCCACAAATCGGTTCATCGATACCTCTTATAAACTTTTTGCATCTTTCTTTGTTAACGGAGAGCATTAAAAGTGCAACATGCAAACGCGGGACTGGTCTCTAGTTTATTTTTAAAATCAAAGTACTATTTCTATAGGCTAACATGAAATAAAATAAGTAGATAAATACTTATTGTAAAAATCAATATGTCACATGAACATTCTAGTTAAGGAGCCGGATGTTCATAAGTAAATAAAATAAGAACAAGTTAAAGTTTTAATTCTGTTTCATTATACGTGTATCAATATATGATTTATTAGTCCTTGCTGTTCCTACTTGTCCACGAATTTCTATTTTATTTTGAATACCAATGTTAGGATACCTACCTGAAAAATAATTTATAGTAGGATTCAATAACCCTAATAACAATTTTATGATCGGAAATTATGACTTATTTACGCGCGGCAAATATTTATTTTAAGGAAAGTTGTTGCATCTGGCTCTTGCTTAATCAAACGTCAAAAATGATAGGTATCTGATGTGTAAAATATGAAACTTCTTTGAAGAAGGTTCAAATTTCAAACAAAATAAAAAGTCTAGCAAAAAGTTAGAATGTTAACTGAACTAACTATTCTATGTAACTTCTTAGATTTACGCAATTGTTATTACTTGAAATTAAACTGTAAGCGTCGCTATACAAAACCTGCAGTCTGTGAGTATTCCGTGGATAAGCCCAACCACTATTTAAGATTTGATACCGTTAAAATCCTAGCAAAAGAGAAACATTTTATCCCTAGGTTGGTAAGAGAAACTATTGAAATTATAAAACACCCTTACTTCAATAGAGAAGATGGTTGGATGCTATCACCAACGTGGGATCCAATACTTAGCAAAACAAAAAAGAACAACCAGCAGACAAATAAGCAGAAACCAAGACACTGTCAGCGTCTATTGCGTGAACCCGAACAACTATGCGAGAAAATTACGAAACAGATGGCGGTGAATTCTAAAAATCGTTTTTTACTATACTCTATGAAGACATCAATCTCAGTCTACCATTGACCACGGCATTTGTAAAAAGGCCGAAACGTCGGAAAATCAAAATTAATTTAATAAAACGCGTAAAAACCCGTTAAAATTAGTTTAATTTCACTATTCCAAGGCTCACTTGCTAAAACGTTTTAACATAAAATGCTAGTACATAAAATTGATTGTTCGGCGCCGACTGTGACTTTTACCTGAAAGCTTGGAACCGGAAAACAAAAGCTAGAAAGTTTTTGAAGTTTGAAAACATAGGTTCTTACACACTTGTGCGTTCCTGGTTTATTTTTTGACGATTAGAAGAAGAAAGCGTATTTTTATATTTCGCTGGGCGCTTCGATATCGATGGCGCTTTGGTTGATGCGTAATTGAATGCAACTTTCTATAAGACTTTCTGGACGCTTCGATAAATTAGTACAACGTGAATGTCCCGATTAAATGTGATGACACTTTTTGATACGATGAAAATGATGATTGGATGTTATCAACTACTTGGCTACAGTAGTCGTCACGAAGAATATGATGCTGACTGTACTGCACTTTTTGCTGGTGGTAAATAATTCGCAAAGGTAAGTATGTAATATAGTAATTTATTTATAATAATGTTTTTTTTACTATGTGCTTTATACAATGACCTTTTTTTCAAAATGCGGTGTCTTGTATCTGTACTGCAAAGCACAGACAGAAAGAAATTGCAATAATATATAAATATATATATACATAAATCACAATATATATATATATATATTATGATTTATGATCTATTCATTGTAACTTGTCTTAAAAGCCATTAAAATCTATTTAAATTAGCCATGAGATAAATTTTTAATTTCTAAAATACTCTTTTGCTGCGTTTTTTTGCTAGCCATATTTTAAAGTTTTTTTTCATAGTCAAACAAGAATTAGAAATTAAAACGAAGATTTTTTCGGCCCCGGAGCACAGAAACACAGTCCTCTTGTCTCAACGGAGCGATCACAACTAAACCATGAAACAAAACATGCCTTAGATCCCAGGACAGGTGCGACAGACGAAAGCGTTCCGCGCGAAATAAAAACGTAGTAAGCGCCGAACAAGTTTTAATGTAATAACTCGTAAAGTATACATTATTTTCTAAAATCGCTAGTAGGGTCGCTGGGTAATATAATTTGATAGTATGTATTAAAATATTAGCTCAATAGTATGCATAATATTGGAAATAAATGAATAATAGTTGAAAATTAGAGCTAACTTCGTGATTTTTTTTTATCGAGAAAATTTTATTTTTTTATGTTTTCACTCTGATCAGTCCCTTGGAAATATGCTTTAATATCTATGGTATTTTTTTCGGGTAATTTGTGCTTTGTTTTCTAGGGTAAAAATACAAATTACGACTGGAAATTTACCTGTATACCCCCTCTTAATTTACTTTACTTAAGTAAATATATTAAAGGTGTTTGAAAAAGTTTAGTGTTTGTTAAGAAAATGTGATATCAACCTCAAGGAAAATTAACTGGCAATTATTAAATAAATATAAAGTTACTTGCTTACATATAAGACACCCATTTTATTATGATTACCTATAGGTAGTCGACACATAATTACTATTCATTTTTTAATTACATATTGTTGAATTTGTTAATAAAGAAATGTATACATATAAATAAGGTACCTATACAAAACATTTTTTAATAAAAACGCTAATTTGCATGTTCATACAATTTGATAACTCGTTTACTTTATTGTTTTTTTATCTTGATATAAGCCAACATGTGTACTAATAATACACTTCCAACGTTGAATATACTTATTCACCATGTGAGTAAATATGATTTTGTAAAAAAAAACCTATGTACTTTTGTTAAAACAGTTGTTTGACAATTATTTATTTAATAACAAAACGTCAATTTACATCTGTATTAAACGCATTGATTAAATGTAAATGTCAAAATTGATAAAGCATTCTAAAATGTGTTTACTTAAGATAAGCAAAATAATGTGTGTACTTTAAAATACACAGTTGGTATGAATGACGAAGTTTTCAGTAGATTATTTTAAGTCGAAAATCGCTTGCACGTCGAAGGCATTTTTTTTTTTAATTCGTTTTATACAGAAGATCATGTAAAGGTTTTTAATAAGGTATCTGCGTACCTACTTTAGTAGTTTTGCCCAACAGCAATATAATCGAACTAGTATAGCTGTATGACCTTGTAATCAATGCAGAATAATTATCTGCTGACTATTTCTTAACATTTTTGCAAATTCGGTACAGTCAGCAGAAAAAAGAAGTTACTATAACTAAATCTTGTTGTTTGACATAGGTTATGATTTAAGATTAATATATTTTGTGTCAAAGTTGCTTTTATTGTAACTCACTTTGTAACTTATCTGTTTTATTTATGTACTGACCTAGTTTTTTGTACGCCAATCGATATTTTGTGGAGCGGCAGGTTTTATTCCATAAATATAATGAATTGCACATAAATTTATTGATAATAAATAAAATGTATCTTTATAAAGTTGTATCAAAAACTGTAAAACCAAATTTTAAACATGTTTTTTTTGTTTATAATTAAAACGCCAGAGCCAAATTAAATTATGTGTTGCCAGTGGCAAGGTCTGCCGTTGTATTACAAACTTGGCCTTTAAAAGTAAAATAAAAAAACTGACACAATATCTTGTCAACCGTCACGATTTATTTAAAAACAAAATTTCACAATAAATTTATTAACCGAAACCTCCGAATCTTGTTTTAAATGTTGTTGCAATACTCTTTATGGAATGGTCCTTGCCATTTTAAATAATCTAAATTACAACCATCCGATTGTTCTAAATATTAATATCTAGTTATAACTAACGGTATAGGTACGTTGAAATGATTTTGTAACTACTAAATGTATAATGTACCTATAGGTAACAATAGTACAAAATAATAATTATATTCCATAGGAAACATTAATTTATGTTATCTTTGTAATGCCGTTACAATTTATTTGTTAATTACAGAATTAATGAAATTATCAAAATATGGTCATTAATAAACCTATGTATTAAATTCATATTTTATTTCTTGAGGTTTCGTAATTATTGCAAAAACAGTCACAACACATAAATTATAAATTAAATAACGTATAATAAATAATCATTTTGAAATGTTTTTCATTGATAATATTTTTCGTTTATGTTTACTTTCCGTTTTTAAACTTTAAAAAATCCTTATTTATTCTGTTAAAAAAAATTATAACCAAATTAAATTAACTTACAATAATCCATTTTATGAACTGAGACTTCTTTAAAAATATTTTTAATAAAACAAAATTAATTAATTATTTTTATGGTTGTTTATGCAGGCATTAATTATGTGTAATAAATAATGAAGATGTTTTATATAGAACAAATTCTTGCGATTGACTTTCAAAATCGTCTAGATGTTTTAAATCTGAGATTGCCAATTTAATTAACTTGCTGCCAGGTAGGTTTCCATAGTGTTTACTAATAGACCCAGAATATTTCATAATGATCACTTAAAAGTCTCCCACGATAGGATGTGGGTATTTTTTGTTTAATCTCAAACATTGCATACTTACGTAGAAATACGGTATTTGTTTAAATTTGGAGGTCGGTCAAAGTATAAATACTATGATTAAATAGTACCCACTTTTCCTGATTTTTTGTATACGTACCTACTTCTTATAATTACAAGGTTAAAAATAGGTAATAATTTATAAATCAGAGTTTATTTAATGAAACCTTCAATGGAGACTGAATACGACTTCGTCGCCTAATTCAAACGTACTCGAGAACCACGATCGCCTTGAAATACTTTCAAACGTATTGCAAACTAAGCGCAAAACGCTATCCTAACTTAACGTGACATTTGACAAATAATTGTAAAAAAAATATTAAAAATAAAACACTTACCAATATTTTTTTTCAAAGTTGGCGCCTGAAATACACAGACAATGATGGCAGACCGGGTGGTGGCAAAATTATTAAAAAACACGGATTAAATAGCCACAAATTAATTTCGCTAATTTGTTTATTTTTGTAATTGGAACGCTGTTATTCCAATATCGCGCCGGTTTCTCGTAGCTCAGTTTTGGCGGGACGGCGCGGCGCCCGACGCGGTTGGTCGCAGACTGTGGATCGACTGGCGATGGTGCGCGCGCAGCCTTCGCGACCTTCGCCAGCCGTCACACGATAGGGGTGACTTCCCGCCATCATTGACGCTTTTATTGATGAGCACGTCAATACTGAGACAAACTATTAGCATCTTAATTGGTTGTTCATAATGAACAGTATGACAAAGGCAGTTTTATTACTTGTCACTTTCATTAAATGTAGGTATTTTCCGGTACTAAAACAATTTACTAAAGAGGAGTTTCTTAAACATGAATATTTATCAACCCTTTAAATAATAGACAGCTAAAGTACAGGCAGTCAAAACTATCGTTATACAAGCTATGATTAAATGCTATATTAATTATAGGTGGAATATGGAGGGCAATTTTATGCTGTAATTATTTGTGATGCCAAACTGCTATCCTTACATTGATATACTTAATAATTTTGTGTACACTGTAATTTTTACTAATCGATAAGTACACCATTTTTTGCCAACTGTACCTACCAACTTAGGTACCATAAAAATAAGTTGTTCCCTATTTAAGTATTGTGGGGTACCTATCTTTGTCTTCCGTTTCTTCAATAAAACTCGCGATCTGGTAGTGGACTGTATTTTTCTTTATTTCTTGTTTCATCGAAGCTCAAGTTCAGACTGACTTAATTCTTACAAATGGTCCTTACTATATACAATTTGATGGCTTTCACATAGCGCCTAATGCGCGGAGCAAACATTTTGTTATTTAACTAATCAAAACTCTAAGCTTATAAACTATAGGCTAACTGTGTTCATTGTCCGCAACATTCTCCCCCCGGCGAAGATCTTCGGAGCCCCTCATCTGCAGCGGGAGGACGATGAGCCTTCTGACTGGTCTTCTGAAGATTCCCCCTTGTGTCCTGACATCTGCACTCCGCACAACACCGTCGGGACCCTCATACGCACGCTCAACCATACCTCGCGGCCAAACGTTTCTAGGTAGCAGCCCGTCCGCTATAACTACTATGTCGCCCGGTTTTACATTGTTCACTTGTTTTCTTGCATCGCCGCGTGGAGTTAGTGTAGGTAAGTATTCATTTACCCAGCGATTCCAGAACATATTAGCGAGCGCTTGCGAAGCGCGCCACGAACGTTTATCTGCTGTCTCACAGTTTCCTACGTATGGTAATCCAGTTGCCGTTCCCAGTAGAAAGTGGTTCGGTGTGAGAGCTTCTTGATCATCAGGCTCAACGGACACGTGAGTCAACGGGCGAGAGTTCACGGTGTATTCAATCTCCGCCATTAACGTAGTCAGCGTTTCTTCTTTTGGTGCTCGGTCGGTGAGTATGCCAGAAAGAGAGCTTTTCACCGTCCTTATCATTCTTTCCCAGGCTCCTCCTTGATTGGGTGCTCCAGGGTCGATATATCGCCATTCTATACGCTGTTTTAAAGCATATTTTTCCATTTCTGGGAGCCATTCCGTGTACGCCTTGTTGAGTTCCGTGTTCGCTCCGTGAAAGTTAGTTCCGTTATCTGACATGATACACTTTGGAGTTCCTCTTCGTGCAGCCATTCGTCTTATGGCCATTATAGCCGAATCCGTACTCAGACTGGCGATGAGCTCTATGTGAATCGCTCTGGTGACAAGACAGGTAAATAGCATTCCCCATCGTTTCTCTCTTCTCCTTCCTATTGTCACCCACACAGGGCCAAAGCAGTCGATTCCGCTATAAGAGAAAGGTCTGGTATGTGTATTTAAACGTACCTTTGGCAAGTTGCCTTTCACTGGCTTTAACGGACTGGCTTTTCTTATTTTGCATACAACGCAATCTCGCAGAACTTTCTTTACAGTAGGCCGTAGGCGTAGTATCCAATAACGTTGTCTCAAGTTATTTACAATTTGTTCTCGTCCTACGTGACTGTTGCGTTCATGTTCTTCTCGTATGATTAGACGAGTCAGATGATGATCACCGTCTAGTATTGGTGGATGCTTCATATCTTCTGGAACTGTGGCGGCGTTGATTCGTCCATTTAGTCGTATCACTTCGTCGTTACCGCTGATAGGATCCAGTTTATACAGACGGCTCGAAACGTCGACTCTCTTTTGTTTCTTCAACTGATCGTATTCCTTTGCAAAACTTTCCTTTTGTGAATCTTTTACAAGTTGAAGCTCCGCCTTTTTAATGTGTTTCAATTCCAGTGCATTTGTTCTTTTCTTACACTTATCAATAAACGCATATACGTACGCCAATGATCGAATCAAGCGTTCATATGAAGAAAATCTCTTCATGTCAATCATCGGATCGCTTTGTCTTATATGCGTTACTATACATTCGGACTGTGGCTGGTTTATTGACGCTTCTTGTGGCCAGTTTTCCTCGTTTTCGTAGAGAAATGCAGGTCCGTTGAACCAACGATCGTCACTTTTTAATCTAGTGTTTCCTGCTCGTGTGGCGTCATCGGCAACGTTGTGAGCGGTAGGCACCCATCGCCATTGATCGATTCGTGTTAGTTCTGCTATTTCGCTTAGCCGGTGCGCTACGTATGGGGTGTATCTAACCGCGTCGTTTCTTATCCAGTGAAGTACGGTTTTTGAATCGGTCCAATACACTACGTTCGCTTCCCATTTGTGTGCACTTATAATGTCGGTGGCTAAACGAGCGCCAATAAGGCTGGCTTGGAGTTCCATTCTGGGAATGCTTTGTGCCTTCAGCGGCGCGACTTTGCTTTTTCCTGCTATTATCGATACATTCACGCCGTTGTCACCTTCAATACGCCAATACGCAACAGCGGTGTATGCTTGTTCGCTGGCATCACAGAATACATGAAGTTGGCGCGTGACTCCACTCGTTCTGATGTCGTAACATCGTGGCAGTCGCAGTTTTTCTATGTATTCAAGATCAGATTGCCATTCGCCAAAGGAGACTGCTTCTTCTGGGGGTAATGGTTCGTCCCACCCAATCTTCTTTTTCCACAACTCTTGCAGAATAATTTTTGCCGTAATCGTATAGGGGCTTAGTACGCCTAATGGATCGAATAATGACATCACAGCCCCAAGTGCTTCACGTTTGGTTGGTGTGCGGCTAGCTTCCTTGACGTCTATCGGTACTCTATGCATGGCTGTGTTAAAACCGAGTTGATCTGTAGTTGGGATCCACAGTATTCCTAGAGCTTTTTCATATAAGTGCGCGTTTGCGGCAAGTTCTTTTGGCGCGTGTGCTCTATCTTGTTCTGGAATGTGGTTCAGTAGATGTTCGCGGTTGGAACTCCAGCTGGCTAGCTCGAACCCTGCTTGTGAATGCACTTCTCGCACTTCAGCTATAGTATGTGCAGCTAGTTCTTCGGTATCAAAACTGTCGACCCAGTCGTCCATGTAGTGGTTTTGCGTGATAGCTTTGAATGCGAGGGGGTGAGATTGTGCGTACTCTGTTGCGTTGCGATCTCTCACACTGTGTGCTAGGAATGGTGAACTCCGTGCTCCAAATATCATGGACTGCATGACATATTTCTGAGGAGGTTCATCGCGGTTGTCGCCTCTCCACAGAAAGTGTTGGGCCACTTGATCTTCTGGTCTGATCCTCACTCTGAGAAACATTTCCCGTATGTCGGCTGTAATCGCAACTGGTCGCATTCGGAATCTAAACAAGACGCCTTGTAGGGATTGCAGTAGGTCGGGTCCATCTAACAGTGCGTCGTTCATGCACATGCCGTTCGTTCGAGCTGCTGCGTCAAAGACCATGCGAACTTTCCCGGGCTTATTTGGGTTTGTCACGGCGAAGTGTGGTAGATACCAAAGACGTTTGTTGTCAGAGTGATCGTCTGCACTTCTCTTTGCGTATCCCTTATCGAGAAGCTTATTTACTTCCGCTGTATATGCCTTTTTGAACTCCAGTGACTTATCCATTTTCCGTTCTATTCCGCGAAGACGAGTGAGTGCCATGTCATAGCTCGGTGGCATGGTGACGTCTTCCGTTTTCCATGGAAGTCCGACTTCAAATCGACCGTCTACTCGCTTAGCAGTACTGTTGAACATTTGAACGGCGCGTTCATCTGTAGGTCTGGGTTTCTGTTTCATAGAGACACCTAACGCGTCCAAGCTAAAGTGTGCCTTGACCAGATCGGATAAGCTGTCATCTCGTTCACATGTTGCTTGTTCTAGTTCGATATGTTGCGACGTACGTATGTGTAAAACTGTCTCGCCTTCGCTCACAATGCTCTGTGGGACCGATCCGTGTATGATCCATCCTAATCGTGTTAGGGAGGCGGCCGGTTGTTTCCTGTGTCCGGTTAACAGTTTACGCGTAACTATCAAATGCCAGTTATCAGCGCCAATGAGTATGCGGGGCCTTGCGTTCGAGTAGCATACAGCTTCTGGCGTTAGTTCTTTCAAATGTGGCAATTCAACCAACTGTGGCTTGATCGTTTGACTTCCTAAAGTCAAGTTCTTTACTGTTCTTGCCTTGATTGAGTTGTATTCATGTTGATTATGCCCTTGTATGGAAATATTCACTACTCGACTGTTCGGTTCGCGTTGACTCGATGTTGCACCGATGATGTTCAGTGGTTGTTTTGACCCCTTTTCTCCTATCATCGATGCGATTTCCTCATCGACAAGTGTGATCGTTGATCCTTCGTCTAATAGCGCAAACGTATCGATTTCTTTATTATTTCTTCCTTTTATCCTGACAGGGCATACTTTCAACAGTATTTTCATTGTTTCTGTTGGTATACGTGTTGATGCAGTTATTTCTGAATCCTCGTTCTGTTTCGGTTCCTGGTCGACGTTCTTGACCTCTGAATGCAGTAGTGGGTGATGTGGGTGCCTACACTCATTAATTCCACATCGTTTGCCCTTGCATAGGAATCGCCTGTGTTTACTGTTCAAACAGCGAAAACATATTCTTGCCTCTTTGGCCCACTCCCATCGCTTTTGTAGTGGCATGTCGGCGAGCTTTCTGCAGTCGGTAGTTTTGTGCTCGGCTCCACAGCAGAAACATTCAGTTTTATTACTTTTCTTTGCCTCCTCGATGGTTGCAAATACTGCTCGGCGACTCGTTCGTGGCTGATGATCCGCTGGTTTTGTATTCTGCACAGGTGCGATTGTCATTGTTCGGGTAGAATACAGATGTCGCATCGCTCTGTCTGCTTCTTGCATTAAAAACTTTGACAGTGTGACTATTTCTGCCTCATGATTATTTCCAAACTGATCGGCGTAGTCACACCATCTTGATCTGACATGTGGGCTTAGCTTCTCGGTCACGAAGCGAGCTAACATAGGGTTCTGTAAATAGCCATGTTCGTCGATTCCAGTTATTATCATAACTATGTTCTGAAGTTTGATAGCAAACGTGTTCAATTCGTTAGCGCTCGTTCCAAGTCGAGGTAGTTTCTTAATATCCTCTAAAGCTTGATCGACTATCATCTCAGGCCGTCCGTAGCTTTGCTCTAATGTTCGCATAATGACTGCTGGGTCTGATGCCATGCAAAGAAGTCCCGATACTGCTTGCCGGGCTTCTCCTCGCAAACATGCTCGCAGTCTAGCTAAGTTTTCTGACGGTGAGAACTTATGAAGAGCGGTCGTCTCTTTCATTGCTATTTTAAAAGGTAGCCATTCTCTTGAGGCACCGCTAAATATGGGCAAATCCTGCGTTTGTCTTGGTGGCGCGCGATGTCGAGTCATCTTTTCCAGTGCCTCGGCTAAGCGATCAATTCCTCGATCTCGCGATCTTTGCGGTGTAGGCGATCTAGCTCTGGGCGTTTGCTGGATTGTTACTTGTTTTGGCGTATTCATCACAGGATAACTTGTCGACGGATGAGGAGTTACATCAGGTTCTCTCAACTCCCCCCGTGTC
The DNA here is from genome assembly GCA_916618145.1 of Emmelina monodactyla. Lineage (NCBI taxonomy): Eukaryota > Metazoa > Arthropoda > Insecta > Lepidoptera > Pterophoridae > Emmelina > Emmelina monodactyla. The sequence continues at coordinate 3,666,832 of OU745319.1, forward strand.
TGTTGATGGTCAAACCATTCATTCACGCGTTCCTCGTTGGCTAGGTTTTTGTTCCCATAATCTATTTCCTGGTCGGTATCCTCTTGAATCATTGCAACTTCCAATGCTAAGTTCTTTTTGATTAGTTCTGCCTCTATCTGTAGTTCTTGGCGATGTATCTCTGCTAGTCGTATAGCCGCTTGTGTTTCTGCTTGGCGCAAACGCAGAGTCGTTGATAATGTTGATCGTCCGGAACAGACAGATGGCGCTCGTGGCTCGCGTTCTCTTCCTTCCATTGCCGCGGTCGCGGTTCGTTGGCGTTCGGGCGCGGCATGGTCGGTCGTGGTTCGTAGGTGTTGACGTTCGGGTGCGGTTCGTTGATGTTCGGGCGCGGTTCGTTGATGTTCGGGCGCGGTTCGTTGATGTTCGGGCGCGGTATGGTCGGGCGCGGTACGTTCGGTCGCGGTTCGTTGATGTTCGGGCGCGGTATGGTCGGGTGCGGTCTCGGATGGAGATGCTGGCGGGTCTTCATAGATCTGCGCCTGCATGGCTGCCTTCTTCCTGGTGATTGGTGGGCTTCGCGCGGTCATCTTCGGCACTTGCAAGCCCCTAATTCCCTACCTACCTAATCGGCCCTAGCAGTCCGTCAGGAGGGACTAGGTTTGACCCCAGTATATGCTCCTTCAGGGATGGATGTTGCAGGATAGGAAGGGGTGGATTCACCCAGCAGAGGGGAGTACGCAGTACGAGGTGCTCAGCAATCGGCTGGAATGTCCGATTGCGTCGGCAGTGCCTACAGTCCGGCCCCCGTAACACGAGTCCCTTACTGGCGTGAAAGTGCGATTTCAGTCTAAGACCGACTGGTGGTGCTGCACAAACACACCACACCGCCTTGCGGCGTTACTTATGCTTCGAGCCCTTTGTCACCGTAGGGCAGCTCGAGAACATAAGCCGCGACTTGACCGCGTAGGTGTTTCTTGACACGAAGACACGGCGCACCGTTGGGTGATCTTCAAGCACCCCGTGCTCTTGCGCAGGTCTTGACAACGTCGCTCGTCGCACCGTTGGGTGATCTTCAAGCACCCCGTGCTCTGGCGTAGGTCTTGACAACGTCACGCGTCGATCGTAGTTCACGTATACGGCCCCTTTCGTGATCAATAAGGCACCGGTTCTGCTGGTCCCTTGTTCCAATGGCGTAAGCTTGACGTGGCTCACGGTCCCTCTTAGTTCGACGAGGTACCGGTCTTGCATGCAGCTTGTTAGCGCCTCGAGTCGAACTGAGCTGTTGTTCTTGATCCGGCTCCGATAGGACCACAAACTTGTGGGGTACCTATCTTTGTCTTCCGTTTCTTCAATAAAACTCGCGATCTGGTAGTGGACTGTATTTTTCTTTATTTCTTGTTTCATCGAAGCTCAAGTTCAGACTGACTTAATTCTTACAAATGGTCCTTACTATATACAATTTGATGGCTTTCACATAGCGCCTAATGCGCGGAGCAAACATTTTGTTATTTAACTAATCAAAACTCTAAGCTTATAAACTATAGGCTAACTGTGTTCATTGTCCGCAACAAGTATATTCCTTACGTTTGCTAGGTACTTATTTGAAATCTAACTTATAAGATCAGACAGACTACTATATTTTCAGGAAACGAATAAATTGTTATCAGCTTTTTATTCTATTACATAACTTTTAAAAAAACCCCACCAAAAGCCCCGTTTTATTCCCTTCTCCATTTTTTTAAACCATTCGTATCTTTTTCTCTTTATTTCATCAAAACATGCTAGTATTCCTTTTAAATATCGATTAGTTAGATTGTTTTAAATTTAAACGAACCTTACACTTTTAACTACTAAACAATTTCGAAAAAAAGTAATAAAAAATTTAAAACTAATTAAAAAAAGATGAAAATCTGCGTAATGTTAGATAATATCTTAGTAGGTAAGAATACCGGTAATCTGTGTCATGTTTAACTAATTGTAGGAAACAGCTATCATGACCTACTTGCATTCTAATGACGTTTGTCTAAAAGACAAGGTAAGCTAGATTGTGTACAAGATCAATAAAATCGTTTCGTTTTAAAAAATATAATAAATATTTTATATGCAATCGTCAAAGTAACCGATCGCCCATTTTCGTGAAAATCTCTTGCTCGTTGGATTTTACCCCTTTTAGATATACAGGGCGTCCCAAGACTATGGTACATGAAGGGAAAGTAGGTACCTTAAATATCGTAGATAGGATATTTTGCTGAAAGAAGACTTTATTTTATTTTTTATTCTTAGTAATACTGCATTTAAAAAAAATCTAAATAATTTACAAAAAAATACTTAAATAAATCTAAATAATTTATAAAAAACTTAATTTACTTCGGCAGTTTCAGGTATGTTTTTAATTTGATTAAAATGATTTCATGTTGTTCCTTTCTTACTATGTTACTAAAGAAGAATTATTACTTTTTGTCTATTCTTTCGATTGGCATCATAAAAATAGGGGTTAATTTTTTTTTCATATTTAAGTGGGTTCGATTCCTAGACGAAGCAAGTATTTAGCGCCGCACTGCAGCGAATATGACCTAAGTATCTTTAAAATTTAAAACTCAAAATTCGAATAATATAACCAACAATACAGTAGATCATGATTAATCCTACATCACAAATACTTCTCAAACTGATCTAAATGCGTTACTACGAAGGGGTGCGGTTGTACCTACTACTTATTTGGAAATATTATTAAAACAGTACCTATTTCATAAAAAAAAATTCTTCCATTACAAAGAAGGGCGTAGGTCCTATATAAATCAACACTTCTCGATAATTCTCGATGGTAGGCTGTTGTACATTGTATACCGTTTCATTGTAGTGGCCTCAAGTGATAGACGATATCATGCTGTGCTAGGTCAAGGAGAAATGTTTGTTAGTACCACGCTACCTTTAATATAGCTAGGCTTTATAAGGTCTTGTAAGAGAAGACCCTACTAGGATTGCAATGTAAATTATTAATCTTGGACGTTGTTTATCTATTTTCTTCTTTTTGCAATGTTGCTCCTCAAAAGAGGCAAAACCCAGATGGTAATTGATAAAGTCTTTATGGTGTCAGGATAAGATTGTTTTTGAATAACCTTGTCAATTAGGGAAGCTTTTTTTTTTTTTTTTTTGTTTTCCGACAGGAAAATGCATTACGCACCGTACCTCCCGCCCGGGGGGACGAGAGGCGTGTGTGGGACTCCCCCTTTCGGGTATACCCACTAAAAACCTGTCGATGTTCCTCCTTTTACGCCATAGTGCCGGGGCTGCGGGATAACGTTAGTCGTCACACAAGTCAGCCCCAGCGGCGTGGGCCCGCGTCAATCACGCGGGGCCCCCTCTCTTTCGACGGGGAAGTTAGACCTCCCCCGTCCGTCGGAAGGCGCGCCGGAACATGGCGCGCGCCTTCTATGAAGACCTATTAGCGGACGGCGGATCCCCCCGAATCCGCCGCCCTAGGTCTCCGTTTTGGGAGCTGGAGAGGTCGTGACCTCCTCCAGACTCCCCGTCCATTTATTGGGACATAGGCTCCACTGCCCCCCCCCTATTCATCTTTTTGGAAGGCCCTTTACAGGCCTTCCCCCCAACCTTGTGGTTGGCCGGTCTGCCGGCAGCGGCGCACACCGAGCAGTGTGGGTCGGCCGAACACTGAGCGGACTTGTGTCCGGGCTGGCCACATCGGTAGCAGTCGCCGCTCCTGTCTACCGAGGAAGAGCAGTGGCAGCCCACGTGCCCCTGCTCGTGGCATCGAAAGCAAAGCCTAGGCCTCGGCGCCAAAAGCTTTACTTGGGCCGAGGTCCAGCCCACCAACAACCTGCCCTGGCAGGCCCTTTTAGCGGCAGTGACGGGGCACTGCACCACCACCGATCGTAGCCCCGATGGGCTGCGTCGAATGACGCCCACCTTAATGGCATCCACCGGACACCCGCCCCTGCTGGCCAAAGCAAGGGCAACCTCCCCCCCATCGACGGAGTCGTCCAGCCCCGAAATGTGGAGCCCTACACATTTCGTGGGTCTGGAGATCTTTACAAGCTCAGTCCCCACTGCCTCCTTTATTTTGGAAGCAAAGGCGTCCGCTATAGGACCGCTCTTTGCTCCCGGGACCTCCAAAATGAAGGCCCCCGTGGCCGCCTTTCTGCATTTAAGGCCCCCGTCAATTCCCAGATCCGCAAGGTTGATCTTTTGCCTTGCTTGGGCAATGACGGAGGCATATGACACCCCCTTCTCTACCGCTGCTGGGAGCATGGTGAGGACCACTGCGGCCGATTTAGGAGCCCGCAGCGTCCTCTTCGCCCTCTTCTTTCCCTTTTTAGGGGCTTGCTTGGGGGTCTCAACTGCGACCACTGTGGCTGCCGTTTTCCTCCCCTTCTTCTTTTTTGCCACCGTCACCCATACCTCAGACGGAGGCAGTTGGGTTGGTGGCGGCTGGCTTGGTGGCAGCGGAACCGACACCACAGGAGGAGTGGCACTTACTGCCGGCCTCTTGGCGGCAGCCTCTGCAGCTGCCAGCTTCTCCTGCCTCTCCCTCCTGACCCTGTCAATAATTGTCTGTCTTGTGACAGGCACTATTGCAGGTGCAGGTTGAGGCTCGCCAACTTTCTTATCGGCCTCCAATGGCGGCCGCAGTTTCGGCTCTGGCAGGAGCCGATTTTCAATACTCGCAAATCTAGCATTGAGCATTACACCAAACTGCTCAATGCTAGATCGGGAGACCTCCTCCATCAATTGTTTTATGTCAAGCCCCAAAGGGCCTGACTTCACGTTCTCTAGCTCCTTAGTGAGCTCCTCCACCATTGCCTGGAGGCGGGCGTTATCCTTCTTTAATTGTTTGATTACTTTGGAGACATCTTCGCCTCCAACCGCCTCGATCTTTTTAGGACCAGTCCGTCCCTTCACGCGGCCTCTTTTGGCTGGCGCATCCCGCAAACTCGTGTCAATGAGTTTGCGGATTGTGCGCTTCCTGCGCGGCCGCCCATTGTCATCCACAGACATGTCGTCAGACATCAAGTCGGTGTCACCACCTGTAACTATGCTACACTCCGACTCGGAGTCGGGGCATAGTTCCGACAGCGCAATACGCCGGGCGCCGTCAAATGACACGCGCGGCATAGGGCTTATAAAAGCCTCTGTAGGCTCCTCCGGTACCTTCACCGCGCCTTTCGGCTTGGCTTTGGCTTGGCCCTGAAAAGGGCCTTTCGACGTCCCAGGGGACATGGGAGACGTCTTGGACATACTGACGAGTTTACAACAATGTGTCGCACAGTTTTGCTTTGGGTATTCGGTCACCTCACCTACTGGCCACTGCGTTACCGCGCACCAAGTAGGGAGGGTCCAGGGCAGACGACGGGGACGTAACCTCAAAGCACTGTGGGACCTGCCCCTCAATTAGGGAAGCTCCTTAAATGTTAAAAGTAGAGCAGCATTTATAGTTTTGATGTACTTAAGACTGGCCACATAAGAATACCTTGGAATTTCGCAATATTAATCATTGGCAGACGAAAAATAAATAGGAAAGAATGAAAAAGTGCAAAGGAACAGATAAAAACGTAAATGGTAAACAGATAAGCGCAATTATCAATATCAACTTACCTGTTTGTACACGTTTACCAGGTAAAAGAGAACAAAAAATATATAATAGCAGCTAGCAACTTACCTACGGTGTTTATTGTAGGCTGCAATTAATTTTTTGTTCGTTTGTAAAAAAAACATTTAATTTTAATATATTATTTCCATTACCATTTTTCCTAATCCATACTACTGGTATATGTACGTTTAGGAACAAATTATATTTAATTAGCATGAATTTTTTACCCGACATGCAGATAAGTGGAGGTCGACCTGACTTTGAAAATTTTTCTATATACCTAAGGTATAAAAAATCTTAGAACGGGGCGAGACAGTTGTGATGAATTAGTGAAGAAAGATAAGTATTTTTACTGGTATTTCTACAATACCGATATTAAACGTTTATAAAGCTGCGGGTAAAAAGCTAGTCATGTAAATTGGTATAGGTATGTTATCAGCAATGCGGCACTACTACAGCACATTTATAGTCATGAATAATTAAATTGCAGAATTATGATACAAGTTTTGTTTGTTGAATAAAAAACCTGCAGTTCTGAAGGCTAACATATTGATTATTTGAGAAATGAAATATGCATGTGACATCGCCTTGATTAATTAAAAAACTTGTGTTGTGGGTAAAACTATGTCAATTATTAACATTTAAATTTATTAACTATTAATATCGTCTAGGTACCTACCTACCTGACAATATAAATTGCAAGAGTAGTGCGTAGATATTTAATACAAACATAGTGTGATTACAAACATTACCCAATCGGATATGTCCAATCATAATATCCTCTTCATCTGAAGTAAAAATATTGAAAGAACGTATATCAACTTGTTTTTAATACAGAATAACTGTGATTAAATTTTTCATAATATACTTACGTTCCAATTTTAAAAATAAAACAGATTGGTGTCATTAAGTAAAGATATGTTTGTTTGAAACAACTGTATATAACGCGGTGCATCTACTTAGGTACACTTAGTTTTAATTTATAATAATACTCTTGGGACATTAAAGGTATTGGCTACATACATCGTACCAACATAAAACAGTAGGTAAATGGAAACAAATATGAAATTCACAATCGCAAAGAACCATATTTAAGAACCCCTTCGATTGTCTCCATAAAACCATGGTCAAAACCGGATTAAACTAAGGTTGAACACGATGTAACTTTAAAATCTTAAAACTTAAGTCTGAGTGGTATTGGATTTATAAAAACTCCAAACTAAACAAGGATACACTTTGACAGTCGTCAGAAAAACATTTCATGTTTAGCAAGAAACAAAGTCCAATAAAGAAGTAAAAAAACCGAAATTCGCTGAAGTTACATCATCGAAACAAACAACTCTCTAAGCCCTTGTTTGGCTCCGCACTTGGCCAGTTTTTCCTGCCTTTTCAGAAAATTTAGAATCTACGGAAAAGTTAGAATTGCCAAAAACATTTGTGCGGATAAGGCATTAGGGCCATCACACCTTTTATCACATTCAAGTTGTTTTTATTTATCAACTTTTAATACAGATTAAAATAAGTTTACAATATCGTTTGGTAAAAGGTATTTCATAATTAAGTAACATCAATGTAGCGACATCTATTGGAAAAGCAATAACTCACAATCAAGGAACATATACAGCAAAGGTGTTTCTCAACTTGTGAATAGTGTAAAAGTTTAACTAAAAACTAACTAGATGGCGTTAAAAACATGTAAATTCTAAATCAAAGAAAGGACAAAATATGGTATTTACTCGTCGTATACCGACAGTTTCTTAATGACACGTCATGTTACAAGCAAAATTGAACCTAAGGCCGCTACAACGAACTTCTAGTGAACCTCTGACTATCCGGTGTTTTTCCATAAAGATTTAATGGTAAATTATAATGGAAAAGTTTCGCAATAAAATAAAAACAGCACACAGACATTATTATATTTTGTACTAACTCTGTTGCAATAGTCTTTGCATTCACTAGGTAATGGTGCGCTTTATTAAAAGAGTAAGTTGCAGAAGATTGTTGCAACAGTCGATGGCTTTTGCCGATTTTTATTTTTAAGTGTCTGGCTAATAAACACTGCAACTCGAAAAAGCAGTAATAATATGACTTGGCAGCCGTTGAAATTTACGTCTCAAGTACTGATCTTATTTATAAATAATTCTGAGAATCCTTCCTATTGATGTTTGTCACACAATTACACTAAAAGAACTCACAGATTTGTATAAAAAAGGAAATCTGAAATTAAACATAATCTATACTAATATAATAAAGCTGAAGAGTTTGTTTGTTTGTTTATTTGTTTGTTTGAACGCTCTAATCTCAGGAACTACTGGTTAGAATTTAAATTTTTTTTGTGTTGAATAGACCATTTATCGAGGCAGGCTTTAGGCTATATAACATCACGCTGCAACTATTAAGAGCGAAGAAATAATGGAAAATGTAAAAAAACGGGGAAAATTATTCATCCTTGAGGGCTTCCTTTGCGTGCGCTGCGAAAATGGTTCTAGATACCAAAAATATATGTATATATGTATACAAGAATTAAGAGAACTTTTTACCGCGGGAAAACTTCGCATTCCCACGGGAAACCGACTTCTACGCGAACGGAGTCGCGAGCAGCCACTAGTCTTAAATAACGTAACAAGTCATTTTTGCCGTAGAAATATATTATGATTTCCACGAAGGAAAGACGCGGTTGAAAATGCAGGGTGAAAAGATAAGTATATCGGTTTATGTTTTTTTAAATCTTGTGATCATCATCTAGGTACTTAAAAAGTTGTTTAAAAAACTTTTTGACATTCGATAAAAACAATATAGTAAATAAATAAAATAGGACTATCTACCCACGTAATGGTTCGAAAGTTGAAATTAGTGTGATGATAAATATGATTTTTCTTAATTTTGCAGAAAATTTGGGGCTTTACGTAAAGTTTATTTTGTAAAAAAATATTAAGACGACTTAGACGGTTCTTATCTATGCTGGAGTAGCTACCGCTAAAGTATAAAAATTGTTGGAGATATTTGTCAAAGGTATTATTAGAGTGAACTTAAAAAAATGTTTAATTGTTAAACTTTGTCATTTATCGCATTGAAACATTTATTTATGCATCTAGTTTTACATGCTGAGAACAACTTTTAATTCCAAACTTTTTTACACTTATTAACGAAGCAAGGTAAGTAAGTATTGACCTATTTTAATTGAGCTGCTTACCATAAAGGCACAACTTCCGTAAACCAAATTTAATGAATAGGTTTTAATGAATTATTGAAATATTAAGGCAAATTAAATGTCATTGGCACTATATTTGCCTAATAGATCGACTTAAGTTAACGTAGGTACTTTAACGGAATCGTTTGACAAGATTCCCATCATAAATTATAATGTTGACAGAACTGGAATAATTAAGCAAGATTGATCATTTGCCCATTTTGCTCAGACGTTTTGCAATTTACGAGAAAAACAAAAGTTAAAACATACTTTTTACATATATTCTATTAACATTTTTTTTTAAATTAACTTAGTTATTTAAGATAAATTTGATAAATTTGGTAAGTACAAGTCAAACAATACGTCAAACAATAAATTTCACGGTTATAAAAATATATAATATAATGGACCACGGAAGAACCTTATTTACACTCAAAACATCATCCTAAACAAAAATAATAAACCTCTAACATCATTTACATATAGTAAACACAAAAACGCTTGTACATTTCGTTCACGGACCTTACAAAAGTAAACTGGCCCTATCCACACCTAGGGCAACCTTAAATCTCCATACAAAAGCGGCTATTAAGCCTCTAAGCCACATACGGCGCGTGCGGCCTCCAGCAATGATTATTTTGCGTGATAAGCATACAGATCACTCATTAATAAGTCTATTTATCCATAACTCAGTATAGAATGGTGTCGCAGGTCCCTGGAGAAGACAAATGAGTATTAACTTGCTGTTATGGTTGCTTAATACAAGCATGATTTACGGCACATACACAAAACAGATAAGTAGCAATTAGTTGGATTCGGATTTCGGATGGATTAGGTAGCAGTACAGAAAACGGTCAAGTGAAAATAAGACTAACGGAAGTACAATTTTAAGTTTTATTGGTAAGTTGATATTTGTAAAAAAGATTAGGTGCAAATGAAGATTTAACTTAAAATGGTAGCAGATTTAGCAAGTCGTCACTGACAGATCGATTATTGATACCCGCTGTTGACCGATTATTAAACGTTTAGTAAAGTTTTTGTATCTACTCGAATAAACCAGATATTTTATATAAATATCAATGTTAAGTTTATATGATATGGCAATAAAGAAATAAATCCACAATACCAAAATACAGCACGCTTTAATTGTTTTAGGAAGGATTTCGTTAATTTGTTTAGACGATTATTAGCGTTTAATATTTGAAATAGGTAGGTACAGCATGTTGTGCAAGTAAAAAAAACTTCAGTTAAAAAATATTTAAAATAATTATTTTTTATTTAATTTATTACGAAAAAAAATACAACCAAATAATTTAGAATTACTTAAGCGTGATGGTCTTTTAGAACTATGAACATTAAAACCGGTAGTTATTAGAGTTCAAAAATTACTGACCGTAGACTTAGAACAGAACAAATAAGAACAGAAGATCAACTTCATTGAACGATAGAAGGTCGCAACGTTAAGAAAAGGAAAAACTAAACGGCTGCGTTACTTCATATAAAAAAAATAGTGGTATAAAGTTAAAATGTGCACCACATAACTCTATATTTATAATGGATTGAAGCTAATATTTTTTTGTATTATATTGCTAATAAGTTACAAACCTGACTTAGCATTGAAAAATTGATATTTTTAAATGTAAAGAAAAACTATTTTTTAAGTAAAACATTGATTTCAGTTTTTTTATTTTGATTAGACATTTTACTAAAAACACAAAACTATAACTAACTAGTGGCTGCCCGCGACTCCGTTCGCGTAGAAGTCGGTTTCCCGTGGGAATACGAAGTTTTCCTGCGGTAAAAAGTACCCTATATGTTATTCTGATATATAACCTATATTACTGTAAAGTTTCATCCAAATCCGTCCAGTAGTTTTTACGTTAGTAGGATGAAAACAATAGGTTCATATTAAAAGCATTGTATGTCTTGAGCTCTTCTGCACCATCCTACTGTTGTTGTAGTAAATAAGATCATGTGAGTAGACCGCGGTACCGTTAGAGAAAGCGCCGTATCACCGCAGTATCAACTGAATCACTGCTGCGTGCGCACGCGTCGCCTTTACACTAATTGTAATAAAAACGATCGATCGAGGGACATGTGATATAGGAATTGGTGATTTTACTGTTAGAATTTGTTATGATTGGAGTTTTTTTTCGGTGATAAGTAAAAGGTAAGTTATTTAATTTAAAAAAAACAAAAAAAAAATACATTCTAAATTACACAATAATTATGAACACCAAAAATGGGAAAGGTAGGACAAAGTAAATTAGTACTATAAAATTGTTTCTACAAAAATGTTTAATAAAAAATTTATTTATTACGATAAAAAATAGTTTATTATAATATTTGTTTTAATTACGGTTTCTTAAAAAAAGCTTAAATGTCAATCCGTTCATTTTATTCAAATTGCATTCGATTGTGCAAGGTTTTAAAAAGTAGATAGACTTTCTATGGCTTACTTATTGCTTTCTACCTTTCCCTAGATAAATAATATTCTATAAAATAGCTTTAGATGTTTGGAGAAATCATAGTTTACCTTCTATTATTGTGCATATGCTGAACAAACCAAAGTTTTTATAAAACACGTCAGTTTTAGGGTCAAACGAAATAGCCCAGTCATATTAGGGCTTTCACCTCGGAATGAAAGATAATAAGCTGCAAATTGGTATGCACCTTTGTTTTGTCATTCTAAATGTTGTCTCAAAAGTCACAATCGTTATCGTGTCCGCGTCTCAAGATATTCAAGGTCAAAAGTCACAAAAATCGGTTTTTCGCGAATATCTGGCTAATTTGCATTTATTATAAAAGTTGTAGGCTATAAAATTCCCTACAACTTTTGTTTAAACTTTTTTTTCATACGACCAACCGTTTTGAAGGTAGAGCGCGAAGAGTGCACATCGTACAGTCACGATATTTGAACTCACATTTTGATAAATGTATATTATGCCGTATTTAATAATAAATAAAAATATGTGTAAAATATATAGTCATTTTGACTTAAAATAAAACTAAAATATATAATCCAGAATTAATAATATTTTATACTTAAATAGTTAAATATGAATAATTATATATAAATAATCAAGTTACTTACTTTAATTAAATATAAATAATTAATAGTTAGTGCATAAATAATGGGCATTGTTTAATAATTATAATTTCCAAGTAAATAATTGACTTTATAACGTACTGATAACCATAACTCACGCTTGACCTTGCATTAGGCCGTATATGACTGTACGATGTGCACTCTTCGCGCTCTACCTTCAAAACGGTTGGTCGTATGAAAAAAAAGTTTAAACAAAAGTTGTAGGGAATTTTATAGCCTACAACTTTTATAATAAATGCAAATTAGCCAGATATTCGCGAAAAACCGATTTTTGTGACTTTTGACCTTGAATATCTTGAGACGCGGACACGATAACGATTGTGACTTTTGAGACAACATTTAGAATGACAAAACAAAGGTTTATACCAATTTGCAGCTTATTATCTTTCATTCCGGGGTTGACCCCTTTTTTTACCTAATATGACTGGGCTAAAAGGAATCATACATATGTACAAACTTTCGTATTGATACGTTGCCTACTGTTTTAAATTGTCAGAAGAAACTATGAATTCTAAAACAAATATTTTTTAATTTAATTCTGAATCTGAGATACAAATTCCCCTGCACATTTTAAATATTTTTTTATCAGATCAGTGTTGTACATAAATAGCAGGTATGTAAATAAAAAAATATATATCTAACTACCTACTTTAACAGGAATCGAACATTTCAACGGTTTCTAAACAATCAATATCCTATTCTATAATTATCTCAATCGATTGAATTAAGTTTCAAAGACGATACCAGTTACCTATTAGTATTCTATTCGTAAAACAATCGTCAGTAATTACAATTTATACAAGGTAATTACTATACAACTTTGGAATTAAGACGTCAATTGCACGATTATAAAGATAAACATAAAAATACAAGAACTCGGATTTTTTAAGTACTTGAAAATCAGATAATGTCAAAGGACTACGTCGTAGTGAGTGTAAATATTGATGTAAAGACATCAACGCGTGCTTTGCAAAACTAGAGTTTTCGTAAATTAACTTGTATAACTAAACTATATAAATTAAAACAAAAAAAAATCGAAAGTAATTAGAGCTTAACCTATCCATGATCAAGTAGTAAAAGTTATAACATCTTTTTTGAATATGGAATATACAAAAAGCCTTAAACTGAAAAATATGTATTTAGGTCAGTAAAACTTCGGGGATTTTCCTATTGCAAAGGACAAACACAAAATCTTTAAACCATAAACGAGGTAGTATAATAACATCTAATAACTCTACCATTACATAGTTAGTTATGAAACCGGCACCGCACAAATGACCCATAATTAGGAATGCCACGAAACTATGGTGTACGCAACTACCTGCAGTAGAGTAAAATAACTTATTTGCATGTTTTACATTTGCTATGGTGAATACCTATGTGAAGCCATAGCTGTCTGTTTTATAATGAGTCTCTGTTGCCGGAAATATTAAATTTTAGCTAAATTGACAAGTAAGGAATCTAACATGAAAATTATTTTAAGTTTCGTTGTTGCTTATTTGTTTCTGATCTTTAAATCTAAAATTAACTAAGGATAACATCCAAGTAGCACCCAAGTATAAGTGTTTTAGTGTAATTTTAATGATGGACATTCTTGCGGCTTACGACTCACGGACTTACGAAACCGTGGTAGTGGTCATCATTTCGACTGTCAACTTATTATTGCAAAAGCATCTAAATCCATTTTCTATTCTAAAAGTCATTAGCGTAATTGTCCGCGAGAGTCTAACGGTGATCATGATAATCAACAATAAACACGCTTTTTAATTAAATAGTCAAAAACAAATAATAAAAACAATGGTGGACCTCAGCTGGTATCAGAATTGGTAACTTAACATTTTTTCTACTATTGTTCTTCTATTCTGCTCGTTTGCTTTCTATATCTTAAAAAAAAATCGTTTTTTTTCTTTAGTTTTCCAACATGCTGGAAGGCACAAAGATCAACCACCAGTCCCAGATGTCCAGCATCTTCGACATCGCCAAAGACACCGTTCTCTTCTTCGTCATCTCCATTTACTACATCCTGGAGTCTCTGTTCTGGACCCTGGTGCCCAACGCCATCCGGCCGATGAAGAGCCTCAAGGATGACGTGGTGGTGGTGACGGGGGGCGCGGGGGGGGTCGGCAGGCACCTGGCCATCAAGCTGGCAAGACTTGGCGCGAGAGTCGTCGTGTGGGATATTAGTAAAGATGGTACGTAAGTTAAGGAGGAAGTTATGGTTGTAATATAAAATGATATTCATATTTAATCAGGGTTTAAGCTTGTGGATCTAAATGCTTTTGTATAAAGCGGATATTTTCTCAATGAATATGATATTAACAGTGATAATACTAGTTAATAATAGTTTCAGACAAAAGCTACGTTTTAAAATAAGACTATTAGACAAGTTTCTATGGGGTAGTCGTAAATGTTAATACAGGGTGCTTTGTACAATGTTGTCCATCGGGCATTGGTAATAATATAGTGAACTACCTATTTAAGCTAAATTACCTACATAAAATGTGGCATGGTTTTCGAATTATTCATACTTTTTTTAGAGAAAACTCCCGGAAATAAAAACACTCTATAAATTGCAAAATTAAGTAAGCAAAAGCTTTTATATTGATAAGTATAATACAACGGAGGTTGCTATGTTGACTTGTATAAATGGAATAAAATTGAAATAATTAAATAACCGCTAAGTAAGGTCACAGGTTCCTTACGATATTATTTTTACCCCTTAAAGTAATTTAAAATAGAAAGGAAACAATTTAGAACTACAAGAAAACATATTAATGAAATTCATATTCATATATTCACATATTGAGTCATCAAAATAGTTTAAAAAACTTAGGGTTTAATCTCTTTATTGCCTATGCTGCAGAAAACTAGCCAAAACTGTGGAGTTTTTAATTCTTCGGTTAGCATAGTTACTGATGATTGTTATCACATCTTATGATAAATGATATTTAAGGCAATAACAACCGTGAGCAATCTATTGATTCCAACTTAAATCCTCAAAATTATTTTACCGAGTACAGATCGCTCTACGAATATTACTTTTAAACTTTTTTCTATGCCTACGTATTAAAATCAACGGAGAATAGCTAGGAGACACAAACAAAACAATATAAAACGGCTAACTTTTACCAACACTAAGACTCAGGGCCATAACCAGAGGTTTGAATTGTAGGGCAATGCCCTGCCAACATTTTATAATGAGTAATAATTGTATATTCAGCTTAGTTAGATTATTAGATAAGAACATAATTTTTTGAACTACGGTTTAAAAGTGTGGCTCTGGCAATACTTATTAATAAATAGGAAACTGCCAGTCTTAAGCCTGTCTTAAACATGTGCTATATCCATTAATCATATAAAGGGTGTAAAAAGACCACTTCCGAAGCCTGAAACCATGTATCAGACATCGCTCACACATCAACTGGCGGTTCAGGTGCGATTATTTACATAGCAAATTAAATTAAAACCCTATTTAATTTGCAATCATCGCAAAATCTGATAGAATTAATTATTTTTTTTAACCATAAAAATATATTTTTTGCTCAAAACGTAACCATACCCCTCCAGCAATGCCCGGTTTTTGTTTTCGGAAGCTGTTCTTTTACACCCCGTATAAAAGTAGTCGTCACTGAAACATAGAATGATAGGTTCAAAATGTGACTATGAATAAAGATGTCGATGTTTAATAGCTCGAAATAATTATACGTTTATTTAATGCTACGTATACATATTCAAATAAGTAGATAAAACTAATAAACGTTTGCGAACATTAAAGGCGAAGAATTTTTGATTTAGCCTTTAAAATATGTTTGGTATGATCAAGTTTTTCTTTGTTCACGTGTTAATACTCAAGTGTTTAATACTCAAATAAAAAAAAACAAGTTTACCGGATAGGCCTCATAGGTACTTAGGTACTTATGTCACGTTAATATTAGAAGTAAAGATACATTTAAATTCTTACTCCCAACCATTTTAATCCACACCGAAGTATTACATAATCATCTTTTATACTTACGATTTTATGTATATTAATTATATTATCTGTGGTACAAAAAGGTACAAAAAGGCAAATTTTAACTTAGATACTGTACCATCTAACCGTCTTTTGTATGGAAAATTTCATAAAACTTAGTGAAAGGATAAATAAATAACCTTGACTTGTTTGTATTTTATGGTCAGAACAGATCATAATTGCTTGGTTATAGCTGTAGCTAACTTTTGTAGGTAATATATATTTCCGACATGAATAGGTAAATTAATTTAGTTACGACAAGTTACGACAATATTCTGTTTTGAAGATTATAAATGTTGGTGTGCGGTTATTTTATTATATAACCAGAGTCAAGTTGTTATGCTTAAAAAACAGTTTCCGAAACGAGGCGTTAATCAATCAATTTGTAAAGATTTCAAGTTTTGGGGGTTATCGTTTATAAATATATTCATGAACATAAAGAGCAAACACGACTGCCACCTCCTCCAGCAAGATCTGAACAAGTTTGAAAGCTATTGTAGCCAAAACAAGCTTGAGCTTAATGTTAAAAAATGCGTTTGTATAAGTTTTAGTCGCAAGCCGGAGATTATGGATTTCACATATATATTAAAAAACGACGTTTTAAATAGAGTAAATGAAATCCGCGATCTTGGTGTGCATCTGGATTTCAAACTTACATTTGAAAAGCACATAGACCACATAACTAAAAAAGCAAACAAAGCTCTAGGTTTCGTCATACGGTCAAGTTCTCAATTTACTGACATAAAAGTAATAAAAATACTTTATTGCGCATACGTACGAAGCATTCTCGAGTATTGCTGCCAGGTGTGGAACCCCCAATATGACATCTACATTAAGAGAATCGAAATGATACAACGGAAATTTATGCGTTTCCTTCAATTTAAATGTGGCAGGTTTGAAATCGACTATGAGACGAGATGCAAAAAACAACATATCCTGCCTCTACAAATAAGGCGTAAAATAGCCGATGCTAACCTCCTAATCAAAGTTGCTCAATCCAAAATAGACTCTCCTCAACTTTTATCACATATAAACATAAGAGTTCCAAACAGGCACACCAGAAAGAAAACCTTTCTCAGCATCCCCGCGTGTACTACTAACTACCGGGAGAACTCCTTTCTTCTAAGATCCGCGTGTACCGTTAACTCGCTAGCCGGTGACTTTGACTTGGATATTTTCAACGTCGATTGTAAGCAACTAAACAAATTCATTACAAATGCGTGGTTTGAGGCGATTCCATAAGATAAAAGTTTTTGGTTGAATTCTAATCAGTTTATTGTTTATTTAGTTATTTTACACTTTTTACACTTTTTACACTTAAGTCGTATAATGTAACTAGGCAAGTATTTGTATATAAAATCTATAAGCGAAAACATCATAAATGCGCTTACTGTTCTTTTTTAATATATTTTATAAGTTTGTTATCTTAATAGTTAAGCCGTTGTTTTCCAAATAAAATAAAATAAAATAAAATAAATAAAATTGAAAAGTTAGTAGTTACTTTTATTTGATTGTTTCACAATGAGCATAATTTAGCATTAAATTCGAATCCATTACGCAATTATAAAATAACTATTTACCTATTTTTACGTAATCAAGATACATCATAAATGCCCTTTGTTTTCAGAAAATTTGCTCGTAAAACAAAAATGTTTTAACTTGCAAAATATTTCAGAGTTCCTGTTTTCTATGTCAATGCGTAGTTTAACATTCAAAGTAATATATAAACGCCAGTGTTTTGAGATATTTGCGCTCTAATTCCAATGTTCTTACCTAGCTTTATCCATTTCGAGGCTGCCACAACTAAGTAGTTATCATAGGCTATTAAGTTACCTAACAAGAAACCTAGTCCTAGAATTAATGTAAGTTATTTAGGTCCTAAGTTGTCTATACTAATATAATAAAGCTGAAGAGTTTGTTTGTTTGTTTGTTTGTTTGTTTGTTTGTTTGTTTGTTTGTTTGTTTGTTTGTTTGTTTGTTTGTTTGTTTGAACGCTCTAATCTCAGGAACTACTGGATCGAATTTAAAAATTCTTTGTGTTGAATAGACCATTTATCGAGGCAGGCTTTAGGCTATACAACATCACGCTGCAACTATTAAGAGCGAAGAAATAACGGAAAATGTGAAAAAAACGGGGAAAATTATTCATCCTTGAAGGCTTCCTTTGCGTGCGCTGCGAAAATGGTTCTAGATACCAAAAATATATAATTATGTATACAAGAATTAAAGGAACTTTTTACCGCGGGAAAACTTCGCATTCCCACGGGAAACCGACTTTTACGCGAACGGAGTCGCGAGCAGCCACTAGTTATGTATAAATGAATTGAACTGGTCAACTTTTTTACACCTGTGCGTATACTTTAAGCTTAAGTTATTTAAGATAAACACCTGCTTTAGTAAATAAGCCTCATTTGACCTTTACTTTTAAAGTTTACCCACAAAATATTTTAAACGTCTTAAAGCATTTTTTTGTTTAAAATATCACGTTTTTTTTAAGTAATATATCATTTGTGTACCAGGACTACAGAAAACGTGTGAAGATGTGAAAGCAGAGGGTCACAGCATCGCCAGTTACGTCGTGGACCTTTCTGATAGACACGCTGTTTACGCTACCGCCGAAAGGGTTAAAAAAGAGGTAAGCGATAAAGGTACCTTCTATTCCGTAACGGCCCTTTATATACGACCTCTGTGGCGCAGCGGTAACTATACCGGACTGTAAAGCGGATGGTCTCGGGTTCGATCCCCGGGTCGGGCCAATTTCGTCAAAATGATTTTTCGACATTGGCTCGTGTCTGGGTGTAACTAGGTTCTCCCCTAGTCCATTGTGTGGTACCTGTAACACAAGCGCTTAATGCACTTACCATGGGGCCACATAATTGGTGTGTCAGTCTGGAGATTTATTATTTATTATTATTTTTATATACAAATAGAAATCACAACTTAAATAAACGAGTTATCTTCCGGAGTAGGAAGGTAAGGTACCTTAGATTATTTGTGGTTAATTAATACCAGATTGACGTAAGCCCTATAAATTTTAAAACTCAGCAGTGGGCAGAGACTAGTGCCGATATAGAACTTACCAAATATAGAATCGACAACATTCATACATAAATGTATAAATTTTTTCATACATAAATTTAAATTTAAACGCTGTAGCAATCTAAAATTGGTGGTTACCACCACCTAGTAGGCCTTGTTCATCAAATTATGACATAAAAGGACGATTTTTTTTTACATCGTTCTACATTTTAAAGATCGAAAAAAATATTTAGTTTTCTTGTATTTTAGTAAAACCTGTATAAACTCTTCTGAGTTCTGAATAGGTTAATTCGATTGTAAACTTATACTTCCAGGTTGGAAAAGTGGACGTGCTAATCAACAACGCAGGCACGGTGTTTGGAGAAACTCTTCTAAACCTCACTGATGAAGCCATCGAGAAGACCTACCAAGTCAACATACTTTCACATTACTGGGTAACGTGGTTTTTTAATACTATGGCAATATTTAGCGTGAGCTGTAGAAAATATCACAAGTTAGACACGTTTGTCCTGCTTGCTCGTTTGCTCCATCCTACTAATATTATAAATGTGAAAGTTTGTGAGGATGTATGGATGGATGGATGTTTGTTACTCTTTCACGTAAAAACTACTGGATGGATTTGGATGAAACTTTGCAGTAATATAGGTTATACATCAGAATAACACATAGGGTACTTTTTACCGCGGGAAAACATCTCATTCCCACGGGAAACCGACTTCCACGCGAACGGAGTCGTGGGCGGCCACTAGTTATATCATAAAAAGTTAAGCTAATGACGGAAAACACAAATCGACTTATGTAGGTGTTATCACAAATATAGGCCTAGTACAATTTTTAATCGAGCATTCTATTTACATTTCGAAATTTAAAATTATGCTCACAAAAATAAGTTTTGCTTAATGAACACTAGGGGCGCTGGTACAAAGAGTATAATACTTTCATACAAAGAGTTTACGGTCTCGATATAGGAAACGTAATTATAAACTCTCACTAGGCTGTCAGTTAGTGTTCAGTAAGGAAAAAACATTTTATTTATTTTAGCTAACGATGTCGTTAAGCTAATATGGTTTACCTGTTATTAGATTACTAGCACTCTACTAAGGTAAACATTGGTGGTAGCTGATATTCGACCTTGGTTAACTGAGTTTCAGAACAAACTTAACTTAATATTTTCTGCTGGACATGTTTAATTTAAAATAAGTAAACTTTTCAAAACAAATGAAATTTGTTAAGGTATTTAACGAGATCTAAAGGTCGATTAATGCAAGTAGAATATTATTAGCTACATCCACCACCTAGGCAGAAGTAGTAGTTATTCTAATCTTTGTTATAATCACAGGTTATTAGAACTCGAATAAATCATTTTATTATGCTTAATAGGCGGATGGAAATCGTAAAATTTTACTTAGTTTACCTTGGATACACCTTAGTTACATTCATTATTTTAGAATATAAAAAAATTGCCAACTTTTTATTAACAAACAATAATTATGTTAATCAAACGACGGCGTTAAAAAAATTTTTTTTCTTCTTAGATTAAGGCGCTTATTACTTAAAATCAAACTTATTTTAACTAATTGTCGTTTATTCATTTGAATTTTATTTTCCAACGTTGCAGCTTTTACCAATTATCGTGGTCACGTCAAAATTCCATAATCACGGAAAACAATCATTAATAAACGCGTAATAATCCGTCTAACTGAGTTGTATTTATCTATGTAAATTGAATCATGTCAACAATCGCAAAACACTATTTTAATTCTATTTGTTCTTACATTACTCTCACCACAACTACCTAATTATCCTCTCCAAGCAGCAGAAATATTTCATTATGAAACTTACCTAAGGACATGTTTCTGTCAATGTATTTTTTGTGTTGATTTAAAGTTTTTTTTAAATATAATATGGCAAAGCAAACGAGCATGCGGGTCACCTGATGGTAAGTGATCACCGCCGCCCATGACTCCCCGCAACACTGTGGGTGTTGGGGGTGTGTTGCTGAGCCTTTGACAAAATTAGGCACCGGATACCGCACTTACCGAACGAAACGCAGGAACATCGTCCCTACTTCACGTCGGTTTTCTGTGCAACGGTGGTATTTCACCGGTCGAGTCAGCCCAGTAATCGCTGCAGACAGAGCCTACAGCTAGACTCTACCACACCAAAAACTCCTGTTTCTTATCGACTACCCTCTTGTTACAGACAGTGAAGTCGTTTCTCCCCGCCATGATAGAGACCGGCAAGGGGCACATAGTGACCGTTGGCTCGGTGGCCGGCTTATTGGGCACATACAGATGTACGGACTATAGCGGCACCAAGTTCGCTACTTGCGGGTTTCATGAAAGCCTGTTTACTGAACTAAGGGTAAGTTTTATTGAAGCTAATTAACTGAGGAAATAAATGCGGCTAGAAACATATATAATTTTATTTGGTGCTATGGTCAAGTAGCATCTACATATCGTGTTCTTCAAAATTCTACAAAAAAACTGATTGTCAATTACTTTCAAGGCGAGAAGATCAATAAACATTCTCCTATTATGTTATTGTTACTATTGTTACTATTTATTACACGTACGTCGTGCAAATTAGTTATAAAAAGTAAGGCGCACGATGGAGATTTAAATCAGCTAGTAATATTTATGATACACACATAATATGTCTGACACTGTACTTTTTTGAATGCACAGATTTATATTGGTATTTAATATGTTGCACAACTGCAAAGTAATTTTTCATTATTTCGTCAACCATGACAGAAACGTATTATTATCACTCAATGAAACTAAGCCATATTTTGCAAACATTACTTTAGATCTAAGATCGACCTTTTCAGCCACTGTTTGCAGTATTACTATCTATATTATTCTTTTCGTGTAATAAATATAACTCGGCAGCACATCATCTGATATCAACCTTTTTTTCTGTATCAATCATGAACCCTATTTTAAACACACTGGCCCCGATTCTCAAAACACTCTCTAAAACTAAATTAATAATATCGCTTTCACTTTCACATGCTTCGTATTAGAAAAAGACAGGTACATTGGTTTCACTAAATTTAGTCCACATCGTTGTAAAATTAAAATTGCCTTCGCCGTGTCATATTGCACGTACATTTTAGTTTGACAGGACTAAAATGATTACCTGTCTCTGTCTTTTACTATTGAACAGTAAGTGACAGCGATAGTTTTAGTTTAGTTTAGAGATTGTTTTCAGAATCGGGGTCTCTACCTCTATCACCCATTAACCCAGTTCATCCACTCAGGCGCACGGCCACAACACAGTCCACGCGACGCTGGTCTGCCCTTCCTACATCAACACGGGGATGTTCAACGGAGTCACGCCGCGACTCGTCCCCATGTTGGAACCAGACTACGTGGCTGAGACCATGATAGACTCCATCAGGAAGAACGAGGTCAACTGTGTCATGCCGGGGTCTGTGCGGTACCTGCTGCCGCTTAAGTGGTATGTGAATTGGCGTGTTTTATAAGGTTTATAAAGATAGCTTTTTAATGTTCAACGGAGTCACGCCGCGACTCGTCCCCATGTTGGAACCAGACTACGTGGCTGACACCATGATAGACTCCATCAGGAAGAACGAGGTCAACTGTGTCATGCCGGGGTCTGTGCGGTACCTGCTGCCGCTTAAGTGGTATGTGAATTGGCGTGTTTTATAAGGTTTATAAAGATAGCTTTTTAATGTTCAACGGAGTCACGCCGCGACTCGTCCCCATGTTGGAACCAGACTACGTGGCTGACACCATGATAGACTCCATCAGGAAGAACGAGGTCAACTGTGTCATGCCGGGGTCGGTGCGGTATCTGCTGCCGCTGAAGTGGTATGTGGTTATTGTCGTGTTTTATGTGCTACTAGTGGCCGCCCGCGACTCCGTTCGCGTGGAAGTCGGTTTCCCATGGGAAGTTTTCCCGCGGTAAAAAGTACCCTATGCGTTATTCAGATGTACAACCTATATAACTGCAAAGTTTCATCCAAATCCATCCAGTCGTTTTTACGTGAAAGAGTAACAAACATCCATCCATACATCCATACTCACAAACTTTCACATTTATAATATTAGTAGAATTAGTAGGATTTGAAGATTCCTTTCTATTAGTGCCGGTCGTGTCGGTTTATACGTTCAGTAGTTGTAGGAGGAAGGAACTAGATCCAAAATATTTTGTTGTCATTAAAGAAAAATTGTGACAAAATATATAATTCTAACTTTTATTTATTGTATTCATGATTCATATATTTTTAATTCTTCGTATTCCACATAACAAATTTATCTTTAAGTTGTGTTTAAATACTATCATTTTATTAATCATTTATACTTTTATTTCAGCTTACTTCCAGCCAAAATGTGCTGGGACTTAATGCATCGCGTCATGAAAGGACCCCAATCTATGATGGAATTCAAAAAGAAACCCGTCGTCAACTCTACCTGATAATTATTTATATTAATTTATACTGTAGCTAGTTCATAAAACATATTAAATTTGTACAAGATTTTTATAAACGTTTTCTATTACAAAGAAACTGTGACTGAAGAAAAAAACTGAAGTTTCATTAAATAAGAGATTTTAATAATAACTGTATTTCACTCACTTTAATATCACAATTCAGAATAGGTCATAGAAGTAGTCCAGGCCCTGACCGAGCTCCCATATTGCAATCCCGGTACCGTACTCTTTGGCCAATTCTAATCTTTTTTGAATAGAGTATAATGTAGGGAAGAATACCTTTTTCGTGCCTTGTGATGTCCTGAAAAAAAAAATATGATCGGGAAATGACATTATTATTGGCCACCATTCTGAAATCACTCTCTAAACCAAACTAAGATATTGCTATCACTTTCACGTACTAAGTAAGTACAAGGCACGAGTATAAGAAGAGACAGGAATACTGTTCTCAGTCAATATATCCAATCCAATTATTGTTAACATGCGCGATAGACCTGATATTTTGACTTTCATTGAACGTAATTAAGTTACTTGATGATGAAATAAATTATATTTATTTATTTATATTATTTTTTAGACTAGAAGTAAATTTTGTCAAGTCAAAAGTCATTGTGCAACAGAAAATCACAGATTGGCCAGACTAAAACTACTAATCGTGTCTGTCATATATTATTGCTGATCAAGTGACTGCAATATTTACAGTTTATTTTAGGAAGTCTTAAATTAAAATCGGCACTATTATTGACTGTAAAACTACAGTAACTTACTTGATTTCAACATAATTTTCAGCAGTATTATTATTATAGGTCAAAGCTTGATTGTGCTTTGCATTCTTTAGTAATTCAATGTATTCTGCGCCCACAATAGGGCCTCCACCATTGGCTGTGTACGAGTTTCCATAGAAGTTGAGCCCCAAAAGAATTTTAGACCTCTTTGAAGGGTTCTCATCATTATCTATAAGTTTTTCGACACACAAGCGCAACCAATACAATGGTGCATTTGGACCTATAAATAAAAACATGGACCGTAAGAATCTTTTAATAGTATTCATTGCAGAAAAATAAAGAAAAATTTTAATTCTCACTAAAGGTATTTTAATTTAATACCTGGTTTTTGAGGACTAGAAAAGTCATATGTCATGACTGACACAGCATCTACATAAGGATGAATGTCATTAAATGCTTGAATAAAGAATTCATCGGTGGGATATCCCCGGAAAGGAGGGTAGACTAGAATTAAATTGAGATCTTCCTCGCTCATCTCCAAACCTGTAACAATTAAAGACGGAAATGAACCTACAATATTCTTGGAGGAAAGGAAAATGTTCGGGTCATAAAAATAAATATCGGATCACAATTAGCCGCGTTTGCTTGTATTCAAGCGCATTAAGGTACTGATGATGAGAAATATCTCCAGTAAATGTGACTATCAAACTTAATAGTTAACACTTCCTGTCGTAGTTACAAATAATTACAAAAGAATTTTTAAACCTGTACATTTGATTATAGACTTAACAAGGATAAGGCAAAGTAACAGTGATTTAATTTATATAAGAAAAACAGCAGCCTTAATGAATAAAGTAAACATCATGGGCAATTATTAGATAACTATCCATTAATAGTGTTTCTTATTTATAGGCAAGAATAAGTTTCACTGTGAAAATTACAAAGTAGCTTACCAAAATGTTGTATAAACTTGACAGATCTGTCTGCAAATTTTCCAATCTGGGACAACATTTCTAATACAACTCCATCAAACTTCCACTGCTTGCAGGCTCGCTTGATTTCATCAATAAAGGACTTCTGCTCTAGGTGGGCAGATGGCTCCGTAAAGAATGCCTTCAAGTCTGCTACTTGCCAGTTTTCAAATATGATCCTTGGTAGAACTGGAAAGAAAATTTCATTTAAATTTATTGACTAAATAAGAAGAAATATATTTATTTTGCCTAAAGTTTTGTTGATTAATATTGCATATACAGTTTTGCTAAGAATAAACACATGTTATTTGTTTAAAGTAAAAAAATCTTACTTTTTAAGTTAGTAGCTTCACCCTTCTGCCTCAAGGATCTCATCCATGCGTGATCAACATCATGCAGTCCAGAAATAATATAAATATTAGGACTCTGCCGCTTCACTTGAAGCCACACTGGTGAGATGTAGTTGAACTTTGGTGCCCATGTCTTTGCCACATCATAGCCTTTGTTGTTCCACTGAAAACAAATTCTTATAACATTGCCGAAGGAAAAATACGAACATAAAAATATTTACTTACAGGAGTCACATATCCTAAAACTGTGTTAGGAAAATTCCTACTTTCAATATCCTGATGATAGGTAGCATGGTATTTTATAATATCTTTCGCTAGAGGAGATTCAACAACCAATTTCCGATCTAAAACATTGTTTTTACGGGGACCCTCTTGCGGCTTCACAGTTTTCTGATTCTTTTTGTCGGTAGGCGGCGACAGCGTGGCAAAACAAACATTTAAAAGAAACAAAACCTGCAATGCAGTTTTAATGCATCTCATTGTATCGCTAATCTAAATGGTTGGGTTTCGAAATTTTATAATCTCTAACCAAACACAACACACGAACGACCGATCGAAGATCAACAAAAATATACCGGCAGTGTTTCCAATTTCCAAAAATATGTATATCTTTTTATGTGTTTTTAAGCATTTATCTAATATTTATACTATGTAATGATATAAAATATTGTGTTCACTTTGAAAGATATAAAATTACTCTGATAAGACTGATTTTGTAGCTTTGAATTTGAATTACTTTTTTGATAGGTATTAATCTGTGAAGAACCTGACTAGCTGATGTTGGTAGGTATTTATTAGCACATACTAGATCGAACTATTTAGATCAAATCTACCAAGAGGTCTCAGAGCTATCATTCGTAGACTAGATGCTCTTTCAAGCTTAAACTTGAACTTAATTAACACAAAGTTGCATAGTTATCTTACCATATTTTTTCGTTTTCAGTAGATAAGTTTTCATATTTTATATTCCTTATTGTTTTAATTTGAAATAAAATATTTACCTATATTTAAAGTTTTCAAAATATATTTAATATATTTTTCCCACATCTGGTATAAAACCCTGCTAAATAGGAGACCCTTTTTACACCAAGAACTTGCCCTCGTCTCGATTCAGACGAACAACGTTCACGTATTAATGTGTGAGCTAATCGATAACGAATTTCTGTCAACGCTTTATGCTGCTCTATCTGTGAGCAATTTAGGGGGTGCGTTTTGAGCATTAGAGTATCAGTGGCTTTCTATAAGCTTTTAAAATCCATCATGGTGTCTACGAAATACACAATGAGACTTCATGGTTTAAAAAACCCAAAAAAGGATGTTTGTTTAATTCTCGCTATAAGCGCTTGATAATTCTCTAACTTGAATTCTTAAATGAAACGAAAGATGGAGAGTTTTGAGATTTTCTTGTATTTCCACAAATATTCAATAGGTATTTGAGATCACTCACTCAACATAATACAACTACCATCAAAAGGCAAGAAAGCAAAACCTCAAATTGGTTTGATACTAATTTTATATAGAGATAGTAAACAACAACCACAACCATCTCTGAAAATAACGACAACACATAGGGCGCAGAAAGCGCTGATTTGCGCGAATCGGAACGCATGGCTAAATTCTCCATTCATACTATTTTGAGTTAGTTGAAATCGTTTAAAAAATTGGAAATGTTCCATTGAACTTACTATTATGATAGTTAACATAAAACTTAATAAAAAAAATTGATGGTTATTTTTACTACTTTTTATGTTAAAAACTTACAAAAATACGAAACAATTGCTATATATTTTTTTTCAGTTCCTAACGACATTTATAATTTAATAGCAAATATTTGGTGCTAAAACGAAGCATTGGCGTATAAAGTTTCATGTATTGTTACGGAACTTTAATTTGTTAATTGAAATCCTAAAATCAACGCAATTATCTATTAGCGGTCTTTGCGACCGCACGGTGGTGGTAACAGGACAAAAATAGGTGCTAGGTGGTTAAGGGTTAAATAAATAGATTAACTACTAAAAGTAGGTATACTTAGAGGGAGGTCTCCGAGAACAGGACACTTAAGGAAAAACAGAAATAAAAAAATGCATAATATTCTGATTTAAAGAAGTTTTCAACTATATAAAAGTGACCTTTTTGGGAACCTCGTTTCTGCAAGGTTATTTTTCCTTCAATATTTGCTCAATATTAGAACAATAGCAATAATAAATAGAAATAAATAATATCATCCCACAGTTTAAATACTATTTACAGACCCCGAAAAATTACTTGAAACAAAATTTACACTAACCACAAAATTTGGACCACGATTCCCGACGAACGAGACAGACTATTGCCTCTCCGCCTCCGCACTTACGCCGCGCCGGAGCCCAATATCGAATCCTGAATCCGAGAGTTGGGACGATCTGAGATCGTACACGATCTGCGGTTCGATCTCCAACCTGCGTCCCAATAACAACTATATGCAATCGATGTCAGTGATGCAAAAAGATCGTCCATCGATCTCTTCATTGTGAATAAAAAGTTAGTTTTACTAATATTTAAAAAGTTATGCCTTAGTTTTAACTATTAACTTGTCTGAAAATAGTTTAATACACATAAATAAATACATCTTATGTAATT
This sequence comes from Emmelina monodactyla, assembly GCA_916618145.1. Lineage (NCBI taxonomy): Eukaryota > Metazoa > Arthropoda > Insecta > Lepidoptera > Pterophoridae > Emmelina > Emmelina monodactyla. The sequence continues at coordinate 3,694,898 of OU745319.1, forward strand.
AGCTTGGAAAAATGGCCGGATATATTTTTTGTCCTGATCTTTGCTGTTTTTTTGCAATAATTGCATTGTGTTTATACAAACATTTTAATTTAATCGAAAACATTAATTTTGAATTACACATCTAACGGGAAGGCACATCCAGTAAAGGCACTTCTTGTAAAATTTAGATTTTAAAAGTTTTAGGTCAATGTACGTTGCTATGGTAACTGATTTTGTTTTACATGGACTGACATAAAAAGTCACTCAAACAAAAGATCCAACTGCCCAATTCCGGGGTTCGCAAAAATTGATTCAAAGGATGTGTCAAAATTAATAGATCGGTTATTGGGATGATGGTTGGCACCATTTTCAAACAAATATGCTAGAAAAAAGATCGCTTGCTTCCCATGGATCGATTGCGTCTTTGGGTTGGTTCCAGAATCTGTAGATCGTTTATTGAAACAGTTTTGAGAAAATTTGGCTCCGATTGATGGTCTTAGATGCCTAAAAATGGATTGAGATCGTATATTGGGCTCCGCCGTTAGACCTTGGCACAAACTGGGAATCGAATTCGGAATTGCCCTTAACAGTCCGGGAGGAACTACTGCAGCACAGAGGTCATCCAATGTACCAATTGTTTTTTTTTTTACTTTAACGAGCTAGCGTTAAAGATTAAATGACCTGTTTGAGCATAAAAAACTTTAATAAATAATATTACTTTAATCTGAAGTGGAACTCTTCCCTTTAAAAGTTTGTAGGACGCACTTGTATGTAGGTAGTAGGTAGGCGCCCAGTAGCACCTTTATCGTATGATGTTATTACACAATCGATTGACCTGAGTTAATGTTGTCTTCGACCACTTCGGTAGGTAGATCTTCATCGTCGACTTCTCGTAACATGCACAGCGAAGTAGAAAGTTCCGCTCATACCTCTTCGAATGCCGTGTGTCTTATGAATGGTAGACAGCGTTCAGTACATCCGCAGAAACCGGGCACTAAACATGGCTGCCTTTCTTTCCCGCCTTTTTACGTTCGCGCTTATTTTCTTAGGTAAACAGTGTTAACGACTTTTCTCGTAATAATCTTACGTAACTTTCACGTATCAGTGAAAGAATTGAACCAGTTTAATATTAATTTTGTGTTTAAATCATAATTAATCTTAAGTTCCGGTGTGTTGTTCCGGATTGTGATGTTATTTTTTTTCAGGTATTGGTGCAACAGTTCATGTACAAACACAGATGTCAATAAAGTGTTTTGAAAATGGAAGATTTTACAGGTTCGTTATGGGGTCATACGTTAATATTGAAACGAATAATTCCTTTAAAAAAAAATGCTAGCTAACTGTTAATAAAAACATACTTACAATTTTCCTCGACTTACATTATTATTATTATACATACCTACACATTAGTGATTTATTTGCCATGTTAACAACTTTTATAATTACATATACATATACAACACCAAAAAATCTAAAATTAAAAACAATACCCCTTAAAACAATTGTAGATATTCTGTTCTAATTAATGATTACTCAGTTAAATGCTAGTTACTTATGCTATCTTTTTGTTATAGTTTGTATTATAGGCACTATTAAATGTTTAAATTTCATTATTTTCGTATACGTACCTACCATCTAATTGTCAACAGAAAAGTATCTTTAGGTATTGCTAATTGAAGATTCTAATAACATTTATCGGTACATTATTCATTACATGTCTCTTGATACCTACCCACCTGAACTCATGACTGCCCTGCCCTTTACTTATCTAAATTGTTCCTGATTTGCAACCTAGTGACATTTGCTTAGTTACTTAAAGTCTAAAGTTTAAATCCACCATTTAAGGTAGGATTTTCTTAACGATATCTACAGAATGTTACGTATTGTAAATCTTATGAGCTTAATGTTAAGTAAACTGTTTTAAAATTGCTTTCTCATTTGCCTAAACTCTTGAGCCAACCGTGAAATGAAATCGAACAAACAGGGGAAACCTAGCGAAACTAACGGAGTGACTAGCACCTTGCATTTCATTCCACTACACTATATTACCTCATAGGCTTACTTTGTCAGCATATAAGTAAGCTAGGTGTAATCGATTAGAAATTCTGTGACAGATGATTATTTATCCATAAATTTAAAACGTCTCCAATAATGTTCATCGTCCTCGGAAAGAGTTGACTTGAATTTAATATAAGATATTATGAATATTCAGTAGCCCAGTAGAGAAGTTAAGTTCACTATGACAACCCGCCTTCTTCCATTTCATTGTCAATTAACGATTAGTAGGTACCAAGAAATAAAGTTGTTAAATTTTAATTTAATTTAAACATTTGTAATTTGCCACAAATATTTATGCAGACATAACTAACTACTGCCCACTTACGCAGGCGACTGTACCTACAATTAATTAATTTTGGTTTCTTTCTCAGTTGTGGGCATTTTAAACCATGCCTATATTTTTTGTATAGCACACACTGATTTGCGTTTACCAACCCAGGGTTAGCTTGTAGCGTTGTAAAAGGAAGTAATCGCCCAATTCACAAACAATCTATTGACCTATTTCCTGAACTGAATAATTATTTGAATAACTTACATAACAACAGACAATAATAATGTATTCGTTATTTTTCTTTGAATAACCTACTAGCGCGCAGTTGGTGCACTTCCGCGCCTTGTCACGCAAAATAGTGCGCACGCATGCGCGCTAGTGCATTCAGTTTCCCGCGGAACGCCATTATGCCGCCAAACGCAAGCTGCTGGGGGCAAAGACCTCAAAACTTTCGCCACAACCTTGACTCTACTGCTACCGTTCGCAGAGTATTTTACTCACATCTTTTTTTCCGATTCTTGTATAACCACTTTCGCTGATACCTACACCTAGTAACATGGTTTGCCAAATTGCGAAACTGAGTAATTGAAAAACCGAAGCCACAATCGATGACGTCATCTTGGCTCATCACGGAAGTGTCTGTGCCTATCATAAAAGACACCAAAGTTAGCTGGATGACACCAAGACCAATCACTAAATACTGGTTAATTTAAAATTGCTTTCATGCTTAAAATATTAGAAATCTACATATAGTAACCCTTATGAAATTGTTACGATATTAACGAAGTACCTACTTTGAAAAAAAAACGGTAGAGAGCTAACTATTCTACGTTTTAAGATGTAGCTGGAGGCTGTTAATTTATTGCAGCCCCTTTCATATTAATTTCCTAATTAAACACTTCTACCTTTTACCGAATGGCAACCAGACGAAAAACCAATTAGCCGCTATAACAAGTCGGAAGATAAATTTGGAAGTACTTATCCTAACAGAGTGAGGTACAAATTGCTGTATAAACATAACGATTATTAATAAATTGTTTCAGAAACCCGGACCGAACCGAAGACTCAATGTGGACGCGTCACGAATGCTCTCGATACTACCTGTGCCTAGAAGGCGAGGTGTTCGAATTCAAATGCTCGCCGGGACTGCTGTTCGATGTGAACCGACAGCTGTGCGATAAGCCGTCGAATGTGCATAACTGTGACGTCACATCTGGTAAGTTTTACTTAGAAGTTACATGCCTTTTTAAATTTAACTTTTGAGTAATATTGGCTTCTATTCGGAGATGAACAAAATGAACATGCCTATTTTATGAATGCCAAAGTTACGTTACTCACCAGTTTACGTGGTAAGGTCTGTATGTAAGAGTTCCGATTTAGATTACCTTTTATTAGATAAAAACGGTTTGACATTTTAACGGTACTATTCCACACGGGTACATGACTGTTCAAGTGTTAAATCAGACATTAAACGCCGTTTATTACCTAACTAAAATATTAATGTGTTTTCCGGAATGGAAATCAAATGAAAATGCGGATATCAACTCGGTCAAAGTAACTTTTAATTTGATTGGATAATAAGTAGGCAATTATGTAATTTTTGTACCTAAACACTTCCGTCTTTAAGGTCTGTCATTTATCATAATATCTACTTAACTAATGGGTTCTGTATGGTAGAGTTTAAACGGGAGGTCTCTAACTTTCTCAAAGCTAGGTAAATGTCTGTGCAAACTAACAATCACAACGTTAAAAGTTATAAAGAAGGCAATAAGAAATTCGTTAACTTATCAACTCAGCACAACGTAGGTGCTTATTTCAACTCTATTATCCTAACATAAGGTTCCTATAGGTCCCTCTAGGGTTGAGCAGTTAAGTCATTGTTTATTAAAATAAGATTAGTTAGTTAATGTAATGTACTGTAATACAAACATTCTATTACATTTCTATTTTTATCTATCGAAAGTAACTAACATTACTAACTTTAAAAATAATTACCAATTCATGCTTATAAAAAAGGAAAGTAAAATTACCGCATCATTCAATTTTCAAACTCATCTCCAAATTAATTTTACACGATGATTTCGCATAAGCAAGCCTGAGAAAAAACTCTATGATGCGTTTTGCCTATTAAGCCGTATTCCCACGATGCGCAATACGACGCACAAAATACATCAGATCGTTGTTTCTGAATTTATGAATGTTTCTTTCAGCTACCAATAACCAAACTTTGTATTTAAATAATATGGTTGATTTATTATAACCACTCAGAAACTTTTCAAATACGTTCAACATTAAAGGAGATAATTCTGGTCCAGAAAAACCTATGGAAATAAATTAGCTCCTCAAACTTTCGACTTCTAATCTTACATACGATAATTCTAGAAACAAGAATACCAAAGCCGTTACTCCACAAAGCCCCGTGTTCCAACGACACCCACCTGGGCTGTGCTGACGGCGTCTGCTTACCGGCTGACTACTTCTGTGACGGCTCGAATGACTGTGAGGATTCTTCAGATGAGGTAATGAACCAACGGGGTCTTCCACTACAATCTTCTTTGACCTTCTTCGGATTCTAAAAACGTTAAAATCGAATCTAACGCCTTTGAAGTGGTTTCAGTGTAGAAGGTGCAAACATACACCTGGACTATAACTGATGCTTAGTAATTTCTGTCTAGAACCAAAATACTTTAACTGTGCTTCTGTTGTTTGTATCGATTAAAGTGGAATCTTGAGATGTAATACCTACCACTCGCCGTCGTCCAAGTAAAGCTAAAAAAGTTGAAATTAAGAAGACCACATCTTGTTAGCGTGTATTGAAGAAGTTAGCCTGACTTCGATTATCATAATTTTTTAATGACAGCCGTTTTTCAGGGGTGGTGTGACATGTCATACGACCCAAATGCCGCGCTACCCTGCGACCCCAGCCTGTGTGTACTGCCCGACTGCTACTGCCCGTTGACTTCCAAAGATGTGCCCGGAAACCTCATCACTACTCAGGTAAAACTTTAGGAACTTCATAGACACTAAAACCCAGCTAGTAAAATTTGTGAATTACTGTAATTACTTTATTGCAGACACCACAAATGATAACTTTGACAATCACGGGAGCTGTGAACCATGAAAATTGGGATATATTCACCAAACAAATATTTACATCAGACAGAAAGAACCCCAACGGTTGCCCGCTACGGGCAACGTTCTTTGTATCGCATTCGTACACTAATTATAGACATATCCAGAAATTGTGGAATGATGGACATGAAATTGGTATAAGTTCTATAACGTAAGTTTGGTTTTTTTTCTAACAACATAACAAATACATAAGCAGTTTAATGATACATACAAGAAATAAGCTGCACCCTTGTACAAATATTAGCTACGAGTATTACCATTTTTATTATATATTTTGTATGTGCAAAAACCGTAAATAAATAAATAAATATTTTTTTTTATATTGTAGCAATCGTGGTCCTGAAGAATGGTGGTCGAAGAATGCAACAGTTGAAGAATGGTTCGACGAAATGGTCGGCCAAGCGAACATTATTAATCGTTTCTCAAGAGTGAGAATGGAAGATTTTAGGTAAATTAAGACATTGTGTGAAAATATGTCCGGCTCGAAGGACCTTAAATATACTTTCCATTCCAATTTTTCAGAGGTCTGCGTGCGCCGTACATGTCAGTCGGTTGGAATAGACAATTTTTAATGATGCAGGAATTCGGATTCGTTTATGATTCTACGATTGTAGCACCTCTTACTGACCCTCCGTACTGGCCATATACACTCGATTATAAAATACCGCACAGTTGCCTACGTGAGTATTATTAATCTAATAAAAAAACAAAATGCGTCTATAATCGTGGTATATTATGTGCGTATCGTCTTTGTAACAATTGGAGCGTGTGAAATATTAGGTAATACATTATGAAGGTAGATACTAATGAGATGAGGTTATACGACAAGAAATGCGCAGCGTCAATCTATAAACAATCTTGTGCATTGTGTTGAAGAGTCACTGTTGCATAATGTTGTGATATAAAAACAAATCTAAGACACAATCTAAATCTATGGTTTAAATCTGGACTTAACTGCCATTAAATTGCTAAGCTTCCCTACTAAAGACGATGAAATTGTTTCTAGGCTACAATCAATTCTGTCCATCAAGGAGTTATGCTGGGCTTTGGGAGATGGTGATTAACCCTCTGACGAATGGGACGCATGTGTGTCCGACAATGGACGAGTGTCCAGCAAACATGACCCACAAGGAGACTTTTGATATGTTGATGAACAACTTCAAAAGACACTACCTGATCAACAGGGCGCCGTTCGGAATTCATATTTCGTCAACTTGGCTAAAGAACATTGACAATTTAATTGCTCTAAAGGTATTGTTTTTTAATCAAAACTTAAAGTTTTGTAAAGACTGTTAGAGCGATTTTAATTAGTAGAAATTTTACTTTTCAGAACTTTTTAACAGAAGTGTTAAAATTGCAAGATGTGTACTTTGTGTCTTACAAAGATGTCCTTGAATGGATAAGGAGGCCAACCCCAGTGCTCCAAATTAAGAAATTCCAGCCATGGCTGTGTAAAAACAGATCCTTTGAAGAATATGAACTGGCATGCAACAAACCAAAGACATGCAAGCTTACATCCAAAGTTCTAGAACTGGACCGGTACATGATCACATGCACAACTTGCCCCAAGACATATCCCTGGATAAGAAATGAATTTGGAATGGAGGAATCATAGACTCTAGTACCAATATTACCAATTAAAAGTTACCATATATGAATTAATTTATTGTAATTAGTAGACTATACATGTTTGTGCAATGATGAGTGGGTTTCGCAAAGTTCAGTGGCAATAACACATGTGATTTATTATTTTAAGTTGTGGAAGATTGTACTGCCCAAATAAAACTGCCCAAATGAAACTGATGTAATAAACATTGCTAGATTGTAAATCACAAATGAACCAATTAAGGTACCAAACTTATAGAATGGAATAAAAATAATATTTGTAAAAAGAACTTATTTAATTTAACTTATCTTACTTAGGTATGTAGGTATACAGATTAAGATCACTCTTGAGTAATGAAAGGATTTGGGATAGCTTCCATACCATCCATAGGGCATATTAACACAACGGAAGTACCTCTGCATACAGTAAGACCCAACGCTCTTGTATCATCTAGGAGTTTGTATGGGTCATCAGGGTCTGAAAATCAAATGAGGTTATAATTTAAAATCTTGAAATAAGAATGTTATCGGTACCTAGTGAATAAACTACAACAAACCTCGTAAATACTCCGTCGTATTATCCAGAACAAGATTGAGCAAGGGATCATAACCCTTCAATACACCGGCGGCTTCCCGCCCGCCAGCAAACTTCACACGAATGCTTTTTTCCAAATATTTACTCAAATCCAAAATAGACTCTTTCCTGCGCTTTTCCTTTGAATCACCAGCACCTTGCGTTGGCTGGAAAATTATAGAAAAATGTTAATAAAAGTGGGAAAGAAACATTTTATAAACAAATATAATGTTTGTTTACCTTCGATTTTTCTGAAGAATCCTTTGAGGCCATTTTTTATTATTGGGATTTTTAACAAAATCAAATAGCTCAGTATGCAAGAATTTGCATAACTTCCTATTTTTCTTTAATTCAATTATTTTATTTTGAGTTTAGTTTCAATTAACATTACAAGAAATATTTTAGGTTATTACCACTGACTAAAATGAGATACTCTGCCTCTGCCTGCGTATGTAATAAAAAAATTGTGACATTTGGAATCAAACTTATGTTTAATGTTAAAATTGACACAAACGTGGCTTTTGTTGTGACCATAAACCTATTTTTATTTACTCTCGCTGCAATTTTCTGTTTCTACTAAAAAACCCTTAATAATTCTTAATTATTATTGGATTTAAAAGATCATCATTTATCAATCAATATACATCAGGCAAGCCCTAGCATCAAAAAAATTTACAGTGACAGTAACATTGACAAATGCCTGGCTGGCTGCAATTGTTTGTTTGTTTATTTCAGTGGGTGGATTTAAGATTTCACTTTGAAATAGCAGCAAATAGCAATCAGAAACAGTTGAATAATTTATTCAACTATTCGGTTCAATTAGTTCTACGTTCCCGTTAATTAACTTGGATACTGTTTTTAGTTTATTCGCTTCATATTGTGTGTGGTTGAATGTTGTGTTTGGTGGATCGAATGAGTTATCAATGCGCTCTTCGGTGAGCTACATATTGTCGCACGCGCCAGGAGAGTCTGTGATGTCGCACCCGGACTACGCGCAGCACGCCCAGCACCATGGCAGCCTGTTGGTGCTCGTTAAAGGCATTGGCGGAATGTTGAAGAACTTCAACAAACTCTGGGAACGTATACAGAGGATTAACACTATCAAAGTTACAGGTAATATTTATATTATGCTGCAATTAAATCTTAAAAAACCAATATATTATTATTATGGTTTTGATCACTTCCAAAATCCTGCTAACAAGCTGATGTCTTTCACAGATTCAAGTGGACAAAATCGGGATATACATGTTCGCTATGTCAGAGACTATCCAGTAGAAAACAATGACTGGGGTGACTTTCAAACACACAGGTGTGTATTCAACATCAATGGACTTTAACACTAGCTTCTTAACACATCCTTCTTCTTATATGTGTTGATTTCCTGACTATCACCAACTGTTATGAATAAATTATGAATAAACCAACTAGCCAATGAGCTATCAGACTTACACTTTTAAGTAAGACTTTTTGAACTAGGTACTTAATTTGATGTAGACTGGCACAAGATTTACATTGAATGATATTATTCCTATAATTATTGCAATTATATAAGTTGCAAGTATTGTTTAATTTCAGGAGGCTACTAGGCTTGATAACTTTAAGCAAATTCACCAACCAAGTGGAACTCAATGAGGTGTGCAGAGTTCATGAGTCCCTGAAGGTGAAATATTCTAGCACACTCTATGACTCCAGAGCATTCATGTTTGGTCCGGGAAGTAATTTAAAGAAACCTGAGCAAGAACCTGAGACTTACAGTTTTGAAGAACAGAAGTCGGTTAGGACCAGCAGTGTCAGTGACAAGTAAGCTAGATTTTTTTATCAATTTATCAATCAACAAGATCCCTGCTCAGTAACAGAGCAGATAACTTAACTTTAAACACCTCAACCACTAAAATAAAGTAACTGGAAATAAAAAAAAAAAAGGTTAGCTCATAATACTGTTAAAGCCTTAAATACCATTTTGAGTAATTAAAGGCAGGCACGTTAAGCCGTTGGTCCCGGGTACTTTTCCACCTCGTACTCGTCAAGCCAAGTCAGGTGCCTAGTAGACAGGCGGCTTGAAAAATACTGACAGTAGGGTGGCCACTACCCTACGGGAACCACGTCAGAGGCCCTAACAAGGCGGTTCCCAAAAACTCTGACACTAGATGAATATGTGCTGCAAAGTGCATACTCATCACACGAAGAAGAAGAAGAAGAAGTAATTAAAAAACTTTTCTTTGTAAATATCTCTGTATAGTACTTATTATAAAGCCCACCAATAAAATGCTATACTTACAGGGCATCCCTTCCTAGTGAACAAGCAGACAGTCTGTCCTCATCAGAGAGTTTCCCTCAATCCACGACATCCACTGCTTCTCTACCCGTCCACGAAGAGAACTTCACCACACCATGCAACTTCAAGACTCACGCTATGTTCTATGGAGAGAACGACTTGGTGGATGATTTGGAACAGAATGTAGCGGACTTGATCAACTCTCTGTTCTGGGTGGTGGAGTCGAAGAGGCTTGAACGGTCGAGGGAGAAGCTGGATAAGGTCTCGCTGCTGCTGGCGCCGTATGAGAAGAGAGACTTCGTTGGTAGGTCAAGCATATTTTATTCACATGTTTTAGGAATAAGAGATGAGTTGTAAGGAGCCTTTTTGCATTGTATTACATTCAGTTTTTTCTGCTCTGCGTAAGGAAAACATCGATAGCGATTCAAGGACCACCTTGACATCAATCTTAGATGTATTCTTACATACGGACGATACGACATTACTTTTAAAAGTTGTGTTTAAACAGTAGCTGCTAGACGAAAACCTGATTGATTGTTTGTTTTTATTTCACTAGGCTTAGACATGGAAAGTCGCAACAACAAGAAACGCTGCATGGGTCGAGTCACCAAGAACTTGGCTGATTTGACATTACAAGCTGGCCTTGTATCCGACAGTCTAAACCTCTATCACTCAGCTGCAGAAGTTCTGAAATCAGTCAACGATTGGCTCTGGTTGGCTGCAGCGAAAGAAGGTAATTGTAAAAGCGGTTAAAATTAAATGTTCTACAATATTGAAAAAAAGTACTTCTTTTGAAACAATTTTTCACAGGATTATGTGCAGCATCAGCAATTCTTCTTTATCCGAACTTACGCAGCAACACGCCTTTGCAAAGAAACGCCAGCTTACAAGAAGGGTCACCAAAAAAGAGTCTAAACCTATTCCAACCCAACTCCGATCTCTACCGAAAATACAAAGTTGGTTCCCCTCTAAAGTCTTCAAAGACGTCAAGTCCTGTGAATCCTCCAAGTGAACTTACTCCTTCATCTTCAGATAGTGTTGATACGTCATCAAGACTATCAGAATCTGACAATGCTGATACGGAATCCGTCGCTTCGTCTAGTGATATTGAGTATCAGAGTCAGAAGTCCTTCCTTGGGGATTACTCCTCGCTGCCTAGACAGCTGCCTTTACAAGTACATCACCAATATCTGCTGAATGGTGATGAAATTGCTGAGAAATATCGTAAGGCGATTATACACTACAGCAAGTACCAAAACGCTGGTATAATAGAAACAGAGGCATGTTTTAAAGCCGCTCGCATAGCGATAGAACAGAATAACAGCCTGCACGCGTCCAGTTTTCTTCAGAACGTGATCTTTATAAACTTAACGCTCAGTGAGCAGGAGAAGATACAGCGGTTTGACACGTTGGCTGAACTTTATAAGGAAATTGGTAAGTTACAGTTTCCATTAAAATTTATTTTTACATTAGGTAAGGATGTAACAATAACAGAAAAACGTAGGTTTCGAACAATTTAAGTAAATTAAAATACAATATATTTCCTTTAATCAAATACATTAGATTCTAGAAGTTATAGGTTTTGACACATCTCTTTTCCAATAACTAGTTGCCCCTCCAAGCTTCACACGAGTATAGTCTTTAACGTCTTGTTTACGAAACATATTATTTTGGCAAAAAAAATATTCTGGATGTACTTTACTTATAAACGTTCTCGAAAAAATAACACCTAAACGACAATGAAGGGAAATTATAATTGTTTAGAAAGATTTTAGCGAATAAACACACGCATAGTTGCTAAAAGTGCCTCCTTAACTAGTGCTGCATTTCATTTATGCTAACTTCAAAAACTTTTCCTCAATGTCTCAAAAAAAACCACCTAAGTGATTTAAGTTTAGGAAGATGTTAACTGTCAAACATACAAAAAGACACCAATAACGACTACCGACGACCCTTCTATGCAATAATAATGATGGAGGTATACAGGGTTCCTCCGCAAGGTTGATAATGATGGTGGTATACAGGGTTCCTCCGCAAGGTTGATAATTATGGTATACAGGGTTCCTGCGCAAGGCCGCGTTCTGCCAGCGGCTGGCGGCCACCCGGCACGTGTCGCCCGGCAACCCGGCGCCGGACTGGCGGCGCTGCTACTACCTCATGCTGCACAGCTTCCCGGGGCACAGGCTCAGCCTGGACCCCGCCGGCGGCCAGCAGGACACGCTCGGTATGAACTACTTACCTTCAATGTTTTGTCATAAATCTTTTTTTTCTTCAAGTTTGAAAAAGGATATTAGTTTTATATTTCTTAAATGTAATTAAGTAAATTTTATTTCAGAGTGAATGTCGTAAGGGACCGTTCAAGTATTACGTAAGCACGATGGGGGGGTCTTTGCTTGTCTTATTTTGGATGACATGGGGGGTAGGGTAGTCTAGATGATGATTACGTCATCGGTAGGTATTTACTTTTTTACACAAATGGCAACCCTCACATTGTCTTTGTTTGAAAACGAAACACATTTTCGGAGATTCCCGCAGATAATGCATACGTTTATGGTCCTTTAATCGAATACGTGAAAACGTTGGTAAGCGTGCAAATGCGTCGACCGAAAAAAAATTCATTACTCACAAACGTTAGCAATCAATCAAATCAATTTTCATATTTTTCAAATTATATATACTGGTCCGAAATTGCTGTCAGCGCGCTTTCTGCACTATTTGCGTGCACACGGTCGGTCCATTAATACGAACGTTTGCATACTCTGAGCAATCTGACGTCATTAGTGACGTCACCGTTCAGTGCTCACAGTGCAAACAAAAGATAGGTGGTGCACTGTGTGCAGCAATGTCAGATGAATGTCAGTTAATGTCAAGCTGACAACATAATACTTTAATTTGTAAGATCTTAACTTTTGGACAAGTTTTATTGAACTTATATTGTTTAAAGTAAAGATATTTAGCAGATTCAACGGGAAAACCTCAACATGCAATCTTACTGACCCATATTAAACCACCTGTCATTTTGACAGAACGTTCAAGCATATGTTCGTACCAACAAGTGGACCAAATTGATTTCAGTGCTAACGTTTGTGAGTAATGATATCTTTTTTGGTCCACGAATGTGCACGCTTACCAACGTTTTCACGTATTCTATTAAAGGACCACGACAATAATTATAACGTTATATTTATAATTAAAAAAAAACAATACATTTGTTGACAAATGTTTACGTAAGCATGGGGGCTGGGAGTAAAAGCTTTGCTTACTTTTGCTGACAAGGGGGATGAGGAGGTTAATAATTGTAATGAATCTGCTTACGTAATACTTGCACGGCCCCTAAGTAACGGTAATACAATTACTATTGTTCCGTTGGATAAGCAGCGTGGCTATTAAATTTGTTAAAGCCTGTACCAAATATACTTTTTTTCTAACCGTGTATCAATGACCCGCCCAGGCTGGCCCGCGCTGCAGATCCAGCTGCTCCAGGAGCTGGTGGTGGCGGCGCGGCGCATGGGGCACCCGGCGCTGGCCACCAGACACATGACGTTCCTGCTGCAGACCATGTGGCCGCATCTCACGGCGCAGGAGCAGCGGGATCTGGCTATACAGCTGCAGGTAGGGTTTTGAAGGAGGTTTTGACAAAGATTTTACTTTTAATTTTGCATTATAAATGCTAATTTATTAATGTAAAGGTCCTGGGTTCGATTCCCAGTCGCGTAATGCTCGGAGGCCCGCGTTCCATTTTCCAGTATCTATAACTTCAAGGTTTTGACAAGTTTTGACAGAAGGGTAGAATGTGTTGTGTATGTATAAACTTGTTTATCTAAAGTATCTAGGAGTTGTTTTTTTATTTTTCATCTTAAAAAAAATAGCACTGCATTATAGGACTATCTACTACGTTTATGTTTATACTCAGATGTAAAATCGGAACTTTCGTGTCCATGCAAAAAATCTTAAAGTTTTATACGATAAAGATAAATAGTAAAGATTTAGAACCCCCTACGGATATATCTTTCTTACGTTTTTTTTATCAACACCTTAACTTTCGTGCAAATAAATGTTTAAACCAACGCCTTCTTAAGTTCGTATCAAAGCTTTTTTACCCACACCTTAACTTTCGTGCAAATAAAGCAACCTGCATCTTATTTTCGTATCAACGCTTCCGTCTAAAACCTCTCGTCTCCCAAGGCGCTATCAGCCCAGTGCGAGGGCGGCCCCGTGGCCCTCGTCCTGGAGGCGGGGGAGGTGATCCCCCCCGCGAACCTGTCCCGCGCGCCCCGCTGCGCCGCGTTCCTCCCCCGCGCGCCCCCCGCCGCCGCCGCGCCCGCGCTCATACACAGCAAGCCGCAGCAGGGACCGTTTATATTCACGCCGATACACTTCGGCAGTATGGAGCGGAATGCGAAGAAGGATGAGGGGAAGATGGGTAAGTTCATAATGGTTAAAAATAATTTAGGAACAATAATATTAGGCCTCTTACTCGGATAGCAAGAGGACTGAGTTGTCATCAAACACGAAGGCTCAATTTGGGTTAGTGGATAATAGATAACTCATAAAACTATGAAGGTTTCCTCAGGATGTTTCACTATACAAAAAACTTAAAAGGTATAATAACTATCTTCTTCAACATGGGTTGGTAAAGAAAATATTAATTAATGAGATATAATAATACAAAACCAACGATAAATTACGATTCCTGGTTTTTACGTAGGTATATCCTCCATCATAAATGCACAATCAGAAAATAAATTTGTGGAAGCACTTTTAAAACAAGCTAAGAAAAAAAATCATTTCATAATTTTCACAATAAATTCACAGATTACCTCTGGGTAGAGGACGACATCTGTGAAGTGCAAATGAAGTTAATAAACCCTTTGCCTTTCGAATTGAAAGTTTCAAACATGCGACTGCTTACTTCCGGGGTTGTGTTTGAATCTATCCCGGAGACTATAATACTTGCACCGGATATACCCACTACTGTCAACTTGCATGGAACACCGAAAGAGGTCGGAGAATTGCAAATTTGGGGATATTCTACACATACTTTAGGTAAGTAATAAACAGGCTTCTTAGATATTACTCCAAAATTTAAATGAAACTATTGTCTTTCGAAGTATGATTGAGAATACTTATCTGTCGACAAAATATCATATTTTTGACACTTATTACATGAATTTTTGTCAACATATGTCATTATTAAGGTTAAATAAAAATTTTAAAAATTTGCAAGTCATTTTGGCATTTAACTCTTACTTTTTTATGTATTTTAATATTTAACAGACTCAATATACTTTTTACAGGTGTAAAATCCAACTGTCGCCTCAAAAACATGCCGAAACCTCACAAGTTCCCGGCCGCCTACACCATACAAGTGATTCCCAGCCTTCCTGTCATCACAATAGAGACTATATTAGCACCGTCTGATCATTTGACTATGAACAGTGTTGAAAATGTGGGCACTACGACTAATGTGTCGTTGTATAATGGAGAAAGCACGGAATGTACGCTGAAGATTACTAACACTAGTCAGGTGCCGGTGGAGTATTTGGATCTGTCTATACAGGTCTGTACTAAACATAGTTTTGTGTGGGGATTGATGATATTGTGACAGAAAAAAAAGCAAACCGCAAAGCATATAAAACAGTGTCAAAATCTGTTGCGTGACATACGTGTTGACAGACATATATGATTATAAATAACGACTTTTTTTTCAGTAATTTAGATAAACACTAACAACATAATCTATATTACAATTTCCAGTCAAACATGGACTCTCAACTCCAGTCAAAGATCTTCCAATGGTCCAACGACGACGTCCAGTCAAAACTGCCGATCCTCCCCAACACTACTGTCAACATCACCCTCAAACTATACGGGGAGGCGGATTTCCTGGACCTGGGGGGTAGCGGGGGTGAAAATCTGTTTCCGAATAGTTTAACATCGAATTATCCGTCAAGAGTTGGGTCTCCGATTCCAAACGCGCAAAATTCTCTGCCGACGCATAGTTCGAATCAACATACGTCATTAAGTAGTGGACTGGTGCCGAATAGAACGCTTTCTGGTAGCTTTAGGTAAGGTTTTAAAAGGTACATTAAGTTTTAAAGTTTTAAACAAGGATCGTTATTATGATTTTGTTTTATTCAGCGAATAACTTCTGTATCATTAGATAGTATAAATCCAAGTCGATAATTGTGTCTATTTCTATGTTTGGGCGCTAACTCCTTCAAAACCACTTTCGGATTTTAATGCGGTTTTAACCATCTTTTAGGTAATTTTTTCATTTTAAATTTGTAGATAAAGAACATTAGAAAAAAGTATTTTTAAGTTAAAATTCAACAAGTCGCTCATAATTACACCATTGCGAAGCGTGGGCGGGTCGCTAGTATTTTATAATATTCATTTTATTTTTCAATCAAATTATTTAACCTTGTCAATAATTGTCTGCAGATCAACAAATTCCCACGCCACTAGTTGGTCAGCGCCTATTTCCGTGATGCCGCCATCACGTGGTAGACAGATTGAAACTCAGGTTAGAAATTAAAATAATAATTAATTCTTGGGTAAGTAATATAAAAAAACTGGAAAATGCCATGTAAACCATTTGAAAAGGCTCGTTAATATTTTTTGTTGTCATTCTTTATTTTATTTGCTTATGGAAATATGTTTTTTATTTAGATGCTAGTCAGATACTCGGGCGGTGCTGGAAAAGACACTCATTGTAGGCAATCGTCGTTACAAATAAATCTAGAATTACTACCGAGCGTGTCTATCACGCATTGGGATGTTTTACCTGCTGAAACGTAAGTAACCGTTTAATAGCTGATATAACGTTATATTATATTGTGTGGGAAGATATTTTGTAGTTGTTGTCAATAAATTATATGAAACTGGCGTGTAGAATATATACACGACTTCATTAAACGGTTCTCTTTCTAAAGATAACCCGACGAGAGTGTATGAAGTCGGTAACTAAAGACGTTTGCACTTTATTTCAATTACAACAATAATGAAGAGCTTTCAGCTTGAAACTGGCAAAAAATCCTAAACAATGATAAAAACGAATCAAAACTCGTTGCTAAGTTAGGAAGGAATTTTCGAATAAGCATACAAACATACACAGATAGCACTTTGCCATATGATATATACTCATTAAATAAAGCTACAGTTGTATTATTTACCGTATTTTCCCTTATTTTTCCTAGACCCAGCCAACTTTACCTTGTATTAGACGTAACCAACCTCACAACAGAGGAGATGGAATTCCATTACGCACCAAACAAACATATTTTATTAGAAAGCAAAGACTCAGGCCGAGTGCCCGTGCCTTTAGACCGATGCCCTTTTAATGCTACACCCAACAAGACGAATGATGATGGTAAGTCAATTTGTGTTTGTGTTTTTGTTTAAGGAACTAAATGTCAACCTATTTTTTTATATGATTGTTTTTGAGGTTCTAACACAGGTTTGAAAAATTAGGTTTCTTTATTAAAGCTAAACGTTGATTCTGTAAATAACGTTTCGTGATTCAAATTGAAAGCAAGTTGATTGCATGAATTGGACCAATTGTGAATGACCTATGACCAAACCTTTTTACCATCCACATATAAGATCGCACAACTTGTAATTTTTAAAGAAACAAGTATTAAATCATGATAGATAAGTATATGTAATAACTATATTTGGTTTATATCCACAGAATCATCAGAATCCCGCTCCGCCAGCGTGTCCTCTAGCACCGAGATAGAATGTATGTGTTCCTCGCACATATCTAGTCACGTGGATCTAAGATGGCGGCTAGTGCACAGTGAGGTTCGCGGGCAAGCCACGCTGAAGGGAATCACGCTGTCGCAGACCATGATCGATATTGTTAGGATGTCGCCGCTTAATTGGGGTGAGTTTATAGTTTTATTTTCTCAAAGGCTCAGCAACACTCCCCAACACCCGCAGTGTTGCGGGGAGTCATGGGCGGCGGTGATCACTTACCACCAGGTGACCCGCATGCTCGTTTGCTTTGCTATATTATTAAAAAATCTATATCAAGTTCAATCGATTTTAAACATATCCAGTCACGTGGACGAAATTTGTGTGGATTTAATAAGCGTTAAGAGAAAAGAGTTTGATAAGTCAAGATTACTGATAATATAATAGATACAATCTAGCGCCAGAAGTGTCCGCACCAAAAATCTATTTAAAACTAAAGTAAAAATAATTAAATAAATAATAGTTTAAAAACTAAAATACCACGCTTTTATTGCTAATCGAACTAAAAAATAGAAAATAAAATTTCAAATCGGAGTAAAAAGCGAGGGGTGCATTTTACTTCATTTTCATAACTCTCTACATACTATATCGAGCACCCCACGCTTTTTACTCCGATTTGAAATTTTATTTTCTATTTTTTAGTTCGATTAGCAATAAAAGCGTGGTATTTTAGTTTTTAAACTATTATTTATTTTCTACTTTTTAGTTCAATTAGTGATGAAAGGCGCAGATCACGCGCTAGCTTTGTCTCTCTTACTCTCCTACAAAAGGATCTAAAGATGAATTTATTTATCCTGGTGGTCCTAATAAGGATAATGAGAAACTCTTATTAAATTATTGCATTGTCATCGGTCCTTAATACGTGTGCAAAGTTTCAAATTAATCGAACTTCTGGAAATCGGTCAAATTTATGCTCAAAGATTCCATTACATAGATACAACCCAAGCTAATAAAAGCGTGGTAAAAATAGAATAAAAAAGGCAATTCTTAGTTATTTCCCACTCTTGCCCATCTTGTTTACATCCGTGGCACATTAAATATGTTTTAATATGTAGATTCAGAAAATTTAAATACTTAGTAAGTGAGACGAATAATCTCGACTGTTTGTCCTATTAATTATGAGAAAATTAAAGCAATATTTTTTTGTTTGACTCAGTCCTTTTTTCAAAATCTTGCCATTGCCTTACTATCTACAACATCACTTTAATTACAGAGGTATCCCTAAACAAGCAGCAAGTGAAGCAACAAGAAGAGTACAGCTGCTCGGCCGGCGAGTGCCTATCTCTCGGCGTGGCCGTCGCCAACCATCTGTCGCGGCCGCTGTACCGACTGTGCCTCACTGTGCGGTTCTACCAGGACTATAACAACGGGGTGCTCAACTACAAGCTGGATAATAGGGTGGCTACGGCGGGGAATAATAAGTATGTGGGAAGTTGTGAAAAGTACTCGGACTTACTAAAAAATGGTCTACTGTTCTGCAATATATCTTTCTTATGATGATCTAATGGCAGCGGTCGGCAACCTTTCAGCAGGCAAGGGCTACAAGGTGGCAAAATCGACTAAAGGCGGGCCAAACTTGTGATACTAATATTACAAAAAAAACAATGGTTTTAAATATAATAAACATGTATTTTTTTTTGTACACGCTATACTTATAATAAGAAAATGAAAAATACAAATTTACTAATTCTCAGTGTGATGTTTTAGGTTGTATTTGGGAGGCTGTTTCTAGTATGTTAGCTGTCACATTTGAAGTTGCAATTCGTAGAATTCTTAGGAACGTACCTCACTTAACGGTCAATCGTGCGTGGTTCGATCATATACCTATGACTTATTTTCAAAACATTCACGGGCCGCGTGTTGCCGACCGCTGCTCTGATGAGTTTAATGATAATAATCTATGATTAGTTGACATTGCATATAGTTTTCGAGACTGTTGCGGGACTTAAACACATTAACAATATGTACAGTCTTACCCTTAGCAAACCTTTTTCAAGCAGGCACGTGACCGTGTTATGATAACACGATAACACCTATAGCTTCTAATGAAACTTGGCTTCTGATTGATAAGAATATAAAGCCAAGTTCTCACTAGTGTAATCGAACCTCAGAATCAATCAACTCTGTACTTTCAGACTCTACTCTAACTAATCAACTTCGAACATTGTCCTAAGCACTATTTTCAAATACAAGCCAATATTACCTATTCAATATCAATGTTCTATTTCCAGAGTGGTCCTCTCCACCCTAGCGGAGTCAGCCCGGGTCTACCACGAGTGTTCAGTAGTATTTCTCACCCCCGGCCAGTACAAGATGGACATTCAATGCTCCAGTTCCGAAGTGGTGCTGGATGAGCCTCCGGTGGTCAATGATAGTTCTATACTGCAACCGTGCCCGGGGACGGTCAGCCATGTCTGGAGATATATACCACCGCTTGCTATTACCGTTGAATGAAGATTTAAAAACATATTTATGTGCTATGCTATTTGATAGGATAAAATTAAGAGTGAAAAGTACAGATGATCAAGATAAATGGAGATTTTTATTAAGAAACAGTTTTATGTGTTATTGCTCATGTCTCAGTCACAGAGGTTTTCATATAACAGTACTGTTTAAAAGAGTTAAAGATGTATATTATGATTAAAATATGTACCGAATATTTTATTTATTCAAATGATAAGAAATGTATAATTACGAATAAATGATTTGTGAATGTAGAATTCTGACTTTGATCTTATTTCTGGTCTGTCCACATGTTATCCGAAGTTATAGAAAGAAACTTTATTTTTTAGTAAAGTCTATAAGCTCTCCTTTAAAATTGTACGCGAATTTTAAAGCAGACATGAAATTATAGTGCAGTGCACGCTCGTCGCAGGTAGGTGTATTAAAAAAAACGGAAGATTTACGGATTTCTAAAGAACTCAGAAAGAACTACACATGAACTACAATTATTATTCGTGACCAGGGTTAGGATGGTTAAAAAAAGCATCTCAATTGACAATGACAGTGAATTTGATTGACAATATTGACGTTTCGTTTGTTTAGGTTTTGTTTGTTTTCTTGCGATTGCGGTTTCTTACCCAACCAAACTGCCACGGATTTGTATACAAAACAATTTGTATTTAATTTAAGACCTCCTCGAGAAAATAAAAAAACATGACCTACATGCGTTGTTTAGTTAATAATTGCAGATCGACTTCATCCTCTGTTGGGCCTGGAGTTACTTTTCACTCGTAAGTCAAAAGCTTATAAATTCCCTATAGCTCGTTATGTTCTTTAGTGACTGTTGTGTTTTGTTTACCTTATCTAGATGTCCAAGTTCCCGTGAAATGAGAAACAAATGGCTCTTAGCATTAAAGAACAAGAGTTCAATGATCGACTGGAGCAGGAGTAAGATTTGTTCAAAGCATTTTTTAAATAAGTGCTTTGATTCTGCTCGACGGCTCAAAGATGATGCTGTGCCAACACTCTTGCACACTCCCATTAGAAAGGTACCATAATTATTCTACTCAACAAAATTACTTGTTTGCTCAAAACTTATATCTTTCCTTTGTGTAATTTGAATTGTGTTACAGGAAATTATGGTACGCCCTAAGACTACACTTGAAGCAATGCTTTCGAAAAAATCGGCCACTGAAATTTTATACAATATCAACACTTCCATGGTCAAGTTAAAAGAGCCTGCAAACATAAATGAACTTTGCCACGAAAATCTCCAACCAAAGTCAGATTTAACTATAGAAGAACAACTGTGGCTAGTAGTAAAGAAGCAAGAATATCTTATTAAACAGACAATGAGTAGAGCTGCAGAGGACTCCAAACATATGACAGCTCTAGAGTCAAGTGTGGATAGCCTGAGAGCTTGGAAAAAGAAGAGAGAGGAAAATATACAAAGTTACAAATACATTGTCAAATGTCTTCAGGAAAAACATGCAACACTTGAAGAGCAGATTGAGATATTGTCAACTGTTGAGTCCAGATAGGGTTAATAGGTTGAGTTAATTGTATAAGATTTTTGACTAATAAAGCGAAATATGTACTTGCAAAATATCTTTATTTTATTAGCTAGCATTACTTATTATTAAAATAAATATGGAATTGATTAACTAATATTGAATAATAAATTACAATTTCTGCAATAATTTGCAAAATTTTAAGTGCCCTAACTTTTTACTAATCAGTCTTTTAATAAGTAAATGTCATTTTCTTTGAAGTTGCTTTTGCAGAATTTCTCTCAAATGAGCTTTTTTGTTTGTTTTGTCAGCCAATGGTCGTCCAATTGGCACAAACTCCATTTGCTGTAGTCTACGTCTAAATTTCTGATAAAATTCTAAGACAGTGGCATCTGCCCAGACATGTCTTGCATCAAAATCTAAAACTCTCAGTGTTTCTAAGCTCTGTGCCCTGCTCAATGCTACATAAGCCTGACCAGCCTCAAATATCTTAGACAGAGACATTTCAACACAATCAAGTGTCAATCCTTGGGATTTATGTATGGAAAAGGCCCATGCTAAATTTAGTGGCACTTGTCTTCGGCACAATAGAGATCCATTTGAGTTTTTTACATACCACCTTTCAGATTTTGCAGTATATTCTTTTTTATTTTTGAATCGTACAACTGGCAATCCATCTTCAAATCTGACTACAACACCTCTTGCACCATTAACTAGTCCAGCATTAACATTGATGTTCTTCAACAGCATAACTTGTGCACCTACTTTTAATGTCAATTTGGGTGGAGCAATAGTTTGCATGTCTAAAGTTCTACTAGCATTATCACTATCTTGAGATGAAAATACTTTTTCCTCTCCAGGAAGATCTCTTAATTTTGAATCATTAATCATTTTAGAGTCGTTTGTATGAGAACATAATCTTGTTGCTAAAATGCCATCATTTTCAATCTTCTGTGAGGCTGTTCCCAAAAGTCGGTCACTAATTTCCTTTGTTACTCTTCCAATACGAATACTGTTCAAAATTGAAACAAATTCTTTATCTGTTTGCCTGTGAACTTCTTTAAGCTCATAGCAGAGTTGTATGCATTTATCCCAACATTGTGTTTGGAAGCAGAATCGTTTTCCTGTTTTTGTCTTATCCATGATAGGTGGAAGTTGCAGAAAATCTCCACAAAGAATCAGTTGTATGCCTCCAAATGGTTTATCATTTCTTCTTACATGCCTTGCAACTTCTTCTAACTTCTGTAATAAACAACAACAGAATTATTTATTAATTTAGCGTCTATTCCAAGTTAATTTATTTATAATACAACAATTTTACCTCAAAAAACATTCCATCTACCATAGAGATCTCATCAATAATAAGATGTCTACATTTTTTCCATTTTTGTGCTACAAGAGGTAGTTTGTTAGCCCTCTCGCAAAGGGTTTCGATAGAACCACTGCCATCTCCTATACCTGCAAAAGCATGAAGTGTGGTCCCTCCTAAAACAAAAGATTAGACTTAATTAACAAAGTTTAAAGAAAAGGATATACAATCATATTATAATTTACCTATATGGCAAGCAGCTACTCCTGTTGAAGCAGTGGCCACAGTAACATCAGGAGGTAAAGCTGCTACTATTCTTTTCAACAGAAAGCTTTTGCCTGTACCAGCAGAGCCAGTGAAAAATATGTTTTTGCCACCCAAGCAAGCTTCAAGAACTCTTTTCTGTTCCTGATTTAAATTACTAGTTGTAGTTAATGGAGATGGAGAATACAGTTTCTTTGGAGCTGGTCCTCGACCTGGGTCATCATTTTTACGCTTTTTAGATGGAGGTGAAGGAGTTGTAACAGTTGCCTTAGGTACTTTTGCCTTAGCCTTGTTAATGTCAGCAACAGTCACAGGACTAATCTCTTCATAGGACTGGGCTTTACCGCTTAGTAACTTTGATCTCATGGTTTGCTTGGAAGGCGTTACAAGGGCAGATGATTCCTTATCTCCAGTCATTTTTACGAATATTGTTCGCAGAAACGAAACGAGATTAGTCGGTGGTGCATTGGACAGGAACAAAGTGCAGCCTGCTTCTTGAAATTTTATGCTTGCTTTTCCTTCAGCCATGAATTTTTTGAATACATTGATACCTTTTAGTGCTAGCTTTATAGCTGCTTGTTTGTCACAAGATATTTCTAAGTACATTTCTCTAAATTCATTGCGAATAAGACGTAGAGCTGCGGTTTTATGGACTACTTTTCTGAGTATGGATCCTTGGGGTGATAGCCATTCAACAGTAACGGCACATGAAAGGAATGTTTCCGCGTTATGCATAGTAATTTATTTTACACTTTTAATTCACAAAGAATATACAATTCCGATGTTTATTGGCGCGTGCGCATCTTTTTTGTTTAGTTGATTCGTGTAACTGTCAGTCAAGTCAAGTGACTTGTCAATCGCGTCACAGGCCTGTCAAAAAATGACACTATTGCTGTTAGTCTACAAATCAAGTTATTTTAAAAAAAATAATGTTATTCCTTTAGTATTTATAGCCTTTGGGTAAATACTCAAAGATTTTAAACAAATTATCACATTTTGAAAAGGGAAATAGATAGATATTCAGTCTGTTAATGGTATACTTAATCCATTTCAAAACAATATGTATTATTAACTTATTCCAAGTTAAGTTTGCTACCCTTACCTACACAATTAATTTTACTAGATTTCAACTAAGTTCTTTTTCTTAATAGGCAATAAATACAATATTTAACACAACTTTAAAAAATAAAATACCTCTTATATACTTACCTAAGTATTATTATTATGTGGAAGGAAAAATAAGTTCTATCTTCCGACACACATTTCTATCGTAGCGCTGTTTTTTTCATGAAGTATATTAGTAAGTACTTAAGTACCTACCTATAAGTTAAACGTAAGTACTTAGGTAAGTTAGTTAGTAGAAAAAACTCAAAAAACATATAATTAAGTAAACGTAAGTTTAACGTTTTAAATGAAAAGTAAAGACCGTTATATACAGTTAGCTAGTTATACCTACAGAATAGCAACCTTCATTTTCTGTAAGTACCTTCTTTGTAAAGCTTCCTTGATCCATTTATCAATGTTGCCACTGTGTCTTGAAACTCTATATGTGGCACATTGGCCTCTTTTAAATCAAATCAGTTGCTCTCTGTCTCTGTGCAGAAATCCGCAGTCATGAGCCATGACATCACTGTTAAGTGTCTGCCTGTATCTGCTATTCGATCAACAAGGTAAATACATAAAAAGGATGAGACTTACATTTAAAAATCATTGTATAGAGGAGAGAAGTTGAGCTAATAATTAAAGTATTTCAATTTTAAGTTAGTAAGTAGGTACCCTTTCAACACGCGACCCCAATGTTACACGGATGCCATTTTCTTTTCATCTATGCGATGCAATATTTTAACATGTACTGACATGATTAAAGGTTAAACCATGATTATCTATATTTATTAGTTACCTACAATATCATTTAGATCTAATTTTAAGCAATCAATCTTTAAGTTTTACTCACATACCTACCGAGTATATCAATTAATTTTGTCACCACTTCTTGTACCTACCTAGTAATCCGTTTAATTCCATCTGTACGAATACATGTTAAAAACCTACAGTAACAACTTACAAAAAAAGAGACGTAAGTATTTTAAGTTTTTAGATATTATTTTTCCATCTTGTTTTGTATTAGTTGCCAATTTTTATTAGATCTTTATAGTAGAATTTTCTATTGCCATCAGTTGGGAAAATAATAGAGATAAAGAATTTACTCCAAGAAAGATAAAATGCACTCAAATATTTTCGAAAATTCGCTATTTTAGTTTACAAATAACATGTGTAAAAAACTCACCCTGTTATTTGATTGCATCGATCGTTAAAACATAAAAAAGTTAAACATACTTGGTAAATTTAATAAAAAGAAAACCATGGCCACAAGCCGTTTCTGTATAATATTAAAAACCTAGAGATCTATTGGGCTAGTGAACACTAATAGTGTTAGTATAGCTATTAAACGGAAACCTAAACGGAATTAAAGATAAGCACTTCTGTCAAAAGCTTAAGGAAATATAAAGTTGCAAAACAGTCGCATAATATTGAATGAGAACTTTATTCCAACGGAAATCCTTACTAAACGTATCAACACAGTTTGCTTTTAAAATAAATACGAGTATAAATTATCTTGATGACTCGGTATGACGATGAGCGAATTATAAAGATGGCGTCGATATTTAGCTTTATATCTACAAAGTAAAGAGGGTGTAGGGAAATTGTTAACCAATTGGAAGTTTACAGGTAGTGACGTTAAATACTAAAAAACAAATACTTGTAGAGGTTCTAAGTATAACATTCAAACGAAGTAGCGTTCTTTAAAATCAATCGATAATTTAGGTAAGTATCCACATTTACGCAAATCCTACTAAAGAAACGTAAAAGTTTTTAAGTATGGATAAATGTGTGTATGGATGGTTGTTTGTTACTTTTTAACGTAAAAACATAATATATCTTATACATCAGAATAACACATTAAAGTTACAATTTATAAATATATTGTGTGCATAGTCTTAAATATCAAGTAAGTAAGGAAAGTTTTACGTACCTAAAAATTTACTATCTCCGCTGCTAAAACCGCTGGAGTTACACATATGTAATGTATGATGGAAATGTTTTTCTTAAATAGACCTAAAAATTGTTACGTTATGAAAAAGGGTTTTCACGTGGACGAAGTCGCGGGCGGCCACTAGTAGGTAATAATAACCCAAAAGGCTAGATTAGGATTTCCTTTATTAGACAAGAACCTTAGAGAACAAAATCTAAAACATTCCACGGATTTTAATATTTCACCAAGACAGTTAAAATAGGTACTACCTACATCTTTTAAACTTCAAAACCAAAGACCCTATCATTTGCATTAACAGTAGCCATTACTATTTCTTGTCAAAGCTTCAACGCGCAGTAAAAGTTGCGCGCGCGCATAAAGGGATCGATACAGGAAACGTGTGCGCAGAATTAGCACTGTCTCTTTTGCATGCATCTGTCTGCTGGAACTGAAAGTTTCATAGGAAATGTTAATGGATTTTAATTTTAGTACAAATGAAACCGTATAACCAGGATATGTGGTTTTGTTCTGTTGCTTCAAATATAGAGTAAATAGGAACGTAGTTTTAGTTAGTTTAATCGATTGTTGGATTTTATACAAAAGAT
Source organism: Emmelina monodactyla (assembly GCA_916618145.1). Lineage (NCBI taxonomy): Eukaryota > Metazoa > Arthropoda > Insecta > Lepidoptera > Pterophoridae > Emmelina > Emmelina monodactyla. The sequence goes on from OU745319.1 coordinate 3,721,715, forward strand.
AAGTTTTAGAGTATGAACAACGTTAAATTGATAAAAATCATTTTTTTTTTATTTAAGAAGACCAACAGAATCGTATTATATCTAACGGTACAAAAATATATGTCTATCTATCTTTAAGTATTTGGTACTTAAGTAAAGTATCTGGCAGAGGTTTCTACATAAATAATACGTTAGTCATTCCATATTTGAAATGCAACACTAATCTCCTAATGAATTTAACTTGTGCGTAAGTCACATAGTCTTGGGGTTTCAGGTCAAACTATGCTGAAATGAAACAAAACATTTCGTGTGAACTACGGTCAGTACGTCTGTGTGTGTAGGGTGACCATGTTATACAGAATTTAGAACTTATTTGGTAAGATTTAATATTTTATGAAGGCAAACAGGAAACAATTGAAAAGAAAGCGTTTTATAGGCAGCACTGTAAAGGGATATAAATATGTACTTAGATAAAAAATAAATTTCTTTATTTATTTATTTTTTATCTAATGAACCATTTCTATAAATTCTCTTACTCAAAAATTAGGTTACGTAAGTTATAATTACCCCTATATAAACTTAATAAATCTATGAGGGACTATGGTATTCCCTATACATGTAATCATGTAGTTTTTTTTTAATATCAGAAAATTTTAAACAAAATATATGTCAAAAATCCTTTAGTACTTTAATTTCTGTCATAATTCCTATGATACAAACGTAATAACGCAGTCACCCTACAATAGTTAGGTAGAAGGCGTCGGCGGAGCGGAGAGAGCCACACATGGGGCACATCTGTGATCAGCCCTGCTGGAGGTAAGCTCGCCGGAATCTATAGTCGGCGCCTCTAGTAGACGATTCAAAACAACTATGTAGGTATATACCTATAGTTTGATGTAGGTTCACATATTACTTACACGTTAAGTAGGAATATGATACTGGGCAAAATGTTTGTGGCACAAAGTTTTTGCTCTTTCATGTTAACAGGGTCGATGATAAACCAAGGCTATGCCAAACCTGCACAAACAAGAAGTTCTTTTTTTATAAATCGTTTTTATTAATTTAACCAATAATTAAGAATTACTCACCAAACGCAACAACCCAAGTGCCTACCAAATACTTGCCTACGTGACAACGTTATCTATACGCCACCAAGTTCTTTACTAAGCCTTTTTTATAATACCTAGAAAAGCCTTTTTAAGCAGTCACTTAGGCAAATCCATAAACAATGCGCTTTGTCACAATATTGTTTGATCCAATTCCAACTACAAACCAACAAGCCGCGGTGTCTTTTCTTCCTGTCGCAGGTGTTGCTAATTATCGCTAAAAATATCGCTCATAATCTTTAACCCTTAGAACAATAACCGCGTTATCAGTACCGAATCAGGTAGTCAAGCTCGGGGTGGGTCTATGAATACGGAACACGTGTGACGTATTTTCTTCAGACCCATCTGTAGGCATGCAGATGTTTTATGGCAGCGAACATTACCAAGGCGCTTTTATTATATGACGATATTGCCGTTTAGAACCTAATCTTTGTTTTTATTATGAAACAATGGTCATCATAAGGCCGGCCAGTATTTTTGGCATAAGGCTGGCAGATGTGGATGCCGCGTGGGAAAGCAGTGTTCTGTAAGATTTTATAACTGGACAAGACGCCCTGCCGAATGCCTTCGGAAATTCTAGAAATAACAACCATATATTTAATTTTTTTTTTTAATTATAATACAATAAGTACCTAAATATCCATACAAATATTTTTGCAAGCTACGTTTCACCTTGTTGAAAATTATTAACACAATTTAAATAGTGCAGTTTTTTCTTAGAAATACAATTAATGTCCACATTCGCAGTTAAAAAAAACCTTTCAAGCTTCAGGTAAAATATGTGTAGTTGTTAAAAGCATGTGATTGAAAATAATAGGTAAGTACCTAAATCAACAAAACTATTGTGACTTTTATTGGAAGCTTTATTGCGGTGCGCTTACGGTGTCTCTATTACCTAGGCTTAATAATCCGCCTTTATGCAACTTTATGCGCAAGAGATTGAAAAAACACTGTATAAAGGTTCTTAACTATTTATCGACCTAACTTGTGTCACCTACCCTTCCCACCTAAAAAACCTAACACAATTTCCCCTATCTATCCCAAGGGGGTGTCATTTACACATTAAACTTTGAAAGTAAACCGCAGAACCGTAAACCTCTTAACCAAATAAACTAGTTAGGCGTTAATCTCTTGCCGTCGAAAACATCTGCCACGAAGCTTAAAAAATGTATTTATTTTATCTAATCCTCTTTAAAACCGATTACTTGTTAACTAGAGCTGCTTTATGAAAAAATATTAAGGGATGTATGTAAGTCCTTCGGTGGAAAGAAATAGATAAGTCGGAATTAATTTTAACAAATTGTATTCAGATAGAGACCTACCTGAATATTATTTCCAAAAAAGTATTAGATTAAAATACAAATTCTACCAAATGTCCAGCTTTCTCTGTAAAACTTTTACCCATTCGTAACAATATAGTGCTCCTTTAATAGGTCTGTTGGAAATTTTAATAGATGGTTAAATTGGAAAGTTTTGATTTTAAATTCCTATGAAAAAACAAAAAGTTCCTCTTTTAGTAATAACTGATTTAATTTAATTATATTTTCTAAAATTTGTCAGTTACTATGATTGGCATTACATAAAAAATGCGCACCTAAAAAGTAAACCTAAAGTTATGCACAATCGGCTTGTTATTTTTTAACCGGCTTCCAAAAGGAGGAGGTTCTCATTTCAGTCAGCAGTTAGGTATAAAAACAGATACTTCTACTACAGATGTAAGTACTACAACTTTCTTAGTAAAAGTCCTATAATTAGGTTTTACAGTCTCAGAAGACACATGGGTAGTAAAAAACCGTGAGAACTTAACACCTAACCATCGATAACGGTAAATTTCATTCATAAACCACTTTAGAGTAGTTAAGGAATCTTTTACTAGTAGAAACATGTGTTCAACTTGCTAACTCAGGTAAAACCATTAAGAAATGGTGAGAAAATCAGTCGAGTCAATGAAAAATATTAGGCTATAGCTATCGCAATAAAAATTATGGCTTTGTTTTGACAATGGACGAAATCTTTTGTAATGAAAGTATTTTCTGCTGTATATAAACTAAGCTGGATACAGATTTTATAGTGTTCGAGTAAAAGTTTTGCTTTCGCTAGTAGGTCAAGTAACAAACAATCGGCTGAGATTTTCTTTGTTAAAAAACACTTTCCATTGTGTACAATCTTATCAATGATCCGCAAGTTAAAGGTACTTGAAACAGTAAGTGCAGTAAATACACGGTGACAGTTTATTTACCGTATTTGAGTTTAACTGAAGTTCTTAAACTGTATTTTTTTTTTATTAGTGTTATTTTTTCGATGATCAAATGATGCTTGTACTTTGTTCTTTGTATGTTGTCACTTCTTTTCTTTACTTACTTATTACAGGTACAAACTATCCATATTATTTTACTTTGTATAATTTAATATAACTTTATAAAAGGTTGTTATCAAAACCAAATGAATGTAAAGCATGACATTAAACCCAAAACCTGCAAAACAGAAGAAGCTTGAGGCTAATTTTAATTTAACAAAATATTGTTAAGTTTTCAGTCAACATAGCTCCGTAAATATGAGTAGTAGATATTATTAATAACGCACTGGCTTGCCTGTCTGAGTGTGGTAATTATTCCAAAAATATTATCATCTATTTTGGTTGAATAAGCGTTAATGGTACAAGCCACCTCCTAATGACTGTCTATTCCAATTATGTGTAAGAAAACACTTATAGAATTAATTATATTAATATTTTACAGATAAAAACACTTATATGAAAGACGGGTTTTAAAAAATCATGAGTTTCAGGTAAATATAAATTAATAAACGCGTAAAAACCCTTTAAAATGAGTTAATTTCAAGTAATCGCGTAAATCTAAGAAGTTACTTCAGGTTTACCCATATAGGTAAACTGTGTGAACGACTATTATTGACATATTTACTGTGCTAAAATTCCGATTTTTGCTTACGGTAACAATACCAATAGTAAATCTCTCCCTAAAAGATAATTAATTGACATTTAAATAAGGCTTTAAAATACATTAGCAAACTCTATTAAATAGCCTGCTAGTCCACATGTCAATCATCATAGCCAATCATGCTTTACTACGAACCGTCAGAAACCACTTAAAAATCCTTTTATCCCAACTGTAGTTGCCTGTAAACCGACCACCATTTACATTACATTAACCAGATCGTACCTTTGCATAAATAAATAAATATTTATAAAATGTCTGTATATTAAACCGTGGGAGCAAACTTCGCTGTGGTCCCATTACATCAAAGATATTTTTAGTTTTGGAGGCGACAGGACGACGACACTAAAAAACTTACAAGCAAAGGGTGGCACCGAACACGAAACTTATGACGATATGCATGAAATTTCTTAGGATTATGACTCTTTACGAGCTATGCGGATATTTTAAGAGCATTTTGCGTTGTTAACCATAGCGAAAACGTGAAAATAAATAAGTTTATAGCTAAAAGCTCCAACACATAATTACCTTAAACTTTAGTTTAATATTTACTATCGCTTACTATGTTGAGACGCGATTTAAAATTAATCATACCGCAAACAATTCATTAGTAAACGTACACCGACATCCTACAGGATGCGAATTCAGTGATGCGCTTGCGACGCCATTCCTGCCTACCTATGTACAATAGTAGGTAAATACAACCGAAGATGATCGACAAGATAAACACAAAACGATCAAGGCGATAGCGCCGTCTCGCTCGCACTCGCGCCAGCGCGGGCGCAGGGGGCGGGGTTTAGGCGGGAGGCGCTACCGACGCGGTGGAAATGGTTATTTTTTGTATCTTGTCAATGAAGGGACCGACAGGGGCGGCCGCAGGACTCTCCGGCCGCAGTATCGAGCTCGCCGCGCCATCGCGACCACGCGACCTCCGCGCTCTCGACGCACTATGGAATACGAAACTTGCAACAATACAGTTCCGATCAAACTCGAGCCCGAACACGACGAGGAGCGTTTTTACAGCTACGTAGACATGAAGCGACCGGCCGAGGAGATGTACCGCCCGCCGTCGCCGCAGAGGCTAATGGACCTCAGCAACCCGTGGCCCAACAACGTGGCCTACACCGACGACCGCGACTACCAACACTACCAGTACCAACAGCAGTACGTTGAGGACCAACGCAGACAGTACTCCAGAAACTACTACTACGAGGACTCCAACTCAGAAGACAGGCCGCAGTACGACTACAGCGAAGTTCCCAAATTGAACACCTACAGAGCGTCCACTGAGGAACGCAGCGTCGAGAGTGATGAGCAGAAGCCAAACAGGAAACGATCGTCCAAGTCTTCTCGAAAGAAAACACAGTCCTTTGAAGAAATCCAGATACAAAGAGTGATGGCAAACGTACGAGAACGACAGAGGACGCAAAGCCTCAACGAGGCGTTCGCGAGTTTACGGCAGATAATCCCATCATTGCCCAGTGATAAGTTGTCTAAGATCCAAACGCTGCAACTGGCTACGCAGTACATAGAGTTCTTATATCAAATATTGTCTTCAAGTGACGGATCATCGAGTGAGATGAGCTGCGATCCGAACAACGACCACGGCAAGTACCTAGCACAAGATAAACTAAGTTACGCGTTTTCCGTTTGGCGAATGGAAGGCGAGCTGACTAACAATGGGCAGACGTAGCCTTATCGAAAGACTCTAAAGTGTTTACTTTGCGCCTTTTTGTGAAAATCAATCCAAAAAGTGACCAAACGAAACGCGTACTTTAATAATTCCATAATTGTTTTATATTTGTACAGTTGATTATAATAATGCAATGTGATAGTTGATTAAGTATGTATAAAAATGATTACGCCAAAATATTAGTGATAAATAAAAATGTTAAAGACAATCTAGATAAGAATAATGTAAATTTTCATAAAAGCATACAGCTGTAAACCAAATATTAGGAATGTATGTTATTCCTTAATTGTGTAAGATCTGTTTTTTAATAAATAAGTTGATTAATTTAACTCGATGTTTTTGACTTTACACAACCAATAATTTTCAAGAATTCCTAGCAGGTAGCTTTTACATCCTCTTCATTTTGCTACTTAGAATCCTATTTCTTTTCAAAGAGACTCGATAATAAACGTTAAAGGATTAAGAATAATGGACAAAGATTAAAAGTCATTAGTATGGCATACAATAGATTCTTAAAATAGTAATTCGACGCAAACAAAAGAATTTCTTCTCAAAAACTATACTGCCGTTATTATTATTCGTTAACTTAGTCAATATTTGCCGTTCTCAAGATAGGGTGGTTAAAAATAGATTCGTTTCGTCCCCCATCAAATTTACCTTCGTCACCTACCTTACCTATCTATACTAGAAATATTGGCCCCGATTCTTAAATCAAAACTAAAAATATTGCTTCCACTTTCTCATACTTAGTAGAAAAAGGACAAGTATATTGGTTTCACTTAATTTATTCTAAAACATTGGAAACTAACAGCCATAAGCACGCAGTTTCAGGTAAGATGGACTTAAATTATAACGATAGCGATATTTAAAGTTTAGTTTCAGCCAGTTTGAATTGAAAGAAAAAACCGGATCATCATCATTTTGTGAACATAACATAAAAAGATTTTTAGAAGTATTAGTTTTAAAAACCTATTTTTATTTGTAGAGCTTTGTCAATATTCAACAATATGACAGAGTTCTAAGTATTTTCCCCGGCATATAGAAAATATATATAAAAATAGTACAAGTGGAATGATATGTTTCGAAACAAGTAAAATATGTTTGTATTTGTCTTTATTTTAGGGGCACAAGGCAATTACTTAAAAATAGCTACCTAAATTCATTAGAACACATCACTTAGTTATTATGACAATAATTATTATTCTAACTAAACTATCTACATATTATCTTGTGCTGCCAGACATAAAAATACATAATGTAAAAGACAGCTTTTTACATAGGCATAGTGTATAATTCACATTATGATTTTTATTTACTTCATTATACATTTAAAAATAGATGATTATTTTTTACATACCTACTTACAATGTTATGTAAATTCTTTTTTAGAATTTGAAATAAATACAAAACAAGGTACATAATAAAAATAAAACATAGAATTGTAAACTATCTACAAAGATAGACTCGTCCCTATATTCATCATCATTTTGTTTTAAAAAAATATTTTTACTTCGTTTTGTCTCTGTTAGTCAAAGTTGATAGGAATTTCGATAGAGAGACACAAAACAAGGAAATATGATGTAGACTTCTAGTATGATTATGAATGAGGGTTAAAAAAACAATATATTATGCCACCCGGAAAAACTTACAGGAACTTAACAATCGTTGGAGTGCCTCGGAACCTCTGATTTTTATTCAGACATCTGGAACAAATAGTTTTTTCTGTGTTTAATATCAAAATGGTATCAAGCGAAGTCGCCATCTGTGTCAGTTTGTATGTTAATACGAAATCAAAACAAAACAGGGTAATAGTAGAAATAAAATAGTTTAGAACACATTTCACGTTTGTTTTTCAAATATAGTCAATTTGGCTTTTGTATATTGCCAGCGGGTTCGGGTAAATCTTCGTTCAATTGGCTACTTAAAAGAAAACTAACATTTTTAATTATTTTAAAATAATTCACGATCCATTAAGGGACCTTTTTTTTTTTTTTTTTTGTTTTCGCGGGGAAATGCATTTACGCACCGTACCCCCCACCAGGGCGGCGGGGGGCGTGTGTGGGACTCCCACCTGAGACTACCCACTAAAACCCCGCGGCGCTCCGTCTTCGCCTTTGAGGTGGAGTTATGGGACCGGCCGTAAGCCCTACACCACAACTCCACCAGCGATGGCCCGTCTACTGCACGACGGGCCCGTTCGGACCCCCCCGCGGTGAAGGGGGGCCTGTGGGAGCGACCAGGAGCGCCCAGTCGTTCCCACCCGTCGATGGTGGTGGTCCGTGCAATGCGGGCAGGTGTGTCCCCACATCACCCGCCCACTGGCCACCACCAGGCTGGACTTGGTCGCGATCGCGCCTCGTCCGGCCCCTTCGACGTCTGCGGTGCGGGGGCGCGAGAGGATCGTTCTCACGCTCCCGCTCCGCAGCCTCCTTCTGCGACATGACGTCCTCGCAGAAGGAGGCCACCGCGACCCAGACCGCCCCGGAGCCCAGCATGGCGTACACCAAGCCGGGCAGCGAGAGGTCCGGGCCTACGGACGCCTGGAGGCGACGGCGCTGCACATCCCAAGCCGGACATTCGGCCAGGGTGTGCCGCGCCGTGTCGTCCGGCGCGCCACAGTGGTGGCACGCCGTGGATTCCTCCCTCCGTATACGACACAGGAAATGCCCGAAGCTACCATGCCCGGACAAAACCTGCGCCAACCGGTAGGTGAGGAACCCATGCCCCCTCTCGATCCAGCCCTCAATGACTGGACCGACGGCGTCCAGGGTCCACCGTCCGAACTCCGCGTTTGCCATCTCCGCCGTCCACCGGCGGAGCATGTCCTCGCGGGCCCCCCGCCAGACGGCGACCCTCTCCTCTGGTGCGGGGCGCTCCCCCTGCGCCCGCTTATCCGCCGTCCAGTGGTAGACGGCGGACAACACCTCGGCCTCCCAGTACCATGGCGGAGTGCCCGCCAAGGCACAGGCCGCGTCGTGGGCAACCGTACCGTATCCATTAAGGGACCTTACTTTTACATTTATCAAATCATAAAAAAAATCTGTCATTTAATTTTAAAGCATTCTTAAGAAACAATCATATATTCAGTATTTGCAAGAAGAACTCCGTGATGTTCATATACATATTTAGTTCAAATAATAGCATTTAAATTTCAGGGCTGTTCATAGTTCGGACCCCACCCTATTAGGGAGCAGGTAAAATGCGCCATTTTGTTTCAACATTATGACGTCACTGTTCTTATACGTTCTCCAATACCCATAATTTTTTACTCTGTAAGTGTTCCTTCGAATATTGCAAACGGAAGTTACTGAGACAACACAGATCATTTATCTTTTTCTATGTCTATAAGATAATAAAAGAACCAAAAAAGTTTAACTTGTGAAAGCGTTTACAAAATCCTGATCTTATACAGGCGCTGCCGTAACTCATACAATTTACACAAAATATTATAAAACGCGACAGTTTAATTAAAAAAGTGTCACAAATATTTTATAAAACGTCCATCAATCAACAATAATAATATAAACTGTAATAAAATCAACGCGGGCAGGACGCTCGGTTTTTGGAAGCGCGCCAAAAACGGAAGCGGCTAAACTATTTGTTTTTTAAACTGATTGATGAGTTAAAAATATATTCATTTGTTTTAATGGACAACGCGTATTAACGGGTAAAGAAGCAACTACTTTGTTTTTAACGTGGGAGATAGATTTGGCTTAAAGTTTACAGCGAATAAGGCAATTACATAAATATTTTTACGCTAAATAATTTAGCTGTCAAACAATTTAGGCTAAATCCAAAATGCAACACTTTAAATGAATAAGCTTTTTTTATCACGCATACATTTGTTGTTAATCATAGGTTTTTAGTATGCCGCATGGAAAATCAAACACATCTGATTAAAATTTGACATAGACAGCTTGTGATAAAACAAAAACGCACCGATATTTCCTTTTGCTACTTACCTCAAATATTTCCAAGCTGAAACCTTAAGTACGTCACATATTTTAAACTTACCTATGTATTTAGGAACAGTTGAGCCAAGTCTCGTTAGCGATAGGCGTTGAATCTTTCTCAGACAGCAACGGTTGCGACTCAGAGCTCGACGTTTGTGTGGAGTTGTCGATCTCGATTATCCAGTCGTCTTTGAACGACTGCTGGATAAACAAATTATTATGACAATGTGAACTGTAATCTGGTGACGGCTCAAATAAAATATGTTACTCCTACTAATATAATATTATTATTCGATTCATAATGAATGCGAAAGTTGTAATGTAAATGTATGTATGTAGATTAGAACGGTTTTGGATCTTCTTCTCTTTCGGATGTACTTTGCAGCACATAATCATCTAGTGTCAGAGTTTTTGGGAACCGCCTTGTTAGGGCGTCTGACATGGTTCCTGTAGGATAGTGGACACCCTACTGTCAGTATTTTTCAAGCCGCCTGTCTACCTGGCACCTGACTTGGCTTTCGATGAAATTGGGGTACTTATAATCACGGGAAAATAACTCATTCTGTCGGGAAAGGCATTGAACTGCAGTAAAAGCGGTGGAAAGTGAGTAAATGATAAATAGGCATTTTTAAAGTAAATATGTATCTTTTTCGTTAACAACTGGTATTTGTGTAACCACAAGCAAAAATTAAAATGACTTGTAATTAAGGATATTAAAACATACGTTAAGAAAATTACAAAATTCTATGGTGTTGTATAATACAAATGAATCGTAGGCTAAAATTCTAAATTGAAATATATATGAATGTTATCCTAAAATTCGGGCAGTATCGGTGTCCAGAGCCGCTGGTTACAAGCGAATCGCTTTTACTGTTCAAGATTGAAAGAAATCAAGATTGACTTCGTTCTAACAATTTTGATAAACGCAAGACCAAGATGTTTCTAAAATTAATAGTTTTTTAGTAATTATGGTCAGACCATATAGTCTAATTCGTTACGGTGCGATTTCCTGATTTGGTCCCCTGTGTATAGTAATGATTTTATTAATTTATTTAATTCTTTATTGTACACCAAAAATATATACAGAAATGGTAAATTATAAACTAAAAGTAGGTACAACTAGGCGGCCATATCGCTAGTAAGCGATTTCTTCCAGGCAAACCCAGCAGTGAAAGAGCATCGTACATATTATGAAATTAAGCAGATTTTTAAGATGTTTTACGTCAAAACCCTGTAATTTCTACAATTTCCACCCACCGACCTGCTCGCTATCGTCGATCCCGTGCGCCTGCTTGGTGTGGTCCTTCAGAGCCGACGCGCGCGCATAGCTGGCGCCGCACTGCGCGCACGAGAACTTCAGATTGTTGACCTTGTTGTGCGTCTCGGTGTGCACGCGCACGGCGTACAGGGACGCGAATGGCCTGGGTGGTAAAGGGATAACCGTAAATAATGTAAGACTGGCACACCAAGTATGTGGCCCTAAAGTAAGTGCACTTGTGCTATAGGTACCACATAATGGAGTAGGGGAGAACCTAGTTACACCAAGACAGGAGCCAATATACAAAATTGTCCCGACCCGGGGATCGAACCCGGAACCATCCGCTTAGCAGTACGGTATATATACCGCTGCACCTCAGAGGTCGTCGAAGGCAGAGTATGTAACTTCTTTGTTGGATTTGGATTTAAATATTGATTATGCTGCGGAGATAATATAGTATGCATTAAGAAATTCGTGAAGACTGACGAGTAATAGAGTACGGTACGTTTTTATTAACGATTCCTAAATTTAAGGGACACTTAAGACATTTGAAACTAAATCTAAATGCAAGTATTTTACCCAAAATTAATCATGGTATACGTAAAAATGCTCTAACAAAGATCGACGACAATTAAGATTATAACGCGTGTAAGAAGGTCACTTCCTAAACCTGAAACAACTTGTTCTTGAGCCTTAATAGTAGGTAACTAAAATCACTAACAGTATACCCAGAAAAACTCAATATTAAAAAGTTATTGAGGATTGAAAAATGATATTCGCCGCTTGAGTTCATCTCGCTTACAGATCGCTAGCGGTTCAGAAGCAATGGTTTACATTATTACATTATATTACATTATATATATCCAAGTCGCTAATTCTGTCTGTTTGTATGTTTGGCCTCTAACTCCTCCTTAACCAGTTGAGGGATTTTAATGCGATTTTCACCGTCCTTAAGGTAATTTTTTCATTTAAATTACATAACATAAAAGGACATTCAGAAAAGGTTTTTTTAATACAGTTGCTCAAAAAGTGGCGTATTGCAGGGACGTATAGCGTTCGGGATGTGGGCTATTACACACGCGTGCTTTTTTTTTACCTTTCCCGCACTCGTGCGTTCTCTTTCCCAACTGTCAAAATAATGTCTATTAAAAAGAAAAATTAACCAACCATGAAGTTTTTACTAAAAAAAAAACAAAAAAGTTTTTATGATTCATGTTAATACTTACGTAGCGTAGGTAAATTTCTAAAAAAAGCTACTAGTTTGTTTCGATATCAGATTTAATGATTTGATTGAAGTAGTGTGGTTGGTTTCATTTGATTAAATTTCTTTTCATTTCATATCAATAAAAAAAATCTACTGAAGACTTGGCTGTATGGGCATAGTAACCTTTGCCTACCAAATGGGTGAAGAAAAAATGGCGCCATTTTCCAAAAGGGGTTATTTCGACAATTACGATCCTAATTTTATATTTTATTAAATTGCTTTATTTTTTCGCAACTGTATTAAAAATAGTCGTTCAGTACACGTGCGGAACCGTCATTGCAACTCGTCCTGCCTGTCAACCCTCGCCTTCGGCTGTGCCTCGGCTCGGGTAGACATTTGTCGGGACTCGTTGTAATGACAGCCTTTCCACACTTGAATTGAAATATACTATTGTTTAAGCTAAAATTCAATGTTTCGGGAACAAGTAGCCCAAAATTACACCATTGCGAAGCGTGGGCGGTTCACTAGTTACAAATAAAACTAAAACATGATTTAATTTGAAATATTGCGGAAATTCGATAGTTTATTTGCAATTGGGCACAATTATGTAAAAAATAAAATTAAAATAAAAAATTGGGAATATTAAAATATTTGTCTAAAATAACTTACCGATTACACTGCTGGCATGCGAACGGTTTTGTATGCGAGTTCTTATGTCCCGCTAGTTGGACCGAGGTTTTGAACGCTTTCGGACAAAAAGGACATTTGTACGCGCGAACTTCAGAGTGCGTCAGGATGTGGTGGTTGTAGACGCTGTGCGCCTTGAATCTGACAGAAAAAAAAGGAAATTGAGACTTTTGATTAACATATAAATAGAAAAACGGTTTCTAAAACATAAGACAAGTTAAACGAGTCTTCCAGTAGGTAAAATTGTTACCAAAAAATAAATTGATCAAGCGGTTAAGGAGGTAAAACTAATACCTATTCCTTTATCCAAAAAATTTTTGGTTAGCGTATAACTATGAATCTGGAAATATTACTAAGATTTTGATGAAATTATACTACGACTGGATATGTAAAAAGATTAAGACATAAATAAACAAGACTAGATTTACTCTAATGTACCAAAACATGAGTACGAATTAGATATTCTTTATGGACAGTAAACAATCAGCTTAACCATTAGGGAGGTAATTTGTAATTACGAGTTTCCGCAACGACGCAATAACTTGGAATAAACGCGTAACTTCGGGAATCCATCGTAAATATCAATTATAACTCAACGCAGATGAATACCGTTGAAGATTCTGTCTCTAACTATGACATCACGTGGAAAATATGAGACCATAACTTTCATTCATATAGCTAACAAACGACAAACAAAATTTATGACTTTGCACTAGACAGGGAACTATAATGCGTTGAGTTTGTAATCAAATTTCGACTTTATTTGGTAAGCAGTAAGGTAATGATTCAAATGGTGAGATGGTTGATCGTAAACTTTAAAATGTTGCCTGTCAATGTATTATTGGAAGTTCGGATTGTCTGGTTGGAATTAATAAAGAGATGATACGCGTTTATGAAAACTTTGTCTTTAGTTTTGGCATATACCTGGAGGATTAACCAATCAAAATCTAGGTAGATTTAACACTGGACAAATCTTAGTCTTGTTGGATGTGAAAAAGGTACTCGGAAAGGTAGTATATTATTGGAACTACGAACAGTTTTTTAAGAATTTTTTCAAAAGAGATTCTGGTTACATAGAGTAAATGTTGCTTGGTTTTGACTCTAAACAAAAACATGTTCGATTCATACAAAATCTTAATATATTTTTGTAAGAGTGAGTGTATACTCTTGCTTATAATAAGCAAGAACATGCTAAATCTTAAGCTTCGGTTTGTATAAAAAATAATGAAAATACAAAGGAGCTCGGGATTTCTTAAATTTCAAATACACCCGAACTAATCAAAAAATTGAAATTTTAATACAGACAAAGATTGAAAGCAAGACATACATAATTTTCTGTGGTAATCGGAGAGAGCTCGCTACATATTTAAATATCCCATCATAGGCCATACTCTTTATAATCAACACCAAAAGACATTTAGACAAATCACGTTATATATTTTTTTATCCCTTTTAATCTGTAGTTGCTTTCATACAAGCCTTGGCAAGTTATAATTCTTGAAAGAACCTACCTCTTGGGGCAGTGCGGGCAGACGTAGGGCCTCGCACGAGTGGGCTTCTCCCCTGGAACTACAACTAACATACCTCCCCTCGTCGCTATATCTACCTACCCCTGCAACAACCCCTACCTACCTCTTGGGGCAGTGCGGGCAGGCGTAGGGCCTCGCGCCGGTGTGCGTGCGCATGTGTAGCGTCAGACAATACGACACGCGGAACTACAACTAACATACCTCCCCTCGTCGCTATATCTACCTACCCCTGCAACAACCCCTACCTACCTCTTGGGGCAGTGCGGGCAGGCGTAGGGCCTCGCGCCGGTGTGCGTGCGCATGTGTAGCGTCAGACAATACGACACGCGGAACTACAACTAACATACCTCCCCTCGTCGCTATATCTACCTACCCCTGCAACAACCCCTACCTACCTCTTGGGGCAGTGCGGGCAGGCGTAGGGCCTCGCGCCGGTGTGCGTGCGCATGTGTAGCGTCAGACAATACGACACGCGGAACTACAACTAACATACCTCCCCTCGTCGCTATATCTACCTACCCCTGCAACAACCCCTACCTACCTCTTGGGGCAGTGCGGGCAGGCGTAGGGCCTCGCGCCGGTGTGCGTGCGCATGTGTAGCGTCAGACAATACGACACGCGGAACTACAACTAACATACCTCCCCTCGTCGCTATATCTACCTACCCCTGCAACAACCCCTACCTACCTCTTGGGGCAGTGCGGGCAGGCGTAGGGCCTCGCGCCGGTGTGCGTGCGCATGTGTAGCGTCAGACAATACGACACGCGGAACGACTTGCCGCAGATCTCGCACGAGTGGGCTTCTCCCCTGGAACTACAACTAACATACCTCCCCTCGTCGCTATATCTACCTACCCCTGCAACAACCCCTACCTACCTCTTGGGGCAGTGCGGGCAGGCGTAGGGCCTCGCGCCGGTGTGCGTGCGCATGTGTAGCGTCAGACAATACGACACGCGGAACTACAACTAACATACCTCCCCTCGTCGCTATATCTACCTACCCCTGCAACAACCCCTACCTACCTCTTGGGGCAGTGCGGGCAGGCGTAGGGCCTCGCGCTGGTGTGCGTGCGCATGTGTAGCGTCAGACAATACGACACGCGGAACGACTTGCCGCAGATCTCGCACGAGTGGGCTTCTCCCCTGGAACTACAACTAACATACCTCCCCTCGTCGCTATATCTACCTACCCCCTGCAACAACCCCTACCTACCTCTTGGGGCAGTGCGGGCAGGCGTAGGGCCTCGCGCTGGTGTGCGTGCGCATGTGTAGCGTCAGACAATACGACACGCGGAACTACAACTAACATACCTCCCCTCGTCGCTATATCTACCTACCCCCTGCAACAACCCCTACCTACCTCTTGGGGCAGTGCGGGCAGGCGTAGGGCCTCGCGCTGGTGTGCGTGCGCATGTGTAGCGTCAGACAATACGACACGCGGAACTACAACTAACATACCTCCCCTCGTCGCTATATCTACCTACCCCTGCAACAACCCCTACCTACCTCTTGGGGCAGTGCGGGCAGGCGTAGGGCCTCGCGCCGGTGTGCGTGCGCATGTGTAGCGTCAGACAATACGACACGCGGAACTACAACTAACATACCTCCCCTCGTCGCTATATCTACCTACCCCCTGCAACAACCCCTACCTACCTCTTGGGGCAGTGCGGGCAGGCGTAGGGCCTCGCGCCGGTGTGCGTGCGCATGTGTAGCGTCAGACAATACGACACGCGGAACGACTTGCCGCAGATCTCGCACGAGTGGGCTTCTCCCCTGGAACTACAACTAACATACCTCCCCTCGTCGCTATATCTACCTACCCCTGCAACAACCCCTACCTACCTCTTGGGGCAGTGCGGGCAGGCGTAGGGCCTCGCGCCGGTGTGCGTGCGCATGTGTAGCGTCAGACAATACGACACGCGGAACTACAACTAACATACCTCCCCTCGTCGCTATATCTACCTACCCCTGCAACAACCCCTACCTACCTCTTGGGGCAGTGCGGGCAGGCGTAGGGCCTCGCGCCGGTGTGCGTGCGCATGTGTAGCGTCAGACAATACGACACGCGGAACTACAACTAACATACCTCCCCTCGTCGCTATATCTACCTACCCCCTGCAACAACCCCTACCTACCTCTTGGGGCAGTGCGGGCAGGCGTAGGGCCTCGCGCCGGTGTGCGTGCGCATATGTAGCGTCAGACAATACGACACGCGGAACGACTTGCCGCAGATCTCGCACGAGTGGGCTTCTCCCCTGGAACTACAACTAACATACCTCCCCTCGTCGCTTTATCTACCTACCCCCTGCAACAACCCCTACCTACCTCTTGGGGCAGTGCGGGCAGGCGTAGGGCCTCGCGCCGGTGTGCGTGCGCATGTGTAGCGTCAGACAATACGACACGCGGAACTACAACTAACATACCTCCCCTCGTCGCTATATCTACCTACCCCTGCAACAACCCCTACCTACCTCTTGGGGCAGTGCGGGCAGGCGTAGGGCCTCGCGCCGGTGTGCGTGCGCATGTGTAGCGTCAGACAATACGACACGCGGAACTACAACTAACATACCTCCCCTCGTCGCTATATCTACCTACCCCTGCAACAACCCCTACCTACCTCTTGGGGCAGTGCGGGCAGGCGTAGGGCCTCGCGCCGGTGTGCGTGCGCATGTGTAGCGTCAGACAATACGACACGCGGAACGACTTGCCGCAGATCTCGCACGAGTGGGCTTCTCCCCTGGAACTACAACTAACATACCTCCCCTCGTCGCTATATCTACCTACCCCTGCAACAACCCCTACCTACCTCTTGGGGCAGTGCGGGCAGGCGTAGGGCCTCGCGCCGGTGTGCGTGCGCATGTGTAGCGTCAGACAATACGACACGCGGAACTACAACTAACATACCTCCCCTCGTCGCTATATCTACCTACCCCCTGCAACAACCCCTACCTACCTCTTGGGGCAGTGCGGGCAGGCGTAGGGCCTCGCGCCGGTGTGCGTGCGCATGTGTAGCGTCAGACAATACGACACGCGGAACGACTTGCCGCAGATCTCGCACGAGTGGGCTTCTCCCCTGGAACTACAACTAACATACCTCCCCTCGTCGCTATATCTACCTACCCCCTGCAACAACCCCTACCTACCTCTTGGGGCAGTGCGGGCAGGCGTAGGGCCTCGCGCCGGTGTGCGTGCGCATGTGTAGCGTCAGACAATACGACACGCGGAACGACTTGCCGCAGATCTCGCACGAGTGGGCTTCTCCCCTGGAACTACAACTAACATACCTCCCCTCGTCGCTATATCTACCTACCCCCTGCAACAACCCCTACCTACCTCTTGGGGCAGTGCGGGCAGGCGTAGGGCCTCGCGCCGGTGTGCGTGCGCATGTGTAGCGTCAGACAATACGACACGCGGAACTACAACTAACATACCTCCCCTCGTCGCTATATCTACCTACCCCCTGCAACAACCCCTACCTACCTCTTGGGGCAGTGCGGGCAGGCGTAGGGCCTCGCGCCGGTGTGCGTGCGCATGTGTAGCGTCAGACAATACGACACGCGGAACGACTTGCCGCAGATCTCGCACGAGTGGGCTTCTCCCCTGGAACTACAACTAACATACCTCCCCTCGTCGCTATATCTACCTACCCCCTGCAGCAACCCCTACCTACCTCTTGGGGCAGTGCGGGCAGGCGTAGGGCCTCGCGCCGGTGTGCGTGCGCATGTGTAGCGTCAGACAATACGACACGCGGAACGACTTGCCGCAGATCTCGCACGAGTGGGGCTTTTCACCTTAAAATAAGGAGGTTTTGTAAGACTTATGATTATTTTAAGGCATACATTTGAAGCTTAGACCAAATGAGTTTTGTTAGGTTAGTTTAGGTTAGGTATTTGGGTAAAAGGGGAAATCTCCCAGAGCTAGACATGGCACGAGTCTAGGGCCAAGCGGGGCCACTGAGACAAATTTGGAAATCATACGTATAATTAGCCGCGTAAATACTTTTGATAGCGCGATCTAGGGCCGTCGCAGTAATTTGATGTTTTTTGCTTGCTACCGCCATGATGCCATAGGTAAATTAATAACTGTATGTCTGTTATGTTAGATGGGTAGTTCTACAAACTAAGGAAGAATTTGAGTCTGATTTCGGCACGACATTTTTTTTCACATTTTGGAGGCGGAATTCAGTCTAATAGCTAGAGTACAGTGTCCTTTAGCTTATCCTAAAGGGAACAGACAAATTATTTGATATTTATTGATTTATGGCCATTTAAAAAAAAACTTGCCACAGGAAACTGAGAGTGTCACCAGGAAACTGAGGAAAATAACATAAATCCATCGAGATCAACTATTTATTTAACTTTTTTTTGCCTCTTTACATTAATAACATTAATACAAGCATGTACTCGTATCTCTGTTTGATAATTTTGAAGTGACTATCCAGATGGAGATTAGCCTCGCAAACATGGAGTAGCTCATAGTGACATTAGGTACCTGAGTTCAAATATTCTTTATGAAGAATTTTTATGTTTCTAGTCTGTAGCATCTTTGTACTTCTTGTTGCCTGCACACAGTCTACTGTACTTGTGTTCCAAAAATAATTCAAATATCTTTTTAAACATCTTTTTTTAAACCTTGTTTTCCAACTTTCAACCTTTATTTGCATTGAAAATCTGGCCCAAAAGCAATTTGTTTACATCTTTCTTCTCTTGACCAGTCTTCAGATTAGACATATTATCTGATATTTGCTTTTTTAACACATCACCATATAAAGCCTTTTTGACGATGTCTACTCGTGTCGTTGGATCTTCAGCAAGATAGGTCATTGCGGTTTAAGGCGATCCAGTTGTTTCTTTTGTTTTTTCAAAATCAATCTCTTTTAGATTTGCTTTATTCAAACTTTACTATTAGCGCAGTTTTTTGTTTTATCTCCTGTTTTCTCTAATTACGCTGCTTCTGTGCTGTGACCGTTCTTGTGCTGATTTTAATCTTACATTTGGCTTTGGCGATAATATTTAAGGAACATTTATCTCAAAATTTTACTTGCTGAGGAAGTACAGGCTCATGGAACTCAGGACATAGAGTATTTTCTCAAACAAATTGGTTAATCATATAAGTTATTAACTTTTTCTTTTTAAAGGATTTGGTTTCTTTTCCAGACGCTAATTTCTGAGGGTTGTTCTAAATTTTTTACATCTAATTTAGCTATCCTTGTCATTCAAATATAATATTTGTTAGATTAATTAAATATTTGTTTATTTTATACTTTTAATCCGTCGTTTCGAAACAGTTTTAAGAATACTTTTACTTAGACCACCACCCAAAACTAAATAACCGTATATAAACAATTTACGAGAGTAAGTTAAGTTTATTGATCAAATTATTTATTTTTAGTATGTTTATGTATAAACAAAAAACTATGATTGCACATAAACAATATTTTTTATATAATGTACTCAGGATCCTGGACGGTTCTCAGTATCCTGAGTACCAATTTGACAGGATTCTGAGGCCAGGTTCCTGATAATTTCTGTCTTAAAATAAAAAACACACACCAATTTATAACTTTCATAAAAAATCACTTTAACTAGGCCTATGCGCTGGCATCTTACATATCGATACGCTAAAATTAGTCATATTTATTATCTATTTCGCAAATAAAAATCTTACCAGGATACCGTGAGCTCCACTGATTACGACCCCATTTCACTCGCGAAACGCACTGGGCTCACTAAACAACGTGCTAGTTGAGAATAGAAAGATGACATTCTTTGAACCTTTCGTAGGTACCATTGACTCAGCGGAACGGTAAAGACCCTCAGCATTTAGTTTAGAGAATATTTGCCAATTCAACAGCGAACAGGATACTGATATAAAATCGTGGGGACAAAATGTAAACATGATTTATTTAATATTTTTTAAGGAAATACAAATAGTAATTGTCCTTCTTAGCTAGGAAAATTAGTAAACTTATTAATTTGGGTTTCTTTTAAGACCCTAATGTAGAAGTATATGAATCACGACGCACTTTGAACTAAAATTTGGACGAGGGACACTGCAGGATCCTGAGAATTCGGCACTTTGAACAGTAATTTTGTTCAAAAAAGATTTGTGAATCTTAATTATTTTTAGTGACCATCTAAAAACAATTGTAATTTAAAGTACTTATGGCATGCAAAATAAAGTGTTATTAACTATTTTTTCATTACATTTTGGCTGAGCCGTCAAAAATTCCTTAGTTTGTAGAACTACCCAGATAGTAATCTCAAAGAGTATCTTATTAGTTTTAACGAGCTGTATTGTCTTTACAATTCTAACTAGAAATGTTTATCTGTAGGGTGAATTATTAAAAAAAAAATGTTTATAAAAAGACTCTTTAATAATACTATATAGATATTTCAACCGATTTCTAGTAAGATTTTTTTTATATTTGTATATTTACTTATCCTATGAAAAAGAATAATTTGTATTATATTAGTTACCTGTATGTATTCGTTCGTGTTTGACCTTTTCATGTGGTCGTGAGAATTTCCTATGGCAGTACAAACAGTTGTATGGCAACTGCTTGTCGGGGTTGTTAAATGTTACCTGTACAAAACAATAATATTGGATTAAAATATGGTTGAAAATAGATGTTACCTTTTAATATTATAAACGTGAAAGTTTGTGAGTATGTATGGATGGATGTTTGTTACTCTTTGATGTAAAAACTACTGGACGGATTTGGATGAAACTTTGCAGTAATATAGGTTATACATCAGAATAACACATAGGGTACTTACCGCGGGAAAACTTCTCATTCCCACGGGAAACCGACTTCCACGTGAACGGAGTCGCGGGCGGCCACTAGTCCTACTAATCCTACTAATATTATAAATGTAAAAGTTTGTGAGTATGGATGGATGTGTGGATGGATGTTTGTTACTCTTTCACGTAAAAACTACTGGATGGATTTGGATGAAACTTTGCAGTAATATAGGTAATACATGAGAATAACACATAGGGTACTTTTTTCCGCGGGAAAACATCTCGTTCCCACGGGAAACCGACTTCCACGCGAACGGAGTCGCGGGCGGTCACTTGTATTGTCATTACAATTTAAGTCTTGTGTATTTTATATGATAGGTATGTTTTTGTAGTACGTCGATGTCGACTTGATTACTACGCTTCAATATTTTTTGTTCAATGTTTAATTAATTGAAAAAGTCTATAAGATAAATTACACTACGACACGCTACGACAAATAGAAACGTAGCAGCAATAAGAAACCGCCTGGAAAAGTTTGTTTCAAGATACATATTTGGTCTTCTTTTTTTTTATCCCAATCTTAATCTGAATTATACTTATTGATTAAAACAGAATCCCACATACCCGATCCATATTATGAACATTCATATGCATTTCCAAAAATGCAGCTGAGGTGAACTTTTTGTTGCAAATATCACAGTTAAGTTTATCATTGTCCTTATGATGTGAGTTTTGATGTATAGTTCTGTAGTCTACTGGTATTAATTTATCACAAACGGAGCAAAGGAACATGTCTGTAGTATTGGGGCCTCCTTCACCGGTTACTGGACCTTCTATTGGTCTAGCTCTGTAAAAAACATATAATTTACTGAATTAACTTGATTGTATAAACTTATATTTAGATTAGAGGCATATAAGGTAAAATAAATTTAATTAAATAGTTATTTAATATTAAAGTTATAAGCAGTGTGTTCAATGTTTTAAAACTAAGGGTAGTAAAAAATTAAAAAGTTGCATAAGTATAACAAAATACGTACTTTAGAGGCTCGTGCATTCGCCTGTGTAGTTTCAAAGATTTATTTGTCAAAAATGTAGTGTTACAAACTTCGCATTTATACTGCACGGGCTCTTCAATTTCTGAAAATGTTACTTAAATTGAGTTTGGCAGAGCTTATTTCAACTATGTATTTTTTTAACAACAATTAATTAAATAGTAAAAGACCTTCGCACACGTGTGATTTTAGACGACAAACTAAATTGTTTTTGTACTTCTCGAAATCTGTTAAAATGATGGTGCCTACCAAATACTATAAATGCGGAAGTTTGTGAGTATGTGTTTGCAACTCTCTTCACGAAATAATTACTGAAAGGATTTGAATGAAACTTGGTATAAGTTAACTTGGGACATGGGGCACGTTTTACCATGGGAAAAGTGAGAAACATAAAAAAGAGACACGGAATGCACTTTTTTATTTAGTGATCAAAACAAAAAACTACAAGTGACAAAATCTACAGTTAATAAAATTGGTTGACTCACCATCTCGTAATACTTTGTGTACCTTCATATGTGCACACAACGACTTTGGATTATTGTAGATCACGGGGCATTGTAGACATTTGTAGCTCACTGTAACAAAATAAACTTCCATTGACAATAGAACATACATTTTAAAAAGAAATACGTAGAAGATGGACTATGTAGAAGATTTTGTTAAATTAATTTATTCACTGGTCTACTACCTAAGAGATGGAGACTGGCAATTACAGAGCACGCAGTAATATGATTCTATTATTTTAACACAGAAGAGCACTGATGCTTCTTAGTTATAACCTGTAATACTAAACGCAGCAATTTCATTCAAAATTTTACGCGATTGCGACTCGAAAACCTGATTTTATTCAAGAGTCCCTTTCAAGATACCTTTCAAAGGTACTGATATTCGAGTTAGAGGACACCCCCACTGAATATTGATTACCCTCCTCAAAATTCAAACATTAGTTTTTAAGCTTCAGTTGGTTGAACCAATGATGTATGTAGGAACATTAACTTTTACCTAAAGAAGTCATAACACCTAACAGCCGGGAATAATGCACAGACTGATACATAGACATGAGATAGTTTTTCTATATAATATGCTGAGAGCATTTGAATCAACTTTTTACTTACACTTTTTACATGGCTTTGACTTGAATTTACTAAGAGTTGATACTAAAAGTTTACAGTGTATGCAATAGAACACTTTCGATGTTGATCCTTTGACGGACTGCATCACAACCTTATGGCACATGGAATTTTTATCTAAAACAAACACATATACTGGGTGTAAAAGAACTGCTTCCGAAAAAAAAACTGGGTATTGCTGGAGGGGTACGGGTTACGTTTTGAACAAAAAAAATTTATGATTACAGAAAATATTTTTTTTTTACTTAATTTTCCGAAATTGCATTATTACTATCAGATTTTGCGATGATTTCAAATTAAATAGGGTTTTAATTTAAATTGCAATGTAAATAATCGCACCTGAACCGACAGTTGATATACTTATGAGCGATGATTTCAAGCGGCGAATATGACTTTTCGATCCTTAATAACTTTTTTAAATTGAGTTTTCTGGGTATGCTGTTAGTGAATTTAGTTACAATTGAGGTTCAAGAATACATGGTTTCAGACTTCGGGAGTGGTCTTTTTACACCCGTTATAACTCCATTAAGCTGATGAAATGAAAAAAAAAACTAATATTTCACCAAGTGCTAATAGGTTCACAATTCGCGATGGTCAAAGACAAGAAATTAAAAAAAGATATACATGTATTACTACGCGTATAACATACATCAACAAAAGCTCCTAAACCGATTTTACTGATTTTTTTTGAATATGACGCCGACGAAGCCGCGGGTACCAACGAGTAAAATAGGTATATCAAAAAGCTAGTGTTAGTATAATAGATAGATGATTACTTACTATCGTTTTCATTTATATTCTTGACTACAGAGTCACACAACTGATCAACTTTTATGAACCGTCCGTTCTGTTGCTTTGGGACTCCAACCTCTTCTTTAACTTTTAATGTTGGCTCTATTAACACTGGAAACAGAAATTAAAATAAATTTTAAACACATTAGTTTTGGCATTTATAGCGAGAACATCTTCCCAAATAAAATACAGTAAAACAATCAGTAAGAATATTATTTTTCATAGAAAATAGAGTTATAAGTTCTCAACGCCTTGCATATCTTTAAATATATATTTTTTGTGTTCAAAATACCTGGTATCTGGTCAACAGCTTCTACAATGTCCCCAGTATCAGTAATAACTCTTTTAGGGGTTTGCACAGAGTCAACCGGAGTCTCATAGTCCTCACTGTTTTCATCAATAGGCTCCTGGAATTTAATAATTAGCAAGATTGGTAATAAAAATTAATTCAGAAAATATTAAGTATGAACAACTGAAATATATTTTTAAATATCATGAAGATATTAATTGAGTAGGTACCTATAAGTTTTATTGATAATGTGTTTTTCAAATTCATTATCATTCTTAGTAAAAATTAGAGTCAACTTTACAGCTACTTCTAGATACTACATTATCAGTAATTTGTTCCACAATAAAAATAACCATAACATGTTTATTATTTTAATAAATAGAATTTACCTCTACAACAACTTCCTGATCATTGTGGTAGTTCTGTATGTGTTCCATGACAGACGTGAAGGATATGCCACAAGTATTGCAACTATAAATACCCCTCGACTCCTCCTCGGCCTCAGGCTGATCTTTATCTTGGCTTATTGCTGTTTCTGTGGCTTCTACTTTCATATCTAACAAAAAATAATTATAAATAAAACCTTTTTGCATAAATATTCCTTTTTTAAACTGGAATAAAATTACCTTCTAAAGTTCTCAGAGAAATAGTTCCATCATTGTTCTTTGTGACCACCGTGTCACTGTCCAACCCAACTCCATTTTCAGATAGAAATATGTAGCGGTTTTCTCCATTTTCCTGAACAAGTTTGACCTCTTGGGCCTGCCAGTCTGCCTTTGTCAAGTGCTTACTAAGTAGCTCCGCATACATATTACTAACTTCGGCATTGTCCTCAAGACCCTCTGTAGACTTGAAATTGATTGTTGCTATTTCATTTGCATTGGATTCCTTTTCATTTTGGGTTTCTGTAACTGAATATAAAGGGTATGTAAACCTCTGAAGCAGTTTAAATAATAATGGTTTACCTACATCATTCTGGCCATACCTTCACCAAAACTTTGAACAGTAGCTACAGAACTTTGAGTGTCCTCATTTTCAAATACTATACTAGTGTGTAATGTGTAACAGCTGCCTAAATTTAAATGGTCAATAAGCATTTGGATAGATTCATAGCTTTGTTTACATATTGGACAAGATATTTGACTCATAAGTTGTGAGAGATGATCAACAAGTTCTTGCCGAGATTCAAATGATTTGCTGCAACACATAGGACAAACAAGACTTAGAGCAGTCTCGGTTTTCATATTCCCATCCATAGTGAATGATTTGTTGATATTTCATCAAGTAAACAGCTTAAACTAGGGCGACCTTCATGTCACATAATCTGTGAGTTTAAGTTGTGTGTGACCATAATTAAGGTGATTTTCGCTACATTCAGTTCGTATCTAAATTCTCATTATAATTCTCACTGTATGAAGAACTTCACACTATTTCTCTAACTTGAAGAGAGCAAGAAACCACATTACGAAAAAGCCAAAAATATACTGCCATTTGTGACAGCCAGTCAGACAGACAAACAAACAGACAAAAGGATGCCTAACTATAGGATAAACAAAATAAAATAATGAATATAGGGGGTGCCGCCATAACATACGTATCATTTGGTGAAAATCCTTGGGAAAAGAATGTTGGTGGAACAATTAAATGATTTATTTAACCACACATTTATGTTACAATCTTAATAGAGGTTACATCTGAAGACTTTCTAAAAAATTATAAACAATAACTTTTCAATTTAACAAACGGAAAAGTTAAAGAACGCAAATCTTCGCTACATAGTATAAAACAAAGTCGCTTTCTCTGTCGCTATGTATGCTTAAATCTTTTTAACTACGCAACGGATTTTGATGCGGTTTTTTTATAGGTAGAGTGATCCAAGAGGAAGGTTTAAGTGTATAATGACATAGTACAGAAAAAGGATTTTTACTCTGAATTTAACGCCTGCGAAGCCGCGCAGGTAAAAGCTAGTGTTCAAGAAAATAACACACTTGATCAGTATGAGGAACAAAGTGTATTTTTGGGGCAATTAGTATTTTCGCTTTGACAACACACAAAACAGCCGCCATGTTGTCTGATTGTCAAATGTCAATCAAATTGAGAAAAATAGTTTGCGTTGCGAGTTTTCGATTTATTTCACTTAGTTTCGTTTGATTAATAGCGTAAAAGACATTTTGTGATTGTCCAATCCAGAGCGGTTCTTTATTTGTAGTAAGTTTTATTACTTCAAGTGTATTTTCAATGTAATACGTATACGCTCTTGTGGTACTTACAACAGCGCCAAATTTAAATTCATGAAGATGATGGGGAAGAGGATGCAACATAATACTAAAGGAAGATTGGGTAGTAAAGGACACGATGGAGGAAAACCATCAAGCCCAGGGCTATCTCCCTACACCAAACCTTCTAAACTGCCTGGGTCTATTTCTGCAGGCAAAACTAAAGTTGAATCGTGCCCAATACCATATATTAAAGTTCAAGAAAATGCAATAAGTTTGCCACGTTATACTGCTATAGCAGCTCGCTCAGTGGATGAACCAATAGGTATGGATGAGTTGGATGCCCTGCAATTGGAACTTGAATCTCTACTATGTACCACAGCTCTCCGAGTCCGTTATTTCCAGTCTGAAATTGATAGCATTGATTCAAATGAATCAAAGCGTGAAAAGAAAGGAAAAGCAGCAGGGAAACAATTACAGTTTCCAATGAAAAGAAAATTTCCAGATGATAAACCATCAAAAACAAAAGATTACACTAAGTTGTCTAATCAACCCAAAATGCAGAAATGCAAAAACTTTGGGAATACTTCTTCTGGAGCCTCAAATAATCCATATGGCACTGATATTATGAATTCAGATAACTCTGTAAAATTGGAGTTATCACAACTTGCATTGCCTAAAAACAATGTTCCATATAAATTCTGGAACTCTGTTGAACCCTACTGTGCACCAGTCACTATGGATGATATTAAGTTTCTGGAGTCATTGTTGTCTCAAAGCAGTAACACTACATTACCTCCCATACCACCACTTGGAAGACATTACTCTGAAGTCTGGGCTGATGAACATTTAGCAGAAGATCAAAATGCATCAAACCCAAACAAAGGAAAGTCTTGTAATCTTTCTCCTGATGCTTCAAGCCTGCGCAAAAAGATTGAAAAAACAAATGACAACATGATCACAGGTCCACTCACCCAGAGACTTGTCTCTGCATTGATGGAAGAAAATGTAATGCCGTATGAAGTTCCTGACATAAAAGTTAAATCTAACAGTAACACAAAAAGCACATACAAGAACTCGCTGACTCTAGAGAAGTGTCTCAGAAAGGAGCTCGTTGAACAAGGTATATTGGATCCAGAAGATCTACCACCCTTAACAAACCCAGCAGATGATGAGATCCTTGCAGAAATCAAGAAATGTCAAACAGAACTGACTGCTGTACGAAAGGAAAACTGCCGCAACCTCAAACATTTAATTGGTTTATGCAAACAAGAAATGATAAGACTGAACCTAAAAAAGCAATTGGACCAAGTGGATATGGAATGCATTGATATTTACAAGAAGATGATTGCAGCAAAGCAAAAGAAAAGACCAATTACTAAAAAAGAAAAAGATGATGCATGGAAGGCTATAAATGAGCAAATCAGACTTAACAAAGAAATAAATGCTTTGCCACTTACTGGCCCCAATTCCAGCTAAATGAAACCTAAAACTATGCCTCAATGCAATATGTACCTATATGAATTAATCAATAAAATATTTAAAATATAAGTAATTTTCATTTTTATTTATTTTTAAGCAATTAACACCTAGATATTAATAAGAAATTGTTAAACCTCCAAACCAAAATTATAAAGTGTTTTAACCATACCTCCTTTTTTAAGATGGGTCTTTATTTTATATGACTTAATGACGCAGAAACTTTTATGAAAAAGTAAGGTTACTGATAGATTATTCCAAATAAGATTGTTCCTTACATAATATACAATAGTTTTGGATAGGTATGTTAACTTTTTCCTACTTCCGGCGGAAATGTTGGCTTGGCATCCGCTAGGAGTATGTACAGCGCATCCTATCAACTATGCGTATGTACTGCAAAGTTAACTGTACCAACTCCAAACGGTTAAAAAAGGGCTACAAAAAAAATTTTTACATTATTGACTTTTCATAGTTTTTCTGTATTATCTAGTAAATACTTTGAGTATGTAACCAAACTCAAAGATTATCCATAATAATCAAGAGTAAATAAGTTGAATCGTAACAATTTTAACTGTATGTTAATGTCAGACTATTTGAGAAAGACATACATACGTACGATTGGTGCTGAGAGCAATTATGAACCATAGCAATGATTGATCAGTAAAAATGTCTATGGTATTTTTCTTATTTTTCATTGGCAGGCCGAATCAGCTGGAGAAATGACAACAAACAATCAGCTGTCAAAGTTTGAATTTGTGTTTTGTAACGAGTTGAACGGCATTTTATGTTTGTTGGTGTCGCTTTATTAGAAAGAAGTTGCTGTTGAGTATTATGGATAATCCACTGACTCCGGGCAAAATACAAAGATTGATGAAATATGCTGAAGATAAATCATTCAACTTATCACGCAATCGTCGTTTATTACGCAATGAAGTAACTATGGATCCTCACGCGTAAGTGGTCTACAGTGCCTTATAAGTTTTGTGAAATGTGTTTATTATCTGTATAACTCTCTGGCGTATAATCTATTATATATAAGATCTTGTTAGATTAACTTTTTTCCGTATGTTTAGAATGGCTCCTCCACCGACCGTTAATAAATACGAATCTTCATCAGGTATTTTAGACCTGGACGAAATTGAAGGTGAGTGGGTTATAACATACGTTTATGGTGAAAACTGCGTAATTTTTAATGAATTTGTTTATTATAGCTTTGGGAGAATCTGGGATTGGAAACATGTCGTTAAGCAAATCCGTAAGTTCTGTTAGTATTTTTCTATGCTTCTTTTACTTAAGAAAATAATGCTCTAGCTGTAGCTTATATTAGATTATGTATATTACCTTTAACAAGTTGTAAATACCTAAGCCAAACATATGTATTAAATATTACTTACTTAATAGTTTGTTAAAAATATAGCCTTAAAGCACATCAGCAGCAATAAATTTTCTGAAGATAAGTTTGACATACCTACATGTACTTTTATTATAGACTGCCTTCAACCCAGGTGAAATGACAGGTAGATCAACAGGCACTGAAGATATGAACTCCAGAAGTTTGCCATTAAAGTCTGATGAATATGGCAGACATTCTTTGATGGCTCTCCAGAGTCAAATGGACAAACAGACATCAGAAATCAATGATATTATGAGACATTCTATTGCTAGCAACTTTTCCCGTGTTAAGGTAAAGCTTTACTCTTTAATGCTTTTTCCCCCTTTAAAATAATAAAATAAAACCTCTATGGAAATGTTAAAAAACCATCTTGTGTTATTTCAGACGGATCTTACTGCTGATGAAGCTGCTTTTGTAATAAGTGAGGGTGTTATACCTGTACAGCCCAACCCAAAGGCATTCCAGGATAGTGTGATGTCGTAAGTCAGTCGCACTAATTCATCTTCTTCTTCTTCAACAGCATGTCTTAAATATAATTTTAATTCATAACTGTTGCAAAAATATTTATTGAACTAGCCAACATTGTAGTTATTATTTATGAATAAAAAGTACTACAGTTTGTTTTTTGTTTATAACAGGATAAATTCATCAAGTGTGTCTGTGGGTGCCTACTTCAAGAACCGATGTCCTGAGTTTGGCTGCATCCTCGGCAACACTGGCAGTCCAGATCGCTACGGAATGCAACCCAGTATTACTGAAGGTACATTTATTTTGATTATATGCATATATGACTGTGTGTTGCTTCATGCTGCAGAATTGTTATCTTTGAATTATATTCATACAGTGAAAGATAGCCTACTAATTTTAAAATTATAATGTTTCCTAAGTCTTAGCTTTGTTTAGTTTGCTTAGATTCGTTAATAATAATGTTAAGATTTTCACAATGTTTTCAAACTCCGTCAAACTTAGTCACAGCTCATTATAGACACCTCGCAGCGCCTCGTCGCCGGTGCGGAGTGGGTGCCAGGTGGCTCTAATGGGCTGTTTTTCGAGAGATGATGAAGATTAGCTTTATTTTAAATGAATAATAATTGTCAAACATATTTTTAAATTAGCATTTACAACTGTAACCCAACATTTCAGTGTCCACAACAACAGACCAAATGGAAAACTTCACCAAAATAGACTCTACTCTTGACTCAGTTCCAGTCAAACAATCAGCAAAAGAATCACTACACCCTGCCAACACCACATTTAACAAACCTTTAGAAATGAGCAGCTACAACCCAAAAGACATGCTCAATAATATATCTGCCATATCCGATCTACGAGACAATGGTAAAATGAACATGAACGCTTCAACATTCAAACCAATACAAAATTATTCTACGCCTGCTAAAAAGGACGTACAATTTGCTGTGCCTAAAGCGTATGGACCGACGATTAAAGCAACAGATATTTTGATAAAGAATCTACAAAACTCGCTGCGTCCTGCTACTGAGGATACTGTCGGCTCTGATAACTCATTGAGCATTTCCAAGATTGCTGATTACTTGGGTAAGTTAAATTACTGTGTTTACGTTTTTAATGATTTAATGATAGCAGTATACTCAATTTAAAAAGTATTACTATAGTTCTGTTAGTATGTTAAAGACGATCGTTAAGTACCTACTAACTACGCAAATTCAAGATGGCCTTTCATGTGTATAATATTGTTATTGTATTGTAGGAAAACAGTCCAACATAAGTGTAACCGAGATGCTGCATCTCAATCAAAAGAAACACGGCATCAGAAAACAGCCTCTCTCAGAGAAACTCATAAATATACCCGATCAATCCAACTTGCATCAAGACCTCCAAGTGACACAACTAAAAGATACCAAACATCTCGACGCCGCTAGTTCATCGGGCTCTGTCAAAACTGTGATATCAATGAATAAGACGAAAACCCAAGAGCAAGAGAACAGGGACGTGCCTACTTTCGTGGTTACGAATTTAACACCCGAAACGCTACCGAAAAGTTATGAAATGGGAAAAGAGAGCAATAAGACGCGATCTAAGTCGCCGTCAAGCAAAAGTCAATCTACTTTAAGCACTGTACATGAAAACTTTGCCAGCTTCAAATGTGGACCGGACAGTCCATTGCAGACTTCAGGTAATAACAAACAAGTCTTGAAATGCTTTTAAATATGTATATAGTATGCTCGTAGTTACATGAGTAAAATAAAATCTCCACACTATAGTCATACGCGCATTGTCAGTGTAAATTTTAAGAAAGTGTCAATTTTTTTTGAAAAAAAAGGAGTATTTGGTCCCGTTTTCGTACTAAGGGTCAAAAATGATGATGCAAAAGTACGAGATTTACCATTTTCTTAAAGATATTATTATGTAACTTACAATATAGTTAAGAATCAATAGCAAACATACAAAAAAGGTACAATAAAATAAAGTACAAGGTTATGAAATTGCATTTGATTTAAAAAATAGTCTAAATTGTCATGTCGCCTATTCGCAGGCGACGCCAATACAACAAAGTATATCCCCTCTCCTAACGTTGAATACAAAGAGTTAGATAAGTCAGTAGATTGGCGCGAAGTGTTGCACCAGAAACAACACAAGCGAGAAGGCTTCGCTAAAGGTTTGTGGGACGCTTGTACAGCTATGCGGGACTTGGGAACTAACACAATACGTTGGCACCGATTCTAGAAATACTTTCTAAACTAAACTAAAAATATTGCTGTATGAATAATGAATTTCTCATAGCCAATATAAGATTAGTTTTACTAAATAGTCCAAATTATTATAAAATTGCCCGAAATGCGGTAAGGACTGGTGTCTTAATGCACGCATATTTTTAGGACGGATTTACTACCGGTTCCTGTATTTTATTGTTGTATAAATGATATTTTTAGTTTAGCTCAGAGAGTTTTACCTTGGAATCGGCACTGATATGTAATATATTTATTAAGTGAAGAGAATGTTTTAAACTGCATGCGCCTGCGTATTTACCTACTAAAAAGCTATAGATGAGACGATACTTAACAACTATACCTAAATAGGTTATACATAAGTGCCTTCATACTTCATTTAAAGCTAATTTCACTTACAAAATCATTGGTGTCATAACTTATTTGAAGTAACTTTATCACAAACTAGATTCATATCCTAAAATTTTTAATACAAAAAATAATAACAAAACAAACTTACTACTGTTCATTAAGGTTTAACCATAAATAAATATGGCTATGGCATTAGAATATAACATGACTAAGAATTTGAGCATTGTATTAAAATATATTTTAATTTTCAGAGCAATGGGCTGATATCGCTGTTTCATCAGTCAAGGGATTTGTGGGTAAGTTAATAAAACTATTTTATATCTACTAAATGAAGTCCAAGTATGTTTACAGAATCATTTATTGCCTTTACGTGAAGTTAGTCGGCTACTGAGTTAGACGCACTGGAAGTTATTTCTAAAGCTATACAGTGTCTATTTATAAAATATACGCAATTAATCTCTTTCATTGGTTTTAGGTGTTCCTTGCCCAATAATAATGAAAGTGAAGACGCTAACAGACAGCTGGCTGACTGCTAAGTTTCAATTCATAGACTTACCTAACGATGGACGCGATCTAACTATTGAAATGCCCCGCCTACCTTTACTCCTGTCGCCGAAAAACACAGAAAATATCTCCATCCACATCACATCCAATGTTGAAATGGACACCCATTTACGTTACAAAATGTTGCTAAAAGATGCAGCCATAGACAGCGATGTCGAGCAAATTGAAGAAATCGCTATACAAATGAAAATGCCTTCCATTCAAGCTATGACAAGCGAGGGGTTGAATAAGTTGACTTTCCCGCCAACAACGGAGAAATCTTCTACAACCAAATCGTTTATACTGATCAGCGACTGCCCGGAAAACTTGCAGATGCTTCTTTCGATAACAGAGGGAGATAGCATATTTTCTATTAGAAGCGTACAAGAGATAAAGAAGGATGATGTTAATAAAGTGCTTATGATGGACCGACAGAAGTGTGTGGATGATGCTCAGAAAAGTAGAAGCAAAGCCATGAACAAGCAGTTGTGTAGATTAAGCAGTGGGAATGCTATTAAAGTTTCTATTACGTTCAATGCGCCTAACTTAGAAGATTTAAACCAACGTAAGTATTATATCTGTTTTTTAGTCCTGAAGATATGGGGTGTAAAAAAAGATATCGTAAACAGATTTCGGAATTATAAAAAACCTAATAATGTATTAATTTAATCTGTGATGTTATTTATCAGCTTATGTGTGAGCGTTGGGACTCAGCACCGAACTTTTTTTTCTGACATTTTTTTTATAGTCTTCTGGGTATTTTGTTAAAGGATTTATTAACTATATCGACTCAACAGTACATGGTTTCAGGCGAAAATAATCTTTTTACGCCCTATATAATTGTTTTAGTTTTTTATGTATTTATCGTGTTTTAGGTGAACATGCAGCATCGTTGACGGGATCGCTTCAAGTTAACCTGATGGGTATAAATACGGTATTACGTAAAGTGGAATTGGTAGGCATAGTCGGTATTGCTAACTTGGTGCCAGAGAACTTTGGAAGCAAATTGCAAGTTGGAGCAGGTAAGCTTTTTTTGTATTAATTTGTATGTAAAGGTAGAACACCAAAAAGTTGGAGCATACATTTTTTCTAATGACAAAAATAAATTAAATCTTTTTGTATTTAGTTTGGGCCTCATAAAAAAAAATGTAAAAAACATACAGACAAACATACTGTACCTTTCTTGTCCTTCTGCTGTTTAGAAAAAAGCAGAACGGTTATACTTACATCAGTAAAGTAAACATAAAATACACAAATGAAATGAAGCAATTGCCTCAAGTTTAAACATTATTTTGCCCCTTCCAGAGCCAACCACCTTAAGGCTAAGGAACACAGGATCAGTCCCGGGTAGTTGGTTGGTGAAGTTTCGTCCTTTAGCCAGCAATGAGAGAAATGTGCCATTCAAGATAACACCTAGCAAGTTTGACATCGAGCCCGGCTGTTACGTCGATGTGGCTGTTAGTTACACTGGATCG
The DNA here is from genome assembly GCA_916618145.1 of Emmelina monodactyla. Classification (NCBI taxonomy): domain Eukaryota; kingdom Metazoa; phylum Arthropoda; class Insecta; order Lepidoptera; family Pterophoridae; genus Emmelina; species Emmelina monodactyla. The sequence goes on from OU745319.1 coordinate 3,756,249, forward strand.
GATAGTTGTGAAATGTATGTAAAACTATATGTCTTGTAGGTATCTGCATGATTGCTGAAACTCTTTGAGTATAATAGAAAACTAGCTTTTCTAGAACATTTTTCGTTGCTAAACTGTTTCTTGTGTATTTTGGAATTTGAATTAAAGTATGTAATCATATAGGTTTTACTTCATCAAAAGTAAAGGAGATTGCGACAAATTGGTCCTTATGACCAATACACAAGTAATAATTTTTTTGTGATAGAGCATAACATATACCTAAACAAAAAAATAATAAAAAAAAAATAACCAACCGGGTTGTACAATCGCGTGGAAAAGTTATTTTTTATATAATTTGGACATTTTCTTCAAATATTTTATTCGTTTTGAATGAATTTAATTTTCAGCTTTACTATTATTGCTAAATATAGGCGTAAAGGGCAAAAATGCGATATGATTTTAATGAATATTCAATAAAAATATAAAAATAACATTAAAAAGAAACAAAAATATATTCATTACAGTTAATCATGTTTTCTATAATGCATACGTGACGCACAGCAAACAACACGCCTAATCGTGAACATCAGAGTTTTTGAAAAGGACATAAATATATGACTAGTTCCTATGTGAAAAAGGGAGGGCAGTATCCTGTTGTGTTAATGAATAATAGAGAAGTGTACAAACGAGACGTAGAATACTGCTGCAAATACGCCAGAAAGAGAGGGCAAGATGTTATCTCCGATAAGAGCATGTCCCGTGCCGTACGAACAAAGAGCCGGGGTCCGGCGTCGGCGCTGTCTATTCATTCGGTCGGTAGTACACTTACTGCCTATGATTCGCTCGTGTTATATGTGTTTATTTTTAACTTGGCCTTTGCGTGATTTTGGACTCCGACGATTATCCCTAATACGAACTGACCTTGGCTATTATTTTGGACTTCGATTGTGCTTGTGAATGATGAACGAACAACGTGCGTGTGTGTTATGTTCCCGTTCTACATATAGGCGTAGGCAAAATCATGTTTTGTCAGCAAGCCTTTTGCAGACGCATCCTGCGCATGTGTCTTACATACGAGAAAATGCTGTGAGACAGGTGAGTTTAATTTTTGTTATTTAATTAGTTGTAATAAAAAACTTTGTGACGTAGACGTTACTCAAGTTAGGTAGGTTGTCTACTTGACGAATCAAATATCAAGCAACCGATTGTCTAATCGTGGTTTAAAACGAAAAGATGTTTATTATTATTCTCGTATTTTTATTTTTTTACAATTCTCCACTCATTACAAAATCTCAGGCCCTTGAATATCGTTAAAATATAAAGAGTTTATACTAAATCAGTTTTATTATAGTTAATATTTTAACTGATTTAGTATTTATGTATATTTCGATTCTCGGCAAAACGGCGGAACCGAGTTGATGAATTGAAGAGATATATTGAACCTTGGCAATTGACATAGGCTATTTTTAACTACGGGAAAATATCTCATTTCCATGGAAAAATCATTTCTAGCGTGGACGAAGCCGTGTTTTGGAAAACTAGTAGGTAGATCTGTAAATAACGGTCTTATTTTATTTTCAGGTCGAATTGGATAGCACACAAGCGGTCTGTCATCGATGTTGGCAACGGGTTAACCACATTGTGTTACATCCAGAAGAACAGGAGAACGTACAAGGAGTGGACGTTGAAGACCACAACGTACAAGAAGTTGACTTGGAAGTTCCCCGTAATGAACCGCAACAAGACAATAGACGGGATGCACACGATAACGAACTTTTTGTACCTTCATATAAAAGAGCGCCAAATACGTCAAGTCACTGTATATTTAATTTTTGTGGTAGTGACAGCCGTTGTCGTATACCTAGAACTATCAAAGTGTCTATGATGACTGAACACCAATTGTATATTCCTCAACATGCGCGAGTATGTTCGGAACATTTGCATAGCAATATGTGGGATGAATTAGTAGATTACTGCACTATTTCAAATTATTTTACGGCAGAACATTTTAGCGATGTATGTCATCTATTGACTGAAGCAGTTTTGCATGACTGTCAATATGATTTTGAGACAATGGTCGGGCTTGACGATGGCAGCCTGCACTATTGGACTGGACTCAACAGTGAAGAGTTTAACACCGTGTTATTAGAAACACCAACTCTTCGTGAACATAGAGACGCAAGAACCATACTTGGCATATATCTTGCTAAATTGAGAACTGGTGAGAGTAACGAAAGGCTTTCAAACCTGTTTAAAATGTCACGCCGAACATTAGAGAGGAAACTGGCAGTTGCTCGGCAATGTTTATTGCAAGATTTCGTACCTCTCCATTTAGGGGTAGACCACATTACCAGAAACGATGCGCTTCAAAGAAATCTATCCATACCTAAATCGCTTTTTGGAGATGAGAGAAATACAAAACTAATATTGGTTTGTGATGGAACGTATATACAGGGTCTGTCGTAATGAATGGATAACCCGTTACCTACAGTTGATCCGGATGTGAGGCTATAAGAAAATGGTGTCTTCTTGCCAGGGTTGTCAACCATAAGAAAATGGCGTAGACTTTTAAACTTTTTTATAAATTTCGCTATTTTTTTCATTTATTCCGTTGCCATTTCTTCAAATTTGAATGTATTTGTATAATTCTTTCAGTATTATACTGCTAAAGACGTGTATTATGTAATTTAAATACAATTTTAGGTGTTATTCACGTTGAACATTATCAAAATACTCATTTTAAGAAAAATATTTCCAATTTTTTTTCTTTATGTCAACTTTTGATCATCTCCTGTGGAAAAAAAAAGTATGACGTTATAGCTGCCCATGATCTCAATAAATTGTCTAGTATGTGTAGATTCTAAAAAGGTATATCGATGTGTACTTTACAAGCAACATTAAGTTACAGGAGCGAGAACACTAATCAAGGTCGGAATTTTTATTTTTCATGTTATGTTATAAATGGTTGTAAAACTTCGTCATAATGATTTTATTCTATCAAGATACTTTGCACAAACACTATCGGGCCACTAATAGGATATTCAGAAGAAAACCCGGTTGTTTATGGGAAAAAAATAACATTACTCCACGATAATAATGTAATGAAAATGTACAAATGAAAATTGTTGTGCTCTAATAGTTACATGCGACAAACATGTTGCGACAAGTTTATTCGAAATTGAAACGGATTTTAAAAATCGAACAAAGACCGCATTACAAAGAAAAGTGAAAAAAATTAGAAGGAAATCGTCCTTCCATAAATGCATTGTGCACTCTAATGAACACACGGTAATCAGGATGTCGCACATTTGGATATCTTACACGATAAACACTAGCAGCTCTATTGTTGCTGCCATTACATACACCGTAAATGTAATGCATGTTCGCGTATTCGGCCGGCGTGTACTGTTGCGGCATGATACACAAACTACACAAAAACTTTTCCAAAACAACAAGTTCAATCGATAGCACAACACAATGTCCGTAAATGTGAGCAAAGTCATCAGTATCACCACGTTATCAAGTCCAAATCACAAGGAAAATCATAGACAAATATTAGAAAGCAGTAACAAATTGACGAAAATAGTGGCCCCGATTCTCAAAACACTCTCTAAAACTAAATTAAAAATATCGCTGTCACTTTCTCATGCTTCGTATTAGAACAAGACAGGTACATTGGTCTCACTAAATTTAGTCCACATCATTGTGAAATTGAACGAAATGCGCTGAGGACTAGCCTAAAGTTGCCTTCGCCGTGTCGTATTGCACGTACATTTTAGTTTGACAGGACTAAAATGATTACCTGTCTCTGTCTTATTGATGTGTAAGTGACAGCGATAGTTTTAGTTTAGTTTAGAGAGTGTTTTCAGAATCGGGGCCAATGTGAACAAAAGGACATGCGATGGTCAAAATCACACTGATGTGATGAGTACCCTTTTCTTTGTAATGCGGTCTTGCTCGATTTTTAAAATCCGTTTCAATTTCGAATAAACTTGTCGCAACATGTTTGTCGCATGTAACTATTAGAGCACAACAATTTTCATTTGTACATTTTCATTACATTATTATCGTGGAGTAATGTTATTTTTTTCCCATAAACAACCGGGTTTTCTTCTGAATATCCTATTAGTGGCCCGATAGTGTTTGTGCAAAGTATCTTGATAGAATAAAATCATTATGACGAAGTTTTACAACCATTTATAACATAACATGAAAAATAAAAATTCCGACCTTGATTAGTGTTCTCGCTCCTGTAACTTAATGTTGCTTGTAAAGTACACATCGATATACCTTTTTAGAATCTACACATACTAGACAATTTATTGAGATCATGGGCAGCTATAACGTCATACTTTTTTTTTCCACAGGAGATGATCAAAAGTTGACATAAAGAAAAAAAATTGGAAATATTTTTCTTAAAATGAGTATTTTGATAATGTTCAACGTGAATAACACCTAAAATTGTATTTAAATTACATAATACACGTCTTTAGCAGTATAATACTAAAAGAATTATACAAATACATTCAAATTTGAAGAAATGGCAACGGAATAAATGAAAAAAATAGCGAAATTTATAAAAAAGTTTAAAAGTCTACGCCATTTTCTTATGGTTGACAACCCTGGCAAGAAGACACCATTTTCTTATAGCCTCACATCCGGATCAACTGTAGGTAACGGGTTATCCATTCATTACGACAGACCCTGTATATATACAAAAAAGTACCAATTTTCTCTTTCAGCGCCAGAGCTACAGTTTGCACAAGTTTGACAACTTGCTCAAACCATTTTTAATAACTACGAGTGATGGTTATATAATTGATGTGTTAGGCCCTTATGCTGCCACAACAAGCGATGCTACCATATTAAATATGATTTTAAATGATGAAGAACACCCATTACATGTTTCTTATGCCTAACGATGTATTTATTCTAGATAGAGGATTCCGTGACTCCCTTGAGAATCTCGAACCCTTTGGGTACGAAGGTCATATACCTCCTACAAAGGAACGAAATGCCCCACAGTTGACAACTGAACAAGCCAACAAGTCTCGGCAAATAACAATATGTCGTTGGGTTATCGAAGTGGTCAACGGACGCTTTAAGCGTGATTACAAACTTCTACGCCAAGAGTACTTTAATAGAGCTTTACCACACATGTTCGGAGACTTTAAAGTCTGTGCAGCACTTATAAATAAATTCCATCCAGCTGTTATGGACAATGAACGAACCCCTGGTATAATAACTGTGATACAACAAAAGATTCACACACCAAACTTGCTGCGAACTTATGTAGAACAAAAGAATCTGAACAGACAAAGAGTTCCATTTGTCAGATTAGAAGATAGCGAGGTTGAAGATTTTCCACGTCTGACGGAAGAAGAAATAATACTCTTTTCATTGGGAACTTACCATATTAAACTGGCAAGATCGTACTGCAGCGAGCACATACAAAATGGGGTTTATTCTATTGAGCTGTACAGACAAGAACGATTGGATGATTTATCGGAATTTAATATCTTACAAAGAAATGTATTTCTGATAAGAATCCGCATACAATCGAGACATGTGAGGGCACGACAGTATCATGCCTACATATTAATTGATAGAGACCAAACAGGTAACCAGTCAATTGTACAATATTACTGCACGTGTCTTACAGGCAGTCGCACGTTGGGGAGCTGTGCGCACGTATTATCTGTGATTTGGTACATGAGTTTAGCACGTCACGAAGGATTTAATCCTCCAGCACTTTTTTTGAATAATGTGATTGTTGATGTAGACCATTAAAAAATAAAATTCTTATTACCTTGATACCTGTCACATTTTTATTTATTGCCTCTGTACATTTAATGAATTAATTAGTATTATGTATATAACTGTTAACGACCTTTTTCTGAAGTAGAAACTCTTATAAAATATAAATCTCAAGTAGAACATTATTTTCATTATTACAGTTTGATTAACTTTTGTCAATGACTGTACAAATACCCGGTTGATTATGAAAAAATATTTTTTGTTTTTTTACATAATATCATAAGACCTATCAAAAGACACAAATCTCATGTGTATTGATAGGTAGGACCACCTTCCATACATATTTGCCCATTGTCCTTTGTTTAATCAATTATTCAAATCCCGTACTTATATGTTACTAATATTAATCAATGAGCAAAAAAAAACTAAAAGTAACCATATTTGTCATTTCAGGACTATCTACTTAGAGGAGACTACAACAGCCATGAAGACACTTGTAGACCTCGTCGGTGTTGCCAGTGCCCCAAAGAGCTTTCCCATCAAAACCAACATCGCTTCTTTATCCTGGGTCCGACCCGGACGCAAAGAAATTAGCCTTAAGAATTGCGCCGATAGAAAAGTGCAAATCCGTTGTCAAATCCTAGGGGAGGGTTTTTCGCTAGATTTACCAGGGTTGGAGTCTAGGGGCGTGTATAGTTTGTCGTTTTCGCCGAATGAGTGTAGAACGCTATCGGTGGTGTTCGCGCCAAATACATTGGTGCCGCAAGCCGGGAGCTTGCATTTGGTGTTTGATAAGAATAGCAACTTTTCTAGAAAGGTAAGTTGAAATTGCAAATCACTATGAGTGTAAAAGTTTATTTATTATCTTCTGACTATGGTTGAACTTTAAAAACTTGAGTTTAGTACGTAAACGGTATGTTTGATGAGGGCTTGGAATATCTCTCCCGGTAGGTACGTTTTGCATTTAAAAATGTCAACCAGTTCAAATTTTAGCGTGAGAAACTTACGAATTACATGTCGACCAATCTACAGGGTGTTTGTAGGTTGAGTAGCCAAATGAAAATGGTGGATAGGTGAGGCTATTAGCTATTTACTTCCCCTTATTAAATTGCATTTTGGTTCAAGTTTTAGAATATATTCGATTTTTAAGATTTTCTTAAGAAAATCCCCGATTTTGTCATTAAAAGTCCAATATAATTTTTATTTACTGTCGGAACCAAACGAAAATAGTTTCAATTTAAAGCCTAATACTGTTTTATTCAGATGAAATCATAAATTAATACAAATCATCTCATATAAAGTTACAGTGGGTTCATAAACTTCGCGGAACCAGTGGGAAAAAAATGTTCAGTCAACTTTGCTATGAAAAAAATAAAAAAATATGAGAGTTTCAAGATTTCATTTGCTTTTAAAAACTTCTACATTTAATACACATTATAATGATATGCCACATGTAACATAAATAATTATAAATCTCAACAGAAATAATAAGTTAGACCTCAAAGACGCCTGGTAAGGAAGGTACAAACCCGTTAAACTACGTATGTAGTTAAGAACTTTTGTCTCATTCGTACAAAACTATGCCTATTGTGTTATCTCATTCGACTCCCTCTTCACTTTTCTTGCCTCGAATAGAAGAGGATTCTACTATTTCACATGTTTAACTCCGCTCAGCGCAGATTCTCGGTGACCTACACTTTTCTACAGTCGGAGTAAAATGTTGCTTGAAAAAAGTCATGACCAACGGTAGCGTGGCCTTAGCGCATGCAAGAAAATCTCATTTTACAAGTAGTTGTTTTTTTTTAATTTGCTGGTGAAAGATGTCACTTGAAAATAAGCTATTATCTATCTGACTTTCGTCTGTCTAGTCATAGCCAACGGTAGCGTGGTCTTTTCGCCTGCAAGCAAATATCATTTCACTAGCTGCAAGTCATGTAGAACCGGTTCACGGAGACTGAATCTAGGAGTTTCTTTTACTCCGCCCCTCACCACCCCAACCATCCGCTATTTGCGACCCTCGCAAGAGGCGACCAATCACAATCGTCAAACGAACGTCAAACGTCAAAAGATTACTGCAAGAAACAATCTCCTTCCTCCAGCCCGCGCCCGCTGCCGCGCCGGCCCGGTGGGCACGATAGTGGTAACAGCTTTAAATCTTCCCTACAAATACACCGCTCCAACCAGCAGGTGCGGCATTCAACATCCGGTTTCCTCGACTATCAGATCCGACCCCCGTTGAGTTTCTTGCTGGGTCTTCTCAGAGAGAGGCCCCTAAGGGAAACAGTGTAGTGGAAATGATCGAGACGCCCTGAACTGAGGTCTGCATCCAACTAGGTGGCCTTAGTGGTCGCATAGTTCGGTGAAGCTATAAAGTTTTCATATGGGCCAACAACAATCTTCAGTCAGAAAATAAAAACATATTTTTAATACATGAGGTCGCAAACAAGATAAGTGTTGCCTAGTGACAAAATAGATAACCCAATAGGCATAGCTTTGTTAGAATGAGACCGAAGTTTTTAACTACATACGTAGTTTAACGGGTTTGTACCTTCCTTACCAGGCGTCTTTGAGGACTAACTTATTATTTCTGTTGAGATTTATAATTATTTATGTTACATGTAGCATATCATTATAAAGTGTATTAAATGTAGAAGTTTTTAAAAGCAAATGAAATTTTCAAACTCTCATATTTTTTATTTATTTTTCGTAGCAAAGTTAACTGAACATTTTTTTCCCACTGGTTCCGCGAAGTTTATGAACCCACTGTAACTTTATATGAGATGATTTGTGTTAATTTATGATTTCATCTGAATAAAACAGTATTAGACTTTAAATTAAAACTATTTTCGTTTGGTTCCGACAGTAAATAAAAAATATATTGGACTTTTAATGACAAAATCGGGGATTTTCTTAAGAAAATCTTAAAAATCGAATAAATTCTAAAACTTGAACCAAAATGCAATTTAATAAGTGGAAGTAAATAGCTAATAGCCTCACCTATCCACCATTTTCATTTGGCTACTCAACCTCCAAACACCCTGTATAACTCCCTACCGTTTCACACTAGATATGCTTCACGAAGTTAGGCCTCAGATCATTTCGCTCTTTGGAGAAACTTACAAATTACATGCAAATGTCTATACAGGGTGTTTGGTGGGTGAGTAGCTTAATGAAAATGGCGGATAGGTGAGGCTGTTAGCTATTTACTCCCACTTATTAAATTGCATTTTAGTTCAAGATTTAGATTTTATTCGATTTTTCCTAAGAAAATCCCCGATTTTGTCATTACAATCTAAGAAAAGTACAATTTTTTTTTATTTTTTTTTTTTATAAATATGGTCATTCCCATAGATCCTGCTGCACGGCGCGGGCGGCGGCGACTCCCCGCGCTGGTCGGGGCTGGCCACGTACGGCGACACGGCGCTGGTCCGCGCGGTGGCGCGCGCGCCGGTCAAACTGACGCTGCATAATAAGGCCAATGAGCCGGCGTTTGTGTGCGCCAACGTGCATTTTAACTGTGAGTATGTTGGATAGTAAGAGCCAATACGCACTGTCGACTTGTCGCCGTCGACTCAGTCGCCGGTAACTGTGACTTTCTTTAGATTAGACTCATTTAATGAATGTTTACGCACTCGGTCGCCGGTTGCGGCCTACGTTTCGGTCGCCGAGAGACTGAGTCGCCGGCGACAAGTCGACAGTGCGTATTGGCTCTAAAGGCTTGTGTATATGTATGGTTGAGGTGGTGCAGTTTTGGCGTCATTATTTTGAATTGAAATTTAACCAAATTAAGTTCTATTTAAGTCCAATAACAGGGAAAGCCCATAAAATTTTCTGACTTTAAAGTATCACAAAACATTATTAAGGAAAATATCGCTAACCTTTTGTAAACCATGTGGACTATATCACTTCTTTTAGGTATTCAGACAAGATAACTATGCTTGAAATTGATGGAATTTTTACGGAAATCGATTAAAATGAAACTTGATATTTATATTGTGAATTCGCTATAATTTCACTTCACTTCATAGTGCCATTAATGCCGTGCAATAAATGATATGCACATTATTTACTATACAAACCTTCATATCAATACTTTTTCTCCCCGCAGTACAATACACGTGCATAACCCCGTACAGCCGCCTCCTCGGCGCCCGCCACGTCGTCCCCGCCCGCGGCTACCACGTGGTGACGGTGGAGGTGCCGTGGCAGCGGGTGGAGCGACGGGCCCAGGACGTGGCGGCGACGGCCCTCGCCACCGTCACCGTCATCACCGGGAGCGAACGCACCAGGAACAGGATACTGAGGTGGGTTGATAGCACTACATGGTCCCCCGGGGAGAGATAATAGTTACTGAGGTAACAGTTACAGGTTACAGAAGTAACAATTACTCAGGTAACCGAGTAACACCCACTTATTTTCTCATTTGTGCAATATGGGCTAGATGCGGAAATAATCTTGTTGCTTTACTAAGTGTACATATTTTTGTTTAATGCAGGGTTCTGCGGGACAGAAACACAGGAGAGCTAGATCTCTCTCCTTTGCCATCACACTTAAAGCCACTTGCTGGGACATTTGAGGGAGAGGACAAAAATGCTGATAGCTACTTGAAAGATTTTTGTGAACCTAAGGTAATGCCTATTTTATTGTATGGGATATAAATTATTTAAGTCATTCAGGTTATTAAACATGTCTTACTTTAGACCAAACTTTTCAATGTTATTAACAAAGCTGTTTGGTATATGAATAAACTGCCTACTCCACCACCACCGACTCACCTCGTATTTTCGTCTGCTGGTGCTGGAGGGCCCTCCGAAGACTGTATTTCCTTGGCTGGTATCGTTACTGACACACTTGGCCACCACAGGTGTTATTTAAAGCTGGATTTTCTAATATTTTAGAATTTTTGCCGGAACGTCGCGATAACACATCCAAAACTTTTAGTTGCGAAAGTTGAAGGGGAAGTGGCACCAGAGGGCGCCACTGTCTATGGATCGTCGGCGACGGATTTGGTAGGCAGAAGTAACGCGCGAATATTTGAATTTGGAAAAGGCTCATTACTTCGAAATTGGTTATAAGTTTGTATGAATCGGTACCTACCTACCTGTACTATACGGAACATACCGCCGACCTTAAAATACATAGTATTTTAATGAAACTATGTGGATTGAAATGAAGTTTTGAATTCAAAAAACTTAGAATTAAATAAGCTAAGATATCCTAAACTAATCCTAACTTAAAGGATGAAATTCGAAGCTAATCGTAACTTCGGAAACGAAATACAAATGGAAATTGAAAAATTACCTAGGCACATAGATACATACTACTAGGTGGAATACTTGCATTTGGATAACCTAATGCAAGTGGAATTAAAATGATTTAATTTTCTATTGGAAGTGGATAGACCTTTACTATAGGTCGTTTTGTGAAAGTGTTACCGATGCGCAGAGTCACAACCCGCACCACGCCGTCGCGGCCGGGGTGCACCTGGTGCACGCGCGCGAGCTGCCACTGCATCGGGGGCAACGAATCGTTACGAACGAGAACTACGGTACCCTCGCTTATAGGGGGCACCTTCTGGTGGTACCATTTACCTCGCTGCTGGAGCTGTTGGAGGTACTCAGCGCTCCAACGCTTCCAGTAATGCTGAAGCATTTGCTGGAGTAACTGCCACCTTAATAAGCGGCTGGTTTGGGAATCAGTATAGTCATAATCGGGCAGAGAGGTCAATGGACCGCCAACAAGAAAATGCGCGGGCGTCAGTGGAAGAGGATCTGAAGGATCGTTACTCAACACACACAATGGGCGCGAATTGAGGACTGCCTCAATCTGACATAGTAAAGTATTAAATTCGTCATAGGTAAGAATTTGGCAACCAACTACGCGGAATAAGTGTTGTTTAAAACTCTTCACTCCGGCCTCCCATAGGCCACCGAAATGACTCGCGTATGCCGGTTGAAAATGCCACTTTATGTTTAAATTGGCGGAATGTTGTTCAATAGTTACTTGATTCGATTGTAAGAAGGAGTAGACTTCCTTTAAGTATCTATTACAACCAACGAAGTTACGTCCGTTGTCGGAATATATGTCAGAACACATACCGCGTCTGGCCGTGAAGCGGCGCAGTGCTGACATGAAAGCTTGAGTAGTAAGATCGGGAACTAACTCGAGATGTATGCACTTGGTTGACATGCAAACGAAAATACATACGTATGATTTAAATATGTTAGCCTTGCGAAAATTAACTGTTTTAGTTTGAAACGGTCCCGCGTAGTCAACACCGACGTGTAGGAAGGGGCGCCGCGGACGGACGCGCGCCTCGGGTAGCGCTGCCATCGGCGGCTGCGGCGCGGTTGGCCGCACGCGGAAACATTGTAAACATTTACCTAACCGTTTACGGATTTCGTTCCTAGCTGATATTATCCAATATCGCTGAGACAAAATAAATTGCAACGCTTGAGGACCAACGTGCAGATGTAATTTATGGAAATGATCGATTATTAAACTAGTTAAGGAATTGAATTTCGGTAAGATCAATTGATGTTTTGCTTCGTAATTTAAATTTGAACTATCGAGGCGACCGCCGACCCTGAGGAAACCGGCGTCGTCGAGAAACGGTTTAAGTTTCTGTAAATACCTTGAACAATTATTATTTTCCTTAATATTTTTTATTTCGTCCAAAAAATATTCATGTTGAGTTAGAAAAATAAGTCGATTAAGTGAAAAATTTAATTCTGGAACTGTTATAAAATTATTGTTTGTAGTTAAGCTTGTAAAATTATGTAATTGCTTTTGTTTAGTTGCTTGTCGACACTTGTTGTAAAACCGAAATATATATGAAATCACTCTTAGTGATTTCCCCAAGTTGGAATAATTTTGTAAAATTGAATTAATAGTGTTTTCTTGGTTTGTGACTAACGAATGAAATTGTGTACGTCTCTCTTCATTTGTTGAACAACCGGGAAGTAACTGTGGCCAGTTTTCCTCGGCTTCCTTCAGCCAATCAGGTCCGAAAAGCCAAAGTGAATGATTGAGTTGTGAAGGCAACACACCGCGCGACGCGGCGTCCGCAGGGTTGTCCGCCGAGCGCACGTGGCGCCAGCGAGCGGCGGGGACGCGCTGGGTTATCTCAGTGACGCGGTTTGAGACGAAAACCTTCCACTCGTGGGAGGACGAAGAGAGCCACGCGAGTACCACGGACGAGTCACTCCATGCGTACACGTTGTCTATAGTAATTAAATTTGATAGGTATCGACTGTGAATTTAAGAAGCTTAGATAGCAAAAGGGCTCCGCAAAGCTCAAGACGTGGAACTGAAATACGTTTGACCGGAGCAACCTTTGTCTTAGCGATTAGCAAGTGTGTCTGAGTTTGATTGTTGTCATCAGTGACCCGAATATACACACAAGCTGAATATGCCTTCTCGGAGGCGTCTGAGAAACCGTGTATTTGAATATTACTAATGTTATGATTAGTCGAAGATAAAATGTGTCGCGGTAATGAAATGGATGATATTAATGGAAGTTCGTCGACAAACTTATTCCAAGAATCTAATATATGTTGTGGGGGAACTTCATCCCAGTCTACACGACATAGCCACAAGGATTGGATAAGAATTTTAGCGTATATGGTAATCGGTGAAAGAAAACCTAACGGGTCGAAAATCTTTGAAATTTCACTCAGCATGGAACGTTTTGTGCAATTTGTGTTTATTTCGCTAGGTAGGGAATCATAGCTAAAGGTGTCTTGTTTAGGGGACCATTTGAGGCCTAACACTTTATGTGTAGTATCTCCGTCGAGAGAAGAGATGACGAGTGCTTCATCCTGACTCTTGGAATCCTCCGCGAGGACAGAGGATAACAGAGCTGGATGGTTGCTACTCCACTTGCGGAGTTGGAAGCCACCGGCTCGGCACAGTGCTATAAGCTCTCGCTGGGTGGCGAGAGCCTCGTCTAGACTGTCGGCGCCGGAGACTGCGTCATCGACGAAAATGTCTTGGAGGAGAACACGTTTGGCTAGCGGCCACTTGTCACCCTCGTCGAGAGCGAGCTGGCGTAGAACACGCAGCGCGAGGTACGGCGCGGAACTAACACCGAACGTGACTGTACATAGCCTGTATTCAAGAATGGGATCATTTGGATCCGCTCGCCAAAAGAGACGTTGGAAGTCACGATGAGCATCGTGGACCTTTACCATGCGGTACATCATTTTGATGTCGCAGGTGAACACTATGTTATGTAAACGAAATTTAAGAAGGACCATGACAATATCCTGTTGTAGTTTAGGACCTGTCAGTAAGTTATCATTAAGGGATCGTCCGTTAGACGTAGGACAGGAAGCATCGAATACAACACGAGTTTTCGTAGTTGCACTCTGAGATTTCACCACGCAGTGATGAGGAAGGTAATACCTCTCAGACACGGGAGTCGCGACTGAGGAAGGTGGAACTAATTGCATGTGTCCAAGATCTAAATATTCTTGAAGACAGCGATTGTAATCTTGTTGTAAGCAAGGATTACGGATTAAACGCGCTTCTAATTTATTGAAACGGCAGATTGCGTTATCGCGGGATTCACCAAGTTGTGGGACATTAGGTTTGAATGGAAGAGAAACGGAATAACTACCGGATGAATCTCTAGTGTGAGTACCGACGAAGATCGATTCACAAAGGAGTTCATCGGGTGAACTAGATTGGATTTCTGGAACATTTTCTAGTTCCCAGAATCGCTGGATATCTGTTTCGTTTTGAAACGAAGTCACGCATACGTTCAATGCGGATGAAAACGAATTATTGGGTATTTTCCCCGAAAGAATGTATCCGAAAATGCTATTAAGCGCTACGGGAGTACCGCGCGGTCCGCGGACGTTGTCGTCTAGCAATATGACGTCACTATAATCCGCTCCGAGTAATAGCTCAACTGGACGCGCAGAAGCAAAGTCTGGATCGGCAAGTTGTAAATTACAAATGTGTGGTAATGTTTTAATATTTATATTTTGTGCACTGGGTAAGTAATTAGTAATTTTTGAAATGACGTGAGCGTTTACAATAATTGACGGTTTTATTTTATTATGAGGAGAGATGTCGCATGAAATGACTCCGCGAGGACGCACTGACTCCCCTCCCCCTACTCCCGAAATAGAAAAGGATACGTCGGAATGAAAGCGCTGCAAGCCTAAACGCTGAACGCATGCTTCCGTAATTAATGAAGCCTGGGAGCCGGGATCAATAAGGGCTCGAACAGTGTACGTCGTCAAAGAAGTTGACCCGTGCGGTCGGATGTCGACGAGCGCGGTCGCGAGCAGCACGGAGGTGGCGGGGTCTCGGCGCGGCGCGGACGCACAACTCACCGACACCGGCACGTCTGTACCAACCGTCGGCATTACGTTACCCGAATTCAAGGTCTTGTCCTCGTGCAACAAGGAATGATGACGCTCTTGACAGCGTTTGCAATTAAAACGTGAAAAACATTTATTAACCGTGTGTCCGTAAATCAAACAATTTGTGCATATATTATTGTTTTTTAACATAAAATCTTTACGTTGAAAAACGGTCAAGTTATCGAACTCTGAACATTTACTTAATAAATGGGAATTAGAATGACAATAAGAACAAAATAATGTACGCTGAACGTTAGCATTATTATTTTCATTTCGTGTGCGCCGAGTGGCTGCGCATAGCGCGGGAAACGAATAAGAACGTTGCGCGTAGGTGGCTCGGCCGGGGGGGCGCGCGGCGGGCGCGCGGGCGCTGCCCCGGGCGCGCGCGGGCGCCGGCGGCGGAGACCCCGAGGTGGAGGCACACCTTGCTATAATGTCGCTAGTGGCTAGTTCTTTTTCAAGAAACTCTAACAACTCGTCAAGTTTAGGTATCGATGAAGCGGAAGTTAAGGAATGTTCGAAACGTTTACGAATATACGGAGATAATTTGCGCAATAAAACATTTAGTAATATAAAACTCCATTGTTCAACTGGGAAATTCATAACTTGGAGCGCTGGCAAGTTTTCGTGATAAATGTTAAGAATGTTACGAATGCCTTGTTCACATAAGTTAGGTTTATCTGACATAGGTTCCATGTCCAGAATTTTGTCGATATGCTTGGTTGCAATTATTCGTTTATTCTCGTACCTATTTCTTAAAATCTCGAAAACAACATGGTAATTATCAGACGACAAGGGAACAGAACGGACTAAACTTAAAGGTTCACCGCGTAATGACAACAACAAGTATCGAAATTTTTCAATGTCACTCAAGGTTTCGTTATTATGTACGATAGATAAAAACAAATCATAGAACGAGTTCCATTCCGTCGGCTCGCCATGAAACTGTGGCAACGAAAGCGCCGGTAAGTTAATCTTAGGACGTGTATGACAACAACCTTGAGATATTTGAGAATTAGAAGTATTTGCAAACCTTACCCGTTGCTTCCTGAGGGTGTCCTCGGCTTTTAACTTGTCACTTTGGGATTTAACGCTATAAAACAGATTGTTGAATTTATTTCGGTTTTCTAATTCAACTTCCGAAACGAATAAACCACTTTTATTTTGTATTTTTTCTAATTTTGTCTGAATGCGGCTAAAGTCTTTTTTCAACTGTAATAAATCTTGTGAACGGCAAAGAAATTCATCAATTTTATCTTCTTGTAAGAATTGTAACATTACTTGTAAGTCATTGTAAATGACGTCACGCTCGAAAACTAATTGTTTCACTTCATCACCCATTGTGTATTTAACTTGACTGAAACACTATTAAATGGTTTAAAAAACGTAAATATTAACACTATAACACTGCACAAACAAATTGAATGCAATATTATTTCTAATACGAACAGTAAGTATGAAAACGAACGGAATAAACAGTTAAAAACAACACTCATTTACTTGAAACGTACCTATTTAGGCGGATAATAATATTGAAAACTTTGTATAAACTAACACGATTTATGTGTGTGCGTTCGATATTCGAATTATGTTAACCTAATGTAACTGGACGGGCTATAGACTCTGAGCGTCGGTACTTACTTTCAACTACCCTACGCTAAGTTGGAAATATCGTATGAAACGATGGAATATGAAATTAATGAATATGGCAAAAACTAGCTTAAATAACCAATTTGGAAGTAATATGGAAATGAAATAAGTGGCTGAGACCCTGTTAAGGACTCGAAACTGGCCAAATATGCGGCTCGTA
Organism: Emmelina monodactyla; assembly: GCA_916618145.1. NCBI lineage: Eukaryota > Metazoa > Arthropoda > Insecta > Lepidoptera > Pterophoridae > Emmelina > Emmelina monodactyla. Next base: position 3,773,169 of record OU745319.1, read on the forward strand.
AGGATCAAATTATGTTTGGTATATGAATAAACTGCCTACTCCACCACCACCGACTCACCTCGTATTTTCGTCTGCTGGTGCTGGAGGGCCCTCCGAAGACTGTATTTCCTTGGCTGGTATCGTTACTGACACACTTGGCCACCACAGGTGTTATTTAAAGCTGGATTTTCTAATATTTTAGAATTTTTGCCGGAACGTCGCGATAACACATCCAAAACTTTTAGTTGCGAAAGTTGAAGGGGAAGTGGCACCAGAGGGCGCCACTGTCTATGGATCGTCGGCGACGGATTTGGTAGGCAGAAGTAACGCGCGAATATTTGAATTTGGAAAAGGCTCATTACTTCGAAATTGGTTATAAGTTTGTATGAATCGGTACCTACCTACCTGTACTATACGGAACAAAAGCGAAGGTAGTGTTTGAAAGTCTCATTTCAATGTTACTAATCTTTTTTTTTGTTGCAGTCATCACTGAACGAGTTAATAAATGGCATTCATGAATTGAATGCTCAAATTGACCTGCCTCAGGACTTCTCAGATGAAAATACTATTATAATAAGTGATGATACCGTTGTGGAACATCATACTCTTTGTGATTAATACATTTTTAAGAATAATTTAATTGAATGTCAGCTTTGGAGATGTAAAATATTGAGATTTATCATTATAATAATAACTGATATTAGAAATCAAGACTGATAATGGAAATCATTCTTACCCAAAACCATGGCTACTTTACCTACAGATTTATCTAAAGTCCGTCCCTGTGATTTAAAATATTTAATATTTTTGAATAAAATAAAAATAAATACATGGTGTTTCATTTTTCTGTTCGGAAATACATAATAAGTATGTAGTATTTCTAAGATTTAATATGTACCCCATACCATATGTGGAACTTGCTTTGGTAGCAAAAACAGATAGTTTTTGGTAAAATTAATTGTACTGATTAACAGGCTGGTTACACTACATAATAACTTCCTTTAAGTTATCTATTTCAATCATTTCTTTATCTCCTGGTTTCTAAATCAACCTTGTAGGACTAGAAAGACCTTTCGTTTCCCCCCAGTGCCCTTCCTTGGGAATTTTCTTCCCAATAGACTTACTAGTAAGACCTGTGGGAACTTTGGTTCCCAGTAGTTTTACCAGTAAAACAAATGTCCCAATAGTCCAACTATCATGTAGACCTAGATATTTATAGACATTAAACCTGCAAATTGTTTATTTTTTTTCCAAATGAAGTAAAACTTTAGGAAGAAAAATAATACCATATTGTCCATATTGTCTCGTCTAATGTTGTTTACCCGAAAATGTACTTACCACCGATTTGAAATCCGAATGATCACTCTTCTTAAAAATTTTCGTCCTTAAGGGGGGTTAGGCGGTCAGCGAAAATTCAGATTTTGCTACGATTCTACGCCTTAGGCGGGGGGGTCGGGGAACGCGGTTCCTATAGAATCAACGGCCTCGAAACACATTTATCATCAAAAAGTTAATAAAATGTTCAATTTCTCAGAAATCTAAAACAGTCACGACATAGGAAAGGTAAAAATCTATCAGTTTGCGATTTTATAAGACTTATTATTGTAAAACACCGTCTTAATGTGCATTTATATGAAATTTTAGAGGTGACTTCAGGATTTTTTTCTATCGAGCAAAATTATTACAATCGTGTTTTTAAAACAGTCCTCCCATCACATTTACGTTCTTTATTATACAGGGTCTGTCGTAATGAATGGATAACCCGTTACCTACAGTTGATTCGGATGTGAGGCTATAAGAAAATTGTGTTTTCTTGCCAGGGTTGTCAACCATAAGAAAATGGCGTAGACTTTTAAACTTTTTGATAAATTTCGCTATTTTTTTCATTTATTCCGCTGCCATTTCTTCAAATTTTGATGTATTTGTATAATTCTTTTAGTATTATACTGCTGAAGACGTGTATTATGTAATTTAAATACAATTTTAGGTGTTATTCACGTTGAACATTATCAAAATACTCATTTTAAGAAAAATATTTCCAATTTTTTTTCTTTATGTCAACTTTTGATCATGTCCTGTGGAAAAAAAAAGTATGACGTTATAGCTGCCCATGATCTCAATAAATTGTCTAGTATGTGTAGATTCTAAAAAGGTATAACGATGTGTACTTTACAAGCAACATTAAGTTACAGGAGCGAGAACACTAATCAAGGTCGGAATTTTTATTTTTCATGTTATGTTATAAATGGTTGTAAAACTTCGTCATAATGATTTTATTCTATCAAGATACTTTGCACAAACACTATCGGGCCACTAATAGGATATTCAGAAGAAAACCCGGTTGTTTTTGGGAAAAAAATAACATTACTTCACGATAATAATGTAATGAAAATGTACAAATGAAAATTGTTGTGCTCTAATAGTTACATGCGACAAACATGTTGCGACAAGTTTATTCGAAATTAAAACGGATTTTAAAAATCGAACAAGACCGCATTACAAAGAAAAGTGGAAAAAATTAGAAGGAAATCGTCCTTCCATAAATGCATTGTGCACTTTAATGAACACACGGTAATCAGGATCTTACACGATAAATACTAGAAGCTCTATTGGTGCTGCCATTTCATACACCGTAAATGTAATGCATGTTCGCGTATTCGGCCGGCGTGTCCTGTTGCGGCATGATACACAAACTACACAAAAACTTTTCCAAAACAACAAGTTCAATCGATAGCACAACACAATGTCCGTAAATGTGAGCAAAGTCATCAGTATCACCACGTTATCAAGTCCTAATCACAAGGAAAATCATAGTCAAATATTAGAAAGCAGTAACAAATTGACGAAAATAGTGGCCCCGATTCTCAAAACACTCTCTAAAACTAAATTAAAAGTATCGCTGTCAGTTTCTCATGCTTCGTATTAGAACAAGACAGGTACATTGGTCTCACTAAATTTAGTCCACATCATTGTGAAATTGAACGAAATGCGCTGAGGACTAGCCTAAAATTGCCTTCGCCGTGTCATATTGCACGTACATTTTAGTTTGACAGGACTAAAATGATTACCTGTCTCTGTCTTATTGATGTGTAAGTGACAGCGATAGTTTTAGTTTAGTTTTGAGAGTGTTTTCAGAATCGGGGCCAATGTGAACAAAAGGACATGCGATGGTCGAAAATCACACTGAAGTGATGAGTACCCTTTTCTTTGTAATGCGGTCTTGTTCGATTTTTAAAATCCGTTTTAATTTCGAATAAACTTGTCGCAACATGTTTGTCGCATGTAACTATTAGAGCACAAAAATTTTCATTTGTACATTTTCATTACATTATTATCGTGAAGTAATGTTATTTTTTTCCCAAAAACAACCGGGTTTTCTTCTGAATATCCTATTAGTGGCCCGATAGTGTTTGTGCAAAGTATCTTGATAGAATAAAATCATTATGACGAAGTTTTACAACCATTTATAACATAACATGAAAAATAAAAATTCCGACCTTGATTAGTGTTCTCGCTCCTGTAACTTAATGTTGCTTGTAAAGTACACATCGTTATACCTTTTTAGAATCTACACATACTAGACAATTTATTGAGATCATGGGCAGCTATAACGTCATAATTTTTTTTTCCACAGGACATGATCAAAAGTTGACATAAAGAAAAAAAATTGGAAATATTTTTCTTAAAATGAGTATTTTGATAATGTTCAACGTGAATAACACCTAAAATTGTATTTAAATTACATAATACACGTCTTCAGCAGTATAATACTAAAAGAATTATACAAATACATCAAAATTTGAAGAAATGGCAGCGGAATAAATGAAAAAAATAGCGAAATTTATAAAAAAGTTTAAAAGTCTACGCCATTTTCTTATGGTTGACAACCCTGGCAAGAAAACACCATTTTCTTATAGCCTCACATCCGGATCAACTGTAGGTAACGGGTTATCCATTCATTACGACAGACCCTGTATATTTGAAATATCAGTGCGAAATATTATATATTTTGTAAGTAACAGCTAATAGAAAACGGCTAATTCTGCCGTTTTCAGTTACTAAGGGCCCTTAAGTTTTACTTCATTTGGATTTTGGAAAATAATCAAATAAACACGTAGTCCGAGTTCTGTAAATTATTTATACTCTCTTACTTTACACAATATTTATGTTTTATTAGGTCATACATTTAAGTTTACTATGCAGGTTTGTCTATAAATATCTAGGTCTACATGAGAGTAGGACTAATGGGACATTTGTTTAACTGGTAAAACTACAGGGAACAAAAGTTCGTTCCCAGAGGTCTTACTAGTAAGTTTATTGGGAAGAAAATTCCCAGTAGTTGATTGGTAAGACTACTGGGAACTGGGGCCGTTTTCGTTATAATTTACAAATCAATTAAGTGTCTAGTAAGTACCTACTTTAACCAATTAAGTAAAGGAAGGTACTTTAGAAAAAGAAATAAATTGTATCAAAATTTCAGCAAGCTAAGGTATAAGAGAAAATATGGTGAGTATTGGTTGATTAATATTGACTCGCGTCTGGGTGTAACAAGGTTCTCCCCTAGTCCATCCATCACATCTATAGAACAAGTTTTACTTAGTTTAGGGCTACACTGTTTTTTTAAATGAAAAGTTCAATTTTGACAAAATTGGCTGTGATGGTATGAGAAAAGTGATTTGTAATTTAAGAAGCTTATTCATAAACGCACTTTGATTTAAGTTAAAATTGTACCGTGTGCATTAGAAGAGGCTGGCTGCTCTGAGGGTTTTATTTGTTTGAAGTAGTTTAGTTAGTTAGTATACAATACATGATACAATGTAGGTTTTGTGCGGCAAATTCAAGATTACGATAAAAAACGGAGACTACTGCCCGTTTGCACCAAACTTAAGAACATCCTAAGTCTTTGCCTAACTTGTTTAAGCAACTCCTAACGAAAAATTGGTTTGCACTAACCTTAGGTCATTCCTAAACTCACTTAGGCATTTCCTAACTTTAGGAGCCCGTTTATGACATGCCTAAGGAGTTAAGAAACGCCTAAGTTTTTTTTTTCTTAAAACATTGACATATCTGTCAAATAAATGTTTGTTTTGAGCTGGTTTTGAGGTTATGCCGAGTAGTTTCTGTCTGTTGTGTTGAGAACTGTTGTGTAATTTGTAATTTGAGGAGTTTAATAAGTGCTGTAGTGCTTTTTGCATCATGATAGAGGAAGTAGGTATAAGATGTCCTTAATTTTTAGAAGAAGTGGACTTTCATAATGATCAGCATGCCTCTTATCGTAAGATCACGACCAAATCCTTTTGAAAATTACGACGACGTGGACTTATGTGCAAAAGCACGGTTTTATGGGTTTTGGATCAAACTGCTGAATAGCTTTCTGCATCCTGCATAACATTTGTGTAGATTTGAATGATGATATGCCCGCTGCACAAGAAGAATTGTGTGAAAAGACTCTCAACTATTGGATTCAGGCTGGTCATATTGATAACGAAATTACAAACATTGGGATACTACCAAATGCCTTTGATGGGAGAAGTCTGTTTTACTGTGCACAATACTGTTTTACTGTGTAAATAAATAATTTATCTTTATTTAAAAATATTAACCTGAAGCTGATTCTAATAAAATTTCCAATATGGTTTTTATTTTTTTCTTTTCCATTTTTATAATAATAATATGCAAATGCATTATGTGCCTTTTGTTGATTTATAAGGGACTTTTTTCTTGCTCTACCCTTATTCTCATTGCTGCAAGTCTATTTGCTGGTATAGGCTTAGTTTTGATTCTACTTCTTTCATTTCTAATACCTAATTCCGGGCACCTTATGTTGGCCCCTTTAAAGTCTATCTATAACTTCAGTAAAAATTTCTTCATCTGCCTCACATTCCTAAAAAAAAACATTAAAAACCATAGGCAACCAATCTTTCATTCGTTCAATCATTCACTTTGCTAGGCAATGCCTAATTTGAGACACGGTTACGACCGGGCTGTTGGTGCAAACCGTTTGTTAAGATAGGTTGAACCTAAGCTTAGGTGTTTCCTAACTAAGACAAGCCTAAGTTGAGGTTGGTGCAAACGGGCATACGCCTTCGCTAAGGGCGGCCGCAGACACACGGTTTCCTGATCCGGAATTCAGATTCGGAAACCTGAATGCTCAATTTTCATACAAAATGTTCAACACGACGCACACGTCCTTACTATTACCGAACGGAAAACTACCCATTTTGTATGAAAATTTAGCATTCAGGTTTCCAAATCTGAATTCCGGATCAGGAAACCTAATCAGGAAACCGTGTGTCTGCGGCCGCCCTGGATTGATAAATTCTTAAAAAAGGCGCTTAATTTATATTTTGCCCCTGCTTTTTTTTTCTTTTTATGGCTATGGGTTATGGTAAAATTACATATTGTGCCAATGTCAATCAGACCAAAATCATACCTCCCTATTTCATTTTTTTTTTAATTTTATGTGCCATCTAGTGAAAAACGGATGTACTTACCACTTGGACTGGCAAAAAAATATGGTCTCATTAATCCCAACAACTATTTACTCGTACATTAAGATTGCAATTTAGGGCTTGCTCCTTCGCCTATATTTTTTCTTTATAAATTTAGTTTTTTAAAGCCTAAACAGTAAAAAAGAGTGAAGTTTAATTATCATCTTTTATTGAAACAACTTTGAATTTGAGAACTTTTTGGAACTAGTTTTAGTTACAAAAAGCAGATGTCACTACCAGACACATGTTTGTATTGCTACACTTTCGTTATTTAGTTCCGTCAGAAGGAAAATAAATATCGATACCTAGAATTACCCATGAACCTACTATTCCAGCAAATTGAAGTTAGGAAACCTAAGGTGACCGGGTAATTCAAACGTTTGGCGGATTAAGCGTTTCCGAAGGCATAAACTGTAGAAATGACAATAATTAAAATTGAATTTCGTATATAAATTAATAAACAAATATATATTATTTATCAAAATAGAATAGCAGCTTATAAGTTTTTAAAACATTAGAGCATTTTCAAATATATTTTTTCTTGATAAGAAATCAATTTACGACAACATGGCAGCCCCGTAATGCAACTTAACCATCAGAAAAATCATTACGCTTGCGCGTTGCGTATACTTCTGTCTCTTTCTTCATGGTTTTGGTTTGTTTTGTGTCATGCTTGTCGTACCCTCGCTTGAATCTTCCTGCAATTTTTATTTCTAGTTCAAAATAAGTTTTCCAAAAGTTTTATTCCAAAATTAATTAATGATAGATAGACTAATTAAATTATTTATTGTATTGTGATGATAAGTGCTGTGAATAACTGTATCCAGCGTTGGGAACCTAAAGCGGCACCGTGGAGTCACGAAAACGAAGGTAAAAAATGTTTTCATTGTTTGTACTGACGCGCTTCGGCTGGGTAGAAACATTGGAAATCGATATTATACTTTTGTATGCATTGTGTTTAAAGCAGAATTACTATAAATTCTGTGTTTTCTTCAGTAATTTAGGCTTTAACTTGAGTCGAGAATTTGGGTGTTGTTATATCCACTTATTATTTTAGTCCTCGTCCTTTAGTAAGTTCGGATATTAATATCCAGAGTTAAGAGATGTTTATTTTAAAGTTTTGAAACGACCCTCATAAGGTTTGTAAATAGTAATACGTAATAACGATGAAGGAAGTAATTTTGTTGACCTACCTACCTAACAAATTCTTCACAACTAAATTAGATAGTTTTTTAGTTCCATCTTACAATGTTAATTACATAGGTTTAGTTCCATCTTACAATGTTAATTACATAGGTTTATATGAAGTTATATCATAAACTAAACGAGACTTAATAGTTTTTAAAAAAAAATCAATCACTAAAAATGAGGCTATAAAGTAAAGTAATAACAATTATTTTGTTCCAAGCATTTGTTTTATCTCTAAAATTTGTGCTATCATGTAATGCTGACCTAACATTTTGTATACAATCTTACGTAGGTATCTCAACAAACAGAATTAATAAAATATATTTACATATGATAGGTATAATACATATTTGCATAAAGCCATTGATAATTAGTTTATTCAGTTTTAATAAGTAACGGGCAAAAAACAGATATAATCTTCAAATAGGTACAAAGTCTATCATATATTTAATTTACTCTTTTTGCACAGTGAAAATCATTTGCACCATCAGTATTTATTATCCTTCAAGTTATTCAAATAAAATATTGAACAATAATTTATACAATGTGCTTTAATAATTAGAGAGCTATCACATGCAGAATGGTAAACCACAATTGCTGGTCATGAGTTGTCATTTGCTTCGTACATTTCTGCTACAGATATGTGTAGATAATTATTAGGTGTATTTAATGTTCCCAATCTATTCCGAAATAATAATAAATATATTTATTAATAATTATTGCCATAAAAAGTCATAGCAATCTATAATTTATCAGAAAATAGGTACCTAAAACCTTTATTGCCAACTGTTTCATAAAATCATAAATGTTTTAATTTTGTATAGTTTGTACAGCTGTGTTTCAGTTTTTGTTCCTTTTTTATAACTTGATGAAGTTGAAATTAAAAGTAAATAAATTAAATTTACATAATTATAAAATACTTTTATGGGTCAACAATATAACTTATCTATACCACATGAGTAAAGAAACTGAACAGAGACAAAGCTTCTAAAGAGCTAGCAAAATTTATACCTATTTTGGTAGGGTTGGCACAATTGAATAAATTAAAAATATAAATGTACTTTTTTTTCAAATTTTTTATTAAAATAGGTTTTTTTTTTACAAATTACATACTCTAAATATTTTTTTTTATTACTTTTGGTTTTTAATAATTTGTTGTGTCTTTTAATCGAATGATAAATTCTAAATCTAATATAAAGTTTTTTCAAATAAACCAATGGGAAACACTCACATGGCATATGAAATGTACAATCTTGCAAACGTGCTAATATTTCATTACCAATATTAACATTTTTAATATGAAGATCAAAATATTCGCGAAATTTTTGCTCAAGCAATTCAACAAATTCAATAAAATTGTCAGGAGGTATTATCAAAAAACCTGATTTCACACTACCTTCATTAAAGTCCTTATAATGGCAAAAAAAAGAATCTTTTCCTATATTTTTAAATACTTTTTAAAAACTAAAACAAAAGGATTACTACGTATTATGTGAGAATCTCGAAAACAAAAACAAAACACGCACAACGTTCGAGCGTCGCGTCACGCCTGCACGCCCTGAGATTGACCACTGGCTGATCTAGTTTGAAGCGGTTTCGGCTCATACGTGACAAGCGGCCAGTGGTCACGCACACACACGCGTTGCACTTGTAGTGATGTACCTGTCACAGCGCATTCGTATGTAGCTTTGTCTCTGTTCAGTTTCTTTACTCATGTGTCTATACTATGGCATAAATTAAAGACATTCATATCTGTTTGTATGAACCATGCTTCGGATTTTGTAAGAATTTTTTGAGAAGGTAACTAACTAATTAAGGGAAAAGTAGGTATACTGAATAAGATAAAATTGTATGTTTTACGAACGTCAAAAGTTGCACTCTTACGAAACTTGCTAGTTGAGTTACAGCTAAATATAAAATTATATTTTGCTATCAACCCAACTTTCTGTAAAAAAAACAATATAAAAGCAAGTGCTACCCACTAGTAATATTATACATATAGAAAGTTGCCTGGTTGTTCAGCTGGTCGGCTCTATCTAGGTTCTTGCACGTGTTTACTTAACAATGGAACCGTGAAATCGCAAAAGACAAGTAATTCAAATTTGGATTGTCGCGACGAAGGCGTATTTTAAGTGGGGCATCTCGACGCAAACATCTCCTGCCGGTTCCGACCTTAGATGACCTCGATGGATGGCAACGCAAGAAGCGGGCTGCCTTCCTGATTAGCGTCATTATCTTGCCTGACGCCGCCGCTTCTATCTGTTGTACTATCTTGCCAATAGACTGTAATAAGAACTCTTCGGTAATGTCTTCCTGTGTTTGGCAAAACCAGGATGGAATTTTTAATAAGTTCAGTTACGTTGCGTTGTGCGATTGCAACTTATAAATTGTAGGAACGGATTTCGCTTAGCTCAAAACGTGACCTACCGACGCAAACATGAAATTTGAGTTGAAAGCCTGTGAGCAGCGTAGCACAAAATGCCCCTATATTTAGGCACATAATACCGACTGAGTCTACCTGCTCGTCGGGCGCTGGGAGCGGCTAAGCAAAAAAGTAAAAAGATAAATTTTCGTTCAGTCCTGACTCGGACGTAAAAGAACAAAGGTACTCTTTTACTTGGTTATAGCTAGTTATTTCGGTTGCCGCAGGTGTAACTTGTTATCTCTTACCGGGAATTTCTTTATTCTATCCAATCCCGGGGTCAGAAAATATCAATAGAAATGTTTCATGTAACGAAATGTTCTTTTTATTTACTGTAGACTCTTGTTTGCACACAGTTATCGTATAAAATGGAAATATACCTACGTCGTTTCAAAGTTACTTTAATATTAACTTGCAAATGCGTAAGTAAATATTACATTAGGTTAGGCGTATTTAAGTGTGTAGCATTTATCTACATAATCAGGGTCGTTTAATAATGAGCTACCAAACTCAGCGGCTAATGGCAGTCGCCATGAAGGCAGCTCACAAAATCTGAGAGTTGAATCGTTAGTCAGAAACCACATGCTATTAGACCTTGAACCATTCTAATATCCTAAAAGGATTGCCAGTCATTCTAACAACAGGTTTTTCAGTAGGTACGTGTTTAGTTTCAATGACCTAAGAGTTGGGCCGAGGTATTTCTCGTTCAGGATATTACTTCAGCAACTAATTTAGATTGAACTTTGGGACGTTCAACTCCGGCCCTAAATAATTGCTTGTTTAGAACGTCGTGTTTTGCAATTCTTCATCCCACGTAAGCGGACATGTAGAAAAACGGAGTATTTTTATTCATGTTTCCGCGGCGGTCATTAGTCTTTATTGTTTTATTTTTAAGTCTGTGTTATATCCACGTATAACAAGCTCGTATTCAATTTGAGCCACATTTCAATAGAGACAACGATTCTGATAGCTGCGTCTTGGGATTCGAGCCTGTAATCTATCGTCTTTGATGGTTGGAGAATATTCGGTATAAACGCAGTATTAATAATCCTCCAGGCATGATAAATAATTCCGAACATTGCAGAACAGATTATTAATGTACAATTATAACAATGAGTAGTAAACAATACGGGTAGTGAGGTTTTCGATATAAGATTCGGTAACGCCTGGAGGCGCTAGGCTGCGTTGACGAAGATTAATTATATTGTGCTATGAAACGGCACGAACGATCTAACACCGCTAAAAGACACCGAGGACGTCTTTGTATTCTTATTTCCTGGTATAAAAAACACGCACAATAACTTGATAGTTTCATGGCAGTAACTAGCAAGTATCTTGTAGTTACATCAGTTCGTATTATCTGTGTTATTGGGCAACTTTAATCATATTTTATTGTTTCAAGTAAATATCTTTATAAACTTATCTTTGCGACAATTTATAGATACTCTAGACTAGTCTAGGAGAGAATTATTCCGTAAATCCTTCTGTGCCTCGGAGCCAGCTAAGACTGTTAAGTTGACAATTCCTGTAGGAGTAGAAATGATAGTTTCTCTACCTCGATTGTTCAAACCCGTCCAAGTCGTGTTTTAACTTCCTACATACACTTCTAATTCTTTGTTTTACATCAAGGCGTTGCAAGACGTTCCTTTCACTTTGTGTTACTGTAGTTTTTGAATTTTGGAGGAAGGAAATCTTCTATTCGTTGTTTGACCTCTGTTGAGTACGTTTTTAACCTTGCGGTCTGAGTTCGTTTAGCACGTATGGACATAATTCGCTGTTAGTCTACTGCTTGTGTGGGCTGTAATATCGTATTGTTGTTACTATTGATTACCATTCACAAATACCATACTATCCGTGACGGTTGAGAAGGACGATTGATGATGACAGAATGGTTATTTATTTCCTTAAATATAATGTTGGTTCTAAGCAGCCTTTGTTTTCTTATATATACGAAAGTAATGTTTAATCAATCAACGCTCGCCTTAATGTTACTATTTAAAACAAGTTCGGTGTGAAAATGTAAGGATTACTCAATGAGACGCCCAATCTTGTTAAGTCCCAAATTAAATTTGTCCAGTGGTGGAACAACTGAAATGTCACAAGCAACAATTGCAAGCAAAAAGAGTAAAAATGAGATTCTCTGCAAGCGACTCACGTACGGACTTCGTCAACTTTCGTAACGCCACCTCGCACACCCGAATAGTAAACGCGAAGGCTGAAACACTGCTTCAACACGAGAATCACTAATTTGCTTAAATACCCACAATTAATTAAATATCTCGATGGACATTCTCTCAACTTGCAACGTAAAGTTCAAGTCATTGGTAACATCACCCCAAAAGAAAACAACGTTGGTGCAACTGCAACCTTTCAACTCCATTAACTTGATTGACAAGCAACTTGAAGGTTAATGACGGTTAACGTACGTCCAAGATATTTAGCAATCGGCATATTTGTTCGTCAGAAAGGCTTTTCACAAGTATCCACTTGTTTCATGTGAGTCACACGCACACTTACGCAATAATCCGTAGAAGACGCGCAGGCACAAGGTTTCAGGTCCTTTGCAAGAGTCGACATCGTTGCGACCGTGTACCTTTCACTTGTGAATTTCACCTTGTGCCTACTATTTTAAGCGTTTGTATCCTTTACCTTAAGAATTCATTACATTTTCGAGATAAAGGCGAAATCCACTTTTAACATGTCCAGTTTTACGAAACACAGCCCATACTTTAAATCTTTTACTTAAGGTAGTGTCGAGATATATTTTCATTATGTTGATAATAAAGACGGGATATTTTCCCACTGGGAAACAAGTAATTTTCCTGAAATGAGGAGCCCACATTTTTCGGAATACGTGGAAGAAAATATCAGCATGACGGCGTAAGAAGAAATTATGGCCGCAGATCGCGAAAGAATAGCTTAAGGTTATTTATCTTTCTCTACTAAATTGAGTTCTTTTGCCCCATCTTGGTTAAATTGATACGTTTAATATTCCATTAAAAAAAGAAGTCTTGAAACTTTTAAGGAAAACGAAATCATCTGAACCTAAATCATATAAATATATTATGCAGATACATCAATATATTTCCCAAAGAAATGCGTTTTGTATTTGAGTTTTGCAGATTTATATGGGTTATTTATGTATAAATGTGCTATTTATGATGTAAGAAATAATCTTAAATATGCAATAACACCATAAACAAAACAATCCTATTACAATCGCTGTTATTAAACCGCAAAACATCTTTATCATACAAATGCAATTTTCGTCAAAAAAGTTTCAAGGCCTGTGAAAAGAGGTTTCTCGCAATTTTTCCCGAGATTAAATTCGCCTTGATAAGTGATACGGACCGGCATTATACTTTGAGTTTGTTATTTTAATAACGCTTTTTCTTTGCGTATACTGCTTGGAGATTAGTTCTAAAGAAATAGTTGGTGGTATTTAAGTGTCGGGCTGTAATAGGTTTAAGGAGTGTTAGTTGAGAGAGGGTGGTTGGCGCGGGGGTGTGCGCGCTATCTTGGTCGCAGCGGCTGCCGGCTGGAGGCAAGTGCCAGTCAGTCCGACGAGAGGCCACGACGCGACCGAGCGTCTCGCGCTCTGCCAACGCACACTGCCGCGAACCGAGACACATGTAAACATCGATAATACCAAACTTCTCCAGCGACTCCTGTCTCTCCAAGCTTCAAACCGAATTTGGGCTAGTTTTTTGCGCTCCGGCATTAGCCGCACGAAAGTTTATCGACCCTAGCTCTGCCGCCATAACAACCCTTATTCACTACACTCAGCCGGTCGCTCCCTCTAATTATTGACTCCCCTAAACTTTGTTGAAAAATCCGCTCGATCGCAATTCGGCCCTTTTATTGCAGTAATATTTTTATTACAGTTGAGATCGGTTCGCGTTGCCTCCGAACTCCGCGTTCGAATAGAATATTTCGACATGACCGACTCTATCGCTTCCTTATTCTAGTTCCGTAATTGTTTAATTACCCTGTCGAAGGGACAATTAGTTTTTTTTTTCCGCTATTTCGCTAACCGGGAAGCGTCGATCTCGGAGAGACTGCGAGCTAAGTTGCTAAACTGAATTTGCGACACCGTTATCTCGTATTTAGGTCAATTAAAACTCGTTGAACCATGACACTGCGTTGACATTGGTTTCTACGGTGTGCAGAGTGAATGTGAAACTAAACTGGTGCGTGTGTGAAAGGATTTGGTGTCGGTGGTGGTGAATGGTGTGAGGGCCGAAGCAGCGGATGTGCACACCGCTGCCGCCCTGGTGGTTCGTGCCGCGAGGAATGCCATCAGCTCTTGACCTAACTAGGTAAATCTATCATGCAAACCTAATCCTAACCACTTTATGCTAATTTCAAGCCCGTGATTCGATTGCGTCAGGCAATAATTGGAAGCTTGATAAGGATTTCTCGGTCACTGAATTGATAGACAGATACTTCCTCATATGGCCCTGTTATTTGAATTGACGTTGTAGTATGAACAACAGGAAAGTAAGTATCGTAGGTACGTTATAGTTTATCCCCTTACAGTGTTGGTTGACACACTTCATAAACACCAGACAGTCACTCATTAAATAGTCACTATACTTCCACTTATCCTGAAACTTTTTTTACAACTAAAGTTGCTAATACCATCTGGCCACTTAAAGGTAACTTGTTGCATAACTTGATCAATTTCATACAACGTAAGGTAATATAACATGTAAACAATAACAACTTAATCGATGACGTGTCATCTATAAATATTTTATAATGCATTGACGACGTTGGTAATGTATTTATTATCATATATAGTCGGTTATAAATAATGGTTGTAGAATTTTGTTCTGCTGTATACATTTAGCTTACCACCCGCATCGTGCAGCAAAGTTTAAGACTTCAGCAATGCTGGTGGTAGAGAGATAGTCTATTAATAACATGTCTTGTCACACAGCACTCATATCCAATATTATCTTATTTAGCAAGTCAACGTTTTAAACGGCTGTATTTTTTTAAATACTATATCATTAGATACATTTCAATGAAGTCATTCAGAATGTTATTTCCCTTAGCCTTAGCTCAATATTCTACGAATAGTTGTGACGTTCCACAGAAGTCGAGTTTCTGTAATTTATTTGAAATGCCGTTCACAGAAAATCCCCATGACACATGTTAATCTAAATAGTATTGGTGTCGTTAAAATGCAACTTTATTCGCTTTTGAATTTTATCTCAGAGTAAGTGGTGGTAGCTTTGTCTTGTCTTTTCCCAAGTGCAATCTATATCTACTTCCTAAGGAGCTGTCTGGTCGGACCACCCGCTCGCAATATAACTAAAATATTGCATTTTCTCGACAACGCTCACAGCTACTATCTACTGTTTTAGAACGAAATGTAGCTGACTTTATCTTTATTCCCCTGTTCTCTCTGGGAGACTATCGCTACTGTCATATTTATTTGTCTTTCCCGTGTGTCTTATATCGCTGTTACCACCTGAAACTAGATGATATAAAATAAAACTCGGAGATATTATATTTTCAAGATGTTGCTCGTCATAATCTTTATCTATCTCATTCTTGCAAAGACAACCTGTCGATATCGTTCATCGTATTTATTGGCCCGTTAAAAAAATAATACAGCTTAATTTCGCTGCCTTCTTTTGTACCTTTACAATACATTTTCCGAACAGCTAATCGTTTGGAAAATTTTATATTTCATAATTTTGATGCCTTTATTTCGCTTTTGTGCCGGGCTTATCAAATCTGGGAACACTTGGCGCGTGTAATTCTTGTTCATTAATTTTCAAGAGCTTGCTGGTAACAGCCTCATGTTTCGTGTTTCAACTTTGTAGCAATTTGTTTAGTGATAAATTTATACATCACTGTTTTATCTTAGAAAAATATTGCTCAATATGTTCGATACGCAATATCTTTGTCAGTTATTACAAGAAATTCTAGATTGTTACTATCATTAAAACGTTAATGATCCTCTAGCAGTATTTCCAATTGTGTTTGTACCAGTTTTGAAAGCCTGTTCCAACAATCGTTTGATTCTAAAACTCCGTTGACAATTGTGTAAATTGAATAAAGTGATTGCGACTGTACGCAAACGTTAACATAACGCGTTTCACGAGGTTAAATCGATAGAACTGTACAGAAAAACGGAAGGTTTTTGATTGGGTAATAGAATTTTTCATGTGACATTTTGTGATTAATGTTGTCATAACAATTGTAGGTTTAGTAGAAAGCCCAGCTGACCGCGAAGTCTCAATCGCGAGTGGAGGTCACAGATCACGTTGTAAGCCTGCGGCTTGGGTTGTCTGACACCCTAGAATTTGTAAACCTCCCTACACACATTGTGATTAAGCTGCGAGTTGGGACTTGGGAGGTGCTTACATACGAAGTTCTCGATGCAAATCTCACTGACAAAGTTTAACCTGAATTCCCGTATATCACAACTGTCGTTGCCGGAATCCTTTCGAATACGCTTGTAAACTTTTATTGCACCTACAATGTGGCCATGTTTATGTTTGCTGGTTCTTTGTGATTTAACAAGCTGTGGGAATGCTTTGTTGATTTATCAAGTAATATAAACAACCGTAATTAACGATGAAACTACTTCGCGTAATGCTGCTGAATCATTATTTTTTAGTTCAGACTGAGTTTTAATAATGTGCTAATTATCAGGAAAATTAACGCTTTATTTAGCCTCGTTCCAGTGAGAGGTCACGGTTATCATTTGCTTTCTACAGCGAAGGTTCTATTTTACGTCTTCCGTTTGATGTCGTTCAATTGGCGTTTATTTATTTCCGAGTTATTTTTGTTCAATTTAAAATTTAACCAAGTTATTTCCAAGTTACTTAGAAGTTATGTTTCGTGTCATGGCTGCAAAGTTAATAGCCGTGTATCGATTGTTTGTACAAGCTATTACATATTACGTACCTCTACAATATTCACGAACGTAGGTATACACGCGATCGCTAAAGATAACTAACGATAATTTTACAACCTAAGTAATGGCTTATCAAGAACGAAAATCAATTTGCAGTATGTATATTTTACTTAAGTAATGGAGAACCTACATTTAAGAAAAAAAGTTAGTATACCATAGGAGTTGTTAATTTGTGTTTTAAGTTTTCTTTGAACACCCCAATTCTCGAGGAGGGTAATAAATGGTTATGTAATTGATACGGGGTGAAGCCGCGTGGACAAGCCTAGCTGTAAAAGTAGTGTTCTTGCTTAGCGGTTTTAATCTAGTATTAATGGTATTGAACTTTGTGTTAGAAGTATTTTAAACTTTCAAATAAATTATTTTAAGTTCACTCACCCGGGCTTAGTCTCAATGTATTCAGTCATTGAGTCACATACAAGTTCACGATCGCCAACGTATATTCTGGTAGAACATGCCAAACCATCTAAATGTGGAATAAATTCTGTAATGTTATTACCCGAATTTTCCGAACTCGTGTAAATACTTTTACGGTGGAAACATTACCGTTAGTAATGGGATGCGGACCCAGTTAAATCTGATTTATCTCTTTCCACGAAACCGCAAAGTTACGGTGGCTGTCCGGACTTCGATTTTCCGAAATTGATAAATTGTATACTTCACAAAGTGCCCCTCAGTCGCGTTTAACTTACAACTTTGATTCATCTTATTGAAACATCAATTCTTCAGATTTTAAACTTTGACTGGTTAAGCTAGTATAAATGATGTAGTTTGAAATGGATTTCATTTTGATGTGGCATTAAGGTTTCGTTGATAAAGGATCTTGATTTTCGAGTTAAAATACGCCCTGCTGTTGTTTGGTCGATTTTAATATGGTTGCGTGCAAATGTGAATAACCGGCAGCCGGTTTTTTGTCGATGTGGATAAGCCCAGGCAGTAGGCAGGTTGTAGTAGTTACGTACTGTGAAGACAAAGAAGTTCACACGACCTTGTCTGACGTGTGCCGTGTCGTGCCGATAGAACGCTGACGGACGCGGAAATACTTGCAATACACTGACCAACATTGGAACATCGTTTTTAATATAGACATCACACATTAATAGACGTTGCTGCTTGGTGACTGTACACTAGCCGAAATACAGTCACTGGAGTTTTTCATCACCACTCATAAAGTATGCAAAGGTACCACTCAAACTTCCTGACTTGGAACTTCTTAGGGCTATTTAAATGGTTCAGTTTCTTCTTCTTCCTACGTTAAGTATTAATTGGAAGCTCTGTTTTTCAAACAACAACCATAGGCACTTTCAAAAGTAATTAACTTATTGAGAAAATGTATTTTAATTGAACGGTTTTCAAGTCGCACTGGTTGTCTGTCTATATTTAAAGTGGCTCTTGCTACTTTCTTTTGTTAAAATAGGTTGTTGAATAAAATGTGAACTCGAAAAAGCAACTTTCAGGTATAGTTTCCAGCTTGCTATTCTAAATTCTAGTTTTGTTTCATGAAAAAGAACAGGTCGATATCGGTTAACGAACGCTGCACGAACGTTTTTTTAATTAACGAAATTGGTAAAACGCTATAGTCTGATTTGTAAAAGCTGTGTTAGGACAACCATTATTGGTTTTATTTTTACGTTTGTGATTTTATTTATACCTCACAGTCTGAAGGGTAAAGCGTAATTCATATGTTTCTTTAGATTCGGTTTGTAACCAGGCTTCTTGTATTCACTTGAACAAAAAGCGTTTAACGCAAAGTTTGTTCTGAAAGTTGGACATGGTAGGATGGAGTTCAAGAATAACAAACAGGAACTGGACAAACAATCCGCTATGTTGAGAAATCCGGTATATTTAGCTCGTTTCCTTTCTCCTTCCGACTACCAACAGTATCAAAGAATTCTATTTAATAAAAAGGTATGAAGCTGACATTTCTGCAAATAATATTCTCATAAAAATCCCAGAAATGGAGTTTATTAAAAAAAACTAAAACATAAGTGTTTAGTACCGCAATTGCAAAGAGGTGCTCGTAATACTATAATGAGTTCACTACTTAATTTCATAAGAATGGAAAAGGACTCTTTAGTAACAAAAAAGAATGATTAAGTTTAAAGAAGTCGAGAGAACAATGATTTTGAACAATAAACCTTTGATATCGTTGACCATTATACAAAACTGGTTTGTAATAAAGCTAACGTTGACGGAAATACGTAGATCTTTTATTCTTGTTTGCGAGCATAAAACAGTAAAAAAGTGTCCCTTTTTCTTCCGGACCCTCTTCGTGATTAATTTCATGACTGCTGAACACAAATGTGGTATAATGATTCAGTATTTTCATGGCTACTACACAATGGCGTACCGAAAAGGCTATATTTAGACAGACAGTATGAATATTGTATGTGAATACACTAAGCTTGTTGAATATGCAGCATCAGCGGTCTCTTTGTTGATTCACGCAGATCTAATTCAGAATGCAGGACAAATACATTCACGATGAGTTGCTATCATATTTTTGTCAGAGTCAAAGTCAAACGTTGATGTGGCGTGTGAGTATGTCTGGTCTTCAGCAAATGTTGTAGTTGTAGGTTAGCCGGACGAACGCGCCCCTCGTGCGTTGAACCGCCGGTTATATTTAACTGAGACAACACGTGTGCACACATAAACGACACACGCTCCTCACAACTCAGATGCTGCTCTTTCAAACACAAATTTTGAAACCGTCATTTATCAATTCGTGGAAAATTCCAACGCTCAATTAAAAGTGGTTAGTCCTGTCGAAAAACACAAATACGAGAGATTGTGGTACAGTTAAATCCTAAATTAACAGACACAGTTATGGGAGGATAAATTAAAAGGCAACGACGCAAATTACAGTCAACTTTCAAAACTCCTTTTTTGAATGGCGAGCAGGAAGCAGAGCTTTTAAAAATTTGCATTCTCGACTAGATTTCAGTGGCCATTGAAACGTAGGAAGCGTATTGTTGGGGCGGCCCTCCGCCAAAGTTGTTTAGTTCCCTTGCATACCCTATATTGAACAGAAGGCATTCTGTGCCTGTACCTGAAGATGACAATAGCGTTCAATGAACCCAGTGCGACGCGACGCCCACCCGGACTGTCATTGTGACGCTTGGCATACTCCTCTATTGTCACTTCCTGAGGCGAATGTCGAGTCTTAAATGTCTGCTTGTGCTGCTCCCATACACTTACCATAACGTGAAGTATCTCCAACTTGACAAACCAACCAGTGCCTTGCTCAAACATGACAATATCAACAACGGCAATAATTACCTACAGAAATAGATGTCTTAGTCTCCAGTGTCTTATATTGTACAGAAACTCTTTTATTTCGTCCAAAGAAAGTTGTTAAAGGAATATTTACGATCATTTTCACAATTGTTATACTAATTAATCCATTTCATGGGAGGTAACACGGCGCCAAATGCCTCGATGACAACACAATGGGGCATGACAAAGGCTCTATCACTGTTCATTGGATAGCTAGTGGTTGGCTTTATTAATGTTTTGTTGCCAGCCATTAGTGTTCTACATAATACAGCAAATGAACATGTAGAAAATAGTTTACTATTAATATCTACAAGACCAATAGTAGTAATCAATTCCAAATTACAAGGAATCAGTAATCCCGACATATTTTTATAACTTCCTAATCAAAATTTAAATTTGCAGCCGTACGAAGTTCGACTACGTCACTTATACTTAATAATACACTCGATAGCAAATTATTGTTTATCAACCATTATGTAACATTATCGCATTAAGTAAGCAAATAAATTACGCATGAAGAAGCTATATCAATGTGACACTTAAAATGACCTAGCGTATGCAAATGTACAATTATTGAATAATACGATTTATAGTCGCATTATAATAAATCAACTTTGTATAACAGAAGTGGAAAAATACAGTGATCAGTTTGAGGTGATTAAAATTTTGGAAGCGTATAACCGTGGCATTAACAATTTAATTGGATTAACTAGTAGGTAGTGGAAACGACGTCAGTTTGCTAATTGCGTCGAATGTTGCAAATGACTATGGCGACGAAACTTTACCATCGAATCTATGCAGCCATTTGACCCGCCAACATAATGTGGTAATTAACGCTGCTGTAGAAATTCACACTTCGAGAACATTCTAAAATTACGGTTAAAATGCGGTAAGGACTTCAACTATGAAATTCTCGGTTAACAGATTTTGAAAATTGTAGATAACAAAATCATTTACTTTTTAGCTAAACCGGCTACTACGATTTACTCTCATGTTGTTAAACAGTAGGACATCAATTGAGAAATAAAATTGGAAAGCCATAGTTTATGTTCCTTTTTAAAGGTAGTTTCGCATTAAAGCTCAATTTCATTTAATGATGGCCGTAACCTCTGCCATATTGCAACGTTGGCATTTTTACCGCTTTAAAGTTTAATATTGATCGAAATCACTGTGCAAAAGCAGTTTTTACATTGCAAAAAATTGGCTTGTGAAAAAAAAGGGAAAATTTCGGAGTCCGCGTGGTGGTAGCTCGGCGCAGTAGGAATGGTATTGATCGCGATGCGCGCGCATGCCACACTGTACACAAGTCGACCGCTGAACCGTTTCGTTGACGTGCTACAACTGGAGTGAACACTCATCCTCCCAAGTGCCACCACCAACGATATCTTGATCAAATACAACACCCTTCTGATGTCCTCAAAAGATTTTTTTTATACGATCTGTTGGTTTTGCTAGCTTTTGAAAAGGCTATTGGAATCTGTTTCGCTTTGCGTGCGCTTGGTTAGTCTAACGGTCGACTTCGATCAGCTGACCGACCACGCTGTAATCGGTGTGTTGATCTTACGGTTCAATTTATTCGATAGCGCAACTTGAATTCTTAGGTTATTTTATTTTTGATGTTAGTTATTATTTTATTAATTGTAACCAAGGTTTATATGAAAAACTGATTTCAGTTTAAGTCATAATTTTAGGAATAGGTACTATTGTTTTTTTATCACGAAAATGCACGCAACGTTTTTAAATATGATTGTGGTTATGTTAGGAAAACGACTCGTGTAAATCAATTTAATATGCTGGTTGCAACCATTACTTCGAACATTTTCAATGCAAAATTCTCTTCATTACTTGAAATGGTCTGGCTCTGTTGATTAAAGGCGAGATGTTTATTTTAATTAAATATCATTTGATACAAAACCCAAGATTACAAGCCTCTGTAAGCTTTCAATGGTGAGAAATAGTGAATTGTTTGATATTTAAGCTCTAAAGGGAAGTAGAAGAGTAAAGTAGGGATATTTAAAAGAAGGAATAAAAATATATTTTTGAAGCACAAAATAAAAGAGAATTGAAAAAAAAAATTAAGCGAGGCTAGATAACTATTAGTACAATATTAAAATAACTGTAATTACTAAAAGCTTATCTACTGAATAGGATTTTAAAGGAATACAAAAGGCGTTTTCAATATCGCGGGCACGGAGCTGGTCTATTAATTACTCGCACTTTTTACAAGGGATTAATGCAAAACTGTTACGAGCTAGCCAATTCACTGCAGTTAATTGATCTTCTGCGATAGCGTTTTTGTTACCTAAATTTAGTGCCTTGGTTTAAATAAAAAATTTCGAATTCCCAATTATAGAGGTGTTTCTGTTAGTATTTTGGGTTTTCGAAAGCTTAGCACTAGCGCCTTGACCTATTGATTGACGATAGATGCCAAAAAGGCAGAAGGTAGATTGTAAATGCAGTATCAATTGTTCACCTCGTGTCCAGTATACTTGAGACTTAACCTTGGTTGGTGTATCGTGTAAAACCGCCTCATATGTACGAGTATCTGGCTGTAAGGCGCACCGCAAGGCCGCTGATTTGATTTAGCGGTGCATTGTTAATTCAAGACTTGTCTCACTCTTTGGACGTTTCGCAATCATTTGGCTCGAAAAGTTCACCTTTTATACGAATTTTGCCCGTTTCCTTGACTGGGCGCCGAACAGACAAGTCAGCCCGAGAACTTGACCTCCTTATACAAACATGTTTGATTTTTTTAACGTATTACGAAACTCCCTGGAAATATAATTAATTTGGCGGCTGTTTTACGCAATAATGATTACTTATGCATGGCCAAAGTGGTATTAGTGTGGTCTTGAACTTAGAAGTTGGTTCTTCGTGTTTACTAGGATGACATAACCGATTAGGTTATTACAACGTCCGGTGTTATGTATGTAACAGACTTAGATTCCGGGATTTGTATGTGTTATTATTCTTATTATTGTCAAAGGTTACGCAATATTAACTATTTTTCCTATAACACGTGTCCTTGCTTCTTATGTTGCTAGTTTGTTACTTATATGTTTTTCTGTTGCAGGTAATAAAAAACACAAGCAACTCACTACTTAAGTAAGTAAAAAATAAAAATGAAATATTTATGATTTTAATCCGTCAAATATCCTTATTTGGTCCTTATAAAGTTGGTGTACGAAAGTGATTGTAAGCTAGCTCCGCTTTGCCTTTCAGTGTTCCAAGGCTTTTTTCAATAACATCATATACGTATACATCAAACTTGTTAAATTGTATAAATAATCATTCAAACATTAACCTCAAGCTTAAGTGTTCTAATAAATGCTGTTTATATTTCTGGTTTTCGACATTGAAGTTAAATATAACTTGAAAATTATACGTCAGTGATATCATATGAAAACATAATTCTTCATTAATATTTAAGCTAAATTCTGACAGTTTGAACGTTGTGCCACACGATACTAGCGTAAAATGTTTATTTAGTTCTGCATTTAATCTTGGTTATAAGTAATACCCAGGCAATATTTCTTCTATTGAAATAGTAGCTAGTAACACCAACGGTAGGCCAACCGAAGCTGTAACCTTCGATCAATCTGTTGAAGTAAATGACAACAGTGTCACAGGTGCGGCACAATAATGGAGGGATAGAGTGTAGCAGAATGTGCGACGACTCTGTGACAAATAGGATAGAAAAGGAAGAAGAAACCGTTAAAAACATCAAATAAAACTCCTACTATGTAATTATCGATCGATGATTCGCTGAAACACAGAAATAACTAACACAGCTCTGTCCCGTATTTAGCGTATTATTTATTTACACAGTTATAAAGTTTCTATTTACGTTCTAAATGTAGTGCAAGTACTTAATTGATTTCGCTTCTTGGCTGGATATTCTATGGCTACGTCATGAAACTTGCTCGCTAGTAGATAACGGCTTTATACGGAAGCATCTCGTGATGCACATGGAAAAAGTTGCACAACTAACGGTCCCATGCAGTTCGCCTATTTTGCAACACTACGTTGAACTGCGTCGATAACGGATTCTAAATAAACTTCACAGATTAAATTTATACTAGGGTTTAAAAGATTTTCTTAAAATTGTATTTAAGACAATAATAGGTATTAAATACCGAGAACGTCCCAAAATAATTTAGCATTTAGAATTCTTTTCTTTTGTGCTTTGTCCATTTTCTCTTGCCAAATTTTGGTGTGAATGTCTTTGTGGAATCCTAGTTTGCTATTTATATTCGTTACACTAATGCCCGTTATTTATTTAACTAGAAACGTGCCTTTTATTCCAGAGGGCATATTGTGGGTTAATTTATTCCATAAATTAAAATCAAAACTCTATATAGAGCGTATGGTAAATTTCATTGTTTTAGCTTTTCTGTCTAGACACTATTTACATTCGGGTTAATGCAAAATTTTGTGGGAATAAGAAAATTGCATATAGTTAATGTTATCGCATCGCCACGAGAAGCTCTCTGTATGCAAGCGACGTGATTCTCTAGAGATTTGCTATAACTTTATGAAAAGATCTCGTGATCATACCATTTTCATATCTTCGGTATCTCATACCATTATCTTGAATGCAATCGTTGTTAAGCAATGCGAAAGACCAATAATTGCGTGAACAATGATTTATTGTAACAATTTTTCCAGCGACAAAATGTTTACCAAGACACGGAACAAGTTGATGAGGAAATACGTAGTTTATAGTGTGAAACACATTATCGATACGACAAAACTAACGGAGTGGGCTGCGTGGGGGAAATTGTACACAGAGCCTGCGCGCGCGCGCCGCTATGATACCACGCGTCATCCATCCCAGTCCGATTCGGCGCGTTGCCCCGTGCACTTACTTAGCTTTGCTACATATTTGTTTGTTAATAATTACCGGTATATGTACGTCAAAGTTGTGTACAGTGAATATAATATGTTCTCTTGGATTGCATTAATGAGCACGAGTGTGGAGAAGTGAGGCGTTACCACGATTCAAGTTTATTACGGTATGTTGTTTGTGTTTACGTTGTGATACCACTGGCATTATGTTTTTACCGCTTCCTTCTTCGAGTCTTGCAGTTACAGGTTTTATATTTTTAAGAGCATTCGCGATGGCATTCTTTTACCAATTTGTTTTTTTAATAGTTTTAGTTTAAGGTAATTACAATAATTTTCTTGAGTAATTTGGCCTAATCGATCATTATCGAGGTTAAGGTTTTTGGTTGAGTTTTGTTCTTTGTTGATCTAAGGTTAGGTAATTTAAATTCAATAGTTACATGTTTTTAATTGATAATCTAATAGTTATTTGTGAACGCATAACGAGCATAAACTGCTGTGTTTTTTAATTTCCGATAATAATAGCTTCCATTTCTATTAATTTGCAATTCATTATTATTATTACGGGGCCTGGACTCGGGTTATCAATGACCTCTAGCAGTAAATTATCATTGTAATGACGTTGAATAAACATTTCAATCTATCGGAATAGCAAATAATATGTTACATAAAGTACACTTTCAAGGAAGCACTTTTTATATCCGCGAATAAATACGGAATATTTTGGTCAAAAACTGACGTAGATACGTGAATTTTAATTAACAATCTACATTAATTTAAATGTAAAATAATTTTTATGCGCTCAGGAATCTGAAAAATAACACGTGAGCTAACAAATAAATGCAATCGTTTTTACCTGGCCGAAAAATGGCCAAAACCCTTTTCTACAAAGGGAGAGCCCCTAGTTTTTTTGTTTCAATTAAGTCTGACCAACAGCAACGAGCAAACACGTTTCAAAATATTTTGCTTAAAACGTAGAATTAAGGTAAAATATACATTGCTATCGAATACTTTTGGTTAAGTAAATATACCAATCAGTTGGTAAAGGATACGTTTCGCGCTTTAATTACTTTCGTTCAACGCTGTAAATTGCCGTTCGCTACGTGGTGTGTTCAACTTACATGGCTTCACATATCACTCAAGAAATCCTAAATATGTATATGGCAGTTGGTGGAAAACCAAATTCAATAAACTAAACAACAAAAACAGGTTAGTTCTCTGACATTAAACACATGAATAGAACTAGAAACATCCAACGTGTATGTGCTTTTGATATCCCTGGTTGATTACTGGCCATCAGCTGAACAGTAAACGCATAATATGATCTCATATGACGGTATACGACACAAACCGGTTTATGTTTCTTATACATGAATAGAACTTGAGCTATAAGTAAAGCTATGTTGTTAAATATTATGTAAAGAAAATAAAAATAGAGAAACACTGTTTCAGAACCTTGCAACGAAATTTAAATAATCTTATCTAAGCATGTTTCATGTTGCAAAAGTGTTTACAGCAACTCGTTTGGCAGCCATTACTGATATCCTTATCGGCATTGTTTAGAAACTAGTGGGGTTCTCTCTGTAGCCTTGCAGTCATGAATTTCATAAATTTTTTCCTTTGGACATATTGTTTTTTAAATTCCCACGTTGATATTGACATTAAAAAATACCTCTCGCAGCGCCATTCACTTTAGAAGACCTTGCCAAGTTTGTCATTGCAAATAACACCAGCGCCAATAAATAATTCATAACAAGTGATACAGGTAATTCCTAATTATTATAATACGATAAGGGAAATATTTTGAGGTGTATTTCCATCCGGTTTTTAAGTAGAGGACTAATTAACTTGTAAGGTTTAATTTACTGCAAGGTTTAAATGTGTAAATTGACTATCTTTCCGTTTTTATTCTACGATGTGTAGACGTTTCGGAAAGTGGAAATCCTTGATTTATGCTTTTAAAGCAGCTCTGATCAACCTTGTCCTTTGATTAGCGGCCTGCAGCGAAATGTTTAAAATATTCTCAACTGTAAATTCGTCTGAATTTTTAGCATGTTTCACAAGTTCATCCAATTTGGTCGGTGCTGGATTTTCCGTTATGTTAAGATTTTACTCGATAAACCGGCTCTCATGACCGTTGAACGCCTTTCGATTTGTGGACATACTTTTATATCTGATAAATACTTTTTTTCTAACATCATTAGCATTCTTTCTTACATATTGGTTTTTATTTAGTTAATACTGAGTCTCGTGAACATAAGAACGTGCCCCATTGCTGATAATTTCTCACCTCATCATCTTTGTCTATTCTTCAGCGCATCGCATGTTAGATCTTTAAAACGTCTAATCCAGTCTTTATCGCACATAATGTCTTTTCAGCATGCAACTAAAATGAGACTCTATTATCCTCATCTTATGTTACATAATATATAACCTGTAACGACATCTTAACGTCTCTTCCTCCAAAGTGCTAAAGTTTGTTACTAACAGTTCTTAGCCTATATCTATCTTGAACTTTTTAATTATTCACTGTAGTATCCGGTATCTTAGTTAAGGGTATTTTGTGAACTCCGGGCTTAGTCTCTCCGGGCTGGCTCATTATACTTAGCAAATTTTATAAACCTCCTAACCCGGAACTTGTAATGTTTATACGCTTTAGGGACAGTGCCCGTTCCGCAATTCCCTTGCCAAGCTTTTGGAGTTCGAGGCTTGGGGTAGTTTAATGGTTACGGGCGAAGACAAACGAATTTTAACTAATTGGAATTCTTTTTACGTTTTCCTCGCAATTTAATTAATTGCTGTTTTGTAAATCTGCAATGATTGCTTGTTATTGCAAATTTAAGGCTGGTATCTTTAGGTTTTGTTTCTTGTTTTGATTTGGGTATTTAAGACAAAATGGTATTATGGACATTGAGTTTTGGTTCTTCATGGATTTATTTATCTTATTATAGGTAGTACTTGCCGGATGCCAGATCTTAAAAGCTATAAAACGCCCATTCCGTAGAATTTAATATGGCCGGCTTCTGAAAAATCAGGTTCTGTTTCATTTTTATCTCTGACCTTTGTCTCGCTAACTTAAGTTATATCCGGCCGGCGGCGTTTAAGTGCAATTTCGTTTAAAGTATAATAAAAACAACGAGTGCTGAAAGGTTATTTTAATGAAACTGAAAATGTTGATACATTTGAAAACGTTTCATCTGGATTTTTAAATTCATTTCAGCAATTTTGAATGGACTTTTTATCTGGAAAGAATCCGTGTAGCGTGGAGGCTTTCATTTTGTTGAAAAGCGCAATTTTTAGCGTTCACTCTGGGCGCGTGATGGAATCGTTATCATTGTAACCTATCTCGTATAGCATTGCCCATTTCCTAATGGTGGTATGGCGTGCATTTAGCTTTTTATTGCTTTACAGAATAAAGTTTAGTTTCTGCGGATATCAGCAACCATTCGGTTCATAAATATAAGACTTTGCTTAAAAACTTTTGTTATTAATTTGATTTTTGGTTTGTCTTGTGATTACTAAGGTTACGTCTAGGTTAATACAATTATAAATCCATTTTTTTTGTCATATGAATTTTTCAGTTTTGTTTTAGGAATTTGTGTTTTTGCTTAAATTTTTTCAAATAAAGTTTAAAGTTACCTTGTCGCCTACACACACATTGTATGAAACAAAGTCGCTTTCTATATAGAATAGTACGTAGGGTACTTTTTATCACGGTAAAACTTCTCATTTGGGAAACTTCTCATTTGGGAAACTTCTCATCTGGGAAACCGACTTCCACGCGAACGGAGTCGCGGGCGCCCACTAGTGTATAATAACATAGTATAGGGAGTTTTACTCCGAATTTAACGTGTACGAAGCCGCGCGGGTAAAAGCTAGTAAGCTATACCTATAATAATAGTCGTATGTGAGTACTTACTCTACATTACCCCTCCAAGTATATGTGCAATGTCCATAAATTACATATATGCGGTTACCAAACCATTCGGGCAATGCACCATCGCCGCATGGAAATGACGGTGGCTTAGTGCCGCCGATTTGCGTCCGAATACCTACTATAATCCCTGTAAATAAAGCTCGGATTTCTCTGCATGCAAAAAGCTCGCAAATTTTTGCTGTCTCATAGTACCTACAATAACAGTTTTCTAACGTCATTTAAAACGTTTAACAAAGGCGGACCAAACTTGAAGACTACCAGCTATTTGTTTTTTTTTCTTATTGCGAAGGTCCTGCCGAATAATGATAGAAGTTTCCGTAATTATTTGCAAATGCCGTCTGTGTTTTATAATGTTTCTGTTCCTCGTACTAACGGGCTGTGTGAGACGTTTCCACGTTTGAAATGTGGTTTCTTTTCCTGCTGAGGGCCGAGTTTTGACTTGTGCACAATAAAGTGAATTACCCGCAGAACAACGGGGAGTAGCAATGATATTTCTGGAGCTAAAGGAAAAAACAAGGGTCGCGCTCGTGTTCCGGTGGGAATTCTCATTCCGCTCTTTTTGTTCATGTCGTTGCCGAAACGTGGCTTAATACGACAGCGCACAAAGAAAGAATCCTACATGTTTAAATAGCTGGTCTCTAGGTGATTTCATCTGCTTTGCACGTTACGGAGATCGAAATGTAGAGTCCAGCATTAATTAAGCTTCAGCTTTTATAGAATCAGATAATCCTTTGATAGATGCTCTGAAGATTCTGTTTGTGAATATGGAAAAATACGTGTGCTCACAAATACGTGTCCGTGTAATTCGCAAAATTTTATCAGGTCAATGACATCATTTACCAACTACTATGTGAGTAGCCTAGTAAGCATGTTCCTAGTTATCAGGATAGTGTAATGCTCGGTCGCTACATTCGACGAAACCACACGCGTCACAGCTACTATTCGTTTTTGAGGGAAATTCCGATCGATCATTTTATAGGAATGCCAATGACGAATAACTATCGTTAAACAATTTAATTAAAATGTTCTTTTTTATATATGAATGTTAAAAAAGCTACGGTTGGCTGCAAAAACAGTTCGTGTTAGATTATAGGAACAGGGCATCAGTCAATCTCTGCGACTACGAGCAGGTGAAGGAACTCGTGACGTCACACCACTCGCAGGTGTGTCCTTTATTACTAATAAAATGCAGGTAAACCATTTCAAGCTTTTAGACAGACGAGACTTCACTTAGTTTGCTTCACAAAAGTATGACAAGTTTTCAACGTCTTTTCAAGCTGTTCTGTCAAAAACTGAAGATCAAGATCATGGGGGAAGAATACCATTGACTGAAACGCTAACAAATATTCATTGGCGCCTTCGAAATTTCTTAAGTTAATTATTTGGGCACGAGCCCCGGTGAAAGTTGGCCCGCCTGCTGCAATGACTCATATTTGAACAAACATCACAACGATGTTATATGTAAATTAGGACAAAATGTTACAAAAGTTCACAGTTTCGCTAGGTTTTAAAACTGTCTAATTACAATAACCATTTTTGGAAGAGTACCTACGTTTTATGATTGTCAGCATTTGTTT
Organism: Emmelina monodactyla; assembly: GCA_916618145.1. Lineage (NCBI taxonomy): Eukaryota > Metazoa > Arthropoda > Insecta > Lepidoptera > Pterophoridae > Emmelina > Emmelina monodactyla. The sequence goes on from OU745319.1 coordinate 3,803,818, forward strand.
ATAATTTTGGGCTCATCTTTATAAAGTTCTTAACAATAAAAACATAACTATTGTTGTGTCTGGAAACAAAAAGTGTTATGGGATATGGAGAGGCATGTTGAGGAAAGCGACTGCGACGGCATCCCCCTCTCCGGCGGTTACCTGCGCGTGCGACGATGCGCACCTCCGCTCCGCGCCGCGGAAACGGCAGGTAGCGGCGAGCCCTCAGTGCGCGCGATCTCTCGCCGCCGGTGGTAGTGTCCGCGCCGCGCACGCATGCGCAACAATCACGCGAGCATGCTGTCTACACACTAACCATATTTACGCACCTACCCCATTGACACCACCGAGTGACGATATGTCTTGTGATAGAAGAACAAAGGGCGCGCGATTCCTCGACCTTCGGTGAGTTCGCAAAGCCCCATACCACGCTTCCTGTCACAACCGACTAAATCCTTTGTTGAATCCTCACTCATAGTGACGTGCAGCTGTCTCTTTCCAACGCGTACGAACAGATGCTCAGTGTTTGTGTTGTGACTTTGTGTTATAAATTCTTATAGGAAAATATCCTGGATTGTATGACTGCAGTGCCATTGTCTGAGGAGATGGTGAAGTAAGAAATTCCAATTTCCACAGTATTCATAAGAGTTTTGTTTAGTCTTGAAATAGTTCACATTTATACGATATGTTCGACTGTTGCTTGGTAACGAGATCGTTATACGAGTTTCAAATATGAAGTCGTTTAATTAGTGACCTTGAAAGACCACGTTACGAAACTTAGTTTAGAGACCCCCGAGCACGCGTAATCTTAACAAAATTGACGGTCACGATTTTCTACATCAGTCATGGCCTTCGGTTTTTATCAGTTCCCATAAAGTCGGCACAAATTGAAAGATAACATTCTGGAATTGTGTTGCAAGAGTCGTTGTGGATACAATGTCAGTCACAAGAACGGGTCGGGTTGGTGGAATGCAGGCGGTAGGGCAAGAGTGGCGCGGCGCAGATGTGGGGCGCCGGCGCACCCCCCGCCTCGTCTTGTGGCCTTGAAAGGCTCTTGACCAGGCCAGCGCCCCGTCGATGGCGTATTTATTGCAACCTCTACGATCTGTATCGACGAGGTTGTTGACGCCCGTATCTTACCTCCGCTGGATCTAGCCAAAACGCATCAACCAAGACAAGGCCTCAACACCTCACAAACAAAACAATCAATTTCAAATTCAACATTGACTAGTTTAATTAACCTGTTAAGATCAAAACACCGACGTTTGTTTCTATTAAATTATCTTTGTTGACACTTCAAATGAGTTTGCTATCTGCAAACATTTGACTCATATTCGAAAATAACAGTTCTTGCTTGAGGACTTTGTCATTTCCACTGAAACGTTTGCAGGGATTGTTTGAGTCAGCAATTGGCTTCTCCTTGAAAAGTTTTCTCACGCAGATCTTATTAAATGAATAACTACAATACACATTACGTCATTTCTAATCAGTTTCCGCCTTTATGTTTGGTAGTTAACTTTATGAGTCACGTCAGCACCGCAAGGTATGCAGGCCCGATACAAAAATCGTTAGCTAAACTTTTTGTAATTATGAATAAAATTTTCCATCTGATACAGCTAAGAGACTTATTGATCACAAGTAAATGATGGTACAAGTACAATTCTCCTCGAGCAAGTAGTTTTTTTTACAATTGGTTGCAGTTCTATAAATACACTCGTCAAGCGGGCATGGACTTGGCCGTAGGACGATGCCCAGTCCTAGGTGAAGGCCGATTGTTCGCAGGACTTCGCTCTCATAAACACGTCTGCTGTATGATACCTGTATAACAATCATTTGATCTTGCAGAAACCGTTGAGTATTATGTCCGTATAAACGTACTTGTCTTAGTTATTGCTCGGAAACGTTTAGTCGTTTCTTCTCATTTTAAAAGTTGAACGTAAGTTTGAAATCCACGGATACTTAAATCAGCTGCCTGCGAGCCATATGGCATGTGATCCTCGCATACAAACGAATGAGGTCGGCGCACATATGTCGCCGCTTTCACTCCCTACAACAATCAGAGTCGTATACTTACTACATAAACGCGTAAGGCGCAGAACGAATTGTGACGAATTTCGAAAGGCACGTATTCATTTTTTATGCTAAGAATAATGTAAAATACTTACGGCTTCGTACATTATGCGAGCGTGCGTGTTTGCTTTTCATAAATCCTCAAAGTTAATATACCGCTCTATATACAATACACATATATGAACTCGTTCGTTATAATGCTATCCTTATTTTTCGCGCTTATCTACAGGCGGCGATAGCATTACTTGAACTCGAATTGGCTTTATCTAAGTCAAAAGTGATAAACTTTCGACTGTTCTGCATTTCATCTTTTCTCTAATTGACACGAGTATACCATTATATTGAAGCAGATAGAGCATCGTTCAACGTGAAAGGTTCTTTTGAACGGCAGTATAATATTGAATAGAATATAAAGTTTTAATTAATTAGAATCAGAATGAAAAGTGGCGCATGCAGCCACACGCGTCAGCGAGGGTAGTTTTTGCCGATAGCAGCTGGTTACCCTCGTGGGTGACTCACGTCCTGTATCTCTGCCCCAGTGTGGGCCGGGGTGCGTGTCGTTGACCCCACTCGCAGCCCTATAACCCTATGTAAAACACTCACTATAACAACTCTCTCCTCTACATATACCACGTTCTCTTTTGTCATCTATTATTTATAACTTTTTATTCATACTGCACAACTGAATGCCTTTTTTTCGTTTGCACGCTCCCGGATTATCCATTTTGCATGGACAAGTGATTGTCGCTGGATATCGAACGCTTTACTAACATGGCATTGTTGCAATGTGAGAGCACCGATACAATGCTGGATTCTAGGAAATTTATAGTTCAACACCTGCCATCTGCTAATACAATCGTGTGGGAATCTTGCGCAGACATCGATTATCTCATCTTGTATAGAAATGTTGTCTCCAATTGATTATGCTTCTGACGGAAGTTTATTTTCTTTTATTAACTTTTGGCCGTCATTTTAATGATATTGGAATGGTTTTACAAAGAAACCTTAAAACAGTAAGTCAGTTCAACACGACACCCTTGTAAAGAATTTTATTTAAGCACGGGCCAGTCTCATACCGGTTTCGAGCCACCGAGTCGCGTCGCATTGTTGATCCTTCCAAGTAACACAAATAAAACAAACTCTGCTTTTTGTGTCTTACTCAGTTCACTGGCTTAACCGGCCATCGTTTTAAAATCATTGGTTCATCCCATAGACTATTCTTGTTTACTTGTTGAATTATCCTCATTGTTGTCTTCTTCTTAATGCTGAGCAGGAACGATATTGAAAAGGCGTTTATTTTATTTATTTACATAAATGTTTGTTTCTCAAGGAAGTGTCAGAATCGTCTGGTGCCTAGGTCACGCACCGTCGACGCGATTTGCTTAGCAAATAACTGCGTTTCCTGCCCAGTCTTCTTCAAGCGTGTAGTGACTTCATGTTCTGACTTTTTGTTGTATTCCTGGCATTGCTTGGATTATTATCTTCATCTTCAACCCAACCATCCGTCAATACTTAATTAGGTATATTTTAAATACATGAGGAGAATATGTATGGAGTCTTCGGTATAAGTGTTTTATGGTGTGTAAAAATGCCTGTGAGTCAAGCCTAGACCTGTTTCTTTGAGGCGCCTTCATAGGACATTACGACAAACTGACGACTACGACACAACGGCATGAATAATTCATCACGACCGTACCCTTCGTTTCCCGTCCCTGGGACGCAAATTTTAGGATAAATTTACCTTCCGATTTTTACCTTTTAGTTAACTTTAGCACCGTAGGTCATAAGGACCTTTTTATAACATTTTTTAGATATTTTATTCTTACGTTAAATAAATAATTTTGTGGATACCTAACAGAATAACAACTTAGTGAACCAAAAATGTTAACTGACAACTTTTTCACACTTCCACCAAAATATGTCTTGACACGCAGAACCATAATACATATACAATAATTAGATAATGTCAAAAAATTTAAGTAACCAAACACTATAAATAAATACAATTTTTTGTTACCTTAATTTTTTCAGTGAGATTCTAAGTATGCGTTCAATTTGCAAATATGAGTTTCTTGTGAACATAGAGATATTCGTTCCTCATTAGATATACATTAGAGTGTTCGTATGATAGGAGTTCCCTCCCAGCTTGTGAGCGTGGTTCGGTAGCGCTAAAGGCATTTATAGCGGGCATGCTTATCTCTAGGAGGAACCAGGGGGTGAGGGGGGCATTGTTCCCTCCGACCACTTAGAAGATTGCTCGGCTTTGTCTTCGCGCCACACTTCTTATACCCGGGTCTTCGCTTCAATTTAGCTTTTATATTCACTTCAGTCTTGTTCCAAACCATTCCAAAACTCGCAATTGGATTCTGAATCGTCGTTTACAAGTAAATACGTCGTTTGCATCAATTACAACTCGACGGCGCTCAAATATTTATTCTTTAGGTTGCGGTGGGTATAAGGCGAAATCTGTTTGCGTCTAATAATCCTTGTATAAATGCACAAAATCATGTGTAATTTGTATGACACGCGCTATGAAGCCTACGCGGGCTTTAGCTCGAGGTTGTGTATGAATAGTTTTTGCCTTCAACATGTTGCTATAATCTATTGTGCTTCAATGTTATGTTCGAATTCAATGACCTAGTTTGTCCTTCACTTGTTTAAAATGTTACTTCCTTATACAATTTGACGATGTGTCTGGTCTTATATTATTTGCGGTGTGGTGTAACAGACTCTTAAGAAAGGTAAAATTGTTTATACTTCCACTATATTAATTATGATTTGATAATTTGTAATAATTTTAATGATTGTTACTGATTGTCGATTGTTATTAGTCTTGACTTTTGTTTTGGATTTATAGTATTTACATTGCTATACAAATCTGAAGTGTTTTACTAAGTGTTGTTTAGGCGTGGCGGCGAAAGCAGCACTCCCTTGACACGCCACGGCGCCTGCGCATTGCTGTCAAGGCCCTCGAGTAGCCGCATGCGCACACTTACGACCAAGTCAAACAAACGCGCTTTGAACTAAGGAAATGCATTTAATCTTACGGGATGCAACCCTAACTAAACAATTAATCGACGCAACAACCAGAGCGAGCGTTTATTTCTACTTCTTCACTTAGCAACACCTAATTATATCTTGTGCCTAACTAAACGTAAACGAAAGCTTCATGGCACGGTGCATTTGTAATATTTACGTATTATATTATTTACTTCTGTCTTTGTGCATCTGTGTTTTGTCAGAGAGTACGTCTCTGAGTCTCGTACGATCTTATGGCTATTACCTGGCTGTATCAAGCCAAGTATATTTGGCGTTTCCTTATTGCGTTTATGATTAATTTTATTTTAATACCACAGATGTATTTGACTTAAGTAACGTAACCTTTAAAATTTGTTTAAACTTTATGCTTCCTTGATTAAAAATTAATACCGATTGATGGAATGTATGTATTTAGTTTCTGTAGGATTCAGCTTTATAGACGGTAGGGGAGCGAGGGGCTTGTTGTAACAGTTTTCATTAAAACTAGTATATCTTGAGATCTATTGATTCAATTTCTACTAAATAGAGATTGACGGATACTGAAACTCTTCCTCTACCAAATCAAGTAAAAATAATATCATAACTATTGGTCATTATTTAACAATCAATTATTTTCTAGAAGAAGTGCGGTGTTACAACTTACCTCGTGCTTGGGGCAAGTTGTAACGTCTACCGGGGCAAGTAGTAACGACAATAAAAACGGACATTAATACCTATAATCATTTATTCTTTATTTATTTATAACAAAATTGACATCTTTCCAAAGTAAGTGTTATGTAATTCTTATCAAAAATCAACTCAAATACACTTTTTTGTAATCAACCCTTAAAAATTAAGTAATTAAGAGTTTTATTTAGTTAAACACTACTTATAATCATAATGGCACTTTTAAATCACAGTAAGTAATTTAAGTATTTAATTCTAATACACTTTATCCAATCTTCTCTCTTTGTATCTGTGTAAGCTTCACCACATACCAGACAATGCATGTAGTAACATGTTACAACAAGCCCCAGGATTTTGTTTCAACTAACCCCATGGTATGATTTTTAACATTTATCAAGATAAATATTTAAATAATTTAGCAATCATAAAAACTGTTACACATTATCAGAGATAGATAAATTTGAATGGAAATAAGATATAGAAAATTTGAAATTAGGCGATATTAAAAACGCAAACCGAAATTTTACGACACTACAATTTTTTATTACCTGGCAGAAATGTAGCGCATGCACATTTTCACTCACTGCGCCAACCGGCGGAACACTGGCTATGGCAACATGATGCGGTGCGGTTTATGGGTTAAATCGAGTCAAAGATCTACGCTAATAGTGTTTAAGATCCTGGTGAAAAGAGCCTGTTACTACTTACCCCTGTTACAACAAGCCCCTCGCTCCCCTACTGCTTAATAGCTCAACGTATGCAAATAATCAAACATGTCTAATTAATTATGTAGGAATCATACATACGGGCGACCGTGGCACAATATCTTCATTTCAATATGGCCGACTGGTACATCCTTGACATGGCTATGCGACGCGCGCGCATCGCCATCTTCATTATGTAATCTTCACCCACCAGTCTTATTCAATACCATTCTTATATCATAACCACACCACCACCACATGAAACCAACAGCCCCACGTAAACCTCAGGTATTAGTTACATCAATGATAAATTTTATAAAAATGTTGGTAAAGGCAACTTAGATTTTTATGACGTAAAGCAGAATCTGTGTCACGGTTAAACTTGAGTCAAAACTAGAAATCATTGGGCATCTAATGACTTAAATATCGCGTCACACGTTTTAGAGAAAATTGGTATCGACGAAGTGTGTAAAAAGCAAGAGTCAGTTGTATTTGGGGCCAGGGAAACTGCTAAGTGGGCTTTTTCCTTGACACAAGGCACTGTTGCAACGCGGCAACGAATACAAGGTTGCGGCGACACGCCCAAGCGATTATTTAATTGTTTAAATCTCATACTGCTATCATGTCGAGGCTTCTTATCAATAGAAACCTAGAAACACCCTAAACTGACACTAAAAATTCTTAACTGTTTGCAAACAATATTGCAACTGAAGTTCTCTTAAAATCCCTGAAGCTTTACGTTGTAATAGAAGCTTTCAAAATAAAGAACGAAGAGAAAATACTTCACTTAATGAAACAGTATAAGAAACGACGCTTTAGAAAATAGGAACTTCATATGAGCAGAGCCTTTGTAGATTTACACGATTATTATCACCGTCTCTACAGCGTAATAATCTGCTTTGGACCGTTTTCTCAGGAACAAACAACGCTATTACCACTGATACAATACATTTGTTTTGCTTCGTTCGTAACAAACAAATAAATAGTTAGTTCTTTGTACCGGTCTGTATCGTAAGCAACGTTATGAATTCTTATCTGTCGTGAGCACAGTTCCCAAACGTGGTCAAATATTAAATATTTGAAATACGATAAGTTGGCTTCGCTTATCTCATCGCGAGTAGATTACAAACTTTGGCTATCAATTCTTGCGAACTTTCGTTAGCAGCTTAGTTACAAACGACCCACCAACTTAATGCAGTTCTGCTGTACATAGTTCTCAGTGTGAGTATATTTGCATCATTAAGGTCGTTTTGGGTCTCAACAGCCGTTGCAATATAACTTAATCTATTTTGCTAAATAGTGTAAATGTATTAAATTTTAGCTTGTTATTATGACTTGTTATTACGCCATATTTTAAAACGTTGATATGTACTTTGGCGTCAGACCCTCTTGATTGAGATGGCTCTTTCGCAAGACGACACTCGGTTGGAACTCGGTACTTTCTCCGTTCGTCCCGACAAAATGTTAAATGCACCATGCACCTCGTGCACTCGAGCGTTCCACTTAAAACTTTTCAACTTTTATAACTGATTCTGCTTCAACTGCATTCCGTTCCCTGACATTTTTGTCCCATCAATTACTCGGTGATAAAGCACTATCCACATTAATTCTGGGACTTCAGAGTCAATTAATTATTAATCCTCTGTTCGTGACCTTTTCAGTTGTTAGTGTTTGTTTACACAATTCCAATTTCCCACTCAAATTCAATTGACAAGACCATGTTGTCGAGTGCTGGTGGTTTTACTTTACGGCGCCCTTAATTATAAAGAGGCTGTTCCCTGAGATTGAGTTTAAGTACACAGACACGTGTATTTTTTTCCAAATTGATTAGTTTTTGTAAAATTAAGGCACTGTACTCTAAAAAGCTTATAAATGTTAAACATTTAATTTGTAGTTTACGTGCTTGTTTTCTTTGTTTCAACTGGATTCGCTATCGAATTTCGATACTCCATTAGTTATTGAAATAAAATGCTCGACAGATTGAGACAAATTGCTATTTTCGTGGTGTCTTTGACTTGTGATTTGAGCAAGCATTGTACCTAAGAACATGGGTATTATTGTTGATGACGTGATCGCGGTGCACGTCACTTGCTAGTTCATTGGCACATACAGATCTAGTCGGCCTAGCAACGTTGGTTACATTCACCTCTCACCGCGCGCCACTGCATCAGCTGGTAATACCATTTCAAAACTTATTTCAAATGCCCCATTTTAATATCCTGCAGTTTCATTGTACAATCACCAGCTTTCGAATGCAACTCCAAACAGTACAAACAAGCTTCTATTTCATCACCAAATTTTCTATTCGAATGTTAATTTTGAACGGGTCTGTGATATTTTGTCTTTCTACGAATTCGGCCTACGCTTATTTCCCAAACGGAAATACCTATGAGTTTCTCTAAAAATTCAGCGTATCTTAATGCGTATTCAAATACTTCGTCTCATTTGTGAGTTAACTTATTATCGATTACACATCGAGAGTTCTCCCTTGGCCGTCTGCTTCCATTATTCATTTTATTTGAGGTATTTGCGTCAGAAGCTATAGAATGTTTTGATTTATTAATGCTTATAGGTTAGGACTATACCTTTTGAGGGAGACAGCGCCGTTATAATTTACATGAAATTACCAAATGATACGTATTATAATGCGACATAAATGATTAAAATCCATTGTTTTCATTTTCAAACCAGACAGACTTGATGTTGAATTCGTTTTGTAGCGCCATTCTAGGTACAATTATGCAGTTTAACAATGATGAAGGTACTTGGAGACACGAGGGAGGGGGCACATTCACTGCCTTTCACTTCCCGCTTTTGTAACAGCCACTCTAGGCGACGGAAAGGCAGACGGCCTTGTAACTTGCGTGCCTTCTAGGCGTCCCTTCCCATCGTACAAACGCGCCATGCAACCGAAATGTTGGTACCCTAATTCTAAGCGCAAGCTCCCGACAGATCAATAACAACACGTGCTCCTTCTATGCACGTTGACGGCTGCATCAACAGCTCAATGTTAGATTTCCCCAAATTAATGACCGTCTAATTGCATGACATCATGGTCAAGGAAAAAAATAATCGACAATTAAATAATAACGTATACATAGATGCGGTCATGTAACATTCGCATGTATCGAGCTAGTCCCCAGGGCCGTGGTAACCTTGGCTTTAGAGCGGCGACTTTCACGGTTAGGCGGTTGACGGGTTACATAAGAAGCTAGCTTCAAACCCGACGCTTCTGTTGTGACGACATACGTACACCACTCACCGAGACCATCCTCAAGAACCAGTTTTGCTTTGACGTTAGGTGTTAGCTCACCGATTGATAATGCCATAACTATCATTATGCCTGCTGTAATCACGGCGTAAACATGAGGACAGTCAGTGCATGAGTCAATTTTATTTATACACATAGTATTTATTATGATGAAGAATGGATGTTTAAATAACATCAATGTTGTTGAATTCTAATCGTTTGTAGTATCATAATTATCATTCAAGCTCCTATTTACTGCCGATGTAGGTGTAACCTAGTCTGCTCGTCATATATAAATCTTTATGTTGTGAGTCTATTGTGTTTTATTATCAGTGTGCTGATGAGTGCTATCTGTGATTCCAGGTACAAGAGCGGGGTGCGCTCAGTGAGGGGCGGGGGCGGCGGCGGCGCGGAGGAGGCGCGGCGCGGCGGCCTCAAGGCGCTGCCGAAGCGCGCCCGCACTCGCTGCAGGGGCATGAACATGGGGCAAAAGGTACCTTCTACTACTACCTTACTCCTTCTACCACTACTCCTTAATAAGACTACTATATCTATTCAATATTAATATTCTAATGTAGTACCTACGCATAGATGCATTTTGGCTTTACCTTTAGTTTAACTCTTCGATTTGTTTCGTACGATACTAATACCCCATGAGTTGGCCATAAGGTATAACCTATAGTAGAATTGGCTTTCTTCGTCTGACAACTGCCTATCTATATCATCATTAAATTAAAGATTGATAGCCACCATTCTCAGTTCTTATGCAATTGTATTCTAACCGTCGCAACTAGACACACAGTTAAATCGTTTATTCAGATCTACTAAGCACACCATTTTCCTAATGTCCAGCCCATTAACATCTCATTGTTGGGTACAGGCATTCTCTCAAAAACAATAGGAGAGTTGCTGTAACAGATTGCGGCAATCGGTGATCACTCGGACTTGGGGGTATATCTTTCGATAAATGCGAAAGGTATGCGAATCTATCCATTTTTTAGATAGTAGAAGTTGGGATTGTGCCGTATATCAATTGTCTTTTTCGTCCACTACGTGTTATACCACTCTTCTATTGTCTTAATATTAATATTAAATGATATCACAAATTCCTATTGCTTTAACAAACACATGCAATGCTTATCCTAAAACACTAGCCAAATGCTGTAAAGCTTATTTTCAATGGTCGAACAGTTACTTAATGTATGTTAAACTTTTAGCTTACTCTGGGTGGTACAAATAAATGTAAATAGAATGTTCATGGAATACATACATACTTAAAGAAAATCGATGGCCAGGAAATTTCCCTAGGACTATTTAAACAGTAAAGACACAGATTTGAGGAAACTCGACCTCTAAGATGTAGGTAACACGTTTGGTATCTATGCAACTGTGATGGAAATTCTTAAACGTGCCTCTTATTTAGACCAATGAAGATGACACTCATAATCACATGCACATGACCTTGACCTAATTGTGTCTAAGGTATTCCGCACAAATCTATCGAGTCAGTGGACATTCAATCTTGGATTTGCTGGACTTTGCGACCACTGCCTTCCATGCAAATTTCTGAAATTACTGACCAAGACCTGGTCTCTATGACTTGCCCTGATATTGCCCTAGTTCATGACTAGCTTCTTTGGCTGCGATGTCCCAAGAGATGGTCAAACCAGGGTCCCGTCTCCTTACATAGCCATCTAACTGCCTATCCCTTGCCGCAGCTATCCGGCGGTGTGAAGTCGGTGTCGCGCGAGTGCACGGCGCCTTTCCGTGCGGTGGTGGCCCGCGAGCTGGCGCCGGAGCCGCCGCGGCCCGCGCGCCTCGACGCGCTGCTCGACGCGCCGCCCGCGCACCCGGACCTGCAGCTCAAGCACGCGTGGAACCCTGACGACAGGTAATTATGGTTTCGAGTCTGAATGGCACTAAATCTTCCGCTTGTTCATGATTAAATCCCCAAATCTCCAGACTAAACACACCAATTATGTGGACCTTGGGTAAGTGCAGTAAGCTCTTGTGTTAACGGTACCACACAATGGACTAGGGGAGAACCTAGTTACACCCAGACACGAGCCAATGTCGAAAGACATGTTTTTACGAAATTGGCCCGACCCGGGACCATCCGCTTTACAGTCTGGTATATATACCGCTGCGCCACAGAGGTCGTCGACTTATGACGACTCTTCAAAAATTTCGAAGAACCTTCAGTACAACACATCACATCGTTGTTGTAGTGTAAGCACTCTACGGTCTAAATATAAAATTTCTTTAGTTAGCAAGTTGCGATTAATAACTATCGATGGCGAGATATCATTTTTTAATATTTGTCCAGCAATCTTAATAAAAAAAAAACTTGGGAGTTTTTCTTTGTCCGCAAAATACTGCTTGGGCTCAGTATAGATATATCTAGTAAGACCGTACATCTTACTGGACCGTACATATTACTTTGCTTCTTATGCTTGTGAAGAATATAGTATCTTACGAGGCATCTGATAAGTTCTTTCAGAGTTATTCAAACTGCATCAAAATTTGCGGTAGCGTTTCCTAGACTACTGTTCTGAACTTTAAATAAAATAAAAAGTCTACACAAAGATTGTAAATTAAAAAGCGTCAACAAGGGATTGTGATCAATTAAGTTCTTACGTGAATAGACTTCGAAACTTTGTTTATGAAGTAAGTAATGAAGTTCAAGCTCACTTTATTAAGTTAATGAATGTTGCAACCATTTCTCTCTCCACGTTGTTCTTGTGTTATACAATTTTAAATTACGTTGTTTGCAAAATCAACTTGAATGTGACACAAAATGGCGCTTGATCAGTTCTTTTCTTATTTTAATTGAACAGTAAACCTTGTATAAATATTATTGTGACATTACTCAGACTTTCGCACAGCTTATAAATATCAAATTATCGCGGTGGACTTTACAAATATGCCCCAAGAGGTTTGTCCAGTTTAGAATCACTTCGATCGTTTGCAAATTTAATATGACATTAACACGAACTTTAAAGTGAAGTAAAGGCGCGATACAATGACAACTTGATGGAAATAAATACAAATGATATTTTCGCACGAACAGGGACCACTGCTAATTCAAAGGGAATTAAAGCTGACATTTGAAGTGTTGAAATCCAATTCCTGATTAGTAAACAGTTTATTATCATTAGGCAAGCAAATATAAGTGTGTGAATTCGAACTTTTTGCTAGTCGTATCATCAAAATAAATTCTGTATCTAATCAAGTTTCTTAACCCTTGTGCAGGTCTGATAATAGATATCTGTCAGTGGCATCTTAGTTAGTAAATAAATGAACCTATTTTCAATTAATTTCTTTTGTTTGAAGCGTTTTCAATTCTTTACCTACAGTAAGGCTTTTGTGTGGGATAATAGCAATTGATTCGTAATTAAATTTACCGTCACAACTTAGCAAAACTGTCTTCGTTGTATGCTTTTTGTATGCTAGACACATGGCTACCATGATCTCAGTCTATTAAGCCCAACAACTAGTGTTTGCCATCTTCTTACAATATCACAGCCCTACAGGTTCTTTGTTTAAAACTTAACCATCCTTCTTCTACTTCTTCTTCCAGTGCCTCTCCACTTCTGGAGGTTGGCTATCTGCTCTTGGAAACTTGACCTGCTCTAAGCACAGTGAAAAAGTTGTTCTACGCTGACTACTCCTGTCCATTAACCCTCCGTGTCTCCCAATTCCAGATCACTAAACATATTCGTGAAAGAGGAGGACGCGCTGACGTTCCACCGGCACCCGGTGGCGCAGAGCACGGACTGCATCCGCGGGCGCGTGGGCTACTCGCGCGGCCTGCACTGCTGGGAGGTGATCTGGCCGGCGCGGCAACGCGGCACGCACGCCGTCGTCGGGGTGGCAACAGCGCACGCGCCGCTGCACTCGGTGGGCTACCAGAGCCTGGTGGGCGCCACGGACCAGAGCTGGGGCTGGGATCTAGGCAGGAATAAGGTTGGTGCGGGGGAAAGAAGGAGACTGTAGGGGATTTTGGGGTCGAAGGACTTACTCGTCACGCGAAAAAAGAAGAGGAAGACATTAACTCTGATTCGAAACGAGAGGTCTGTCGCACAAGATTTAGCTTGCTGACAAATGTCATATCATCTTGTTTTATCCCTCTCTTGAGATGGTATTATAATTTCGGTCGTGATTCTCTCTTTGTTCTGATTCGTCGATATTTCTCTTATTTTGTTGATACTTAAACATTTGCTTCTTTCTGGGATAAATGCTATATTATGTATGCTATATCCTCATGCACCGAAACTAAATTTCCTAATGCTACATTGCAAGCAAAAAGTTCTTGGCCTGCATTACGTTCGCTGTCAAGGTTTTCGATTCCATCAAGATCCTGAAATAAGACATCTTGATTTTTCCTGTTCTCTTAAAAGTTCATGAGAATACACATAAAGACAAAACAATATTTGTGCAACGATTTAAATTTCAACTTTAGGTGATGATATTATAAACACTGAAGTGCAAAAAGGTTGGTCGCCCGTTTATTGTTTACTAGGGGCCGCGCGCGACTCCGTTCGCGTAGAAGTCGGTTTCCCGTGGGAATGCAAAGTTTTCCCGCGGTAAAAAGTTCCCTTAATTCTTTCATACTTATATTTTTGGTATCTAGAACCGTTTTTGGCAGCGCACGCAACGGAAGCTCTCAAGGATGAATAATTTTCCCCGTTTTTTTCACATTTTCCATTATTTGTTCGCTCTTTATAGTTGCAACGTGATGTTATATAGCCTAAAGCCTGCCTCGATAAATGGTCTATTAAACACAAAAATAATTTTTAAAATCAAACCAGTAGTTCCTGAGATTAGAGCGTTCAAACAAACAAACAAACAAACAAACAAACTCTTCAGCTTTATAATATTAGTATAGAAGTATAGTATAGATGTACGTTGAATATTAGCATCGTAATTACTTAAACAAATTAACTGCGGGACAACTACGTCAATGCATCACGCTATTTTAAATGAATTGCTAAATAATTACTGAGAACGTACCAAACGTTTCCTTAAGTGGCAAATAAACGCATCATTACTAGAAGGCATTACTGGAAATAGTTATATTTAAAGATTATAAGCCAACAAAATATTACAAATAAGAAAAAGCAACCGAAACAAACTGGTAGGTACCTTTTTACCTGCTAATGCTTCTTGGCCGTGCACAAATTCGAAATATCACGACATCAAATTCATATAAATGTTTTTAAGCCCCACTTGTTGCTGCATCAATTTACCACGACACATAAAAGTATTAATTCCTTGGCTACCAAGCTAAAATGCCAGAATTAAGTAATTCAAAGTAAATTTACAATTCCGGTACATGCTATGAAAAAGTGAAATAATCTCATTATTGACACTTATTTCTGCGAATATTTTACTAAAGTTGAAATGTAATCGAATGTTGTCGTGACTGTAATAAATATTGCTCACACGCTAAAAGAAACTAGTCTCCAAAACACACCTTTTACTTACGAAAGGTATAATTTCAATTCCTTTTTTTATTTGGTGCTCTAATAGTGTATGTGTTAGCTGTTTAAATTTGCAGTATACAGAAAAATCAGTAACAAACATCACATGTATTCGTCGTTGTTCCGAAAGTCCTGTACTATTGGACATAGGCCTCTTCCATAGTTATAGTGTCAGGAAAGAGCCACGCTTTCTCAATCGTAAAAAAACGCTGCGCTTGTCTGTCCATTGTCTTTAATCTAGAGCTTTCTTGTTTATTCAATTTTAAGTAATTTGAGCTGGACCCATTTCCTCTTTAGTTTACTTATTTGGGGTTGTAGCCACTTTTGTAGTTTTACCCATCTCCGCAGTTCAGCAAATTTGTTTTGCGTCTTTATTTTTGTTGTTATTTTCCGAGAGTACCACAACTAGATGCATAAAAACTACCCAGACAAACTATTTTGTAAGTTATTCTTATTGTTCTTAATTCCCGTTTTACAACTTAAGAAGTAGTCATCCTACTTTCATATTTTGTTGTGGACATACTCGACTTGATTCACAAAAAAACAATGTAACATCATTGGAGATTTTCTCCTTTCTTTAATGCAAGCACATAAGTGTTCTAAACTTTTAGTAAAGAAAAGGTTACTTTATCGATGGTGTTATTTTCGTTTTCCAACTATTACCACGGTCAGGTGTGCCATAAAGCGGTTAAAAGTTTAAAGAGGTTATGGCAAATAGTGTTTTTTTTTTTGTTCAGAGAAATTAAAAACATGTGGTTAATAGAGTTACGATATCCTGTCTCTTTAATTGTTGACGATATTTTAGTTATTGCAGCATCAGTCTTACAGTATAGTGTAAAATTGTTTGGTCTATTCCTTGAAACATAACATTAACAAAAGATTTTTTTACTGATTTTGTTTATATAAGAAGTGGCTTTTCTGTTTTAAATATATTTGTTTTATGCGAACTTAAATTCCAAAGTTACATGCTCTATTCCGTGAATAAAAAGTAGAAAAGAATCTTACACAAATTAAAGTTATATTTATTGTCATTTCCATTGTCCTTCTATTTACAAATTAAATCAAATCAAATTCAAATTCTTTTATTCATCATAGATATGTAACATATACTTAATGAACGTCAATGTTACAAAACTTCGACTTAACCTAACCGTAGACCGAGAGAAAAAAGTCGGCGGAAAAAAACTCGCAGCATTCTTTTTGGAAATTATACAATCATAACGTGTACAATCAATAAACATATAACCAGAGCAGACCGTTTCCCGAAGGCGGCACCTGATCACAAGTATGACGTGTGCTCCAGCCATCGTCCTACTCAACCATATTGAGGGAGTTGGGCGACCCGTTGACACAACGCCACCGCCCCAGTAGCTTTCGAGGCGAGCATGACTGCCCTGGGCCTTACTTTACTTACTTGTTCTATCAACTTGCTAACCCTGTTTCACCCCGCACTATGTACAGTAAGTTGCAAAAGTCCATACTGAGTGTAAGGTCTATAACTGCTTGCATGCAAATAACACACACATAGACATTAAATGTTACAAATTATTTTCAACCATAACATAAAAGGCATAAGACTAAACACATTTTTAAAAATATTTGTCGAATTGCGAGTAAAATTAGAAAACATTTAAACATTTCTTACAAATGTCACAATTTGAGGGTAAAACGAAAATATCCAAAATCATAAATTATTCGCTAAACGCTTTGTCGTTGCTGGTTCGCTAGCGAAGGTGCCAGTGTTGTGTTTGATAAAGTTGATTTCCAAGTTCTATAACATGCAAGTTAATATATATTAGTATGCAGGCCATAATGCGTATTATCGAAAAGCATACATTTATATGATATCAACTTGCTAACCTTTTTTCCCCCGCAGGTGTACCACAACGCGAAGGGCGGCGGGCCGGCGGCGGGCGGCAGCACGTACCCCGCGCTGCTGCGGCCCGACGAGCAGTTCCTGGTGCCCGACCGCGTGCTGGTCGTGCTGGACATGGACGAGGGCACGCTGGCCTTCTGCGCCGACGGCCGGTACCTGGGGGTCGCGGCCAGGGGGCTGCGCGGCAAGACGCTGCACCCCATCGTGTCCGCCGTGTGGGGGCACGCCGAGATCACCATCAAGTACATCGGCGGCCTCGACCGTGAGTACAGGGTTGAATGTTGGACGATTGCATCATGTGTAGACGACTGACTCCAATCACAAAGGACATAGTAAATGATAGTTGTAATTTTTGTAAGACAAATCAAATTACTTGAACTTTGTAAATTCGATGCTCTAGGCTCTGCAAATATGTAGTATAAGTGTCTAGTACCTTCAGTGCTCAAACTTAGTGAGGCATGATGAAACATCTTAATTCGTTGATGTTGTTTGAATTTGCAATTCCGAAACCTGGTGCAACACCAAGTGACCATGCTGGAACGATACGTACCATGTTTTCAAAGATCATGTCTGTTATATCTTCATCCATTTGTCTGATAGGTGTCGACAGATATACCAGCGCCATATGGGCATCGTTCCTTTTTACTAACGTTACGTTCGTTTCCAGCGGAGCCGCTGCCGCTGATGGAGCTGTGCCGGCGCGTGATCCGGCAGCGCGTGGGGCGCGCGCGCCTGCGCGGGGTGGCCGCGCGCCTGGCGCTGCCGCCGCCGCTGGCCGCCTACCTGCTGTACCGCGCGCCCTAGTGCCCCGCCCCGGCGCCCAGTGTGGGGGCGCCACCGCCCACCCCGCCCCCGAGCCCGCACTGAACGCTACACGAGTGCAGTGCCACAAGGACCCACGCCATACCAGTAGAAACCAACCGCAACAGAACCGGCAACGCATGACCCCGACCCCACCCGGGTCAACGACCCGGCGCCCGCAGTGACAGTGTAACACAAGTGCAGTGCCACTCCGACGCTATAGAAACCAATCCAACAGAACCGCTTGATACATGACACACGCCACAGCACCCCATAGTCGGAGAACGGTGACAAGACTCCAATATGAATGACTTCCATCACATTACAGAAGACTGCAGACGTGACAACTCAATAGCAAAGTGTTTTGATGACAGTGAATTAGACAAGGACGGGCAACGGAGGACAAAATACAATAGTAATGTGATCTGACTCCAATTTAATTATAAATTGGAAATCTTACAATTGAGTTGTTAACCAAAGTGCAAGGAACACGAGTCTGTGGCATCGAATTGATCTGCCGTTGGTTTCTCCAGATTTCCGTTTCCGATCATCGACAAGCGACACACTGCAATGATTCCGAGTTTTTTTTTGTATTTAGCTGTGATAATTTTACTTTTAATTAAAACAAGAATATAATTATATTCAGTGTCTTCTGGTTGACTTGTGTTATTGCTGGACTTGTGGCTAGTTCGGATAATTGAATACAAAGAGGCGAGCAAGGAAATATTCCGTTACCGATAATCTTGTATGGACAGTTTATAAACATAATGATATTTAATAAGTTAGAAACGGCAGTTGATGATCAACTGCTCTACATTGATCAACTTTTAAATGCAAACTTGCACTCTGAAGCCATAATGATCTCTTAAGAAAGAAACTCTGTTTGTGTAAGTGAGCAGAGCGTATTGTTAAGAATTGTGTCTAGATGGAACAACGCGTTAACTCACACACCTCAGCATTAATAAATTATTGTTATTAGAAATGTGATTGTTCATTATAACAATGTAGATAGCGAGGGTGCTCGCTTCCAGGCCAGTGTATTGTTGGCAATTTTACATACTACTATAGAATAGCTCAGTAAGCGACTGGTTTATTTTTTAGTTTTTAGTATCCTAATTCCTATATTGTAAAGACGTGTGAGTGTGTAAATGTATATAATCTTACATGCGTTGTAATCTGCGAGTTATCAAAACATTTTAGTTTTCACAGCGTCTTATGAATTACCCTAGTTTAGGAAAAAATTGGTAGAGCAACACTCTTCTTTTTCGCAACATTAGATAATATTAGTCTAACGCAATAAATGAGAAGGGGTTTAAATATTTTTGCATGAAGTCTGTTGTTGACTTCGCCACATTGGTATCGCAAATTATTGAAACTCCTTTGTCATTTTGAATATGCTACCAATTCGTACATTGTCCGCCATTTTTTGAACCATTATACCGTAACATGTGTAAGTACTTCCATTTTAGTAAGAATTTTCATTACGTAGAATAAAGACGACGATGCGTTACACGCAAAATACGTTTTGTATGTTGATATTCACATTTTACCTCTTATTATGAATAATATTACACTGTAATCATTGTACGTATAGCAAGCTGCCTGTTAGTTTAGTAGCTAACGTTTTTGTATACAATCCATGAGGAGTATGTGAATATTGACAGGTACGAATGTATTGAACTGCCAAATGCGATGTTTGTATGCCGGAGTGGGCAATGTATGAAAACGAGCAGACGTGAAAGAATGAAAGTGATTGAATGACTGAGAATTGTGTGTATTAGAAAAAAAATTGACGTTTATTATACAATATGATAATCATGATAACATACACCAAGTTTGATGTGCTATTTGACATGGTCCTTTACGATAAACTCCTTATATGGACCAAGACTTCTTATTTCACAACCCAAATGTATAGTTTACAATCATTTTTTAGCAACATCTATAATCTCCTGCACTATCACTATATATCCCACACTTGGGGGTTCACCGTAAAGGATTTAAACATTAATATTAGCAAAAGTAACCGTGCAACTTATATTGAAACCGTCAGATTTAGTCTTGTATATATAAATTTATAATTTTTGCGGTGTTTAATGACTTTATTATTGTAAGTGGAAATGCATTTTAGTTTTTATAAGTTGTAGGCAATATTTCTAAATGGTCATTAATTTCTAATGGATACTGTGTTTGACAGTTGAATCTCTTAGATACAATGATATAAAAAATAGGAAAACGATTGGAATAAATATAACTGGTTAAGAAAATAATAAATGATATGAATTGAACAATATTGTTTTTATTACTCTTCGATAACTGCAACATACACCTTCAATGTTAACATTGCCGATGTAGATATTTTTCGAATTGATTCATCTGCTTAACAGTCCGGTTAACACCGCTGCACCACAGAGGTCGTCAAAGCAAGAAGATACATCGTTTAGACAAAATCATATCAAAACATAGGCGTAGCAGTATTCAACTTAATATTCTTGTAAATTCTCTGGCCCCACTGGCCATCAGACGAGGCTTTGGCGATCGCCAACACTCACTTACCATTATTGATTATGGCTAGAGTCTTGCTAACGGAGGAGCGGAGGGTGCTAAGAATCTTTGGGCTTCGGTAGGCTACCACAAACATCTGACTTGTTACCTATAGCGGACGGTCATTGAGGCACGAACCGAGTATGACAGAACTTGAAATAGATGTAAACTTGAATTAGATGTAACACTTTATTTTAAGAAATACGAAGCATATAGTATAATGGGTGAAGCACTTAGGACACTGTTACAAAATTTTATAATATAAGTTCAAATTAAAATCCCGGGATATTGACACACTGCCATCTGCACTCTACGTACCAAAACATTTCACATTATGTTTCTACAGTGACATCTACTGGGCTTTTTTTGTGTCGTTTACATTATCTTTCGAGAATGTTATTAATATTGCTAGCGTAAAAGCCTAGATGTCACTTTTCCTTTTGAGATGGTGCCTAATAAAAAGATGGGAATTATTTGTACTGATGGAAAAGATCAAAGCTGCTGATTTAATATCTCTAGACACAAATAAAGATGCTTAAAATTAAACATCCTGTTTTTTAACATTATGCATTCCCTATAGATATATATTTAAGATCACATCAGATGAGAGTAAAATCGACGAGCAAGGAGACATAACTTTATCCAAATAACCAAATTGTAATTTACAAACATCCTCCATGAATAATTTGGAAGTGCACATTTGGAAGTTATAACACAAGTTAACGAGCATCTTAAACAGCACAGTCTGGTTTAATTTCATGCTAAATTAACGAGAGGATGACAGTCAGTCACAGTTTTAAGTCTCTCTCTATCTCAACCAAGCGTGTAAAATATACGCCAGGAAGTGTAAAAAACAAATAAACATAAAGAAATCTTATAATGAAATCATATGAAGGCAAGATTATATTGACTTATCATTGACTTCCTGCACTGAGTGGTTAATGAGAGTACAACGTGATATTTTTAAAGGGTAGTAAAAATTTGAAACTAACACTCCTTGAAAGTACGAACCTAAAACTCTTCTTATATAAATCTCCAATAACGCAGGTCAACCAAACGCCCCTAATATTTAAGCTGACGCACAACTGACGCCATCTTACCTTTTGAATTGCCTTCATTTCGCCGTCAAAGAGCGTAAGGAGTAGGTAGGTAGAGCCCCTATTAGGTCCGGCCACTTCCTTTGTGAAAGCGGGTCTGACATGTCTTTGAGACAAGAATTGGGTTGGTTACGGGAAGGTAGGCAGTATGTACAGTGTGACATCAAAGGAAACAGGTTACCTGTGACATTTCCGAGAGATTAGGCGAAGTTTTCACCGCCTAATGGATTCACAGCAAGTGTGGCGATATGATGAAACGAAATTACCTTTTTAGGTAAGTATTTCAAAGGGGAAAAAAGTTATTCTACCTACGTTTAGGACTTTCTTCAAGGGTCGAAATGTCTATTTGTTCTTGGTGTATATTTTCTTACATTTTTTCCCCCTAAAAAATATGTATAGTAATGCCCTATAGCGTCTTTATCGCCCCAAAAAAAAACAAAGAAAACCCTCAAACATGAAAGTAGCTACCTCATTTAGCAAACAATATTTCATTAGTTAATTAACCACCTTGGGTTCATTACTGAAAATATTTCAGATGCCATATCCAGCCCTCGATAGACGATGCGTGTCCCATGCTCATTGTAATCAAATTTTATTAGACTCAATAAAAAATATAAACAAATGTCTGAGGTTAAAATCTTTTTCGCCTTATGAAGTTGTTTAAGAATTTGTGCTAAGCAATCAAAGTAAACTACTATTAAAACACAGTTGGAGTCATTGTAATTTGTTAGTGTGTTTTTCACCCTTTTAAACTTTTTTTATATTCTTCAAATTAGTAATAGTAAACCTTAGTAGATGTGTGTGACATTTTTTATTGACTGGTATTTTAATAGCCAATAGTCTTAAATTTTATAACTTCTTGCTAATCAGATTTTTTTACAAATCAAACCTTCTTTGTCAGTTTTCTACTAAGAAACCTTCGGATGACCTGAATACGGGTGTGGAGGCTGCACTGGCGAGGCGGGGGCGAGGGGGGCGACGAATCGATGAGTTGCCATGGCAACCGCGACGTCTGCCGAGGAGCCTGTGCTCTACTGTCCCTTTCTATCTCGCCTTGGTATCATATCACAGACTATATCGAACTCAAAGGATCTCAAACGGCATGCTTGCTTTACGATTTAAAGCCTTTACTCAAGCTGTTTAGGAAGAGAACTCCGTGCGCTATGTTATGTTATACAACGTTAGAAAAGAAGAGGACATCTTCGTAGCATATAGCATCAGGAAGAAACTGTTTCTCCAGTCGATAGAGACAAAAAGCCTTGAGCAGCTCGAAACGCTATTTTGACACTTACATCTTAAGGTTGCTATTGCCGTGTAAAGTGTATCTATTTCATATATCTTTGCTTGTGTATACATGGTGGTGCTTGCGGGTGGTTTAACAAGATATTTGGGGTTTGTCCCAAGTCTGTTAACATCTGGCTATTAATTTATGGGAAGGGTAAAAGTAAACACTTTCTAGGAAGGTGTTATAATTAATAATTCACTTTTGTCAGTGATTGCTTGTGGTTTCCGTGAGGGGATTTGTAATGTGGGTAGATTGAATTTTGGTTTTGTAAAGAGATTGTTTTGAAGGGGATAAATGTTGAGATTTGGCTCCGGAAGTGCGTTGAATAGGGATGTAGAGTCATTTGGGGATCTTGTTATTGATTTGTACTTGCCTTGCGGCGGAATTGCAAAGTTTGGAAGAATTCGGATGCAATTATAACCTACCAAAATCACCCAACTTTTTCCAATTAGTACCACGGAGTTTAGTCTTAGGTAATTCTGTCTGATTTAAATTTAACTGTTTAGTTTAGATTACACTAGTGCAAAAAGGACTTGAAAGGAACTTTGTTTTCGCAATCAAATAAACTCCTGAGTACTACTGAGTAGAGTAAGACCTCAAAGTATAATTGACAAAACATCCGGTCGATCATATTTTGGCGAAAATAGCTTGAAAGGTCTTGATTATTGAGGGTCTGATATTTTTAAGTCCATTGTTGTCTCGATTATATTACCGGAAAATTCCAGAATTGGCTTTATAGCTATAAAGGACCCTTACAAAGTATAACAACTTTAACGGTGAGAAGCTCGGAATAATTTTAACTAGATTTATTTTTTATGGGGACTTTTTTTATTTTGTCAGTAAGCTATAAGCGTTAAAATCGTTAGGTATCTGTATTATTCGGTTTTTCGATGAAGAGTACACATTTTTAAAAGTATTATTGTAAACTGTAGGGCAACAATGGTATGTTTACAGGATTGTCGGTACCGGATATGTACTATTTTATTAATAATTTCGATATTGGGTTTGTATCTTTATTAAATATTTAAACAACCATTTTAGTATAAAAAAAATTGAAATTTATAACTTTTTTTCTTCTTTTTAAAATATAGTTACTGAAAAGTGCTATGTTGCTTCAAGGAAATGAATGTTTGGTCCTTTATATGTATTACTAGTGGCCGCCCGCGACTCCGTCCGCGTGGAAGTCGGTTTCCCGTGGGAAGTGAGAGTGTTATAAACGTAAGAGTAGACAAATGTAATCAGCAAGCTTTGAACTGCTAAGCTATTGGGAGTTACACGTGTGAGTCAACCATAAAAGATAGATATATGCAGTAGTGGAGTTATTGTTTTATATAATTTTAAGGAGAACATTTCCGTCATACATGATTTCTGTGTAGCTGTAACCTTTAAGGTTGCACACGCGACGGAAGCTTTAAAAATTGAGTAACTTCTCCCGTTTTCCCAACATTTCCCTTCACTGCTCTGCTCCTATTGGTTGTAGCGTGATGAAAAGTATATCTACTATAACCAGCCCAGGAGTATAAAAAAGAATTGTACCAAGTGTCGTTTAAACCCATCGAGTAGTAGACAGACAGACAGACAAAAAAAATACTGATTGCATTTTTGGCCTTAGTAGGTATCGATCCCTAATTACCCCCTGATAGTTATTTTGGAAATATATTACATGTACAGAATTGATTTAACACTCTACAGATTTATTATAAGTATAGATAAGACAAGTGGGAGACCACGTTGACCCATAAAGTTTTATCTGCTCAAGTCAGAAAAAAGTTCTTTAATTTCTTATCTGTTTACCAGCAATAATTATAGAATATCGTTCGCGAACTATCCTTCACCTACAACCCCGCCTACCTACTTCTAAAGTCGCCCTATTTCGTTAACATAGAGAACGTTCCAATGACGTCACCATATTATTCCGATTAATTTGTTATGATGACGTAATGAAACACTACAGACAAACTAACTCGGTGCCAACAAACATAATCTATTCTAGAGAATGTTTCTTAAGTTCTTGCTGGCTTCGCTTCGTAATTGCTGGAAACTGTTACGTTTTGTACAGATAGCCCATTGGTTTGCATACATATCAGTGTGCTATCAAACTTTTATAAGCATATTTTATTATTTATTTGAAGGTATATAGTAGCTACGACCAAAGTACCTACTTCAAATCTATAAAAAATATTTTCTTATCTGCTAAGCCCTGTATTTATGTATAGGTACCACCACCTACCACTTAAGGTTTCTATTTTAACAAGCTACAGAGCAGCCTACACTGCATACTTTATAATTTTGTCTTTTTTCACTCTCGCACTCGTACGTCAAAAGTATTTAAATCAGGTGGTAAATAGGCCCACGAAACACCTTACCCCACAAATTATCTAAGAAATGTCTCCCGCCCCCACCACCTGAATATGCATGCGTTCATAAACATTAATCACTCATAAAAAAGACAAAGCGACTTCTGAATGTTCGTCATATCTAACATCGGTTCGGCCATTAAAAAGAACTGGCCGGAGCTTCTTAATGACTGGCCGACTTCGAGGGAATTGTGTGTACTGGGACTGAGACGAGTTCGGCCCATAACGCAACTTTATTTGTGGAATTGTACATCTGCTTAACGGTGTTGGTATTACCGCCCATTATACAGCTGCACAGTTTTACTGGGTTACAACTTAAGAGAACTGTTTTTTAACCTAGTCTTTATCCTCAAAAAGAAAGGAGAAGGGGCAAAGGGCCTACAATATTACTATGTTAATAATAGCTGCCACGGAGTCCTTACAGTGTCTTGGCCAGAATTTTTAAACGTAATGCGACTATTTAAAGTAAAAACTGTTTGGTTATCGACTCATAAAAATATTCGTATCGGTCGAATGGATCATGATTCATACCGTTTGCAAAGGCAAATCTTCTCGAACGTTTATCCTATTTTTCTTGAAACGAAAATAATAAATCAACTGCTGATTTTATTATTGCACTTAATAGGTATAGGTACAGGGAAAGTTAAAATGATACAGTTTTTTTTTGATTAAACTTTTTCAGTAGAGATAACTTTAATGCATGTTTCAGTTTCAATTAAAGCTATTAACATTTGGACTGTGATTGTCCGGGGCCCGGTTGGCACCGTCCCGAGGCCTCGTGTGTCACGGAACACGCTAATATTTATGTAAATTGCAGAGAATATGATTAGTCCTCGCCTCCCCCTCTGATAATCATATTTACGACACCCCCCCTGTAAAGTAGGCGAGGGGGGAACGGGGCAAAAAGCTCCGCTGTCTGAAAATTTCTTCAAAAGCTTTGGAAACGCGACCAAGTGACGCGACGTCGTGGAAAATACCGCTTTTAAACAATCTATTAATGTTTCAATGTCGTTAGTTGTCAAAGGAAAAGTAAACTTAGATTTAAAAATCTTCTACCAATTACATAAAAGTTTAATTATAAATTTTAATTGTTAGGTATCTACGTAGTAAACTGTTTAGATATTAATTGCGTTTATTCTACCTAATATGCCTTCTAGTATTCATAAGATTTAACATTTATTTTCATAGAAAACCTATAATGAAATGAAGCTTTATTGCGTTTAATTTTGTTGTCTAAGTATCTATAACGACTGCATAGTAATTTTTAATTGAATCTACAAGTGTACTTTGTATAAGTTTTCACTGCAAGTGACATTGTAGTTAACGTCTTCGGTAACCTACATTCGAAGAAAGGTGATTATCATGTGAATAGGTAGTGACGTGTCGTGAGTCGTGACATCAAGGGGGTGGCGGCAGGTAGGCAGTGAGGCGTTTAGTAAGGAGTTGGACAGTAGCAAGTGAGGGCCGAGACAGCGCGGCCGGTCACTATCGGTTTCCGCGCGTGAAAAACGCTTTCCCGCCGCCGCGGCTAGCACGTGAACAGTGTCCCGTCGACCGCTCGCGTGACACGCCGCGCGACCGGCGACCACAGTCCCGCCATCCCGCAGGACGCAGGACCACTCCTCCCGGCCGCCCACCCACGACTGACGCTCGCCCCGCGCGCGCATCCCGACGTTCCACATTTAAAAACTTTACAATTAAAAAAGTAAACAGCCAGTGTCATCGATCCAGCAAATAGAATCGTCCTGAAACGTGGAGGACGCGATGCGGTCGAAGGCGGTGGCGAGGCGGCTGCAGGCTCAAGGTAAGACGGCGTTTGTCTTTAATTTTTAAAGTTTTTCCGTGCGTTCGTGGCGGAGTTTGAGAGGATGCGCAGTAGGTATGTTTAGTAGACAGTGTGATGCGCTCGAGGTGGGCCGTGATTGGCGGACGCCTCCCCCGCCTGACAAGATAGCGAGGGACATCCTCCGCGCTTTGTCGAACGAAAGCGATCTCTATGGTAGCGCCATTGAGTTTATTTTTGATTAAAAGTTATAAAGGAGGGATGTTCCCTCCGTTGTCTTTTGTCATTGGATGCGCCGTGAAGTATTTATTTATTTACTTGAATATGTATTACGTAGTACGTTGTGTTATATTCTCTGGTTTATTAGCGTAGCTATTAGATTACGTGGTAGTTTGTTATTTTTCATCGTAATTGGCGATACGAGGCGAATTACCTGAAGTTAGTTACTTCACAATAAAAAAAAATCTGTTACTGAATTGAAGCTGTTATCAGTAAGCAAGATATGTATTTCAAAACAAAGATTGCACAACGAAACAAAATGTTTTGTTTTATCGTTTTCTTTATGGCATTCTGCCATCTTATGAATATAATTTCTAAAGGGAGTTTTGTTTATAAAATCTGTCAGTTTATTGTTATTGATTTGCGTTGGAATGGTGATAATATAAATAGGTTTTTATGCTGATGTTTTTACTTACATAAAGTTATTTATCTTGACCTAAAGATAGATATCCTACTGTTTTTTAATCATTAAGCTTCAGGAAAAATATGAAAACTATCTTTGAATTTTTTGTTTTCTCAGATAGATTTGTGAACCTTTATAAACCTACTTAACTATAGTACCTAAGTATAAATATGGCAAGTTCTTTGTTCTTAGGTGTAACTTTAATATCTGTAGAAGGTTTACGAGAGGTACCTTTAAGTCGTTAACTTGGTTCAGCCGAGGTTGTAACCTGACTCCTTAAACCTGGAGCGAGAAAGGGACGAAAGATAGCCCTTCCCGTTCTCTTTAAAGGTTTTCGAGAAGGCAGAATGACATTCTGTAATTGTGTATCTTTTTTTCTTTGTTTAAGAAAACACCAGTAAGAATAATACAAGTTTATTTGTTTTATCTGTATTAATATACCTATTTAGGTACACCAACCTACCAATAAAGTAGCTATGCATACAAAAACCATGAAATAGAATGTTTTTTACTTTTGATTAGCAACTGGTGATCATTAAGTTTATCAAATTAAAATTGTATAGGTACATTGATAGTAGTTAAACATAACGATCATATTTTATCGGTTGCCTAACAATCTCTTCTACCGAACCCACATTTGTGATGCTAATTGCGTTTGTCATCAATTCGCGGTCGTAAAATGGACGCGTGCGCAGATGCATTAAAATGATTAATTAAGACCATTAAGATTAGTGTTAGGATTGAATCTCTTTTTCAGTTTTCAAGAAAAAAGAATGTTCTACAGCTTACGTTATTGCTTATTAAAAAAACAACTTCTCTTACGTCGCTAAGTTATCAACTGTTATTGAAAGGAAATGTCTCCAATAAGTAACCCTAAGTTTAGTCATAACAACGTTATAATTTCTCCTTGCAAGTTTACAGTCGTTCCACAAACACGCACACAGACAGCTTCCTTGACAATAACTTTGTCTTTCATAAATAACCCTGAACAATATTCAATAACCGACCGCTTATAACCCTCCAGGAATAGTGGTCATAAACCAGCAGACATACGTACCCACTACAAGACATATCCTCAAATCTTAATACCACTGCAGCTCAGCGGAATCCATAATCTTATTTTTGAACCGCACCACCGAGCGTGAATTTCGCAATTACGACAAAGGACACAAACGAATACCAACCTTAAAGCGTAAGTAATACGATCTAGAATGCGACGTCTTATCTTAAAATAAACAATTCTTGTCTGTGCACATGCGATTCTCGACCCTATCTTGAAGCCAGCGTTCAGGAACTGCGGTCGTGCGGCGTTGGAATACAAACTTTCTGCGGTCGGCATAGAGCTTATTTTCGGTGGGACGAGCGACTGTCCATTGTGTTCCCTCCTATAATTTTATCGGAGGAGATTTACGATCGATTGTTCTTGACGGACAGTCTGTGGCGCGCGTGTGTGCGTACGCGCAGCTTTTCACCTCACACTCACCTGCAGGTGCTGAATGCCTTACATAAGCTTACATCACGCAATTATTAATCTTATTAAACCAGTATGAACTTCAGGAAACGAAAGAATCAGGACATGTTTACAAAAACCATGTCATAAATCCACGATAAAGGCAATTTGATTTATTATTGGTTTCAGGCTTTATTGTTACAATTCAATGCTCAATAACCTCAATGCTTATAACTTGTATCGGAATTGATCCAATTGTAAACCTTGTATTTTTGAACTCAAAAAATATCATAGAAAGGTGACGAAATATCTAAAGAAATATTCAAGACAGTATTTTGTTACTCATGTTATGAGTTTGTAAAACAATTTGAAAACATAAGCTGTAGTTTTAGGCAAATCATGGTGAATTATAAAGTCTCACTTTAGCCATTGTTGCGGCAAAACTGTTTAATCGCTAAACAACATCTGAAAACTGAAGTTTCAGCTGAAAGTTAAGAGTTACAATCAATGATTGATTACAAAACATGACTACTATGTTATGTAACCCTGATTAAAGGCGTATTTAGTGTTATAAATTACCTTTTGCGTCTTTATTTTATTAATTTAGATTTAACATAAATACTAATAATAAATATTTTGCATCGATAAATGTATTGCATAAGTTTATAGATGAAATAACTGTTGTTTAAGATTCAAGCTAAGAGCGCACATCGACAAGATGGCGTCAGTATAAGGCTTCTGTTTGTAACACCTTCTAATGTAGGAAGTTACTGGAAAATGAGAGAAAGTTTTGAAATTTATGTTAATTATTAAATAACTATAAATTGTAATTCAATTATTTATTATAAGAATCATATTTTTTATATAAAGCTACTGGTTTCTGAAGTTTTGTTTGATGCAATGAATCGTGTTTTTGGGTTTTATTTGTTTGAAAAGTTACCTAATTTCGAGTGTTCCGAGCAATGAAACGTGTAGTGTAACTGAAAAATATGGTAAAATGAATCTTTGATGTCACTCAAATACGTTTAATTAATAAAAAAAAGAAGAGATTATGGCTCTTGCAATTCATCAATTTAAAAAAATCTTTGTTATCATCCTACATACTTTTGCATAAATAAGGCCAAACACAAAAAACAGTTGCATCAAAATACACGAATCCATTATAATTTCACTGCCAGATTCGACCACCGCTTCGCTTTTATGCTGGAGAAGGTATAAAAATGCCATAAAACGGCCATTGAAGTAAATTCAAATCAAAACATTGATGTAGTATTTTATAGTAGGTACACGTGAGATCATTCGAGATATTGAGTTATCTATGACTCATGCGGTTAGTTTATGGTGGTTGGTCAATCCATGACTGTAGGTGTGTAGATAATGATAGAATTTAATCCAACCCGCTTAATGCACTGTAGATAATCATAGTGAAGTATGACAAATAATGTTTGAAGGCTTGTGTATAAATCATAGATAAGAAGTAGGTCTTCGCGCGCTCTGACTAGATGGAGCACACGTACTTGATAAATAAGGCTTTAAAAGTTTGGAATTAGTATTTAAAAAGGGTTAGTTGTAACAACATAAACCAACTTGGTTTCAAATCGTACTACTAATCGTTTACGATATAACTATAAAATCAAAAAAGAAATACTAATTAATAACAGCCTATATACTTACTAGATGAACAAAGGCCTATCGGATAACAGGAGGGTTTGCGATACGCCGGTTCAGTGCGGACAGGAATAACTTAACCTAAATCGAATTATCTGTTTAGAAGCGTCATTGTTATAAAAATTCTATAGATGGGTACATAAACGATAAGACTGACATATTTTTAAGCAGAGTTTGTCAACCTTTCTCGTGTGATACGACTCGTTGAATATCAAACGTATTATTGACGATTTGCTGTCGAAGGAAGTAATAAATAGAGCGAATGTTGATTCTAAATCATTAATTCGTTCGGTTCTCAGATTCGGACAGTATACATAATAAACCGTAGCTTTGACGTTTGATCAAAAATAGCAAACAAATATTGTATGCATGATACTCTTGCTCGATTTAGTCTATTATTAGCTGTGAAAAGCCTTGAAACTCTACAGGGTGAAAATATTCATATCTTTTTTTAAAATGTCTAGAGAACATGTCCCTCAATTTAATGTTCACTTTTATAATGAAGGAAGCATTTAGTAATAGTGACATATATATTAAATGAAGTAAGTTATATTATTGGAAGTTTTGGTGACTGTGAAGTCATATGATGTATAAAAAATCCTTAACGTTTTTCTCCAGAAATAAACTTCGCTTACATATTTCAACAAATACCTACACACTTTAAAGCAGTTTATGAAATCTTTTTAGATTTTTTAAAAGAAACAAATAAGTTATGTAGTGTTCATATAAATATAATGTTAAATATCCTCTAAGTATCATTCTACATCTATGATAGTATAACAAAAAAAAGACAGTCATTTTTTTAAGTTATTGTCTTAAATGTGCCATCATCTAAATTTACCAACGAACTGGTTATTGCTAAACATACTTAAGTCTTTACATTGCATCTTTTAAAAGCTTTTCGCACTGCGCTTTTAAAAAAAGCCTGTTCTGTTATTTTAAATTATGTATTTACTATCCTAGTTTCTACAAACTTGTAAATATTTTTGCAAATTGAATAATAATCATCAAAACATACAAACTCTCTCATTTATTACAGGATACAATCAATTGTAATGTAATGCGCACTGTTTCTTTGACCTTTGCTAAGAGCAAGTAACAGTTGGCTGGCAATATGTTTTTATATCATTTTGCCTCGTGACATGTAGCAATATTTGGTGACCTTGACTTCCATGTAAGTACCGACTATGTAATACTATTGCACTAAGTGCGGTCGTCAGGCTAAACCATAGAAGAAACTGTATCGATCAGAATTCTCTTGATGGTACCTACTTATTACGTTCTTACTTGTATTTAGAAATGTCTTAGGGAAACGGTAATCTAAGTTGGGAATGTCAATTTTAAATATAGAGTAAGGTCTGAAAAATTAACATTGACTTTCCACCATGTGTTGAATAAGCCTTTTGCAGCACATATTCATTGCTACTTAAATAGGTAAGTTGTACAAAGAGAAAAAGATGTCTGTTTAAAAAGAGAATTTACAGAGCGAAATAGCCGAGTTAAACTTAGTTAACTTTTTTAACTTAATAAATATCACCTTTCAAGCGTTGTTAAAAAAAACAAAAAGACAATTTTCCACTTTAACTTAACCTTCACTTAAATCATATTTCATTACAAGCTTATGTTTATGCTAATAGCAATAAATGAATGTTAGGGTTATTGTCCACTGCGCGCGATTCGATGCTATCGGGCTTCCGAGCGTCGCGTCGCGTTATGATAATAGCAGTGGGACACGAACCTTATTAGGTGGAGCTTTTACTTTACGACTTTTGTCCATTTTGAGAAAATATTTCGACGATGAATATTATTAGAATATGCAAATTGGTTCATGCCAATAGATAATTTTTAGTTGTTTAAATAGATGAGTTTTGCTCGGTTTCTATATGCGACGGATCGTAAGACGTAACTGATTTTAATTACAATTAATAATACAACTGGTTTTAAATACAAATATCAATCGGTGTAGCAGAGTTTAATTATTAACGAAGTGTAGTAGCAGTTTGGCAGTTTTCCTTTCGGCTGTCATCTTGCAGTGCAGTAGGTGGCTGCTCACTCCGCATTTTTCAGAAACGCGTTTTGCTTTAGACCTTAAATAAATTTATTATATTACAGGATGGTGCTTCGATTGTTGTCTGTAAATCTGTTGCCTTAAAATTATGCGCAAATCATCAAAATTGGCACCCGTAACCGTTCTAGTAAAAATAAAAAAGTCTCTTTTCTCGATTATTTATCAACAAAACAGTTTATCTATTCATTTCACCATCAATCTTGAGTTCGACTGTCGCGACCGATCGGTCACTTGACAATGGGAGCGGCCGGGAATCGAAGCCGGGACGGCGACTGCAAGCCATCTATCAATGAGATAACGTTATTGATAGAACCAGTTATCTTTGATAGGATTTAAACCTAAAATACTGTTAAAGCGACCTGAATTTTACCAAAAATTTTTGTTCGTGCTAAAGTGATTTACCCATGGGAATGAGAGTTCTTCCTCGGTAAAAAGTAGCCCGTGTTTTTTCCAAGGCCTAAAATAATTTAATTATGAAATTCATTAAAACCGGTGCCTTGCCTATACTAGACTGTAAAAAGACTACTTCCGAAAACCAAATCTTGGCATTTCTGCACTACTCGTTACGTAAAAACAAAAAACAAAATATAATATTAAAAACATTTTATTTAACCTTATTACGCCAAATTGCATGTAAACTATCAAATTTCCGCATTATTTCAAATTAAATAGTGTTTTAGTTGTATTTGCTATGTAAACCATCGCTCCTGAACCATTAGCTGATGTGTGAGCGATGCGTTCAAGCGGCGAATAAATTTTTTTAAACCTAATAACTTTATTAAACTGTAGTTTCTGGGTATACTTGTTTAGTTACTATTTAGGCTCAAGAACACGTGGTTTTAGGCTTCGGGAATGGTCTTTTTACACCCGTTTTACCTAATGAATGACCTGTAAGCAATTTTAGTTAATCAATGAATAACCATGAAAATATTACTGTTTTGTTTAACAGCTCAGGCTCTCTGTTTGTCAAGGAATGCGACTTAAGTAGGAAAAATATTAGGCTGCTATTGTTGTTTCATGTAACTTTACTAATATTCAATTATAATTATCATAATATTTTATTGTTTTTGTGACCTAATGCGTTTTTTATCACAACGTTGTTAAACATTTTGCTTTAACGAGACAAGCATTAATTTATTTTTGTTATTCATCATTAGCTCGCATTATTTTGAAAAGAACAGTTGTTGAAAATGGATGACGAATCTTATATTGTCGACGACGTGTGTGCAATTGTGACGTCAATATGTCTAGTTGTTGTTATAGTGACCTGGTGGAAGTTCCCTCAGTGGAGGAACTTCAACAACTACACAGTATTGAATCGCCTTCTCCTGGGTTCCTGTCAGTTACTAATCTTCTTCAGCGACAGGCATTTCGGATTGGATCCAGACTGCGTCGAGGACTTCAGGATCTGGCTGCCATTGGCCACAGTGTCGTGGTCCCTGTGCGCGACTAACATGGCCTATACCAAGTTGGTGCTGATACGACACATCAGGCCGAGCTATGAGAAACGAAAATGGACCTTCTTGACATACACATTTAGTGGCATTCTCCTTGTGATCAACAGAACTGTGGCTGGCGCTTACAGCGACGAGTCTGAAGAAGATTCTTATATGATATACAGATATATATATTTATTAATTAGTTTAACGTTTATACTTGTTTTAAACTTGTTTTTGTTTGTCCGTGTGGTGTTTTGCGTTTTGTTATTTCACCGAATGTCTAAAAGGTTTTGGAAGAAATTGTTATCGTTATTTGGTGTAGGCATAGTTAGTGATGTTACCACTGTGGTTTTATTATTTCTTTTAATACTAGATACTTTGAACCAAGATCCAGTTCTTAATTTTTACTCTGCAAGATTTTTACCGTTAGCTCTATTTTCTTTGTGTAACGCAAAAACACGACGAATGTATCTGCATTATTTTCGACAAAAACGCAGAGTAGCTTTTGAGCTACGTTCTATTTATTTGTAAAACTACCCTTTTTTATTTCTTATTATTTAAATTACCTATTACAAATATATTTTAGTATCACAATTCTTTCATTTTTCATAAGAATCTTTACAAACTGACATCTATACGAAAATATTATTTATTGTTTACTGAATATATTAATGAGATATCATATATCTAAAAGCGGGTGTTACCATTCGAGCCGAGTCGCGTGACAGTCAAAATACATATATTTTGTCTTGGCAAGAGGTTGAAAGTCAAAACATGGTCGTGTTTACTGGTTGGGCACGTTCCTTGAAACGAAAAATGAAACTCGTACGCAGCGAGGAGTCACCGAAGCTATTTATTGTATACATACTAGTTGTGCCCCGCGGTTTCACTGGTGGTATTTATTATATATATTGAAAATCTATTTTGGGAACATCACGCTATGATCAGCAAAAGATATAGTACTTATTATTTCCGTTTTTGCGACATTTTTCAAAGCTACTCCGCTCTTTTTTATAGTTATTTTCTGTAGCCTATCACATTCTTTAATATTTGGAATATTCAAAATATTTTATTTTTTTCTATCCGAACCAGTCGTTCCTGAAATTACCGTTTACAAATTAATAAACAAACTCTCAAGCTTATAATATGCTAGTGGATACCCGCGACTTCGTCTGCGCAAAAAATAAATGTTTCCCGTATGAATGAGTCTAATTCTCGCGGTAAAAAGTAGCCCATTTACGAGTACATCCCAGGCTGGCTATGTCTATTCCAAAATTCAAGTTTCTATGCCACCGGCTTAAATACTTAAGCTGTTAAATAGTCGATGATTAAAATACCAAAATCAGAATACATTTTTAGATATCTACATAAACATAATAATAACTTCTTGGGAAAGGCGAAAGCTGGTAATATTTAAAACCCATTTCCAATTTACTGTTCACATAATTTTGTGATCGATTCAACATTTATGGTGCTGGTCTACAGAAGCTCACAAAGTAATTTATGACTACACTTATAATACGAAAGAAAGTATTTACTTGTTAATTTGTTTGTAAACAACAAATTTCTATCAAACTCCGAAGCGCAAACATTCAAACAGACACATTAACGACTTTAATGTATACTTTGTAACGATCAGTAATTATAATAACGATTTAAGTCTTAAATAATTCAACTAATATTATAAACGTGAAAGTTTGTGAGCATGGATGTATGTATGGATGTATGGATGTTTGTTACTCTTTCGCGTAAAAACTACAGAACGGATTTTGATGAAACTTTACAGTAATATAGGTTATACATTAGAATAATACATAGGGTACTTTTTACCGCGGGAAAACTTCTCATTCCCACGGAAAACCAACATCCACACGAACGGAGTCGCGGGCGGCCACTAGTACTACATATTTGTATAACTAGTTCAACAAAGAAAAAACTGTTTCAGCGTCCAAAATTCGTAGTTATTCAAAATATTTCTATGTAAACCTGTTTCTAGAATGTTCCACGTGTCTATAACTATTTTATTGCATCCCGCTGCGCCGGCGCATCGTAAAGGATTAATTGGTGATAACAGTGGTTAATTGGTCGCGGCTATCGATTTACAAATGGCGGTGTATTGTATATAGGACTTGTAAGAAAACTGTGCGCACGCAACTACGTAAAAATATTTGAATTACAACGAAGATGTGTGCATGCGCATTTTTCTTTATTAGTTAAGCAAACTGAGTACATGAATCATTTAATACTAAAACTTTTGTAACAAATTGTTTGTATAATTCATATTATAAACTTTCAGTTATCACCCACTCAGGCTTCTCAGTGGTATAAATAATTTTGACCACACTTGTTCACGAAACATCGAATTTTGTTTTTTTTTCCGAATGCTCTTGTTTTTAAATTTAAGTGAAAAAAATTCAAAATAATGGCGAAACCCGCATCAAAATCCGTTACGTGGTTAAGGAGGAGTTAGCGGACAAACATTCAAACAGGCACAATTAGCGACTTGGGTTTATACTTTGTAATGATAAAGATAATGATAATGTATTTTACATAGATTTATTATCTATGGTATTTTATTTAAAAAAATCTTGCTTATATTGTAAAAGCGAAAGTTTATAAATAGGAATGTTTGTATATTTGTTAAATGTGGTGAGTGGATAGAATCTAGAAAAAACACAGAAAAACTCTTTCAATGGGACTGCAATTATATATAACTTACAAAATGCTTTAACTATATATTAATAAACCTGTATTATTAGGTATATCAAACTCAATCAAGACCTACCTTCAACCAATATATATACTTATTTATATACTTACAAATAAAACTCATAAAACACTCACCTACTCACATAACTAAAAGACAAACCAAATCTAATCTAAGATCGAAAGGTCACCGCTAACTAACTTGCGTGGCTTCCACACAAAATAGAAATTATATTAACTATCGCTGCGAACGTTAACGTTACAGACTCGACAATAATAAATAGGTTAATTATTTTTGATAACACTACTTATATCGGAATAAATGCTTATTAAGGCTACGCTATTCGAAACGTAGCGTCAATTAGTCAAATTCTTTTTCGTGACTTTGGCCGGATTCGATGGTGGAACTCGGGTGGTTGGTCGCGTACGACGATATTATCAAAACGGTCATAATAAATAATGATTATGGCATGTTCGGATAGATTTTTATGGCCTATTGCGAGGAGGTTGCGTTTATTGGATCGAAATTTTGGGACGGTAGTGGAATCTGGAACTAGTAAGTTTCCATTTTCATGAAGTGTTTTGAAAGGATTGGCAGTGTTCATTTTTACAGTATTTTTAAACAATTTGGCATTTATAAAAAAAGATAATGGTGTTACTTAGCTTAAGGAAACTTGAATACATGTCAGTTTAAAAAGCTCATGTGCTCGTACATCCTAGCACGTTACAAACAAATTACAAACGTTTATACCATTTTCATTCCTACGAAAACAATAAAATTAATATTTTTCCAAATTTTACTTATTAAATGAAGCACACACCAAATATATGAACTTTATGAGGTCGGTACTCTTTTACGAATCGTGTTCACACGTCACAATATAAATCGATAACTTATAACCATTTGATAAAGAAGCCTAAAGTTACATGTAATAGTAAAAAGAGTGCGTTGAACTTATTTGTTTTTTTTAACCATTCAAACTATACAATAAGAACAATTGTATTCATTCAAGAAGATTTCAATCAACAAAACACGTTTTTTTATTGAATACTAGTGGCCGCCCGCGACTCCGTTCGCGTGAAAGTCGGTTTCCCGTGGGAATGAGATGTTTTTCCACGGTAAAAAGTACCCTATGTGTTATTCTGATGTATAACCTATATTACTGCAAAGTTTCATCCAAATGCATCCGGTAGTTTTTAAGTGAAAGAGTAACAAACATCCATCCATACATCCATACATCCATCCATACTCACAAACTTTTACATTTATAATATTAGTAGGATAAGCTTTCTCTCGGTTAAAGTCGCAGTATATTGTGTTATTCCAAAGTATAAAGAGTAAAAAACTATCATACATACTTACATATGCATATTTTTAAAGTTTTACCTTTATGATATTTGTTTGGTTTGGTAAATCTAGAATGGACTCTATATGTTATGAGTCGGTAAAATGCTCTATTTCTGTGGTCGAATGGAACTAAGGAATAAGCCTATTGTTTTAACATAAACACACAAAAATAAGATACAAACGAAATACCCAATGTTTTAAAGTAGTTTAAAAATTCTTTCTACCTACCTACATATTTCCTGAAGTCGTAACGACTCTCTTCACAATTAACTTTCAATTTGCACATTAAACAGCACAAACAAAGAAAGCCTTTTAGATATACAACGTTATTCAAATGAGGCAGGGGGCTATCCGGATCGGGGACAATTAACCCCAATTTAGATATAAGATACCCCGTAATTACACTGAAATATCACTAGTACATGCTAATACAGGACGTCGTATCTTTTCTTTGTTTTTTTCTATTTAATAAAGAAAATTACTATCTACACCTTACAAAGCGTTAATATATAACTTCTTAGGTTTACGCGATTATTATTACTTGAAATTAAACTCATTTTAACGGGTTTTACGCGTTTATTTTATTATTTTTGATTTTCCGACGTTTCGGCATTTTTGCAAATGCCGTGGTCACGGGTAGACTGAGATGTTTGACGTCTTCATAGAGTTAAGTAAAAAACGATTTTTCGAATTCACCGCCATCTGTTTCGTAATTTTCTCGCGTAGTCGCTCGGGTTCACGCAGTATACGCTGACAGTGTCTTTATTTTTCTGCTTATTGGTCTGCTGGTTGTTCTTTTTTATTTTGCTAAGTATTGGATCCCACGTTGGTGACAGCTTCCAACCATCTTCTCTATTGAAGTTAGGGTGTTTTTTAATTTCAATAGTTTCTCTTACCAGCCTAGGAATAAAATGTTTCTCTTTTGCTAGGATTTTAACGGTATCAAATCTTAGATAGTGGTTGGGCTTATCCATGGAATGCTCACAGACTGCAGATTTTGTATAGCGACGGTTTTTTACATCGGCGATATGTTCTTTTATTCGAGTAGACACGTTCCGTTTCGTTTGACCGATATATGAGAGCCCACAGTCACAGTCAATCTTGTATACGCCTGGGTCTTGTAAAGGGATGCTGCTTTTTACTGGACGAAGATGGTGGCTAATCTTGCTGTGTGGCTTGTATATGGTTTTTATTGAAGCCCGCTTCAGAAAATCAAAAATAATAAAATAAACGCGTAAAACCCGTTAAAATGAGTTTAATTTCAAGCGTTAATATTTTTTCAGAAAAAAAGCGAAGTTAGAAAACGTCTACGCCGTAGACGCGTAGTCATGAGACAAGATAACCGTAGTCGCTAATGATAGGTTCATACTACGAACTGACAGTCTTTGATTGTAAATTGTATTCACTTTTCCAGTTTTAAATTTGCGCCTTTTAGCACCAAGTACCTAATTCCATGCGTCTATAATGTCGTTACAGAATGTGGGCGTACATCGAACGTCACTCTATCTTTATAAATCCTTGATTTTTGTCAACTTATTAAACTTTTTCCTTCGTCCTGTTACAAGTACGTTACAGTGATGTCTGCAAGGCCGGTGTTATTGCTTATCTGTAGTAGGTGCTATTTGTGACTTCGTGAAGGAATCCGGACTTCCTCCTGCTGGTAGTCGACGACCAATCAAAGTGAAATGGTGGTTTTTTCGCCGTCTCGTGATTGTGTGATTTGCAAACGTTTTGTAACAACCGCCTTTTTCTAACGACGAGGACGATGTAACTGTTTTTATGATTTCTACAGAAGTTCTGTTAAAGCGTTTAAAGGGTGTTTTTTTACTAATAGCAACAAACGTTTGAAACGAACGATGTGTGCAAGAAAAAGACATTTGAAAGAAAAGTTGCATATTTAACCATCACTCATAATCACGAAAACACAGATAAACAGTTAATTTTGATTAAACTAATTAATATATATAAATATTAAACTCTGTGCATTAGTTTAGTTTCCAAACCACAAACAGTGTCACACATAAAACAATCTCTACGCATCTTTCTTTCTTTCACATCGCTCTTTCAAATCCTCTTACAAAGTCACCTATAATAAAGCCTCCGACACTGCACCTTATTAAAATTAATAACTAACTATAAAAACCTAAGAAACCTACAGTTTTAGTCGTCAGGTTTATCGTAAGATCGGGGGTGAAGCTCAGCGGCGACCATTAATTCGCTTGACTAACGGTCACGCATGTTCTACTTTGTCTTGCTTGAATACTTTTATGTATTTACTCTTTAATTTGTACCTGTCCACCCAGTGTTTAATGGTCGTTTTTGTATTGTAATATTCGTAAAGTTACTCAGGTGTACGTAAACTAACAGCTTATGATGTAGCTTAGAATGTTCATTTGAAAAGATCCAAAACTCTTTGGAATGTTTAGTTTATTCCTGATTCGCTAGCCTGACGTTATAAAAAAATGGGATTACATATAATATTTAATATTTTCCAAATGATCCACCAAATGCACTTTGCGCGATAAAACAGGTTACGGTTTAATTAAGGGCCGATTTTTCAATAGTCAGTTAAATTCTATCTGACAGAAAATCTGCATGTTTTCGTTGCACATCGAATATAAATATTTGACATGTGTATGAAGTGACAATGAAAACATACCTATTATCAGTCAGATTGCATGTTAAAAAATTGAAAAATCAGTCCTTAATAAAATTGTAGTCGACAATCATCTCCTAATGATTTGCGCTTCATAACAAATAAGTACATTATTTGAATTTCATCGAAAAAACCTCTTCGAAATTTTACACATGACACTTTTTTTGCTGATTGGACAAGATGACCTCCGATCACAGGTATTGTTACTTAATCGGCACTGTGTAAACACGAGAGTTTAATAAAAAAAAATATATAATTGAAATTAAAAAAAAAGAAATCTTATCCCGTTGAACCAGTAAAATAATGTGTTACCCTTCACCTTTCTGTATTTTAATACTCTCTTAAAAAATTACCTTCATATATGCAAACCGCTTATTTTCCTTCAAAGCCTCTATCACTCTAATTACAGTGCAAAGCCTACGTCCATTAACTCCCACGCTTTACATAATGTAGCCGAGGTATACGTGTGTTTGCGTGTGTGTGTGTTCGTAAATCAAGGCATTGTCATTGCGGTCAAGTTATAATTTTATTGTCGGCTGTAGCACGACACACCGGCTGACACGCGAGCGGATCACACCATCGAAGCACCGGCGAAGCCTTATTCTTGTGTGTCTAGGATTTATCCTATTTTATAATATTATAAACGTGAAATTTTGCGAGTATGTATGGATGTTTGGATGATTGTTATTCTTTCACGTAAAAACTACCTACTGGACGGATTTTGATGAAACTTTACAATAATATAGTTTATACATCAGAATAACATATAGGGCCCCTAGTGTGGTTATATGTAGGTAATTAGGCTTAAATTGAAGCTTAAAGATTTCCATATTCAGATTTTGTCACGGTGAAACACTATTTTAGAAAAAAAATACAAATTTAACTTTAACTTTTTTTTTATTTGACTTTCTATTAGCTTAAATCTAAAGTCAGATTTATAGTCTTTCTTAGACATTGTAAAGTAGAGATAGCAATGTTAATAATTAAGTTAGGCAAAGTACTTACTCAAAGAATTTTAACTCACAACAATTTTGGTACAGAATTAAATAAGTTACTCCACCTATGTATTTAATTGAATTTGATATATAAAAGACAAACCAAATTGCTTAAGTCTAACAAGCTAAACTAGCTTAAACGAAAATAAATTAAATACTTTATTAGCTCTCTCGATAAGTATTTACCACTTACACGTATAATATTAGATCTTCCAATTGATTAAAGTCTAGACTATTTCGGTAATTGGCCGGTTAAGTGACGTGGGCAACGTGATAGTTATCTACTTTATACTTATAACCTTTACTGTAGCTTAATTAAAAACATTTCTTTGTATATTACGGGCGATAAACTAGTAAAAAACAGCGACTTCGCTCACGTAAATCCTGAAGGAGATGTGCAGTTTTTAATGGAGATATGTAAGTTAAAGTATAAAAGCGAATTTGATTGTTTTTAATGTAATAGTAGTACATTGTATGAAAAAAGCTTTATGTTGATTAAGCAAATTTGGGTCACAACATTTGCAAATTGTGGATACCACTAAAAGCTATTTATGTCTGACTCAATGACAGTTTCACCAAGTGATAGAATTTTATTATTTCATTTTGGTCCTAAATAACGTATTTCTACCATATTAATGTTGGTAGAAATACTTTATTTTTTGAGTTATAAAAACAAAACTGACCTAATAAAAGTCCTACATTTAAAAACAATCTAACTATTATAATATGAAGCTCCGGTTTAATGAGGCTTCCAAAACATGCCCCAAATTTGAATATCAAGATTTCGTGTCGCCGACGTTCCTTAAAACAGAAAACATTTACTGATTCTCTATTCTGATTCGTGTTAACTACGATGATTATTATTTTCAAGGCACCCATAAACGGCAAGTTCCGACCTCCTAACAAAATTAAGTTAATCTTTTAGTTAATCTGATGAATCTAATCTTTAGGTTTAGGCTTTGACCGAATTAGTCTAGCAGTTCAGGTATGTTGACAATATTAAACGGTTGTACACGAAGGAAAATTCCATCTTGACAGATTTATTAGGCCATTTCAGACAAGATTTAGTCGCGATACGAAAGATTTGTGATTTGGGTTCGGTTGAGTACGTGATTATTATGTAAAGAGTCAAGGAAAAACGCTATAACTTAAGTAATAATTTAAGAAATATTTCATAAACGCTGTAAGGCATTTAAATGTGTATTTTGACTAATATCCGCATATCATTTGAACGAAATTTCCTTGA
Source organism: Emmelina monodactyla (assembly GCA_916618145.1). Lineage (NCBI taxonomy): Eukaryota > Metazoa > Arthropoda > Insecta > Lepidoptera > Pterophoridae > Emmelina > Emmelina monodactyla. The sequence goes on from OU745319.1 coordinate 3,847,010, forward strand.
ATCTATTTTCATACATTCCCTCGCCCTGAAATTCGAAGTACCAGGCATTCATAACATGAAGGATGGTATGCTCGGCCTCCCTGCAGGAGGTTGTCCCCACCTACCTCTATTATGCGACATCATGCCTCCCCGACTACCTAATAGCTGTCATTATGGTCTACAGAAATTGCCTACTATCAAAGGAGTTATCACGAACACTTTATAGGCAAAGATTACATGGTAGGTAGGTACTAGCATGCCCATGCTTATGTACTGGCCGATGCCGCCTACTTTTATAGCTTAGTTCTATTGTAAAAGTTTAATTAATATTTTAGTGGTGGTCATACAATCGTTTTGTTTATCAGTTTTAGGTAAACTGATTTGTATTTTTATTTTTATTTCTAGGATTAATTTACTAACTTTAAATGTGTCTTGTTATTTATAGTTACTTACATGTATTGTTCTTTTAAAAATAATTGGAAAGTAAACGTTCTCTTTGATAAATTTAACTTAACATTTAAAACATAACTTTGCATAGTATCTAATCCATATGAGTAAAAGTTTACTCAAATCAAAACCGAAATCACGGTTTCTTATCAACTGCAAATAAACTTTGTCACGACAATTAATTCATTTTTGAGGGTGTGTATGATGTAAACAAAAATTAACCCCTCCAACTATCACCGGGGGGCTAATATCTAAAGGGGGCAATTCTGAACGCCATTCAGATTGGATATTAAGATAAAAATTATGACAAGAACAAGACAATACTTTCTAGGTTTTGTCGTAAGTTTTGTTATATTTTTTGTAAAACATTAAGAGACTGACGAGGCTGACTGTAATTTTGTAACCGGAATTTGATGAAAACAAGAACATTCTACATAAATCTTAGAATGAATTCTTAAAATTAAAGACTTGATTAGTTAAACAAGAGTTATAATTGTTGTAGCGCAGTGCTGAGGTCTGTCAAATGTATTTTTTATAATATAACACATATCTACCAATGTAGATAATAAATCGTTAATTATCTAGGGGGAAACTTGATAATCTGTTGCGTGTATTCGGTCATATTTGACTTAAGTTTATTTTATAAAAAACATAAAAAACACTTAAAAATTATAAAAACATAGATTTTGGTTAAGAACTTATATTTTTATTGTTTTATTGAAAGCAGAAAGCGGCTCTATCAAAACTAGAGGAGGGTTAGTTTTATAGCGACACACCAGATGGCGCTTGTCATGCTCCTCTTATGAGGGAACATTGATTTTGTCCCCAAACATAAAACACCGTGATACATCGCGCAAAATCTTCTAACCTTCTGACGTGCTCTCAAACCAGAGTAGCAATGTAAAGCAAACACAAACTAAATTCGTTGCGCTTTTTCATAAGTGGCCTTTCTTCCTTTGGAACATTTATTGCCCCTCGCACTTCGTGTCTGGGTCTGTTTGACCCCGGCGGAGGAAATATTGGGGCAATTCTATCAATAAGGTTAGGAGTCAAACAAATATGTTACCTCATAACATCAATAATTCTGTTCTGTATAACGTTATGTCGGACATAACAATAGGATAAATCATTAACGGCGTGATATAAGTCCTTTATAAGAATCAATTTAGTTAAAGTGAGCTTTTTTAGAATCTATAGGTGTATTGATTCGTTTAAGTCGTATGATAAAATAACAAAGTTTTACGTATTTTTTTAGTTAATTACAAAAAAGTATTTTCCTTGTTATTCCAATAAGAGGTTAAGAAACCGAAATAGGAAACAAAATGCCTATGCATGTCGAATTACCTGCAATTTCCCGCCGCTAGATAACGACCGAATTTCGAAAGTATCATTCAAATCTATTCAAATTAGCAACGGCAACGATGTTTCACTAAATTAGTGGGTAGTAAACAAGCCAATTTGGAAGCCATATAGACGTTAGCTACTATCGTTCGTGATGGTGGAATAATTTACACTAATAAGACTTGAAGCACCGGAATTGAATACTGGAGTAACTACGCCGGGGTATTTATTACCCCATTCCGACTCTTAAGGGTTAACGTAACGTGCCTGAAAAAATCAACTTTTTGTATATCTTATTTAACTAACCGGTTGTTTATTTTCGTCTATTAATATAATTGTAATCGCAAATCTAAACAATTCTAATAACGAAACACTAATAAAGATAATTCAAGGGTCCGGACGCAGAGGCATCTAAAATTTTAATTATGACAGCAATAACCCCGTACAACTTGGTAAACTTCCAGATTTTTACTAACTTTCATAAACAATGGGGTGTTTCGGACCCATAACCGTCGACTCAGGGGTTAATTAAACAATAAATAGCCGTTGCTAAGAAAATGATTGTATTCAAAGGCAGAGTTTGAATTCGTATCACTTCGCTACAAAGTGTTAAAGGCTTTTGGGGATCAATACTGAAAGTGGAAAAGAACCAACCATGTAAAAGTTAGTTTTTTTTATAAATAAAAAAGCAAGCACCTAGTTAAGGATTTAAAAGCGCTTTTAGTTAAAGGAATAAAATTCAAAAAGTTAATCCAATTTGAATATCTATACAGATTAATATTATAAAATATTACTCCTAGAAAAATTAAAAATATGTCATTAAAACATCTTACAAGAAACCGCTAAACACACTGCATTTCACAGCGAAAGTTTCCGTGTCCGTGATAAATGTCTCGGTCCGGAATAGACCCCGTCATTACTGCTTGCTCGTTAACGCTCTCTAATTGCATCGCGTTAATATAGACTTTGTTAAATAAAATCTCTCATCACCCCCCGCACCACCCCTGCCAGCCACGGCCTTTTAGGGATCTTATTCAGCGTACTAAAATAAGAAAACTTATAACTAACTTTCATTATTGCTAACTTATTTTTAACTATGACTTAAGCTTATTATTATAATAATGCACTTTGTTATAACATATTTGGCATAACGAAATTAAACTATTACGTGCTAATATAAAAAAATAATTTAATGTTTAATTTTTAAATTTTGTATATGAATATATTGTAGCAGTATATGTTGTTGATGTTGCGATTGAATGTTAAGGGGATTATTTCATACCTTATTAATTAGTTAAAATCAATTGATTTTTAATAATCACTTATTTTTTTAAATAATAATACGCTGTGCATATTTAACAAATTTTAATTCGTACGGAACCCTCTCCTATTTCCACTATTTAGTGAATTCTTGTTTTTCTGTTATTTACCTCAGTGCAGATGGCCCTAACGACACCCGCGGAAACTTACGATGATACTTGCAGCGCGCGCGCCGCATTTTGTTAATTGCTAAAGAAATTAAAGAATTTTATGCGAAAAGAGATGGCTTTCCCGTTTTAAGGACTTCGGTTGTGTTATGTTATGCAGTTGGTGTTGGCTGGCAGTTTATAATAAAAATATGTATATTAAACAATTATAATAAACAAAGATAAAATATCAGAAATTTGATTAAGTATTTTATATATAAGAGAGTTAAATTATTTTTACAATTTAATTCAACGCGTTTATGTTTAACGGAAAAATCTGTCTTGGAAATCCTAGTTAGTTTAAATGTTGTACATGAATGACATTTCTATCCCAGCTGTATTTTACAGATGAAACTCAAGACATGTTAAGCGTTGACGGCCATTAACAATTGACGTAGAGTTAGAATTATAGACGCGGCACGTGGTGTGAATGTTCGGTACATAACTTGCGCACGATTATATTGTCCCACTTCATTATTACTGAGGGAGTGACGACTTGGGGTGCAGAGCTTGGAAGGTTTAGACAAGGTTAGAGCAATGTGAAGAAGAAGAGAAATACCTTATAAAAGATAACGTTAAAATATAGCAACATTTCTTACGGATAGAATTGAGAAATGTAAACTAAATTGTGAATTCAGTTATTCTTCTAAATATTGTGTCAACCCAATCTAGATCTTTTTATCTGACATCTTGTTAGATTCTTATTGGTTTTGTGTTTCCCATAACATTATAAAAGCACAGAGGTAACGTTGAAAAAATTCTTAATATTAAACTATTGAATATTGTAACTACTTAGTTAGATGTGTAATCAAGAATCACAGATAATTGTATAATCTTGGCACTTAAGATGTCCTCGGCGTTGATAACACAAAAAATGAGATCTTTTAAATATTAACTCAAGGAATGTAAGGGCAATACGTTAAATTATTTTTGAGAATTAATTTAAAATATTCCATTTGCCCTGTCTAAATATGACTATCGCAACCCGCCGATGTTAACAAAGACGTTTCGACAAGACTGCGTCACTCGCGCCGGATGACGAAGTGATTGCCTCTGTTAAGTAACGCCAAGTACACTTAATTAACTTGATCCCTTTAATTAATAACAATAATTTAATCGCCCGATCTGCCAGATGACGTCACCGGGTTTATGACTCGGGATAAGATTTGGGAAGTGTAAGATTTGGAAACTCGGGAGTGATAATGGCAGCGTCGGGTTTAATTAAAAATAAAGTTTTAGTGCTGGGATTTGGTAATGAAAAACGTTTGCCTGAAGGCTATTTTCACCGGTTATTTTCAGAAATATAAAGATTACATCCAAAATGATACTCATCGAGTAAAAAAATAAACTATTTATTACTGATCCATACACCATCATCAAAAATAGGTACGTTTGAAAACCTATGATGAATATTGTTTCTACAAAGATTTGAATACGTTTAGTAAGTTACTCTAATTTTCTACAATATAGAACCAAATCTATACATAGCCCAAGATCTATTAAATTGGGTTATTAAAACAGCGAAATCTTCCATTACCTCAATCTTGTTACGGCTTCCTGCTACAATTAGTTTTGTCAGACAACTGATTCGTTACTAACTTCAGATGGGAACAATTATAAGTGTACAATAAAGTTACGTCAGGTACAAAATATTGCGCAACTTGAGGGTACAAACTTAGAAGCCAACGAGGTTCCAGCTTTGTAATTACTGCCACAAAGCGACGGTTTGTCTTGGTAAATTGTTACGTTTCTATAATAGCACACGTTTTGGGGGGCTGCAGATTTGCAAACGGTTTTAATGATGTATAATTTACCATTATGGTTTGGGTTTGACAATTACAAAACTAAGACATTTTTGGCCTGGTTAATTTATAAACAAGGATAATGATAAAAAAATGTCAGTCAAAGGCAATCAATATCAAAGATAATGCTAAAGATAACTTCCAGAAAAGATTGTCAATACTTTATTCAAACTTCAGGCATCTGCTAGTCAGTAACTTCTATTTAAGGTTCACATTCTAACATGCGTTTTATAGAGTTGGTATTTTCTAATTGCGTCCCCGTGCGTCCGGACAAAACAGCAGCTATCCTTTGACAGAATCCTTGCAAAGTGCCGGGGGCGACAGATCAAAAGCGACATTGTTTTATCTCTATTTGATACGAAAGTCGTTTAGCAGGCTTCCGTACTTCTTTGTCACGCGTTTCATTGTGTTTTTACAAGAAATTTTTCTATATTTAGAACTCTTTTTGAGGTGGCTTGTTTATCTCAATACTTAGAACGAAAGTCTTAAAAAATATAAATTTTGTATAAAAAATATAAGTGTCGGTTTGCGTTTAAAAGCGGAAGCTGGGTTATAAAATAGTTATTTTACGGTGATACTGACAAGTTTTTGATAAGGTTTGTGTTGTTTTTGACACTTAGCCTACGTGTGCTGTCGCTGACAACTTTACATTGTTTACAATGATGTGATATTGAGAGATTTTCTAGTAGGTAGAGTATCCGAAGGGCGTAAATGACTATCTGAGACTTGTCACATATAATTCGCAAATCCAGTGAAACAGAAATAATATTGAATAATCACTTGTAAATTTTTAGCAATGTTTTACTTAAGTTGCTATAAGCAACTATTTTGGATGTCATAAATCAATCAGTCCACAGCTTGAAATCAAAATTACAAAATAATACTGTGAAATAAAAAAAATCAGTTTTTTTAATTAGCCTTCATTTATATACAAAATATTGAACGCCGTTAAACAAACTCTTAAAATCAATATAAAGTAAGTCTCAACTGTAATGTTGCTTTGAATTACCCTCATAAAGTGGAGTTTACACTTGTCGACCTCCTACAGAGAGGAGTTTAGATTAGATCCAAGTGCTGGATGTGATACAATCATGTGGTGGGGGCCATGACAGATGACGTCAGCACTTACTTACACTATGCAGTTTATGATACGTCATCGGGGGTATATCTAGGATTTTGAAAACAGAAAATTACGTGATTATGCTCGCGGTTTTGACAATGACTTTCATACATGAAAAGGAAGGTACAAAATTTAGTGAGTTTTGGTCATTTCACGTTTTTCACTTTTTTCTAATAATATTGAAATCTGAATTTATATTTTGCCATCTATACACTGGAATTCAAAAGAGTCACTTACTTAGTCAAAACTTTATAAGATTCGAATACAAAATTCTACAAAAAAAGTTATCGCTCCGACTCAATGATAAGTGATAATTTTATTATTATTTTTATTACTCAGAACTCAAATAGGGTCATTATTGAAGCAGATTGTCGGCCGTTTGCGTCTATCTGTGTTTGTGCAGCCCGCCCGGGGGCAGAGGCTAGTATAACTCGGTAATTTCATTTTTGGCTTGGGGTCGCGCGCGCCATTTCACAATTCAATTGAAATATGTTTGCGGTGATCAGAGGGAAGGCAATTTTAATAGAAGGAGATTTTTGGAATGATAGCATTAAGATATAGTTACATAGAGATTTTTAAATCGTAGTCGTTTGAAAACTTTTTCTAAAAGTTCTGATCGGAAATACGGTTTTGATAGGTTTGTATTTAGCAAAATATGTTTCAATAAAATTGGACTGTAATGTTTTGTAAAAGGGCTCAATATGAAGCAAAAGTTTTTGCGTCAAAATATGACAATAGGTTGCGTATGATAGTCATATTTTTTAGAACAACAATTAACTAGTATGCTACATATTACAATGGAGAATGTTACTAGGTATGCCAAATCGCTTGAAATTTTGTCTCAGTAAAGCCTGTATGCATACAAATACACTAATTTTAATACCCAGTAGTTTTGATTTTATAGGCATTAAAAGTTTCGTCATGACGTCACACCGTCACCGGCAGCCCGCGTCGTGCGTTTACAACTTGTTTTACTTATAAATCGGAAACTAATTGACGTATCGAAATAATTCTTTCACTAGGATTTTTTATTTTGGACACAGAATAAGAAGAGCTAATAATCAAAATTTGTTAATATTCTCCATTGCCGTAGTGTAGTATTTTTTAAATGATGTTCTCCATAAATGAATAAATGTATTAACTTTTTTTTTATACCGACTTTCATATTATTATAAGAAAAATGATTGACTCCAAAAAATTATAAAAAAAAAACTAAACCATAAACCATATTTTTATTCAAAAAACTTATTAATGATACCTATACCTAAAAACATGTAATAAATAACCTAATACAACATTACATCAGTTTGTCAATTCTGAGCTAATTTACCGTTAACCCTGCGTAGGGTGCGGGGGTAACAAAAGCCCTATGACCAATAAAAAATGACATCTTCATTCACAGGATAATGTTCATGGATTTATACGTGTAATGATCTCTTTATTGTTGTCCGCGGTATTATCATGTTATTTATTCGGTAAAATGTTATGCGGTATTTAGTTTAATGTTAGTGACGCCTGGGACATATTTAGAAAAAATATAAATAAACTTTATATAAGTAACTATACCGATTAAAGGTAAGTTACTATTATATTATCTGAGACTTAACATTAACTTTTACTTTTAGAGGCAGTTTTTACAATTACGCAATTTTTTTTTTTACATTTTCCGAATATTTACTATCTAATCGAACAATATTCTTTATTAACGTAATTGTAAGCCCACAAATCCTCGGACAATTATTTTGACGTCATTACTCCATCGTGCCATATATCTCTTCTCAGTAAATCGACAATATCTGTTGAGTCGCGTGCAGAGTAATCCGCTAACCCTCCGCTCGCCGCTCGCGTGAGAAGTGAATTAAATCGCCATGGGGTCCGACGGACCACTTACCGGATCTTGTTCGTGTCTTACGATTGATAGTGCGGGAGGGTTATTGTTGAAAGTTAATTCGTGTTAGGTGTCACTGCAGTCGCTTTATTAAGTGTGAAGAAAGTTTTCTTATTTATTAACGGGGTGACAAATGGTTGAAGTAAAGTGTGTAGAAGAGATTTACTCTTTTCACGGTTTGATACGAGAAACGAGTAAAATTTCAGTTAAACGTGCAAAAATATGACACATATATGTCATTTGTAATATTTAACACCCCATTTTATAATTGATACAAAATACGTATCAGATAATAAAGCAGCACGCCCACAAAAACGAGTTAATGTTATTTTACAAATTAATGAAGACTTGGTGATAAATGTTCGGAAGCTGCTGCCTAAATAATCCTTTGAGTTTACAAAGACGACCCTTTATGACAGCGGTGGAGTTAACCCCTCGCGAGGTGACGTGGGGTTCGAGCGACACGCGGACTGTCAAACTCATAATAAAGCGTTATAGTTTATTACAATATTTTCCAACATTCCCCTCTGTCTGTTCGCAAATGTGTAAGAGGGAACGTAATTATTTTATTACTAATTTTACACTTTTGCAATGATGCAATGTCCGGAAACTGAAGTTTACTACAATATTTGATAATTTTATGGAAATAGAAAGCTAAAGCTATGGCTTCAGGGAGTGATCCTATCGATCTATTTCATATAAGTGTTTTGAATATTTTACAGTATTTCATAAAAGTTTCTCCGGTAAAAAAACAGTGTTCTAGAATGTTTATTCAAAAATATCTAGGCAGCCAATTTAAAAAGTTAATATAACGCGATCCAGTTTCCCCGTTAGGGTTGTCGCCGAACATGTTGGCTGATCCGCACACAATAAATCATGTAATTTGGCGACGAATCGCAAAATCCACAGCAACATACACTCCCTGACACTAACACTCCGTTATTACCCGAATCACAAGGATATGACAATTTATAGCAAGCATATAACATGCGGAGTTTGCTCATGTGATAAACCCAGAAACAGCATTTAGGGGAATATGTAGAACATTAGTCACTTTGCGCTTTCATATTACTTTCATATGTACGTGAGTTATGCATCCACGTTATTAGCTCCACCTTTGTGTTTGTAACATCATAATCGTAACTTGAAAAAACAAAATCAAGTGTGTAGATTTCATCAAGCAAGCCAGTAGCATTATTAGCACACGTTGGCAGTCATAACAGTAGACGGAAAGCGCTCGATGTGGCTTGGCCGAGTGTATACGTATACGAACAATGGGTTAAGGCGTCTACACAATGGACAATGCCCTTACCTCCGATACGACAAACACATCTACACTCATCTACACACTACTATGGCTATATGCTCGTGTGTGTATTTCGTATTGTGTAACACAAGTGTTATGGTAGCTGCTGTAAACACACTTTCTGCCCGTAAATAGAATGTTTCAACTGATTACGAGAACTGAATAAAACTGAAATAAGTGATATAAGTTGAGCTTTGTTGGATTACTTGAGTCGACATATGTATCAAAGCGGATGAATAATTTTCTTAGGATTTGTATTATTAGCTCTGTAGAATTAGTTAATTTTTTAACGCAATGATCTACTAAAAGGGTAATACTGCTTATCCTGGATATCAAGTTTCAATAAACTCTACATAACTTAATGAACTCGTAATTTATACCTTAAAAATATGAACATGAACGGTGTACATTGTAACTCCGATCCCTTATATTCTATCAAAAATAAATACTAATACAATCTGACCAACTCTTTAAAATATGTACCACACAAGAATTTATCACAACCACACTTTTTTTGTCACAAAACTTTAATTATACGATGTGTAGCATTAAATTCAACAGGTCTTAATCCTTGGTAAAATTACGAACCACACAGATGTCCAGCCGACGCGTTACGAAGGCGTGGTGCTGGTAGATAAGTAGATTTGTGACAGCACGGTAACGACACACATAAATTTGTTCAAGCAAACACCGTTACAGCGGCTTAGCTTCCGAACAAACAAGGGTCCAAATGACACCGCGGCAGCCAGAGGGTTAATAACAGATATTAGCTTCGAATATGACATTTTTGAAATATAAATTGATTGAATCATCAGTTTTGTGAGTTTGTTTTTAATTTTAAACTTGAGGGGAGAAGTGGTTCGAGCATTGGTGTTTGTTTGACGCATGAGCATGAGCCAGTTATGCACGCTGATTCACATATTTGATCGTAAATTTAAAAAAGTAATTTGCAATATTTTTTTATTTTAAAGTTGTAAACAAGCAGATTTTTATCTGAGTTCATACATCTTTAAAAAAAAAACCTAAGCCGCAGCTTCCCCAAAAAAACTCTGGCTTCAGTCCTATGACCTTTCTTTGGCTGCGTCCTCCGCGGCGTCTGTCTGCATCGAGCAGCGCGTGCGCAGGCCGCACAATACAGCGGAAGACGCCGCCCTCCGACAGATGCCGCGACCATCTTGAAAACAACCGGTTTATACTGGTATTTAATAAACGCAATTTTATTGACCTCACCTTTCTTTTGAGGGGTTAATAGTATGATGCCACGTGTCTTGTTCGTAGGGTTTTTTAATATTCGTCTTTGAATATATTATTTTTTACAGCGTTGAGTCATATACCTAATTGTTTTTAAGTTCGTGTAGCTGGAATTGCGTAATTAACGAACTAAAATAGACAGCAAAAGCAGTTTTAGGAAAATGAAACTGAATACATTCCTAAGGTAGCTGTTTACAATATCAGAGCAATAAATTAAATAAAAACAATAGCCCAGTCATACAAGACCACACACAAACTTTTGTCCAAATATTTTCATAGAACGCTGACCAAGGATCTATTCAATGAAACACGATTCTTTAAGATTACAGCGCACGCGTCACTCACACACACGCACACGCAACTGATATTAGATACCAACACAAATAAAGATAAGAACACGCGCCAATTTCGAGTGCCATAATGAATGTGCCCTAAAATAAATGAATACAAAGCGTACATCTTGTATTACACAAGTTTGTATAAAGAGGAAGTAGGTGGCAGCTGGCTTGAGTTATTTTCTTATTCTTTAATATAAATATAGTGCATTCAGATCTGTTCCGGTGTGTCGTGTCGCGTGCCTTGTTGTATTATTGGTCGTAAGTGGGTGGAAAGGTGTTCGGCCGTAACTGTACTATTCGGCGCTATTCGGCAAGATGTGGCGACTGCGATCGAGGGGTTAAGATTACCGCACATTGCTTCGGGCGTTTAATTACCGCGTTCGTCTTAACAATGCGGTAACCGTTGATATTTGTTTAGAATCAAGATTTTTTTCTTTAAGGACGCGTTTTGATTCGTCCGAAAAGCTTGGAAAGACCCCAAAGTAACCGCAGTTTGTATCGTATCATGGTAATGTTAAGTACCTACCTACAGGATTATTTTACTACTGTTTTATTACCCGAAGTTGTTTGTTTTAGATGTTTACAAATACCGTGGTCAGAGTCTTGAATAATTATCTGGAACTAAAAAAATAAAAATGTAATAAAATATATTTTTTTGCATTCTGTTTTCATTTTACTCCATTACCAAGAAACCGGAATTAAAATAGGGTAAGCTACTGGGTGATAGGGTGTGTAGTTATTACAAGCAATTTACGTAACATCCTGTATAGAGTGCTACCCTCAGTGCTGGTCGGTGCCAGTGCATCATTCATGTCTGTTGTCTAATTGAAACAATTTAAAATAATAAGCCGGTTTTCCAAGAATATAGATAAAATAATAGAAATAAAATCAAAATCTTAATTTCTGACAAACTAATTAATTTTTAACCGTCGTTTTTGGAAAGAAGATTCACCATATGGCATGGCAACTTATAATAAAAAATAAATAAATAAATCATTATAATAAAAAATAAAAAAATAAATATTTTTATTGTTTCAGGAAATGAAGAAGATGGAGAAGCAGCTGCAAAGAACGACGAGAATGGTGGTAAGTAATTATATTACTTGTACAGTAGGTATCAGTAACATGCACATTGTACAGTATCATGCAAATAATAAACAAAATTTCAAAAGATATAATATACCTACCTATCTACTTACTTATTTAGTCGTAGAAAATATACTTCGATTAGATTGATTCGATTTTACACTGTAACTCCTTAGATTTACGCGATCATTACTACTTGAAATTAAACTCATTTTAACGGGTTTTTACGCTTTTTTTAGTTATAGTTTGATTTTTCAACTGTTCGACATTTTTACATTTTTACAAATGTCGTGGTCACGGGTAGTGTACGGGCGTAAACCGCACAGTTAAAATGTTAGGAGGGTAGGTTATTTTCCTAATTGTGGTGTAGGTATGTAAATAACCAAACCCAACGAGTACCGTTAGGTAACTGAATTTATTGTAAAACTTAATGTATAATGTAAACTTATTAATGTAGGTTGCTAGTAAGCGAAATAATGTAGTTCACTCGGCCGTCCCTGAACATTGGACTCATTGCCAACACTAGGTCAAAATTATTGTCAAATGTAGATTAATTAATGTAGGTTGTACAAGTAAGCAGAATTATGTAGTTTACTAGGCTGTCCCTGAATATTGGGCTCATTGCTAACACTAGGTCAATGCCTATAAAATATTATCTGTACGCATCGTAGATCGTACATCCTGCCCACTCAAGAAAAGTGAAGGAGAGCAGCAAGTTTAAATGTAAATTACAAGCAAATCAATGTAAACTGCAATGTACAAGGTGAAACAACAACAAAATGTAAAATGTAAATCTTAAACTAAAGTAAAAATTATCAATACATTATAAGATATTATTGTCTCTATGAATTGTTCAAAAAAACACATTATTCACTATCACTAACACGAGGAATGTTTAAACGATTGCTGATCGAGATCGCGGTATAGGTGCTGGGCTCCTCGCTGACGCCGGACATCCTGAACTCGTTGTCATCCGCGGCTGCTGACGGTCAGTACTCGCTCGGAAGACTACCGTGGCTTCGGGCTGCGTAGGAGTGGCAGAGCTATTTAACTTTCGCACTCGGTACAAGCAGAATGCTATTCCGGCTACTACGCAGAGTGGTTAACAATACATATAGGACGATGTATTGATGTACGTCATGAACACTGAACTTTATGCTGGACTGTTGCTTTAAATCGTCGATCTGCGTTTTTAAATTGTGCCACTCGTGTCGGTGGTCTTCAGGAGTGAACACCTCAATCGTGGAAGAGTTAGTTATGTGATTCAGGATAGAGGTCTCAGGAAGCGAAAGGATATCCGCGTCTATATTAATTTTATTGTAGTAGTTGTTATGACCAAAAATCACAAAACTCTTGTTCTTAACGTTGCATGCTTGACCTAAATCCAGAAGGCCTTTATCGGTCAATGTTTTTAATTGTATTTGCTTCGGAAAAAATATGCGGACTGTGCATTCTTCGCAACATGAGAACAACCACCTGTTATTGTTATGCAATTTGATTTGCTTGATTAATTACTAAATCCGTCAAACGACTGTGGCTTGGTAATATTAATTGATGTTTCGCTGACATATTAATCAAGGAGTTATTGAGCCTTCCTCCTACTCTCAGTAGTCCTTCCCATCTATAAAGGGAACCAACCTACTGTTTCTGTTACCATTTTGTTTTAATAAATTAATTTCCTTTGGAAAATGTCTTGATTGCTTATCCTTGATTATTAAGTTAAAGGCTTCACTTTACTCTCTTGTAGTTATGTGCATATTGTTGTCATTAAACTTACATCGTAGTGTTGCAATGAACCTCAATACCAAGGCTACACAGTTTTTGCAACCTTGGCAAACAGCTGTTATTAATTAATAATTTCTCTATGAATGTCGTTCAATTTTTCTGGCATAAACAAGCGTTTACATTTGTTTTATCTTGTTTCGATATCGTGACTCTGATATGTTTTGTTTTTTATCGATGATGGGTCCATAGCCATAGCGGTCCGTTCCACCATAGATGGTTTTGTATTAATTGTTATATTGTTGTATCCCTGATTGCACAATCAGCTGCATTATCCTCGGAGCTGACATGATGCCACGTTCTCGTTTTCTGTTGGTTTCGAGTTTGTTGATTATGTCAACTCGTTTATGATACGACTGTTTGAGTCTAATGACTTCCCGTTCGTGGGATGTGGTGAGGAACTTGATGATATGTATCGCCTCTTGAAGCGTCTTTGGTTGTTGCAACTCGTTCTTCAAATCGTCTGTCATCTCTGGAATTGAATTTGGGTACTTCAACCCCTTCTCTCCTTTCCCGCTTGCGACTGCCTCAGGTCTGCACTGTTGTCCTCAAGTCCTCTAGCTCAGGCGATGTTTTTATTGTTGTTTGTTTGTTTGTTTTTTTTTTAAATCTTCTTTGATTGTTAAAACTTCCCCGCACTTATGTTGTAACGGAAAGTTATTGTTCACACTCCACTGTTTTGTTAACTCTTGCGCGACTGTTTGTCACTGTTAATTAAAATCTAAACATGTACGGGCGTAAACCGCACAGGTTACGTTACTGTTAATGTTAAGCGAATTATTCGCAAATGTTAATGTTAATTCGATAGTCACTGGTATCTCACAGAACGCGACGCGAAACGATAAAAACCACTATATCGAAGCACTCGCGAGATCCTTTTAACTGCTCGAAGCTGATCCGGCTCGAAGGACCAAAACATGTACGGGCGTAAACCGCACAGTTAAAATGTTAGGAGGGTAGGTTATTTTCCTAATTGTGGTGTAGGTATGTAAATAACCAAACCCAACGAGTACCGTTAGGTAACTGAATTTATTGTAAAACTTAATGTATAATGTAAACTTATTAATGTAGGTTGCTAGTAAGCGAAATAATGTAGTTCACTCGGCCGTCCCTGAACATTGGACTCATTGCCAACACTAGGTCAAAATTATTGTCAAATGTAGATTAATTAATGTAGGTTGTACAAGTAAGCAGAATTATGTAGTTTACTAGGCTGTCCCTGAATATTGGGCTCATTGCTAACACTAGGTCAATGCCTATAAAATATTATCTGTACGCATCGTAGATCGTACAGGTAGTCTACCCGCATAAAAACCCGTTAAAATGTGTTTAATTTCGATTTAACACATTTACGCCCAACTCAATATCTTAAATACCTTTGACACCTTGTAACCAATATCCAGGTAGATAGCTGTTGATATAGAAATATCGAAAAAACGTCACCAAAAAAACATAACAAGAAGTTTCCACCGACGACTTTAAGATAATAATAGGGTTGAATCATCTAAGAAATAAAAGGACCTTCTTTCTCAAGGGCTAAATATGTAAGCATTGACCTTTACCTATACTTACATACTAACATTAGCGTATCATCATTTTGATAATAAATAAACTGATGATATTTTTATCTAATCTTATCACTTTTATCTATAACTAGTGGCCACCCGCGACTCCGTTCACGAGGAAGTTGGTTACCCGTGAGAATGAGATGTTTTCCCGCGGTAAAAAGTACGCTATGTGTTATTCTGATGTATAACCTATATTATTGCAAAGTTTCATCCAAATCCATCCAGTAGGTTTTACGTGAAAGAGTATCAAACATCCATACATACTCACATACTCACAAACTTTCACAATTATAATCTTAGTAGGATTATCTAATCTATTAAATTATCACGTCGATATGAAGAAGATCACAATTAGTACATAATAACCATTTCAAGGTTATATTCATTGTGATGTGAGTGGTGTGAATTTTGTGTGTTTTGGATTTTTATAATAACATTTTACTGGTAAGTAAGTTGTTTTAATACGAATCATTCATTTGAGTATTGGATTCTTCGTTACATGGATGTTTCATGAATTGTGTAGCAGTGAAGTGTTAGAATGAGTTGCTTTGACTACTCACATTTAAGCTTTGGTCTTGTGATTAGAGTATTTGCTGTATATTTATGAGAGATTCGCAATAGTTTACTCTGTTTTAAGGTAAAACTTAATTAGATTACAGTAGGGACTTCCCTTTAGCGTGAAACTTACCCACCAAAAATAAAAATATTTTGCATAAGAATTCTCTAGAAAGACTTGTGGCGTCGGATTGTGTATAATTGGCCGTTCAGCCTCTAAATATAGTAAAACGGCACTTCGCTAAAACAATGTACGTACGCTACAGTTAATCACAATAAAACGCAAATATCCGTCTGCTGCATAACGTCCGAGCTGAAATGTAATCAGTGATATATGATGCATATTTTATGCGATTGTAAAACCGACGGGACCCGATATATTCTTCCCGGTCGTGTCATTAATGGTAGTCGTAAACCCTCGACGCGGGTCACAGCAATCGGAATGCAGCCACAGGCACGCCCGAGGACGATAAAACTCCTGTCTCACTGCTAATAAGCCTGACGATTTCTTCGACTAGCATCTGACTTCACTACGGAGGATTGCCAACCTTATTGCTGCGCGCGCAAGGTTGAATGCGCGGGATAATTGACAGTTTATTTGCAAACGTCAACTCAGACCGTGCGCGGATTCGTCGCGGTTTCTAATTAAAAAGTTATTCAGCGTTTGTCAGTTTATAGTCTTTGTTTGTTTACACGTGCATTTGCATGGCCATTACGTTCATTATAAGAAACAAGTAACAATTGCTTTGAAGAATTATAAAAATACTTAGAGGGTTTAACTCGTTAGGTATCCCTCTATCAGAGCCAATTTTGAAATTACAACCATGCTACTAAATCCTAAAAGTTTGCCATTTAACTGTTATTGTTATTATCATAATACCGTGTTGATACTAATTGAAAAATGACATAGGTAATAAATATACAAGTAAGTTATTACATAAAAGATCAGATACTCATTAAGTAACCTTATTTAACGTATATATCCTGGTACATAGGGGTGGCACGTGCAACAATTTTGCACAAGTACCACCAATTAGAAGCTATACCAAACCCATTGAGTCGAGTACCATCATTATCAGGGCTACCTCACGCAATGCTAACCTCTTCCCTCTCCTATATTGGACATAAAATGCTTTAAAATATTTATGGTTTTTTGGAGATGAGTGGTGTGAGCAACCCTAGTACCTAAATGTAGGGCTGGTGCATAGTTAAAGCGTTTAGGTTGAGAGCACGTGAAGTGGCTGTGCCCTTTTGTGGCGTTTTCCATCGTTTTGGCGGGTATTCTGACGGGGTGCCCTTCGGAGGCTTTGCAAATCGAGGGGTGACAGAGATATACCTCCACCGCAAAATGGAATTCATTTAACTTTGCAGACGTGGTAATTTGCAAACTGTAAGCTATGTAAGTTTATAACGGATGACTAGATCTATACCTAATTAAATGCTCTAATAATAAGGCTCAGAGTAGCGAATATTTCATAAACTAGATAAACTTATTAAGAGATATTTTAGTTGTAACAAAAAATCCTATGGGATTGCTAGATTTATACTTTGAAATCTATGAAAATAATATTTCTGTCTAAAGACGTGGTCCTACGAAAGTTATGATTATCAATATCTTCAATTAATTTATAAAAATAATATGAATTAAAAAAGGCAGGAACTAAAGTCGAGGTGAGATGATTAAACAAATAACACACGTTCTACGTTTAACATTAGAGGTTAATCTGAACGTAAAGCATTTACTACAGCAAATAATTATTAAATTCCCTAACTGAATGAAATATTTTCATTTCAATGAACCAAAGGTATTTTCTACCCACTCCCGGATCTTGTAAATGTGACTTCATAAAAGCAAATGTAAGCTCACTGATGCAATAAGAAACTAATGGGACCTTTTTCTGTAGCTTATTATATTTTTATGTATGAATAACAATGACTTACTATTTCTTGTAATATTTTCAAACTCAGCTTTGCTCAAATTATGCTCCGAAAATATTGGTTGTCAATTAAATGCACAATATTAATATCAACTTTCTCAAAAATTATAGATGATAAAATATGTCATATTTTCATAACATAACTTACTTAAACGCTTCGCAAAAAAATGTTTACTCGCATTGGTTCCGTCTTGTCCGTTCCGTCAAAAAAGTTTAAGAACTGCTGTTCTAACTCAACATTAAGTGAACAAATAACCAGAAAGATATGTTAGTAGCTTGTTATCAAAACTAGGGGTGTATCCTATAATTTTCCAACATATAGTGTTGTACCCTCCCTTTCAAACATCGATTGAGTCATGACACTCAATAACAGTTTATTACGAAGATGTGTATTTAAGTAATAAGGGGTATTGTTTTAACTGACAAAAAGTAGAGCCTTTTAGTTGATCTATTGCCTGGGTAAATATTGGGTAAGTGGACTAACAGGCTATCGATTTGGGTTGGATCGGCACGGTATGAGGGTGAAAACAGTAAAATTAAACATTGTAAAACATTTTAGAAAGATAGTAATCTATACTTATAATAAATCTGTATAGAGGTCAATTCTGTACATGAAATATATTTCCAAAATAACTATCTGGGGGTGATTCGGGATCGATATCGATGCCAAAAATGCAACCAGTAAATTTTTTGTAGGTCTGTCTGTCTATCTGTTTGTCTGTCTGGATAACCGTTATGGAAACGAAAACTACTCGACGGATTTTAACAAAACTTGGTACAATTATTTGTTATACTCCTGAGTTAGTTGTAGTATACTTTTCATCACGCTACAATCAATAGGAGCAGAGCAGTGTAGGGAAATGTTGGGAAAACGGGAGAAGTTACTCCATTTTGAAGCTTCCGTCGCGAGTGCAACTTTTATGGTTAAAGCTACACAGAAATCATGTATAACGGCATGTTCTCCTTAAAATTATATAAAAAATATCCTTCGCCAGCATTTGGCTATAATTTAGATTTTTTTAACTATACTCGTATGCGTACCTTTTCGCGTTTTTATATTGTTCGCGTTTTAGCATCAAGCTAGTCGATATATAGATTGCCCAATAATCTAATTGAATTTCACTGAGCCATCAGATTCGGATAAAAAACCTTTTTTTTATTAACAGACGGAATTGAAGGCCTTTATATAAAATGTATAGTACAGTGTTACATGGATGTTATTATTGGATGGTCAAGGAAATAAAATAACCATGAGATTAGATAAAAAATAATTGAATGATAAAAATATTATTCTCATGTCGGGTGTGGCATAAATGTTGCTATAATTGGTGTTTAATGTAGGTACTTAGTGGTAAACAGCGATATCAAAATATAATTACTGGAATAAACATATCATAAATATGTTTACTATCTTTTCTATTTTCAACAAGTACCTTCGCTTTCAACTAAACGTTCGTTTAAAAAAAACAAAAAAAATATCTTCAATTACAATGATTTCATTTTGCCAGCTCTTCCCATATTCGAGCATAATAGGCTGAAACTCTCGTATACACTGTGCCCATTGTTTTGCATTTGTTCTTTTTGTTTTAGGCCCCTTTGTCGCGTTGTATCGCCCTCAGCATCCATCTGTGGAGCATAGCTATCCCATTGGATGGATCAATTGATGTTATTTAGTAACGGTTGATCGATTTGGAAAATAATAATAGGCCTTTGATATCACACTAGGCAGGTTAACCTCAAAAATCTCTACAAGCTGACAAATATGAAATTCAGAATCTTATCCGTTTAAAAGCTTCGTTTTCTACCAAAAAATCATAAGCTCTCTTACTTTTATGGGGTTTTGAAGAAATTTTCCACTCTTGGCCAGAAGTTATATGCCATGGTATGTTATGACATGACTATGCATGATATATGTCAGCCACCTCTTGCAACATCAACGAGCTGTTAAAACGGTTCAAACTTTTTTTTAAATATCTATACATCCTATAAGTGTGTGCTTACGCTCTTCAATTAGTAATTGATAGACACACGTAGTTGCATATTCTAACTTGCTTGCGGTTGTTTGTGCTGCTGTGTGCTGATCCGCTGTGATATTCATGGTCACGTGTCTCAGCCAATCATGATATTCAGGGCTACCATATCATTTTTACAGGAGAAATTAAAAAAATATATAAAGGTCCATTAATACTGCTATGGTTCTTCTGTCAGGAAGAAAAATGTCTCTTAGCTACCAAAGTAAGCTAGTGTTTGTATTATGGGTATGGATGTTTTTTTTAAATAAAATATTTTTTTTCATTTAAAATGATTTTCTAAATGAATTTTTGTTACCATTGATCGACCACTGATGGTGGTATCGCTCATATTATTTTTCATTTACAATATTAAAAATACTGACCTTATTTTTATATCGTTCATTTTTTTAAGAAATTTGCAGCCCTAATACAAGGAGAATCCGCCCCTCCCCCGCCGCGGGCGTAATGAAATTAATTTCAAAGTACCCGCACGATTTATGTACACAAGCAGAATGTAAATTTGGTAAAGGTAATCGTTGGCTTTACTTTTTTGATGTTATCTTTTAGAATACCAAATTATTCTGAGAGAGAAAAATTTTTGAAACGTTATTCAGTTTTGTGGAATGTAACATTTTCATGATTGAACGAACGACAGACAGACAGACGGACAACAAGATGGTCTTGTCAGGGTTCCTTCGTTTTGGTTTGGGTTACTATCCCGAAATACATTTTTTTAAATCCATAAAATTAACTCGACACTTTATATCTAACTGGACAATACAGGGTGAGCAAGTTGAGCTTAGCAAACACCCTGTAGCTACAGGGTTGTTGTTTACCTATGTGTGGTGAGCGAAGGTGTACTTAATGTTATTGCAGTTTGTTTTACTAGGGATGTTGGAAAGATTGTTACTACAAAATTGTCTGATTACCCTCAGTAAAACAAACTACATACACTTTATTTATTATATTTATATTTTTAGTATCTCAAAAATATGTAAGATTACAAAACGGTTAAGGTTAAATCTAATACCAACTCAAAGCCTAAAAACGATACCGACTGCACAACATTCTATCATTCATGTATCAAAAGCCTTCAAAACCACATACACACATACACACACACAATATAAACAGCCACATCACTTACAAACGCATCTATATCCTTTTGAGTCGTCCCTCAGCCTTTAAGAGGCCGATAGAGTGGATAGCAATGTAGCGATAGGCTCCACCGCGCACCCACCAAGTCGACGACAGTAAAAAATATGAGCATCCTGCATCCCCCTTATCTGCCCCCCACTAGCCGCCATCTTGGAAACTTTGACAGCCGCAGCCGCAGATCGATGTATCTGGCAGGTTAGACAGTAAAAAGGTTAGAAAAGTTTTGATTCAAAGATCGAATGCTCTATTTACGAAAATCGTTTTTTCTGTTTTTTAAATATGTACGACTAAACTCTTTGCGTGGAATTGAAATTATGAAACTCGGCTCCAATGCAGTTAGTTAAATGTGACCTCATTATCAATAGTTTTGTAAAGGGTGACTTTTATTGTCATTCAAATGATAATAATCTTTCACAAATTCTTAAGGAGTTATTCGCGCGAGTTACTTGACAAAACAGATACACCCTGTGGCTATGACCTTTGTTTGAAGTGCAGACGATTTTGATGTTTAATCCTTTGTTAATAAAGGTGGTTATACTAAAAGGGGTGTGATATTATATTTGTCATTTGAATACAAATAAGAGCATGTAGCTCAGCAGGTGACTTTACAAATGTCAATGTAAGCTGGAAGTCATTGTGGCTGAATTCACATTCATTCAATGACTTGGCTAACGTAGTTTAGTTCTATGTGATTCACATAGGTGTATGGCGCATTGTCTTTTTGAAAATTAATTATTTATTATGTAGAAACACTTAGTTAAGTAATGTAAACTTAAAAATGAATTATGTTTTTCCTTAAAAAAGTAGGTTTGGTAAACCTAGCAACAGAATTAGATTCAGTTTTAAATATTAAGGTTAAAAAAAAGAAAAATATAATTAAAATTGAAAATTGACTATAATTCCTTAAAAAATTGTGACCATATCGTTAACAATTGCATCCGTAGTGATGCCAATATAAATCAGAGAAATAAGCTTAGTATGAAAAAAATCTGGTTTCCACGCTTCCGCATTTAAAAAGATCATCACCAATGCTTAGTTAACAATAGACACTGATTAAGACTATCTTTAAGAAATTCACAAATTTCACAAAAAATAACCTTTCACAGACCAAGAAGGTGATAACTGTGTCAACTGTCAACCCTTCCAAACGTCACAGGTACGAAAGATAGTAAAGGTTAAAAAATATATGAAAAAAGAGATAGTAACAATGAAATTGTCACGTCGAAAGGGTTTAGTTAACCAAAATTAGAGTCTCATTCTGTAACGAACCGTGCGAAATCGGGCAAATGGTTAAAAAACGGGACTTTTTTCGGCAAAAAAAGTTTAACTAAAGGGTAAATGTCATGGCGTGACCCCCACAGATGTCTCTTTTTTAAATGTAGAATACATTTTTTAACGCGAAATTAAATTATTATTTTCATCTGTTACCGAGCTAGAAAAGAAAAGTTTTATTAAGAGATTTCGAAAGAATCTAATATCTTAATGAACACTTCAATTATAAATCAATTTCTATTTCATCTATTTTCACAGACATATTTAATTATATTTTCAAACTCAAATAAGAGTATAAAATTAAAAATATCCCGATCATTGTCCTTCAGCAATCGCCGAAACGTTTAGAGAGTTTATTGAAGAAAACATAAAAATAACGCTAAAAATAAACCAAGTTATTATCGAATATGATTTTGATCAAGGAATCCTTTGTCATGAGCCAGTCAGGGGTAGAAAACAATCCTGTGAACGGTTTTGCTCTGACTCGCATTTGTCCTGATATGTACCTTTATTGCTTCAAGGGCTCATGTCAAGTGTGTTATGGCTTGTTATTCGTTCTTATACAGGGAGCTAAATTTTTGTTATATGGATTAAAAAAAAAAGATAAATTAGAAATGATTTAGACCCGTCTACTGTTTTTGCAAGAGTTTTATGGTAAAAGTTTATATGATCCTAATAATTACCTAAATGTCAATATTAATATTAATTTTGTATTTTCTTGTTAGTAATAATTGCTTATGTTCATTCATTTTCTGGAGAAGAAGGCCTTTGTCCAACTAGTAAGGTACAATGTACAAGGTTATTATTACAGAACATGCTGTATTGCAGTCGTCACACAAAGTTTAAGATGTGAAGCATTAATTTAAGTTCAACTTTTGTTTATTGACGATAATTTCGTAGATACTCGACTTCTACAATCCTTACCCTATAACCCAAAACCAACCTTCTCGGACTGACTTAAAGTTAATATTTGAATGTGGTTAAATATCTTAAGGCTGGGGTAAGAAAGAATAGATATGGGGTCGGTCGTATACGATAGAATTCTTTTCTAAAAGACCCATAACGGACCCCAACGTATATTTGGACAGCAATCTGAGAGGTCTGAGTGGGCCCTGGCTTATAATTACGATAATTTGGTTCACGAAGAAATCCTTGTCAATGCATTGAAGGAATAAGAATGGAATATTTCCCAAACGCAGTTCCTACCCTTTAGGTATATTTTACTGGACTTCTTGATTCATAAGGTTTTAGTTACAAGTATTAATTGGATTAAATTTTTGAGTTTTAAACGTTGAACGTTCATCTTTGCATTTATTAAGTATAGTAAGGATTTTTTATTTAGTTATATTAATTAACAATGTAAAAAAGGTTTATCACTTCTGGCTCGGGAGGCGCCCCCTCGCACTATAGTTTTTTAAGCATATTTCTCGGATCATACGCAACGGTGGGAGGCATTTGATTTACCGCCGGCAAATGTGCAAGTGATATCTGTTTGACTAATGTGTACGAGGGAAGTCATGAATACGTCTAGATTTGTTAAAAATAAGATAAACGAACAAATTTATTTGTTTTAAAATGGGTACTTTATAATTTGTTGTACGTATACTCCAGATTACAGCAATTGGATTACAGGATTGGTTGGACTGAATGTTGTTAAGTCGGCATTTAAAAAGTGTCAAAAACAGTAGTTTCTCTTATCTACTTATAGTGGTCGAGCAATCCGATTTCTAAGCAGAAGAACCTTTAGCCCAATGTACAGAACACATTGATCATGAGTAAATTAAGTTAACTTTTTAATTTCCCTTTGCTTGGTTGAACCTACCTAACCTGGTTGTCTCTACATTTATTTATGAAGTTACAGATGACGTCAATACTTTTGTTATTATTCAACTGACACATTACATATCTTTATATCACCGCTTTAACATTGTCCCTAAAGATATTAAACCGCAGAACACGCGCAATTTAATTAACTAATTAACGTAACCCATTGATAGCGCGTCTGCGATTGCATTGATCAACTGTCAGATGGGTTGTCAATCGCATAATGACAGATTTGATGGGGCTTTGTGTCGGTAACGGTCGACTAATCAGTTGGACGATTGATTTAAGATGCATGTATATGTAAGTAGTAAAATGTAAGTATGTAAGTAGGCTTTATTTACGTATGTTGCTGATATTTGTAGGTAAATAGTTAAAGAAGAAGTGAGAGGGTCTCAAAAACCGCTAATTCAACTTTTAACAAAAATGACTTTACACAAAAAATACGAAATATCACAACAAAGAGAAACTTATTGAAAAGTGACGTCACCGAGGGAATAGGCGCCTCGAAAAAAAGCAAATTAGGATGTGAGTTGTCAAAACTTCAAACACAGCCCATCAGAGTGACATTTGACATTTTGAGAGGGATCCCGCCCCCGACTTACACCTCTCTTATTATTTATCACGTTGTTACAAAAATTAATGGCGGACCCTCGTCAAAGGACTTTTATAAAATAAAATAAAATTTTGGCGGTTGGCAGATTAATCTTTGGTTGTGTTGACTAGACAATGAGTCACGTGCGGGAGTTATTACGGTTTTATTCTGCACTTAAAGTAAATGGAATATGGCGCTTTAAAATTTTAGTTCAGGTTTAGATTGTTAATATAACTTTAGTTTGGTACTCTTGAAAGAAAATTGTGAAAGGGGAGAGGCTTCTTGTGTTTGTGCGACTTCAGAATTGAATTGCGATTCAAATATACGCAGATTTAAGCTTACTATCTTCGTTATTTTTGTGTTAACCTTAAAAAAACAAGGTAAAATAATAATAATTAAATTGTTTAAAAAAGTGTTTTTGATGTAAAGTTTCTCTAAAGTACGGATAAAGTGGTTATTTAGGATTAAATATTATTTTCTTGCCCTTGGGCATTTATCGTATTTCATAGTTTAGTTATTAGTTTTTTAAGTTAGTAAAAAAAAAAACTTGAGATCAAACAATGTTGTCAATATCCATAAGCATTTTTCAACTCAAGAAAATATTTTGTTTCCTATTTTTTTTTATGATATAGGGAGCAAACGGGCATGCATATAATTCAAACTAAAATCATTTCAAACAATATCATATTTAATTCATTATCTTTAGCCTATTTAGATGATAAAATGATGTAATGGATCCTCAAGGCAAATGTAGGTATAAGGACAAAAAAATATAGTTAGGCAGTAGGCACCTATATTAAATTGCTCTTATTAACATGGGTTTACATATAACTATCATTACACATTAACTAACATTTTTAATTGCGGAAACTTAATGTCAGTGGTTCAGTAAACCATTATCAAGGTTTAAAAACTATAAATGAACACTGTATCATGTCGTTAATTAACAATATGATAATGCTTATCGATAGATAACTATGTTTCCAGCGCGCATTCGACTGAAATTGTGCTGTCATTCAATCATTATGATAAATTATGTGTTCATTACATTTTTTCATACTTTTTTTTTATGTTATTATAACCTGCCAGCGAGAACGTAGATATTTAGAGAAATGTTTTAAATCGATTCTCAATTTGAAATTGAAAGATGTTTTTTTTTATAATTGGAGGCGGTAAATTAAAGTGACATCGACAGTTGTGGATGTCGGGGGTCGCGCCTGGGGATGCCAACTCGTGCCAATATTTTATCGCGAAAGTAATTATTTGATCGGGAACACTCGGGTAACTGATGGAACTCTGGCAATATCTTTGTCATTCCTTCTAATGTTTTTATGGAATAAGAAATATTTAACATTCAGGTGAATAGATACTGATTAAAAACCATAAAATATATTTTTCGGTTAAACAACTTAATTTATAAAAAGAAAACACTGTTCTCTATAATTATGTCGTAGCGTAGTAAAATTCCAGAACAATATTCTGCAAAATTTCAAAACGTTTGCTATTTGCGTCATAATAAGTAACCTATGTCTGTTCATAATCATTCTATGAATGTAATTATATAAACAAAGGCAAATGGATTTGAGCTTGAATCACGCAAACTTTCGGGTAAATCATATTCATTCAGATAAAGTTATTCTATAGATGGAACAAAGCTCAGTTATAATAGCTTGTTGCGTAACACTGAAAATCAAATTAAGGCCGCTCTGATTTCTATACGAGGCTGTTATACAAGATACACGGTATTCCATTTATCAACGTGGTCTCAACTGTGACGTAATATCACGTTTCTCGTCCTCAATCAATTCCGACTAACAACAGAAACTTTAGTTCTAAAGGAAAATGTAGGCAGTTGAGCTTCTTTACCTAATCAGAGACTGAAATAAGTCCGTTACTACTCGTGTTTCGCACAAAGCGCGCATCTGAATCCGGATTGAACCGGTTACAAGGCGTCTGAAGCCTCCCGCTGGCTGATTTAATTCGCGCCTCGACAAAACCCTTTGACGCGTATTCTGGTTGATAAAACGCATTTATCCGCTTTACACGTGACATATCGCAGTAGGACGCCCGGCGTCGCTGACGTGCTCATTATCACCTCACAAACGGGCTGCCAGCCTCACAGACACTGGGTTAACTGAGCTTATGTCGAATATTTAGCACTTTTTGAAAAATGAAGGGTGAAAATTAGTTTTATTCGTAATAATGCTTGTGGAAAATCTAAGAAGTTTAGGGACTTTCCCTTCAGAGTCAAAATCAAATTGTTTAATATGGTGTTGCGATATGACAAGGCAATTTCAAAAACAGTAGTTTCACTTTAGTGTAGGTTCCTAAAACCTGGATTTCTATTATAAATAATTTTAAGTATTTTAAAACTAAATTAAACCAGTTATTTTGAAACCGATGACTATGTATAATGTATAAACGTGATATTACATAACTGTATTAGATATCTGGGCCCAATCAATCACATCTAAATTAATGAGTTACCAAAACAAACATTTCCTTGAAGCCCACAGCATACCGGCGGATATTCTATTGCTATCAAACATTAATTCTGGCAATTGCTTCTAAATTATCATCTTATCAACAAAACGCGGCGGTGTTATTGTGTCTTTTAATGATAACTGTGAAAATAAAGACGATTTCACGTTAAATTTGATAAAAGCGCGGATGCTGTTGTATGTTCTGTTGAAGAGTGTTGCAATAGGCATTTGTTTTGTACAAATACAGTGCATTGTCTGAGCTAGGTTTAGGTAAGACTCGTATAGTCATATTGTTTTTTTTTACGAACTGTTTTTTCAAAATAAACATTAAGAAACGAAGATTCTGTCATGGATTTTTCTAGATATGAACAAAAAATAAACACATGTAGGTAAAACCATTTTAGACTACAAAGAAAATTATTAAATAACTATGTCTTCACTCTCATTTGGAACCTAAAAAAAATTGCAAAGTAATTAGTCCAACGACTGCCGAATTGCATTTCCAACACCAATATCGTATTTCTGCGCAAAGCCCCATCATTGTCATACAAATATCTCTGTTGTTCGCGCATAGTTCCGCGCTGCTGTGTAATTATGTGCGCGTACGCATTGTGCGCAAGTCAAAGGTTGCCATTTTAATAAGTACCTTCCAAGTAGGGAGAGGAAAGGTGCGCTGTTTGGATATTTGTAACTACTTTGATTGCTGACGTTACGATTTAGGATCTCAAAATATTTGTTCTTTTTTTCCTAAAGCACTTTATCTGCTATGAAGTTATATAATTCTGACATAGAAACAGCCTTGAGCAAATTTAAAATTCAAACAAAAAATTAACAAACTATAATTATCAGTACCAAATTTTTACATCATTAGTGATCTAAATTAGTCCCTTGTTATCATTCAGCCGCATATCAACGTTTGTGTTCAAAATTAAAAATGTAATCCTAATTAAAACGTTGCCAAATTGTTTACACCGCAAACGTACAGTCAGCGGATAAGATAATTATAACGAGAATGTACACACAGCCGCGGGCGATGGAGTCAATTGTGGGAGTCCGCTTGGTAGAGGGGTCCGATTGTGAATTCACTAAGTTAACAGTTACATATTGTTAAAAGAGTAGTAATAGTTTAAAAATCATATTTGAGTGTATGTTTTATATCTTTAGCGAAGATACAAGAAGTTTATGCACTAAATATTGAACAGAGCTTTAAATATAACTTTATTTTATGTTTTTGATGATAAAAAAGGAACTTCTAAAATTGCTTATAAAACAGTTACGTTACTCTTTGATTCGCTCCAGCTTGAGTTAATACATAGGTTAATATGTAAGTGTTCATTTACTCTATGGATTTTTGTGCCTGAGCTATATGTTATTGTTTAACATAAAAAAATTAAACAAACGTGATAAATGTTTTGTAACTTCCTAAAAAGGTATCTAGGTAATTTACCCAATCTTGTATAATTACATAACGTAACGATGCAAAAACAAGGTACATTTCAAACAACAAACTCTTTTTCCCTTAACCCCAGCTTGCTTTACACAAACTTACACAGTCATAAATCTAATAGAACTCACTAAGCCCGCCAGAAAACAAAAAAAAAGAAACAAAAACACATCGCCGTCGAGTGAAAATTTCCAGAAAACATCGGTCGGAGTTTCCACAAAACATCAGAACATTAAAAGCGGAATTTCCACGGAACATCTAAACATAAGAAGCATTAGAGGAACCGCTAATGACTACTAAAACTCAAGTGAGGATAACTCTGTAAGTGGCTGGTGGTGGACCCAAATTACTGGATGAAGCGATTTTATACAATATATAAGGTTTATAAATTTACTTAACAGTCATTGCTCGGTCTCAACCCGCTAAGTTTTTTGAGGCAAAGCAAAAAACCTAGCTTTTAGATTCGGTTTTAAAAATAGGAACAAATAAGAACCCAATTCAGCCTTAGTAACTACCACTTATAATTCGGAATTTGAGTGCAAATCAAAAAACCACCACATATTAAAATTCAACTAACTATCATTCATCGTAGTTCTCAATTAAATTTTTACCAACACCTTAAATTTCAATACATATCAGTCTTATATTTTGTTTAACCAAATTACCCCGCTGCCTTCTTCACTTGGTTCGTCAGTTTATCCTTACTTACCCCAGGGGTGGGTTGATTGATGACCCCCTGATATTCGACTCAATTACCCCAACATTACCTAACTTGACATGATACTTGCTAATGTTGCACGCCTTGAAGATTTCAATTAGGAAAATCTTAAGTTGGTATAACTTTTTTTGCTTTTCTTGGAAATTTGGAACTTAAAGCATTCATGAAATAATTATTTTATGTAGTTTTAATTTACTTTCATTTAATAATTACTTCTGAGATAAATTGACGTTGTTATTTTTACCAATCCTTTATTTAATTTGGAAAAATTCTTTTCCATATTCTTTTAATAAAGTCATAACAAGCTCGTTAATAACATGATTCTGATACGTAAAAAAAACTGACTTAATAGGCAGTTTACACATTTGCCTATAAAACCTATAACGAATGGTTGTCCTATCTTTGCCGTCATTCTAACATCAAACATAAGTAATGTTTACACTTTATAAACCGAAACACTTTATTGCGTCTATAAATTAACTTTACTCTACCCTAGGGGCGATTCCAGTAAGGCTATCGTAGTTTTCAATTTGGTTTCCTTACTTTAAAATCAAATTGTGAAGAGACCATCGGTTGTAGGATTTGCATTTTCCTTTTTAAAAAAATAAATAAAATATTTTTAGTTTAATTTTGATAAATAATACAACAATAAGATGATTGAATGAAAATAAACATAAACACATTGAATTACCATTCGTGACAATATAAACGTCCACAAATTTAGAGAAAGAAACAATTTTGAAGTAGCACAGATTTAGAGAATCTAAAGTCAGAAGAACTTATTAACATTCCAACTATCCCATAGTCTTCGATAGTTTAAAAGACCGGGGTGAAAAACCTTTTCCAATCTCCTGGCGATGCTATCACGACAGTCGAACAGTCCAATTCTACTATTTGATAAGACTCTATTGTGCTCCCGTTTCGTTTTAAAGTTCGCATCGTTTATCCTTTCAAATAACATTGGACAGTGTGATAACTGTACTGAATGTTTTCCACCCCAGATTTATGGTTCGAAATGGTTTCTGTTTCGATTTAAGAATTATTTGCTAGCTGTTAGATGATATCTGATAGAAAATACTATCCCCTAAAACGTACCTAAATATATAACCTAACATATTTATGTTGTAATCAAAGGCACTTCGTTTCCTTAGGTATCTACTCTATCTTGTGTATCTTAAAAGTGACATACTTTAAACATATTCTTTTATATAAAGAAACTACGTTCAAATACTAATATAGGTCTAATCTATCCAGTAATCTTTATATCCACCTGAAAACCAACTTCCAAAGTTAATTTCAAGGAACCTTTACTGTCGTCCTCACATCCCTACATATCGGTATCCAGCACCCGAGATCATAAACATAAAAGTTTCCTCTCTCACATTCAACCCCCGTAGTCCGAGGGGGGTCTCAGACCCCGATAATGGGAGGTGCCAGATGGGGGTATTCCGCAAATAAAAATGTCCACGAAAACCATCGGCCAGAGGTTCGGTGTCACGTACAACGGTCATTCCGAATTCAAACCGAGTCCGACGTTAGAAAAAGTTTGCGCCGGAGGGGGGAGGGGGGTTTTACTTTTCTGTTTGCGCAAACGACTCGCCTTTTTGATGTCCCGAAGGTTCGCCAGTTTCGGGGAATAGGGAGGGATCTGTCTAATTTTAGTTGTTTTCCTTATTTGAAAGTTACACTTTTTCCTGTAGGGCTTTTCAATAGGCGGAGTATCTTGGAGTTATTTTTTTTGTAAATAAAAGTTGATAGGTTTTAAAATTTTGTACCTTGAAATTGACAGTGTAATTTTTAAACTTTCAACTTGTTTGTAATTTTTCGATATCTAACTTGGTGTATGTGGAGTTGTGTTAGGACTCAGAAGTACCGTGTTGGCTGCAAGTTGCAACCTCTAGTGATTTACAGCAGAAACCCCGATGGTAACTGCCAAACTTTGTGTTTTATCGGTTCCTAGCAAGGAACTTTCAGATTTGAGATCAATTTTATTATGTTTTATATCAGGAAATCTTTGGATGAATACAACCACCGACGGTTGCAGATAGTAGTCAGTTTTTACATTCATGATTCAATTTATATTTACGTGTGTGTAAAGCTAAACCTCGTCACAAAACTTTTGTTACTCGCATGATATTAAAAAAGAAAAACACTTATTTACGAGTTATTTGCCTACACAAAAAGCTGAGGATTCACCATAATTCTCAAGCGCCACAAGCATTGATAGACATAACCCATGAAAACGTTGTTACGTCTTACAAACAACAATACTCCTACAAAAAAGTTAAATAACGACTATTACCAAGAATTTTTACTTCATAAAAGTAACTAACAGTGCAATAAGTTTAAGTTTGAATAACTTTTTGCACAATACAACGAGAAATGAAATTCATAATGTTTCATTTACAAACTAGACTAGAAAGAAACGCCAACTTTATGAAGGTGTTAAAAGTTTTTCTATTAGGTTTTGTGTTTTTAGAAGGTGTAACCATGAACTCGAGGAGCGTTTAGTAACTTGTTAAATAAGCAGTCTACTTAACACATCATTGTACAATTAATAAAGTTATCTGTGTAGATGCTACCAAAAAAATATGTATTCTTTATATTTGGAATTGGTAAGGAATTCTATTTATAACAATGGCCTAGGCAGCACATTCTCGATATATCGTTCTTCTTTCTCTTATTTCTTGAAATAGGTATAATTTGTAACCTTGAAAGCTGAAAAAGTATGTAAATAAGCATATAATCAAAAATAATCTTTATAATTTGTCACCGAACTACTGATTGACTACCTACTATAGTTAAATTGATTTTGTACAGCATCTGTAAATCAAGCAAACTATGCAGGATTGGGTTCGGTACCTATATATTTATGTATTGATCACGTATAATGAAGATGTGAAAATCCACCTTTTCTGCTAACAAGCTTAAAACATGGCAGCCTAAATTCGGAGTAAAACCCCTTTCCCTTTACTATGTTATTATACATACAAACCTTCCTATTGAATCACTCAAACTATTAAAAAAAACTGCATCAAAATCCGTTGCGTAGTTTCAAAGATTTAAGCATACATAGGGACAGAGAAAGTGACTTTGTTTTATACTAACTATGTACCTTTTGATTAATTTAATTTACGTACATTAAGGTAAAGTAAAGACAAGTCAATTATAACATCGAACCTTGTTATCAATTCTTTGTAAAGAATAAGTTTTAATAAATGAGGAAAAAGTGAAAAAAATAAAAAAATGCTAGGAATAATTGAATACACAGTTGACATTGAACCAAGGATCCCAAAACACTAGAATCGATTATAGCTCGTGTCTGTTACCAATCGATTGCAGTTGTCACCTTCACAATGCATATTGAGTTTGTCATAAAGACCATTAATGTGATCACTTCCAGTAAGATTCAATTAACTGAGACATTCACAAAGTAAACGATTTTCAGTTAGTCACGGAAACTGATAAATCGATTGGTTTTATGTGACAGAATTTTCTCGGAAAACTGTTTACGCAGTTTTCTTAATCATTTCAACTTTGATAAAGTTATATGACTGAGCGTCTATCACTTTAATATTTTATTACAATGAAACTATTAATAATAATATATGGATTAGCTTACTATAACTAAATTCATATTAACTAGTATTAGGTACTATACCTACACAGTTTCAGAATTAGTGACGTGCAACATCTCGCTCGTACCGATTTCGTTCCATACGGCACACATCAACTGACTCGGTTGACAGACAAAGATGTAGATAATAGGGCGCATCCCATTGGTGCATCCGCCGCCAAGCCACGCCCCCCACCGCCGCTGACCAATCACAGCGCCCGACACAGATCTTGAACGTTATCTTCTTATCTGCCGTCTCACTTGGCACACTCAGCACGCTATTTTCAGACATTCAGCGAAACACGATGGAAAGCTTTAAAACCTACGTACGTTCCTATAACAATGTTGGCGAGTGTCTGCTTCGAGGAAATGAAATTATTTTGACAGCTCCTTAATAAAGTATGCACAGTTTACGAGCTAACAGCGACTTTATTGTTTAAACCCGGCAGTGAGTGTGGCCGCAAACTCGATACGATAAGATATTTGCTGGCTTTTCAATCTTGTTTGTTTTCTTAATCGACACCTTGTTAAATGACAAGACCAAGCGTTCAGAAGCCGGTAGCTATAAATTTTGTTGTAAAGATGCAAGAACAAAGGTTTGTAAGTTCAATGTTGGTTTTAAAATATTGGTTGGGCATTGACAATGACTAAGAAACTACTTAGGTACTAAAAAGTTATCGTTTACTACTTAGTCGAGACAGATGTATAATATGTGAGGTAGAAAATCTTTCAAAGTACCTCATACCTATTAGTTTACTGCCTATTAGAAATGTTTATGTCGTTCAAGTAGAATACGAAATGAATTAAAATTAAGACAAAGTAAAAACAATAAATTGTTTAAATGAAGGTTTAACGACAAGGTGTTGTAACACAAAAAAAATCTGGCAATATTGCGAACTATTTTCAGGCGATAACCTTGCTACCTAGTGCGAGAGAGAGGGTCGTAGGTATAAAGAGACAGGCGGGGCGGGGCGGGGGGTGCGCGGGACGCGGGGCGGGCATCCCGGGGTATGTGATTCGGGATTCTAGGGATGCGCTCTCCGCTCTTCGCTTTTCTCCTCCCGTTATTATGGCCCCGGTCGCCGCGGCCGACACACATCCATATCGCACGTATCGCGAACACTCACCAATAGCTATAATATCTATCGGGCTCGCGCCATCACTAGTCAGTAGATTCCATTTTTGAATTTGTGTTTTTTTCCTAACTGGCCGGTTGCAGAGTGAAAACTTTTTTGTTGTATCAGTGAAAATAAAACATTGCAATTAATTATTTGCGCGTATAAAATTAATTTAATTATTATTTGAACGCGGGACGTTGTGGTTGTGAGTGGTTTTCGTGGGATGATGGTTCTGGACTTGAAGCTCGAATGTTGAATTTTGATGTTAACACTATAATGAAGATGTCTGGTAAGTTATTTAATAAAAACAATCGGTTCTATTATAGGATATTAAGGAAGCTTAAAAATATAAATGTATTGAGTGAACCGAACGTAATTACCTAACATTAATATCCATAGGTAACCGCTCACAATTTAGTGGTTGTAAAAATACACGCATAGAGTACTTACAGTAAAAAAATAATTTACAAGTTAGTTATTAATATTTTAAAAATATTTAAGAAGTAAAAGGTACGCGATAGATGCTCTTTTAATTATTTAAAAAATGTTTTTTTTTAAATGGTAGGTAAATGTAATTTGTCTTAATATTTTTGTAGTGTACGATTGTTAAATTTCAAAACTAATCTCAATCACCATGGTTTCTGTCTGCAGTACTTCACTAAACTATGAAGATCAAGCTAATTCTTTATCTGACTAACACATTTCAAATAATTCTGTCAAGAGTGTGCGAAAAAGAAAAAAAGGCAGAACTGTTTATCTGCGGTCAAATAATTATTTAAAAAAACAAACACAGTCCTTTTGGCGGGCACCGCTATTGATTTGACATAATCCTGTTATCGATGCTTTTGAATGTATTTTTTGTGATTTTAAAGATTGTTTGTGGTGTAGGAGTGTGAAGTAGGTGGTGTAAATATGGGATCAAGGATGTTTTTATTACTTGCACCCTTTTTCACCGCTTGGTTTTTTTCGGAAGAAAATTATAATCTTTGGCAGTTATTTATTTATTTAAATAAAAGATAAGCACAAATCGATAGAACACTAAAGTTTTTTCATTTATATAAGTTAAGTAAGTATTAAGTTTATAAATCACCGACGGGAAAAGTAGTTACTAAAAAAGTAGAGTCACATTACTTTAATAGCAAATATTCCTGAATTTTGTTTATGTTTTGTAGAATTTATTTTTTATTTATTTATTTATTTATTTACTATTCTTGTATAAACACACTAAAAAATAAAAACATAATTAACAAACATTTATTCTACATACTTATATTTTTTGAAAGTGTGTAAGAAAAATTCCTACAAACATCTTTAGGTAAATTAATACCTACTCATATATTTAAGCAAGAGGCTGTCTTTTACAATTTCACTTTTAAATAACCCAAAACATATTTTGTAAGAACAGTGTATTAAAACGCCTTAACTCTTTCACTGGCTGTTGTCATAATCGCATGCATGTTACCTTTGAAGAAAGTTTCCGCGAATCTGTTCACGAGAAGCTTTCTTACCACTCTGACTATGCATTTTGCACGCTCACCATCCCGACCGTGCCAAATTGATTATTATGTCAACGTGTTAAAGGTTAAATGTAAAGATGTGTCTTTGTATAGACGAGTTATATGCGGCAAGAATTGGACGGGCGATTGTGCGGCGTTTTGGTTAGGGTGTTTCAGACGGTGCGGTTACGATGGGTTCTTTATCCCTGGTTATTTTAAGCTGAGATTTTTGAATAACGGTTTGTGTCTAATAAGTATGTGCTACAGCTTAAACGTATATAGGTAGTAGGAAAAACGACTCATTTATCTAATTATGTTAAAGTTTCGCAAAATCTGACTAGGTACGTGTTATTCTCTTTTTCTTCTTTGTAATAAAACGCATGGATATATTACGCTTTATTTACGCGATTTTATGACGGCGAGAATGATGTTTTACCTCATTACTTTTGCATTAAGATTAAATCTGCTTTAATTTATATTTTTAATACTTCTTTCACAATTTGTTATTTTTCGTCGAGAACAAAACTATACCTAAGCTTCTTTTCTCAAAAATCCACCCGTACATAGCTTAGGTGGGCTACTATACCTTATCTATTAAAAAATAACATATTTGTTAATTTTTTCTCCAGTCATTTGTTATTTTCGGCCAGTGACCCGTCGCAAGTGCGTTCCGTTTGACGCAAGCTTTACTCGAGTATTGTCAGTCACCGTGGCTAACTCGTGAAATCTTCTTACGAGGAGTCACTCGGAACAGCGAATACATTGGGCAGAATGAAATGTTACCTTTGTCTGTGGTTTTTTTTTTTATGATACTACTATAGTTAAAGTGTTGTGACCACTTTACTTTTATTTTTCTATGCAGTATGTGTTAGGACGTTTTTCTTTATTGCAACTGTTCACAATTTTGGCAAATGCTATTATAACTATTTTTAAAGGGGTAGTTACTTTAAAAGGTAAATATTTTAGTAGAAGCAAATTTTAAACGGTAATCTTCATAATATTGTTTAAACTGGTCGTCTTATATTTTAATACTGAAACGACTCTAGTGCTTTTAGTATTGCTGCGGTGTTCTTATTTTAAAGCGTTTTCTGCGGAAACGAGAGATTTAACGACGACTCGTCTGTATTGTCCAGTCACGAAACCTTCCTTAATTTAAATTTGAAATACGAATACACATTTTGGTCAGGGCTGTAACGAAATGTATAAAAAAAATAGACTTTTGGTTCGTGTATATCAATAGTTAATAAATAAGTATTCCTTATACATTATTAGTTGACACTATATAACAACGTATTTTATTTAGAACCTGCAGTATAAAGCACTCCTACTTTTTAATAATAATATTTAGTGCAGGTGGTGCGGCGACATAGCTACAAAACAATTCATTAAAAAGCAGTATCTCCATACTTTTTTTTTAGCCACGCGTACATCCTGCGCATTATTATTCAGTATTGCACCTCCTTTATTCAAATACCTATTTTGTTATCATAACTCTTTTGTACGACCTTTGTGAAGCATCTAATTTAAAAAGTTGTTCTATTTTGTTTTTTTTTATGCCACGTGTCTAAGGAGTAATAGACAAGATAGAGGGTTGTTTAAACAAGTATATTAGCGTAATGGGGTGGGCTAAGTGATTTATGATATGTCTTTTTCAGCTGTGTTTAATAAAGGGGATGCGTCGGATAAAAAATATTGATGCCACGCGAGCATTCTTTTTTGATAAAAACGTTTGTTGTCTTAAGTTTTGTATTTTTAAAACTTGTAGGTACTGAAATATGTTGAAAATTCAAAGTTTTAAACGTAAAATTAAACAATTTCTCCTACTCTATTAATCAGTTTTTAATATTGTTTTGAAGTCTTTTAATTAAAAAATATTTGTATAGTAACTAATATTTAATTTTCAAAGTTTAAATATCAATGAATTATAAATAAGCTGTGCTCTATGACCTGAGTGATCAGATAATTATTTTCACAGAGAACACAAAAAACACCTTTTAAAACTTCATTCATCCACATCTGCTTAAATCATCATTACGAACCTGCACTTTGAAGGGATGCGCGTACGCACAGACAAACTGACAAACGGAAACGCTTTGTACTAAACGGAAACCAGATATAATGCGATCATTTTGCATGTCTTCTTTTTAACTTTTTTAAAAGAAAAAGCACAAAAAACATCGGCCAGGTTCAATGTGTGTTACTATGCGCAAATTGCATTAAATATAATAAGTCGGTAAAGTAAGAGTCGGACCTACGCATCAAGTTCCGCACCAGTTTTGGGGTTATCAAATAATTCGTTCATGGAAATGAGATTTAAAATAACTCAGCACTCACTTATAGCGATTGAACAATATTTTTCTACATCTACCAAACCATTTTGCCATTTTTTTTCCCACATTTCATGTTCGGAATCTTAAAAACTGAGTTTGTTAACAGATTAATATTTTTCTACATCTACCAAACAGGCCCTTGCCCGCTCTAAGCATTAAGAAGTTGCCATTATATTTTGTTTTTTTTTTCACATTTTAGGTACTGAATCTTAAAAACTGAGTTTGTTAACAGTGTAATGTTGTCCACAGCAGCCGACAGCCAGGCGTCCGGCAGTCCCCCCCCCGAGCCCCGCGGACTCCCTCGCCTCCGACGGCGCCCCCACCCTCGTCCACATCAAGCAGGAAGCCATGCCCCCCGGCGGAACCGACATTAAGGACTTCTACAGCGCGCTCGACTTCGGCAACGAGCCGTTCCTCTCAACCAACTTCCAAGACTATGGCAGAAGCTACCTGAACAGACCCTTGGACACCCAGAAGTTTCTGGACTTTTCCAAGTCGGAGAAAGATGAGAAGGAAGATGAGGAGTGCGAGTTCCGTTTGCCGGGTGAGCTGGTGGTAAAGGATGGTGGAATATTCGCGAAGAACGCGGTGGTCGCTGGAACGAAGTACGGCCCGTTTGTTGGGAAGTGGGAGAGTCAACCGATTGACAGGCGGTTTGCTTGGGAGGTGAGTTCTATTATTTACTCGTATTTATTTACCTCACTAAAACATTTTGCTTATATATAGATAGTAGTCGTGAACAAAAAGGAAACCAAACGATGTGTTAACAATGCTTAAAATAAATAAATTGTTTGTGATCTGTAGCACCGAAAATATTTAGAAGTTACTTTTGTAACTTAATTTTAAGTATTGCCACACTAATTATGTTTCGTTAATTTTAAAGTATCGATGTATCTTAAAAACTATTTTAGCTAGCAGTCATTACTCACATAACTCATCATTTAAGGTCACAGTTAAACAATTATGTTACACTGCATACTAATTCAAGCAAAACCACTCACGAGTTTTTTCCACCAAAACCTTGTTAAGTCCAAATTAGTCAAACGATCCACTTACACCAAATCGAGTGTGAGAACTCGGTGTCAAAAACACTGATTGTCAATAAATTATTTCCGTAACATGGAGACTCAACAGAAACGTCAACTGTCATCATAAAGAAGCCATTTTACTGGTGTTTTTAAGTAGTTGTCTTTTTTTTTAACCAATCACAAGGGATCACTTTACAGTTATGAATAATGAGTGTTTTGTTTTCAATTTTTCGTTGTTTTCAAGCTTGTATATTTGTAGCAGCCATTCTGGGTCAGTGACAGCTTAGAATGAGATTTAAGTTCATAAAAGCTCAAAGATGTAATGAATAGATGAAAAGTAAACTATAATAATGCTGACAGTAATAAAGAATAGATAAATATCGCCGATATTAAAATAGTAATAAAAACATGTTGTAATTTTGAATAGCTGATGATTTCTAACCGATTCAAAGCAATGCCTTAAGAACTATTGATACTTTATATAATAAGTTAATATTTCATATTAAGCATAAATTGTGCCCAAAAGAAGAACTTTCAAATTAATAAAAAACGTGTGCAGCTAATCTCAGACACTCTACACTTAAGAATTTCACGGATAAATACAAATCACTAACTCCGTAATAAACCAATTCAAAATCCGCACAGATATTTCTGATATCTAAATCTGTCAAATCAAGATAGCCATGAATAAGTTTGCACGTTGAATGCATTTTAAATTCGCCGAGGGTGTGGCCCCGTTTGAAGCAAACGGAAATGGATTGTTCGCTAAAAGTATTCTGCGATTTCGCCAAAAAGTATTGATTTTCATTTCGAAGATGGAGTTCTTGTGGTTTATTCTGCGATAAAATTGGTTATTTATAATGGAAGTTAACAAAACGGAAGTTTACTTATTTCGTATACTTACCTTAATGACGGCTGATTGCAATCACCTTATAATACGAAAAATATTTTCACCTGTGTCCTAGGTATGACTTTACAGACGGACAAAGGGTTCGAAATAAGATACCCTAGTATGATAAAGTTAAGTTTAAGATACACACGGAAATACTATACTCTATCAAGTTTGTGATGAGTATGGTTGATATAAATGCAATCACAGAAACCGTCTGTTACTAACCTATAAAAATTCTCACAATGCCACCTACAACCTGTCTGGCTACCAGACGTAGATAAAACCAAAATAATTACGGCTCTCAATTGACCGGAAGTTCATCTCATTCATGCGACAGCGATGCGCAAGAGGCTATCAAATGACAAGATATTTGAATGGAGAATTCTCAATTCGAAATGGTGTAACGTTGCAGTTAAACCGCAGTTTATTGTGTTTTCGTGAATTCGAGATTTGGTTCCGGCTTTTGAATATCATTGTTGTAAACACAGTTAAATTGCTAAATAAAGATGTACCTTTGAGTAACTTATCTAAGAATGCTATAATAAGAATTTAAGAAGGTATAAGATATCACCTTTAAAACTATCGTAAGATTAAAGCTTATATCATTTATCGTCTGGTACGTGACATCAGGGTAAATGTGCCAATTTGCGACCGCATCGTTAGAAGCGACAAAGCTTGCTGAGTAAAGCTGACCATGCTTCCGCGTTGTTGACCTCTTTGAAGCGATCTTTGATACTTTTACTTTGAAAATTGCATTTAATGGCATGTCAACACTTTAGGAAATCTTGTCAAGTTCACATACCTAGACTAAACAACAACTTCTAAAATAGGGTGAAAAATACAATTTATGCTGTTCACATGTTCGCAACGGGTTAAAGGGGTGATCAAATAAAATAAAAAATATCTTTATCTAACCACCGTGTCACCAATTCTGA
The DNA here is from genome assembly GCA_916618145.1 of Emmelina monodactyla. Taxonomy (NCBI): domain Eukaryota; kingdom Metazoa; phylum Arthropoda; class Insecta; order Lepidoptera; family Pterophoridae; genus Emmelina; species Emmelina monodactyla. The sequence goes on from OU745319.1 coordinate 3,887,794, forward strand.
GATATTGAACAATTATTTCTAAAAAACCGGGAACCGGGTAATCAAAGAAGTCTTCAGAACATCTATGTCAAAGTGCAATAAAAGGTTGCGCACCGAGAAACCCTAATTTCGGTTTAGGCGTGACCCCCAGTCAACAATATTTTTTTAAAATTTACACTTTTTTATACAAAATAAAAAACGCGTAACGGTAAAATTGACAAAAAGAGATGTCAGTGTATTCAAACTTTAAATAAAAACTTGATTGGCTGGTTTTTTAGATGCGGAATCTTTATAAATTCATCTTATCGATTTGATTGTTAATAAAACTTCTTTGAAACTCTGGATGAGCAAACAATTTTCTCACACAACTTATCTAATCTCAAGTTTAACCCACCGTATGGGGATTGCATAACTTAATTAAATAAATACCATAGCGCAGTTCTTCTGAGAATAAACTGAATAATGAATGCAAAAATAATATTCATAAATATGCTCATCTCACTGATGAATATCTAATGTAATGAACAGGTTATTCTTATTAAAATTCAGAAATACTGTCAATCAAATATCCCAAATTATAATGCAATTATTCGATTGCATGCAAATTTGTATCGACGGTACTCCCCACTAATTGCCATCGAAAAATATTATGAACTTCAATATCGAAATGAATTAAAAATTTGTCATTCGCATTGGTTGTGACAAAGGGATATGAATATTTGAGGTAGTTTTGTTGATTTTGCTGTCGAAGCGTCGGTGCTGAATAATGTGTTTTTGTTGTTTGTATTGCAATTGGGACATGGCCGTTATTGGGCGCTTTACCCTGTTGAAAATAAAACAAAATTTTCAAAAAATATTCATGAGTCTTGTTACTGGTGCCGGTAAATGAAACGACTGAAATACTTTTAAAAGCTACTTGGCGCAGGAAGGCAACGGAGCGACGCATGCACATGCGTGTTGCACTATCCAAAGGTCGACCGCGGACTGACCCTGAGTCAAAAAAATCTATTACTATTAGCGCTAGATAAGATGCGCTAATTGGACAATCGCGAGGGCGCGCGGGGTGGGTCGCCCTCCTCAGCCAATGAGCGTTTTTATTACCATATTTGGTAGCAAAATGCATACATCTGTGTCCTTGAACACAAGGTATACTCAAAAAATGAATTAGGTTATAATTAACAACTTAAACTTATTCTATAGTTAACATTCTCCCCCCCAGTGTCGCGCAGCGACACTCATCACTTATTCACTAGCCTTAGTACTGAGTACAGCAATTCGACTTGCTGGCCGCCTCATCACACCATATCTTCCGCGCACGTCCACAACGCGAACCCGACCGTCCCTACCTGGGTAAACCTTATGAATAATGCCTCTGGGCCAAACATTTCTAGGCGAGCTAGGGTCTACGATAATCACTACATCCCCTACCTTTAGTTCAGTACCCTCGGTTGACCACTTAGGTCGCGGTAGAAGCGTGGGAAGGACTTCCCTCATCCATCGTTTCCAAAAAAGGTCGGCTAATCTTTGTGACAAACGCCACTGTTTGCGTAGGAACAGGTCGCTGTCGTCGAATACTCCGCACTGGGGCAGATTGCACGATGAACCTAGCAGGAAATGGTTGGGCGTCAGGGCCTCTTCATCGCGGGGATCGACGGAGACGTGAGTGAGAGGTCTGCCGTTCACCATGTTTTCTACTTCGGCTAGCAAAGTCAGAAGAGTTTCTTCTCGTGGTGCTCGCTCTTTAAGAATCGTTCGGAGAGCAGTCTTGACACTTCGCACCAGCCGTTCCCAGGCTCCCCCCATATGAGGACTGGCAGGACTGATGAACTTCCATTCCACACCGAACGTCGTCAAGAGTGATTGATCAACTTGTTGGAAAGACCTTTGAAGTTCTGCGTCAGCTCCTCGGAAGTTGGTACCATTATCGGAGTACATCCTACTGGGCCAACCTCTACGTGCAGCCATTCGACGTAAAGCCATAATAAACGAGTCAGTGGACAGAGAAGAGACGAGTTCTAAGTGCACTGCTCGAACCGTGAGGCAGGTGAACAGGACTCCATAACGCTTCTCTCTTCTTCGGCCAATTGTCACTTCCATAGGACCGAAGAGATCCACACCGCAGTTCGTGAACGCTCGCTGGTGGTGCGCTAATCTTTCCTCAGGTAGGTCACCCATGCGCGGAGGCCGTGGTTTCGTTTTAGCATTGCGACAGTACTGACAGTTCGCAACCACGCTGCGTACTGTGGGGCGCAACTTTATTATCCAGAACCGTTGGCGCAACTCGTTTACCACCATCTCCGGCTGGCCGTGAGCTGCTCTTTCGTGATAATATCGCACTATCAACCTCGCTACTGGATGTCGACCGTCGAGGATGACTGGATTTTTAATGTTTACATCAACATCTTTGGCGGCTTCTATGCGACCTCCAACGCACATAAGCCCCTGATCGTTGAATACGGGTGTCAGTTGCAGCAGTCGGCTTCGGCGGTCCAAAGATTGATGATCTCTCAGGTGCTGCATATCAGAGTCAAAAGAGTCGACTTGTGCTCTGCGTAGCAGGTAATTCTCTGCTCGACGCATCAGTTCGCACGTGACATGAGGATCAACAGGTATGTTCTTATTCACTTTGTTTTTCCATTTCTCTACTGCCATCAGGACGGTAGCCATGCTTCGCACAAGACGAGTCCAAGAAGAAAAGCGCGTGGAGTCGGGAGTAGGTAAGTAACCTTTGTCTCCATTTGTATTAATTAGATTAATCAATTCTGACTTCTGTAATTCTAACTTCTGTAATTCTAAATTACTAACATCTATTTTATTTTTTATTTCAGGTTGAGTAGGCCACTCATCTGAACTAGCGTATAAAAACTTTGGACCGCACAACCACTCGCACTCAGAAGAGAGCTCGTAGGTATTCATTTTAGTCGCGATATCCGCTATGTTCAGCTGAGTCGGTACATAGTGCCACTCAGTCGAGCAACTCATCTCGTCGATTTCACCTAATCGATTGGCCACAAAAACTTTATAATTTTTGTGTGTGTTGTTGATCCAATGCAACACTGTGACTGAATCTGTCCAATAAAATGTATTATCCGCCTTGATGCGGTGCTCCTTTTTAATTGTGCTAGCTAATCGCACAGCTAAAACCGCGGCCTGCAATTCTAGCCTAGGTATAGTAGAAATTTTAAGCGGCGCGACTCTGCTTTTGCACGCGATGAAAGAGACAGAGATATGGGGATCGCTATCGCCATCTTGCTCACACAATCGCCAGTATGCGACGCAGGCGTACGCAGTCGGAGATGCATCGCAGAAAACATGTAGTTGCATCTCGCTCCCACTCGCGTGATTGCACTGCGGCGGCGGCGGCGATGTGTTGTCTCGCTCTATGCGTCCCGTGCTGTCAGTCTGATAACGAAAATACCAGCGCGGGACTCGAACTCGATCTATAACTTTAAGCTCCGATAACCAAGTCTTAAAGTTTAGGTATATACTTTGTGGGATCTCATGGTCCCAACCTAACGAGTTTTTCCAGGTTTCGCGCATCATTATTTTAGCTTTAATCGTGAAAGGTGCTAAAAAACCATGAATATCGTAAAGTGACATAACTATACTTAACAGTTCGCGTTTAGTAGGTACACGTTTAAATGACATAACATCTTGCGGAATTCGACTAAAAGTAACATCAAAACCAAAATTATCGGTTTGAGGATACCAGAGGAGCCCGAGGGTACGTTCAAATTGCTCCGAAAAAGTGAGGGCTTTTGAGTTAACCAACTCAGTAGGTATATCCTTTAAAACAGCTGAACTATTGCTAAGCCAATTACGCATCTCAAAACCTCCCTGTTTATTTATGTAGGTAATATCTGAAACTAACTTGAATGCTAATGACTCGGTTTGTACACTATCGATGTAGTCGTCGACATATTGATTTAATTTTATAGCCCTTACGGCGTCACTCATTGACACTTTAAAGGGTTCGGTGTTTTTAGTTTGGTTTATAAACTGAGCAATAAATGGTGAACAATTCGCGCCAAAAATAAGTGAAGTCATAACATATGATCGTACAGGTTCGTTGACCCCATCTCGCCATAGGAAGCGTAAGGCATGTCTATCTGTTAGATTAACTTTAATTCGCAAATACATATCTTTAATATCGCCGACAATACCTATCGGGTATTCACGGAAACGCATCATAATTCCTATTAGTGATCGTAATAAGTCTGGGCCTTGTAAAAGGTAGTCATTTAAACATTTATTTTGAGTTTTAGCAGCCGCATCGAAAACTAATCTGAGTTTACGTTGTTTCGTACTAAAATGAGGTAGGTACCATACATGTTCGCTAGCCGGTGCGTCAGCACTCAGCGGCTCCGCGTAGTTGTTAGTGAGTAGGTGTTGAATTCTCTCACAGTACTTTTGTTCGTAGGTACTATCTAGCTTGAACTTTCTTTCAACGGATCGCAACCTATTGAGTGCGTTATGATAAGAGTCCGGCATATAAATATCATCGTATTTCCAAGGTAGACCTACTGTCCACTGATTGTTACATAAAATTGAGGTTCTATTCAATATATCTACAGCGCGTAAATCATCGGGATTTTGACGTGATTTCGTTGAAATGCCTATAGAATCGAACTCGAAACTTTCACGAATAAGTTTATATAAATTATCGTCCGCTCGGGTATTGGAGTTAATGTTGTAAACGTGTGTCGACGGATTCGTGTCAGACGGAGTGATGAGGCGGTCAACACTTACATCAGAACTATTTAAGTGACACAATAATATGTTACCATGAACACACCAACCCAATGGAGTTTGGGTAACAAAAGAGTCATTACGTTGCCCTTTTATACACATAATTGGGGCGATTAAGTTATAATTATCTTGACCGATTAACAACATAGGTTTAACAATAGGACACTGTGAAGTATCAAACTCAATCTTAGAGTCTGTAACATCAACCACTGGCATAGGTTGGCTAGGTAAATTGAGTTCGTTCACGATACGAGCGCGCACATTAAATGATTGGTTTCTACTTACAATTTGACAGTTAATCAGTTCGGCAGTACAAACCAACTCAGCACTATCCCAAGCGCTGCGAGCGCGCATGGCGACTCGCTCGCCCGCGAGCCCAGCCTCCTCGGCCAGGTCGCGCGACATCATCGACACCGTGGCACCATCGTCTAGCAACGCATACGTGTTCACACTACGCACTGAACCACACACTTGCACTGGCACTATTTTCAACAACACTGTGTTTGAGACGACATGAGCTACGACACTGTCACTCGGTGAGGCGGCGCCGTGGTCGCGGCAGGTCGGCGGCGGCGGCGGCCCGCGCTCGTCGCGGAGGCCCGGCGCCGGGGCAACGACGGATTGCGTCGCCGGTTTCATGAAGTGCAGCAGCTTGTGGTGGGGTAGCCCACACTGGTCAACATCGCAGTCGGGTGCTTTGCACGTTGATTTGTCGTGCTTGTCCGACAAACATTTGTGGCATAGTTTATTAGTGCGCACAAAATTCCATCTGTCTTTTCGTAATGCGCGCTTGAAGCGTGTGCAGTACATTAGTTTGTGTTCACCACCGCGGCAGAATGTGCACGTTTGTGGCGTACGTTCGCTTGCTACGAGAACTTGGTGGTATGGCTTCTTATCTTTGAGGTGTAGGTGTGTCAGCCCTACTTCGGCGGCCTTTGTGGCTTCAATGTGTATAAACTCCGCAAATATTTCCAGTTTGGTGGCGGCGCACGAGTTTAGTCGCGTATATGCGTAGTCTGCCCATTTGGTTAGCAGAGACGGCGGGCATTTAGACACAATGGTGTTCAGTAGATCGGGACATGATAGGTACTCGTTTCGTCGTATTGCACGAACAGCTGCTACGTAGTTTTTGACTTTAATTGAAAAGTTTATGATTTCGCTGTGATATAATGTAGGCAGCGGTGACATCTTTTTAATTTGTGACGTAATTTTATGTATGATGGCGTCGGGTCGGCCGTACTTCAGAGCGAGCGCTTCCAGTATAGTCTGCGGCGAAGTGTTTCCGATAAGAAGTGATGAAACGGTCTCTCTTGCTTCACCTCGCAGCGACTTCCGTAGTCGCCATAGGTTTTCACCGTCAGAGTAGTTGCACAGCTTAGTCGACTCGTCAAACGCCTCTTTATACTGCAGCCACTCAAGTGGGTCTCCTGCAAACGACGGTAGATCCTTGGACGTAGCTAGTCTGCTAAGTAATTCTTGATTATTCGGTTTGTAGGTGGACACTGATGTGGCGATCGCGTCGCGAATGGCTTGGGCTAGCTTCGCAGTGGAATCTGTTGCAGGTTCAGGATTCTCATTCTCATGGCGGCTTTGCTCGAACCATTGCTCCACCTTCTCCTTGCTGGATGTGGCCAGTGAAGATCTGGATCCCATCTCCAAATTCGCAATATCGGCGGCCAGTTGTGCGTCTATTTTCTGTTTCGCTTCCGCGGCGGCACGCTCCAGCCGTGCCTGATGTGCTAGAAAGTTCTTTTTGATTGAGCCGCAGTCCTTGTTCACGTCGTACACCGGCGCTAGTTCTGAATTACGCAGTATGTTCGTGTCGGAGCTCGAACGAGCTAGTATTGCTGCCGCCATCTTTTCCACGTCGTGCCCACCGCGTGGTTTTACGTTGCGCGAGGGCGGTGAGGTAAAGAGCGACATCCTGACTTACAGGTTTTGGTGACACTACACACACACACTTTGATTCGGCTCGAATGACCAACTTTGTTACTGGTGCCGGTAAATGAAACGACTGAAATACTTTTAAAAGCTACTTGGCGCAGGAAGGCAACGGAGCGACGCATGCACATGCGTGTTGCACTATCCAAAGGTCGACCGCGGACTGACCCTGAGTCAAAAAAATCTATTACTATTAGCGCTAGATAAGATGCGCTAATTGGACAATCGCGAGGGCGCGCGGGGTGGGTCGCCCTCCTCAGCCAATGAGCGTTTTTATTACCATATTTGGTAGCAAAATGCATACATCTGTGTCCTTGAACACAAGGTATACTCAAAAAATGAATTAGGTTATAATTAACAACTTAAACTTATTCTATAGTTAACAAGTCTGTTAGCTTTAATAAAATTCGACTGGTTTTGGTTTTAATTTATTTTTGTGTCCATAATCAGCTTCATAGAGTTTCAATTTTTAATTACAAGGGTTCGTCATCATTCATAGCCGTGTGGAATCCGTTGCATTACTGTCAAAATATCTGTCATATTCGTATGACATCCTTTCAGGGCTGCCACCCCCTTCGAAAAAGGATTAGCGATATGCGCAGCCCTATTACATCTTCATTATGGTAGGAGGCTGACTACCCTTCGTATTGTAGTAATACAATAAAAAAAATATTATTGTTAATGTGTTTGTAGCCACCGTTGATAATATTTATACGATCCGCGTATGATCTCTCTATTCAATGCGACGTACAGATGGCTGGACTGTTTTATTGTTAGCTGTGCAATGTGCTATCTAGCGATGTTTGTCTCTTGTGTAATAACAATAACAACTAATAATTGCTAAAACTTCGAAGTAAATAAATGGCGTTTAAGTTTTAAGACAGAAAATAATAAAGACACAAGTATAAAAACTCCGCTACTTTTTCATAACTATTTTTTAAACAAGTAAAAGTTTTACCAATTATATAGCACGAAATAAATTTTATTGACTTCCCATTTAAAATTTTGTAGATAATTTTAGTCGTCTTAAAATACCGTAATCAATCGTACCAATATCGTGCCATAAATATTGACACACAAACCGCCGCGACCGTGTCCCCAAAGTTATCTAAACACTTCTTATTATTACCTTCTATCATACACTTATCACTTAATCTTACACTCTTGCACAATACGCACTAATCCTCAGACTCAATAGAAATTTATCTTACATCATATTGTCATTGCGCCTGAGTTCCCCTCCGATACGCCTGTTGGAAAAATATGTTTCTATCACTGGGGTGCACATTTGCCGATTAATTTTATGATTAATTCTCGGCTTTTGAAAGTTAGACGCGTTTTAGATTTATGGTGGCAATTTGATGCTATGAATTTTTGCACTTGTCATGTGACCCCGCTTTTTTGACAAGGTGTCTTTGAATAGGTTTCATAAGTGTCAAAATGAGTCATAAAGTCTAAACTTATTTGTTTTTCATTAGTACTTGAATACTTAGTAGAGTTGGCTCATATTTCAAAGGAATAACTTTTGAACTAACTAGCTGAGGTGTAAATAGGTAAAAAAAGGTTCTTTCGTTAAAATAAAACATCACTTAAGAACGGACGAGGTTAACAGCGTGTTCTTGAGTTTGCACATACTTTTTCCAACAAATTCGTATTCGGCATACATTGGTTGCACTCTGGGGCTATAATTCATCTGAGCTGGCCAGCACAATAATAGCCTTTTAGTTCGAAGCCACGGCACGTACGAATCACAATGTAAGGAAATAACCAGCTGTTTCTGACCTTTGACTGCGTGGGTTTCCGTTGCCGCGAGGGAGCTGCTTTCATTGGTGGATGGTATGCCATAGACAAAATATGAAATACCCTGAAAGCAACACGATATCCCAGCAGTTATTGGGTTAGGTTAAGCTTTGTTTACCCGGAACGGTCGGCAGAGGGCATTTTGTTTATTCCCGCGATGCCAACTTTGACGAGGCGGTGCTAAATTTGTATTGGTCGAGTCGATAGCAATCGCAGATCTGCTATTTTACGGTTGTTTTGATCTTTATCAAACTAGACAAATATATTTTTTTAAAACAAAATGTTGTTGATTTAGATTTCGAGTTTATTTTAACAGCTATTACTCTACCATCGCCCTATTTCTATCCTTAATTTGACACCAACTTTTGGTAGCATCGGCTGCTATGATCTCATACAAAAAAACTCCCAAAATCACCGAGTAATTCTACTTCCACAATTGTCACCATGACGAAGCCACCGACAGCGGCATCAATGGTTTGAAAATAGAACACTATAGTTTTTTTTAACGTTTTTTGCGATGTTAATCCGGCAGTTAATCCGTTTTAACACATCCAGATGCCAGTACCTTGCGCAGATACTTGCGTGTGTAACTAACCGTAGCTTAGACAAGAAAAAAAAACTATAAGTTAATAAAAAAAAGTACGAAAAGAGTTTACTAGATAGCAGTAGTTGAGTGAAAAAATATCGACAACATATGAATAAAATTTCTTTTAAAGGTTAGATAACTTCCTACTTAATATTATAAACGTGAAAATTTGTGAGTATGTATGGATGTATGTATGTTTGTTACTCTTTCACGTAAAAACTACTGGACGGATTTGGATAAAACAGTAATATAGGTTATACATCAGAATAACACATAGGGTACTTTAAAACTTCTCATTCCCACGGGAAACCAACTTCCACGCGAACGGAGTCGCGGGCGGCCCCTAGTATTTTAATAGTTTTGTTACAGTGATTCCTATTTACTGCGTAATTTCTACAAATAACTATCGAAAAAGACTTTCACTTGTTTATTTGCTTTATCTATCCACACCATATCAGAACAGTAGACTTTACTGCGGTGCGATTGTTAACTGATCGCCATAGAATTGTATCCTGTTGTTCTGTAAGCTTCCCCACGGTGTCGTTGATACCGTATCAATGGGATACCGTATTCATGACACCCACCTATGCTCACACCAAACCAAAATGACCACTAACCCCATAGAAATAAGGCGGTTTAACAAATAGTTTCTGTGATTTTTTTGCGCAATGATAACGTAAGTTCGTGAATATTTTTTGGTGTCAGGAATTAAGAAGTTTTGTCTCCGTTTTAATGGTTGGAACGTGACCAGAGAACGGATTTGTAATTTTACAATAATTTGTTCGGGATCCCAGACAATGATGGGACTCGATCGCGTTTTATGCATTGACAGTTGTGGACTAATTTATCGACTAGAGACGTGCAGGTTGGTGGCGGAAAGGTCAAAGAAAATTTTATAAGCAATTTATCTTGTATGCGACATCATTAAAATAAGACCATATTTTATTTAAAAAAAAAGCTAAGCTTTGGTGTTAATGTTTAGTTTATACCCTCACGTTGTTGCTTGCAGTATTTGTAGTAGAAAATTAAATTAGTTACATTTGAACCTTGCCAAATTCTGTTTTTTGTGTCTACTCGTTTTCATTTGAGCTGTAATTCCCCCAAAATCGCCGAATACAATTTTTATTATCTCCACATGCCATTTCCCCGGTCCCTAAAAGAAAAAGCCTCCGAAACAAGCCTCTTTATCCATACATTCCGGAAGCCATGTTTTCCGTCAGATAGCCGAAGACAAGCATCGGAAGTGAGGTGAAAGCTACGAAGATGTATGGAAAAAACCTCGACGAAGGAAAAGTTTTACTGTTTCACGGAATTTTTCGGCAATACTAACTGAAACTACAACCGGATCATTTGTTAAGCTAATCAGTACGAAGGGGACTTTTAAAACGACGCTGTTAGTGTCACATTGTTTTTTAAACACTTTTCGGTTGATATTGGTTTTGATCGTGGAAAATTTTATTAATTGAATAAACGGAATGTCATTGTTAAAAGCGGTTAGTTTGCTAGTTTTCCGCGCAGAGGGTGTTTCGCTAGGGTTGTGCCGCACACGGTAAATAAGCGTTCCGCAAATTGTTATCTTGTGAAACGAGACGTGTGATGCGCGCAGCGACGCGTGCTCGCCGCAGCATCGAGCTCTTCAACCGGCTAGGGATGGGAGACTTACGATAGTTTTTATTTTAGTCAACAAGTTTCGTTCATAGCACTGCTGTTAAAGAGGTTTATTAAAATTTGGTTACGTAAAACATTATTTGTCAAATAGACTAAAATTTATAAATACCTACTTTTAGTTTTTAAAGAAACAACTTTGGTGTCTCATATTTGAAAGCCTTTCATGAAGGTATAGAGTATAAAGTCCATTTTTTTTTAAATAATTATATCAAATTATAATCACCTATTAAAATTGATGCAAATCGTTATATCGATATCGATAGAAACGGTCAACACCCTAGAATTTATGAAATGTAATTTTCTGACGCCAACAACTCAGGAACATTTGTAGCTTTTCCAAGTATTTCTGGAAATTGCGATCTCTGAGAGCAAAGCGAAAAATATGAAATTATTTACATAGCAACCCAGTTAGGTACGCAAACGTTTATGTAAGCAAGAGAGGGGTTTCACGTTAAAGTTTTGATAAATGAAATATAACTTAACTACCTATTTAGAAGTTAAATAAGTTTGCATCAACATTGTGTCTATCTTTGTGATGACTTGTAATCCTAATTTTGCAGCAGTTTTTGACATGCAGAAAATTAATCAAATTGACTATTATAAGATCAATTTTCAAGACAAATACTTTCCCACAATTGAATCAATCAGCTGTCCCCCACTAGGGTTGTCCCTCGCTATCGTCGCAAGTGTCGATCATTTCGCATCCTTGGCCGCGTTCATCGATGACTGATGGCCGGCATGTGCGCTCGGCACTTGACTACTCATCATATTGTTAGGGATGCCAATTTGGAGTTGTTATACCGTTTTGGGTGGTCGTTTTTGGTGGGGATTAAGAAGAAAGTTAAAATAAAAGTAGTTGTAGACGTAGTTTTATATGTTCCCGAATCTTTCAAGCTTAAGAATGTCGTTTCTAATACAAAGCAAAATGTTTTTTTTCTAGGTCATCACTAACTCCTTTTTATATACCTATCGGTTTTCAGAAATGTTTGTCAGTAAAATAAATTCAAAACTGTTTTCTTAACTTTTACTTAAATGCACAATAGTCAAATCAGAGTTAATAAAGTTATTTCACTCTGGAATTACTAAAAAAACATTGCCAGCCCTACACAGAGACGAGGGTTGATCGCTAAGATAATTGTCTTTTTTACTCCACCCGCCTTAGTTTTAATATCGTGATAAATGCCGCGGAAAGGCTTGTGTCAGTGACGTAAAATGAGGGTAGTCCGATTTAGTTATTAATAACAACCAGAAGCATCTAAGTATATATTTTACGTCGTTTTTATTACGCAACAGATGCTTTTTATTTTCGCGTAATCTTTGCCAACCTTTTTTTGGGGATTGTATTTTAATTTTCCACTGAATTAGTCACCTGTCATCTTGAATGATAAATCAAAGGAAATTACGGTTTTCTTGTTTCTGTATTTTATTCTTTTTTTAATTAAATTATTTTTCGGGAATATTATGCTATAGGGCATAAGGTATGTGCTGTCTCAAAAGGCGTTGAAAGAAGTTTAAGTGACATCAGTGCAACTACTTTATAGGTAGAGCATATTAAAATTTAACAGAAGATTTTTTCACAATTGTGCCGAAACGTATTCCTACGTCACTTATTATTACCTCAGGTTTTAAACTTAGGTACCTACTTCAGTACTAGGCTTTATAGATAAATAATATTTTCACAGATCCAAACTAAATTTAGGATCCAACAGGATATGGTTCTAATTGGATTGGACTAATTCTACATATAAGTAGCTGAAATCTGATTGCACTTTAAGTTTAATTAGTGTTTTTAAAAGTTTTAAAAACACAAATTAAAACCTTTAACTTTACTGCAAGGAGAAAGATGAGCTTTAAGAGTTGCAAAAAATGATTTTTTAAAACACTTTATTGAACAATACTACCTACTTTTATTACTTATTGATAAAATTTTACCTTCACTTCTGTATTGAGATACTTATTTGTTATTATAAGGACAACTATAATATCTCAACTTGTTCCAGATAGAAATCAGTAGAATAATGCGATAAACGTCTACTATTAAGTGAATACTAAAATACACATGTTACACCTCTTTAATTATCATGAAGCAAAGGGTCAGTGACAAGATAAATGGCGCCCATCAGCCAATTTTGTAGCTCGACAGAGACTAATAGCGCCATCTATATGGATGTCGTTGTGTCCGTTTAATGTCTGTCATTGACAACAGGTGGCGCTGGGCAGTGAATTCGGAATTATGTTCCAATTTATTTATTTGATTATACGGGTTTTAATTTAAAACTTCATTAAATTTCAAATCAAATTAATACTATAGCAGAATATGCGAGAATGTTTTCATGGCACACAATAATTTAATGAAAGATGTTTATGTAGAGCTGATAAAAAGAAAACGTTTTCTTGAAGCGGCTAGAACTAGTGGTTAAAAGTACGCGGAAGATTTGATAGATGGCGCTTAAATAGGACAAGAATAATCTAGAACCTCTAATTACACTTGGTTATTAAAAGATATATTCATGATGATTATTTAATTTAGTACTATTTATATGACATTATAAAAATAAACGACGAAAATTAAAATCGATAGATGTTTCCAATTAATTGTTTTACTAAATCGAATTTACTAAGATACACACTGGAGGTATTTAAAAAAAAATAATGTTAATTTAAATTTCTTCACAGGTACTTGGCAAAAACGGCATCAGGGGTTGGCTGGATGGTACCATTGAGAAGTCCAACTGGCTGAAACTGGTTCGCTCCACGAACTACCCCCACGATGTCAACGTGCAGCATGTACTGCAGGCTGGACAGGTAATGTATACCTCTTTCATATTTATATAGTCATCTAGAATAGAATATCCTACTAATCCTACTAATATTATAAATGTGAAAGTTTGTGAGGATGTATGGATGGATGGATGGATGTTTGTTACTCTTTCACGTAAAAACTACTCGATGGATTTGGATGAAACTTTGCAGTAATATAGGTTATACATCAGAATAACACATAGGATACTTTTTACCGCGGGAAAACATCTCATTCCCACGGGAAATCGACTTCTACGCGAACGGAGTCGCGGGCGGCCACTAGTATTATAAACGAGAAAATTTGTGATTGTCTGTATGGATGGATGTATGAATGTTTGTTACTCTTTCACGTAAAAACGACTGGACAGATTTTGATAAAAATTTACAGCAATATAGGTTATACATCAGAATAACACATAGGGTACTTTTTACCGCGGGAAAACTTTTCATTCCCACGGGAAGCCGACATCCACGCGAACGGAGTCGCGGGCGGCCACTAGTTTATAATAATACTACTAGGTGAAAATTAAATATGATGTTACAATAGTAGTACTTCGACATATTTTTGATTGGAAAAAAGAATCGCCCTTAGTGTTTGACTATGTCATTAGTATAGTTTGAGAAAGCTGTTCTTCTTGCCTTCGTTTTAGCAATCGGAACCACCCATATGTTTTCTCCAATAAGTTGCTAAACGTTATTTTATTTAAGTTTGATTTTAATCTGTACTTGCTTCGGCAGTACATATAGGTACTGTTTGATTTTAAACTTGTTCTATTTTGGAAAATAGCAAATGTTAAGTAGTTTAATGTATCCTAATTAAAAATAAATTGTACCTTATCAATAAAGGGCATTATTAACGTCTCATTAATTTCAATATAAGGGTTCCCCGAATCATTTAAAGGGATCTTGGCACAAACAATATAAAATACACACGATAGACGTGAGAACCTAACTGTTTTCAATCTTATTGTACTCCTCAAATACTTATTATTTTATTTAAAGTTAAAAACACGCACAAAAATCAACGCAATATCTGAACTACCCTATTATTACCGCGTCTTTTTGTTGGCAACCCCAATAAAATTTGAATGCAGAACGTTGGCACTTCCGGTGACAGAAAATCGGTAGTCGACTGAACAACTGTGTCCTACTTCCGGTCAGGGGGGACAGATGCAATGATTAGATCCACTCGTTATGTCGTTATGAGGTTAAATATTGGGTTTGAACTTAATTAAGGCAACGGCACAGATTTTTATGTAGGTACCTATGCAGAAGCCAGATAATGAAATTTTGATTAATTGAAAAAAAAGCTACAGTAACTGCTTTAAAACTTAAAGTAACTAAAATAAAGTTTTCTGTTTTTGGTTTAGTTTGTATTTTACAAACCAAAAATGCATTAAACTAGGTGATATTGCCGTATTGTAAAATAATATTTTTAATACTTTCATTTCGGAGTTTTATGTTTTTTTCTTAATAAAAGAACACCATTAAGTTTGCGTTTATTTTGTACATCGTATGGGGGTGTCTCATTATGCTATTATTTGAATAATATTAGGTAAATAATAAAGAATGGTCGGCTGCCTCCTACTGTAACCAACGCCATACTGCTTTAACCGCCACGTCTGCTAAAAATAGCATACCAAATTTAATAGAGAGCTATGTCCAGCTAAACACAAATTGTACCTTTAATAAAATGAAATTACTTCATTGTATGTAGGATTAAAAACTAATCTCTTATACATTGTCAAAAGCATAAAATCATAAATAAAAAAACGATGTCACAGACACTCCTACATACATCAGCAATGGCCGTAGTAGACCGAGAGAAAAAGCTGGCGGAAAAAACTCTCGGCACTCTTTTCGAAATTATATACTTTAACAATATCTGTTAAGTACACCTTATCTCCTTCTAACTACAGTATGTCTTCGATCACCAGGTGTGGTACAATAAAGTAAACCTTATTTCCTACTAACTACAGTATTACTTGAAATTAAACTCATTTTAACGGGTTTTACGCGTTTATTTTATTATTTTTGATTTTCCGACGTATCGACATTTTTACAAATGCCGTGGTCACGGGTAGACTGAGATGTTTGACGTCTTCATAGAGTTAAGTAAAAAACGATTTTTCGAATTCACCGCCATCTGTTTCGTAATTTTCTCGCGTAGTCGCTTGGGTTCACGCAGTATACGCTGACAGTGTCTTTATTTTTCTGCTTATTGGTCTGCTGGTTGTTCTTTTTTATTTTGCTAAGTATTGGATCCCACGTTGGTGACAGCTTCCAACCATCTTCTCTATTGAAGTTAGGGTGTTTTTTAATTTCAATAGTTTCTCTTACCAGCCTAGGAATAAAATGTTTCTCTTTTGCTAGGATTTTAACGGTATCAAATCTTAGATAGTGGTTGGGCTTATCCATGGAATGCTCACAGACTGCAGATTTTGTATAGCGACGGTTTTTTACATCGGCGATATGTTCTTTTATTCGAGTAGACACGTTCCGTTTCGTTTGACCGATATATGAGAGCCCACAGTCACAGTCAATCTTGTATACGCCTGGGTCTTGTAAAGGGATGCTGCTTTTTACTGGACGAAGATGGTGGCTAATCTTGCTGTGTGGCTTGTATATGGTTTTTATTGAAGCCCGCTTCAGAATGCCGGCGGTGAATTCGAAAAATCGTTTTTTACTTAACTCTATGAAGACGTCAAACATCTCAGTCTACCCGTGACCACGGCATTTGTAAAAATGTCGAAACGTCGGAAAATCAAAAATAATAAAATAAACGCGTAAAACCCGTTAAAATGAGTTTAATTTCAAGTAATAATAATCGCGTAAATCTAAGAAGTTATCTAAGAAGTTATATTAACTACAGTATGTTTTTGATCACCAGGTGTGGTACAATAAAGTAAACCTTATCTCCTACTAACTAGAGTATGTCTTTGATCACCGGCTGTGGTACAATAAAGTAAACCTTATTTTCTAGTAACTACAGTATGTTTTTGACCACCAGGTGTGGTACAAGGTGAGCCGCGACATCGCTGCCGGCCAGGAGCTGCTGCTGGGGCCGCGGACGCCTCTGCCGCTGCAGGATGTCATGACTGCTACGGGTAAGAAAAAATCCTACTTCATTACATAGTATAAATCCAAGTTGCTATTTGTGTCTGTTTGTATGTTTGGCTGCTAACTCCTCCTAAAGTACGTAACGGATTTAAAGGCGGTTTTCTCTATATTTTAGGGTGTTTATTCATTTAAATTTGTAAATAAAGAACGCTTAGAAAAAGTTTTTTTAACGTAAAAACTACTGGCTGGATTTGGATGAAACTTTATAGTAATGGTTATACATCAGAATAAGACATAGGGTACTTTTTACCGCGGGAAAACTTCTCATTCCCCAAGAACCGACTACCATGCGAACGGAATCGGGGGCGGCCACTAGTATAGGAATAAAGACAACAAGATTTATTCAAAAATATTTAAGGAGACTGACACCATGTTTTATTTAGGAGTATATGCTAAAGTTATTTCTTAGAACATGTTTATCAACCTAAGTCTATACATTTAATGAATTAACTATTATCGGGAGGAAAAACAACTTCAGAGAATTCTTCTTTTTCTTTTTAATTCTATTCTGCCGTACCTACTGTAAATGGAAAAGACGCTTCAAATGAATCTGTATCAGTAATTCGCCAATAGTTCACTATATTGAGAGCAATCTGCTTACTATAAAACCGCTCTGCTACAAATCCTAATTTTAATTACGAAATAATACATCTATAATCAAGTACGCGCTCCCTTCATTAACTTGGCCAAATCCCTTCAGTCACGGTCCACTGTCCTACACATTAGTGATTGGAGTCACCTGCCCTTTGCCCCTGCGCATAGCCCTTGTATTACCTGACTTATGGTATACTATACTGGTATATAGGATGGTGTGCTGGTATACAACGGGTTCCATTTCACACTTGAGACGGTCAATTTCTAGTAAGATAAGCGGCTTATTCTGAACTAAAAGGTACAATGTAGGGCGAATGAGAAGGTATTAATTTAGATTATCCGTAGTTAGAATTATGCTAATCTTAAGCTTGAATTAAACAATATTAGAAATTTTTTAAAATTAGTTTTAATAAAAAACGTAAAACTTAAGTACTTTGAACTCTACAAAATACTCTTTAAAGACTCTTCTAAATATAGTCACGTAAAGATTTTTGCCATAAAAATGTTTTTTCTTGTACTCGACTATAAGGAATAAGGCCGCAGTGGCCAGTACCGCTATCCTCTTGTTACGATATTGTCTATATCCAGATCAATGAGGTCAAAGAGGTCACGAATTGATTCGACGAAGCCTTCAAAGGAATTCCGACCGTAAGATCCTTATAAGCTTCACTCTGGTTTGACTTTAAAATCTTGGGCTCGAACTAAAAAGTTCTAAATACAAAGTTTGTTTTTTGAATTTTCTAAAAACGATTCCATCAAAATTCAAATTTCGGACACAAAAGTTTTCATTGTAGTTTTTTTTTAATTTTTAAATTTACAAAAAGGTTTTACCACCATAAACCGAACCTTATCTTCAATTGTGACATGCCGTATACAAATTATGAAGAAAAAAAAGCCAGGCATAGGTCCGTGACACACGGGGCGCGGGCGGCACGCGTTCGATGTTTAATTTAGATAAATCGCAGCGTACGCGCCGCGTCCCCGCGCCGACGCCGTCGCATGAAAAATCACGCACGTCACGGCTGCTTGTCATAGTAATTATGTGAGACTAACGTTGTACTGGAAAAGACAAATCGCTTTTAAGTCTTTATCTATACCACTTTTGATGAAGGTTTATGCAGATTTCTTATTTTGTCTTTTCGATGCAGATTAACACTTTTTTGCAAAGTAGGTAATTTTAACGACTTAAAGATAAAACCGAATAGCGAGTATTTATTTCAATATTTATGTTGTCTCACGTGAATTTAATAATTTTTTGTTTCAAACCTTGGTTTATATTATTTTTGGATATTAAAGTCCTATCCAGTATCTTTATATTGTGGTGGAAGGGTCTTCAGGACTTCCGTAGCGCCTTCCGGTGGCGGTACTACCCCGAGGTGTGTGATTTATGTATTTCGAATTGTCCATAATTACTGTTTTTAATAACTCTATGTACTTTGGAAGGGTAAGTGCTTAAGGGCGCACCCTCACCCGTGTGTACATATCCTTATGTTTTTATATCGAAAAGTGAAAAAGTGTTCTAAAACATAAAACTTAAACCGTATCATTGGTTAGAAATCTTAGATAGTTCATTTCCTAACCCTTCAGGGTTTTCCAATATTCCAGTATATTTAATGCATACGTTTGATTTTTTTATTTAAAATATTTGACCACCCATGAATAGATTCGGCCACCGCATGACATTCATGTTTGAATAGCGAATGACTTTTAAATATCGGTAATTAGGATCGATTTGCACTTGAACGATTCATCGTCTGTCACACTACTGCGCAACAGTGATCGATGATTTACCATTAACTATTGATTCATTCAATCCGCAATATGCTAGATCATTCAATAATAAAAGGATTGGGCAACTGCGTGAATGAATATGGGCAAATGGACAAACGTTTGTGGTTCGGTTTTTATTATTAGAATTTTGTAATGGCAATCGATTTGTTGTTAAGTTATCAATCATTTGGTAAGATAGTTAAACTGCGTATGTAATTATTCGATCCTCAATCGTAATTCATTGAAATGAGAATTTGAATCAGTTTTTCTTTCAAAACTATATTCTAAATAAAATCCAAAATATAATCTTCGTAAACAATAACAATATCAGCATAACTTAACCCTTTATTAGCCGCGCTTTTTTTGATACGTCGCGTGCGCATAATGAATGACTGTCACGCGCGTTGACATTTGTCATCGCGCAATTGTCGCTTAGATTAAAATTGATGACGTTGCTTTGTCGGACGGTGCGCCTGCGCTATTGTTGAAATACAGCAGCCGTATTATCATACCCTGTATATTCGCATGTGATTTAGATAAGCAAACGTATAGGTAAATATGAATCAAATATTTTTATAATAAAAAAAAATTGCTTACTTAAGTATTGTATTTTTTACGTTCTTCCGTCGTAAACATAAACATTTGAAGTTCAACTATGATAACAAATTAAGATACAGTTTAAAGTATGTTTTAAAGATTATAATGGTTTCATAAAACATTTGTTGCCTGTTAAAGTAGATAAAACAAAAATAAAAAATATTTTTTATATTTTAGGTCACTTCCGAAAAATATATCCTCCTTCATATCAGTAAAGTCATAACAATCTTTTTCTCAAGTTGATGGCTGTCTGTCAATTAAACTGTCGACATCAAAAGATTGGAATAAGGTCTTTTACGCTCCACTTCCGCCAATTAGAAGCACGCAAGTTTACGTAAACTTAAAAACAGAAGACATGAAATGATTCCGTTTTCGTTTAATTACGCAACACCAAATTGAATCTTCATGGAATTAGCTCCCCTATGAAAAGGAATGATTAATCAAAAAATTAACCAATAACAATAGTTCGCCCCCGTTTTGCGCACAATCATTCGGCATCCCACATCACGTTCATTCAACAATCAAATAAATATTACGGACGATAAAATAGAAATATTTCATTTTAATAACACCACCCCTCGAAAGGGTTAAGTCTGGTTTAGTCCATCTTTTGTTAGTGGATTAAAAAATAAAGTTATCTTGATGTCACGCAAAATTAAATAATTTCGCACCCACAAAGATAAGCTTATTGTGCGTGTACTAGAATTAATATTTTACATTGTCAATTATACACTGTTTTTCTTAAGCCTTCGATATTTTAATTGAATTATTTTTATCTCTCTGTCCTCAATAACAGAGCTACTTGATTCCTCAAACCCGTTGTTTCAATCTAATGTAACCATTAAAATGCCTATAATTCGATAAGGATATTTTATGTCGAAATAATATTAAATGCCTACCTCCGATTTATAAATTGGCTGCGTGAATTAAGTAATAGATAAGACAAGAGTCTTCATTGAGTTGGCGTTTGAATTTCTTAACCCTGTGGAGTGTCAAGACAGACAATACCGGTATGTATGCGGGTAACTGTGACCGTTTGCCGAGCGCCGCGGGGGTTAACGGTAACCTGCGCGTGCGACGCACCTGATGTGTTTGCAATCCTAGTAACCTTTGGGTGGGTTCTGATTTAGGACCTAGGTTTTTGTCAAGTGTTATTTGGGTTCAGATTTAGTTTTATTTTCTTTTAAGATTACCATTTTTAGAGATCTTTTATGCAGGCAGATTTGATTAGTTTTTTCTTTTAGATAAGTATAATTATACTACTAAAATAATAATTAATAGTTTGAGAGTAATTGTATCGGTTCTGATGAGAACGGATATAAAACGGATAAGTTATCTTAAGACTTTTTGGATAGTAAGGTACAAGACGGGAAAAGGACAGGCCCTTTCGAACTATTTCTATCCTAAAGCAGGAAGTGAGACAGCCTTTGTATGCAATAGAGTAATATTACTATCGGTGTTTGTATGTATTATTAGATTTGATCTTGTACATTTAAGTGCAAATTGAATTTGAATTACCCTCATATATTTCACAAACAACATGTTTAAATGTTATTATGGCAGTGTAATTGTTTTGATAATAGAATCCATTCCGAATATGCCTTCGATGTTTACAGCTTTGTGATTTTCTTTAAGGAGGATAATCTTGAGTTTATGTTTGTATTTCCTACATGATTCACAGTTTTGGTACTCTTTTACGGTTAACTTATTGTAATTTAATTTACATATCAGCATTAACTATCTCAGAGCCCACTGAGAAACAACAGGTGCCCTGTCATTTGACAGAGGGGTCGTTAAATTCATTAAAAACGTCGGTAAGTCACGGTCACGGTGCCCGCGCAACGATTCGACGCCATCTGGCGGCGTCGTGGGAAAACTTAACGTGCGCGAAACTTGGGAAAATAAGTCAGATGGTCAACACTACCCACGACGGCGCATCAAGGGTTAACAAAAGACAATCAAAAACAAAAATATGTGCGTAAAGTTTTATTTATGGCCCGGAGTAAGGTCAAATCTTTTAATAAGCTATTAGAAAATTTATAATGATGTCCAAATCTTATCTCGGCCGAGGTATTAAAAATGATAGATCAAGTGTCTATTCATTAATGAATGCTATGATTATGGTTTTGATATTCTTGTCTAATCAAAATGGCATCGTAACTTTTAAGCCGGATAGGAATTAGTTCGGCGTTTTAGATCAAATAGGTTTTTGACTGACTGATTAAATGAGAACTTAGTTACAACACAATCAAAACCTCTTCCTTTGACTATAAAAAGATTGATACATATTAAAGTTATAATTATTCGTTATTTATCTCGATTAAGAAATACAGAATGATAGAAATGTAATAAGTTTAAGGTATTTTAATTAAAGTTAGATATTAAGTGATATTTTATAACTGTATTTGGTCGACTATACTTTAATACAATAGTGACATTCAAAACTAATTATTTATATTTATTTGGATTGAATATAGTTCAACTTTTATGAATCTCTGTTATAAATACTCATGCCATATACCACAACGTCACGCATAGATGATTTCACAAACCACTCGCGGGTTAAGTGAGCATATTAACTGTTAACCCCTCGGCGGCACAGGTGGGGTGGGGGCGACCCACCCCGACCCACCCCCTGATAATTTGTAACAAACACTTCAGTTTTTAACATCACATTGTGTCTGCTTGACCTCTGAACCGCTAGTGTCATCCTGAAAAAGAAAACAAGTGCCTGTGAAAATTTGGTATTTTTTTGTTCTGATTTCAAATTAATTTATGTTTATATTTAATCTATGGTTTCTATCATGCGTTTATATCTTGTCATCTCAGCCTTGCCTTATCACGGATGCTCGTTATACAATGCTTAGGGCGTGGCTGCGCTTGCGTCGTGACTTGGACTTAATTTTGCATATGTCAAAACGAAATATGTCATAGTTCCGAGACTTAGAGCGTGATCGTTAGTTATTTGTTAGGACGTGAGTTTATCTTATTAGGAAATTAAACTTATAGTATCATAATTTTATTGAATTTATTAAAATTATGAGCATTTACGGCTAAAGTTAAGCTTTTACGTTCGGTGTGAAATTTGTAAATTATTTTTATTTTAAAGTTCCATTTATTCTTAAATTATACTCTGAATCCTACGTCGTTGTCTTCTTTTTCGTTTCTTTAATTATTCTTAAAAAAAAAACGAGAAATTGCAATATATGCACTTTAAAAAAAATCTTTATTCTCATATACCCTCAAGCTACACCTTCCGACGGCAACATTCCCCAAACTCCTCCTCCACTCTTTACTCCACCAATTTCCTAACCCATACTCTCCTCCAGTTCCAGGTCAGACCAGCTCCAGCTTGAACTCTTCCACCAGCTCGCAGCCCACAGAAGACGAGGAGAGAGAAGACGCCGAGCCTCGGTGCTCCGTGTGTGAAGCACCCTTCCCGAATATTGACGTGTAAGTACTAATACTTTGCCTTATTCCAGAGAAACAAAATGATTATACGGGGTGTAAAAGGACTGCTACCGAAAACAAAAACTGGTTATTGCTGAAAAAGCCTACTGGTTACGTTTTGAACAAACAATTTTTTTTATGGTTACAATGTTTCGAATATGTTTTTTACGTAACGAAATTGCATTTATTGTATCAGATTTTCAAAAATTAATAATATGATTTTCAAACATGATAATAATGATTTTCAAACCTTAACCTTTTTAAACAGAGTTTTCAGGGTATACTGTAAGTGAATTTAGTTACTATTGAGGCTCAAGAATACATGGTTTCAGGCTTCGGAAGTGGTCTTTTTACAGCTACCTTTACTATTATCTAGATTTGTAGTTACAGTGAATCAAAAGACTATCGTAAATACGAAAGACTGCAGGGACTCTCGAATGTGGTCATTCTATTTTTAAATTCTAATAATTATGAAATATCTTAGATGTTCTTTTTATGAATATCGAATATGGTCGAACTAGCTGGGAATAGACCATCCTTTTTGAAAGTCTATATAGATTTTTGCCGCATATTTTGTGTAGGTATAGATATAGATGAGATTGATTGGACATAAAAGTTTAAAGATAAAAGTGTGTGGTAGTGTAACGGCCAAAGACAGGTTAATATTTTGGACTTTAGGTTTATTAAAATAAGATAGAAATATATTTACCAAATTGAGAAGGTTTTTTTTTTTGTAAAAAAATAATAATATTTAAAATAAATGTTTGTATAACTCAATAATATAAACCTATAAACCTATGTGGTACATTATATTTTTTATCACACTGATTATTATGAAGAAAATACGTTCATGCTCTTATGATTATTTTGATAAAATTATACGATATTTATTCAATTGTTTCAAAAGTGAACAAGTACTTATCGATGTTTCTGACTCTAAAACCGGTACCAATTTGTCTTCTGCTAGAGATGTCCTCAATCGATATCGACTCGATGATTTGTTACAGGGCGGGCCTAAACCACGCGGCAATTTCATTCCTATAAACCTACCATAAATCGTCTCTACATACCAAAAATAAATCCACTAAATGTATAACAAGTTTCGATTAAGCAATTACATATAATTCTACTCAAACGTAGAATTAGAGCTTCCAATTTATAGTCACGAGAACCGATAAATAAAAACGAAACGAAATCATGTCAGTATGGAATTAAAAGTCGCATCGAAACAAAACATTCATGAATTTATTATAACGAAGCGACAAGCAGTGATGGCGTGTGTCATCATATTCTATTGAAGCCTCGTCAATAATATACAAGATTTAGATTATCGACATGCGATCACCTTATCGGACCATCACTATAGTTTCAAATGATTCCGGCAGGATATATCGATTTCGTTAAAATCAATGCCGTTGACATACTTTTGATTTTTATGAATGACAAAGCTAAATCGCAAAAAAATCTAGATTTTTATCATTGCAAAATAGATTAAAATACCGTATTAAGATAAAATGTTAATCATAAAACTTAATCGATACAAAAAGTCAATTTTACAAAAAAAACTGCCTGTGTAAATGTGAGATACATGAATGTAACTTATTTGAAATAAGTTCAGTCACATTCGAACCATATTTATCTTGTTCGGCGTTGTCACGGCGCGGTCATCAAGTGACTCCTACATACCATCATCTAATTCGTTATCTGTATCTAAAGTTATTCTATATTATTTTGTCACGAGTGCTCCTAATACTTGTTGGACTGCCACTAATGCATCATACAATGGATTACGAAAGTTCCATTGTTATCGGGTGTCGTATCTTGTGTTCTTGATTTTGCTTTCGTTCGAATATGTTATCTTGGATTATGTTTGATTGAGGAGTCATTGTTGTGTAAGGCACACTATGGGCTAAGCTACCTGTATATTTTATGATAAGTTGTTTTTTCAATAGTTTTGCCACGTTTTGCGTTAGTATTGCTATTAAAACAAAAATAATTAAAGCTTAACGCTAACAAGTTTTTGGGTGCCAATTCGATTAGGAACCTAGTATTAAACTATGAAATACAGAATCGTAAATTACAAAAATAACTGCTAAAACTAAATTTTACTATTCCAACAGCCTTCAAAAGCCTATATTAAAGTACTTTTGAGTATCACAGTAATAGATAGTATTGCGAAGTTCTAAATTGTAGAGCGCGGCGCGTGCCTTGTCAAACTATTATTATTTTGTCTTTTAAGATTTATATTGTTACTTATCTCTTTATCTCCATTACAAGGCTAAAGTTTACTTTGTTTTTAGTTACGTATTCTTATTCTTGTATTGAGGTAACTCAATTTTTAAGCTTTTATAAAAAAAAGTGGAAGTAGAGCAACATTTTCTAATTTTTTTATAAAAATCTTACCTTATTAAAATAAACGTTATTTTAAATAGGTTATTTTCAATCCACTATTATACGGTAGGTTGCAGTTTCTATTCCAACATTGTAAAGCGGCCGTTATCGAGTAAGCAATCGAATACGGTTCGATTGTATAAATCGATTGTTAGCTCGAGGATTCTGAAATCGATTATTAAAATGTAAGCACGTTGTTCGGTAGTACATCATTAGTTTTGCTGTCGTGAATGCTAAAATGCTGCGGAAGATCCAAATCGTTGCGTCCTTACTACCTTTTTTACAAAGTGTTTTTTAAAACATTAATAGGTAATTAAAATATGTTGTTACACGAGTAGTAACACGGATATTACATTATATTCCTCCGTTAATTTTACAATATTATGTTACAAGCTTATAATTATAATGCTTTAAAGAAAAACTGCGGTGATCACTTACTAACACGTGACCCGCTTGTTCGTTTGCTAGCTTATGTCAAAACCTAACACACAACTAGATAGCCATGAAACTGTCCCAAAAATACTTTTAAATTTATATTCTTAATGATATTCATATTTCTATTACCGTTTACATTAGAAACATTAAACAGATTTCCGCCACCATTACCCAACGCAGCATTTTAGCCCCGTCCTAGGCAATGTGGGTGGATTACAGATCGAATACGAATGAAAGTTGTTCCCTGGATGTTATCTGTCTCGGACATGCAGATAGAACCTTCCTTGTATACAGGGTGTTAACCTGATGCTAATACCCACGTTGCGTAATCGAGAAATCACTTTGAGCCTTTCAGACGGTTCCCGTTCACAAATATTGTTGAATTTCATCTAGTTTTATACTACGTAGTAAAATAAATAGTTTATAGGAAATAAAATAATTAAAGCCTACAGCAAATTCAGATAAATTTAATAAACCATTATTTACCACGAAATAAATATGTTATACTCGAAGATCGAATCGATAACGCATTATTTTTATTATAATATATCGATTATTTTAAAGGGCAACATGCCCATTTTGGTAATCGCGCTCTCGTTCGATATTTAAACTGATTCGATAATTAAACTACAGAAGTGGAAACCGGTATTTGGATGATTTCCACTCCGATGGACTGCACTTGTCGTAATTCTGCCTTTTAACTTGAGGTAACGAGTGAAAATTGGTGCAAACTGGTTACTCCACTTAAAAAGCTATCCATTTCGTTAGCTGTCACTGTACAGTTACATTGCGACTTTGTAACTCATTCACTAAGGAATATGAAGCAATATTTGTTTGAAAAACGTTTTGGAGCATTTCAATTTTGTTGCTGGCCGCATAAAAAAACTTTTATAAATCCCTTCTTTTTACACGAAGCTAAATAGCTTTGCTGGAATAGGACGCTTTCCCGCGGTTTTCCGGGTCTATCTTTACCAAGTTTCATCAAAATCCGTTCAGTAGTTTTAGACAGAGTAACAAGCAAACACACATACACAATTTCGCAGTTATAACATCAGTAGGATACAGAGTCTTATTTGTCAGTAGGATACAGAGTCTTATTTATTTGTCAAATAATGACCGATTTAAGATGACTGAGTGTATCATTGTTTGGAAACACTTTCAACTATAACTTATGCAATAACCTATTAAAGGAAACACGATCTATCTTTGTTAAAAACATTTACTTTGATGTTTTTGCGTTGGTGGTGGTGGTAATATAAAATATCCATCTTGGTTAGAAGATCGTCTGAGTAGATATGAGGTCTTTGTAAGACACCCTGCGGCTAGGCATTGCGCGTACATAATATTACTACTAAAGTAGCTACAAATAGTTCAATGAAATAATGAAGTATTAGCGGATTTAACAAAGAATTCATTTTTAAAGAGTTTAATTGAAAAAAAAGGTTTTGAGTCTTTAATCACCAATTGTAGTTTTCATTACGAGTAGGTACCTATATTGTTTTAAAGTGCGCACACTATTTTGAGACGTATATAATTTCATAAATATGTATAAAATTGAATTTTAATCGATCTTTAAACGAAATAGGTACAAGACATTCTGTATTTTATTATGGATTTTAAATTAGTTCAAAAGCAATAAAGTCTATATTTCTTATGCGCATAGTAGGCAATTACGTTTCCAATGCCCACAGACTTTTCAATGAATAGTATTCATACTAGATCTTGGACTATTAACCTATTGAATAAGTATGAAACATTAAAGATACCTGTGCCTGTTGAATTATGAATCGAAATAAAATAGTAGAGCGTAGAAGGTAATTACGGTGCTGCGGCCGAACCATTTGATGCAAGATCAAAGGGTCAGGGTTTTCAGATTGAACCAGAGCTTATCTTACTACTTACAATGTAGTTAGCCCACCTAGTATTGTCTACGATATTTACGAGCGGCTGACACGATAAATCGAACCGTCGAGTAATATTCGTCATTTGAAAACTGATGCAAACTTCATGCTCAAGTTTTGTCTCTGGCCAGTCGATTTGTAATTGGAATATGTTTCTGCATTAGAAAATGACTTTACAAGAGGCCCACTCACAGCTGTACAGCGGAGTTTATGCAACTTTCTTCACTAATCAGAGCTAGGCGATACTGCGCAATGGACGATCGGAACCATTACGACGGCAGATCTTACTCCTAGATTAATTAAATGATATGGGCGTCAGTCGGCCGTCGGCAACAGTGAAAACTTACCATCTATCAACAGCTTTACTGAATCTTATATTACCGTGTCCATTGCTCGTTATCTGCAGCAGACAGATATAGAGAAGGCAGTAATGAGAGCAATGGAAAGGGAAATGCAGATGAAAGTTGTTTTTTAATGTCTCCGCAGGTGCAACATTAGATATGCCTCGGGCAACGAGGGTTGCGTGCGTAGGACTTGTTATATCTGTCAAGGAGACTCACTCGTATCGTTTTTGCAAATGACATACAGTTTTCCATCAAACGTCTGAATACGTTAGAACAGGGCTGCCAGTTATGACCGTTTCATATTTATAGACGATTTCAAATGCAGAGCTAGTTACAAAGTCAGATTTTGCGCGATATGATTGACTGTGGCCGAAATGTCTTAGAATAGCTTTCGAAGGCATTATTTATACAAGTCGAACAATTTATGTGACTTTATCTAACTGTGTTCCTTTCATCAACACTTGGAAGGCGGAATATTGACTGCAACATTGTGGCGATGTTATTTTGTTTCTAAAGCTATCATTAACAATTTAGCGCTATTGTTTGTAACTTCTGTTCAGTAGAACCTGCTATTACTCCCGCTAGTAAGTCCCATTGAAATACTTCTAAGTGTTCTGGTTCGTTAGCTCCCCGTGCTTGCTAATTTCACTTTCTAATAAAGATGTCTGGTCGCCTACGCAGGATCGGATTATCATACAAATGGTAATGACATGTGATAATGTACACTCCCAAGTAATCATGGGCAGTTGTTTTAGTTATGCTAATTGCGATTGCAGCTGTAATACATTTTGATGATATAGTTCGTGCCTGTAGATGAGAATTTACAGTGCATATTAATGTAAGCTACAGGCAACCTATTTTGCTTAGCACTTTGTATTTATTTATATAGGTAGGGCAAAAATGTTAAAAGTAAATAAAAATAATCTTTGCAACTTTTGTCAGGAAGATTTCATTTTGAAAGAAAATATTTTTTGTCCACAGACTTGATCGTCATTTGATCCAAGCACACGCGTACCCCGCAGCGGCCTTCAACTGTGAACTTTGCAACCGCGCCTACAGTTCCCGAGGTCTTCTGCTGCGCCATCGAGCTCTCACACACACTGACATACGGAAATACCCATGCGAGAACTGCCCTAAGGTAAGATTTAGAACAAAAGACTAACAACTTACTTACCGCGAACATCATCTCCATCCAAGCCTTAAGCTTTATTTTAAATTCCGAACACTTCACACCACGAAGGTTGACGTCGTCGCGCGTTGTTAGCTAAGTGGAAAAGTGCGGTGATTTCACTGGTCCGACCGCTGATGGTTATTGCAGGTATTTACCGATCCTTCCAACCTGCAGCGCCACATCCGCGCGCAGCACGTCGGCGCCCGCAGCCACGCGTGTCCCGAGTGCGGGAAGACCTTCGCCACGTCCTCGGGGCTCAAGCAGCACACGCACATACACTCCAGTGTCAAGCCGTTCCAGTGCAAGGTCTGCTTTAAGGTGAGTCCCAACATGGTTTAACTGGAGATGGTCTTTGAGAGTTGTTGTTTTGGGTGCAACTGAGAACAGTATTAGTTAAGGGTGTTCAGTACCAAAAAAAACCATTGGCTGAATAAACTTGATTAGAATCTTGGTTGCTTCTATCAACGAAAAGTTTTTTTTTGTGTTTTTTTACTAGTTCGCGGAGTATCTTAGTACTAGATTTAGCCTATTCAGTTCTTTACTTCTAATCATATTTAATTTAGTTACTCGTAGCACAAGTATTTTAATTTATTTTACTCTTTTTTCTTCCAGGCTTACACTCAGTTCTCGAACTTGTGCCGGCACAAGCGAATGCACGTGGCGTGTCGCGCGCTGGTGGAGTGCGGCAAGTGCGGGCAGTCGTTCACGTCGTACGCGTCGCTGACCAAGCACAAGCGGTTCTGCGACACCGCCGCCGCCAGCAACGCGAGCCTGCGCGGGCAGATGCCGCAGGGACTGCCGCAGATGCCGCCGCTGCCGAGCCTCAACATGAACTCCAACTCGGCGAACCCCTTCCCCATGTACCGCGGCCCGGGCCTGCCACTGCCGTACACAACCTTCGCCCACTACCCGGCGCTGTTCTCCGCAGCGGCCGCCGCCTGCCCACCAGAATTCCTAAATCCCCTGCTATTCAATGTTCAAGGAGCTCGAATGGCAATGGAGCAAGAAATGGCCATGTCGAGTGCCAACTTGGCAAAATCACAGGAAGGTCGTATGTCGGTCAAAAGCATTGACAGCTTGACTTCTTTAGATGATACAAAAAAGAGTAAAGATATGGACTATGAAACGAAGTGCAATGACGCCGTTGACAGAGAGAATCTTTGTGTTGAAGATACCACGTCTCAACCCCGTTCATCGCCAGGGCTGTCATCATCGGCACCATTCAACTTTAGCCCAGGAATCAAGCGAAAATCCCCATCTAACTTTTCAATGAAAATGTTCCACTCTTCGATTCAAAAACAATTATCGCCTGAGATTCCTAAAAAGTCGTCTAAAATGTCGGATGATGATATCAAGTCGGTTTATTCTCAGGAGGAAGAAAAGAAAAATCAAGGAGATCAACCGCTTGATCTTACTGTATCGAAGAAAAACAATGATAAAGATTCGGAACCAGAAAACGATGATCGCTCCTTTCGTAACTCCTCGGTTAGATCGTACACCCCACCCGACAGTCCAGTCGAGCGAGATGTCAAGACACCCGAAAACGATACCACAGACGTCGATGTGGAGGCCGTAGAGCCAAAAAGAGAAGACTCGCCAGTTCATCAAGTATCTCCTTCCCTTGCTTTCCCACTCCCAGTCCACCCTCAGCACAACAATAGTCTGATCGACGCCATGTATCGTCCAAGATTCCCTCCTTTTCCAACATCCGACCAAATTTTAAACCCGACACACTCTCCGTACGTCCCCAACCCGTTCAATTTTTTATCCCCACTTCTCGGCACTGACGGCCCGGACAGGCAACAGAGCGCTTACGCCAAGTTTCGCGAATTGAGTGCCAGGTCCGGCAAGCTGCGGGACTACGCCTGCAAGTTCTGCGGGAAAGGGTTCCCCCGAAGTGCGAACTTGACTCGTCATCTTCGCACCCACACGGGTGAACAGCCTTACAAATGTAAGTACTGCGAGCGGTCGTTCTCGATCTCCTCGAACCTGCAGCGGCACGTGCGGAACATCCACAACAAGGAGCGGCCCTTTCGGTGTCCGCTCTGCGACCGCTGCTTCGGACAGCAGACCAACCTGGACCGGCATCTGAAGAAGCACGAGGCGGAGGGGGGGGACTCGCCGAGTTCTGCGGACACGGAGCGCGAGGACGCCTACTTGTACGACGACGTGAGGTCGTTCATGGCGAAGGTGACGTGCTCCCCCGGCGCGCGCTCGCCGCCGCCGTCGTCCCCGCACGGGCCGCGGCCGCTCGCCATCTCCACCTAGCCCGCCCCCGCCCCCGCACCCGCCCCCGCACCCGCCCCCGCCCCGCCGTGGCACCCCGCGCTACAATGACACTACGACTCACACTCTCAGTGGTGGTAGATCATTTTACTTGTAAAATAAAACTGTACAGTCGTTTGCTTATAAACTCTTTAACATTGACATTTCCGTCATTTGAAATTTAGGATTTCTTTAATTGTATTCATCAAAATTGTAAATAAAAGTCCGTATTGAGACAGAAACAATGTGTCAGCTATGGTGTAAAATGTAAAATGAAAGAGATGTTTTAGATAGGTACCAAGTACGTATTGGCGTCTCTCTGACATTTATTGAGAGCAATATTGTAACGAATAGTTAAGATTTATTGTTAAATGTCCAGTTCCCTTATTATTAATTAAAAAAATAAGTTACATGACAGATATTTAAGTTAATCGAAGTGATCAGAGGTGCATTTTTGTAATTAAAAACTTTTTATTGGGCATTGTCATAAATTGTTCCTAATTTAGAATTACTTACTGGTTTTTGTACAACTTAAATTGTGTTTCGTGATTGTATAGTGTTAGGCGATTCGTTAATGTGTAAATATTATATGGCCCTTTATATAGTTAATATAAATAGACATATATTCAAGTACCTAACTATAGTACATAAATTTATGTAATTTAATACTTTAAGATGTTGATAGTAAATTTATAGGTTTTTTGTGTATCCTTATTAAGCGACTTAACACATTTTGTATTTAATTAAATATGAAAACGCAATGATTAATTGATTTTATCACGTAGTCGGAAATCTACCAAAGTTTTCTTGTAAAAGTATCAATTGGTATCAAAGTTATTGCTAAAAATTAATATAAATCATTATTTTGTAACAAAAAAATGTATTTCTTTAACCAATGAGAGTTTAAGTACATTTATATTGTTTTTTGTTATCTAAAGTAGTTATATTTAAATATATGCCTAGTTAAAAACGTAAGTACATATCTGGTAGGTGTGTAGCTATAACAACGATAAAAAGAGCTCAAAATAACTATTAGATATTTAAAAAAAATCTAGACCATCTAAGTACCTAAGTTGATACAGCGAGCCCAAAATAATTCATATCCTATAAGCCAATTTATGTAAAATAGGAATTTTAAATATATGATATTATACTAGTTATAAATAATCTTGTAATATATTTAAAAGCAATTCTTTTGACTTAGCAAACATTTTGAATTTTATTGAAATTATCATATCACCTTTAGCACTGATAATAACATTTTGGATTTAATACTGAAGAACATATATTCGTGAATATTATTAAATTAATTAATATATTAAAACGAATATAAGTTTTATCAACAATTTTATCATCAATTTGATCCACTTCAAACTAGTTATATTATTGCAAATTTACACTAATTATACTGTATTGTAATTAATTGACATTAAATCAAGTACAATAATACTTATTATTATTTTATTTACTCATCCATTAATTAATTATACCGAAATTAATTGATTATTTATTTAAATATAAAATAATGATGTCTCATATTCACTTTAAGTAATTAGCTATTCAAAAATTACCACAAGTAAGTAAGTCGCTAATCGTGTCTGTATGTTTGTTCGCTATCTCCTCCTAAACCGGGTAACGGATTTTATTGCAGTTTTCACTTACTTTTAGGGAATTTTTTCCACTTAAACTTTAAAATAAAAAACATTCCGAAAAAATATATTTTAA
This sequence comes from Emmelina monodactyla, assembly GCA_916618145.1. Taxonomy (NCBI): domain Eukaryota; kingdom Metazoa; phylum Arthropoda; class Insecta; order Lepidoptera; family Pterophoridae; genus Emmelina; species Emmelina monodactyla. The sequence continues at coordinate 3,921,082 of OU745319.1, forward strand.
GTTAGCTAAAATTCAACGAGTCGTGACGAAGTCACAATTGCGATGATGTCTCTAGTATATTATAAATACGAAATTAAGGAATGTGTATGCATATATATATAACCTGTATTAACACTTTTTACCGCGGGAAAACACCTCATCCCCACGGGAAAAGCCATTTAACTGCGAAAAGAATTATTACCAGTAGTACAGATAAATGAAACTATACGTAACATCTGTCTCAGTGTTTTCTTATTAATACCTTCACATTAAATACATTTAAACCGGACGATAATTGCGTCGGTTTCCGAATCCTGTCGAATTTCCCCGCATAACTCTATAATTACGTTAAACGCTCTGTGAATGTCAGAATTGAGAGCACCGAGTGACCTTTGGATAAGATTTCAATCAAGTTCGAATTATATAAGTGCGTTATCAGTAAAAGCAAGGACATTGCAAGGACGCAGGTAATTGAGTCTATTATTTGCCAGTCTCTGGGCTGGGCTTTGTTGTAAAGGAGTACTTTAGCCGAAGAAAAACAGCGCAAAAAATTTGCGGACTCAGTATCTAGATGAAAAATAAAATTATATGAAGTAAAACAGTACTAATTATTTAGGCATTCTTGGATAGCTACCTTTTTGATGTTATTTTAATATAACACCTAATAATATAACTATAGGCAACGACTTGTAAATATTGCAAGTGCAAACCTAATCTTAGTAAAATCTGCCACACCTTATTATTGTTTAACCAAAGAAGCTGGTCTTTTATCCATTCTCTACTTATTTACATTTAAGTTTATCGGTCAATAATCAAAGCAATTTAATTAAATTACTTGTATTTATTTATCTATTTTAAAATCTTCAGTAGCGTAAGGCGCGGCGCGGTTGAAAATCATTTAAAATTTGTTTGTTGTAAATTTAATTGTCTGATTTTGATTTTAACTTGGGCGTTCAATATAAATCTGAATATCAATGCATACATTGTTGTATAGAGAGGGCGATAATACATATTAAACGTTCTTTATAGATAGCATTTTTGTTTACAAATATTTTAAACTAGCTATCTAATTGAGGTTTCATTTAAGGTCATATTTGAATATAAAACAAAACAGTGAAAGAGAAATCAAATGTCCCATAGAAGATCAAACGTAAAATACAGGGTGTAAAAGAACTGCTTCCGAAAACAGAAACTGGGCATTGCTGGAGGGGTACTGGTTACGTTATAAGCAAAATAAATGTTTTTATGATTATAGAAAAAAAATTTTTTTTTCATAATTGGCAAAATTGCATTAATACTATCAGATTTTGCGATGATTTCAAATTAAATGGGGTTTTAATTTAATTTGCAATGTAAATAATCGCACCTGAACCAAATGTTGATGTGTGAGCGATGATTTCAAGTGCCGAATATGACTTTTCAATCTTTAATAACTTTTTTAAACTGGGTTTTCTGGGTAGTTACTATTGAGGCTCCAGAATACATGGTTTCAGGCTCCGGAAGTGGTCTTTTTACATACATTTAAGAGTAAAAAATTCAGTATATTTTTGTGAACCTAATAACTTAAAAATTTATTATAATATTATTAAATCATTAATCAATCAATCCTACAAGGCTCGATTATTTATTAGTTTCTCTTAATTAATATATTTTTTATGTAATCCAAACAAAGCAGTTGTAATTGTTAGCAAGACAGTTGTCATCATACCACAGTTGCAAGTACAACAGTTTTCTCTCCCGGCCACGATAGTCTCAATATGGATGCGCATGCGACGATGCGGCGTCCAAGACGCTGCGGAACACAAATACCTGGTTAGCAACCTACGCAATGTAAAGGTAAGATTAGACGGTGGCAAAATTAAGGAATTATGTATGGAGATTAATCAATCATAGAAAAGCTTTGTTCAAGTTTGTAAATCCAAAAAAATATTATGCTACAAACACGTGCTAAGCATTCAGAGTGACAAAATACTTGGGGTCAACATAAAACATACTGCCAAAAATAACATTGTTACCATAATTGTGATTCGACAAACATACATATAATCTCAAATAGCTAAGCTTTTCTCAGAAGTTTTTTTTATTACTTGCCTTTCAGAGCGATAATATACCGATTGTTTCCTACTAATAAATTGTAATTAACATATAATTTGATTACTTTTGTCTTTAAACTCCCATGTAGACCATACCCCACGCCATTGTGTGTCCCTCAAAGGCGCCTGCGACGTTGGTTGCACAATACAGGGTTTGCACAAGAAATGCGTCCTATTAGCCATACTTTACAAGTGTCACGCAGTCAAACTGTAAAGGAAATGTGGAGAAAATAGTGTACACCTTAATAGGGTGGCGAAACAGTAACACAATCAAAGGAGTACAAAGGAATATTTTTGAGTCAAAATTCGAAGTGCACATGCCTTTTAGTGTGTAACTTTTTTTTGTAAAAACAATGTTCAAAGTTTGAAGGTAGTATTTTCGTTACAAATCTTAGTTAAAAGAACATTTTTTATACTAATCATCTACGACAAGACTTCTAAAGTTTTTTTTAAATATAAAATCGTTATCGTAAATGATACAAAAAATGATCATCAAATAAGTAAAGCCACGGGAGACAGTGTTTCATAAAAGGTCACGTAAACAAGTTGAAATTATCGATACCTCATTGCAATTTAAGTACTTAACTTCTTCATCGGAATTTTGTGAAGACAATTATAGTTTGTGTTTTGTAAGTTTTTTATCCATCATCATCATTACAGAAAGCAATAAATCTTTTCTGTCTGTTCATCGTTAAGAACTTAATTAAGATCCTTTGAGTTGCATTTTGGGGGCTGCCCTTTAAGGGCAAAGTTCAAGGTGCATATTGCATTTATTAAAATCAGTATAACTATTGAGGTAATAAACCAAAAACAACTTTTAAACAAACGTCTATGGTTTTTGTATTTTTTCGGTAAAAGTGTTTTTGTCATACACCTACTTATATTATTGCTTTCTCTTAAATCAATAGGCATTGTTTTAAAGTGTAGGTAAGTAAAGTATAAAATTATTCTATCTAAAAATGTAATCTTTATTCCACTACAAACCCGAGGCGTGAATATCCTTATCCAAGCTAAATAATTCATCCAATACTTAGAAGTGTTATATTTAGAACAAACCCGGGTAATCAGTCACTATTGGTTTCATTAATGACACAATAAACTAACGCCCACCATTCAATACATCTGAATTATTATAATTCTACAAGTCATATCCGTTATGTCACTGACCGGTACTTTAGATTTCTGAGATATAATCACTGACGTATTACATGTATGAATCTATTAGCTTATTAATTTTAGGGTACCGTGTAAGAGGCATTTATTATGTAATGAAAAATATTAAACTGCATAGTTTAAAAGATGCATTCATAGGATCAATTTTGTAGACGGTAAAATAATTTCCTGTTTGTTTATTGACTTAATATATTTAAGCATAATTTCTTGAGCCTTAAATGATACACATGTATATATTTTGTGATAACTAAACAATTATTAAATTAAATTAAGTTTTAAAAAACGTATAATGTTAGTAGAACCCGGAGTTCATCTACGTCATAAAAATGTTGAATTCGTATCCGTGACGTATTTTTTTGATCTCGGAATCCAAGTGTGTTTTTTTCATTATTCTTACAATATTGATTGATTGTTTTAATTAGTCAGTGTGACTATTAAAGGCAATCAGATATTTTTCTAATAAAAATAAGTGCTTTATGCTACATAGGGAATCCACATAGTCACCTGCTACAAAATAAAATAATCGTGTTTATTTAATTGTTATATTGTGGTTATTGTTACAAGTGGCAAAAGTTTAGTTATTGGGCTATCATAGTAGTCTCCACTGAAGCATCATTTCTTTGGAATTTTTTAAATAATTTTTATATTTCACAGAATTAAGGTGAGGGAAAACGTCTATCACAGTCGCCCGTCCACAAGCGAATATTTATGAAAGCAATGCAGATTTAAAGAAAGATTTATGTTAAAATGTAATTGTCGTGTATTTTGAAACGGCTCATAAAAGTAATGTCACTACAGTACAGTGAACAACTAAGTTCAATAAACAGCTAAGTACAGTGAGCAACTGAAATAAGTGAGCAAATAGAACAGAGCGTTTTTAAATCATTGAAATACCTCGACGACCTTACATGACTCTTAAACCCTGTGATCAGTGTAGTTTGGTATTTAATTTAAAATAATTTATATTTTTCAACACGCTTATATTATGTATGAAACGGAAACTTTGAACGTAATTTTGACATACTTTGGAACTTCAGATTAATTTGAAATCTTGTACATTTATTTAGGACTAATGACAGTGCAGCGCTTCTCACCTAAGGCTCTGTATCAAACGTGTTTTTGAGTTTTATAAAACTGTTATATTGTTACTTGATATACCCTAAGGAGTATACAAACTAAAGAAGTGACATATATTAAAAAAGAAATAAAACAAGAGACCCTATTGTAAGTGATAAAGTTTTCATCATACGAAATGCAAAGCCCGAAGCGGCCGGCGCGTGCGCACGGTGTAGTTGGTACCACGCAGCACTAACTTCTAATTGCGATATCGCTAAATCCGAATAGAGACGTAACTTTGTCGATAAAATTAAAGCGTCCATCGATTTGTGCATTTGGATCGGGTACTTTATTTTTAAGTAATGGTATGTTAAGGTTGTTACTTGTGATTAATGGTTAAATGAGAGATATTCTTATTAATTTTAATAAATTATAATATAAGTTAAGAAATACCTATCATATGTGCCATTTAAAAATGGGTTTATTAGTTGATAGACTTAGTAAAAAGCGTACTTCTGGAATCTTTAAATAATATAAAGGCGTGTTTTGCGCAAGCACATGTATGTACACGAGCAGTATTACATATTACTTATATAAATTCTAAGAAAATATTTAGGCCTTCTTTTTCATTAATGTATTTAAATTTTTTCCAAACATTGGAACGAAAACATCTAGCCTAACAATAACTTATAATCTTTCATTACATAACTTATAATCATACATAAACAGTATCGATAAATTCCATCGTATACTGCCCACCCTAGCAGGGCGCGGTCGGTGTCGCACACAGAACAGAAAAAACGAGGTGTCGCAACCCGCGGCGCACGAGCTCGCGTGTGCCCCAGACAGCGCCGGCGCAGCCATAGATATTGTCACTGCCTCGCCAACTTGCTCACAGAATAGGATCTGTATCAACTGTTGGCCTAACGATTGCGGATTTATTCGAGTTGAAATAACAGAAAACTGTTAATTAAATCAAAGTTGATCACCCCCCACTCCCTGATAACGTAGCTACATATTGATGAAAGAAATAAAAAACCGTGTTAGTAGTTTTCGAGATTACCTATAATAATTTAGTCACCTCTATAATTCAATTCGATAATTTTTGTTCAACTATTTTTCTCAAAAGATATAGAACACTTTAGAGGACTAAAACCTTTATATTGACCGCATTATACAATAACTCTCACCAGGTTAAATAGAAATGTGCAACTTTATGACAGTCAGAAATATATTCAGGTGGATACAGTGCTTGGCCCAGTTTGCTATGATTACAATGACACTAAACTTAAACCACTGTAGTACGACAAATATATTTCAATAATAGCTTTTTCTTGTAACTTATGCAAATTATACAAATAAAAAGTAAATTATCATACTCATTCATTATTGTTTTTAACATTCTTATTCGTTTAATTTTATATTCATTGTGTAGAGCGCATTAGAACAAGTTTCTACGCAATTACATATAAATTATAAATTATTTTTTTGCTTGTTTTTACGGTACACACCTATTTAACAGGATAAGATAAGGAAGAGTAGACAGAAGTTTTAGAAATTCTAAAATTAAGAAGAAACATGCGTGGCAGTTGGCGAATAGTAAGTGTTACTGAGAAAATGTATCAAAATGATTCATATAAAACATTTTAATGGCAATCTTAAATATATAAAATCCTGATGCACACATTTGTCATCCTGTGTTTACACATACAATAGATAGCTAAATAAAATGCACAATACTTGCTCGACACTTGTTTTTTTCCACAAAAGGGTACTGACAGTCATCCAAGGTAAAACCATGTTCATTTTTATCGACAATAATTTATGACATCGCAATATTAAAACTTTAATATCATTTTAATTATTACACACACACACTGAGAAAGAGAGACAAATAAACTAGTTTTTATGTGACTATAGTGTATTTAGTAATTAGTGCCTCTGGGAAAGAGCGAGTCATGCCCGATACAAGTATTTCATTACTTACTGGGTATTATACAAAAATATATAAAACAATAAATATTTTATCGGTCTTTAATTAACAGATTATTTTTTTACAGTTTTAGTTGTTTTTTTATCCTGCCAGATTGGTGGTGGGAATTAACTTAACTGGATTAAAAATTATTGACAGTTTAATATAGGTTAAAAAGTAATATTAAGTGGTGATTTTATTCTCAAGTAAGTATATAATTATTTTGTCATCGACAGTTTAAATTAATAATGCTACTTAAACTATTGCAACTTATTAAGTACTTAATATAGGTAATTTAAGTTGCAATTTTTATTACTGGGTATTAAGTATTTGATCCGCATTTAAATAAAAAAATAGCAATACGTAATTATCGGAGGACCTGTAACATACATCTTCAATTAGAGGAATCTTATACCTAATTAAAAGGTAATTAAGGTCTATATTTGAAGTCAAAAGCCAATAAAACATTATCAAATATGGAAGATGTGAGGATTGCCGTCTGTTTTTTTATGATCTAATGGTGCGCAGTTTTTTTAATAGATCTGCCAATATGTTGATGCATTAACGGTCAAATTATGTTATTAACAGATGTCTATATTTGCTTTACTTACAACCTCTGTGGTGCAGCGGTATATGTACCGAACTGCTAAGCGGATGGTTCCGGGTTTGATCCCCCGGGTAGGGCCAATTTCGTAAAATGTTTTTTTCGATATTGGCTCGTGTCTGGGTGTAACTAGGTTCTCCCCTAGTCCACTGTGTGGTACCTATAACACAAGTGCTTACTGCAACTTACCTTCGGGCCACATAATTGGGGTGTTAGTCTGGAGATTTTAATTAAATAATTCATTTCGTAATGTCATAGGTATAATTTATAAAAGTAAACTGTGTTTCATAAAATATTTTTATTTTTATTTAATGTGTAGTTATTATTTACCGGAAACCTATTCAGAATGTAAGAGATGTCACAAGCGGTGACGGAATGCGCCGCGCTCTCGATAAGGATCGATGTAATCGATGCTAATTTGTAGGTAAATCGATCTTCATAGGCACACGTCTAACTCAGGATGGCTACGTTAGTGATGCGGGTTACTTATATTGATTACGCTTGTCGGTAAATATATCCTTAAAGTTGGGTAATCTGATTTTCTAGTACGAAATAAAATTGTCAAAAATGTCCTTATTTATGGGTATGTACAAAATTAAGTTTATGTTTTTATTTATTACTAGTGGCCGCCCACGACTACGTTCGCGTTGAAGTCGGTTTCGAAGTGGGAATGAAAAGTTTTCCCGCGGTAAAAGGTACCCGATGTGTTATTCTGATGTATAACCTATATTACTGTAAAGTTTCATCAAAATCCGTCCAGAAGTTTTTACGTGAAAGAGTAACAAACATCCATCCATACATCCACACACGCTCACAAACTTTCACGTTCATAATATTAGTTGGATAAGTTATTTTATTTTTACCCTTTTTTAATACGTAAAATATATAAAAAACTAGAAAATCATATTTGATTTTGACATTTACTCAGCAATCTGGTGTCGCACCTACCATTCTGTGACTTATTCCTTCATTACTTTTATAATTGATTGTAAATCTTTCTTCTAATTAAAACACTATGACATGAAGTACCTTCATTTAATGTGTATTAGTGTAACATAAAACTTCATTTGATTAGATTAAACCAACTTCAAAGACAGTAACTTCTGTCATAACTCAATGAAACTGTCAGTTTGACAGTAAATTTTAGTATAAAATTGTTATTTATGTGCCTATTTATATTTCAGATTGACCTTAATTTACTTTCAGTCGTCTTTAGATTGTCTGTTACCGCTAGTTGTAGTGGTTAATATACGTACTATAAAAAAAGTAAATTATTGTATTAAATAATTAAAATAAACCATATAGTTTAATGATTTATTTATCCATGGCACAGGTAACACTGTTGCAATTTAGTTACATCACTATAAATATTCTCAAGATGATTAAAAGGAGAAATACATGTAGGTATGTTCCTTAAAATGCGAATATCTATTTAAAGAATGCAAATAATTACAAAACGAGGCTTTGATGCGACATAGCTTCCTTATGTGATGATCCGTCGAATGATTGCCAAATAATTACTTGTGCGCTACATTCTTGAGTATAACACGGTTCAATCAGAAAAAATAACATGAGATGAAGTAAATAGTCACGTTCATATCAGACAAGCTTAAATAATGACAACCACTATGTTAGAAAAAAAAACAATGCTTTTTGGCATCAGCATCTTCGCCAACCATAAGGCGAACCCACAGATTTCAATAGCTACATTCTCTCGAGTCATTTTTTCTTAACTTACAAATTTTTTTTGTATCATCAGGTTTTTTGTAATTCTGTAGTAAAAAATTCTTATTTTTTTATATGTTTAGTTTTATTGAAATAGATTCCACTTCTCAAAATTCTTGCATCAGGCACTGACACGCCTAAAGAAGACCTTCCTCAAAAGGACTCCTCCATGTTTTTTTCTCACGGCAAGAGTTTTTAAAGCCATTTCTAGAAAATACTTAAGTCTAAAACTTGTAAATCGAGATGTTGTATCGATGTTTATGTTTCTAATACCTTCTAGTGGTATTTTCATGCGTGTCTCCATTTTGAAATCAATATTTTGTTTTTATATAAATAACTGAATGAATTGTGGCATATTTTCCTTAACTTAGATTATAAACAAAGAAAATGTCTAACGAAACACATAATAAACCATTTATTTATTGTTGCTTAGTAATTCAATAGATATTTAATAACCACATATTCCATGTTCATTGTCTTGTCACCTTGTATTAATATATACAATTTTATTAGGATGACATTTATTGTGTTATTATAACTATAAAAGTGATTATAACACTATGATTCTGTGTTGAATTACACACATAAGGTAGCTGGCGCATTTAATGTGTTAAACACCCTAATATGGTCGTTGATCATAAATATTTCATCGAAACAACACCGACATTATACGTGTCAAATTGATATGTACAACAAATGTCAAACGTTGACGTCGACTTTGACAGGTGCGCTCGGCGCGAAAAAACGGCGCGGTTACTCACGCGGTCAATTACCATGGCGAATACAAATTTTCTTTTCGCCTTTGCCTTTTTAAGCGCGTTTAAATCTGTTCTCGAATTCCCGCTAGCACTTGATCAATCAACTGGTTTCGTCACTTCCTCCATCGCATCATGGAAATGAATCACGCCATTTAAAATTTAAATTTCAAACGGAATATTCAAATTGTCGCAATTACTGCGCGTACGCGGGTCGATCCGTCTAAACGCGGCATTAGCTAGCGAGTGGGATGCTGCTTTCTCTATGTAACCCTCTATTATTCAATTACCACATTGTATGTAAAAGGACATGGATGTAGGTATAGAACATCTGTGTCTTGTGCAATGATTTGTTGCGTCCGAGTAGGCTTAGATTAATAATTTCATAGCCATTTAGGACGGCTAGGAATATTATCTCATCGTCTTTAATAGATGTTTTAAATTGAATGTAAAATTCGAATAAATACATTAAGTACATACCTACGCTCAATTATATCCGGTTTTTAATTACTTATCGGAAATTGATCTAATCTAATAAAACTAAAATGTGTACACAAAGTTAGAACGTCCTGCATTTTGTAACCATCTACAAAAAATAAAAAGACAAACTAACTACATTTTTAAACCATCTACAAAAATACAAACTAACTATAAAAAATACCAACCAGCAAGTATGTCTGCAACACCTTGAAGATAGAACATTCCGATAGCAAACTCAACACCCAGTGGGTAACCATTTGTTTGACAGCCGCCCAACAATATATCACCGACTCCATATCAATTGTTAAATCTACAGAAACACTATCTAAATATTCTGGACTTTCAAACTCTCCAAGCTATTTTAAGGCTCGTTTTTACAATAACTTGGTTATAGAACCTTAAATTAAGTATTAAAATGTTTGAACAAACAGTTTAATGAACAATAAACAGTAGCTACGCAATGTTAGACCAAAAGTCTTCAATGGTAACCAGAAAATCCTCTCCGTTCCTACTTAACATACATTTACATACATTTTGTCGCATAATAATCGGATGTTAGTACGCATGCGTGTCATCCAAGCTTTCAAAAGAGGGCAGGACTTATAGTCATAGACCATATTTATAACTCTTTGTATGCAAAACACGAATGCAGTTCAAATTCATCTGTGCCTTAAACTATGCAAGTTTACTATTAGAAACCTTAATGTCTAGGAGTTAGGGTGTAAATTTGTTGAAGTTTTGGGGATGAAAGTGTAGAGTGTGATTTGGGTAGGTATGTCTTTATGTCATGTGGGTGAGTATGACCTAATAAATACTCTGAGAGATTTACTGTCAGGTTAAGTTTGAATTCTAAGGGTATATGTTTATTGGTGCAAATATCATCATCAAGTACTGTAGATGTATTAATGTGTTTATATGCGACTTTACTATCCACTGTCTCTGGAATAAGGTTGATGCTTCTAAACTTATATTACAGCTTAGAATATTCATAAGTACACACATCAACATCGTCTAGGGATATTTTGAATTTACTTAGTTTACTCAAAAGTTATTAATGATAAACATACCTACAACATGTTTATATTTTTATAAAGCTTATTTATCAGACTACATTAAAAAAATAAAAAAAAAATTTTTTTTTTGCGTAAAAGTGTTTTTTTTTAAATAAAGAAAAAAGTGAAAAAAATGTTAAAGTAACAATGAATGTGTTTCTTAAGGAAAAATGAAAAATAATCAGAAATTATTCAGTTTTGAACGATATTGTGAACAATCAGTAGTCAGTAAAACCATCCATGACGTTAAAAACGGTCCTACAACTTTTTTTATGCTTTGGATTAAGTTATCCAAGTCAGGCTGCGGTATATTGTCCCAGGTCCGGCTAAGGGGCAAAAAAAGATGATCTTTCGTCGCAATGTTTGTAGCGAAGTTCCTTAAAGCTCTTTTTTGGAGCATATCCTACGCGTATTTAATGGGGTTTAGGTCAGGCAACTGAGTGGGCCAGCCTAGGACCGATACGTCGTGCTCCTGCAACCAGCTCGTCACCACTCTCGCTGTGTGCGGACGGGCTTTGTCGTTCATCAGCGTGAATTCTTGGCCCATTTGCAGTTGGTCGGGGTAGATTATTTGTTCTAGCACCTCATTACAATATTTTTCAGCTGATATGGTGTTTCTGATCCAAACGAGGTCTGTTCTTCCACCAACACGAATTTTCGCCAAAATCTTAATTGTCCCGCCGTGGTATGGAAGGACTTCCTGGGGGTGTCGCAGACGGCACTCACCACCAGGAACTCGCTAAACACGTACTCTACGTGTATCACGATGGAAACCGAACCGTGAGCCATCGGTAAACAGCAATATGAACCACTGGTTATCTTCCCAGAGCAAATGTTCACGAACCCACTCTAGCCGTCGTCCACGATTTCCTGGGCGTAGTGCTGGAGTACAAAGCGGTCTGCGAGCATGAAGATTAGCTTTATGCAGCCTTCTCCTCACAGTTTCATCACTCACAAGCAACTGGTGCTCTGACTGGAGCCTCTGAACCAACTGCATGGCCGTAAAATTTGGTTGCCTTCTCGCGGCAACTTGCAAATATTGGTCTTGTCGTTGAGTGGTTAAGTGTTTCCCGCCTGGATGTCTTTCAGCCATTTCACGAGTAGCACGATAACGTGACCATAACCTTCATATCACGTTTTGTCTTGTTCCCATCTCCTCAGCAATATTCCGTTGAGTAGCCCCAGCTTGGAGCATGCCTACTGCCCTAAACATTTCGTTCCTCGTTCAATAGCCCTGCTCCATGGTGCACACAATAACATTAATTGAAAATTTATCGATAACTTGCTATAAAACTTAAATTTGGCACAAAAAAATGACAAAAGTTACTGTAGGTAAATGAAACCTTCAGACTTCGCTACCACTATGCAGCGTCAATCTTTTGTTTTTAATTTTTTTTTTCAAATTCAAATTTAGAATCGTTCGATGTTGATGTGTGTATTATTGAAGATTGTTTTGGGTCCTGTTCATAAAAACCACAACTCTGGTGATATTTAACAAACTAAGTATAATACATTTCAGTTTATTAATAGATATAGGTAAGTTTTAATTTAAAAATATTGGTATTAACAATTTTCTTTGAATTATTTTCTTTGAATAAATAGGTATTTAATTAGCATTGATTGATATTTTTATTGATTACCACTAAGTTAATTTAACTTAATAATTAGTGCTGTTAATATTTTCACCAATAAACAATGTCTTTGTTTATGTCTATGTTTCAAAAATACCGTCGCAAGTAAATCCAACAGAACTCTAAGCATAAAATAAATGTGAAATGAAATTCAATCCACATTATGATTAATGCATGTCTCGCGTGCAAGGCTTGAAGATGTATCCTATGGAAATAAGTTCCGTTGACATGAATCAAATTACGATCACACATTATGCCAAGGTTAAAAAACATGTTACAACAAATAAGAAACACCGCATGAATCTCTTTGTTGCGTTTAACATTTAAAAAACATAACCCAGAAAAGGTTGTTGTAATTTATTGAGAAATTCCTTGTAACCTATTTATTTATGTGATTATTTTTCTTTAGAAATTCCGCCATCAATCACTAATGAGTTAGGTTTCGATGAAACGTGAGAAATGCTTCAAATGTCACACGTACAAGCATTTTATCCGGCTTCCGTTTAAGGTTATAAACTGGAGTAAGAGACGCTTTTAATTGCTGGTGTTTATTGCAAAATTATATCAGAAACACTAGTTTTTTAATTATTACCTTTCTTGTATATGATTGCTGCGTAATGTTTTGGACGCAAATATTAGTAAGAAACGCTTTTTGCTTGTTTGAGCTGTCAATCACTGTTTATTACTTTGCTGTACTACATATTCTAACCAAATGAAAAAGTCTAAAAAAAAGACAAGAGCTACCAAATTTTCGTACTCTTTCTTCATAAATCTTATCCCTATAATATTTGAAACTAGTCTAAGTGCATAACTATAGGAAGATGTTCGTATTTCAGCTTACAAACACCGCTAATACACCTTTGCATGCCCTAACCCGCGGTTTAAGCGACTATTCACAAGGTGCACGTCACAAGCTGGCTCGATGTCTCAATAAGGGAAGAAGAGTTATACGGGCAGACCGTATTTGAATGAGTTTAAATATGCGTTTTAGAAGTGTACAGGGTGTTTTTAAATGTTGTGAATTTTTATAGTTTTTTGTTTTGAAAAATTTGACCACCTCGGTTGCGCAGCGTAGGTGTAGGTAAACCGAGCTGTTAAGTAAAAGGTCCCTAATTTCTTCAAAAACACTTACACAATTATAATGTTTCTTCAAAAACACTTTTTATTCATACCTGAATATTTTTATTGTTACTATTCCAAAAAGTTCTAATTATAAATATGAATTTTTAAAGAATCTATATCAAATATTTTGGATAACCTTATATTTCGAACAGATTTATTGACTTCAGCATAAAGCTCAAATATTAAATTTAATGAAAGCACAACAGCATTACTTCAGCACCCTGTACCAACCACCATAGATATACATAAGCGTACGCGCACCATTTCTAGACCGTTTTACCGAAGCTAAGTTCAACTCTACCTAAGTTACGGGTAACAGTATCTAGCGGTACAAGTTATAGTTTTGAAAGACTCATTTAAATGTACTTTGATGTAAATATCACGACAAGCGACAGTCAAAGAACTAATGGAAAATTTCGATAATAATTCCTTGAAGTTGAAAATCGAATTGAATAAAAATTATTGGGTTTTTGAGATAAAAAATACATTGACCTTGTGCTTATTTTATTCTCACGGAAATTACGATAAATAGTTATTATAATAAAATAAACTTGATTGTGTACCTTTTGGGTATGAAAGAAATAAAAAAATATTTATTGATTACAACATTATTACAGATAATAAATAAAAACTCTTTATGAAATTAATTTTGATACATACATACATACTTTACAAGAAATAAACTTTTTTTCAAATCTTTATCTTGTAATATCTAAAGCTTTGACTTAATAATAAGAAGCTCCTTCACGCCATTTTGAACCTTAAATCTTATAAAATTCTAAACTCTCAGCTTCCTTTCGATAAATCTCGCTGTCACTGCGCATGTAGTTTTGACATGAATTTATTATATTTCGCAAAGTAGTTAATATCAGTCCTTTTATTATAAGTCTAGAAGGAGACCCGTAAAGTATATCTTGTAAGTAACATGCTCGTTCTTGTTCCTTGTCTGGTTTAGTTCATGTAATTATTAGTAAGGAGTGTATTAAATTATTGTGCTAATTAATATGGTTTTATTTATAGAAGTAAATGTATTATGTTTTGTTTGAGGTTAGGAATAGGCATATCGCAGTTTGATTGATGAAAATTTCAGAGTAAGTTTTTTGACTGTAATTAAAATTTATGTTTTAATATAAAATATGAGTTAAGAATAGTCTTACTGTAGAATGACATAATTGGTTTTTGTGACAGGAAAAGGCATGTTAATATCAAGATTCTGCCTGGCTCTAATTTCATAGTTCAAATAAGCTCATCCTAAGTTTAAATGTAAACAAGCCAATAATTTGACCACCACAAACACTTAACCTCCTTGCTCTTCTGATAGCGCGGGCTATCGCGTCTTGAGTCTAAGGGATTTGAATTTTTATGTAGTTCTATATCTAAGCATTATACACGAAGGAGATAAAGATAAAAGTTATGTATTGTTACTGCTGGTTGTAGCCATGTTGGGCTATCTGATGCCCCGGGAGTACCCGTGGCTACTGAATATAGCTGAGGACCGGGGGCACTGTTCCGAAAGGCCAGTTTTGAATTTGAAGATTGGTAATGTTCAAATGTTTTTGTCTTAACCATTGTAATCATAAAAATAGTATGTTTGTGTGTTTGGATTTCACACGTGCTTTGAGTGCAAAATCATCGTTTTTAATAAGCAAAGACTAATAAGAATATATGGTAACGTTCACCTAGATATCATTCAAAATTATTGTGCGATATTGTTTGTACTTTTTATAAATCTGGTTGAATCTTTTATCGATCGCTTTTACTGATTTTCTTGCTCATTTTAAGTAAAGATTTTTGACGGCATTTAAGTGTCTTTAGCTACCTAACTGACGTTCCATTCTCATGTAGCCTGATACTATTTTTTCGACTTCAAAGATATCTGTATAGTAGAATTAGTCCCTTGATATGGTCACTCGTATTTATTGCATAGAAAGTAGATGTTCGATAGAAGACTTATGACATGAATTTTTGTATAGAATTTATTCTATGTTCCTAATATTATGTTGAAATAAATCCTTATAATCTGGACTTCCTTGAACAGGATTTAATATTTGGGTTACTTTTACTCTTAAATAATACTAGATTATTTAATTAGCTACATTTTAAAGCACTGTCCGCTTTATTTTTCAATTTAACTCCATTTAAACTTTGTTATAAAAACTCTCTTAAGACTTACTTTACAGCCCTAGATAAATATTCTATCCCTAGTCTATAGACTATTGCGCTCGATATCTCAAACTCCTGCGCATATTGTTTATCAGCTCGGCGTGGGGTCGACCAATAAGGTAGCGGCTACTATGCGCAGACGCAACCGTTATGATTGCTTTACTGAAGAAGGCACGAGTTATTACTGATGGCTATTAAGAAGATTAACTTAAGTTTAAGGTTTAAGGAAACATAAGTTATCTACATGAGGTTTAATATTCAAGTAATTAAAAAGGCTTTTGAATGGGTATTTATTGTAAAATAAATTATTCACGTTACCAGCTGTGAACGGGTTTCCTTTTCGGATAGCAAAAGGGATGTCTAAAAAACATTTTTTTTTTGTGTTTTTGTCTGTTTTTCTTCTTAACTGATTTCTTTTGACAATTAAACTAAACATAAACTTTGCTGTCTTAAATATCATCTAACATCTACAAATTATTATTTAATTTTAACAACAAGAATTCTAAAATATCGTGTGGGCTTCACCACCTGTGAAACTGCTCTACATACTAACCGGAAGTGATCAGAGAGTGCATTTTTTGTTTTATATACGTAATCAATAATTTATGTGGTTAATAGTTAACCATCGATCCACAAGTTAACGTTACTGTACACTGATGTTGGTTACTGGAAGTGACCATTGAAGTTTTTAATTTTTGTTTTCATGTTTGTATACGTAAATAAGTTTGTTAATGTTATAGGATGGTAATTTTCTAATATAAGGATTTTTAATGATTAATAAAGCTTTTATTTTAGATGCCTGCTATAATAATGCTAGCCTAATACAACATTTGTAATTGTTTTAAAGTGGGATTTCCCATTTAATGAATATTCTATCATTTTTTTTAATTACAATCCAAACTAAATAATAAATTCTATGTCCCGCGGTGGATGTCTATTCTAAACGACAACTTGTTTGTAGCTAAATCTGTCTTATTTTATTTATTTTCGACAAAAAGTATCTTTTTCTGGCCACATCCAGTTCAATTAAGCGTATCTAATAGCCGTAGCCCACACATCTCGTTGATAAATTTTCAACTAAATTCGCTTAGAGGTAATAAATTTTACAAGATGGTCGAACGCATGATTAATAAACCGACGGCAAAAATGAGGAGTTGATGGATCTTCGTGGGTGTTTAATGTGGACACACCGTAATTGATCATTGCGCACGATTCAGTGATATGGTCACTTTTAATTTCAATTATGCAAGTTTAGGCGATGGAAAGTAAAATCTGTGACGAGTTGGAAAAAAATGGTTAGCTCTTAAATGTCAACATAATTAAAAAAACTCTATATATTCTACTAGTGACTCGCCCGCGCTTCGCAATGGTATAGTTTTGGCCGACTTGTTAAAAAAACATAGAATTTTGGCTAACTTAAAGAAACTTATTCCGAATGTTCTATATTTACAAATTTAAATGAATAAATTCCCTAAAACATAGTGAAAACCGCATTAAAATCCGTTACAAAGTTTAGGAGGAGATAGCGGACAAACATACAAACAGACAGAATTAACGACTTGGATTTATACTATGTAATGATAATGATATGCAATTAAAATATATTTTATTTTAGTTAAATAAAATATAATGTGTTCGTCGCACATCTAATTAATAATGAAGAGTCAAAAGAGCATGGCTTCAGGCGATTTATTATATTAATCCTATAAATGATTAATTGATGTTTGTCATCGTTAATTAAATTAAAATTAACAAAAAGTTATAGAAATATTTGCAGGTATCCACGACATCATTTGTAAGGTAAATTTTTATACTATAAAAGGACTATTATTGGTAACTTAAGTAAATATATATTTTAAAGATAACTTATGGATTACTATTAAGTATTAAATTCTTTAGTAGCTTAATAATATCTAGTGCTATTTTTTATGTGATTTTAATTATTAATTATTTTACATGTACCTACATTATTACCTGTCGTAAGTCCCCGTCTATTACCTACTTAACACAATTGCTCAGCTATTTCGTCGTGTTAGAATATAACTGTTACAAGCCTTAGCCCTGACAGGAGCGATTTCATAGTCCTTTAGTAAATTCCCTTAACATTGTCCGCTTCATTGTTTGATTTCATTAAAATATCTAAATTGAGCGTAACAATCTGGTTGCCATGGCGACCACGAAATGGCGGCCGCGCATGCGCGCAGCGGACGGCGCGTGCGTTCCTAGATCGCTCTAATTTCGCAACTATACAATGGGGCACTTTACATTTGAGTGTTTTAGAAATTTTGTTTTTGTAGAAGAGGGTTTTTTGTTAATAGTGTATCAGTTAATAATTGTATCAGTTAACAATTGCGCTGATTAACGAAAATCAACAAAAAATACTAAAGCTCATTTTGTTAGTAGGTTTCGGTTTTTAATAGTGGGTATCTCAGTTATGTGTTAGTCTATCTCAACCCTTACATGCCGTTTTCTTTTAAAAAACACACTTTTTTGTTACCTTTTAAATAGTCTCATTTCACATATTTTCATAAAGATTTCCGCATTTTCATCCTCAACCCCATTTCTAGCATATTATTAACCAACTTATCAAACAAAAAACCCTTTACCTATTAAAATCCCTCTACAACCGTGTAGTGTAAAGTGCCCTACGGCCCTTCGCCTCGTCGGTATATCACTGCAACTACTTACCGTCCAGCCAACGCCCTCTACGGTGACAAGCTTATCTGTTATCACTATACCTATACATTATACACCGTATACAGGGTGTTGGGATGTAGACAAACAGGTTTGAAGGCATTATATAATAGGAATTGATTGGATGTTAATTGTAAAGCTGCATGCGCAACTAGTGCACATTTCAAATTCAAAGATAGGAGACGATATGAAATATGAGTATGTTGATTTCTGTTTATATAAATTCAAATTTTACATATTTGTTTATAATTAATAAGTTAGGGTAAGGGAGCCTTTTACTATATTATTATTTTAGTAAAAATTAGTTTTTTTAACGGTTTAATTCGTTACGGTTTTGGAATCACAATTCAATATTAACGGGTAGTATAATTCTCTCATTCGTTATAGCATAAAAAAATATGAAATACGCTTGACCAAAATTCTTAACGTTTCGGAATTGAATTATTTTTTCTTAAATCTGATTAAAATATTCCACCCTGTATAAAGAGCTAGTTCCATCGGCTATATAATTTACTCGACGCTAGTACACTACGACTACACCGGCCTTGGATCGTTCGAAAGGCATTTTTAGATAATTGCACATTTTGCCCACTGATAAGGATAGAAAATTAAGAACTTGGGCAAAAAGTTTTCGCAAGTACCCAACTTGTTACTGTGTCACCAGAGATCCCACGCTCCGAATGTTACGTGGTAAAAATGATAAAAAAACGTTTAATTTATGACTTTTGTAAACAGTTTCTTGCGTTATTTATCGATTTCAAATTGACACTTCTAAAGTATTTCAAGAGCGAAACGAGCTCCTTTTAATTATCATCTGTTGGATCCATTAATTTTTGTCAAAATAGAAAAAGTGACAAATGCGAAACTTGTCATTTAAAATAAGTAAGCGAATTAAGAATCGTTTCACAACTTTGCAAGACATTATTATTTTACTATTGTATTTAAGTACAATGTTATATTTATACAACGCATAATGGTCTGTAACAGTTAACGAAATAGTATTTATTTTGTCAACTTAACTATCATTTTAATTGCAAACAAATTTTGGGTTACACTTCCCTTTTCCGTTTCAATCATCGAATAAGCGTCTTGTCTAGCGAGCAATGTATTGCGTGCAAATGACAATTGAGAACGATAGTTGTTTTAGATTGTTTATCTTTAGGGCGTTGTCCAGGTAAGTTCTGATGTTATTTGATTCAAAGTAAGTCCCCTTCTAGGGCTAGTACGTTATGTAACAGTCGGTCTAAGGTTTGGAAATCGAGATCAGTATTCGAATAAAGATAGTTATATAGCTTTAGTTCAAAGAACGATACCCGACAAGTTTGTCAGGGTACAAAATCATAATTCGATAGCTACGTAATAAATGCACAATCAGTCATAAAATTTTTATGGAGGTGACCTTTGAAATAAAAAGCTTATGATTGTTTTTATGGTTTAATAATCTTATACCTATCTATAAAAGTACATTTGGCTCGGAATTTTGCACTCAATTATTTATCGGTTAATCAATAATCGATAATGAGAAAATAATCGCAACGACCGGTAATTGAGAGTGATTCAATCAGGGAAATGTGGCCAAGCTGTCAATGTCATACGCATTAAATGACCCGCACTCATTGTGAGAACTGAGAGCTTTATTTGCACTACTATTTTATTACTGACTTCATTTGCAAACATTAAAATGTGCCAGAACCAAACTTAGATACGTTTTTAATAAAAAAATATAATTTATAAATTGGTGAAAGGAAAATTGCTGGGTTGTCAACCATATAGTAAAATTGCAGTAAAATAAAAGTGAAACCGTAAGATGCACCGCCGCCACAAGCGTAACTTGATCCCGTCAACATTATTATGACCCTCATTGACACCTTTTTACAATACACCGAGATACCATCTGTAATCATAACACATGTCGAAATATCCACAATTATCACGTCAATACATCGCAGTGTCGGGATTCCGCGCACCAAGGTTGGCCCTAATTATACCTTTCGAATGAGACGTCATTTCCTCAGCTTTGCGTAATATTAAATGTAAAAAGACGCATTTTCGCTTTCCGAAGGTGTGAATTTAAATAATTGCAATAATTTCGTTGATGGACGGACATGCGAGTGAGCGGAGAGGTGCCGCAGCTTCAACAGGACGTAAGCGCCCTGCCTCTAGGCCTCGCGCCGGACAAGGCTGCGCATGATTGCTCTAATTTCGACATGCAGTCACAATGGCCGGTCAGACGTAATAATCACATGATGGATGGGTGACATAAATTCGCGTAAATGATTTCGGCGAGTCGTGTCATTAGTCTTCACATTCAAATTACACATTTGATAAAATCTGAAGCTTAACCTTGCGCATGATTGATATTTTTATTTCCATTTTCTCGGCAGTATCCAACAATTGCTCATCTATTTCGTAACCGAGCACAGAAACAATACAAACTTAATCATACACAACAATCACAATATCGTACCCTGATATTATCAATAATCACGTTCTGAGCCAAACTTCATGTGGGGTTTTAAAATATTTTCTTGATTAAGCAATCAAGATTCACTCAAACCGGTAAATGGACAATATCAAAAGATTTCGAAGCTGTACTTTGGCAGTTGTAAAATTTTATTACCCGAAATTTGCGACAGTTCGCTGTGAGTTGATATCCTGCAAGTTGTAATTTATAGGTTACAATTTTGAAATTTGTATGAAAATTTCGCGTGTAATTTTCATGCAATCATCCCTTAATTTTAGTTGTACTTAGCCTTTTTGTTAAAGAAAGTTTTGTCGTCGCATCTTTAAAGTATTTTTTAATAGCTACTGTTTATTATTTATTTTTAATATTTTACTTGATGGCGTCTATATAGAATATAGGAAAATATGCAGACAAATATACGAGTAAAATACTTTCCTAAAAAATAAAAAATATTAATAAAAGATACTTTTTATTGCGTATTCATCCAACTTGGCCAATAAGAAGCCGTTAAGCAAATAAATCTAAAGTATGCCTCCAAACCCCATGACGTCATCACCAGTGAGTGAATTATGTCAAACGGTACGTGAACAAAATAAATTGCTCTGAGTTTCATGAACCGAATGCTACCATATCAATATCGATCGTTAGATACTTTGATTGATCTACATAATCGATGGTTTCGATCCCATTAGTCATTTCTCCGACCGACCGATCAATAATATTGACTACGCATGTCCACACAAACTCCATTCATGATAAATGCACCACAAAACAAACCTTGACAACTCTGTTACCAAACCCTAAAATTATATAGTAGCCAACCGAAAATACAATCCAAAACTTAATAGAACTATCCAAGAATCATTGCGCTCTGTCTCGCAACAAGGCGAAAACAATCAATAAAAATAAATCATTTAATAACCATAAACACGTATTACAATGCCGACATTGCATCTCCTAATGATTTCGCTAACGAATCATTGAAAGTGGTTGAATCGCGTGCGCGGGGGCACTACGTCGCGATCTAATCATAGCTGTGTGTGTGTGTGTGTGTAGTAGTGTGTGTGTAGTAGTAGTAGTGTGTGTGTGTAACCGTAATAACATGAAAGTGTTGCAGACCCGCCTTAGCCTCAGGCAATGTGTTCCATTTAAATCGGCTCGGGTACTTTATTAAGCCTCCGTCGAGAGGTGCGCCTGAGCCAGTATTGATACCTAGCGTACCTAGCTGTGATAATATTATATGCAGTTTAACCTTTTCTTTATTAAACTACTTATTTATTTATTACTAAAGAAAATTGTTAGGAATTCTTGTTGAAAGTGTTTCTGACTTGCAGTGATGGGTAAATGAAGTTGATGTAAAAGAAAGTTTATATAAAACGTTTATATTATAGAGATAATAACTTAATTTCTAGCTTGACAGACTAATGCGGCGCATCTTACTTTGTGACGAAGCAAAAGACATCAATGCGTGCGCACCCGGTTTATCACTTTTTTTTCTGAGGCCTTTTCTTTTACCTTCCAATAAAAAATAAGAAATTTTTTTTGTTGGTATTTTTATAATTATTTATTTATATGCGAAAGCTTAATTGTCTCTGGTCTAGTTAAAGCTGTGATGCACGTAGTAAGCAGGCTAGTTACAGTTGGCCAATAATCGATTTGTGTGTTTGTTACAAAACAACGGATGTTGTCCGCACGTGCGGTCTGATCGGTGGAACATTCGTAGAACACATGCATAGTTAGAGGCCGCATAGGAAGATGGATTTTAAGGATCACTTTGTGAACGATTTAGTCTTTTTTGGTTTCAACAGGACCACTTTGTTAACTATTTTGTTGGTTTAGTTTAGTTGGTTTCAATTCTTAGTAGGCATCAATTTAGAAAAATAAAGCTTTTGTAATTTTGTTCTGAATTTAGCTCTAAAAAATGTATAGCACGAATAACAAGAAAGTATGGATAAATCTGTAAATACTTAAGGAACTTACGCAAAAAACGGCCCCTTTTACGTCACTTTGTTACATATAAAATACAATATTTGAAACATTTGAAAATAATGCTTAATACATATATTCCATAGGGTACCTAACATCCATGTGGTCGATGTTTGTTTGTAACGCTCGTTGAAATTAGATAAAATTATTGTTTCTGCAATAAAACATATAAATAAATACACCATACTATTATTTTTTGTTTATTTTTTACCATTGCTCTTGTTAAGTAACTCCTAACTTTGAGTCCAACAAATCAATAATTATCGTATCTATTGTATTAACACACTCGTATACAACAACAAGTTAAAATTTTTGTAATACGATAACTAAGTCAAGTATCACTTGTTATTGTAAAAAGGTTCTTACACCATCGTGTTTCAAGGTCTATTTTTATCATCAGGCAATCATGAGCGTTCCAAGTGGTAATCTAGTAGTGATCTAACGTCAGTTGAAATGATAGGATCATTTGAACCGAGGTTAAAAGTCAGCTGAAGGCAGGGCATCTGTCAGAATCGATCATTTTTTAATTAAACATTGTAACTGACGACGCGGTTTAATTAGTATTGGTTTTAAAATGTTGTTTTTGTAGATACCTACATACGAAAAATGTACATGGTATTAATGTCATTAAATATATGTTTTTGTAAGGAAGTAGACAAATTTTGATTGAGTAATGTGTGGCGAAATGTATAAATTTTTGTCGACAATATAGTGGTGAGGAGAAAACACCTGGGTTTTTAGTTAGTAGGCGGCGCCATGCCGGAGTCCAACATAACTCTCCTCTCTTTATCTGAGAGTATCCGTCAAAAGTATTTCCCCTGGTAAAAAAAAATGCAGGTATGTATTAACTTTTTTGTATAATCTTTATGAAAAGGTCGTTTGCGTGTCGTTAGGTTTTTTTTTACTAAAAAAAAAGTTATTTTACAAAAACTAATAGAAGTTCTTAGTAATAAGTGTTTATGATACAAATTAATAAAATTGTACGAAAAAGTCATACAATTGATCACATACCTAAATGACTTCATGTGTAATAGGGCTAAAAATTGCAAATTTTTTGGACAAATGATGACATTTAGATTTTAGAAGCCAAGTTCCTACGCATGTCAGTTAGCATAATTAATGCACGAAGCCTCTATTAATCAATATTTGATTAATTATTTGTCAACAAGGTTGTTAAAATATTACACATCGCAAGTGTGCTAATATTGATTTGTATCTCTAATTAAAATTAGGATTATCGTATAAATGGTGTAGATAAGAAACTGAATTTTATCGATTATTGGTTTTAGACACTTATGTCGCAATTGTTGCAGCAAAATTTAGTAGTTAACTAAATTTTACATGATAAAGGGAAAAAATGTTAAGGCTTTATTTCAAAAACTTATTATCAAGTAAATGGTTCATGTACTTATTTAAAAAAAACTTACTAATTTATTCAAAATTTTATTACGAACTATATTTTTAACGCAAAATTTCTTCTTTCTGTCTTAGAATTAGATGAATCATATTTTTCTACCGGATACAATGGTAAAACTATGGTAAACAGTTTATTTATTAATACAGTAATGATTCATTGATCCACAATTAAGTGAGAACCGACTCACAATGAACCATATTGAACTTCTGATAGACACTAGACTTGTATTGTTGAGCTTAATTGCTGCAACTGAGCTTTAAAGCTCCAGGCCTCAATTGTATGGGGAATAAGTAATTATAGATCGAAGGATTCTTTGCTTATTGAATAATTATATGGTAGTTTATTAAACAGGATACGTTTATTCATTAATTGTGGGTGCGGAAAACGTTTTATATTGTATATATTTTACAAAAGATTTAGTTTATTTAAAGTTGTGTAATCAACAGAATATAAAGTTGAAATAATAACAATGTCGATTTTAATAATTTTTAAAAAGGGTTATTTACACGTTAAAATAGACAAATACGGGTAGTTTCAATAATATTTCTTATACATCTCGAAATTGTATTTAATTTAATTTGAATAGGTTCATATTCCATAGATCAAAAAGTACAGAAAAGCGATTGTAAGAAAATAGCCTTAAAACAAGCGATTAGGTACTTTTAATTCTTAGAACCGAAAGAGGTTTATCATATTTAATTAACATACGACTATGTTATGCAAAATTACACAGCCTTTGACCAATTAGTGCGCATGCTCAATTTATCATTGTCAGTTCGCGTTTGCTATGACCAAATGGTTTTCTTAGAAAGGAGGCGAGGTCCGGTCCAAAACGGATGCAAGTAAATTACTAGAATCAATAGTAAAAAGTTACCCGGCTTCTGATGCAGCCATGTAATAAGTTGATTTTTTTCTGTTAGGTATGTTAACTAATGTCGCATAAGTTAATACTGATGATCTAGAAGAGTGCAGCGCGATATTTGATATCGTGGAATTATTATTTATTCATGAAACCTGAAGAGAAAAATACCCTTGGCATTAGTACTAGTTATTTAATAAGCTAGACAAATCTGAAACGAAAACTGCTTTTAAAAACTGAACTTCAGAAACGCTCAGTAAGAATTCAACAAAAAAATAGATATATACAGTCTCGAATGTAACTTCTTAGATTTAATGTTAAATAATCCATTAAAATTACTTTAAATTCAAGTAATACTCAAATGTAAATTTCTATCGTTTTATCTATAAGTTAGTTTACCATCCAGTAATTTCATTATTTCCCATTCATTAAGGTGATACTATAGAATCTATAGTATAGATAAATGACAAACTTAAAATTTATATTTATCTATCAAATTAAAATTAACAATTTTTATTGGTACCATACTTGTATCACTTTGCAATCCCTATCATGAGCGTGTACACATACTCATGCCTTTTAAACCAACCAACTGTCAAAGTCAATGAAGTCAAAACGAACATAATAAATCCCCCATCGATTGACAAACAAAACATTATTAAGTAGCGATCAATTATCTACTACACACAAAAAATATTTGATACAGCGTGTTCAAGAAGGCATTGAGATGACAAAGTATATAATACTATCTTGACCAGTTTAAAAAGGACTGTCATTGCTAATGGTTTTTGGAGATTTAGGGGTCAAGTTGATCTGGATGATAAGTGTATTAAGTCACGCTTAAAATCAAGACAGGCCACGATCGACTGCGCCGGCGCAGGCGGCGTCCTGCGCGGCGTTCCTCCTGTCAAACTAACTTGTAAAAAATTGAGGCACGCAAAATATAAAAAGAATGCAACAGATTTAATATTTGCCATTTTTTATATACGATTTTATGTTAGACCAATAGATATATGGATAGAACGTAGAAGGCTATTAATATTGTTTTCTAGATTTAATATCAGAAAATAAATAGGACGTTTTCAAAATCAACACTAAAATATTTGAAATTAACACTAAAATATATTGAAAAAATACATTAGCTAAACTTAAGTATTACTTAAATAATAGAACTACATATTCTCAATTTGGGAACTGGCAGCATGTGTTTTAAGCAGTTAAAACTAATATCTACTGAAATACGCCTTCTTTTGCTCAACACTGCAAAACAATACGTACTAATTTACTCTAATCTTGATATAAGTAATTTGGCAGACAAATTCAATTTCAAATTAATATCAGAAGATTAAAATTAGATTAATATAGAACCTTGTACGTCACTCCTAATTTGGGGACCTTGTAACCGAGCCGGGTAATCTAAATACATACAGGTACAATCGAACAAGATTGTGGTGCACCAATATTGAATCAATTTCCGATATCATAAGTAATGATATACTTAGAACCTAATGAGCTGTGGATGGCGTTTTGTAAGTGTTAATTGTGGTTACAGATTGTAACCACGTTTTTAAAATAAAATAACTGTAAATGATAACTTTTTTTCAAATATTTACAAAATTACTTATAATTAAATAGACGGATGAGTTAAAGTGCCTTTATCTCTGAATAAGTAATAAGCAAATAGTATTAAGGGTCTCTAGAATAGTACGTTCTTTTGTAAATCTGTAAGACAAAAATACAAATAACACTAAAATCACGTTATGCAGGACGAGCTTCCATTTAAGAATATTATTTTCAACTAGTGGCCACCCGCGACTCCGTTCACATGGAAGTCGGTTTCCCGTGGGAATAAAAGTTTTCCCGTGGTAAAAAGTACTCTATGTGTTATTCTGATGTATAATCTGTATTACTGTAAAGTTTCATCCAAATCCTACCAATAGTTTTTTCGTGAAAGAGTAACAAACATCCATCCATACAACCAAACTTACAAACTTTCACGTTTATAATATAAGCAGGATTTTGTAGAATTATCAACCTTCATATGGTAAACCAATGTCTTCGCTGATTGTACCTACATACACATCACGATAATATTACAAAGATACCTGCGTTGACATCGGAATGGTACGCGAGGTCGCCTGTCAGCTGTTTTTCATTAAAAATAATAATTAGAGTAAGTACATGAATATAATATATGAGTACGTACCACTATATTGTACGTGCATACTGTATGCAAATTGATACTAGGGTTCCTTAAAATAAAGAAACGATAGGAGCCGAATATGACTGATAAATTCTTGAAATAAATGTTACCCCATTGTGGTGGTGTTATACCGTAGATAAGAATTATAAAAAATAAAAAATATTCTTTACTAATAAACAAAATTATCAAGATTATTATACACCATGAGATTAAATAAAAAACAAAGCTTAGATAAGCTTTAATTTAGTTAGAATTATATTATATAATTACTAAAGCTGTTAATATACCTGGTATCTACCAGTAACAGTACACCGGTAGCATGTAATACCATAATTCTACCCTTTTGCCTAATCAGACAAGAATATTATCTGTTTCATTTACAAATTCATTACAAAACGAATCAGCAAGATTCTCCTGGTATACGCATGTATATTTAACCTGTAACAGAAAACAAAAATTATCACTTGCACGCGATTCGAGCTTTTTGTCTCAGAACGGCTCTCATTACATTGCGTACACAAAAAATATTGAAAGTGGTTTTTTGACCTGAAGAACGTGAACTAAAGCGATTAATTAGCAATCACTTGTATGGAACAAGGCTTCCCGTTGACATTTCGGTTTTTTTGACAGTTTTCTTCTGAAACAGTAGCAATCTGACGGCGGTTTAGCAACTTTTTTATCAGTTTACGTCATCGGAGTAAGTGCTTGCACTACATTATTTTTTTAATATCTTTTTCACGATTAACCTTTATTGGTGCGGGAAAAATTCGAAGGTGTAAATTAAATTAAGGTGCGGTCGATTACGTACTGTTTGAGGTCTGAAAAGTGTTGATCTACAAAACTTTAAATCTATTAACAGGTGTAAAAATAATTGGTTGTTTAACGTGTGAATTCTTTTAGGTGGAAGTGTACTGTAGGCAAAACAATTGGTAAAGTGGCACGGTGATAAAAGAAAATGGTTGCTTTTTCTTGCTGTATTATTTTGTCTAATATTTAATCGGTTTTTGTGTTTAATTGTAGACAGGAAAATTTTGGGAAAATTCTCTAATTACGAGTATTAATACCTTGGAAGTAGGTGAACAGTTTACCCACTTGTTTGAGACAAATCATTTCTAATGGTAGATAATAGGTTATCAGTGGTTATTTAGATGATTCACTGCATCGGCGGTGGCTCTTAAAAAAAAAGGCTAAGCACAAAATTATTTCGAAGCCGTATAGAATTGAATTATTTTAAATGTGATTATGAGTTTATATTTAAGAAGACATAAAGGTCTGTATTTATCGTATGAACAGGTGTAACTGCAACTTGCTTCATACTTCATATGATTAACGATAGCGTACTAAGTATTAATTACCTCGATTGCAACAAACTTACATTTTATTAAGTAAGCACTTACTCGTAAAGTTTGTAATAACCTAATAAAAATAACTTTACAAGGGCTGCAAGGTAATGTGCAATGTTACATTTATCTGTCCGGATTAATTGAATCCTTCGTGATTTTTATGTACATAGGTACTAGTGGCCTCCCGCGACTCCGTTCGCGTGGAAGTGGGTTTCCCGTGGGAATAAAAAGTTTCCCCGCGATAAAAGTACCCTATGTGCTATTCTGATGTACAACCTATATTACTGAAAAGTTTTATCCATTTCGGTTCCATCCATTTCCAGCTGTTTTTACGTGAAAGAGTAACAAACATACATACACCTATACATCCATACATAGATACTTTAAAACTTTCACGTTTATAATAATTAGTAGGATAATTAGTAGGATAAGTTATGTTACTAAAAATCTTAAAAAAGATTGATCATTGATTTTATCTTTTTAGTTTTTGCTACCCCTGAAACCTTTTTTACCATAATAAGGCAAGCTAATAAATGCGTCTGTACTGGGTGGCGCAAAAGTACTGGCACTTTTTTTTATATGACATTTCCTGTCATTCTGTTGTTGAAAATTGTTTAGTGAACAAATGTAAAATACACTGAAAATAAACATGGACCATTTTAATCCCCAAGAACGTGGAATAATCGTGTCATACTTAGTGAGGGACGCTAAATCTAGTTTACTAATTAAAAAAAAAGTTATAGCTGAACCAAATAGGGTCTTTACTTTTGCGCCACCCAGTATATGTATTACGATTTGTTTTTACAAGCGAAGCGATCAATTTTATATTTAAAGCTAATCCCTTCTAATAAGGCTAGTCTAGTGTCGTTAAGATTATCAGCGAAATACCTATCGTTTTATTATTCAAGCCATC
This sequence comes from Emmelina monodactyla, assembly GCA_916618145.1. Taxonomy (NCBI): domain Eukaryota; kingdom Metazoa; phylum Arthropoda; class Insecta; order Lepidoptera; family Pterophoridae; genus Emmelina; species Emmelina monodactyla. The sequence continues at coordinate 3,950,766 of OU745319.1, forward strand.
TTGTTCTAATATGTGTAATTTATACTAAGGCCAGCGAGTATTCCTGTACTGTACATATACTACATACTCTACACACCATGATTCTTAATACGTTGATGACATAAAGCGAATATTTTATTACAATTAACTAAATGGATTTATAATAACTTAATTAAGAATGAGACTCAAACACCCTTTTAATATTTTTTTTTATTTAATGTAAAGTAATGTAATTTAGTCTTAGATTTACGCGATCATTAATTACTACTTGAAATTAAACTTATTTAACGGGTTCTTACGAGTTTGCTATTTCATTAAAGATTTACAAATGCCGTGGTGACGGTAGACTGAGATGTTTGACGTCTAGTAAAAAAAGATTTTCAAACTCACCGCCATCGGTTCCGTAATTTTTTCGCATAATTTCCCGGGTTAATACAATAGGCGCCAAATCTATATGTAATTAGTATGTATTTTTGTTTGTACACACAAAATTGCTTCTCTACCCCCTCTTCAACGGAAGAAATTTCTGTAGGAATAAGCAAGACCCTTGTATTTATTATATTTTATTTTTAAGTGCTTCTTACATCCAATTTTATTTGTGTGTAAATAAATGAAATGTTAAATAAATAAAGAAATACAATAGGCGCTGAGACGGTGCATATTTTTATTTGCAAACCTTGCTGCCTTTTGAAGAACCTGTAGTGTGATGTAACATTTCATTTATTCAAAGATTGTATTACAGGTTATGTATTAATTATGAATTGCAACAAGTGACCTTTACAGGTACCTGAAAAAATGATAGACAAGCCGTCCACAAATTAAGCTAATCACAAGTATATTTACATTTTAAGCTCAAAATCCTAATAAGTTAACAAAACATAACATTTTTTTTAACCTTCATAGTAAACTAGTGGCCGCCCGCGACTCCGTTCGCGTGGAAGTCGGTTTCCCGTGGGAATGATAAGTATTTAAAAGTAAAAAGTACCCTGTGTGTTATTTTGATGTATAACCTTTATTACTATAAAGTTTCATCCAAATCTGTCCAGTATTTTTTACGTGAAAGAGTAACAAACATCCATACATCCATACATACTTACAAACTTTTACGTTTACAATATAAGTAGGGTACCTAATTTTAATATGAGTCTAACTAAGATTATAATCTGCAATACTAGTTTAATTTAAATGCTGTACTTTAGCAACACTGTCTCTGTGTAATGTATACCGAGATATTCCTATAATGTGACGAACTTATGAATAATTTATCATTAAATGAGTGATCGCAGCATAGGTTTAGCATACCTCGCTAATGTGTCCAGTTCATGTGATAAAGTCACGTTAAATACATAATTGAAGCAACTTTGTAGTTGGCAACACTGCGTCTGATAGTCAACGTTCTTTATTTCACCATGGTTCAACAAAAGAGCTACAGAAGATTTCTGCTTATATTACAATAATTGCTTGTAATGTAAAATGTTGTCTACCGACCGAGCCCTGTGACAGCAGCCTGGGAACCACCCCAGGGTGTTCGGCCTACGCCACCGACCCGGGACCTCACCAGCTGGAGTCGCCGACGTGCCACGGCGAATCCGAATCTGCCCTGGCCCGAAAGAGAGGGGTGTCCCCACCCCTTTCTCAACCCACCTCAAATCTAAATTGCGAAGGATCGGATGCCGCGGCCAACACCGCACCACCCGACTCTCCACGATTACCTCCGTGGGCGCTCGACTGAACGGGGCCAAAGACCCTGTTGGAGCCTCCCCTCCTGGGGTACAACTGACCGGGCCGAGCCCGACCAGAGCTCCGGGCGCATCAGCACGCTGGGCTCACGCCCAGCTGGATCAGCCCCCCTCTTGTGGGCCGGTCTGCCTCACGACCAGCCCCTGTGCGGGATTTCGCCATCTCCTAATAATGAACCCTAAAAGGAACACTTTTTTTTTTTTTTTTTATATTAATAGGGGGCAAACGAGCATGCGGGTCACCTGGTGGTAAATGACCACCGCCGCCCATGACTACCCGCAACACTGTGGGTGTTGGGGGTGTGTTGCCGACCTTTGAAGTGGGAATACACTCTCGACTTGAAGAGCCCCATGTTGTATGAACACGATTGCGAGACGCAAAGAGGTCGGCCACACGAGGAGGTATCCCACGCGCACCCCAAGCCTCCGCTGGCTGTCTGTCTAAAGGGGGGCTCCAATACAACAAACGTAATTTTTAGGCAATTTTTACTCGATCTTAATAAACAGGTAGAAAATGACTCGAACTTAGCCAGTTTTTTTTTCTTATTTTCGTCAAGATATTTTTAAGAAATTTTAATCTAAAATTATCTTTAAAAACTAAAAGAAATATTTAAAATAATACAGATTTTTAGAAATTCAAATGAATATACTTTGATATTCGTCCTACTTTAAATAATAATTAAAATAAAGACTGCAGGCCTATAACGAGTTTTAACTAGTCACATATCAATAATAGAGCAATTATAATCAAATCCAATTTATTAAATTACTGGCGCGGTGTCATTTATATGTATCTAAGTACCGGCCACTTATTTTCAAATTATTTTATATCCCGCTGCGACAAAATAACTGTGTTATAAAAACTCGATGCAATTTATGTTTAGGTAAAAAAAATATCTAAATGCCATAATGATTAAAGTTTTTATCAATACTTATTTCCGTCTCACCGTTTCACCTTTCAAGAGTAAGAAATTTCTTTTTTTATTTTATGTTTGGAAGTTCTCGCGTTCGATTCCCGGCTCGAACCTACTTTTTTTTGATATTGGTTTATGTTCACGTTTAAGCTGTAAAATAAGTTTGCGCTTAATTTAGGGCCAGTTGTTGTGGAAGTCTTGAAATTCATATTAGATTTAGATCAAAGTATAATAAAGGTATCCAAGTGATGTTTTGATCAATTCTAAATTGTGATAGTGCCCGAGGTCAAGCTATACCTAAGGTCGGTTTGATCGGTCGATCAATATCAGATAATGATCGTTTGTTGTAAATGTTGTAATTACTGTTACTCAGCTGTAGTTGCGCAAGAGTTGCTGGCGACAAGCGCACGCGCCGTCGCTTGAATTGCCACCAAAGCTAAGGGCTTACTATGAAATTCGATATTCAATATTGTCTATGTAGATATCTTCTATATAAAATTTGGATCAATATTATTGTAATCATCAATTATTTGTAAGTTGTGGGATAATGGAGACAATATCGTGGCTATAGATATGATGATGAAGAGAACCTATTTAATGTAGAGTATTTATGAATATTTTTAACACTAAATAAGTAAAATTGATGGAATCAGGCATTACTTTGCGGAAAACTATTTACGGTCTCAATTTGAAACTAAAGTTCTTCCAAATTGATAACTGTAGTTTATTATAACACACATTTAACGAGTCGTCAATGGTTAGTAGATTATTTTGATTGGCCGTAGGATGAAACTTGATAATAACTAACTTTTCCAGTAGATTAATTTATAGCGCTTTATTTAGCACAGTATTTTCTAGATGTAGCAAATTTCACTTAAAAAGTAATTGTTCCTACTACGTTGCATCGAAAGCATTATAGTTGCATCTAGGGATGTTACGGATATGGAATTTCGGTTTCGGTTTCGGATACGGATATTGAATTTTTTTTATATCGGTTTCGGTTTCGGATACGGATATGAAATTATTTTATTTAATATTCCCTAGTAGGGATGTTAAGGATATCCATATCCGTAACCGAAACTACCGGATATCCGAAATAAAAAAATATCCGTATCTATAACCGAAACCGAAATAAATGTTTCGGATAATTTCGGATAGTAGCGGTATCTAAAAATCTAAATGAAACACGTTACGACAAGTTGTTTTTGGCTGCGTTTCGGTAAACCGCTTACAGAACTGTGACCAAAGTGTTGGTTCTCTCTCTGAGCGCAATGTAGGGTGTTTATGACTTCATCGTTCTCATCCATCGTCCTCCACTATATAAATAAAACCATTTTATTATCAATTTTTTTTGTATTACTTTTGAAATTCCTAGAATCTAATATCCGTAACCGAAACTATCCGAAACTACCGGATAATCCGAAATAATTTCATATCCGTATCCGAAACCGAAACCGATATAAAAAAAATTCAATATCCGTATCCAAAACCGAAACCGAAATTCCATATCCGTAACATCCCTAATCCCTAGTTGCATCCTGTAGTAGCCGCTTAGAAATTATTGTCATAAAAAGTTGCTACTTATTGAATGGTCTAAGTTTAACATAAAGTAACTGATAACAAAACGATGTAAAATATAGGCCCGAAAAAAATATTAAATATTGCTGGTTTACTTACTTTTATGACTAAATGTTTTCGGACTTATAGTAAAGAAACCTTATGAAAACGTTTACCTATTATTTAAAAATACTGAACCTCCTTAATCTCATACAGCTGTGTTACCAATACAAAAAAAAACAAAGCAAGTGCTTTATTCAGTTATCAAATATTAGCTTGACCTCTACACCCAGTATTAAGTTCAAGTTAGACGAACAGCTGCGGAGGTCAGTTCTGACTGGTTACTTACACTAATCACTGTAATCATAAAACTATGCGACTGGCAGTGCCCAGGCGCAGATTTTTGCTTTGAAGCGAGATAAGAGATTGATTGAGTGAAATAGCTTATTTGGTGTTATGAAATATTATTATAAGTATGTTTATATTTAAACGTGAAAGGTGAAGACGAATGTTATTAGGTAACATTCGTGGAAAATTAGGGATTTTTATTCCTTATCAAGCAGTAATTTTGGTCTGCAGTGTTCAATATAAAAGCAATGGATTTTTGGGTGACCGAAAAGCCTACAGTAAATTAGATAAAAAAAAACAAGATTATTGAAGTAAACCAGTTGACAATTGGTAACATTTAAAATAAAGTTTAATGAACAAATAAATGAGTACACTAGAGTTTATGCTTATCTATTAATTTACGCTCATCTCTTTAACCGGTTAATTTATAATGTAAGTTCAAGCTACTGTGAATAGGTCACTGGATACTTAACTTAATGTTGATAAGTTAATTGGTTATTAGCAATATTAACGTTAATCTATTTTATCGTTTGCTGGCTCTCCTTTGAAAATACCTACATGGAAACCGTCAATTTTTTCTGACATTTTCAAATGTAATAGGTTTCGATGCTTTATGGGAAAAAAAGAATTTTCAATTGAAATCAAAGCAAGTGATAATCAAAGTAACAAGTTGCTATTCGACTCTTGCGTCACATTTTTAATTGTTCCAAAAACTGATCTTCACAATCAACAGGTCTAACATTACACAACGAATAAATTTCCTTTGCCAATCATTTGACCAATACCCGACCACGGCATGCGCCGGCGCATAATGAAAATCGTCAAATTGCGTGTCCATGTAACAAAAAAATAAGGTCACGATCCAATTCGAGAGTGAAACGAGATCTATCTATCGATCGATAAATGTCTTTGTTCGTGTAGCGTACGGAAGGCATTGGCCGTTATTACAGTTTTGCACGTAACTAGTTGCGTAATCGATACCGAAATATTAAAAATCGATAGTGGCCACCCATCACGCGACAGTTGATTGTATCGATTTAGAGTTAATGAGAGCGACTTTTTTATGAGAAATTGACTACGATGTAAGGCAAGATTTTCGTTACGTGTCTTCTACGAGCATTAATTAATTTAATTATGAGGGGAATTACCTATAAAAGGAAAGGCTGAGTGTTAATGATGTATGTAATGATATGTACCAACTGATTGACTTGCAAAGCTTCATGCATTTACGCACAAATAATTACGTTCTTTTTTTCTTGAGAAATAAACTACAATTATTACTTTTTCATTCTTATTGTGACAGGAGTGTGTGTTTTATTTTTAAAAATGTATAAAACTTAATGAAAAACATTATTTTGATTTCGTAAAAAAAAAAAAAATTTGTTAAATAATACATTATTTAGCTAATTTATACAAGATATAAAAAACACTTTGTTTAAAGTCATGTTTGCGCTACCATGCTTAAAATTTAATTTGTCTGTCAAAGAGACCGTAATTACTTCCTAATATTGACAAAACATATTTTTTGTCCGTGTTTTTATTGTTTGTTTAAGGAAAAAATAACAAAGGTTTGATACTTTAGACAGATACAAGTCATTATTTGACTTTATTTACTTTCTTATTTGTAAAAAAGTAATATATACCTATATACTAATATCACTCACTGAATGTTAGCGTATTTAAATTAAGCTCCAAATAATTTTATCATGTCAGCTAAGACAAATCATAAGAGACATGCATTTTTTTCTGTCTTTTGCTTAGTACATTTAGGGACAAGCGGAATCATTTTTTTCTGCTCAGCTGCTCTTTAAAATTGTTCTAACTTATATTTTAAATTGATGAAAAAACTAAAATAAACAAAAACTAAAATAAGAAAAAACACAGTTTCATTTAAAAGCTCTAGTGGCCAATAGTATTTAATGTTGGTTAAAACGAAATTAATGAAACATGAAACAGCAGAAAAAAGCGAATATCGACAATTGTCTATTTAAACTGAATTTGGTCAAAAAATCTCTGATCAAACGTTAAAGAAATAAAATCTAACCGTTACACAACTGAAAACCTTTTAAGCGCATTCCTGTACGAATCCTAACATTTCGTCCTACCTACTCAAAAACCAACTCAAACAAATTTCAACTATATTCCATTGCATTAGAGTACACAATTGTGTGGGTAGTTAAAGTAAAGTTTGGTAGTAAAATTGATGTAGTAAATACAATAAAGTGGTGCACAATGAGAGCGAATGTATTATTCAAGGCGTTATCTGGCTGCGCGCGCACGAGCCACACAAATTGTGCGCGCGCATTAGATTCACATCGCTAACAGTAAAAGGTTCTTCCTGTAGGTTTGAGACTTCTACTATAAGATACTTTTTACTTACCTGGACATTATGTACTTACGAAGTATGTGACGACCTCTTTTTACCGACAAGTGCCTGTTTGTAAAGAATAACACAAAGATCTGTAGCTGCAACTCATTCAGCTTCCTTCTCTTCTTCCGACTGCCTTCTCCCTTTAACTCACCTATCAATATTAATAAAGAATCGTTATGATTTTAATTTAGTCACAAAACCCATTTGCTAGACAAAAATAACAATAAAATTACGTGCACACGCTAGAGAGAAAACAAGCAAAATGATGATAAGGGTTTTATTTTAGGGTTGTAACAGGAGCAGCCCTTCGAGATGTCCATCAGCGAGATACGGCACCGTCACGGCACGCGTGCGGCGCGGGGCGACATCGGCGCGATGTCGTAGCGACATTCGTCATTCATTTCATTTATTTAACTGGTTGGTCTTGTGGTTTCGGTTCCAACAGTCAATTATTTAACAAAAGAATACGTGTATTGCATGAAAACTGAAATTTTCAAATAAACTTACCTTAAAAACTATTTACTTTAGATCTATTTGACGAACTATTTACCTATCGGTAAATATTTCAGTTTTGTTTAGAAATCCGGGTTCCCCAAGTTTTCAATAAGAAATATCATACGTAACAAAATCATGATAATAACAATTATGTGCTTTAATGTTTTTTTTCAGATCTTCATGCTTGAATGGCTGAACAAATTGTACTTTCATATCTTGATGTCGACACACAACCGCGCCGGCGCTTCATTCAACAAATATTCACTACGATGAGGAGTTTGTATCTGCTTGTTCGTACGTTAACATTTAAAATTCATGAAAAATAATATTTTTTTTATTTTTGAAAAAAAAAACAGCTCTATTGTGAGACCTTTACTAGGTCTTCAGTTTTCTTAACAACTTCTAAGAGCTTAACATTATCATAGTCCAGTAAAAGCAAGGAAACAGAACTAGTGATGCTAGTAATAACTGGTGTCACCAAACTGTTTGGTAATCGATTACAGTTTTTAAGCTCGGTTTTTATTAATTTTGCACAAAGAACTATTGCGTGGTTGACATAGCTTGATAATAACTCTTTCCATGAAATAAAATCAACAGGAAATCAATTGGAAGTTTATTATTTGGTTAAATCTGTTTCTATAACATAGGCAAACAGAAACAAGTTCACTTCAGCGTAATTTTTAGTAAATCTATGAATGAGTTTTAATTTACAAACTTTAGCATAGAAAGAAAAAACTACAAACAACCGAAATTGCTAAAGTTCAACCACCACGTTTGGTGATTACCACCTCCTATCTATTACCTCCAATAAAAATGCCTATCCCCAGTCAAATCAGCCTCAATAACCTTTAAAATTCTCAGCCAACTATCAATACTCGACGGGGTGTAATTACTTTTATCGCTCCATCGAACAGGAAGCTTTATTGTATGCCTAGGCTGTGGTATAATAAGCCAGTAATCAGATACTAAAACACTTTAATTTCGCACCGACCTTCAAGTGTCTATCGTCTGGAGTAAACGAGAGGGGTCTGTAATCTACTGCGATCAGCCTCGCACTGTCATTGAAGAGGTTTGTAGCTAAGACCAATGGTTGGTGAATGAGGTTATTTGGCTTTTTTTTACCTAAATGAATCGGACCAGTATGATTAAGGAGTTTATACTAATTACTTTAGCGTGACGAAGGATGTTTTTTTTCTAATGTGTCAATATTTTTTAATTATAATAAACTTTATTAAGCTAAGCTAACATAGTCTTAAACAGAAACCACGGTTGGTACACAATTAATAATTAAACTTCCAACTTGAATAAATCACTTTATGAACTACTAAAAAGCGCTCGAAAGTCCACTTAAATAATATACAAACGAAACACATTACAAAGGTAGTTAAAACTATAATTACCAATACAATCACAACAATTAATAACAGCTAAAGATCTCTTTGAAGGTTTCTGCGCAAGCGGTGCGGCGCGTGCTAACCATTTATTTTTACTAGCCAAATGTCAGAGGTCGTATACAACCGCGCTATTACTATGTATCGGATCTTAATTACTGGTTTACTACTGGTTGGGTTACTGTTGGAGTCTATGAGTATGAATACGGTGGTATAGCTAATATTTTAATTATTAAAAAAATGCCAAACGTTTGAGTTATACTTTAATCCTACTAATATTATAAACGTGGAAGTTTGTGTGTATGTATGGATGGATGGATGTACGGATGTTTGTTACTCTTTCACCTAAAAGGTACTGGTCAGATTTTGATGAAACTGTACAGTTATATAGGGTAATACACCAAAAAAACACATAGGGTACTTTTTACCGCGGGAAAACTTGTCATTTCCACGGGAAATCGACTGCCACGCGAACGGAGTCGCGGGCGGCCACTAGTGTCGGTATATAATGATAGTGTAAGTAAACAATGTAACAAACAATGCCGCAGGTACGTAGTGAGTTTTGTTATTTCGAATCCTTTGTTTATTTAACCGACGAGTCAAAAGTCTCGCCTGTTTTTGAAAACTAGAAATATCAACTTAAATTTGATAAAAAAATCGTTCTAATATTAGTTGGAAAATTCTTACCACCATTTAATTTTCGTGGGTATAGACTATTAAAAAATTAAGCAGTTTTTTTAAATTGATAACATGTTGTTAGTATTTACTCTACCACAACATTCATGTTGTTTTGTTAATTAAGATCCAGAAATACTACTTACTTATCAATAATCAATCGAACTAACCACCATTAGAAGTCGGTTTGAGATCCGGTTCTTTGTTTTATACTTTATTTGTTTTTACAAACGTTTTTCAGAAACAAAACGTGACATTGATTTAAGCACACTTTAACTGTCGGTTTTGTTAATCGGTGTAATCTATTTGGTACGAAACTTGTTAGACTTCCTTACAGTTTGGTATAGAGTTAAAATAAACACATTGTTAGTGACCGTAGATAATAAGGTAATTGTATTGTAATTGCTGGGTTATAATATAATAGGGTGTAAAAAGACCACTTCCGAAGCCTGAAACCATGTATTTTTGAGCCTCAGTAGTAACTAAATTCACTAACAGTATACCCAAAAAACTTAATTTAAAAAAGTTATTAAGGATTGAAAAGTTATATTCGCCGGTTGAAATCATCGCTCACATCAACTGTTGGTTCAGGTGCGATTATTAAAATTGCAAATTAAATTAAAACACTATTTAATTTGAAATCATGGTAAAATCTGATAGTATAAATGGAATTTTGTACAAAAACGTACATTTTTTTTAATTGGACATTTTTTTTCTCAAAACGTAACGTCCCTCTAGTAATGCCCAGTTTTTGTTTTCGGAAGAAGTCTTTTTACACCTCGTATTATCAGAAGACCTAAGTTTTTGACCATACAATTTAATGAGCTAAGTTTTAAGGTTTGGTTAGTTTACTATAAATAAAATGTATAATCAATACCTAATTAACACTAATGCACATAAAAAATACAAAGATAGAAATATGGAAGTCACTGAGCAAATCCCCTACAATATCACTGCTGTGCTGACAGTCAACTATTGCACCACCTGCCCACCAATATATAGGCAGGCAGAAGTGTTTTTTCGTTTTCGGTATCAATAAACGTAGACATAAATTTGAATTGAGCATCAATCAACGCCCCCAGTGTTCACAAAGGGAAAACTTTTTGTGAGTTGTACAGTCGATTTTGAGTTTCGAAAAGTATATTAAATTGATTAAAATTTGCAATAGGCCTATAGGATTTCATTGATATTCGACGGCTTTTCCACGAACACAATACATAAACACATACTCGTATAACCTCTTTTAGTTTAACAGGAAAACCATTATTCTCATCTTTACCCCACGAATGTAAGGTAGCTATCAGACAATTTAGCAGCAGGTCACCAGTAATTCCGTAGTTTGAGTTTAGAAAGCGATAGGTCGAACTACCTTACAGATTGTTATGAATAGCTTTACCTGCATCCTATAAAATTGTGAGGTCTTAGAGGGCAGTAATTGAGAGTCTTCCAGTGCTGGACAGGTATATCTAGAGCTGAATAGGGAAAGTTTGCTCTTATGATGACCTGAACAATGATTTTATTGTGTCCTAAGTTCATACACTGAAATTATTTCTAGATGGTAATTGTAATGTTTCCCTCAAGAAAGCAGAATAAAAACTTAGCTATATCGCCCCAAGATTAGTTTAGAATTTCTATGTTCATGACAATTTGCATTGCAAATCATTACGATGCATTAATATCAAGCATTTCTTACATTTAAGTAGGTAAAGTTTAAAAAGCGTTATCCCTACTAATATTATAAATGCGAAAGTAACTCTGTCTGTCTGTCGGTCTGTCGGTCTGTCTGTCTGTCTGTCTGTCTGTCTGTTACGCTTTCACGCCTTAACCACTGAACCGATTTTGATGAAATTTAGTATGAAGAAAGAACTGAACTTGGGAAAGGACATAGGGTACTTTTTACCGCGGGAAAACTTCTAATTCCCACGGTAAACCGACTTCCACGCGAACGGAGTCGCGGGCGGCCACTAGTTTTAAATATGTGTGACCGATGAATACTCCAATCCATTCAGTAGCCAATCATATAAACAAATAAAAACATCTTATCCTGCCGTTCAATTTTAGATCAGCTTTAAACCGCTGCAATAAATCCGCCATTCAGCCGACTGCCTCACTGTCATAAATGGGTATCCGCTTTCCTGGAACAGTGCGAAGTGGTGTAATGTCCATACAATTTGATTTACACCCAACATTTTATCCTCAAGCTGGCACACCGCCGCACCGAGGTATTGCCATAACAATAAACAATACCATTGCCTTTTTGGGAATGCTAATTTCTAACTTAGATAACTTGTGGAATAATTTATTCGAAAGTTATAAATGGCAACGGAATTAATTGTAATTGGAATTTGTCGATATTATTAATCGATTTATCATTTTAAAGAATTTAACTAATATTTAAAACGAGGTAAGGCTGCTAGCTACATCTAAAATAAACTTAATACTAAAAGCCATAACTGATGCAATTGACGATCAAGTATATTTTGTTTTTAAAAAAGACAATTTCGAAACGATACATATTACAAACAGCTTCTGAAAAATAGTTTAAAACTAATTTTAATATATTTCAAGGCTCGCCTGAAGAAACATGCAATTTATGAGTAATTTGCGTCGTCTTAGCGTCGCGAAAGTGTCCATTTTGAAATGATTTAACAACCCAAAATGAGATTGAAATTGATTGATTGATACCTTGATTACTGATTATACCACATGTGAATGTAATGTGGGTAGTCTAGAATAAAAAGACATGTTAGTAATTGAATTTTTATAGTTATAATTGGTCTATTAAAATATCTAGGATATAAATAATAGACCCCACACTGGGTGTGATCAGCGTGCTAAGAAATAAATCTGCTATTTGAATGCAAAATTGCATTTTTATAGGCGTGTAAGTAATAAAAATGTTACACAAGTGAGCTATGTTCTTGTTACATAAATTAATAACTTTGTTTCAGTAATCAATTTTAGAGAAAAATACCATCGCAACATAGTAATGCTGTATAAATTGTATGGTTACTGATTCCTGTGAAATATTAAATTAAAATGTCACTATCATTCTTCTGTGACAAGCATTTCTAATGTAAAATGTTTATGAATAAGTTATTTCTTAACTATTAACCTGGGTCTTTAGTTAGACGCTACAAAAGCTACTAATAAGGAGTTTTTCAAACGTTTCATCCCTCCCGCTTACAAACTTGCCTAATTTAATCTTCAATCAAGCCTATCAAATATTTTGATCTTCGCGTTTCTGCCGGCCGACACAACTGGGTCGTCGAGACAAAAGCTTGCGGTGTGTCCTTAGTAATAGATAGTTTAATTACAATGTGTAGTAGGCCTGATAGAGATCTACACAGGAGGTCAGCCGACTTCACGATCGACAAAACTATTCATCTACAGTTGCGTCATTTTAAAAACGAATTCATAGACAAGAGTAATTTGTAAATTACCAGATGGTAATTGGATTTTTTGGTCGATTTACAAGCAAAAAAATATCGGGGCTTTTTTAATAAATGAAGTAATGCTATCGCACTATTTAAGTGTAAAAGTATTGAGGATGTAAAAGAAAGTCTTCTCAGAAGTGGATTTTAAGTATTGGTTATGACTATAAATACGGGCGTAATAGAATGCCTGCTCATACTAACCGATGAGTTAATACAGCAATATAGAATTATTTTTAAACGAACCATAAATAATGTTCTAGTTAATTTTTGTTAGCTGCCTCTGTTTAGTGAGGTCAAGTTGGCTATTCAAAATAATCGTAGGTATAATTGATAGGTTCTTTGTTCGGCCACTAAATATTTGACATTACTAGACAATATATTTTTAATTTAAATTACAGCCAATACGGTTTTGAAAGACTGGTTTTGCGTTGTGATATTAATTATTCTATGGAGTTTAAATATTGTTTATCATAAAAATTAAAATATTGGTGATCCAGGAAGATTGATTTATAAAAAACTACTAAGACCCATAGCCTAATTGCTATTTATGATTGTAACATGTATGTTTTTTACTGGATCGGTACCACCACAGTTGTGTTCATTAATAAATTGTTTTACTGAGTTCCCGTTAGAAGTGCGGGATCTAAAGACTGCAGAATAGACCTCCCAGCTGTTTCCTACTACAGGAATCTATAGGTGTTTATACCATTGGGTACTCAAAAAACTTAAATTGAACTAGAAATCTTCATAATTTTTATGAATTTTTCTTCGTTAATAGATTACTTAATAGCAAATTTAAGCAACAAAACTTAGTTTTCATTGTTTTCGTAAAGACTGTAAGAACGTATTAGTTTAACAAATCAAACAATTTAACAAAGTTGTTCTTTGCAATAATTTATTTAGTAGGAACCTTAACCTGGAACCATTTGAGGTTGGACCCCGCAGCCCGAGGAGAGTCCACTGGGGTTGCCGCTCCTAAACAACACAATGTAAATAATATTAACAAAAAAACTATTTAATTCCTGAAGCTGTCAAATATTCAATAAAACTTAAAACAAATGCATAAAATTTCCATCCTCAAATTAAACTTAATTCGTTAAGTAGATCAGTCGTTCCGTAAAGGAAAGTCAAATAGTGATCTTGTCGGAGAGAAGCGATGCGCGGGAGCAGGTTCAGCAGGTACTGCTTCGCTACTGAAAATTTGTCAAAGTTTTTGTTTTCACGCATTTCGTAGGATATATCTTGCGGATCGGTAAACTTTTGTATAGGTTTATTTCGGGGGACAATATGTATAAATCCTATTGCATCTCTATTGTGTTCTTGGTTTTGCTTTTTGGTTATGGTACTTGTTTCTAACGGTTTGTCTTCAGCAATTGCATGTAACTGTTGAAATAGTGAAAATTTGTTTTTAAAATTTTGCTTGTCTTGAGACATGATATCTTTTTTGTGCTGTATATTCTCTTTGTTTGAAAAATCTGGTTTATCATTTTGCTGGGAATGTTTAAATCTTGTAAAAGGTATTGGTGAATTGACAACATATTTTTTGACTTCTGGTTTCTTTTTATTCAAGTTATGAGGAACATCAGAATAATCTTCTGAAGAGTCTTCTAATTCACTTAATCCAATATATTCATCATCCAGTTCTTCTTTAGAGCCAAATTTGGAATCTTTGGTATGAGTATCTATAAAGTTCATTAGCTTGATAAAATTTTCTGTACTTTTTGATTCTAAGGAGTTATTCGTAATTCGACGTATTTTACTTCGTAAAAAGTTTTTTGGTGTCTCTTCTGAAATATCTTCTAATTCATCGAGGTCACTCTCATCATCATCCAATTTTAGTTTTACGGAGTTATTAGACCTATTGGGAAATAACTTGACTCTAGGTTTAATAGTTGCTGGGGTATACATATTTACAAAATTCACCAATTTATTTTGATTTCTGCCTGTTTTTCTGTTGTAGTTGTTCTCATTTTTCATTTTCTTAAAACCTTTCAACAAATTAGGAATCCATTTTATTTCTTTTGTTTTATTTACAGTTGTATTAGATCTTTGATTGCAAGGGGCATTCCCAAAGTTAATTACATTTACAAAGTTGGGATTCTTTGGTTCCTTATTTAATTCGTTTTTGGTGTCTTTTGGAACGTAAATATAAGAAACGGGATCAGCTCTTCTGTCTTCCTTGATTAATTCTGTTGTTAAACAATGTTTAACATTCTTCCACATATTTAACGAGCCACCAACTAAAACAAAAGAATTACTGTTAAAAAAATACAAATTATCTAAATCAGCTACCCCGTGAGTTGAAAAATGCCAAATAAAAAAAGTGTTCTTACATGTTATCTCGTTGTTCTTCTTAAGTGGAATTATCCCAATTTTCGACAACATTGTTTGCAAAGTCTTCCCAAATCTTTATTTCTGCTCGAGCATTACTAGGGTCATTTTTATTAAGATTCCATAAACATTTGTTCTGTTCTAAAATTTGTCACCAATTAACGAAGCAGATTTTGAAAAATTACGAGTATTGATATTTATTTATGGAGTTCACGGGGTAGCTTGTTTTTTAAAAAATGTGAATGGTTTTGTGCGTGCTAGTTTCTTGATTTATAAATGATAGGAGCGAAACTTGAGTTAAACTATAATGGGTGACTACCCTGTGATATCCAAGCAGTGATGACATATAATGAGCATATTAATAGAAATCGCGAAAATATCTAAGTGGATAAGACATTTTTTTTTAAATAAATCATAGATATAATAGAAAATACTTTTAAGGTCCCTAGGTTACATGAACAAATAATTTATTTACCTTGTTTCAGTAAGTCTATAAGTTGTTTTACTTTAGCCTGTTGGACAGACACCCCTTGCTTTTCTGTAATTTGATAATTACTTTAAAACATCATCCCAATTTTTTTCCTAACTTATTTATTTGAAATTAACTCACGTGATGAAAGCCGCATTTCTAAATCTTGTAAAGCTTTCTTCAAATCTTCCCAGTATACAGGTTTCTTGCCTAGGAAAAAAAAACAGCATAGGAAATTTTTTATAGTTCTTTTATAGTTCTCGGTCTTCAGTTTATGAACTACGCATTGTAACAGGTAATATGGTGGTAATAATATGGCTTAATACTGCGAAATTTGACGATTCATCTATTTAACTTACCGTCAATGTCTCCGGGTTCTTCTAACCTTCCTGAAAAATAATAATACGTGTTTTGATACCAATTGGCAGCATTTTTGAATCTTTTTCCTCCGCAATTGTTTGAAGTTAAAAATTGTTTGTATTCATTTGTTAAATTTCCGTCCGTCTATCTGTCTGATACCAGACTGTTTTTCATGAACCTTGTTAGCTTCAAAATTGACATTATTTTGTGTAGTTTTTTTATCTAAAGCGTAAGTCTGACTTGCTCTTGCTTGGCCGATTTTTTTATTTAGTTCACACAACCGTAGGGTACCTTTTTAAAGATGTGTAAAACAGTACCTTTCGGCTCAACTGGACTTTCTGTCAAAATACAAATAAAAGCATATAGACAGTTTATTAATTAAACATTAATATTGTTAATAATAAATAAGAACCTTTTTCAGTTTGCATTTGTGACGCTGCAAAATAGAAAATAGATATTTAAGTCTCCCCGAATTCTACTAATGATATTCGAAATATGAGTATAGTTGTTCCATTAATTTACCTTCAGCTTTTTCATCTGTATCAGAAAAAAATGTATTAATTTATGCAACTTTATATATAGCCTATTTACGCGTATACAAAAAATCTCGAGCTTTTACCTGCATTGGCAGTTTTACGTTTTCGCACGGACATGTAACTGTCAGCTGAAAGTATTAACAATCAGATTTACGAGAAATTAATAAAACCAGCCAAGTGCGAGTCGAACTTGCACACGAAGAATTTTGTACCATTCTTTATATATATTTTTTGTTTTTAGTCTTTGTTCCTATAGCGGCAACAAAAAAACATCATTTATGTAAAAAAAACTCTTCCTATCACGGTCAATAAGTTACAATCTGATGACAGACAGACGGACGGACAGACGAATGTAACTACTACTATTACTACAAAAAATATCTTACGCATGAACTCCATCCTCCTATACTGCTGGCCATACTGCGGATCATAATTAGGTATAAACGTATTCCTTTCATACGTCGGTGCTTCATAAACATAGTTAATCGGTTCATAGTTAGGTAGTTGCACTCTCGGGTAGCTATTCAAGCTTCTAACCCCTGAAAAGCTCCGAGGCACGCTCTGCAAGCTGTGGTAGTTTCCCGAGTATCCTGCTGGAACATTCTGGACGCTACCATAGTTCTGGATGTTGGAGTAGCCAGGTACGTTTTGGACGCTCGGGTAGTTTGGTACGCTTTGGACGCTGATGTAACTTGGACCGTTCCCCGCGTTGGAGTAGCTCTGCTCGTGTTGGCCGTTTGCCTCGTTTCGTTGCATGACCATCATTTGCTTTTTAGGCTTTTGGAGGTCCAGCTGCACCTCTATCTCTCGGTCCGGGAATTCAGCTATGAGAGGAAGAAAATTGAATTACTTTTTCTAGCAATGATAGTCAAAAAATCTAGTTCATGAAGTACTTGAAGTCCTTGAGGGTTGCTGGACCATTTGTTATTTACCCTACAGAAATGTACGATAATATTTGTTTTTTTTTCATGAATTTATTAGACAAATCGCTACTGTGTGATTGAAGTTTCTAAGCTTAAATTAGACCTAAAGTGTACCCGATGTCTATCCGTTCCCACATTTAATTGATAAACATATATTTTTTTTACTAACCAGTAAGTTTCTTTATCGAATTCATATGTTTTTTCAAAACAGCTTCCACGTTAGGGTCTAAAGTTTCTGTAATTAAAAATGTTAAGTGTAAATACATTAAGTGTAATTTATTTCTGTAAATAAAATATTATTATATTTTTCGGTAGTTTTTTTTACAGACCAATATTAGACATTTTTGTTCTGATCACTTGTTTTGGTCCTTGATTTACGACCACATAGCTAGGCTTCGGTTCTGTATAAAACAAGAAATAAATTATAAATAGAAATATATGTTTTTTGATTTTAAATCATTATTGCACAACAATACAAGGGTAGACATTCTCTAACAGTCAACCACAAATCTGTAGAAATGTAGGTGGTTAGTAAATATTAAAATAAATTCGAAGACTGAAACGAGTAAGTAATATACTATTTTCAGAGCATGATGAAATAATATCTTATATGGATAAAATTTGTGTATCTAGAAAATAATATTGTAATTTTGAGGTTTTAAGAACCGATACATAAAACTCGCCTGTTGCCAACACGATATTTAAATACACGCAGGAAAAATATACACTAAACACAAAACATAACATTTTTCAGGTAACAATATTTACGTTCATGGTATTTTATTTCAAACTAAAATAAATCGATTCGAGACATAAAATGGCCTGTTTTATACCTCTATTATAAAAGTGATAAGGAAAGGCGAATGTTTGGTTCTTATGCGGTTTTGAAAACTGTCTGGCTGTTTATTGTATTAAAACAAAATTTAAAAAATGATTTTATTTTGACCTATTTTAATAATAGTACCTTATTGGGTTGAAACTGTTAAGGTGTGTGAGGTACAGCTAGCTTAGCCTTTACTTAGAGTTTGAATAACTCACAAATATTTGTAAAAAATATACAGGTCGTTTTCAGTTAATAAATAACGTGTCTTTAAAGTTCGGACATCTATTACTACGATGATATTTGATTTAAATTATCTGAAATAAGCTGTTTACTCTGTCTAAGGCTACGGGCTTAAACATATCCTACTTTAGTTTTTTTTTACTTACTTTAATTAATGCTAAAATATTAGCGTTAACTGAATACCTACTTAAAATTTAATAATTTTAAAATTTATGTCATGGGGCAAATATTTTGAATTGAAATAACCCTATAGGTTCAAGAGCTTAGGTATAGATCTAAAATAATTACATAAACCGTATAAAATACCATTAAAAAAAATACAAAATGAAAAGTCACCTGTCAAGACCTGTGAGGTCACAAATCAATTATTTATGCTGTATTTTAAGTTTATATTAGTTTACATACATTCTTTAAATCTTTAATCCTTATCAATGAATTATGATTCGGATGAATCATTATTTGCCCCCCCTAGTGTGGATAACTTCATAGAGTTCTTTCCTTGGGCGGTTTCTCAGTTTTCAATTCTTGGAGTGAATGTCGTTATAAGAAAATTGGTCGAATGTACGTATTGCAGTTGTTCCGCTTTACATCTATATTTTATTTTATTATTATTATAAAAAATACTTTCCGTCACAGGTGAATTGGTGAGTACGAGCAGACATACAGTCAAACTTCAAAAAAATGTCCGCGTTCAAGACAGAGCCAACACTGTGAAGTCCGTTTTAAAAGTAAAGTCTGAATCAATAATGACATGCGATCCATCAATACCAACAATAACCATATCCGCATACTACAGCAGAGGGGGCTTTTCCTTGACTGGGTTAAAATTTGAGCAGGGGATGATCATCCCTCGTGGCATGGTAGTGGTCTTAGCTTTGATGATTCGGTTCCATCCCATGCTTACATCCATAACGTTTGTCAAGAATGCTGATAAATTTGTTATTTACGAACTGTCAAAGCTCGTCGCCAAGTCTAACATCTCGGAGGTATACCTAGATGGTTGTGTCGTAAGGGAGGGCATGTTTGATCTGCTTCTTGATGAAAATTGTCGTTTGAAGATATTATCTTTAGCAAGATGTGTTCTTACTGACAAGTTTGCCAAGTTGATATTGGCTAAGATGAATTTCCCCAAACCGGCGTCGTTTACTTTAAATATGCTGAATTTATCGAGTAATAGAATAACTGATGTTGGAGCTATGTACGTTGCTGAGATGTTACGTTTCAATAGAAGCCTTTACTATCTTAATTTGGCAGACAATTTCATCACAGACGAGGGGGTCAATTCAATTTTTAACTCTCTATTAGAATTTACGCCTACCAAATCTGAATCCAATGATATTCGGCGGTTGAAATTCGAATATCTTAAAAAGAAACAGTATTTAATTAACAAGTTCATTGCTGATGCTGCGCTCAAAAAAGACACTAAAGAAACACTTGCAAATGCAGTGTCAGATCTTAACTTGGGAAATCGTGGAAGGAAAAAACTTTCAAAAACCGTAAATCCAATGCAAATTCAAAAGAATCCAAACGACAATATTGCCGAAGCGATTCGTCAAGCTAATGAGACTTTAGGAACATACGAGTACCCTTTAAATCAAAACATAACAAGAGATGGTGTTGTATACTGTGCAGGAAACAACACACTGCAGTCTCTGAATCTAGCTTACAACCGTCTGTCATTAATATCTTTGAAGAAGATATTAAAAGCTATGGAATACCAGAGGGATCTCAAACGGGAACCTATCGGTCTGGTCAATTTAAACTTGGAGGGTAACTCTATACCCATAAAATGCAGTGAGCTCATTGAGATCAATTCGCTCATGATGCAGGCCTCAATTCCACCAACTTCTTCACATCCCATAAAAAACCACAAAAGCACGGCAAAAGGTAAACTTTCTACACGCGTCTGATTAAACATTTCAAGCTTAATGAATAAGTCCTAACTATAATTCCAAATAGCTTACATTAGCTTTATATAACTTATTTGTGTCGATACTAATTTAGTTTTGTAACTTTAGTATTTTAGAGTAAAATATTTGATTTGCCGTGGTCTTTTATTTCGCAAGGACTGCCTAATTAGGTGCATGTTGTATATTTTAATGGTTACCATTGGCTTGAATCCGAAGTCGTGTGTGCAACAAATATTAAAACTAATAACGAGGTAGATAAGGTTTATAGTGAACCTAAAATTATTGTATTCGTGGATCTCGATATGATGTTCGTAGTAGTTTATATCATTCTTATCGAGTTGGGCTCTGGCGACAATCCGTGAGCGGTACCGGCTGCGTTTGCGCTACATATTCAAAGGAATTTTATAATTGTATAGATTAGCTATAAGATCGCTATCTACATAGCTGAATGCGGTTATGAGGATTTTGTAGGAGGGGACTTTAATATTTGGCAAATGCAATATTGCAATTTTAGAAACGTGGTAGGAAATACATAATATGTATAAATAATTTTATGCTGTAATGCTTAATTTATAAAATAAATAAATGCTACAGATTTTTAAGTTTTATGTGTGTACCTAATAGTTTTAAAAAAACTAGTATAAATTCAATCAGTCTTCCATCTCTTATTGATTACTTATCAATACCAAAAACGCTGTACCTTTCTAAACCGTATACAGTAATTACGAGCATAATTAACTTAAACGTAAACATTGGTTATCTTTATCTGATTATCAGCTGGCCATAGAATAGTAATTTATGCGCAGAATAGTCATATGAAATAGGTAAGAGGCGGCTGCATTAGCACATAGTTTTGGATATCAGTGACACTGCATGGAGGCGCACGAGTTTCTCCGAAATGGTCGGTGGTCAGCGTCGTGACGACCAGCGACCCCGGGAACTAGGCGCATGTTCTGCCACCTTATTTTGAGCGCCTATTTCTGAATATAAACATATAATTATTGGAGGAGAAGATTTTATGCACGGTGTTATTCTGGGAGAAATTGCGTACTTTTAGGCTTACCTACAAACAAAATTTTACCTTTGCTATACCTAATAAAGACATCAAATAACTTTTAAACCCCTTTTTTTCATTGCTGTTTTTACTTTATATAGTACTTATTTCCAAAGCTTCAATATAATAGTGTATAACAAGTATGATCCTCATTAAAATAGTAAGTTATTAGCTAGTCGTTGCATTCCTCTAAACCCAATTCGTGTAGGTGTAAATTCATATCCTTTCATAATACAATTCGTAGGTCTCTGACGCCACCCCGCACCGGAAATTGCCAAAGGGTAATTTAGGGGAATTTCTATGCAAATTCGATTACAAGTAGTTAGTAAGCTTTGGACCACTAACGAAGTACACCATTATAAAGTAGTCGACATGATTTTGTTTTTAATAGCCTACATGCTCTGTGCACTGATGTGAGTATAACATTAAATATGAAGGCTATGGTTTTAGGGTCCCTCAGTTAGAGTTATATTTTACCTAAGTAATATATCTAGATTGTATTTAAAGATAAAGAGAACATTCCTGCGTACGGTATTTTACTACTATACTAGTAGTGTAAGTTTGTGTGTTTTGATGTTTAGATGTTTGTTACTCAATCACATAAAAAATGGCTTGTTTTTGATAAATTTTGTCCACAGCTAGAATAACATACTGTATCATTAGAATTAAGTTATAAGACTGTAAGCAAAAAAATATCCGGAATTCTAGGTAACAAACGTCATCGTGAAAAACTCAGACTATTTTTCAAAATTTTATTTAGTAAACGGACAAATTTCTTAATCATAACACCTCTCTTCTTTACTTACATATACACCACCGCATCCATCTTTCCTGCCGACCAATCGCCCTCAAAAATGTCCAGCCCGCCCGTCTATCACCTCCAATAACAAGGTAGAGCCAGTAATCGACGCTCGGTCCCTGGCCCGACTCTTATTGACACCATGTAAGGCTCGCCCTAAGCTACATTTGCCGCATTAGAGAGCACTTCCTTAACAAAAGAGCCAGGTACTCCCATTGTAACAATTGTATGAGCTATTTACCTTATCTGTTTCAGCTGCAATCACACCCGTTCTTTAAAGTTTAGTTGGAACAAGGGTATTTGATAATTTTGTGAAATATAATAATGAAAGTTTCCGTAATAACAATACAATAATTAATTTGGTAATAATATTTTATGCGGCAAACACACTTTCAATTCAAGTGTATTGTTAACATTGTTTTTCCATAGTTTTAACCATAATCATTCTAGTTACTTAAAAATATCCCGAACTAAGTAAAATCAATTTATATTCAGATTTCAGTAACTCAAAGTATATAAGCATACCTACTATATATAATATTAAAATCTTTATTTTTTCAATAGCGTGGGTAATAAATATAGATGACAAGATGTGTTTGTATTCAGGCAAAGATTTTTAAAACGCCTTCTAAACTAACTGTCGTTTTTAATATACATTTATCAAAGTATCAAATCCCCTGTATCGAACAGCCCGCGCGTGTCAGTAGAAGCGCTTGCGCACCCGCGGCTAACCGCCTCATAACGATACCTCCATAGCGGTAGGCTATTTTATTATTACACTAGCCTCTCACCCGCGGCGTCACTCGAGTGAAAAAAAAAATTGGTATGGATAAATAAAATAAAAATTCTCCAGACTAACACACCAATTATGTGACCCTAAAGTAAGTTGCAGTAAGCACTTGAGTTATAGGTACCACATAATGGACTAGAGGAGAACCTAGTTACACCCAGACACGAGCCAATATCGAAAAACCATTTTAACGACATTGGCGCGACCCGGGGATCGAACCCGGAACCATCCGCTTAGCAGTCCGGTGTACCTATATACCGCTACACCACAGAGGTCGTAATAAATAGCCTATGATACTCCTTGATTACGTAGATTTTAGCCTGGTGAAAGATTTTTTAAATCGGTTTTGGAGTTCCTGAGATTACTCGTTACATTCAAATAGAACTTCACCTCTTTCTTTTATTAGTATGGTGTAGTGAGATGGATCTAAATCATTTTAATATGAAGTCTGGGGAAGACAAATGCTTGCAGTTCTAGTTATATGTTAAAACTAGCTCTCCGACCTTCGGTTTCACCCGCAGCTAATTTTAGTTTCATACAAACTTCCATCCCCTATTTTATCCTCTTGGGGGTATGCTTGATCAAAGTTCTTTCTTAGCGGACGCCTACGTCGTAACATCTACATTCATGTCAAATTTTAGCCCGATCCGTCCAGTGGTTTGGGCTGTGCGTTGATATATCCCTGTCAGTCAGTCACCTTTTGGTTATAATTATATATTTAGATAGAGATAAAGTTGAAATATTAAATTAAAACATTAGTTTAAAGATAGATTTTATAATTAATTGGTTAGTTTTATTAAATTCATTTTAATTTTTAAAAGGTTTCATTTAGTTTGGGGGCAACTTTCGTTTTTGTCAACACACGATTGTAAAAAATTACTTCAGATAGTTTGTGTTTCACTTACTATTTCAGTTTAAATATTAATATTTTTTTATTAACAGATACATAAGTTTAATAAAATATTAATTTATTAGAGAACCAAAAAAAACTCACAAACGTAATTCGATCTAGACAATGCCGAATTGTTATCTCGTTTTGATATTTAATTCAAAAGCACTAAAATAAATTAAATTATAGCAGTAACATGTTCAGGCAAATCACCAACTTAAAATGTCAAGGTTAATTTAATTAAATGAAGAGTATTTCAGCTCAGAATGTAAAAGTTGGTCAAAATGCTAAATCTCCGTAACGGCACGTGCTGACAATCCCGATTAAAGTAGGGAAATAGAGGGCCCTGTGTCCACTTACCCTGTTCTGAATTATAATTTAAATCAAAGTACAAAGATGCGAATAGCTAGTAGGTTTGATCACGTTGTTATTGATAAAATAACTTTCTGTAGTGAGCAAAAAACTTGCAATTTTATTAAAAAAATCTCTCTTAGTTTTAGGCATTTATTATTTTTCATAATTATAATTGCTTTCCGAAATTATAATATTGAAAATAATCCGGACAGTTTCAAAGAACTTATGGGGAAAAAATTACATACCGAAGAGATACCTTTTTTTCTTTCGACTCAAATAAATAATTCAAATGTTTGGAAATTATCACCATATTCTAAAATCTGAACTTATATCATCTTATACTGCTAAAACCAGTTAATTTTGCAATAGCACAAACAATGGAGACAGTGCCTCCGAGCCAGGCCGGCGCGGGCGCAGGCAGTAACCGAGTCGTGACACAGCGCGCCCGACGGGAGTAATCTCGGATAAATTGCGTACACTTAGCGACTCTTTATACCCCTTTTAAGGTAGAAAATTTAAGATGATGATCGACACGCTTATAATAAAGATCCCTGCAGATAGACAGATACACGTCGTGACAATGTGTGGGTGGTTCCGCTTCCGAGGTCACGGGTGGTCCAAATTACCATTCCGGGACTGCTACCGACTCTCAAACACCAAAAATGGACCAAAATTTTACTTCATATGGACAAAGTTTACACCACGCCTTTTTTAAACTGAAATCTCCACTGGAAATCAATTCAATTGAATGAATCATCAGTTTATTCAACTTTTGTATGACTGTGACTTCTTCGTGTTGCCAGTGCCAGAGGCAGCGAACGGTAGCGTCGTGTGTGGCTCTCAGATACTTCAAATAATATACTGGCCCTGGACCATTCTCATATCTCAACGGGAAGTATTTTGCATGCACCCACCGCCTATCTTTCGGAACAATCTAGAAACGGGAGCACTAAGACTGTAAAGGTCTTTTATCTACTGCTGCACCAGACCTATTTTGTTTTTTAGTACTCAAGGAATGGGGTTTAAAATCCAAAAGCAAGGGAAATCTGACTGATGTATTCTTTGATTGAAAGTTATTATTACGAGACAGGTAATTTATAGTAAATTCGTAATTGTGGATTATGGCAGGGCAGAGTGGAGTTTGATGAATATAATAATGAGAAGAGTAGCGTCAAAAGCTGCTATCAACATCATCTTCCTGTTATTATATTATGAACCTTACTACAGGTTACATATGACTTGATTATTGTTATCAGATAGCAGTTAATACGTGCTTACTAAGCTCTTGTCCTTTGAATTAAAGACCAATAACACAGTACTTAAACTTATTAAATGACATACCAAGAGTCATAAACAACAATAAATGCTATGCAAAATTGAAATTTAAAAATGTCATGCAATTTAAAAATATTTGTGTTATCCATATCCGTTTCTGCGTAAACACCGTGTCGATGATTGCAATTAAAGCGAGCAATGTAATAGAAAATGTTTCTTCTACTCGTTAGTAGGTTTGTGTGATAGTGTATGTGTTTAACCCGACGACACCTTACGTGCTAATGCGGCGATGTGTAGTTTTGATTGTGGCACTTCGCTGGCACGCTACGTATTCTCAGGTTGAACCGTTTCGACATTTTAGACTAAAGATTCTGTATCAATTGTACAATGTAAGCTTTTGTTCTTATTAAAATACTTTTAAGAATATATTTGAGATTGTTAATCCTTTTAGGTTTTTTTCAACGCTAAAGTCGCAGAGTACTGTACAATACAATACAATACAAATACTCTTTATTGCACAAAAGAATTACAAAAATGATACAAAATAAAGAAAGGCAAAAGGTGGCCTTATCACTTAAAGCAATTTCTTACAGGCATACCTTAGGTAGGTGAAAGAGATAAATATATAGGAAGGGGATAGGTGCATAAAAATATATATACATACACATACACACACACACACACATATTTATAAATACATAGGTTATATACATATATTACACATATATATATATATATACATACATTGGTACATATATACAAACTCTTACTTATATAATTACTATATATAAAGATGAATAATAAGAACAACTATACAGAGGAATTATATAAATCATAACACGATTTTTTAAAACCTTCTAAAGTCTTCATTTGTCGGATTCTTGATGGCAGAGCGTTCCACAACCGTATAGCCTTCACAGTGAATGATTCGCCGAAAAAAGTTGTATGGTTAGTTGGAGTTACTAACACCCGAGAAGTAGCACTGCGAAGGACACGATCATGACTCTCATGCCAGTACCTGAACCGATCTTTAAGATAATTCGGAGTTTTATGATCGTTCAGCACACGAAAGAGGAGAGAAAGGACATGAGTATTTCTGCGAAGGCGGATTGGGAGCCACCCGAGCTTCTTACGATATTCGGATACGTGATCATATTTGCGCAACCCAAATATGAATCGGATACACATATTTTGAAGCCGCTCGAGTTTATTAAGCTGCTCCTCTTTGATGTCAACGTAAGTGATATCCGCGTAATCTAGGATTGGAAGGAGTATGGACTGTGCAAGCGTAATTTTGGCGGATATGGGAAGAAAATTCCGCAGTCTTCGTACACTGCCTGCCGAGGCAAACATTTTTCTGCTGACTTCCGCAATTTGAGGTTCCCAAGATAGAGTACTGTCAACAATAATTCCCAAGTTTTTTACAGTAGTACTGAAGGGAATCCTAACATCATCGAAGACAACATCATTCAAGTCTGGCCAATTAATGGCCAGACTTGAATGATGGCAAAACTGGTCTGCATACAGGTGGTAGGGAGAAGTTATGTGGCTTGTTACTGAATTTATGAAGATACTAAAGAGAAGTGGAGACAACACGCCACCTTGGGGAACACCGGAGAGCAACCCACACCACGAGGATTGTCTATCTTCAACAGATATACGCTGTCGGCGTCCACGCAAGTAACTCTGAAACCACTCAGTTGCTGTTGGAGATATGTTAAGAGAGCGTAACACCGCTAGCATAATGTCAAAATCGACAGTGTTAAAAGCGTTGCTAAAGTCTAATAAGGTTAAAATAGTGAGCTGTCGATTTTCCATAGCCGAGCGTATGTCATTAGTTATGTTGACGAGTGCCGTAACTGTGCTGCAACCAGGTCGAAAGCCGGATTGATAGGGGCTCAGGAGGTTGTTAAAGTCAAGAAAAGCACTTAGCTGCCCATGTACGAGACGTTCCAGTACTTTCGAGAGGAATGGTAGGATGGAGATTGGTCTATAGTCAGCAAAGGAAAGTGGATTGTACTTTTTAGGTAAGGGAATTATTTCAGCATCTTTCCAAATATCAGGAAAAGTATTATTTGTAATGGAGAAATTTAGGATTTTAGATATTACAGGAGTAAGGATATCAATAATTGGGAGAATCATCTTCCGACTGATGCAGTCACAGCCCACGGCATCCGAAGTTACAGCTAATATGTGCTTCTTAACATCACAATCAGCAAACTGTTTGAAATGGAATTGAGGGAAACTAGGTAAAGGTTGCGAAGAAAGTTTTTGAATAGTAGCGGATTTTATATGATCTGCGCAAGGAGAAGTTGTGGAAAAATGTTTATTCATCATATTTAAATCTAAATTGCGTGGAGCATCGTCACTTCTTTTTTTACCGATACCTAGTGATTTTAGAAATTTCCAGACCTTTTTGGGATCTGGGCTATCAATGGAACTATGGAAATGGCGTCGTTGTGCATCTCTACACGCCGTATTGCAGCGATTGCGTAATACCCTATAAGCTTCACGATTTTCGTCTGTGGCATTTTTCTTAAAAATAGATTTTGCGCGATTCCTCTTTGACATTAATAACTTAATTTTATCGGAGAGCCACGGTGCCGGGAGATGTTTTACCTTAATTGGTTTCACTGGAGCATGTACATCGTAAAGTTGAATGAGAAGGTTGTTAAATAATGAAATTTGTTCATGAACTGTTTGAACTTTATCAATGGAAGACCAATCAATATTCATAGCATCTTTTTTCAAGTTATCAATGTCCATTCTGCCAAAATTACGCAGCAGCAGGGTTCGAGGCTTTACCTTAGGACACCGGACCTTGTACGATAGATATAGGAGGTCATGATAGGAGAAGGCATCTGCAGAAAGTTGACCGTGCATAGCCACATGTTGTGGAGAGGAAACAATACTTAGGTCAAGAAGAGAGGGAGCGGAATGGGGATAGTAGTGGGTTGGATTTGAGGGCAAGATAAGCATGTTGCAGGAATCTATAACGGAAATAAGTCGAGATGCGCGGATATCGTTTTTGAGGAGGCAGGTATTAAAATCGCCCATTAATATCACATGTTTATATGATGGCATCATTTCTTCTAGGAGTTTTTCCAAGGTAAGGAAATAGTTAGTTGTGTCCGATGGAGGATACATGACACCTAACAATATTTTGTTATGGGAGATGGTTACCTCTACAAACAAATACTCAACTTCTCCGTTGACATCAGACGGGGAAGACATGCTAACTACGGAGTATGGAATGTTGGCTCTTAGGTAAATGGCGACGCCACCACCGGTTCGACAGGGACGGTCATTACG
Organism: Emmelina monodactyla; assembly: GCA_916618145.1. Taxonomy (NCBI): domain Eukaryota; kingdom Metazoa; phylum Arthropoda; class Insecta; order Lepidoptera; family Pterophoridae; genus Emmelina; species Emmelina monodactyla. Next base: position 3,979,737 of record OU745319.1, read on the forward strand.
GATCAAATGGAATCCTGGTAATGCGTATGAGGTGGAAGGTTCTTCTTCTTCTTCGTGTGATGAGTATGCACTTTGCAGCACATATTCATCTAGTGTCAGAGTTTTTTTTGGGAACCGCCTTGTTAGGGCCTCTGACGTGGTTCCCGTAGGGTAGTGGCCACCCTACTGTCAGTATTTTTCAAGCCGCCTGTCTACTAGGCACCTGACTTGGCTTGACGAGTACGAGGTGGAAAAGTACCCGGGACCAACGGCTTAACGTGCCTTCCGAAGCACGGAGAAACTCGGGATGTAATACCACTAGCGGTCACCCATCCTTGGACTGACTGATGTGTTATAAATAAAATAAATACGAATAATATGTTATAAATAAAATAAGGTAAATAGAATGTATAGATACAAAATTGTCTCTTTCCTTACCAGCAGTAACACTGTAATTTTACAACAACAAAAAAAAAAAAACAAAAACGGTTATAAATTAAAACTAACGACACAAAAAAAAAGACAAAACAAAAACAAAATGAGCAAAGTTAAATTATGACTAATTGAATAATAAAAAAAAAATTATAATGAAATAAATAACCCTATACCCAGAGCCAGAAAATTAAATAAATAAATGTATCAACATTGATTGACTATCTGTCCATCAATGTCAATCTGACAGGTTGGCTTGTTTATTTATAGGACGAAACGAAAATTTTTATAAAGCACATTACAAAACGTGCACAATAAAAATAAAAAGTTTAATTATGTATATAAAAAGACACAAGGAGAAACAATACATTATCTACTTCTTTGACACAAGCCGTCTACTTTGTTGTCGAGCCGTCACAACCGGAGCTGGTTTAACCTTGTCGGAAATCTTCTCACCAACACGCCGGCCAGGTGAAACTTGGGGATGATCTGGGACGGAGTCGAGGTCCTCCATGGACAGCACGCGATGACGGGAACCAGCAGAGTCAAGGACGTAGATTACGCCGTCTCGAGAACGTTATGCCAGAACCCTTCAACCTTGCTTTACCTGTCCACGCCTGGTCACGCATCTGCATATCACTGAATTCAACAAGAATGGGTCGTGGCTTGTCTTTAACTAAAGACTTACCCATCCGGAAACAGCGAAGCAAGTTGGGCTTTCCAAAGTTGGGCAACTTTATCTGCTCAGTAAGCACCTTAACCACCGCTGCGGACACATCCTCCTTTGACTCTGAGATGCCGTGAATCAGTAAAATGTGGCGACGGTTGTGCATTTCCAACCTATCACAGTCCCGAGCTAATACTTGCACTTGTTGCTGTAGGGAGCTAACCGAGGCAAGCAAAAATGTCTGGAAATTGACAAACCGAGTCTCCAAAGATGTGGAAGAAGCAGATGATCCAGAAACCTTCTGTAGCTCTTCTTGAAACTCAGCCATCCGTGAGTGGAACATGTTGACCATGTCATTGATTGAGTGCTGTACTGACTCCATAGTGTTTGTGTTGTGTGGAAAAATTAGGAGATTTTAAATTGTTACTGCGGGCAGGTACTCTTTAACCACTTTGATTTTGCATATATGTATATAATTAGACTTATTGTTATTAAACAATTATAGAGCAGTTTAAAACACGTCTTTGCTTTTTTACAGCCTACCCGAAAAAAAGCATGCAAAATTGAAATTTAAAAATGTCATGCAATTTAAAAATATTTGTGTTATCCATATCCGTTTCTGCGTAAACACCGTGTCGATGATTGCAATTAAAGCGAGCAATGTAATAGAAAATGTTTCTTCTACTCGTTAGTAGGTTTGTGTGATAGTGTATGTGTTTAACCCGACGATACCTTACGTGCTAATGCGGCGATGTGTAGTTTTGATTGTGGCACTTCGCTGGCACGCTACGTATTCTCAGGTTGAACCGTTTCGACATTTTAGACTAAAGATTCTGTATCAATTGTACAATGTAAGGTTTTGTTCTTATTAAAAGAATACATTTGAGATTGTTAATCCTTTTAGGTTTTTTGTCAACGCTAAAGTCGCAGAGTACTGTAGTTATGTTTTATTATAATTAACTGAATGTAAATTTGCAAGACACAAACAAAACTGCTAGTTACGAGTTTATATATTCGATGAATGATTTAAAATAATAGACATCCTACAAACTGAATCAAAAACAATCCACCAAACATTATTAATATATTATTAGTGATTTAGCTCTTTTACACTCTAGAATCTTGTTTGCCTTCTAACATATTGAATTTTTGTCAAGTATATCAGCGAGTTTTTAAGTGGCTTTTAACGCAAGAAAAACTTTGTATTTTTTAAAATATAATTAATAAAACAAAATACATATATCATTGCTCTTATTTCATAAATATCGATTATGCCAACTGTTGCTGTGAAATTTTAACACTTCACTGTTGGTATAAGATTTTGATTTGCATTATTTCCCCATCCTACTATTATTTGAAAGTTTGTGGATATGTATGGATGTATGGATGTTTGTTACTCTTTCACGTAAAAGCTACCGGACGGATTTGGACGAAACTTTGCAGTAATACATCAGAATAACACATAAGGTACTTTTTACCGCGGAAAAACTTCTCATTCCCACGGGAAACCGACTTCCACGCGAACGGAGTCGCGTGCGCCACCAGTAAGTACATAATTCACAAACCTAACTATATATTTAGTCGTGCTCTATAAACGTCAGTTTAATTGACAATACTGTATACTGTATCGTCACAAAAACTCGACAACGTTGCATCAGTTTCGTTAAATCGTGGACAGATAACAACTTCATCTATGGAGACTTATGGCTTGTCACTTTAAGTGGTGCTGTTGGACCCTAATTAAAGAATTAAAATTATTAAATATATACAGTAGACCAGTTTGAGAACCAATTTTATAATATTTTTTTGGTACTCGTATAAAGTAAAGGGTTAGGTTAGTACTTGTTTTATGTGGAAACCTTATATCAGTAGGCAATGGAAGACTGCCTTAAAAAACGATAAGTATTTTCTTTTTAGACTAACAAAATTTAGTTTAATTTTAATTAGTCTAATACCTACTTAAATCAATTGAAAGCAACTCTCTCATATCTAAAAGTTTTAAAATAACAAGCTCCCGTACCAGGATGACATAATAGGCCATAAAATAAAATATGAAGTCTTATTGTCGTTTACATAAAGTAATGTTACAAGACAGCCACAAGCCTGAACAAAAACTAGAGACTATTCTAACAACATACCTCTGAGGCAGGTGCTTGCGACGACAGAAGAAAAAGTCAAAGATAGACCCTGTAATATTGATATAAGGGTTCTGCAACTGGAAGAAAATAGTATATGTATAATTACGTATCGGAATTTATTTGTTGACTTTAAAGTTTTTATGCAGTAATAATAACCATCCTCATTTTGCCAACCAACCTAACCAAACCATGAGTTTTAATTTGACATTTTTTATTTACATTATTCTTATATAATGAACGATAAAAGGTTTTTAAAAAAATCGGTCTCTTTTTCCAGGCACCACTAGCGTGTACATTAAAACTGTTAATGCTTACAAAATCAATAATTTAAATTAGAATTTATTGAAATATTAAATAGTTATAAAAACTTCGAGGTTAATTACAACAAACAAAGGTTTATTATATTGTGATGATTTTTCCGACATCATATAATTTCTGTTGCCATAGAGATACCCAAAATGTCATCCGATATAAATTAATTAGAATATATTTTTTATTAAGTAGTATATTCGGAAAATCATTCACTAAATAGAAAACTCTATATTAATAAAAAGGTTTTTGAGCAGTGTACTTGAATATTTTTTTGACAAATGATAATAGATGCTTAGGTCCAAATAAACATGCAGTTATTTTATGGATGCAATAAAACTCGATTGCCTTTTCAATTTGGATGTGACACTAATACTATAGTCTATTCGCGTTAAGAAAATAGTGACAACTATAGGATAAGGGTGTATTCACAGTGGAGCAAAAGTACGAAAGAAAAATAATAATTTTATAAACAGTATTTTCGACAGGACACGCTGCATGCACTTGCTGTTTCTATGACTATGCTCTCCACAGTTGCATTAAATCACACAATTTAAAGTACTTATAAACATTGTAAATTATGTGTCTCTCTCCACTATGGATTATTGATCCACTTTTATTCTTTGGAATTGGTGAAGTATTCATTTTTTCAAAATTTATCGTTGGACAAATCACGCAAAATCTACAACCGTTTTCTTCGAAGGTCAGACTTCAACTGGTCACTGTGAACTCGACTTTTTAATTTCTAGCATTTTAATTGGCTGGGGAGCGTGGCCAGGCCGGCTGACAACGATCACTCACTATTTTCTTAACGCGAATAGACTATAGCATGTGTTACTGTAGTCTCATTGCGTTTGTTTTCGTTGCGTTTTAAGAGATTACTGATAATTGTTCCTTGTGTAGTTCCTTGAACCTGCAACTTTGTTATAAACAAACATCGTAATTTAAAGTATTCAATAGCAATATTCAAGAGCTAAAACATTTAACCAGACAACCAAAGACACCGACAATATCGCTGATGGCCCGGATATTTTTTTATAAACTTTTATCAAAACCAAAGTCCATCCTATGCATAGTAAGCAGGTAGGCGAATCAACAAACCTACATACACTTTCGGTGTTTAACTTAACATATATAAGGGCGGTTTCAGATAAGCGTATTTTTCTGCGCGTATGCGGTAGTTTCAAGATACGCGCTTACGCTCTACAAAAATCCAGACTCGCGTAAACGGCCATATTTCGCGTGTTTTAACCGATAGTGGTTTCATGTCAATATTGCAAATTATCGCGTTATACGAGCTTAGAAACACGTCAACTCACGAACGAATTACGCATATGCAAGAAGACGAGTCTAAACGCAATAACATGCGCTTCCAAAAACGAGCGTATACGCGCACATAAAACGCTAGTCTGAAAGCGCCCTAAGCTTTGGACTCCAGCATTTACCTAAAATAATTAAGTGTAATTCATCAGTTCCACAATCTAATTCATAATAGCTTTTCAAACTTTACTTCCATTTCACAAGCAGCCAAGGAACCCTAAAGTCAGTTAGCCCTAAGTCATGTCGCCGTCCGATCACTTTCACTGTGGATGTAGAAAATAAACGAAGAAGACGTCCGTTCGGCGTCCGACGCCATTTTAATTTGTGCACCGCTTCCCGCCATTACGAATGACATTTAGTACTGACAGGTGGAAAAGTTTTTTGTGACTACTGAATCTCTGTTATATAGACATTGATAAGACAATGCGGCGTGAAATTATGAAGGAAAAGTTCTTGGATCGACTATTTAAATTATTTGTCACCACCGTGTTGTAATTTTGATTCGGACGTGATAGCGGTAAGTTTTTTAAGTTAAATTACAGTTAGGTTAAAATTAGGTTATGTTAAGTTAAGTTGAAGTTAAGCTAAGTTAAAGTAAAGGTTAGTTGAAGTTAAGCTAAGTTTAAGTTAAGGTAAGTTGAAGTTAAGCTAATTTGAAGTTAAGTTAAGTTGAAGTTAAGTTAAGCTGAAGTTAAGTTAAGTTAAGCTAAGTTGAAGTTAAGGTAAGTTGAAGTTAAGCTAAGTTGAAGTTAAGGTAAGTTTAAGTTAAGCTTAGTTGAAGTTAAGTTAAGTTGAAGTTAAGCTAAGTTGAAGTTATGGTAAGTTTAAGTTAAGCTTAGTTGAAGTTAAGTTAAGTTGAAGTTAAGCTAAGTTGAATTTAAGGTCAGTGTAAGTTAAGCTTAGTTGAAGTTAAGTTAAGTTGAAGTTAAGCTAAGTTGAAGTTATGGTAAGTTTAAGTTAAGCTTAGTTGAAGTTAAGTTAAGTTGAAGTTAAGCTAAGTTGAAGTTAAGGTCAGTTTAAGTTAAGCTTAGTTGAAGTTAAGTTAAGTTGAAGTTAAGCTAAGTTGAAGTTATGGTAAGTTTAAGTTAAGCTTAGTTGAAGTTAAGTTAAGTTGAAGTTAAGCTAAGTTGAAGTTAAGGTCAGTTTAAGTTAAGCTTAGTTGAAGTTAAGTTAAGTTTAAGTTAAGCTAAGTTGAAGTTATGGTAAGTTTAAGTTAAGCTTAGTTGAAGTTAAGTTAAGTTGAAGTTAAGCTAAGTTGAAGTTAAGGTAAGTTTAAGTTAAGCTTAGTTGAAGTTAAGTTGAAGTTAAGCTAAGTTGAAGTTATGGTAAGTTGAAGTTAAGCTAAGTTGAAGTTAAGTTAGGTTGAAGTTAAGCTAAGTTGAAGTTAAGTTAAGTAAAAAGTTAGGTTAAAATTAAGTAAGTGTGAAAACATGTTAATAGTTATTTTAATTAGTTCTTTTAGATTTTTATGTATAGTTAAGGTAAAGTTAAAAGGTTTAGTTTTAGATGTCTGGCTGCTATAATAATGAAACACAAAATCCTATTATATAGAGCTCCTGCCTACAACAGGTTTTTTTTTTACAATGCAATAAAAACCAACATGTCCTTTGTCGCCTTTGCAGTCAGCATATAACCTTCGTGTTACTGAGTCTCCATAGACCCGAAATGTGTCTAATGAAAATAACTTTTGTTTCGGACTGTACCTGTTGTGATAATTTTCCCGTTAGAGCACATCCACGGCAATAACTCTTCATCGCGGTGCTTCCTGCGACACCACACGACTCTCTTGTCACAAAACCACATTGAACCAGTATTTATAGCCTAATTATTAGCAGACGATATAATTTAATATAAAAGTATAATTGTTTTATCAGGGAGGAAATTGATTTTTGTCTCGACCTCCGTGGCGCAGCGGTAACTATACCGGACTGTAAAGCGGATGGTCCCGGGTTCGATCCCCGGGCGGGCTAATTTCGTCAATATGGTTTTCCGACATTGGTTCGTGTATGGGTGTGATACCTGTAACACAAGCGCTTAATGCGCTTACCACATAATTGGGCCACATAATTGGTGTGTTAGTCTGGAGATTTATTTTATAACTAACTAGATGTTAAAGTTTAATTTTCAAGAAGCAAAGTTTGAACGAACCGTTTTCGAGGTAGATATATTTGTTGCTCATTTAGCTATGAGTAGATCCGTTTTATATATTAAAACTAAAAAACCCATAACGGAAATCACAAAAAAATAGAGCAAAAACATGCAAAATATGTTTACATTCAAGACGAGCAAAGATTATCGAAAAAAAATTAAACTCATTCAAGTTATGAGTTTCCACGCAAAATTTTAAGATATTTAAAGCAGGGACTTCTATTAAAGAGCTATTAAAATATCTTCTTCTCCTTCGACTTAACACAACTATTTCTTCATTCATTTCCCATTCATATATTACACAGATCTATTAAGACGTAGCAAATAAATCAGTCATCCGAACATTTTCGCAGCTAAAGGCGTCAATACAAGATTTAGGTGTTTCTAAAACAAAGTTGTAGGCATATAGTTAGAATAGGACTTAACAACAAAGCCTACACAAATCAAACTGGATTCTCATAGCAACGGTGGAGAAACCAACATGAGTGGCGGTGAGACTACGGTTTCAGTCATTTCGGCAAGTTCTTTTAAGAACCTACAAATTATTTCTAATATACCAACATTACTTAACTTACGGTTATTGAAAAAATGCACGTAAGTATAAGTAATACGAAATATCACACATTTGTAAATTCGATCGAATAGTATAACTGAATAATTATTTAAAACATACGATTTTGCAGATATAAAAGGAATAAACAAAGGCGTTAATTCAAAGTAATAAATCTAATGCCCTGATAATGAAGAAGCTCATCAGTCTGACACATCATCTATTTTTCTTCTTAGCTCTAATTTACTTGAGATTTTACTTTTAGTTTTGCATTTAAAATGCTAATTTATTAATTTACTGTATTTCCAGTATCTAAACCTTCAAAATCTAATTTACTTCTTCAAATACCTTTCCACGAATGCTCAGTAAGTCCTGATTCAACCCATTGTGTGCGACGTGTTATTTACTATCATCGGACGTTGCAAGTCGACGCCCACTCCCCGTGCAATACTCACACCAGACGACCTGATACATTCTTGAGTCTATGACTTAATGTATCTGCAAATACTGTCTGGTTAATACTGAAAACATTAAATAATAACCTATCATCAATGAAAACATTTAATAATAACCCATCACGTGACCCGCTTGCTCGTCACCTTCAGTTTTTACTATTATAATATACCTACTAGTGACCCGCCCACGCTTCGCAATGGTGAAATTTTGCGCGACTTGTTCCCGTTAAGTTGAATTTCAGCTTACTTAAAATAACTTTATCTGAATTCTCTTTATTTACAAATTTAATTGAAAAAAAATCTAAAAGGTAGCGAAAACCGCATTGAAATCCGTTAAGGGGTTAAGGAGGAGTTAGGGGACAAACATACAAACAGACACAATTAGCAACTTGGATTTATACTATGTAATGATAATGTCCCTCGAGTCGCCAAAACTGAGACCCAGCCGAAATACACCAAACTATGGGTTTCCCAATAATTCCATCCCTCACCGTGTGTGATAAATATCATCTAAGTTCGAAAAGGACCATCTGTGGTACTTTCTAGTGGTGATTGGACCCGAAATCTTTAGAATAATGTAACGGACAAGGTTTTGTCACTCTTTATTGATGTAATAAAAATATAGTCACCTTATAACCTTTATATAATTAAAAAAAGTAAAAAAAATGAAAAGAAAGAAGGCTACTTACCTATTTAAAGAATAAATATTTGGAAATAAACACAAAAGTTCGTTACAAATAATGACGCTTTTAACATTTACTGTCAAATAAAATAATAAATTCATTCATAAATTGTGCAAAATAAAACAAAATCTTGCGCTTGTAGGTGGTCGTGATCTATATCTTACTTAAATGTTATACATAAAAAATCTTATAACAAACAAAAGAAATAGACCATAATTTATTATAATATATTAATATTATAGTCAGTGCTGTATTCTAAACAATAAAAAAGCAATATGTTTAATCCCACATTTGTCATCGATTATCTCGAAAAATAAACAATACAAGAACATCGATTGTCACTCAAACCATTTAAATTCCTAAAATAGAATCGATTTACTAAGTATATTATGTATCATTTTGTTTATTTTCATCCGGGTGAATGAAGGTGATATGCAATGCGTAGGCCGCGACTTCTTTCACCTCTTGATTACCATATTGGTGCTGACATCGTCTTCTGTTTGTTTCCTAAATGTCAAATTTAGCACAAGCCTTAATTAAATTCTCCTACGCACCCCTAATTAGTATATGGCATTATGCATTCGTGATCGGTCGACAGGAATGACTTTACAAGTTTGCAAGGTATCCTAAGGTCTATGACTCTTATTCGCATAGTGTTAAGGTTGGTAATAGCTCAGCTAGGAATATGTACAGGAGTAAGTGTTATTTACCATATAAATTAACTTGACAGCTAAAGTAGTGTAGCAGACTGCTTTCTGATGACGCAAGTTTGATTCCGATTAACAATGTCTTAGGACTGTCCTTTTTACTGTCCTTAGTAAAAAAAACTTTGTGTTTCTGTGTATAGAATCGTACTTTTATTTGAAAGTGTTCTTAGGTATTTAAGATTGTAGGAGGTCTTTCATTTTTGATCTTTATGTTAAAACTTATACAAAAAATATATACTCTCTTTTTATATTGAAATATTGTAGGTAGCAATTGCAGTGTCTGTTGTAAGCATGACTTCTTCTGATCTTATAGCAAATTCTTCTACTCCATTTGTTCTTGAAGTTTTATCATTATTAATCTAAAAAGCGTCTTACCGAAACCTTGTTGTCAATTCCTTTCAATTTTAATTTTACCAAGATTAAAAAAAGAGACGAAATTGAGAAGCTTGTGTATCCTTCACAGCTATTCTTAATTTCCACTCTCACCTTTATTATGCCTATCTTCAGCTACACAATTATGATTGAGTAAACTGATAGTCGCAGGATATTTGACACGTGGTATCCTCTGACAGCCGATACGGCACAGCCTTGGAATCGCTCTTACGGAATACGCGTCGTCTCATGCATATCGAGTTGGTACCACATTCCGCAGAAACCTTACCTATGTTGTATGCGTATGAGCAGTTTTGGGGATTCGCAAAAATATGGCCTTGGTTTTTTTTTAAGTTTTTTTATGTTTTGTTAAAATAGACCGCAGTTGTGGTACATTAGTCACTCTCCTCTAAGATGCTTTCCGAACGTAGGGGCTTTTTCATCGTTAAAATAAATTTCAAATACTGACGATTTCACAACGTTTCCACAGGATTTTCTGGGGCTTGTCAAATTTTTGAAAGCGCCATCACTAAAAAAAGTGCGGGACGAGGTAAAGTCTACGCATCGAAAAGATCATAATATCCCACTTTTCGTTCGTACCTATATATAAAGTAATGTTTGGTACTAACGACGATAACAATGTTTTTTTTGCAAAATCATCTTTATAATTTGGTCGCCATCATTATAGAATCTTAGACAAAAACCACTCCTGATACCAATTTCACATTCGCACAAAAAAATAACATTTTATATAACTTCGAGTCATAAATAATGATTACGGTGTGACCATAAATTATTTAGAACGGCATAGCTATGTGTAAAGCAAATAAAGAATTTTGTAATACAAACATCAGAGGGCCCTAAGGCTATTATAACTTTATTAGGTGTATACACTTACCTACTGTAAACGTAATTAAACCAGTGATAATGTGAAATTTATTCATGTGAGTAATTGTTATTATGAAATTTTAACTATGGTTGTAAATGGAAATTAATTATATCGAATTCATTATTATATGTGAGATGATTGATCTCGTTTGCGATTTTTTATATTTATTTATATTAAAATCCGAATTATTTAAGTCAATAGTAAACTTATTCTAAAATCAAGTTGGTTCGTTAAAAACCGCTTTTTTCTTCAAACTTGAAAATAAATAAAAATGTAAAGGTACCTTATTCTATAAGCATTTTCATTATTCTATAAGTTTTTTTTTATTATCAGCTTTAGATAGTTTATAAAAATAGATATATAATTAATTTCCTCGTAAAAATTAACATATATAATCGCTCTACATTATATAATTATACGTTGTTCCACCAACCTTGATAATAAAGAAGTTGGAGCCTACCACAGGAATGTTGGTAAGAAACTAAGAAGTCCAATGCTGTACCTACAAGTAAAATTACTATATAATTTATAGTCCGGTCAATCTAGACATAAAAATGAGAGCAAAGACTAGAACTTTTCGAATCGTTATATCTCATAAACATTGGCTTGTAGGAAAAAAGTATTGATACATTTTTGTAGATCATTTTATGATCTACAATTTTTGTTCAGATATGTTTATGATAAAACTTACCGATTCGCAGAAAAGCGCGAAAAACTCTTTTTTTATCTTTGATCTTAAACATTTTTTCTATACAGGGGAAAGATGGGGAACTTTTGTATATATTTTAATCATATTTTTAACAACCTTACTGATTTTCAGCTTGATGGGAATTTATGTAGCTTCGAATGTTTAAATTGACCGGATTATTAATTGAACACTGTGAAAGTATCAAGGTTTTCTTAGTGGTTTTTGTATCCTCAATGCGCGGGTTTTTCTTACCTGTGACGCTACAGGGCTATCAAGTGCTTGTAAGAGTGAAAAACAACCCTTCGCGTTATAAGTATGTTTTCTTTTATAACTATGACGTAGATGTACCTACAGCAAATACTTTCAAACTTATACGAATGTAAGATGAGATTTAATAATGTAAGTATATAGACTTGCTTTAATAAGTCCAATCCAAAATAACTAGAACCTGCAGATTGATTCACTGATCCCATATATTTGTTAGTACCTATGGTTTTCAAAACTTTTGTAAAAGTTCTCTCAAACTGAACATCAACTTCTCTATCAGACCACGAAACCAAAAATCTACACAATGACAATGACATATATGACTAGAGTCACACAAACCATCCGAAAGTCACAGCACACCTATTGGCAATTCAATTTGCAAATTGCGTCTCCCCTGAGACACGCGTCCACTAACTTATACTAAGTTATCTGGATTACTTGTCTCAATTCAATTCACAAGGCATTAGTGTACAACTTGTGGGCAGAACACTATCCGATATTACGATATTACCTACCTAAGATGGTGGTAGACAATCTGCATATGGTTTTCCTTGTCACCGATCCAGATTACTACCTTTAATATATACGTGTCTTCCTTTATTATTACCGATATGTAACCGGTTTCATAAATATGAATATGTTTAATCGCAAGTGTACACGGAAGGCATGCGGTAAGACCATGGTGACGTACAGATAAAGAATTATGATCAGCAATAACAATTATTGCGATTGGCAATAAAAATAATTGGCCGTATTATCACAGTGTTGCTGAGGCTCAACGAAAATATTACAAAACAATAACTGGGCTATTTCGCGAGTGTTTGTCAAAATATTAATAAATATTGCGTATTTCGTTTGTAAAAAATGTTGCCTTGAGTACTCGATGATTATATCTAATTATACTTCGCGTTTCGTTCTCAAGATTAGTAACCTGTAAGAAAATATATTAGTATTTCTATATGAAACATAGTAGTTACGCCAAGTGACACCGCTTCTGCACTAAGTTAAAGTATGCCTTTAGTTTTTTTTTTTTTTCTGGTTGGTACCAACTGCTTATGTTGGCACTACGTTCCTGGGGTCCGCTGCACTTAAACGGTCAAACTTCATTCGCATTCTAGTGCTTCACCGCTTCGGAATACTCTTAGCGCTTCATATTACGTCATTATAAAAAAAAAAAAAAAAAAGTTACAAAATGCCAAAAAGAAAACGAAGTGATAAAAGTGAGTTTGAATATTTAAAGAATAAACTGAAAAAACTTAAGAGACAAATAAGCAAACGTGCACGTGTAATTAGTTCGTCTTCCTCATCGAGGGACTCATCGCCCACGCGGTCTCCGCAAAACCTACAAGGTAATTTCATTTTTAGGTCAAGGTCACCATCAACACATTTGAACAAAGAACAAGTGCAATTGCTACTAAAGCTAAACTTCCTATATCTTATCTGGTTTGCGTGTCTTTCTCTGGGAATTTCATCTTACCGGATTTGATTATAGAATGTTGTCTTATAAGAACATTTTTAAGTTTGCGCGTTATTCTTTGGGAATAGCGCCTTACACATAATTTTTATATATAAAAGTAAGTACCAACTCGATATAAGTTTGTCTGCGCGTAATTCTTTGGGAATTACGTCTTATTAAACTTTTCTTCACCTACCCACAAAAAAAAAAAAAAAAAAAAATTTTTTATAAGTTCGCGCGTATTTCTATGGGAACTACGCCTTACTATCGAGTTTGGTAATAAAACGAATTTAACTTTGGTATACGAACGTATACAACTAACATATGTTATGTGTGACAATAAATATAAATTGCGCGTATTTCTCTGGGAAATACGCCTTTTTAAATATTATTATTTTTTGTTGATGGGATATTCACTTATCATAATATCTTTCAGGCGGAGATGATTCTAGCGAACATGAACAAACAACTCAAACACAAGTTCCTTGTGAAAATAACACTCAGTCCACAACTGAACAAGCTTCCCTTGTTACGGGTACTGAACCTTCGACGGCGCCCATCGCGGATGATACATCCGCACCTGTTGACATAAATACATGTCTAGACGAGACTCCCATGCTGGAAGACATATGTACTGGAGAAGAAACACCTGACAACAGTTTATTGGAGCTATTAGGAGAGGACCCATACGTGTCTATTGACTACGGACCAGACATACATAAAGATCTGGCATGCCGGCTTGAATATATCACAACAACCGGATTGGATTTTAAATTACGAAAAGAATTACTTACTAAGTATCTTGTACCAGCAAATGCTACGCGCTTAGCAGCGCCCATGCTAAATCCAGAAATAAAAGCAACGCTTTCAGAAAATTTACTCAAAAGGGACAAAATGATCGAATCAAAACAGAAACAGCTTGCCGCGGCCATATCATGCTTGTCATCTGTTATGACAGATCAGCTTACATCAAAACAGCTCAGCCAAGACATTTTAATAAAGCTTATGGATACAAGTCGCCTACTTTGCGATATGCAATACAATGACTCTAAAACTAGACGAAACTTTAATATGTTTTCACTGAAAAAAGATTTGAAAGACCACTTATTAAATACGAAAATAGATAAGTTCCTGTTTGGAGAAAACTTATCCGAAACTTTAAAAACAGCTAAAGCCGTTAGCAGATCCGCAACCGATTTAAAGGTTCAACAAAAAGCTCCTGCTAAACCACACCAGCAACCCTCCAAGCCACAGACTGGTAGGCATTTAAACTGGAAGCCCCCGGCCCCAGCTCGCAGGCCGGCGCAGGGGCCGAAGACGACTCGCGAGCCTGCCTCCCTCCGCGCGCCGCCCGGGACCTCGTACAGGCGGTTATCTCCTCCGCGGAAAACCACCCGCCGCCGATAGACTCGGTAAAGTACGCTGGTCAATTATCACTGTTTTACAAACAATGGTCCTTAATTACCTCAGACCGTGTCGTCTTAAATTGGATTTTAGGTTATAAAATTAAATTCTCAGGACATGTCGCACAATGTTACATACCTCCATCTACTAAACCCACAGCTTTAGAAAATAAGCATTTTTACGAATGTATAAGTAACCTAATGGAAATAGGCGCAATTTCAAAATGTGAACCGTGTGAAAATCAATTCATATCAAATTCGTTTTTGAGACCTAAACCTAACGGGAAAATGAGATTTATCCTCAATTTGAAAAGTTTAAACAAACATATAAGTACTAGTCATTTCAAACTAGAAGACCTACGCACTGCAATTAAACTTATATCTAAAAATAGCTACCTAGCCACAATTGACTTAAAAGACGCTTATTTTTTAATTAATATTCACAAAGACTCTAGAAAATACCTTAGATTTATATGGAATGGTACTTTATTTCAATTTAATGTTTTACCATTTGGATTGAATACGGCACCTTTTATTTTTACTAAAATAATGAAACCGATTGTAAAACTACTGCGGTCGGCCGGTTACATGTCCACTAATTATCTTGACGACCTATTCCTTGTGGGAGATTCATATACTGAATGTACGGATAACATTAACATTACGAAACGATTACTTATTTCCCTGGGCTTTATTATTAATAATGAAAAAAGCAATATGACCCCTTGCACGTCATGCAAATTCCTTGGTTACATTATAAATTCAAAATTAATGCAAGTACAGTTACCAAAGGACAAACAAACAAACATAAAAAAAGAGCTAGAATCGTTTTCAAAAATGACAAGATGTAAAGTCAGGCAGTTTGCACATTTGATTGGGTTGTTAATATCTATTTGTCCTGCCGTTGAATACGGCCTTCTATACACAAAAGAGTTCGAACGTGTAAAATTCTTAAACTTAAAATCAGATAACGATTTTGACAAGTATATGAATCTTCCACACTCGCTGGCACCAGATTTCCGTTGGTGGCTTCAGGCCATTGATAATCCGTGTCATCGGATTAAAAATGACACTTACGCAATTGAAATTTTCTCTGACGCCTCAACGACTGGGTGGGGTGCAGCGTGCGGGACGGAGAAGGCCCACGGGCCCTGGTCAAGAGATGAGAGGAAAATGCACATCAACTACCTAGAGTTACTAGCCGTGTATTTTGCTTTACAAAGTTTTGCCACAGACCTTCATGACTGTCAGATATTATTACGCGTTGATAATTCTACTGCAGTCTCATACATAAACCGTATGGGAGGTATACAGTTTCCCCACCTCACTGCCATCTCTAAAAAGATCTGGCAATGGTGCGAATCGCGTAAAATTTTTATTTTTGCATCTTATATCAAATCTAAAGATAACAGTGTTGCGGACGCCGAATCCAGGATAACACATCCGGATATAGAATGGGAGATAACTAATACCGCTTTTCAAATAATTACTAACTATTTCGGTTCTCCGCTCATAGATTTATTTGCCAGTAGGTTTAACAAAAAGTGTGACAAATACATTTCATGGTACAAAGATAATGAAGCTTATGCTATAAACGCCTTTACCATAAATTGGGCTGATTTATACTTCTATGCTTTTCCACCACCCTCTATCATTTTAAAAGTCTTAAGAAAAATTATTTTAGACAAAGCAATTGGAATAGTTATTGTACCCTTATGGCCCACACAGCCCTGGTTCCCAATATTTCAGAAACTGCTTGTTTCTGATACTATTATATTGAGGCCGAATGATCAAGCTATCATATCTCATTCCAGCAATCAGAACCTTGTGTCGACCCTGAGCCTAGCTGCCGGGATATTGTCAGGACAGCACTACTCCGCCGCGCAGTGCCGGAACCCTCAATCGATATCATGATAGCGTCTATTTCCCCTAATTCATACAAACAATATAGTGTATATATTAAAAAGTGGCAATCATATTGTAAAAATAATGATATAAATGTCTATGAAACCTCTATTAGTTATGTACTTGATTTTTTGACAAAAATGTTTGATAGTGGCAGCCAGTATGGCTCTCTAAATAGCTGTAGAGCAGCACTTTCCTTAATTTTAGGGCCAAACATATCTGAAGATAATAGAATCCAGCGATTTTTTAAAGGAATTTACAGATTAAGACCTCCTACGCCGAAATATAACGTAACATGGGATCCAGATACCGTATTAGACGTTTTAACCAACTGGTACCCTAACGAAGAATTATCTTTAGAACTATTATCTAAAAAATGTATAACGCTACTTGCCATCATAACAGCACATCGGGTCCAAACCCTATCAAAAATTAATCTTAAAAATATTAATATTCTTCCAAACAAAATTCTTATTAAGATTCCCGATCTAATTAAAACGTCGAGAATTGGTGCAGTCCAACCTCTACTGTCTATTCCGTTTTATAACGAAAAACCGCAGATTTGCCCCGGAAATGCCCTTAGAATTTATATTAATAAAACAGCCTCAATCAGAAAAACTCAGAACCTTTTTATTAGCTTTAGAAAGCCATACAAAACTGTCACTACCCAGACCATGAGTCGTTGGATTAAGAGCACTCTACAAGACTGTGGTATCGATGTAACAATTTTCTCCGCTCACAGTACGCGACATGCCGCTACGTCTCGGGCTCAGGCTCAAGGGGTCACCATCGACCAAATCAGAAAAGCCGCAGGTTGGAGTGCTACTTCCAGCACTTTTGCCAAATTTTACAACAGAACTATCCTGAGCCAAGACGAAACGGCACTAGCTAGAGCTATTATTAATTAAATGTTAATTCACGGATAACCTAATAATTGTTAATCAAAATTGATTTATTGTGATAATTATTTCATACTATGTTGCTAAATAAATATATTAAATTTCCGTTTCTTTTTGGATATTTCTGAACCTAAGCTCTCAAAGTCTACTATGTTTCATATAGAAATACTAATATATTTTCTTACAGGTTACTAATCTTGAGAACGAAACGCGAAGTATAATTAGTGATTAAACGAACTTACCTGTTAGTGAAGTTCTATCATAATTATACGAGCGTTTCGTTCGAAGAGATTAGTAACACCCACCCAAACCCGAGAAAGCCCTAAATTCGGTTCAGAAAATTGACTAGTATACTCTAAACGAATGAAGTTTGACCGTTTAAGTGCAGCGGACCCCAGGAACGTAGTGCCAACATAAGCAGTTGGTACCAACCAGAAAAAAAAAAAAACTAAAGGCATACTTTAACTTAGTGCAGAAGCGGTGTCACTTGGCGTAACTACTATGTTTCATATAGAAATACTAATATATTTTCTTACAGGTTACTAATCTCTTCGAACGAAACGCTCGTATAATTATGATAGAACTTCACTAACAGGTAAGTTCGTTTAATCACTAATTATATTCGTAATAATGATGCTTCTATACCGCGTTATGATACTCATATATAGTATTTAAATTATATAGAGTATATATTTGTCTAACTGTAGGGTGTGGCGGTTTACACAGCATGTTGAAATGGCGGTAGGTAAAGTACTGTAATTTGCAAGGAATGCTCCAATTCTTTATATATGGCATTGATAGGTTATACGAGTACAACCTTAATTTGAATTATAAGACGTATCATTGACCATGGCATAAGATTCCGCTGCTTCAAAATGTCAAGTGTGTATGAAAAGTTATTGATTTGGTATTAATCGTATACAAATATTAATAATACGAAAGTATGTAAGAATGTTAGCATCCCCTATCTCTTCCACGCCAATTACAACACTTATTTTTATAAAAATTTATTTGTAGGTGCATTATAACTTGGAAATACTAATAGAGTACTTTTTCCCCATCAAAATACCTCATTCCTCCGGGAAAAGCGAATTGACCCGCTGGACCCCTTGGCGGAAAACGATTACTATACATATAAGATATACTAAGTGAAATGTATAAGTAATAGCCAGTAGATACATATAGAATGTTTCCGGATAAGCCTACAGATGTCGCATTAGTTAGTGTTTACTCGCAATTTGTGTAAATACTTCCAACCACTTTATTGTGAAAGAAGTAGGATGCTTGCGAGACACACGGATCACAGGGCTATTCTGTAACTCAAAAATCGATGCTAGTTGTTAAAAAGCAACTAGCAGTTGTGTTTGACAAGTCACCGGTGAGCCAAAAAAATTGGTATTCTGTATCTCAACTCAACTAGCATGAGTGATATCAAATGATACGAGTCCAAGGAGTCTCATTTAAAATGTCATGAACTTATATTAAGTTGTATGAAATGACTTAACATTTAATTTTTCCACTTTATATCTTTGACTGAGCATGTAAACAACTAGAAATTTATTTTTAAAGACAAATGTATTAAAAGCCATCCAGCCACTTATGTATCTTCAATACCTATTTTAGAGCAATTTCTTGTCTATTAATAATATTTATTTTGCTAATGCTTTTATTATAATTTAAAGTTTTTCCTAGAATAAAATAAAACACTCTTAAGAATTTGTAGATATTTGTATGTAATTGTAAAGTTTACAAATATCAGATGTCGGGTTATTCGTTGTTGCCGTCGAATTATTAAGTTAAAAATATTAAGTTTCGGTTAAGGACAGGAGATTTACAAATCTGAAACAACTCAAAACTTGTAGCTCGCATATTTTGTGGAACAACCATTTTAAATCGCGTATGAATACATTTGTTTTCACTTCACATCTTCAATCACTCGCTTCCTTTAATATTTTGTTTCTTAAGGTTTTTTAGTCCGACTGCTTTGAATGAAACATGCACAAAAAATCTTGTAAAATTTTACTAAAAGTTTATAAATCAGATTATAATTTGTATTTTAAGTAAAATAACATTGAATCAGTATGGATTTGTAAACATGTCATGTAACGTCAATTAGTCATGACGTCAGAGATGCTCGGCGCATGCGCGGTCTATGTTAAGCCTGGAAAATTAAATATTGACAATACTCATATGATGTGCAGGACAATCATTTACTTTTGATCGAGTCCGATTGCACCAACTGCTAGTTGTAGAATTACAGAATCGCAATTAACAACTTGCATGAGAGGTTTGATGCTAGTTGGGAAAAATTTGGGTTCGCGAGTCACGAGAAATGTCAATAACACGTAGAAAAAAGAACACTTTTAATGGTATTACTGCAATTTATTTTAAACAGAGTGGATTCTAAGCAATAAAATCACAATGCTGAGCTAAAACCAAAGTTTAATTAATTTTCCTCAAAAAAAGTCGGACAAACCGACGGACCTACAGAATTAAATGGCCAAGACTTATTTCATTTAGTATTTATATGTAACGAATAAAATGTATATAAAATATAAATCGTAATTTTCTAAAAGAAAATTTTGAACTTTGTTTTTGACAGTTCCTCCTGCTATGAATTCGATGCAAGCTAAGCTTACGGAATCGCTATTTTTCATTTCTCCATACAAAAAAACTGTCAAACCAAGGCCTAGCGTGCATGAGCCGTATGACGTCATAATTGATGCTAGTTGGAGATACAGACTCGCAAATGTTCATTTTGACGTTATTTCTCATAGCAGTCGATAGCAGTTGAGTTATAGAATCAGTCTGCAGGTGTTTATTGTATTTAACGCATTTCACATTTAGGTTTTTATGTTTTTTTCATCTAGTTAATAACATAAAAGTTTTCACAATTTTATTAATTAAAAAACTTATTTAATATCTCTTGAAGGAAACAAAACATACAAGGCTATATAACGCTCGCAAAAAAGTAGAGTGCCGTAAGAAAAATCTATTTTTATTAAAGTAAAGTCTTTATCTATGAATTTAAGATGTTAAGTTAAGCTAAAAATCAAATTATTATAAGGATTTCGAAACTAGGTGACTCTACATACTGATCATAATTTTCGAAATCCAAGTAAATATATGTAAAAACAGTCGACCGAATGACTGTCGCCGACTACGTCTAGTTTTAGTCAAAATCTACGTAGATGGTCAGACAGCCATCGGCCATAAGATTTGTTATTCATATTTTGAACTAAGTTAATATAGTTCGTTCGTTATAAATAATTTACTTTAGGAAATAATTATTTTCAAACTTTATAGCTGTAATCATTTGTGTAGTACCTATTATGATACAATAAATAGTATCAAGACAACATGCTTCTTCTTTTTAAAAAAAATATGTGTAACGATATCAAATATAAAATCACAACAAGAAATAACAACTAGATTCTTTCTTTTAAAATTCACACGCATTTTAAATCCTTAAACAGTTTTATAACTAAGGCTAATCATTTGTAAATTTTTATTTCCAAAAAAATAAGTCGCATCACTTAGTAAATCGTCCTTTTATGTCTGTCGTCTTTATTTATATCTGAGAGAGTGTTCCAATTTTAAATGTCACTTTTTAATTTGCATTTGCGTAATGTTAATGTCTTTATTCGTCCTTTGACCAACCTTTGTGTCTGTGTGTCCCTATATGCTGATTCTTAGAACTTGGGTAATATTGTACATTCTAAAGTGACTTTGATAATGTTTATCTTTGATAATAATCTGACTTAATATCGGCATAATAATAAAATTAACACGTGTTCTTATACTAAATGGGGAGTGTGTTGTAATAATGTTATTGGAGGAGTAAGGAGGTCCTGTTTTGACAAGAATGGAAATAGAGTCGTTATATATTTGTATAATTTAAAATATATCAAGATAATAGTTTGAATCTTATTCTAGTAATGTAAGTGTGTAAACTTTACTTTTTATATAACTTCTTAGATTTACGATTATTATTACTTGAAATTAAACTCATTTTAACGGGTTTTACGCGTTTATTTTATTATTTTTGATTTTCCGACGTTTCGACATTTTTACAAATGCCGTGGTCACGGGTAGACTGAGATGTTTGACGTCTTCATAGAGTAACAATTATCTGCCGTAGGCTCCTCCTTATTTTAAACAATAAATACTCAATATATGAAATAATTAAGTTTGGTTTTTTTATGTTATTAGCAAAAAAAAATACAACTTATGATGTACACATACAAAAAGTCAGTTCAGTTTTTTGCTAGAATACATTTATATTTTTCTAATTAACACTTAACCTAAAATCAATCGATTAACATTATCAACCCTATATTTTATCCTCTACCCTATTATTTAATCTAATTCCACACAAAACACATCAACTACGATTCTGTCCCTTACCCAATACCTCAGTTACACAACCACGAACATTTCCCCGGCGTATTGTCGCAGGTTGCGACTGCCCTGCGCCCGCGCACCCCGTGATAACAGCGGCTGCGTTATCACAGCCGGCGCACAATCACATTCACTAGCCGTGTACATGAAGCTAGTGGTCTTGAGAGTTGTTTCAATGTTTGTTTAAAATGGTATAAAGTTATCTATTGTAAATAAGTCTACACTAGCCCGATCTGGGAAAAGAACTTGGAGATAAATCGGCTTACAGTCTGGTCTTAGATCCAAGAAGACTTAAAAATGAAAATTATCAGCGTTTATCACAATTATCTGTGCCCATCAATAAAGTTATGAAACTTATTTGATGGGCACAGATATTAAATTAGAACAACGAATATAACAAGTTTTTTAATTAAGTATAAATTTAATAATTTGAGCTTATTTTTACCAACCATCAAACAAAGTATTTTGACTAAACATATTTCCATCAGAATTTATTAAATTTTCAACCTTAATTATCTTATTAATAAAGTATCAAAGCTCTTTCTGTACAGTATAACCGGAGATCATGCGATGGCTGACGCTGGAGTCAAGGAGAGCGGCCAGCGACCACGCCCTGCGCCCGCGCACAACCTACAACAACAACCACACTCACCCACCGTACACCACCACACTGAACACAGCAACAACATCGCTGCACACCGTACACAGATACGTTCGATTATTAAACATTTCATATCCTGCTTCTAGGCTAATATTCTACAACCAATAAGCAAGAATAACATATTTTTTACTAGGATTCCTGATAACCGCAACGATTGGTTTTATAGTGTGTAGTTTAAGTCGACCTCTAGAAAATCGTGTAAACTAAATGGCCTACTTGTAGGTAGATAGTCCCACTTTACTTCTAATTACTTTTCAAATCAGAAACATATGAAACGGCTTCAAACATTGTAACATAGTGATTACATGGAGTAATTCACTTAAAGTTTACGACATAGAGACTATTGGTTAAATACAGGTTATTCTAAGCGGTAAGTTCTATCTATAAAAGTAAAAAAGTTTAACGAGCTTCCCTTAAAAGCTCGTAAATTAGGATTTTCATAATCATAAAATGTGTTTCTCATATCTTTTTGTACGTTTTACATTATCAAGAGGCAGATTTAATAATAAACACGATATAACCCTTTAATTTAAACTATATGTAAGTACATTTCTTGAGGCGAACATCTTTATGAGCCCCGAATACTTTGATCCTACGACCTCTCTGTTTATAGTCCATTGTGCCGGAGTGCTGGCCGTCTTTGTTTATTATTTTAGGAGACGCAGATTTAAGGCTGTGTATAGAATCTGTATTGTGGTTCGTAAAAGTTCTATGGCGATAACTAATGAATGACAAGTTACATTTCTCCAATATTACTAAATTTCACGGATAAAACAGTCAGTAATTGTATAAATCAGAGTAGCTTACTCTAAGTCTAAATTACATGGGTGTCTTTGAATGTAATTTTGTATAACAAATCAGAAAACAGACCTCAGCATACTCACATATTCTTATTCTCAATAAAAAACTGAAATCTTCCAACTTATCATAGCATTTTTTATTCTTCCTTTCATCAGATCCATTCTCACAACATCAAAACCTCAAAAGAAACATTAACGATGAATAACTTATCTTCCCGACATAATGATTATTTCAATTGACAGCGAGAGATGTACGGCCGAATATTTCAGCCTCAATGGGCGAAACCTCCTTTTGGGTACATGAGAACAATTAGGCTTGAATAATAAAATAAAGCCTTCAAGCTCTTAAAACACTCTTAAGCTTAATGTAAGCGGTGAAAGAGCTTTTTATTCACGCTTAACACGTGAACATTTTTGCTTTGTATCATAAATTTACTAGAGGTTAAACTTAGCTAACCCTTTTGTATTTATACGTTGCTTTTCAGGATGTATATTGACTAACAAATGAAAAATATGTACAACATTGCGAGTTAACAGTCCTTATAGAGAACCATAAAATAGAATAAAATGCAATCTAAATAAATAGCTGACATGTGTATTACGTTCTCGTATATCATCATATAAATATCACTATTTAAATGCATAAACTAAGCAGTAAAGGTCCTTTTTGATATCCTGACAATAACCCAATATTACTCACAAGTTATCCGCATCCGATTCGCAATAATCCGTATAAATAGCTAATTTCAAATACGGTACCTACGCCTCCATTACGGATCTACAAACGTCGCCACCTTCCGTTTAATTCATTAATTCCAAGCGGATAATTTATTAATTAATTAACATTTATTTATCACCCACCGTTATGACTTGATCGAATGAAGGCACGGAACTCAACTGAAGCCGTTTCAGAAGATTAATAATCGAGGAATGGACAAAGGAATCAGTGTTAATGAGGATAAAATACTGAAGGTAAAATAAAATCTTAAAGTTATCTTTGTGGTACAAGTAGGTTTATGATCATGAGCCTTACACAACATTTTGTTTGTATAGACACGTCAATAATAACAGTTTTTTTTTCACGGATCTATTTACTTATAAAGATCGCTCCATACTTAAAAAAATCATTGATAGGTTAAGATATGTCAAGAATCTTAATGGCACGGTTAAAAACAAATATAAACATGACCTTTCTCGAATACGAAAAAAAACCCGCGGGCGTCAACTAATCACTTCTTATAAATGATCTGTCACTACATTTTACCAACACCGAAATCACGCACCTTATCGATCTTCAATAAAAACAACTCAAAAGCTTAACAATATAACAAAGTATCATAACAATGATTAACAACCTTAACAAACAATTAACACAGAACAACAGTTAATTCTTTCTTACACGTATATGCTTTATCGTATACAAAATGAAGTTATAAAACTTAACGATACGATCTTACAAAAGTGCGGCCGGCACACATAAATTATCATATTGTAAATTGTTTCTCTCGGAAACCATTGAAAGGGGCGCGAAGGTGAAAAAAAATCGAGTACTGCAAGAATCGACTTTTTAACATTTTTACTGTCAAAACAGCGTACCTGTTGCACTCTTTGTGCCTGTAATAATTATTATTTTGGACTTTAATTTCGAAGCGGCGACCGTATGACCTTTTCACTCAAAAGTGTTTCTTTTTCTTAGAGATCCGTAGCATAATGTTTGGTGATACTATAATTCTTTTTAAACCCTTTTTGTATTGTTTCTGAGCAAACCTGCATCAATTTGAACATGTTTTACTAAATCCTGCTCCTTTATTTTAGGAGGGAATCCAAATAGTTTCCGCAGCCCTTAGTGGTTCTGCTTAGACAACGCTTATTGTAAAAGTTCATTAATTTTCCTTCTTCTTCGTGTGATGAGTATGCACTTTGCAGCACATATTCATCTAGTGTCAGAATTTTCCTATACAGTTAGTAAATAAAGATAACTCTGTCTGATTGTCGTATGCACCCGAAACCTTGACCTTGCTTTTAGCCCACTTTTAACCACTCAATAATGAGATACCCGAAGTTAAACGAACGATTGCTTAATTTTCTCAATTTGTGGACGGAACCAACTTAAACGTTTTTTTTTTTATAAACTGGATATAATCGTAGAAGTTTGATCTGGTTTATGTCGAGGCCCCTACATCCGTCACAAACAAAAAGCGCAATTTTATTTGTAGTCTAAGGAGTAATGATTTTTTTATTTTAGTAATATTAATATTCGATTCCCTTTCGCACTAGTATCGAAACAAAAAAAATTATCCATTAATTTAAGCGCTCTCTAATTCTCCAAATCTTAACTTATAAATGCTTTGAATTTCAATTGATAAATATTTAATTCCTTAGGTATGCCGTTTTTATTAACAAATAAACGTAGAGCTATCTATATTTTTAATGTATCTAAATATGCATTAATTTTACACACTAAAAATCTCTATTAGTATAGCAGATATCAATAAGTCATAACTTATTATTCGTAAAATTTACAATCTTCACTAATAATTTTATATACCCAGAAATAAATTAGTTTTAATATCGTTACCTACGTAACTCCGTATCAGAATTCAGTATCGATTTTATCCAAACTACTTTAAATGATTGACGCACACTAATTAACCGATGCTTCTACATTTATTTTTATAATAAAAAACACTAATGATTGGAATTCGTGTTATCTTTATCCGGTGGTAACTACTGGTTAAATTTTTGTTTGCGTAATGTCAGTGAGTGACGTTTGTTAATTGAATCGGATTTCACTTGACGGAACGGAAGCCGAAATATTTATCATTGTAACAGGGTAATTTGTATGTTTACAACATTTAAATTTATTTACGACTAGCGGCCGACCGCGACTCCGTGCGCGTAGCAGTCGGTTTCCTGTGAGAATGAGAAGTTTTCCCGCGGTACAAAGTACCCTATATGTCATTCTGATGTACAGTCTATATTACTGTGAAGTTTCATCAAAATCTGTCCAGTAGTTTTTACGTGAAAGAGTAACAAACATCCATTAATTTTTCCATACATACTAACCAACTTTCACGTTTATAATATTAGTAGGATAGGTAGTATAGTTACAGGTGGAAGTAGGATTTCATTGCTCTTTGAAAAGAAATATTTGTCATAATAATAATGATACATAGATGTAGGACCTTATTCACACGATAGACTGATGACTTAAAGAAGATGGCAGTCAGCAAATGGAAGTGAGCTGCCCAGAACTTGGATAGATGTCGCTGCCTTCGTCCAGCAGTGGACGGCGATTAGCTGATTGGTGGAGAGGCAGGCATGGAAATCTCTAAGAACACGCTAAGTCGAGTCAGGTGCCTGTTTTGTGGCTTTCAAAACCATACTTCTTCTTACTGATGGTCACATATCCTTACAGTTATCACGTCAAGGGTCTTTAAAAGTGGTATCTGGAATTCAGGTGCTAGGGCAACTTGTACTGGAATTCTACCGATGAAGAAAAAGGGCCCGGCCGTATTCCATTTTGTATTTCAAATGAATACAGTTGCCATTTGATGTACACTTGAATTACAAACACATTTCTGTCTTCTTTTGTCAAGATTTTGCAACGATTAAGTCAATCTGCAACATGGACATTGAAAAAGTTTACATAGTATGGAAGGCTGCGGGCAAAAGTAACTTACACTTTTCTTAAACATCGTTACCTAAATAAGACTACTTTAACGTTGCTTTTTAAATTATATCTTATTTATGTGATGCAGGGTACATAAACTTAAACTATAATGCCAAAGTTTTAGCGCAAATTCCAGCAGTGCACTTAATAACCAAACTATCTTCCAAAGCTAGCCGTCCTTTATTGTTATTATTTAAGAATAAGGTCTTGACCTCGCCTAAAAGTGCTCATAAAAAATATAGCGACTTAATCATAGAGTTCATTCAAATAATAGAAATATTTTAGTAGCACTAACTCAATTTTACGTCGTTTTAAACTATTCCGGAAATGAGTTCTGTTATAATTATAATGTTAGTGTTCTCATAAAGGCTTTGAAGTTAATAGTTATAAATAAATCAAAATAGTTTTGCGTTGAGCAAATCGCCAGTTAAAATGGCTTGACATTTTTCCATGGGCTGCACCCTTTACGGTTGACGCTGAAGAAAATTGACTTTACCTTTGTATTAGTTCCAAGTAAACCGTTGGTACATTTGAATGGAGGATTTAATTACGAATTAGGATAAGTTGTGTTCATTGAAGATAATATTTGCATGTAATTTTAGTACTAATTTAATTAGTAAAAATAAAAAAATATTGTAAAACTTAATTTTATTAAGAGGACGTTTTGTGAACAAGGGAATGTTCTTATAATAAACGACTAGTTTGTAAAAGTACGAATGGTTATCGATTGGTTATCAAAAAGCATTAGAATGCCAACCAGATTTTTTTTACTTATCGACATTAATACGGAAATAAACAAATAGTTGCTATGACGACTTTACATCAAAAATTGCATTGAATAATTCTAATCATTAGTAAATAAACACAAAATGACAAACGATTTGAAAGAACAAAGTTTATTTGAATCAATATTCAGTTGGTGCAGTATTTTATTTATTTGATAGTGCATATTTTAATTCCCTCATTAATCTAACGACAGTCCTTCAAATATAAAAACTTTTAATGAATATAAGAACATATTAATTGTATTATCTTATGTAACAAAAAAAACTAATCAGAAGGCCAGTCAATAGAAATAACTACAAGGTTACTCAAAAAGTCTATACACGGCTTACCATGTCCAGTATTGGACAAAAAATAATAAACTGCGTCGCAATAAACACAATTAGTACTTGTACACATCGCATTACAACTTCAGCTATTCGTATTTCAAACAATAATGACATTATAAATAATGCATCAATTAACTGAACCCATTTGCTGCGATTATTCAAATATTTCAACACCACATTTCTGTCGCGTAATTGTTTTCAATTACAACTGACATTTTTCTCCAATAATAATTTGTAACTGAAACCAGAGAATTATCTACTTGATTTAATAACGTAGTTAACTTTTATTGATTGTCATTATTATGCAACTCAACGCTGAAATGGGGGATAAATATGCAATTGATGGATTAAAAGTTTAAAGATTTATTGCAATTACTTTCATAATGAAAGGGATAATGTGCTTACGCAAATATCGAGGTTAAAACTGTAAAATATTTGACCAATTAGGGAAACATTAACACTTGGGTAATGAGCCACTTCCTGATGAGTTAGTTTTTATTTTGATTTTTAAGTATTTTCATACATAAAACGGCCAAATATTCTTATCGGTGCGATAAAAAATAGAATAATTTATACAATGAATTGAAAGTACATACTAAGTACTAATTATAATTTTTCCAAATTGCCTTTTAACTAAATACAAGGAATTATAACCCGATGGCGTAAATTTACTTAATAATAATGATAATGCCACCCACGCAGAATTAATTGAAAAGGACGTATGTAATGGGTTAAATGCTTAACTCCTTACCCGCGGCGCTTTCGGTGACAAACAGACTTAACCTCACATTAAACACATAATTATTGTCATAATTTCAATTTTTCACCTTATCCGTGAGACAAAAATTGAAAACCGTCGCGCGTTAATTCCAAGTTACGTTTAAAGAATCGAGAAGTATTCTTTCTTTAATTAACATAAATGTTCTTCTCAGTGTTATTACTATTATTTCAGTTTTATATTTTGTCCATAAACGGTGACATTTTGACATATGACATGTACTTTTTTATTATTCCGTATAATTATCTTCTTTTTCCCAACTTATTTGTAAAACAAAGTCCAATCACATGTAGTATATGGTATCTTTATTTTTCTGGGCTAGAAGAGCCTTAAGCCAATCTTGCATTTTTAGGTAATCTTTTCTGATAACTTTAAAGGAAAGAAAACCAAAACATTTATATACAATAGAACCCGCAAAATGCTTAGAGCACAATTTTTAACGCACTTGACCGGTTTTTTTTGTTTCGCGAAGTATTTCTCATTTACATCAAATTAAGTACACATACACACTAGTACAGTCGGCCGTCACTGAACTTAATAAAAAACTTAAAACATCTGCATCGAACGTAACTTAAAAACTGAAGTTAATAACATTTAAAATTAAGCAGAACAACAGTTTCATAGTATAATTTCAAATAATAATGATCGCGTAAACTAATAAGTTACAACAGTTTCATAAGTTACTAACTAACTGGTGTTCAGTTGTTTTTCACTTTTAATTCTGTGCGACTTATGCGGCTGACTGTACATAAGTCATATTTACGTTTTTATGTGTGTAAACATACAGAAATCAATAAACGAAAAGGCACCGATATGTGATGACGTCAGTACTGAAGGTCCCAAAAATGATTGCAAATCACAGATCCGTAAAAGGATCTTATCTTATCAACTTATAATTAGCCATAACCTAATTTTAATGCTGATTAAGAAATATATGTACAAATAAATAAATTATTTATTCATTTATATGTAAACTTTTTTTACCTACCTAGAAAAAGCAAAATATTATTATTGAACTCGTAAAATAATAAGTAGCATGCAGAAAAACGCGTCAAGATACGGAAATTTAAATTAAATACAGCTTTACTTATACTTAACGAAGCTTTATCATGTCAGCTTGATTGTTCAAAGTTTTGCTTGTAGTCTTCTAAGGGATTTACTTCAAACAATTGAATAAAGTAACAAGGTTATTATAAAATTCTGTACGTATACTAATTTTACTTAAAAGTGTTATATCCTACTTACAAATTTAACAAAAAGTCAAAAGTAAACAAGTAAATACTACATTATAAGCTATGAAACATAATTACATTACCCATTGCTATATTTATTTCCATCAAAACTCAATTATCCAGGCCACAATAGATTTCTCATTCAATGTGCAAACTGAATAAACAAACTGCCAACTGAATAAACAAACTAAATTAAAGCTCATACGCTGACCCTTATGATTAATGACCAACACTCGGAATATTCATAAACCAATACTAATTACCTTAAAGTAATGATCTGAATGTAATAAAATAACTAACTAACAGAATAATTGTTAGCGAGCCGATGTATGAGCGAGAGTAAAATCTAACTGGACTAATTTAAAACAGGTACTTGTTCAAAATGAAAGTGAAAACTGTATCAATCAACCTTATCTGTATCGTTACACATAGCAATCGCTTTTCAAAGGCATTAACTACGCAGGTACTTGGGTATATCAATTTGCATTCCTGCATACATTTTCGTTATGCAATCATGATTTTCGAGCTCGATCTCGTAAAAGGCGGGAAAAGTGACGTGAACATTAACGGTGAATGTGGGCAACCGCGCTGGGCGGTGTCGCAGCTGCGACTGTCGTTTATCGCGCGCGCGCGCATCGATCCCGTTAGCGCGAGCGAGCGGCGCGGCTGCGCGAGAGAGCGGGACGGCCGACTCGCCCGCACCCCGTTCGCAGGCCATCCGGAAGCCTCGCTGAAACTGGACCGTTTTCTTTTCTTGTTATTATTGAGAGGTCTCAAGTTCTGTTGTTGTCGGCTGGCGCTCACTCGCGCTGATAACGCGACCACGCCGCCTGCGCCCGCGCACGAAGCTCGCTGAGCGCGCTCGATCACCCCCGACTCGGAATGGATATAACAAGTGTACAGTGGCACATTAACTTTTTTATTGTGATTTATTTTTAATTGTCAACGTGTTGAAAGTGAACAAATTGATTTTTATTTGTGATCAAAACTCGAGTTTTTCGGACTGATTTATTTTTTTGTGCGGATTTTTATTGTTTTACATAACTGATAACGGAGTTGGCGACTTCTGACACTTTTGATTGGCTAAATACATCCAGGTAAATAAAGTGTAGTTTAATAGATGGGCTAAATATAAATATATCTTCGTGTTTAAACTGTAGCAATTGATTTTATAAATTCAGTGATTTCTATTTCCAAGAAAGCAAAGACGTTAAATTCTAACGAACTTGAATAATTCCAATCAATTATTAAGTTACATCACAAATAACTGCAATTAAAAATGTTAACCGTAAGTATTTTATAAATATTAAAACTAGTAACATTGTTGAATAAAAACTATTGAACAAATTTAAATTAATAAGTAAGTAATTTAAAACTTTGCTATCGTTTCCCGGTTGATTGGTTGGTAATTAAATTCTAAATTTTATGAGTACTTAACAAGTAACTCTACTATTTGGAAACAAATTATAAAATATATAATATCCTCTATCTACCGCAATATTTTTGCTTTTAATTATTGCTATGTTTAAAATTATACTTTTCATAAAATTTTAAGCACAATTAAATTATAGTACCTTTTCGTCGTTAACGTCATAATTTACGGAGTTTCTTGTATAAGAAATATTGCAAATTTCATAGCTAAATTAGTTAAGGCCTTTATAGATAGGTATGACCCTATTAAACATTTTTTGTAAATAAAATAAAATTCAAAAAACCATTCAAAAATCTATTTTAGAAAATAAATTACTATTAAAGAAAATAAATCAAAATTGGTGTTAAATACTCCGCCGCCCGTGGCACACATTATTAAGAAACAAAAAAATATAAAAAAGTTTAAGTACAAACTCCCGCGCAAGCCGTCGGCAAATTATTAAACTTATTTTAAATTAATTTAAACTTACCTTAACCGTGTCATTAAATTACTTATATATTTAAATTAAAAAGTAATAGTATAAATCCTTAAATTAAAACTTTTGGACGTGAGAAAAGTTTTGGAGGTTTTTTTAAATTATTGCCAGATCCGTTAGCCCATTTAATCGCATATGGTGCTTAACATGATTTTCTTTCTTAATTTACTATTTTATAAATTAGAGAACAAAAAAAAAACAAGAATTAAATAAAACTTTACAAACTTAAAGCTCAGTAAGTATGCAGTTAAACAAAAATAACATAATTTAATAGAAAACATAATTGAAAAACTAAACTTACTTGTTAATTTTTACAAAAAAATAAAACGCAAATAAATTCAAGATACCTTGAAAAATAACAAAATAAAATGTAGAGTTAAGGCTTCGTAGCTTTATCTTTATTTTTATCAATTTTAACAAGATATAAATAAGCGACAGCCTCGCAAAGTTTTTACTCGTTTACCAATTATCACACCTAATTACAGTAAATTTAAAATAACTGACAAGAAAAAAACTTATTTTAAAACCGTGTGAAAGCTGCTATGACACCTCTGAGCGATCATTAACTTACGTTATTTTATATAATTTGATATTTAATGTAAAAGTTACTACACTATCTGTAAAGCTTGTTATTTTGTATAACTTGATGAAGAGAATCTTTTTATTAGCGAATTTAATAACCTGTACTTAAATCTCAAAATGCTGTGTCATTATTATTGTTAGGAAAATAATTACAGTTTTCGCTTTCACTATATCATGTACTTAGTATTGTTGCCTACTATACAGTCGACTGTTCTAATTTGAATCTTATCTTTAGTCGTATACGGTTGAGTTTAAACTGATTG
This sequence comes from Emmelina monodactyla, assembly GCA_916618145.1. NCBI lineage: Eukaryota > Metazoa > Arthropoda > Insecta > Lepidoptera > Pterophoridae > Emmelina > Emmelina monodactyla. The sequence goes on from OU745319.1 coordinate 4,012,413, forward strand.
TGTTAAGCCGCGATTGGACATTGAAATTACATTTTGACATTTGGTCATCCAGAGAGAAATTAGCGTGAAACTGATACCAACCAAATTGTGATAAGATAAGCTTATTGTTAATTTAATTTAAAATATATTAGATTCACTTCCTATCAGTATAACGATCTACAGTTATTTATGACACAAGTTATGACATGTTCATTTGTTAGCGAGTAATTTTTCAAATATTTCCTACAATATCCATTTCATATATCCTAATAGAAAAGCAATAAAACCTTTAATGGCTTTTAAGTCGGGAAAAATCTTTTTCCCTTATTGAGTTCCACCTGTAATATTACATTAACCAATGTCGCATTATTGGCCCTTAAAGAATAAAAACTGGCTGGATCAATCATAACTGACATACCTTGTGCTAATATGATCTACGTCTCGGAACAACACAATGTTATCTTTGCCATCAGATATTTGTCCATGTAATGACTTCTATATTAACAGAATATTATACAGCAAATGCGGTTTTTTACCAGAAATCAAAGAATTAATAATGCAAGATAAGTTTTTGCTCAAATAACTGGCAGTTCGATCATTTTTGTGATACGTGATGGAAATATTCTATCAGTTTTATCATGTAGGTTTATGCAGGCGGCTTTTTACAATCAAATTCAATGCATCTTTGCGTTGCATGTGTTATAAAAGGTATGAACAAAGTCGCAAGCGCCGTGTAGTTGTTTTGAAGTTGCAGCGTGATTACAATACGATTTGACTAAAAAAACAGCCGGGTCTAGTCGCACGCGCAGCTAATGGTATTCGTCTGTTGCAGCAGACACATTCCCGATGCAGACAACTAACAAATTTGGTCCACCAAATGCGAAACCTCAAACGAAAACGCACCTTATATCATAGCAAATTTAGCGCAAATTCGTAAAACGCAAAACGAGGAATAAACCTCGGTTTTCGAGCACCAGACATAGACATAGAACGCTGATAAAAATTCAAGGAAATTTGAAACGTTCTGCAGTCAAGTACATCATTCCAGATGAAATTCAAATTGTAAAAAAATGCACAGACGTATAGATTGAGGCGAATAATTTTTAGATTCATTTTAATAGTGTGCAGCCCTGGTGAGGTCACACCTGAAACTACGAAATCATATCAAATGGTTCAAATACAACTTTTAATACCAAAACTTCCAATCAATTTAAATCAGTCTCTCTTTAATAATAACATTCATTTATTTTATGTTTATACTTTATAATTAACAAATAATCTTTTTTACGTAACCTTATAAAAATACAGTATATAAAGTTTTAAAAGCTTAACTGTTTTATTGAAATATAGTTTAAGAATAGGCGCTGTTAAAATAAGAAAGAATCAATCTATTTGGATCATTCACGAGTGTATAAATTATCTAATTAGACAATCCAGACCACCTTTCTCTAGGCTCTACCGGACATCCGGCTACCAACGTCTATATTTCAAAGGAGATGTCATCGACTAACGGATAGTATAAATAATTACATCTCATAAAGAGGAAGCACTACATATACAAATAATTAAACCAGATTTAACGACACAGCAAATGACGTTACTTTGCATCTGTCAAAATGACAATGACGTAAAATTAAAAAGAGTTCGCTAATTTAATGAAATAATCGCGACTCCATCCTTGCAAACTAGTTTTTTTTTTAATAGTCGTTATATATAATGTGACGGAAACTTTAGATACCGACGCCTTGTAACGGTCACGCATGAAATTGCAATTGTTTTTGACGAATTTAAATTGGTTGTAATTTAAATAATAATTGATTTAAAAGGTGTCGGCGCTTCATCACTGTAAAAATTTAACTTCGTTGTATTTTTTTGAATTCTCAATTTCAAATAATAAATGACGCTAATAAATAAGAAAATTAGATGACTTGTTCACGAAACTTTGAATTCTGCCTAACTTTAACGTTTTCAAATGTTCTATACTAACAAATTTTATGGAATAAAATCCTAAATAACGTCGAAGAACGGATTTTTACCCAGTACGTAATTTAGGAGGAGTTAGCGGACAAACATACAAACAGACAGAATAAACGACTATGATTTCGACAGCAGATTGTATAATTCGTGAAATTACTATAAAAATAATAGAGCTTAATTTTAACTCCAAAAACATATTGACTTACATTCTAAAACTATTTAAAAAATAATAATAACACTAAACATTTAAACCTTAATAAATTAGCATTTAAAAAATGCAGAATTAAAAGCAAAATCTTAATAAACTTTACGATTCGGCATATTTTAACTAAAAAGTATTATTTTTACGACGTACGTAGATACTATCCGAGTATAAATACAGTGAGTACACAATATTTTAGTTAGCAGTTTATAGCTACAATTACGTATTAATTATCTAAAAAGCTTCACAGTTTATCGGTTTATAATCATCGGCTGAACACATCCTTGCTAGTTTATGAACAAGGATTAAACACAGTCATATGATAAGTAACATTTTATGGAACTAAATAGTAGCCTCAGTTTAGTAGTTAACAATTTTTATGAAAGCTTTGACTACTTACTTGATATCAAAACTGTAAATTCTATATCGTTTAAAAACACTTTTCCTTGCTTACAAACCTTTCATAAAAATATATCTGGTTTTTTATGGTTAAAACCGTATTAAAAAACTAAGCAGTGGTAGAGAAATTTCTATCTAACTAGCGAATTTTCTAATTTACTAGCGAATTAACTATCAAACAGCCTCTTTGTGCCTACACTATGCAAAAAAACCTACTAAGAACATAAACCCAAATACTTCACGCTTTAACTATCTTCTATCTACCTCACGTAAACTTGTGCCAGTAACGAATCTCGACCTACCCGCATCCCATATTGTTCACACGTGTACTGAAGACAAAAAGATCACTTTCATTATCTGCGCCCGCGCTATCTGCGCAGGAGTTGCGTAATAGATGGCAATCGGGTGCATGAGAACCGCATTGTGAACATTCGGAACGCATTCAAGCATGTGAACTGAGGCATTAGGGCTGCATCATTGTTGTATGTGATCAACTGGCTTGCAAACCTTTTTGTTGGGTGGTTGCGGAGGCTTCGTTTTGTAAGCTTAATCAATATCAGATGTTAAGGTTCAAAACTGAAGTTTTTTTGACTTAATATTGAAATCACTTACCTAAGGTGATTTTAGTTGTGACGACCTCTGTGGCGCAGCGTTATGTATACCTAGCTGTGATACCGGGGACGGGCCAAATTATATTTAAAAAAAACGAAATTCGTCCGTTACAGGAAAGGGTGTAATAAAGTTTTCCCTTAGTCCATTGTTAGGTATCTACGGCGCAAACGCTTACTGCACTAATTTTAAGGTAGTTGTTATGTAAGTCTGGATATTTGTATAGTTTTGCGTATACCTCTTCTTGTTTTTGATTAAATTTTCGTGTTTGAAACATGTTTTTTTTTAAATTATGATTTTTAGCAAAAATTTTTATTTCAAAAACGTAAGGTGCTATTTAAATTATAAAAAAAATCAACTTAAACTCAGCATTTATAGTACAATAGCAGTCAAACTGTTCATAAGTAATGACCATACAACTATCGTGAGAATCGGCTATTACTTTATTGCCAAAAAGTAGTATTAAAACCTGCGTTTGCGTCACTCAATAGTAACTGATATTACGCCTGTTGCGAAATCAATCGATCGCATGCCTTTGAAAATAAACGTAGTTATTATTTCATTGACTATGAAAAAATGTCTTAAAGATTAACTTGTATTATTTTTTTAATTAGCTTAATAGAATTTGAGACATGTTAGAATATTTATTTTGGTTTAATATTTTTCATATTAAATATTATTATTAATATTATTGTCAACAATTAAAATCTGCCTTTGCAAGTTTTTGTGATTTGACTGGTTTTGCAACTGAAACTTTTTTATGTACCTAGGTGAGTAGGTTATTAAACTTATTATATCCTTCGTTTAAATCAATGGAATGTTAAAATAAAGGTTCTCAATTATCGACCCTATAGATAATACCGTTAAGTTGCCATTCCTCACTTGCGGATGTCATTTTTCCGTTTATCTTCATATCAATTTATTGCAAACTTTCTTCAGCACTTTTAATTATCGTCAGTTTTCGACTTTGTCGGTTTCTGAAGCGTTATCGACGACTCCAGAGTTCAATTACCGGTTTCTTTGCGGTGTTGTATCTGAAGGCACTTGCATGTCATACAAATAAATCAGTTAGTACGGTTTAATTGGACCAATTCAATTAGAGGTGGCTTTTGAGGGATAAAAGGAGGCTTTTGCCTAAATATATATTATTTTATCAACTAATAGCTTTTCGACCGCAGTTTTACATTCGTTGACAAATTATTTGACGCATCAATTTGGCTAAGATAAAATGAGCTGGTTTGTTATTCTAGTTTATAATATACCTATGCACAAAATTTTGTCCATAGTTAGCAGCCGCTATTGAGTTATTTAAACGTCTAAACTTCTTACTTAACTATTTATAATAATAGTCTTACGTTGAGGTTTATTTAAAACACAGCTTTATTATTATTAATATTATTCATATATTTTTGTGGTTCAAAGTCAAAACTCAGTTACAATCATAATTATTTCATCAAACAATTACGAAGTAAAGTAGATAGCTCCAATAAATCGTTCTAAATCTAAAATACCAACCGAGTAAATTGGATAAGTGAATCGATTAATATTCTCCCCGATAAAATCGATATATCAAATCGAGTTGTTAATTCATTTATGCATAGTATTCATAATTATATACTATGTTAACAGGACCATCTATAATAGTGGGCTGGGGGGCTAGCTGTGCTGAATAAGTACACAGATGTTCGATCGAATTAACATAAAGCCTTGAAGGATATCTAGACCAAAGTATTAGACGCGAGTTATGAACACTAAGATATGCCGCCTTAAAGTACATGGACACTTTTTATAAGACAGTATAATTTTGAGTTCAGCAACAAGTGTTTTTCAATGAACTTTTAATATTAATTATTTAAAATGATTAGAATTAAAAGGAAACTTTTCCTAAAAATACATATAACTTGATGATAGGTTGTCATAAAACATTATAGAATTTTTCGTGACAAAATCAAGTTGCTGCAAAACTTCAATTTTCAAATTTGATGATTCTGGGTTGTGTTAATTATATCGGAAATTACTTTTTTTAATTTTGCCCATATACTTTATTACTGTAAGGGGAATATGGTAAGAAAGCCTTCATTTAACCCACTTTTTATTAGCTTTGCTTACAGCTCAGTTCCTCTTTTTCAATCTTTAAAGAGACTTAAGCCAAACTTGCGATAAAATAGCAGGTTACTATCCAATACCATTTTAAGTTTTAACAATTTCCTGTTTTCAACTAAAACAAAATTTATTTCCATATCCGATATCTATCCATTAACAAATGTCCGTCGTCAGGAATGCGCCCGCGCATACCAACCTCCAACAATAGCAATACCAACGATATCCCACGGCATATAATAAAGAATAGCTAACGACCAAAACTAGGTGAATCTTTGTGCAACCGTGTCTTTTAAAAGAAATATGATTATTTTCAATTTCATAACTTTTCCCACACATGAATGGATCGTGCGAGGGTACAAATACGCCAAATTAGAGTCATCTAAAACGAATTTGAGGTTCGTTACACACAAGTGGGCTATTGTCAAAATATAATTATTAAATCTATGGGATAGCCACTTTATTTTCCCTTGTAAGTGACCTCAATTTCTTTGTGACAAGCTAAATAAGTTGGTTTAACGTCAAATACGAACATAATAACTTTATTATGCCATTAAAGTCAAGTTTTCTTTAATGATTTTGATCTATTTTTGATTCAAACACAGCAGAATTTTTAATTTAACTATAAATTTGTCGATTTCATTTGTTGAAAATAAAAATTGATTCAAACGTTTTCGATGTTATTTTCAGTCGTCAACACGAATGTAATTTTCAATGTAACACAAACAGAATACATGCAATATCGCATCATATTTAAACAATGGGTTGGTTTACTATCAAGGTTATTCTTAAACCGTAGTTTATCCTATCTTCTGCATCTCGGAGTGGAATGTGAGAATACTTCTCATATAAAAGTAAGTATTGTTTTTCATTTGTAATGTAATGTCAAGAGACATGTTAAGTAATACTGATAGAAAAGAATGCGTCTTCGCCTTGAAATTGCAACGTTTCTTGTTAGCTGGAAGGTTTAAAACGATTAATTTTGTAGTATTAGTATGTTATTAATTTTTCGATTATAAGGTGTCTAACTAAAGAAAAAGAAACGTTTATATCAATACCTCCCTAACTTTTATCAATGGTACTATAATTCATTTCAACGACACAATCACAGTTTTTCGGACCGCCGAATAAAGCCGAACTTGCATTTTGATTTTTTAAATACAAATAGCACTGAAAATAAACTCAGATTGACTTAAGGGTAATAAAGAAAATAATTGTTTAACTCAGTATCTGGGACTTGCCAATTATAACATTTGGCTTATTTATTTATTGAATATCATTGAGTATGCCTAATATATTCAGTAACTGTATTTTTTTTTAACTCAGGTCCTTAAAATGACAAACTTAGCTACACCTACAAATTCAAAACTACAACGCATATTCACATGCACTTACTCACATAATTTAATAAAAAAACCAGTACATTTAGGCACCGCGCCAAGGCCTCGATTTCCGACAAAAGTTGCTCCAAATTCGCCAAAGATAAAATATGTTTTTCCTCTTCTTCTCCATTTATTTGGCAACAAAGGATGTTAAGATATTGTTTATCGCACTACTGTATTTTAAGTAATCAAGTGACATTTAAAATATAACACATGTTCCATTTCATCGTCATTTTATTATATAGGACGTAATTGGCGAATCTTTTTATTAGTGTAAGGAATGCTCTACTATACAAATCAACATAATTTCTAAAGACATTACTGTAGCAATAAAACTAATAATATACTCAACTAAACTAAAACTTAGATGATATGAATTTTTTATTTACTATTACCTTAGTATATTATTAATGAAAGTTATGATAATTAATATAACTCAGCAAAACAGAAAATTATTATAAAATTTAATAATTAATATTCTCATCTCCTCCTTTATTCTACAGCCTTAATATGTACTTGTAACAACTCATTGCAATAATAAAGATCCAAGCTACATTCTTTCATCCAACCTTGCCTTCAACTCTCGAATATCATGTTAAATGTACTATATCACGAACTACGCCCCTTGCGGTGTTTCTAATAAGAACACCATGTTTTCTAAGGAGCCGATTAATGATTTATGCGTATTTACGAAAAGCAATCAGACGGGGCGGGCCCCGCAGTAATCATTTCTTAACGCCATTCGCGGCTACCGAGCAAACTCTATTAGACACTTCCTTAATATAAAGAGTTAATTATCAAATTAATAGAACACAGCCTATTCCAGATTTAATTTATTTTACAAGTCATTTCGTAAACGGTTTTAATTTAAATAAGTATAACTACTGCGAGTCGATGGTGTTAAATTTAAACAATGATAAAAGTTAATGGGTCCCATTAGCTGTCGACCCCTATTTACTGATATCGATAGGAACTTATTCGCAATTTAATATGCTGATTCAGTGCATATACATGGTTTCATATGACAGATTAAAGAGATATACATACATAGATAATTTAGAAAAAAAAACAAATAAATAGTGTTTTTTTTAGGGTTCCGTACCTCAAAAGGAAAAAAAACGGAACCCTTATAGGATCACTTTGTTGTCCGTCCGTCCGTCTGTCAAGACCCTTTTTCTCAAAAACGCGTGGAGGTATGAAGCTGAAATTATCAATTACTCAGGTCTACTGTCCCTTGAAGCTGTGAAAAAATCAAACTTCTAAGCCAACGCAATCAAAAGATACAGCCGTTTATGCCGCAAATTATGCCGCAAGTCGACACTTGCAAGGGAATCAAAACCTACAGGGTGCTTCCCGTGAACTCAGAATCTTGAAATTTGGTACGAAGCAACGTCTTATAGCATAGATAAAGGAAAAATTACGAAAACCATAAATTTTTAGTTACATCACATAATATTTTTTTTTAATAATTTTAACCTTACTACCCATTTCCTCATAAATGCATAGAGGTATTAAATTGAAATTCATACCAAATACTCAGGTCTATAATACCTTTAAGCTGTAACAAAATCAAACTTCTATGTCAACGCAATCAAAAGAAACAGCATTTAAGCTGCATATTTTGAAACTCGCAAGTACTCGCAAGGGAATCAAAACCTAAAGGGTACTTCCAGTCGACCTAGAATCTTGAAATTTGGCATAAAGCAACGTTTTATAGCACACATAAAGGAAAAATTCCGAAAACCTTAAATTTTTAGTTACATTACAAAATATATTTTTTTTTAATAAATATAAACTTATAAGTTGGAATTCATATCTAATACTTAGATCTAATTTAAAAAAAAACGCCTTTAACCCGTGAAAAAAAAAAATCTAAGTCAACGCAAAAACGCAAAACGCAAAAGTACAACCATTGATACCGCATATTTTGAAACTCGCAACTACACGCACGGGAATTAAAACCTAAAGACCACTTCCCGTTGACATAGAATCTTGAAATTTGGTAAGAAGCAATAGCTTACAGCACAGGTAACAGAAAAATTCCGAAAAGCTTAAAATTTTAAGTAGTTTTTGCAGGTTTGTACGGAACCCTCGGTGCGCGAGTCCGACTCGCACTTGGCCGGTTTTTTTTAAATCACAAAAATTTAGTGAAAAAATTTAACGCGAATACTTTGTTATGGCAGCCTAGTTTCTCGTCTCTATATTTCCCTAAAACTACAAATAAAAGGTTCTAAAATTTAAACCTAAATGTGTTACCGTATCGGCGTATTTATGCCAAAGTAGTATACAGTAAGTTAATAAATCATTTTCCAAACTGTTATGCCATTCACAGCATTGAATGGTGGCGGTCGATCGGCTCTCAATGCGATAAATGAATGAAGGGAACTAATGATGGCACTACACGTCTGTACTTATTATGTACCTGTGTTTTATTGCATCATGCTGTGTACTTTATGAACTTACTAAATTATGGTAGAATAGGTTTAGATTATTTTGTTAAAAAAATATTATTATTAATAAAAAATAATTGTATTTATATCATTTTCTTGCAATAAACGGGATTAGTCATAACTATAATAGTTTAACTAGTTCTTTCTTTCTATTCAACTTACTTTATAACTGATTCTTAGTATTAACATTAACAAAGCTTTTTCTTTCCTTAGATCGATGATAACTTACTAACATATTGATACAAAAAAGTTTATTACACAATTGAAGAAAGACCTAACCATAACTACGCCCTCGCGTCATCTCCGTGTTGACATCTTTCGCTGTAGCTGTCATTGTCATGTCAACGATTGTGTCAGAGCTTTGACAGCTGGTGTGACAGCTAGCGACGTGATCGGGAATCGAAGCTTAGACTGACACCGTTAGTGATATGAACGTGTGACAGGCTTAAAGCGTGATGAGCTCGGTATGATAAGCGTGTTAGATGAGCATTGACGTGTATATTATTGTCTCGGAGCTGATGTCAAATAGTTGGTCCGATTTTGGAGAATTTACAAGAGTTTGCCAATTCTTTTGGACGAACTACAAAAACAAACAACAAATTATTGTTTGAAAACATGATCAGAATATAAAAATAAACTCTAAAAGTTCATCACTTGATTTTTCAATTTTTTTTACAACTTAAAGTATTTTTTTTGAAAATCTAACCGATATTTATCACAGGGCTAATACAACAACCTATTTCAAATGTACTAAATTTCATACGCAACCAACGACCGGCGTCCCACACTATCTCGTGGTGCGCAGACGCAGCATTGTATGCAAAACGCGCGCCATCTTCCACTGCGCATGTATTTATTTATTAATCGACGCGTGCCGTTGCTATGGAGACGTAGGCTTTGATTTGTTAGGTGATTGTGGGTACAAATATAGGGTTCTTTAGGCAATTCTCGACGTTTAAAAGTAAATCTAAAAAATACTATATTTTGGCGGGCTTTTCTATAGGCCACGACGCGACTTATTTTCTTGCTAATACTATATATTAATTTAACACACAGTCTCATATACCCGACAGTAAGCCATTTGGTGTTATTTCTTATGTGATTTTTCCAAATAAAAAAAAAAAAAATTTAAAGCCACATAAAGAAGATTTTAATATTTTTCAAATGTAAATTACAAAATAATTAATACTGTCTCATTCTGCAATAACTCTACAAAAACCTTCAAATTAGTTTATTACCTAAACAGCGTGGTGTTGTAAGTCTGTCCTAACTTGGCTACAGTGACACTCACAGATAAGTGCTATCTCAACTCTGAGAGTTTGAAACCTCGTAGATAAGGGTAAGTGTAGTAAAAGATTACCAGATCTTACAGATTTATGCACACAATCTATTCAAAGCCACGACTAGACTCTGATAAGAAATAAGGAGCGATAACGCTTGATTAAACAACACGAAACTAAATTAGCAATAATCTAAAATCCGTCTAAAACTATTAAATTTCAAACATAATAACTAAACACAAAAAAGTTGCATAATTTCCAAATTAAAATTTTCAGCTAATTAACATCAATTAAAATTGTTAAATACCTTAATTATTACCGATTACCAATTAAACGAGTGTTTGCGTGTCAATAAAATATCAAGCGAAAATATTATAACATCCGTATAAAAACCTTACAATCGTGCTTAACACCTCTACTCATAAAAACTAATATCAAACGGTTGTTAAGAACCGATTTGTCGAAAGGTGAAGCTAAGTTTTAAGCTACTATATTTTGGCTTCGCTCGTTCGTTAGTTGTTAGCAACAATGGTTGTAGCACGCGCCGCAGCCGCGGGCGCATGATCTCTGACCCGCGCATGCGCTGTAGACACGCCAGCCGCGCTCTGATTGGCCCGCGCCGACTCATCGTTTAGTAACACCTCGGAGGTAAGGCTGGCTCGGTTGTAGGTGCGTCGGGACGTTAAATAGGTTTATTAGGACGGTGAGGAAAAATGTAGTGTGGAGTAATTGATTTTTGATAGATATATTATAGTTGAATTTAGTCTTATTTTTATCTTAATATACACAAAATTGAGTCAAATTTCTCAAATAATTTTTTTGTTAATTTATTTAATCAAATTTATTCATATCAATTTATAAAACATTACTTAAACTCATCAAACAAAAAGCTCTCATACAAAAGACTTCAACGCGTTGCCTATAAACTCACCATCAAGCGAAACCGCGCGTCATTTCACTAGTTATTACGAGACCGCTTTAGAACGGTCGGCAATTTTGACCCGTGGCTTATTTTCAATGATAGCAGTAGGTATGTGTTAGATGAATGGATGATAGCTAAAGGTCATACGACTTGAGACACGCTGAGGTTCAAATACGGGTTTTCAAGACATTTATTAGAAGCCGTGACTCAGTAGTGAGTAAAAGTAGCTGGACAAATTTAATTGGTGTGGTTTAGTCGTTTTTAAGTTAATGTGGTTAGCTTTGTTGATTTTAAAAGAAATATAGTGCATTTAATAATTCATATTTGTTTAAAATAGAAAGAAATATCCCATTAGTTTGGCACAAGCCTTTGATATACATCAGTGGGATTCGAACTCTTGAACCTTTAGGATTAACAGACAGTGAATACTATAAAATAAGTTAATCTATCCTATATAATTATCATCTTTTTGCATCTTTGCACAAATCATACAATTTACCTAAAAATACATCGTTACAATACACGACCTTTAACATACGCAATCCTAAGAAGAGCCTACCATAGATTACCCTGATGATATTTCAGTCTTAAAATTGTTCCAATTTTGAATTTAAATCGAAAAGGTTGTCACATGCGCATGCCCAACTCCAGGGATGCCGTCACGTCCGGAGTTATTGTTCTATGACATTTCAAATATTTACAAACGATTACTGTGACGAAATATAAACACACTAGATTGTCATTTAATTTGATACAAATTGCTCGTATAGAATTCTGAATGCGAGTTCAGATGACAAAGGATTTCGCAATCGTATATTGATCTTATTTCAACTGTAAGGTTTTAAAGGTTTTTAGTGCTACGTAGGTCAAGCGGACCCTTATAGCATTGTTTAGTTGTCCGTCTGCCACTCACTACACTTTTCTCGGGAATGCGTGAACGTAACAAGTTGAAATATACATACTCAAATCTGCAACTCATCAAGATGCTGTGATTATTTATGTTGGATTGCTATAGCTTAAAATGTTTCATTTGTAAGTAAATCAAAAACTAATACAGTTCTTCCCGTAGACCAAGAAATTTTGCATGATGCAACGTTTGTAGCACAAATAAATAGGAATAGCTAAAATCAATCATGAAAATCTAAAGAAAACTAATAATAAAAACGAATTATTAGCATGCTTATAAACTTGTACGGAGCCATGGGTGTGAAAGTCCTCGCACTTTGCCAATTTTTTTTGTGAGCGTGTTGCGCAATGTTTTATAAATCACATATCAGTAAATCGATTCGCTATCATTACTGTCGACCGTGAATCGAGCCTATTTACCGAAGCCTTGACTCGGTAATTGATATGCACTTTTATGAATCAACACAAAAGAACACTATTTTCTTATTCGCATGCCTTTATCTCGAACAAAAAAAGATCGTAGCCATTTCATGCAACAATAGAGCCATTATTATTAAAATAAGTTCTCTATTACAATATTTTCAAGGCGATGTTTTGACTTTGTTAATTGGTAACACCCGTCGTTTATCTTTTGAAGTATAATGGAATTAATTGTGGATTGTAGATGCTTTTATTGTGTGTAAAATGATGGTCTTTAGACGTTTTCGTATCTTATTAGTGCTTTGAAGGTGAAGGTGGTATAAAAAACCTTTTATGGAATATGTTAATTATGTAATTTGTATTATTGAAGATACTAATTGAATTCGATAGAAATATGTATAAAACTTGTTTCAGTTATTAAGCTCTTTAGAAAGATATTTTTATAGTTTATTAACTTAAATCAGTAATCTGAAGCGTAAAATTGTGACCATTAGATGTTGATGATGTATTAGATGTTGTTCTGACATTTAAAAGACATAAAAAACAGTCAAACATACATTCCACGGCATGAGTACGTATTGCAACACGCGCCATCTCGGCCCGTCAGTCGGTGATTTGTCAAAATGGCGCAGTTAAAAATTGATGAGCTAACCGGTGCGCGTACGCAGGTATGCGATTTTACAATGCGCGTTACCTATTGCGCAAGCGTACCACAAGATCGTTGATATGTGTAACGGTTACAAATATCAGATTGAGATAATTTAGCCAAATTTGATCTTGAAAAAAAAACCTCATAACATTGTTTTGAGTATACAATAGAATAAAACTTTTAATTAGAATTTTATGAAGAAATACTGATTAGAAAACACATTTAAATTCTATCTGATATCTGCAACATGATACATAAATATTAATTCAAAACCTACATATACAATTCTGAAACCATTTTGTACCGATCTGTTTTTAAATTTTTAAATGAGTAATTTTGTAACTCCAATAATAAGCACACATCAAACTCGATGCCATCGAGGTAAGTGGTTTTCGAAACGCCCTCTAGCGATGCGATATGATCGACCAGCAAAGTCAATCATACATTTTGGAGGCTCCATCGCCGACCATCTGGGCGATCACCTGATAACCAACCAGTTCTGATCGTCTTCAATTAATTTTAGGAGCGGATAAGTATCTCGGTTCTAATGGAGCAATGTCGATTGCAATCGTATTGGTAGTTCCAGCTGTAGTCTTAAAAATGACAGTGATTTACTTTCGGTTGACGCAAGGTCGGGTCTTAGTGTTTTTCCGCTGTTCACTTTTTAATTGTTGGGCTGCGTGTGAGTCACAGGATTTATGGTTTTGTTTGAGTCGTTTGTTAGGGTCGCGTGTCAACTGATGACTCAATAAATATATTTCTTCAACGGATAAAGATGCTAAACTCATGACTTGCGATATTCAAAAAGTCAGGAAATTTATATAGTAAGTATAAAAACAAAATTTCAAAAATATTACAACTGTACATTTTTATAAAATCATTATTCATTTAATTGTCCTTAATAAGACCAAGGTCTTCCTCTAGATTTTGATATTTTCTCACGTTTAATTTGTCACAAGATAAGGGATTTATGTTTATTGGCAATTAATGAATTAAAATTGAAGCATTACTTTTGCATGTTACCAATATTTCATAATAAGTAACCTTTCATGTCGTCGATTACAACTATCAAGTTTCCTTTTCAGATTTTTTGCAACTAATGAGTCACTGCGCATTTTATGATTACTAAATTACAATCCCGAATGAAGCTGTATTTTGACATGTCAAGTCAACCTGTCAAGACTTAAAGCTTTTGTGCCACATTAACCTTCCTACAGTGAAAAAGGTAGGTACTGTTTCATCTCCTTTTTCTTTTCAATTCTGACATTATATTTATTACAAAATTTACCGGATGTTTTGTTTAAATACATTGATTTGCTCTTGACTCTTTATCTTATTCGTAAGTTTCCATCGCGCATCTTTCGTGTTTAGTAATAACAGTCTCCACGCCTTCAAAGCCAAACCGCTCAGAATCTCCGCAAGTACAACTATTACCAGAAGCAAGAACGCGTTTTCGCTTTCAACGAACAACGGTTAATCTATATCAAATCAAAAACGTTTCATAATGGCGGTCTTTGTGAGGCTTGCATCTCGACTGATTGGAAATTAGGCCCCACTGGGCGGCCTTGCTGCGCCTGTTGTTTTGGACACCCGGTGCTTAGGTATTTTTGATGAAGCAAGTGGTGCGTTCATTCTTTGTGATTTTAAGATGAACTTGCTGATAATTTTTTGGTGCTGTAGAAAATGATCACTGCCGTTTTGATAAAATGTTTTAGTTTAAATTTTAATGTATGGATATAGCTTCGTTCACGTGCCGCTATTAAAAACTATACTTCTTTTGTGCGTAGTTAAAGGCTCGACCAAAAACTCAACATGGTGTAGATTTCTCTTCAAATGACATGTGTTAATTGCAGCTTGATGTTCTTTCGTTTTATTTATGTCTTTCTTTTTTCTTTTACCAGCTATACCTTTCTCAGTTGCCTTTTATATCTTATTTCGCGGGTAATTACGGAAAGTTGTCGAAAGCTCACATACCTTTGATTTCTTGGTAGCCCTTTTGACTTTGCGAAGTTAGTTTTCCCGCCAAAGCAACATTCATACAGAATTGTCCCGCTATATATGGGTAGTTGGTGAAAAGTGGATGGACAGACAAGATACATGTTATATATATGTAATAATATCATAGATAGACGCCATAACCGGATAATATCGGATCAACTTTCTTGCGTGGCGATTTATTATAAAGGTGGCTTCATAAATGCATTATCAGAACAATTAAAAAACTATAAGAAAATCATTGAAATCAGGTAGAAGAGGTGCTACAGGTTATTTTTAACTATAGATGACACTTATTCTTTGAGAGTTTAAATGTAATCATAGTATTTAGCGTAGGAATATATACTCAATAAAAAAACATAAATTAAAAAAATTTTTTTAGCCAACTGTTAAGAATAATGTGAAAATTTTGTATAAAAGAAACATAACTGTAAATAGGGTCAAAAAGTTACTAAAACCCACCAACCTGAGTGCAGCCTTATCAATCGTCCATGTCTGTATAATGTGCGTCTAATGCGCATGCGTGGTCGAGCTTAGGGCAATTTTCCGAGACGACAATCTACGAACAAGGCTTGCGTGCGCGCAGGCTGCGACCGGAGATTATAATTGTAACGCGAGGATCGATAGCGGGAAATTATAGATTGTTTCATTAAAATGTACGTGGCTGAGACTTTAAGAAATAAAAAATATAACCAGACTTTCACAGCAATGGACTAGAGGAAAATCTATTGTAGCACCCAGCGGCGAGTCAATTTGAAAAATACATTTAACTGAGACCCAGTAAATTAGGTTAAAATAATCTAACAAAAAACTTTACTCGACTAAACTTCTTTTTCATTAAGTACAATGGTATTTTTAGATCAATTTCAGTCTTAGCACATAAAAGTCTGTCAATCCCACAATGTATCCTAATATACGTCTCGTCTAAGATTTATTCAGATCGCAGACCACCCTAGGAGGCGTACCTACCGCAACAGTATCGACTTACAGGCAACGACCTACATGTTAATGCTTAGGAAGGCTCAACTGTTATATGAATAATGAAATGGGAGGTAAAAAATATTGAGAAGCTGCAAAAACGGGATATTTAAGAGAAAGGGAAGAAGAATAATAAATAATGTAGTTTGGTTTTGTAATAAAAAATATAGTAGGTACATCGATTTTTTTTGGCTAGAAACAAGTTCTCACTTTTGGTAAACAGAGGGATGCAAGAATTGCAGTATGTAATTTAATGCCGCCACTTGAAAAGCGTGAAATTGTCTTATGTCATATTGAGGGCACAAGTAGGTACTTAGTTAGATATGAAAGATTTAGATTAAATAGTTCAGAACTAGCCAATCATAAGGACAAATGCGCAAATTTTTTTGTGTAAATATTAATAAGTAACGGCTAAGCAAAGCATAAAACAATGTCAACATGATTATCTTCTCATGACAAACTACGAGTAACACTGCAGTAAGAATATTTCTTCACCTTACCCAAACACTATAAACAGTTTTATTGAAAAAAAGATCTGGGTTACAGACAAATATCATTTCGACTCATCATTTGCGACCGTACACACTACAACTTCAGCTTTAAGCTCTTTAGGGTCTCAGGCCTTATTTATAAGGCGGTAGATACAAAAGTGTGACTGTACTATTTCGTACACCGTACATAAAGTCATTTAGTTATTTTTTACTCGTTTCCTGTTAACATAAAATGGCTTCATCGGATTGGCCGGTTCTACATAAAAGTCTCACTTAATGTCATCGGTTTATTGTATAGATTTAAAATAATCTCGTTTTTACTTTCAACAATTTGCAAATAAAAACGAATCAATTCGGGTATACGATGATATCATAACGGTGAATAAATTTCAAGCAATTGAACTTTTAGGTTATTTTTAATAAAAATATGTTTTGTGAAATGATGTAGGGTGATCCAAGATTTATAATAAAGACCTTCTGTGTCCGTCCCAAAGTGAAAAAAGTACCTACTTAAATTAGAAATCTTCTAAGTCCTGAGTAAAGCTCAACTACTTTTGGAAATTTACAAATATAGAAGTTTTACACCAAACTTCTTTTTAACACTATAAAAAACCTTTAATTGATATATTACATACAGTACTTTACATATGTACCTACATACCACTCAATACATATCATTACCCTGTAATTAATATACCGATCAGTACAGAGGCCACATCTCTTCCGCTCCACACCGTGGGAACGCGCGAACAGTAGCCAGATTCAAACCAAAATCTAAATTATTCCTAGTTCCCGCCGTACATTAATTACCCAATTAGAAAAAAAATAGCTTTAATTTTATAGCATTTTAATCGATATCGGCTTCAACTATTTTCAAGCCTTCAATGTAATGCGATATCTATGCAAATTATTGCTTAGAATGATTCAATTATTTATGTAAAAAATACTTAAATTCTAATTCTTTAACAAGCGAGACCGACTCCTTATCAATGGGGTACATCTAATTAATTTTAATTTTAATTAAAGTCTAATCATGTTATTTATTGTTGATGTTAATTATTTAAATGTTGTTTCAGGTAAAAATGAGGGGGGATTGATCTCTGTTAAACGGATGTCATTTTAAGTGGTAAATATGTTATTCAGATTTATTAAAGTGAGTAGGTATAGATACGTTTAAATATACAAGTAATTGAGATGAATATGTAATGTCGAGAGATATAATTAAATTAGCTTAAGAACAATGCAGCCTACGCAGACATGTGGCGCTTTGTCGATTACTTAAAATTATTAGATACTAGTGGCCGCCCGCAACTCCGTTCGCGTGGAAGTCGTTTCCAGTGGGAAAGAGATGATTTTTCGCGGTAAAAAGTACCCTACCTGTTATTCTGATGTATAACCTATATTACTGTAAAGTTTCATCTAAATCCGTCCAGTAGTTTTTACGTGAAAGAGTAACCAACATCCACCCATACTTACAAACTTGCACGTTTATAATATTAGTAGGATTAAACTTTTATCTTCAGGTTTCATTAACTAAAATACCTATATTAAAGTGACCAACTGTCTTTGGTTAATATCGCAGATTTTAAACTCTGGACTTCTTCTTGTGAAATCAACTTAAAAGATTTAAATTTGGAAACGTTATATTACAGTAGATATTCTGCTTTCTATTGTTATTTCTAAGTCAGATTAATACATATAAATATTAATATTTAGTAGTTATGTCTACGCCATGCGAATATTTGTCATTGCAGTTATGTTTTCTTGTCAACTAAAAGTAACAAAGCTCATACACACGTCTTATAAGGCAACTTTAATGTCGAACCTTCGGTCTCACATGGCGCAAGCCTGAACGAGCTTCCGAGACAACTGTTAATAACATAGGAAAATAGTTGTAACATGTTATAAACTAGCCTTAATGTACTAGATGTCTGAAATATGAAGTAGTTTACTATAGTTTGATATATCAGAAAAGAAACAAAATATAACAAAATATTTGACGACCTGTGTGGTGCGGCGGTATATATACCGGACGACTAAGTGGATGGTTCCGGGTTCGATCCCCGGGTCGGACCAATTTCGTAAAAATGGTTTTTCGATATTGGCTCGTGTATGGGTGTTACTAGGATCTCCCCTAGTCCATTATGTGGTACCTATAACACAAGTGCTTACTGCACTTACTTTAGGGCCAAATAATTGGTGTGTCAGTCTGGAGATTTATTATTATTATATTCTTTATTATATCAACTTAAGTTGTAAGGCCTGTGTTACAATTAATTATTTAGTGATTATAAATGTGTAAAGGCTTTGTTTAAAACACTGTATTTCTTCCTCGACGCTTTATGAAGGCTATATATCGAATGTCATCTTAAATCACTTCACC
The DNA here is from genome assembly GCA_916618145.1 of Emmelina monodactyla. NCBI lineage: Eukaryota > Metazoa > Arthropoda > Insecta > Lepidoptera > Pterophoridae > Emmelina > Emmelina monodactyla. The sequence goes on from OU745319.1 coordinate 4,031,535, forward strand.
AAATTCGTATTTTACAATTAATGTTAGTACTTAAACTGGATTATTTTGAAGGCCATTACACCTTCAAATTAATTCTCTGCTGTGTCCATTAAGATGCTCTGATCCATCTCAGATGAAACTCATCTCAAACAATTATTCGCCAACAAGTTAAACTATTATATACTTTATGTGGTAAGAAATAAGGTGCATATTTGATTTGAAGTGACGATGGTATTTGAAATGCCCAACTGACACTTCACACGGGGCTTCAAGCTTGGCCAAAATAAGTGTGAATGTCAGACTTCAATTGATCCGGATTATTTAATGCTGGCAGTAATGATTATATTTATTTACTATCGCAAAAACAATTAACGAAAAAAATTAAGTATCTTAAAGTATTTTAAATTAAATTAAACTGGATAGTGATTGAACTTTAAATTCTTATTGCTGGCCAGCCTACGCGTCCATAAAAATGTTTCGATAAAGCGATGGAAGATGTTAAGGCTCCTTGTTAAGGTATTTTTACAATCAGCTTTAATTTTTTCTCGTGGGCGTCGTGATTGCTGCTTTAAAACAATCAATGAGGTGATTCCAAGATAGCAGTGCATGTAAAAGGAGCTTAATATTCGATACTGCGGATACACTAAGTTGGAAACCATTTTATTGTCGGTAACTTTACTGAATCGATTACGTTAACATAAGGTTTAATACAGATATTACAGAGGTTTGTAGAACGCCTCGTTTGTACATTTTACATATTTATTTTTACTCTGTTATCTTAATTTAATATTTATAATTTATGTAGGTCTGAATAACTTTTTTTAACATTTAACATAAAGATTTCAAAACGTTTCCTTATAAAATCCTGGTCGAGACACAGCCAATTATTTTTCGAAAAACATCATAAAAAGTCATCAAACATCAAAAAAAACAATTTTGACGAGTCCCTTAGTTTACAAGACCCTGCACTATACTTTACACTTTGCGCTGTAATTGGCTGCCAAAATAATTGAAGTGCCTTCTTTTTAAAAGTCGGCAACATCAAAGCTTGATGCCTGACAGGAGGCGTTTTTTAAGTTAAAATGCAACGTAAGAAAACGCTTTTGGCCGTATGTTAATTTCCTTTTTTTGTTATTACTAAATAAGTTTAAAATAAAATGCAGCCATCGTTATTCTAGTCACATTATTAAAAGTCATGGAAAAGTAATAAAACTGCAGAATCGTGACCTATCTAAACAGATTTGTATTAAAAATAAAAAATATCATCCATTATTATTTTTATTTTACATGTGATGATATAGTTTTATGAAGAGCACATAAAATAGAAATCAATAAAAAATCTAATTAGATTTTTCATCACTATAAAAATATTAATTTTAATACATATACACGAATACAACATAAATTTCTAAATAAATTAATAAAGCCTAGATCAAAAGCAGTACCTACCAGTTTTTAAATGCATCAAAATAATTTCGTCAACAAAAATAATAAATTGTAAAGTACATGACAGTATGACAGTAGTCCTTTCTAGATTGTTATCTCAAAGTTTAAATAGTTTTTGAGGTCAGTTATGAAATAATGACCATCTAAACGATAAAGATATGATTTAGAACCACAAAAAAAATTAAGAAAAGCTTCCATAATATATCAACATAAGTTTTGACACTTTTGAAATATATTTTACGTGTAATCGCTTTTTTTTAAACTAAGTAAATAACTAAAAACTAAAAAAAGGGCAACAACTCAACTAAGCTACCTTTAATTACAACTAAATTCATAACGATTACCTAATCAGATCCTAATCTCTGAAATAGTTAACAAAATTAAGATCTATGTCTGCCTAATTTCTACATGCTCTTACAACATAACGTCTTACTCACGCATGCATTATTTTAAACTTATCTCATATCAAAAAAAATCGATCAACGTTGATCTTCTTGACCTCTGAATCAGCTTCTGTAAACTAAACTCACAAACCATTTTCAACTCAAACTCTAAAACTATAGAGTCTAATTTTGTATGGAGAAAATCAATCGTATCGCTTTTAAGATGCCATGTTAACAATCAGAGATTAGTGTGCTGATTAGGAAGTTGCATTTTAAAAAACCGGTAATATTAAAGAAAATAAACGGCGTTAGTTTTATAATTTGAAATGATTTATAGATCATGCCGTTTCATCAAGAGCATATCTTATTTGTGAACATTATTAATTGGGTTTCGTATTTTATTTAACGAGGTGAAAATTATATAAATTTAATATTTGTACATAAAACAGTCGCTTTAAAACTATGATGCAAATATAAAGTGATCCATCAAAAAGATTGCTCAATTTATATTTTTGGCGATGTTCATTTCCTTTAACGATTAACAAAAAATATTAGGTCATCAGTTTACAAGTGCCAAATATTGCCAATCATAAGTTTCGACATCTAAACTTTTAGGGTAGTTAACTAATAAAGCATTGTAAATATTAAAAAGCATAACTTGGAAAAAAAACCGAGTTCTATATGTTTTTATAATTTTCATATGTTTTCTCACACTATCAAAAGGTCTAATCCCTACTAATATTATAAATGCGAAAGTAACTCTGTCTGTCTGTCGGTCTGTCTGTCTGTCTGTCTGTCTGTTACGCTTTCACGCCTAAACCACTGAACCGATTGTGATGAAATTTGGTATGGAGAAAGAACTAAACTTGGGAAAGGACATAGGGTACTTTTTACCGCGGGAAAACTTCTCATTCCCACGGGAAACCGACTTCCACGCGAATGGAGTCGCGGGCGGCCACTAGTTTATTCTAAAATCCCCACATATTACATTCAGCCAGTCCATTCAAAATTCGCGTTCCAAAACCAAACTTTTTAATCATCCAAAGACCTTTTTTTTTTTAATCTGTGTTATTTAAACTGGTTGTCGCAACGAAAAAGCCTGGCAGCCGATAACCATTAGTCTAATGAATGGCGTACGGCGATGTAGCAACATCCTGACTCGGTAGGAAGTGGACCTGCTCGTGAGTAATAACGGAGATGGCTCGTTACCATATCCCTCTTAAATTAAAAAAAAAACGTTCGAAATATGAAAGATGATTTTTTAGGTTTAACTAACTAGCAATTTAAAAGTTTCTCCCTAGTTATTAAAACTCTATTTGAGTACTTAATCCTCGTTAATGTCTTTTATAAGACCTCCTGGTTAATGTAAATTGATCTACACAACTTTTACAGACATTTATTTTGGTACACTTAAAAAATGCAAGGGCAAGTGTTTCTCAACGCGGGCGAAATAAAGGTCACTATCGACAGTTGGCTAAAATATCGGAAGCTCCATTTCCGATCCAAATTTAAAATTACTCACACGCTGCGCAAGAGTTTCATTCATAACACACACAGACACACGCATCAACACTAGTTCTTTGTGTGTGGTTCTGTGATTTTAAGTTAATTAATGGAAAATTGTATTCCAAGTAAACACGTGAAAATTAAATCTTGTTATTTTCCATATAAACTTAGCATTATGTTTGCCTCGGCACATATTAAATCATGTTAGATATGATATGCCTTGTCTTGCGTACTTTATCATATATAAATCAGTAATAGCAACAAATTATTCATGCACATAATAAACAGTCCCAGATCGTGAGCGAACTATGCATTTCTTCAATATTATACTACTATTATCGATTTTGCAAAATCTTAAAGATAACCTCGTTATGGTTATGAATTTGTTCATATATTTATGACTGCGGCGAATAAAACCAAGTACCTAGTTTGAGAAGATGTTTTAGGAAACATATGTATATTGAGTTAAAGCTTTTATGTAATTAAGTGTCAACGATACATTATAAGTCAATGCTATAATTGATGATTAAGTCACAATACAAAGTTATTTTGTATTTATTCGCTATAAGATCGAATTAATTAGTATTTAAAAAAAAACTTAACCCAAATACCAAAAGTGAACTGAAATTAATAACTTCCTTTAACATTCCACAACAGAGTAAAACTTTTTAGTTATATCACAATTAATAACTTTGTATTTTCTTATAGTTAAACATCGAGTTGTAAATTTTCAGTTAATGACTTGCATAATGCAGTAAATACTTTCAAAAAGCATAAAAAACACCGAACCGAGGATCACCTGTCAAATTTTAACTTAACTTATTTGCTCGTTAAAATATATAACCAAATATATTTCTATAAATTACACGTTTTATATAAAAAGAGTGTTGTCCTCTTAACAATTTGATGTTATCGATAAATAAGGATTTTTTATCGCAGTGTCTTATTGATCTAGATTTTATCTAGATATAGCGTTACGTAACGCAATTATTAAAATATGTGCCTTATGTTTATGATACCTTTGTTTTCTTTGTTAATTAAATAAAATATAAAAACAAAAAAACTTAGGAACGTATTCCATATAAATGAGAAAAAGTGTTATAAAATTAACAAAATACGAGTAAATTGGATAAAAGTTTTTGTTTTCCAAACAAAAACAAAAAATATAATGACTGTTTTCGATAAGCGTAATACTGGAATTTAAATTCGAAAAAAAGTCCTATACAGGAAAGCTTTGTTATGATATTAACTAAACCATTGTATTAGTTACTCAATATCATTTATTTTTTGCTTTTGGTGAAATATAATGTGATCTTTGTCAAATTTTTGGATAAAGTAAGATAGATATAGTTTAATGCAAAAAAGTATCTTCCACTTCAAGTATTTATTCTTTATAAAACCTTTGTAAGATTCTACCATGGTTTTCTAGTACAATTTTCAAGCTAAGAAACTCGATGTAGGTGCAACCTACCTAATTATTGTTATAAGTTCGAAGCGAAAAGATCATTATATGCCAGGTACTGTAATTTTCATTCAACTATCATTATTTAGGTTATTCGGAGCAGTGAGATCTGCTGAAGGTTGATAGTTCATCACTACTTTTATGTATGATTAGACACAGAAAAGATGTTGTTAATTATTTACATATCAATCAAATCGAAACGAGTTAAAATCTCCTTCACACATACTTAAATCTTTTTAAAAGCTTTAAGATTTTTTATTTCAAGTGCGATCTTTACAGATTTGAAAAAAGGCAGTCAGACGTATAGACAGACAGACCGACCACAGATTGATATTATATGTGGGCTAAATTTTTTCTTTTTACTAAATTAAGTTTACTAAACCAACACTAACACTAGATAAATTTAAACAGTAAGTCAGTAAAATACTACAGTAGGTATTTACTAAAGATGTGTATAGATATTAGAAATAACCCCGAGTTAGTCACACGTCTGTGAAACAGACAACACCGGAGGCAGGCCGCTCAGCAAAACCCGCAACCAATCAATGACTCGCTTAGAAAATACATTATTATACTACGTTTATTCTCATATATGTTATAAGTAGGTGTAGCATTTGTAAGTTGAGAGTAACAGCATTATTAATTTAGATATAAAAGTATTGGAAGTTTTGCCGTACACATATTTATGGTTCAAAAGTAGTAAGCACAATATGTACATCTGAGTTTAAATGTATAAATCAAGTTGATAAAATAATAAGGTAATAAGTAATGTTATTACCCCCAAATCAAGTCATTTTATTTAAAGGTAATATTTTTTCTTATATTAAGCACTGAAAGTAATCAATCAACTATTTTAACAAGTAGCAAGTTGGAGTGTTCAATAAATTTTATTTATCATTTCATTTCAATTAGTAATTTTACAGTAATTTGTCACTGATAGAAACTTTTGTGATAAATTAGACTAGAAAGGTGCAAATCAGTAATTGGAATAAATCTTTTCTAACACAACAAATCTTAATTCGACGTTTTATATTGCAATCTGAAATCTAGAATCAATTATTTATGTCTTCTATTTAATTAAGCAGTATTTCATGTACTTTCAGAAACTGAAAACATAAATCGTTTTAATTTATTATAGACACCAGCGCTACTTAAAAAATGTAATTATCTTTTACTTTTAAAAATTGCGTTGCAATTTTGGTCGAGTTTTTTTTATATAAGTCGGTCAAAAGGAGATTTAATGACGATAATTATATGCAGAAACCTGAAACAGCAAAAATATCTAGACATAAAGATATTTAAATAGCAATTACTTTATTACTTGTTGTAATTATGTTGCGTTTATTTAAATACTAAACTGGGAGAAAAAAACTGGCCTTTAAATATACAAGTAGCTTTTGCCATCAATCAAAACTTAATGGGTACATTTTAATTGCTTTTATTACATAAACCAAAATAAAAAACCTACATCAGCATAGTTGACAGCCGTTGTTTAAGATTTAAACCATAATCTATTCGTAAAAGCTTCAAACAGAAATAGTTTTATAAACATCGAATTTTGTCTTTTGATCTTGTTGATATTATTAGCATTATTTTTAATTTTCCATGCCTGCAATCGTAAATACCCATATCAAGCAATCAAAACATGAAGCAACAGTTCAGAGTTAGAAGTCCGCTGGTTTTAGTTGACTGGTCCTGGATCACGATGCGCCTGATCCGCGCCATTGCGACACACCGCGAAATCACTGCGCGCGCGCATTGTCGCAACCAATAGAAATATTTTGGCCATCGGGAGCGATGCGCTGACGCAACCAGACCCAGATGGCGGGGAAATTAACAACGTCGCAACATCAACTTATTATTTTTATAACAACTGTTATTATTGCTTTCGTGCACCACTGTTATTATGTTACAAACAAGGTATTTTATTCCACATCAGTGTGTTGATGTTTGATTCGTGATTGAGGTTGTGTTTTCTATTTTCAGTTGCGCCCCGCCGTCAAGCTGTCGACCACAAATGAGTTGCTACTTAGGTATCACGTGTACGCGCTAAAAGGTAAGAAAAGACGAACATTTCCACCTTAAATAGTATTTTAACGTTAATTTAAGTTCATTTTGTTTCAAAAGACTGGATTTACCTAGTGTATAAATATAGGTATCTAAAGCGGACGCAGTTAAAGTATAAATTAAGTGTAGTATCATAAATAAGATGTCAGTTTTTAATTAATAATTACGGAAGTCATCGATTTTATAGTATTTTATTCGGCAAGGAGTTTTTTTTTCAATAAGCAAATTGATTCTAAATCTTTGCAATAACTTAGAACATCCACGCATAGCAAATAAATATTTGATAGTTTGAACTCAATTCACTTTGCATATAATGTATTAACAATATAATAATACTGCCGAGCTTTCATACGAACATACCACCCAGGAAAATACTTAACTAATTTATATGCAAGTCCATTAATGTTTAAACCTAATAGGGAAATAATTCTGCTAATATTGAAATGGAGGCAAGGAGGGCGACGGGCAAGCTGAAGCTTCGAGTACTCCTAATTTATCTTGACCTCTCTTGCCTTCATCTTGCCAGTATATTGGATGGTTAAGAGGGTTCTTAATATAGTGGTTGTATGCTTATTATAATAAACGTGGTAGGCTGGCGGTATACTACACGGTTTGACCCCAAGGGTACGATTAGTCGCTACCAGGCAGAAAATGCTCGCTTGTAATACAACATTAGATAGGTACCCCTAACACTTAAATCTATATGGTGAGCCGGGTAACATCGGCCTAGATACCATCTTAGTTGCAGATATAATCTTTATTATAAGCTTAGTGTTTTTTTTTTGAAATTCTGGTAAAATATACATCTAATATTGCATAGAATAGAATAGAATAATTTTATTCATAATCAAATGATTACAAGTCATCAGAAAAATTTATATACATTATTGTCATGTCCAGAATAGTAATAGTAATTAAAAAGTAATATTTATTGTCAATTAATATAAACCAAAAATAATAATAAAAATAAATAATAACACATTTAATGCTAGTCAATAACATAATGTTTGGTATAGAAATACTCGCTAACTCTATTTATCGAGGCAGTCTTATTGACTATTATTTTTTATTTCTTTACTAAAATTCATATTATTATTTTTGCGTTATTTCAGCATTAGACATATAATAGTACCGACATAAGATCCATGCAACTTAAGTATCTAGTTATTTATGGTCCATATAAAAACCAATTTATCTTCTGCAGGAAACGTCGGTACTCACACACCCACGCAATCGCTATAAAACATTAAAAAGACACAATTTAAATTACGAATGTATGTTTTTGTTAATTAAATTACCGTCAAGGTTGCCGATTTAATGAAATATCCTTTATTGGTATATGGGAGGCTACTTGATGAACTTGGTTAAAAAGCTTCATTATATTTAAAGTGGGAACTCACGATTTGTAAAGTGATCCAGTTTTGATTCGGCTACTTCTATTTAAAGTTTCCGACAGTCATCTATTAACTTTTTTTATTATAAGGCTCGAAGAAGCCTTATCTATTTAAGATAAAGGTAATTAACTATTTTATATGAAACCGCTTAAGCTTGGATTTTTCACTAACTGACATATCTACATATTTTTTGTATGATTCAAGCTGACTTTTACATTACACAGGAGGCATCGTGCTCGGAATAGTAATCCGTTAAAAAATGAGTACAGAAGCTGCTTTTTACAATGACATCCCAGCTTTTTTATATTAAAAGATTAACATAGGTTCTTATAAAAGTAAAGATAAAATTGTATAACCATGCTGTATTTTTTTTATCTCTATGTAGCTTAAACCTTGTGGTAGATACTCATAGTCTATTTCACACGAAAATGATTTCCAAACTGGCAAAGCAGCCGTGCGCAGGATTCGATTCGACGCGCAGTTCTGCTTGATTGCTCAAAACGAAGAAGATTATCTTACACCTCAGCTCATAGCTCAATACTTACAAGCACTTTCAAAAATTAAATACCGTCAACAAAAAAACTTAAGCACAAAACGAGTTGAACTAAAAAAAAACTTGCGCAGACTTAATCACTTAATACCTAATCTTTGGTACTTAAGATCTTAATATGGTGTTATTAATAATTGTGGACTACCTTGTTGAGTTTCACTTGTTTATCAGTCTGGTCTAGTTTCTAGAATGGCCTGTGAAGAAATCTGCAGCCGCTAAAAAAGCATATCTTGATAATTTTATGAACACTTAATCACAACATCGTAAGTTTACACAACTTAAAATTAATTACATTTTACGTCAAATTCATTTTCATATATTTTCTCTAACACAATTTAAGAATTTTTGTTTATATTCGTAATGTATAGAATATAATCTACGTTTTTTTTTTTATTTGGGCTGAACTTCACTGTAAAGCCAAAACCGTTGGACAAGCTCCATATGATATTTTATCATCTATTTTTAGCGCTTCACAATTGCATTGTGGTTACCCTACCCTACTTTCGCAGGAAAGCGATGTATACAGTACCTGCGGTTTCTATCAATTGAATATCTTGCGGTTCTCGGAGGTATCGGTGTAACAACCGAACTGACGTGGAACCTACATGTTCACAAACTATTTGGTGAAGAAAATCAATTTTACTTGCTTTTGGTAGAACATGTTTTATTGATATTTAGAGCGAAGATGACTTATCTGACCTTTTTATGAAGATTTATTTGACGCACTGTTTTAAATGCAATCCTTTAAATAAATTCGGAAAATAAAGTAATTGAAGCAAAAAACTTAAATCTACAAGTCTAGAAAGCGTTTGCCTAATAAATTAGTTTCTTTTTCCAAAAAACCGGACAGTCTAAAGTCAGTATAGACAGTAAAGGGTAATTAAAAACATGATCATAAAAGTCTCATCGAATGCTACTGATCTAAGTCACCTTCATTCATACCTAATATCATCGCAATGCATTAAAAATACCAGTTTTATAGCTTTTTTTACTTAAAAACAAGAAATAATAAAAATAAATAATATTACAGCATTGCGGATACCGATTTATTAGTTGTAATCATTAAAAATTAATACCACTAGTAAATATTACAAAAAATACCCTTTTTTATAAATAATTGAGCCAAAAATTAGCAGATAGATGTTATTAACACTATAACGAGATTTGTATGCAAAATTAATGTCATATTATTGTCATTCGTATTATAATATTTATTATTTATAAGAGCATTTTTTTACTAATTATCTTCTTCCACTTAATTTGTTCTCTTTTATATTTTATGAAAGCAATTTAATAAATTGGCTTGTTATCTATATTTTCCTACACATAGATGTCTAGAAACTAGATCATCTCGTTCTTTCCTTTAATTAGATAATATATAACCTACTTAATGCAATTAATAAGAAAATAACTCATTTTTACTTTCATTTATAAACATCCGCAGAAAGAGTAAATAAGTAAAACAAAAATACTAAAATTCCCACGAAACCTTACTGTTACAAAAGTCAGCTCAGAAATTTTTAATAAATCATTTAAATGTGCGATTACCTAATAAGTTGTGCAATACATTTTCACACATTAAGTTTTATCCGCCATTATTTATCTTGGGTAAATAGGTGCAAATATTACAATTAGTTATCTGTTCCCACTACACAGAAAAACAAAATATAAGTTAAGTATTGATCAATCACACTTGTATACAATAATAAAGGTTTGTTACTATATGTAAAACAGTGTCTTTTTTAATTAATTAAATAATAATAATAATAGCCTTTAAATGTCTCAAACGTTGAACACAGGCCTCCTTCTCGAATAGTGAGGGGGTTTGAGCCGTATTCCACCACGCTGGCTTGCTGCGGGTTAGTAGATCACATGATGGATATCATCCTATCATGTGGGTTTCCTCACGATGTTTTCCCTCACCAATAGTGCGTGATAAACATGTACATAATTTGGAAAATACCAAATTAGTGGTACACCCTAGTTGGGCTCGAATCCGGATTCTTCGGTATAGTAGACCCGTTCATGCCGCCACTAGGCTACCAAACACTTTAATTAATAACATACTCCTTAATATTTTTTAAAATTACTCTTTTTTTAAATACAATACATTTCACTTCTTAACCATAAAATAAAAATATATGGTAGGCATAAGTACTCGTAGAATAGTAAAAAAAATCGTTGTAGAATGGAAACTCATGGAATCTTAATTTGACGACTTTGTACGCCTTAGGAGGCTCTCTCACGAAGTTTGACAGCTATATAGTTTTATATATGTACTCTATATAGCTGCCATTATTACGCACTTTTGCGCGTAACTCAGGCGGTTAGCTATATACGTATGTGCAGATGACATATAACTATACTAAAAATGTCAAAACACAGATTTTTTCTTTCTTTATTGTGGGAATTTTTGACGTTTATGCGTAAGAGCTGTGTGATATTGCAGTTTCTAATAAGGTCAATAATATATAATGACATGTGTATGATTATAGACCGTAAAGTAGATATTATACACCGTGTTTGTGATTTTCGACTTAAAGCTATAGTTTTTTCACATTTAAACACAAACAAGTTGTTATGTCAGTTTTAAGTCTAGGTTTAAAAACATCAATTGGTTCATATAGGTACTACTTGCTTTGAGTTTGCTCCGCTTTCATTACAACCGCATTAATTTTCAACATCTAGTAGAAAATGTTCATTCATTTGCACTTAAACTTCGGAATAAAGCAATTGATTTAATCAACACGTAGCTTTTACAGGGTGCGGCTTAGTCCATCAGCACAAACATTCAAAATGGACCTTAAGTTACAAGTGATAAGATTGAAAATAGTTCAGTGACACTTCCGTATTGGTCATATATTTTATATTTTATTGAGTTGCCTCGAATCAAATAGAGATATCGAAGTAAATGAACGTACACACTCTAACTGCGCTGATACACTTGTGATGGAGCTGTCAAAATTGAATATATTTAATGTCATAATCTAGAAAATTATCAAACTTCATAAACCGTGCAATATAAGATCGAATAACAAGGCCTTATCTATGCATAATATAGAGTTCCCGGTTTAACCTCTTTATGATTTCATAAAACTTCACTATGACTTCATATGCAACGAATATTATTATTCTACTTGTATATACGTATATTATTAACTATAATATATTTCTCTGAGCATTATATCATTTTTAATTGATAAACAAACCCATATTAGGTTTATGAAACATTAATCAACAATGCTATTAAATGTGATATGTACATTAAATATGGGTCGGATTAAATCAAGAAAACATTATGCGGCAATAATCCTAAAAAACCTCATCTATATTCTGAAAACCAATAAAATATGTTATTCGTATTATAAGTATTTTCATGGTGTCATAACTAGTTATAGTTGGATATTTCTAAGATGTAATATATTTACCGGACGCATTTTCAATTACTGAAGGGAAGCTGGTTATTGAAATCAGTTTTAGTACATGTACCTATATAATAAACATTACCTATACGGATAAGTTTTATATTATTTACCTTGAAATTTTAATAACACAACTTGGCTAACCATGTTTTGTTTAATCCTAAACCTGAGACTTATTTTTTTTTAATATTGTTTAATTTACCAGTCAGGCGACAATTAATATTTTATGCATTTTCACATGTATCGACAATGGATTAAAAAATCAGGTTAAATTTCACTTTCGACAGTTAAAACACTTTGTATCATTAGTTTAATCGCGTGAGGCTTTTAAATTTAATGCAACAACTATTATTTACCGTTTAATGACTCAATCTGATAATATCATCAAGAGGGTTTCAAACAAAGTTAAGAGGTTCCGTTGCAGCATTTTATAATCAATTTACTGTATAATACCTTAAAAAATATTGCACTTAAACCTAATAAAAAAAGTAAATAAATACACAAAATTGGATTTTAGAATCTCTTGTGTATTTAATAATAAAATTTAAAGATTCGTGAATAATAAAAAAGTACTCCTTAATTTATACGTAGGTTTAGGCATTAAAACCATAGCACGGTATGCCAGATCAATAGTCATAAATTATAAACAATCAAAATGTCATAACAATATTTTTTAAAGCGCCGAATAGCTGGTTATATTAATTTAATAGCAGATAACGAGGTTTTATGCAGTAGCTGTTATTTGAAATTTGAATAAATGTGCATTAACTGGCCTAAATAATTAAATGCCTCAACTGGAATTTTAGTGTTTCTGATTGCGTTAATGGATTGAAATGTTTCAATTTTCTGTTATCAGAATTAATAACTTTCTGATGACTTAATAAGATTTAATAATTATTATTACATAGTATAAATCCAAGTCGCTAATTGTGTCTGTTTGTCCGCTAACTCCTTCAAAACCACTTGACGGATTTTAATGCGGTTTTAACCGTTTTTTAGGTTTTTTTTTCATTTAAATTTGTAGATAAAGAACTAGAAAAAAGTATTTTTAAGTTAGCCAAAATTCAACATTACATTTTACAATTCAAAATTCATCATTACACCATCGCGAAGCGTGGGCGGGTCGCTAGTATACAATAATAATAGTTTCAAATAGTTTCATTGCTAATTTTCGTCTATCATTTCTTCCATTGCTCTCTGATTTTTCCTCCAGTCTGTGTATACGTGAATGATCTATATATCCTATGTGTATGTTGCCGGTGCCTGGCTGTGGTTGTGTAACGGTGGCGCGTGTTGGCTCGATACCGGCGCGCGCGCACGGCCCACGATGATGCCTTCTATACTGCGCTTGCGCTTAAACCTTTACTATTTCGCATGTATTTGTAATTTTTACGTAGCTGATGAGTATAAAAAATATGTAATTTTTTAACAGATTATGATTGATTGATAAATATTTTGCATATAGCATTAGAATTTTTCATATTTAAAAACATTAACGTTTCTCTAGTCAGTTAAAACTCATTCCTAGATGTATACAGAAGAGTGCGGCACCGCGGCCGTCGCACGCGCACTGCATCAATTACGTTCCGCGCTGCTCCCGCGCAGCTCATATAAACAACACTGCCCGCACTGCTACCTCCTGGTACAGGGTGTGGGACTTTAAATTATTATTATAAATGTTATAAGAGTATGTTATTTTAGTCTTTAACAAAAGGAGGAAAGATGTTCGTCTGTTTTGTTTTGTTTTATATAATGCATTTTAGGAAACAATGAGACAAAGTTAATTAAATTATAAATCGAAATTAAAATTAAATAAAAATAAAATTATTAGAAAAGTAATAAATAAATAGCATATAAACGCTCTGGTGTATATCCACACATACAAATATATAAACAAACAATAGTTTTAAATATACTATATGGATGATGTTTAATGATGTCACTTTGTTACTCATCTAACATGTGATTCAGTATGTTAGATATAAATCATCAATACCATCATCACAATAATTAAATATAACATTATTTTAAAACAATAGTTTAATATCTTACCCAAATCATACCTTAAAACTAATCGATTATCTCCCTTAATAAAACCAACACCCTGTACGTAGGAAAGGTAGTAGATGTATATAATATATCGTGGTCGGTGGCGCAATTGGAAACTGCAATCTAAAAGGTCTAAGGTTCAAACGGTTTCTTTGAACCGAAATATAGACCACAGTTTAACACTGATAGGTTGATAGCATCGTTACAGTAATGCCATATAATTTAATACTACATTTATATACATACAAGATATATTTTCATATAAATATATAGTAATTTATATAAAATATGTAGACGTTTTCTTTTCAAGATAGAAACTCGTAAGTCATACTACTAGAAGCTGACTGTAATCTTATTTAAAAGTACTAAGGAAATCCCCTAATTGCCAGCTAAATATTTTAATTGCCGGCAGATAGCAACACCGCCTATTTCCATTCATTTCAGATACAAGTTACAGTAGCTTATCTACATCGAGATTCACAGGAGATATAGTATCTGAGTCTTATCATGGATTTAGAGGTTGTAAATCTCCGATTGCTAAACCAATAAATTGTGAATCTACCGCTTTTACTTGTAGGACGTTGAGGCCGGTCGTGACGCGGCGAGGCACGCGCCAAGGATCCTATTCACGAAGCATCGATTTTAAATAACTGAACTTTTTGCTATATTTCACCTTTTTCTAAAATAGATTAAAAATAAAATTACTGAGACATAGGAACGTAATTCGTTCCTATTTTAAACACACTTTTAAAAGTACAAAGTTCCTCATACACAAGATTTTAACTAACTGATATTTAAAATTAAAATAACGTCAAGTGTCGCAAAAGAATAAGCCTCTTTTGCAACGCAACTGACCCATTCTAACCGCGTGTCCAACTTTTTGCCGATCATTTGTCCCATTTTCGCTTTCCTAACAATGGTCTCGGTCACGCAGGTTTTATCAAACGTCGATTGATTCGCTTTCGCTTCCCGGTGTCGATATCGATGACGCCACGGCCCTTGCGGTGCTGTGTAATCAACCTTTAAGTCCGACGTTTCGGAACGGCTCCTCCGTTTTTCTTATAAACAATTGAAAGTATTGTAGCTTTTGTTTTGGAAAAAGGATGGCTACTTTCGTGTACCTAGATAGCACCTAATTAAGGTTAAGTCACTAGTCGGTGTTGATGTCTTGCTAACTTCAGTTTTAATGACTACTTTGATACAGTAGTCCCGTTAAAAGAGTTTTAAAACTCTGTTCCATTTAAATCTGTTAAAGTATATTTGTAACAGAAAAAGGAAGGTAATCTCAGTTGAAAACGACAACAAAGTACAGTCATACCAATAAACCAATACCACTTTATCGTATACGTCGAATGAATTAAGTATGTGATTGACTTATATTCGACTTATATCTGTTTCAACAGAATTAAATGATTGATCTCATAATTAAATGGAAATAAAATCGTTACAAAATATTAAATATTTTAAAAGGTTAATGATTCTGTTTCGCTAATGATTACGCTAAGTTAAATTAGATTAAACAGGCTCCAAATGAAAGATCCTCATAAATAGTTGAATGAAACGACCTTGTTAACACTCTGAGATAATACAAAATGGATAATCAATTTATCATATGAATCGTTTCTAACAAACTCATCAAAAACGGTCTATTCATTCGTGCGTTAGAAAATTAATAAGATCATCGTCTTGATATAAAATTAAGTATCTTCTTGTTAAGAAGAGTTAATTTTGCAATAGCATTTTGTGTATTCTTATAGTAAAATTAATCTGCAATGCTTACAAAAGTTTCTTGGGGTCTTTCAATTGCTGTTGACAAAACAAAAATTTTACTTGCAAATTGAATATTAAATGTTAAATATTTTAATGACGGGGGCACTAAGCAATTACAAAGATCTAGTCCCTTTAATTAAATTAAGACAGTTAAAATTGCATTAAAGCTTGATTTATATTAAAGGTATTTTAATTTCATAATAAATCAAAGCAGATGAAATTTATATTCTTTAATTAAAGCTTTGCTTACTTTTATGTACATTTTACTACAGTGTTTTAAATGCTAACACAATTTCAAGTTAGGCTAATTTTAAGAATTTATACTTAGAACTAACACTTTTAAAAACACACTCAAAGTTTTTTTTAAATATTGTATAAAATGTTTGTTTTTTGTATAAAATTTGTATGTGAACGTTAAACGACATATTTTAAAAGTTTTCGCTTGGAAAAAAGTAAAGTAAAAGTTATAATTAGACAATTAATACACCGCCTATTACTCCTACAAAATAGTCGCTACGGTCAGGGGTGTGCAATCGTGAGTAATATTATTTTATGAGTGGCCGTCTGCTCATAACTTCTCATCTCTCGCTCGTAAACTGGCTGGCACCAGTAATTTCTAGTTCAGGCATTGAAACTTAACACTTATCGTTTAGTGGAGGACAATATCGATATCTGGCGTTGTCGTTGAGAGAAATCTATTCCAATCCTAACTTGGGATCGTGATGCTGCAGTTAAAAGTAAATCATACTTGACGAAATTCCTTAAGGTATTAATTAATTGTTAAAGCCATCGCGATAATCTCAAATTTACGGATTATCGCCTTTTATTCCCCTGTCATAATAACTCCGCGATTTCGTTTCGAAATTATAGATTAAAAGAACATTACAACAAAAATACTGTCCACTTACATTTTGTTTATAATAAAACATGACAACTGTAATTTAAAGATAAAATTACAAAATATGGTGTTCGTGTCCTTTCATCGCCTCAACATATTATTTTAACAGACTTTATATCATTCTCACCTTCAGTTTTTGCTGGGCGTCTTTCGGTGCGTAAATTTATATATTTATTGTATGACAATTTGAATAAAAAGTCGCATGTTTAAGCATAATGTTGTTCGTATAATTGCGGTAGCTGATAATGGCCTGTGAGATGGCACTGTCGCATGCGCAGCGCCGGGTCACACCTCATTTACAATTTACAACATCTCCATTTGTTTTTTTTGACTCTTCAACTCAGGGCTACCTCAACCAAATAAAACTCTTATTCAAATCGATATTGCAAATTGATATTGCATTTCAAAACGTATTCTAAACTAAAACACCTATACAGAGACGAACCAACGGGAAGGTGTAACTCACAGACGCAATAAAACCCATCAAAATCGATTGGCAGGTTTCTAATATTATAAACGAGACGAGATTCCAGCAAACTGGACCAAGAAAATATTATTTGATTTATTTTCCACTAAAGATCGACACAAAAGATAAATCTGATCTCGACAGCCCTAACAGAGCAACTGACAGAACAATTACTATTGTTTAAAAGATAACATTTCGGAGTGGTAGCCCTAGTGTGTTTAACCCATCAATACTGTCGTTTTTCGGACCGCTCACTTTGCGTACAACTTTTTGCGTATATTTTAACTAGTCACATTTTTCATGCCGAAGTTTGATTTATGGCTGTATTGAATACATCTTCATTGATTAGCTGCGGGCGCATCGTGAGGGGGAGGGGCGGCGGCGACCCGAAAATATATTCAAAGAAATTTCGCCGATGGAGTAATCAATCACAAGTTTCTACACAACTCATCAGCCCCGACCATTGTGGATCCTTCGGTCTGTATACATCATTATGAACGGAAATAATATTTTTCACACGTCGTAATTTCACACCGTGGCATAAAGAAACAAACAGGTTTTGATTTTATTTACTTTTGAAATGAGATTTCGTCGATGATAAATAACTTGTATGTGATTTTATAGGGCCATGTCGTATTAACGCAATCGGTGCGCCCGCGTCACTCAAAGGTACGCTCAATAAAATCTGGGTCATTGGTGGTCAGACGGTCACAAATGAGTCCCTTGATATTTAAAATTAAGTGAGTGATTTGCATTAATTTTCACCAAATTAAAGGTTACTATCAAAGGCATTGCGATTAATATCCGCTTTGACTTTTATTGAAACAATTATCTGAGCGAGTCGCGAGTTATAAGACTCTTGCGCAGGCAGAATGGGCTTCATTAGCACGCAAGCGCATTCGTTCCCGCCTACCAGTAAACATTGCTAACTGTTCAGAGGCTATCGAATTTCAACTAATGTACTTTATTAACTACATTATACGCATACAGGACCAACAGTATTTATAACAAATTGAATTCTAAGATATGTTCCGATACCTGCGCTCGAGCATTAGTTTACATAAATGGCTCATACACTATGAAAGCTACAGGTGTAGGCGCTTATGGAAAAGATCTAGATTCAGATAATGTGCGATGGGTTTTAATTGCAACTAATAAAAACACATTGCTTTTGTATTAACTAGCACCACTTTACATTAATTCTAATTTTGATATGCCATCGAAATAAATAGGTATGTTTAGTGAACAGTGCGTCAAAACAGTAATAATGTAACCAGCGTCAAAGACACAGTGCGGAGAAAGCTGTAACAATGGCTGCGGAGAACTGCGCGCGCGCACCCGGTTGACTATCAATAGGTACATCGCGGTAACACCGTGGACAGAGGGCAGTGTCGCAAGGATTGCCTGTTCGGCTTTTGTAAAACACCTATTTGTTTTAGTAGTACATTTAGAAACTGAAATTCTAACGAAAGATTTATATTATTTTGAGTAATATTTTTTTGCAACAGACAATAACTTGACTATTAAACTATCGTTGCATCTTAGCAGTCTACATTGTTACTAGTTAGAAATGTTTCAAGTAGTTACTCGAGAATTTCATCGTTTATTTTCAAACTGAAAATTACCAACTAAAATGCAAAATGCGTAAGTTTTTGTTTACGAAATAAATAAGTGATATTGAAGAACTACCCGTCTATGTCTGCTCCGTTTGCATACTTTCACCAACACACGTTTCATTTGGTCAAATACTAGGTACAATTATAAAGAGGTCCCGTTAAATTTAGTACAGTTTGTTTTGATTAAATATATTCCAAAGACTTTACTCTCCATCAAGCAATAAGCTACGCTAAACTACGCTACGACAATTATACCAGATTTCATAAAAGAAAATTATGTAATGTTATTCAAAAGAACTGATAATTATAAAAGCAATTTGTCACCAAAAAAAACCTTGCATTCGAAATTTCAGAAACGTACAATCAAACACAAAGATCTGATTCAATAAAAATCCGAGACCGTGCTTAACCCTTCCGATGCTCTCCTTACGCAAAACATTACAACACGCCAATAAAAAAGTAAAATAATTCCCGCGGTCACCTGTAAAATGTACAATTTACGAACGAGTCTCATTTTTGAGTCACTTTCCTTCAGCCGAGCGGCGACCCTCGCGTTTTACGATCCTCCGATAAAACTCCTGCGATCACTTTGAGAAGTCCGTTCTTAGTGTTTATTACTTCTACATAAAGGAACATTTGCCCTGAATGACTTTAAAAAAGCTTTATTAACAACCGCGTTGCGTAATGCCGACTTCCTTATCAATTTTGCATAACCTACCATCGGTATTGCTTTATTAATTACGTACGTGGCCTTTTTAATCATTTTTAACAATGTTTATTTTATTTTCCCTGATTAATTAAGTATTGATACCATCGCTTTCATGTTACCGTCGGTTCTGATATGTATCTGTGTTGAAAAATTGATATTAATAAACGATGTGGTTTTCAGGGCAGTAATTAAGTTTTTAAGGCATTCATTAAGAAAGATCTAGATTACTTGAGGTTATTACATGTGATCAGTCAACGGTGTATAATCACTGTGAGATGGTAGGAAATTGTGTTCGATGTACCATGCTGGCCATTACTCATTTTGGCACGAACTTTCACAAGAGGCATCGTAAAACATTTTTTATGTTATTACAATGTTGATACATTTAAACACTTACTTTAACTTTAACATTTCGTAAACCGAATATAAAATTAATAAATACTCGACAGCCTGACAGCAAAGCTTCAAAAGTAACAAATCAATAATAATTTCTCCTACAAATATTTTTCAAATTGCGTTTCTTTCATTTATTACTTTGTATCTACCAATCTTAATGCTACAATTTTTGCTAACAAAACGTCATTTGCATTTGTATGTAGACAGAAGTTTATAGACATGTCCTTGAAACGTTATTTTTGTAACGTCTTAATAACGAAGTGATTTTATTACCTTATTTGGTTTAATAATTTACTTTTAATACAGTGGTATCCGGCGCACACGCCTCCGGGCTTCAAAATCATTAGCTACTTTGATGATTCTATAAAACTTCGAATCCATTGATAGATGTAGTGTCTACTGTATATATTAACATATATGCATATGTAATGGAAACACGTCGTAATTAAAATTTGGAAAATAACCGATTTTAGTAAACGCATGTTAATTCTAAAGCAGAGCGAAAAGAGTACCTAGCGTATACAGTTCATATTCAGTGTAATCACAAAATATGCTAATCACATGAATACACTTTTATTTATTAGTAATTATAAACACTTCCTAAGCTGTTTATGAGTCAAAACTACAATATTCAGCTTTTATTGATATTTACCACCAGTTACGGTGAATTTGCATTTTCTAAAAACTAGTTCGCGATGTACGTTTAGCTAATAAATTAAAACTTTATGACTCATCATTTACTTCTTTATCAGACGATATTTTATGGACAGATATCTTGTTTGAAGGCTTTTTATTCTGTCTCACTTACTTAATATGTTGATGCGACAAAAATATAGTTTAGTTAAAGCCGATTTGAATATTTATATTTTAAGTTTATTGAAATAAAATGCTAATACAATTCGAAGCTTAGGGTTAAAAAAAATAT
Organism: Emmelina monodactyla; assembly: GCA_916618145.1. NCBI lineage: Eukaryota > Metazoa > Arthropoda > Insecta > Lepidoptera > Pterophoridae > Emmelina > Emmelina monodactyla. The sequence continues at coordinate 4,052,573 of OU745319.1, forward strand.
GTTGGATAATTGATGGTAAGTAATAGGTTGATTTTAGAAATAAACGTTTGGTGATAAATTATATCCTTTTAGTTAATTAAATTAAGTAGCCATTATATTATAGATTCGGTTCGTTAACCCTTGTTAGTTAAAATATAATGCGTCACTTAAATTTACCCAGTTTTATTAACTTTTTTGTAACTAAAAAAAGTTAAGCTTTTTAGTTAAGACAAAATTTTATACTCATTGTAAGTTGCTGTAATTAGTCTTATTTTATAATATTTCCGCAGACCATTAATAGATTATATATAAGATATAATGCACAAGTTTACAAGTGATCGTTATTACATTTAAAATGCAATAATAATTTATTAATTTACAACCGCAGTTATTAAAATTTCGTCTGCGGCATGTTTACGATTCAACTTGTATAGTTTGGCAATTAACATTATAAATCAATTCGATTGATTGGTTCTTAATAATTGTTTTGATTATTCATCATATACCCGTCATAACACTATGATTCGAGCCGCGAGAGGTTACAAATAATATAAACAGCTGATAACGTCAAATTGAAAAGTCAAATACTTTCTGCAACTAGTTAATTGACACAGTTTTGTCGGGGTGATGAAAATAGGCGGAAAGTAATAAAACTAGGTAGTAATTCATTGGGCGTGTAATAAATTCGCAGGTGCCTCTTTATGAACCTGCTGCGGCGAGACGTTCATTAGTGCCTGCGCGTACGCAACGTATTAAGAGCCGATGCGATGTGTGCAAAACAAATGAAGTCGACTCGCTTTTTTAATGGCAAAGTTAACTTTAATGGGGAGAATAATCATTAATTAGTAGGACCTTAAGCTTCGTTAATGTTATAGTAAAAATATCAACCGGATAATTTTATTGTAAAAGTTAAAACACATAGGCGCTGCAGGAAAAAGACAAAGATTTAAGTTTTTTTTTCTTTTGAAAATCCATACTTTTCTTTTACATACCCATGCATTTGCATCAACCGAATATATGCTATATACCTATGAGCTAATAAACTAAAATCAATACATTGCACTAGTATATAATAATTCGGGTTTGCTCAGAGTCTGGTCGGCTCGTGTAAGCGTCGCCGCGTCGTCGCACGCGCACCTTGTAGACATACATTGCGCAAACGCACACCGCGGTTTATTAGCCGCATGAAATATTATTAGTTTCAATCCGCCTGTCCGAATGTCCGCCGGATGCCATACTATATTGATAGGACCAGCTATCTATCTCTTTCACTCCGCGAATTTCACCTCCGTAAGTCACTTACCCAACATAACCCGTTTTCAACAGTAATTATATAAACGCCCCCTGTAATCGCCCTCGTATTTCGTACATGTCACAAAGAGTAACGGTAAAGCAATAAAGTTTATACAGCCAATTAAATTAGAGCTAAAAAACAAGGTGCCGTAATGAGCCGATTTTATTTACAGTATCAGGAACAATAAGAGTTTATAGTTCAAATTAAAGTTTCGTTAAAATACCGCGAGTACAAGCAGCGACAAAGGGGGTAATGGTCGGCATAATTTAGCGGTTGAAGCGCTGGGTTGTTTTCGGTGGCAGCGCTAACGAGACAACTGAATCAATGACAATGGGTGGTCAGCGCGGCAGCGGTTAGCGCTGCAACCGCTGCAGGAGATTGGACACGCTATTGTCATGTGTTTTTTAAAGTTATGGCAGCGTTTATTGTAAGTATGCCAAGCAGTAAACTCGCGACCAAGTTTAAGACATTTCGTTGGTTCATTTTATGTTTAATTTGCTATACACATAAAATAAATTTAAATAATATATTTAAAAAAACAGACAAGATCAAGCACATAAAGTCCTTAATCTAAACCTTCTAACGTAAGTGTTCAGTACTTATCTAACGAATGTGAAATGAAATTTGGTGTGTCCACGCGGATGCAGATGTCCCTGTCAAGATGTGAACGCCGGCCGTGCGCATGAGCAGGCCGCCGGCGCTGAGCATCCGTGCACTGAGAGAAATCGCCGGGGCGGACAACATTTACTAATATAGAATTTCTATGGGGAAGAACTAGTTAGAAATAACGTCGCCGGTAAATGTTTATATGTAAGACGATATTTTCAGACGCTTCAGTTTCAGCATTTAAATCATTATCTTATCAAAAACCTATTTTAATATTATCACCAGTAGGCATGTAAAATACGTTACAAATAATCTTTAAAATGTAACACCAATTTTTTTTTAGATTTTACTTTTTTGTTTTACCGTGTAACAAAAGCATACCTGCGTAATTAAAGCTCTGCTAAAAAACGCCTGCCACGCCACCTCAACCAAAACATAAACTTTTTGTTTTAATTCGCTCCAAATGGTTGGCGACACCTGGCCGGTTTCTCCTCTAGAACCAGTTGTTGTCGGTACATCGATATCCAGTAATAGTAATTAGAATTATGGATCCATGAAAGCGAGTTACCGAGATGCATCGTTTCCTAATCGATAGGACGTATAAATCTTCGGCTAAACTCTATGTGTCGTCTCCAAAGAATTGGACCTGTTTTGATCTGAGTTGTGATGTGTAGTTAAAAGTGAAGCAAAAGTCGAAAGTTTTGCACTTATTACTTTTAAAAGGTTGAGATTATTTCATATTAACTAAATGCTTTTAAAACATACTTTCGTAGACTTTGAACTTTTTAAATAAATTCTTAGACATAAAGTTAAACACAGCAACAAATATAGATAGATTTCGCTCTTAGAAAAACAAATGGACCCAAAAGGTGTTTTATTTTTTAATTCGTTCGACTATTTTACTTATATTACGTAAGGTCATTAAATTTAACTGCAGAATTAATGGTATTAAATTAAATGAGCCAAAAAAGTGACATAAAATTCTCGTGATCATTTACAATGTGAAAAAAATCTGAACAATCAGGTTTTTTAATAACTTAAATTCGTTCATCTCCGACTTGACAGAGAAAGTATGACATATGCCTCATATAATTATTAAGACAACTTGATTTTTTGCACAAATTGGAGTATCTCGAAATAAAGCCTCACAATTTTAATTTGACCTATGCACGTTAAGAGTCAAGAGTCAGAACACCAAAAAAGGTTGGGAGGAATTCTTTCACGTGGGTCTTTTTAAACTGGCTTCGTATTGTCCTTGTGTGTGGTCCCAAAATACGGCCGCAACGCTTCTCCGTACGAATTTCGATTTCATAAACGTAATTATGGTGAATATCATGGAAAAAATTAAGAAATTACACACCAACAACTATGTACTAATAAGTAACAAAGGTTCAGCTATAGTATGCCAATTAAAATTGTATTCCTTAATGAGTGATGATTATTTCATTTACGTCCGGTAATATCGATAAAAAAGCACGGTTACGTCTTGCGAGAAAAAACTATGAAATCGATATTAATCCTAATATGGAACGGCCCCTTAAGGCTTCACACATCTTCGGCCTAAGTATGAAGTTTATTTAAAAAGCAAAGTTTGACATTTAAGTTTTAATAATTGATAGTTGAACCGATAAACGTTTAATAGATCCTTTAGGGGATAAACTCTATCATTAATGTTTGTTAAATCGCATTCAGTTTCAACAAGTACCAGTTTTATTTGTACAAGATTGGTCTAAATCTGATTTAATTTATTTCCAAAATTACGTACGTCTCCATTTTATCACACTCAACATTCAAAAACTCAAGGAAACATCTAATTGAGCACTAAAACTCGGATCAAATCTAGATTATTATTGCACCAAATTGATTTTATGTCCTACTATAATCATAAAACTAATTCTTTCAAAGCTAATTTAGCCATCAAGTATATTGTACGGTAGTGTTTTTATCGATAGTTTTTATCGATTTGTTGGGCATTCCTTGGAATTAGTGCACGGCTCCCGATAGTAAGTCCTCTCCAGCCTAGTACGGGTATGTAAAGTAGGTACAACTCAGAGGACCTTGTAAGGCATAATGGTGTTAGCGAGGGCTTCCAGAACGACTCTTCAAGCTCGGAGAAAGTCTTTTGATGCTCCAGATCGCCGCATCTACTTAAAATAGCCATTTGCGAAAGTGAAGCTTCGTTACTTAATATAACTAGACTGCTTAGTGACAAGAAACTCATAGCGGTTTGCATACACATAGAACTGATGTTTTGTTTAAGATATTTATTATTCAGAATGAATGCAATCTGTTTAAAAATAATACTCGATGATTAACTTGGCCTTATAAAATGCTACCAATAATTAAACTATAACGTAGAGACGACCTTACAAAATTTATATGTCTGTTTTTAATGAACATCCTTAATGTTCACACAACAATAAATTTAAGGAAAGATCTCTCATAGACTTGAAGATAAGAAAATCAATTTTATAGCTTTGATAATTGGGATCTAATTGTCAACTACCTGAATTCGGGTTTTTCTACAAACAAGTGACCTATAAAACGCATGGACGGATTGCCTTTTATAAGCGCATCTCAAATCTACCAGACAAGTCATCAGCATTTACACTAATTTTAGGACATTTTTAGAAAACTCGTTCGTTTGTTTTATCTTTGATCTAATAAATTAAGCTTCCTACGGCATTCTTGTTTTGAAAATATCGATCAACATTAGCGGCTTTGATGTTATTGAGTAAAAAGTAATGGTGCCTTAAGAGTGTTCATTTATTTGATAACGCCACCTAGTGATTGATTGGTGTAGTTACGACGGTCGTTGAGGTGACGCGTCACGCATGCGTAATGCGTGGATCGTTTGAAATTGGATTGATTTCGTAAGATCGTTTTCGGCTACTAGTTTTTTAGACACAGGAAGCAAGCCGGTTCTTATAAAAGTAAATTTTGGAGCCAACGATGATTATAATTTGTATTTTGGAAAATATTTACACATCTTAAAAAACAACTACTAAATTTTAGCAAATAATTTTGTATTTTGTACGTATTAATAATTTTTTAAATGTAACGTATTTCAAAACAATTTACCCAGATCTTGTTATCGTGTAGGAATCCTAAAGCTTGCGGTTTAATTGAGTTTTCGATCGGTTGTCTTCGCTTCAAGCAAATAAATCTTCAGTTTCAGCCGCAAACGGCTCATAGTTTATGTAGTAGCAAATTTGCTATAAATTTAATTGTGTAATTTCCGATTCTCTTCGCACACACTTAATAACTTATTGGACTTGAGTGCGCAGTAGCCAACATCGTAAAACCAGTCAATTGCTTGAAATTCTAGCCACTTCTAAAATAATGTGGATTCGAATACGGCGCCGACGCAGCAGCTTTAGATAAAATTCATGTTTCGAACACAAACATGTATTTATTCCCGGGTTCGATCAATGGGAAAGAGCAACACGCCCCCGCACCATTGTGGCTGCGATAGCGACATCTATTGACAGCAAAACGTATTTTACATCGCAGTGCCCATTTACAAGTAATGTTTATTCAAAAACATTTAAACACTGTCGTAATTCTCAAATTTCGCGAAGCGGACGTTGCGTAAACATTTGTTTTTGTATTGATTAAAGGAATTAAAAAGTGGGTTTCAATAAAAAGCCGGGTTTTGTGGTTTTATTGTCACGGAGATAAGATCGGTTTGACAACAAAGCTTGCGCACGCCCACACTTTGACGTTCGATATTGCGCTATCTTGTGCCTGTCACTGCAGGGTGACAGTTTAAAAGGACTTGTGTCTTTATTGTAAGAATGGCCATTTAACTGGGGCTTAAATGCAACTGTCGCTATTGAATATAGAATTTATTAGATTCGTCCACGTGTCATAGGTTAACGAGCGTATTTAGTTTTAATTTATATGACGTTGCGATAATTCGCAGAAAACATTGGTTTTGCAAGAAGCGAATGGGTTACATTTACCACGTTCCTGGCGCAGCAAACCGACCAAAAGAACCGCGACAATGCCCCGCCAACTGATTAATTAAAAAGTTTACGAATACTTTGGACATTCTTTTTCAAAATTAACTCACGACGGGCTCCGTACATCTTTAAATTTCGTTTAAACCTTTTAATGTTACCATGGTAGTTTCAAAAAAACTGTCAAAACGAAAGATATGTTTAGTTTACAAAAAAAATACACTTATATTAAACTTGTAACGCAAATTGTTCCAAGAAAAATCTATTCAATACTACATAACCCCTTCGGAAGTAAACCTATATTTTCATTCTTTCCACGGAACCCTAAACCAGGCTTCGTCTCCAACGTGTGACTCAGAGTAAATTGTATGTCTTTTTTACCACACACTAATGAGCCCCTTACATGGTGGTAGCCGCTCCAGAATCCAGCTGCTTCGAAATTAATTGAACTCTATAAGAATCAGTCAATTTCGATGATACAAATGGTCCATGGGGAATGTCACCTCGCGATATTGATAGCCTATTCAAAACGAACGTGTTTTGGCCGTGAAGGAAGTAAAATAAGGCAGAAAGGTAAATGATCATGAATAAGGAGTTTTGAGAAATGAGGTTAACTACGTTTTTGCTACTTCTATGGTTATTTAGTTTATTTAAGAACATACGAATAACTAGTAAATTCTGCGGTTTAACTAAAAATTCAATGAGTTTTATCCGAAGTCGTCGTTAGAGTAACAAACAAATACCTCACAAACTTTCGCATTTATATTATTAGCAGGAAGGAATACCTATAGTCAGATATTCTTAGTCAAGGTACCCTTTTTTTTATACATTTCTTAGTGTGATTCACCAAAGACTGCCGATCATCATTAGGACATAAAATCGTCCAAGAAATTTTTTTAATCATAAGAATCGTCGTAACTTGAGACGTAAAAATTGTGTAAATACTTTTGACCATCTTATAAGGTTTTATTGCAGTTTAATGAAATCACTTAGATGCGCAAGAGTTTGCAAAGATCAATCGGTCGGTTGAATTATAGTTATTCGAGTTTAGTAAATTACAAGTAATTAAGTTAATTCGACTGTTTTTTTCTCATGAGAATTTTTTTGCCTCCTACTGGGTTATGGAATTTATTGTTTCTTCATTTTATTTTAAGCGCCGACTTTTATTGGCTACTGGTAATGATTTTAATATTATACATCCTTGTTGAAAAATAAATTATACCGACAAATTGTAAGTTTTTTTTCTTGACAATTTAAATATCAAGTCAATCTTTGTGTCCATCTACTAAGCCTAGTGTCTAAACCATAACTGGATAGGTAAAAACATAGTTTCTATCAAAATAATGTTTTAATATCTCGGTGCTAACAGCTCCTGAGTACAATTTGGCCATGCATCTTTAGCATATAACATTTGCTCGTATGTGGGCAAACTAGTAGCATACAGACAATCGTCTGTGGCCATATCTGTATAATTAAATGACAGATCGAAGGCCACGTGTGATGCATCGACGTCTGCGCATGCTCTTGATGACAATCACATACATCTTCCTTAATAGCTTTTATATACGGATCACGCTACGAATGTCAAGGTACAAATTAGATAGAAAAGACAGAAAATCATATTAATATTAAGCTTTTTTTGTTTATTGTAAAGCGTGAACTATGAGTATGAATACGGTTTCACGTGGGTGCTGTTACAGCGGATGATTAATTTAATGACGACGATATTTTGGTGTTCATGATAAATTGATGTTTTTTTCCGACTTGATGACTTTATAACTACTTGATAACTATATTAGCGAGTTCCCGGTTGAAATTGTTGGTTATTTAACCCAGTTGCGAGTTGGCACGTTCGGTTTTCGGAATGAAGTGTGTATTTCCTCATTTTGTCAGCATTGTAATTGAAACCCAATCGTCTTCTAACCGCTAAAGTGCAATTTAGATTACCCTTGCCGCGGGTTTCCAATCGCAGTGTACCGCTAGAGGCACCCACAATCATCGATGTTCTTATCAAACCGCATCCGAAGAAACACATGCATAAAGGCTTGACCCCAATTACGTGTACAAAGGTGATATTATTGTGTGCGCTTAGTGCCGATCTACCCCGCCCTATCGCGGAGTACTGCGCCCTAATGACTCCGCGGTACAGTCAGCAGCGAAATCTTTCATCGACACGAGGCAAATTAGATGGAAAGTTGGTCGGTCGCTGTGCGGTGTACCGGACTAGTTTTGCATTATAACCATTGAACTAGAAGGTCGATAGCCAGTAATGTGACTGATTAACTAAGTACTGGCTCGAGTAATTGCGGATTTCGTTTACGACCGGATACAACGACGCCCTTGAGTTACACCTCTTAATGGAGCGATTAATATTTAGATGATTTCATATGTGATTAAATAAGATTAATTGTTATGTACTTTGACATATAGAATACGCCCCTGCTTTTTAATATGATCGACATTTCAATAAAAATATTAACTATATAGCCTTTAAAAAGTATATACTTAATTTATATCAGCAGACCTTTGTATATAGGTATATTTATTATTTAAGTACAGTCTATTTACATTCCCGACTAATTGATCAGTGTTCAAATATATGTTTCAAACATTAAACACAATAATTTCATTTTAATAATGATTACAGCAGTCACTCTTTCGTTTTTTTTTAAGTCAACACAATATCATACAAAAAAATATTGACAGCTGCCATTTTACAATGGCATCACCTACTTCTGCTTATTTATTTTGCAACCTTCAATTGGTAGGAAAACACTGGAGTCAATCAAAAACCAATTTAATCTCGTGATAGGCACGGAGGCAGTAGCCAGTTATTATTGCTATGGCACAATGAAAATTACGAATCATAAAAAATGAGTGCCGAGTTATATGGGAGGAGACTGCCGACCTTGCCCGCGTTCTACTAGCGATCAACATCGACCACTCTTTATAATACACAGAACATATACTGTTAGACTGCGCGTTAGTATTTTCCTGTCTTTTTTAATTATAGGCATTTTAATTAAAAAAACTATCCAGAGTTGAGGTAGAACCGTAAACTCGATTTTAGGTATGTTTACGTGTTTTAATAAAGAAATTTAGATATTCAATTAAATACAATTGTACGCAATATTTATGAAACACTAGATCAACTAAAGTACAGTAGATTAGTTAACCGAAATGGGGCATGAATGTCTCTTTGTCAGAAATATTAAATAAATAAAAAATATATATAAATTTAGATATCCTAGACAGATATTTCCTGTACATTTTTTTGTGTACAGGAAATATCTGTCCTGTTGAACAATGAAAAAACCACTCAACCAAAAACTGCAGTGGAATATTAAAACAGCACATTACGACTAAGTTATGTTACTTTCCTAAATACCAAAGCTAATGGTTTCTCGCTATTGACATCTAATGCCCCACTAGTCTAAGGTATAATACTCGGCGCTTCGATCACCAGCTATTAGCATTACTACAATAAAGTCACTCGTTCAAATTACTGTTATCTGCCACCACGACCATAGGTATTAATTTAAAAATATGACAGGATAGGTACAACTTCCTTATAGACGAGGAAATCATTTCAATGTCTAAGGTTAATGAGTCTCCTAGTTTTAATTAACTATTTCGTACACTTATTTTTATCTAACAGTTTCCTGTCGCCAAACGGGAACAGTCTTTTGTGGTTGAGTGTACTATGAGGCTATTATTCTGGTATAGCATATAATTAATTCTGTTAATACCCTTTAATACACGTAAGTTACATCATAATACATATAGCAGGTCGTGTATCATGGGGTCAGGGCAATAGGATCCTCAGTAACAATGCTAACTGGTCGATTAACATAAACTCAGATGCTATAACTGGAGCATATGGAAGGCCACCTATTGACATGCGCAAGCGACTTTTATACTTACACTTGCAACCAGATCGAAGACTAGATTGACGAGTAAGGTTTCATAAAAAAGGTTCTTTAATGTGCATACAAATTAAATGTTTTTTTTTTCAAGATAAAAAAAGAAATAATAAGTTTATTAATGAGTAATTTTAATTAGTTCTATGATTGATCTCACGAAGGTATCATATATTTTAATTATCACAACTTGACTGGTTATCAGAATATTCCGTAAAAGGGCTAAGTGCTCGTCCATTTACATAAAGATTATGGAAAAATCAACAAATCCGGTTAATTCTGACGTTTTTATATGATTGCGGTTTTAATGAAATATCTTTTCGGAATATTACATGTTGTGACATTCGATTCCGTGTTCAGTTCATTTTTTTCTTGATAGTGAAAAATGCGTTGGTATTTTTATTTAAATGTTAATTTAATCTTAAAAATCTGTTTTAATTTAAAAAATTGATATAATTAACAATAAACGAACAAGAATATCTGATAACAAAAATACTTAAACTTTAATAAAATAATGGTAACACTACCTAATTATAATAATGTAACTGCCAAACTCGTAACAAATTCCGATGAATTAATCAGTAAAAAAATTGCTTACATGCCTACATTATTAAAAAAACGTAACCCCGAGCGAATTAACATTGCTTATTATTCTATTAACAGAAAAAAGGCAAAGAAACATCGTAATTACTGCACAGTTTTACTTTCACTTGTCAAGTGTCTAATTATGGTAGGCGTTAATCACATTACATACGTAGTTGAATATCTTGTAGAGATGGGAAAGAAATAATATCGATTATTTAAAGGTATTTGTTTACCTTCGATAATTGCCCCTTTTTACTGTCAGAGAGTTTTATATTTAATATAATTAATAATTATATAAAATAATAATAATAATTATAGCCAAACACCCCTAGGTAAATTCTATAAAATACCATTCTCATACCTACGTCAACTAGTAATTTGAGTTAAGTACTCATTTCACGCCGTAGAAATTTAAGTTAACGTGTTGTTTTAATAATAAAATAATTTGTTAAAACATCGACACATTATATCGATAACATTGGCTCATCTCTAGATTTTAATAAGGAGTGTTAAGTTGTAGGTAAGTAGGGTAGAGTAGATGTTTATTTGTTTTTGTGATAGCCCGTGACACAAGTTACATCCGTCGCTTGCGGCTAGTCCGCGTAATTAACTGCGCGTACGCGGCTTTTTTAACACTTTTTATACTTAGTTACTTTAGCAACTAGAGATGAGTTTGTTTGAATATGAAGTCTTACAACGTTGGTTTAGTTAAGTAGATGGAATAGCAGATATTAAAACAAGTATTTATGCAATAAGACTCCTGTTTGAGAAACATCCGTTTTGAGTGGTAGAGTCTAGCTGTAGGCTCTGTCTGCAGCGATTACTGGGCTGACTCGACCGGTGAAATACCACCGTCGCACAGAAAACCGGCGTAAAGTAGGGACGATGTTCCTGCGTTTCGTTCGGTCAGTGCGATATCCGGTGCCCAATTTTCTTAAAGGCCAGCAACGCACCCTCAATGCATAATGTAATTGTGGGTGTATATGGGCGGCGGTGATCACTTACCATCACGTGACCCGCTTGCTCGTTTGCTAGGTTCTCTTATAAAAAAAAAAAAAAAAAAAGAATTAGCTTGTCTAAATCAGAGCTGTTGGATCACGATTAAATCAATCTGATGTGTCAATCAGACGCTGATCATAAATTACTAGACAAACATTTCGCAACGGTTGGGCAAATATTTCATACTGTTTCGGTACTTAACATCAGTAATAAAATGTTAGTTTTGAAGCTAGTTCCTTGTAAAAGCCTGGTAATATATTTTATTACAAAGTTTCTGAAAATTATTGGCTCCGTGAGCTATCGGAGCCGTCCAAATAAAACCGAGGGACTCGAACGCCGCTGTCCTTTATGAAACTGAACACCTACGCACAGAATTTTAGGGCTGGCAACCTTAAATTTCTTTAAAAAAAAAACATTTATACCACCTACAATAATCTTACTAGCCCAGCCCTAATTTTTGTATTTATCAAAAATAGTATATTTCAATACAAGTGTGGAAAGGCTGTCATTACAACGAGTTCCGACGAATGTCTACCCGAGCCGAGGCACGGCCGAAGGCGAGGGTTGACAGGCGGAACGAGTTGCAATGACGGTTCCGCACGTGTACTGAACGACTATTTTTAATACAGTTGCGAAAAAACAAAGCAATTTAATAAAATATAAAATTAGGATCGTAAATGTTGAAATAACTCATTTTGAAAATGGCGCCATTTTTTCTTCACCCATTTGGTAGGCAAAGGTTGTCATGCCCATACAGCCAAGTCTACAGTAGATTTTTTTTATTGATATGAAATGAAAATTAAATTTAATGAGATAAAATGAATTGAAACCAACTACACTAATTCAATCAAATCATTAAATCTGATATCGAAACAAACAAGTAGCTTTTTTTAGAAATATACCTACGCTACGTAAGTATTAACATGAATCATAAAAACTTCTTTGTTTTTTTTTTTAGTAAAAACTTCATGGTTGGTTAATTTTTCTTTTTAATAGACATTATTTTGACAGTTGGGAAAGAGAACGCACGAGTGCGGGAAAGGTAAAAAAAAAGCACGCGTGTGTAATAGCCCACATCCCGAACGCTATACGTCCCTGCAATACGCCACTTTTTGAGCAACTGTATTAAAAAAGGCTTTACAAAACAGTACCTCACCATAATGATATTACGGACTAGTAAAAAAACGAATCGAAAACACAATTCAACACCGAAACAATATTCAATTTCCATCACTACAGCCTTGTCAAACGACATATCAAATTGCCCAACCTTCGACTGCACAAATATTTAAATCGGCAACCCTGTCTGCGTTGGCGCGCGTCATGTTATTTCTCTAGCAGATTATTACAGCATTGGCGCTATCGGCTTTCCGACCAGCACCGTCTGAATGCAGCATTAACTCTGTTTACATTGTGTATGTGCCTTTAGATGGCGAGATAGGGGACTGCGTAGGAACCGTATTCAAGTGGTAGGATTAGGGTGGGCCCTCGCAAATGTAGAGTGCGCAGAGACATTATTTTGATTTGGTGTCAAAAAGTAGAAAATTGAAAAATATTAATGACAAATTTTGCTCGATTTTGCTTACAAACTTAAACTAATACCTTGCATACCGTTTAAAATAGATAACTTAGCAAATTATGTCCCATTCAAATCGCTTTGGTGTCATATAAACATCAGGCCGCCCTTTATCATAGCTGACTTAAAGTAAACCAATTGTGAAACATTATGCGACTTAAATAGTCTTTAGTCGAGTTTATTTTATTTTATTTTATTTATTTGGTTTACCAGTAATTGTTACACCATGAAAAATAAGTTTACAAATTACAATAGATAAGACTAAGTGCACAATAAAAATTGATAAACACTTCATGCAGATAATATAACAACTTAATTTGACTTAAAACTTAAAACTATTTAAAAATAACTTATTATAAAACAATTTGATCAACTAAAATCAATTAGTTTAATCTGTTGCTTAACTTGAGCGCAGCTGGTGCCAATAATATCAATTTCTTTGGAGTATTTGTTGTAAAGTCTACTTAGTCTGGGTACAGCAGAATTATAACCTAGGACAGTTCTTCTAAAAGGCGGATTAAGGAAGAGGGATGGATTTCTCCGATATTTGGATGGGACTTTGAAACAAAATTTTGACAGCAGTTCAGGACAGTCAATATCACCATTTAGCGATTTCGATAAAAATAACAAATCTATAAGGTTTCTTCTACTTTCTATACTCTTCATTTTAAAATGTTTTAGCCGTGATTTGTAACTTTTGTATTTTTTAAGAACCCCTGCAGAGTATGCTAAATGGTTTAAGAAGCGTTTTTGTATTCTCTCGAATCTTAGATTATGAGCTGCAAAATGGGGACGCCAAACCACACTACTGTATTCCAAAATGCTGCGAACTAGAGTATTAAACAACAAAATCTTTGTTTCAGTCTTTTTAAATGCTTTGGTATTTCTTATTATAAAGCCGAGGGACTTCGACGCTTTTTTTATTACCATATTAAAGTGAGGGATGAATGTTAATTTTCGGTCCATGAGTACTCCTAGATCTTTTACGGTATCAACAGATTTTAAACCCGTGCCATTCATATTGTACGTGAAGGTAATTGGCTTTGTTTTGCGGGTGTACGTCATTTGCTGGCATTTGTCTGTGTTAAATTCCACTTCGTTGTTAGAGCACCATATCAGCTCATTATTTACGTCTTCTTGCAGTAGTAGAGCATCATCAATGCTTTTGATGGTTCTTATAATCTTTAAGTCATCAGCAAACATATAAGGCGTAGAATTGTTAAGGCAATATGGCAAGTCATTGATAAAAACGTTAAAAAGCACAGGTCCCAAATGAGACCCCTGTGGTACACCAGACGTTATGTGAAAAGTTCTAGATTTATAACCTTCTACAACTACATAAAATACTCTATCAACCAAGTATGATTTAAGCCAGTAAAGGAAGGAACCAGTGAAACCATACACAGTAAGCTTTTGAATCAGTACGCCATGCGATACCTTGTCGAAAGCCTTACTGAAGTCGGTATATATCGCATCGACTTGTTGGTTAGAATCCATCGCCTGAATAACATTCTCAACAAAACTCACCATATTGCTGCTTGTGGATCTCCTAGCAGTGAAGCCGTGCTGATGTTCGGATATGTATTTTTTAAAGTGATTTTGTATGCTAGGATATACTAAGACTTCAAAAACTTTTGCTAAAGTGGTAAGAATAGATATTGGCCTATAATTATCTACTGCATCTTTAGAATTGGCCTTGTGTATTGGGACAACTTTAGCGATTTTCCAGATGTCTGGGAAAATCCCAGTCCTAAGAGAATGATTAAAGATAATTTGTAGAGGAACCACCAGTATGTCAGCACATTTAACAAAGAAAATAGGAGGAACATTGTCAGATCCTGAGCCTTTAGAGATGTCCAATTTCTTAAGAGATGACACAATATCTTTTTTGTGAAGGTACAAATTTGAAAAGCTATCCGAGTTACTTGCTAAACTTTTCAAGTAAGAAGACGTAGTGATAGCATCCGGTGGTAATTTATTAGGACTATATACTGATTGGAAATATGAACCAAATATATTGCAAATGTCTTCTCCGTTAGTAGCACAATCGACGCCATGATACATCGTTTTAGGGTAAGTGCTAGATCCATTGCGTTTTGCTTTAATGTAGGACCAGAAACACTTCGGCTGGACTTTTATATTCTGTTCAATCTTGTTAATGTACGAATAAAAGCATTGTTTGGATAACTTTTCACAGCGTTTACTACACAACCGAAGAGCAATTTTGTCCATGGGATTGTGATAAGTGTTAAATCTTTTTAAATATTTGTTTTTCTCTCTTAAACATCTCTTTAACTCCCTATTAAACCATGGTGGTTTGCTATTATTGTTGATTTTAACGGAAGGAACAAATAATGTTATTAAATTATTAATGTGCGTGTAAAATATGTCTAGCATCAAGTTAGGATCTTCTTCGTTTTTAAAAAGTTCAGGCCAGTCTATTTTCGCTAATTCAATATTTATTTTTTCATAGTTGCCCCTATTAAAGTTGTATCTTTTTGCTGTTTTAGGTTTCAAATTTTTGCCAAAATCTAACTTTAATATAATATCCAAAGGTGGATGATGATTATCAATTCTGCAAAGACCAACTGTAGCTTCAGTTACTTGACAACATGGTACATCAACGAGAACTAAGTCTAGAGTTTTGTTGTTAACATTATTGACACCATTACACTGTTTTAAATTATTTAAATGCACAAAATCTTTAAAGTCCTGATACATTTTAGGGAGAGTTGTGCCCGGACTCATGGCCGAATTCCAATTTATATTGCTCATATTAAAATCTCCAATTAAGACAGTGTAATTGTCGTTAAATTTATCTCGGACGGAGTTAAAGTTGTCAATAAAATGATCAAAAACAGATCTTTTCACTGGGGATGGTAAATACACGACACAAAACGCTATCTTAAAACTAGATCCCATACAAACAGTAACCCACGCATCCTCACATTCGCTTTGCCAATTGGTCATTACATTAACTGAGTATTTGTTGGAGATTGCTATCAAGACACCTCCGCCATCTTGTTTATGATTCAAACTATTAACTTTCCTATCTCGCCTAAATACATTGTATCTACTATCAAAAAGTTCACTGTTAATGACAGTTTCATTGAGCCAAGTCTCTGTTAAAATAATTGCATCGTAATCATTGTTAAAGATTTTTCGATAAACTTCTTCTGTTTTAGTACGCAAACCACGAGTATTTTGATAATATATTCTAAAAAAAATGTCTTATTTCGACTGTATATAAATTACAAAATAAACTTAACTAAACATTATTTATATTCAAATAATTTTTTTCAGTGAATCTGGGTCCTTTATCAATATATACTCAGCGAAGTCAGTCTTCCTCACGTATATACGGCCTCCTCTGACCCAGACGTGTTTATAGCCATTTTCTTTTGCTTTGATACGAGTTGCTGCATGTAAAGATTTATTTGCAGGACTCAGATGCTCAGTTACATATACTGGAGATTTTTTCCCGTCCAATTTTAAATAAGTAGTATTCAGTTTATCTGCTATTGATTTGGATCGATTAAAGTTAATCGTAGCGGCTAAAAAGGAGTCACGAAATTTAGTCGTACTGAACTGTATAATGATTGACTTGGGTCTATCGACGTTACTGTTAGACTTCATAACTCGTGTACAGTGGGATATATCCTGTTCCTTCACTTCGTAATTTATTGTCTTTCCTAGTTGCTTTACGATGTCAACTAAGTTTTCGTTTTTTTTCTGAGGAACGCATTGTATCTCCAGGTTGTTGGCTCTTGAGTGTTGCTCCAAATTGTTTAAGCGAGTCGTCATGTCTTTTAAGGTGGATGACATACTGTCATTTTGTTCCTGTAGCTCCTTAATCTTCAATTTGTCCTCTTTGTTTTCCTTTAGAATATCATCGTATTGCTGACTGATAAAACTTACAGACTCTCTTATATCCCTGATCTCCTCCCGGACAGATTTTAGCTCGTTGTTCAACATGGTTTTTACAGATGATGTAAACTTTCCCAACAATGATTCGAGTTGATTTTCCATTACCTCCTGTATAATAGTACGTACTCCGTTTTCAGTAATAATTGATCCAGGTAAGTTTGGTGGAGATTGTAATGCCTGACGCTTATTTGCGCGTACGCCTGCGTTGGGATTAAATCGGATAGTCGTGTTGTCGGTATTTTTACCCTTGGGTGTATTTGAAGTGCATATCGGACATGTCCACGACGTCAGTTCACAAGATGGATCCAGAGTCAGGCATTTAAAATGAAATGCGTTTTTGCAAGTATCGCATTTTAAATGTTTTTCATCACGATCATTTGACGTACAACAACCCCATTCAATCAACAGTGAATCCATTTTAAATAAATAAAATACTTTTCTTAAAATATTCCCACAATAAAAAAAAATATATTTGCTTAATTTATTTCTTTGCGCACTCTTAAAAACTTAGCTCAGCAATAAATGCGCCCATAGAACCAGTAATCAGGTAAGTTTCCTTGTTAACTTAGAATGAACACTAATAAAAGCCCGCAATTCACTGCATAGCAAAAGGTCGTGCACAGAAGGGCTTAAGCGCCGTGCAGACCGCGTCGCTTACGCGTTGGCTTCGTTAGCGTTACAAATAATTCTAGGTAGGGTAGGTCGAAATCTTTTGTCTTACATTCGGTTAATATTTGGTCCATAATACATAAATAATAACACTTTTTGCACTGTTTTTGATATTTGCATATCATGCATTGACTTAAGTTATCAATTGACACATTCACTGCACGAAAACTAAGTTATAAACAGTTTTAATTATTATTTTTGTTGGATCGTTCAACAGCTGTGTTGTTTTTGGAACGTGACTTTCCATCGTTAAAGTCGACGAGAGAGTTAGGAGATCGCCGGCGAAGTTTATTTTAGTACGTGCTGGATGTCTATACTGCATTCTGAGTATGGAGCGTTCCGAACTTTTTTGTTGTGATTTGACACTGGCCATTTATAAAAATGGAATTCTTTGCGATGTCGATACTTTTTTTGCCACTGCCTACTTCTTTTATTTTAAATGTAACACCGGCACCTTACAAAGATGAAAACTGTTAGCGTCAGTTATAATAATTAAAAAAAAATTGCAAAGTTGAGATCAGTTCCAAATTTTAAAAAGTGCGTTTCCACAGCACTTTGTAAATGTTATTGTTAATTGTTTTCCTAAATGTATTATTAAACAAAAGTTGCAAAAAAATCAAATACACAAATTCAAACTATGTAAATACCTTAATTTTCCATTCTTATTAAGTTTTAATCTGGATTAGATACTAATAATAAAAAGTTCAACTATTTACATAGTAAGTTAATCTCCCCGCAGCGGCCTCTTAGGCTCTATTCAGTGCTGTATACCATCTGTAATCAAACGACTATACATCATTTTAATACTGGACACGTTCTCACAAATCCGCATCTACAATGCAAATGAATCTCTAAGCCCGAATAAATGGAGGGGTATAAATTTTAGCAGACAGCCAGCATTATCTGCAATGAAGTAGTTTTAGCTGGAATTGTAATGCCTAGTTATGTTTTAGTTTTGTATTAGTTTTAGTTATGATATAAAACTAATATTGGATAATAGTTCGTATTGCCATACAGAGTTTAAAGATTTCATTGCGTTCTTTAATACATTTTGTGTGAGACCTCGCGAATAGGTTCGTTAGAGCTTTCGAGAGGCAAAACAAAACTGGCTAATTAAAAGAGTACTTTTTCCAAATTGAATCGTATACAACTCCAAAAATCCAAAACAAATCTTTGACTAAACTCAATAAAAAGACAACTAAAATAAAAAAAAGTTACGCCACTGTTTTACAAATGAAGGTACATATTTCCAAAGAGAAATCTTCGCAAGTATTTAGACGCGTGCCGTAAGATTTATTTCAAGAACCCACCGGGTAATTACTCCAATCTAAGTAAAGATCTCAGATCGGTTGGAGATATTGGTTTAGAAAACTAACTACAAATGTTACTCATTAATAATACTGTCATTAAAGACTTGGTAGGAATTAGGGCAGATTTATTGATATTATAGGAACATATTAAGTTTTAAAATCTATACCTAATCTATATCACAATAAAAGACAAATTTGAAAAGTTATTAGTTTTTGACATTGGCCAAAAACCTGTTTTAAGTTACCTATATTAACTAGTGCGTATTTATATAAAGGTGGTTGTGCTTGAACTTTAAACATCAATTTCTTTACAATTGTTATTATTCAACCATTAAAATAGAGGCGTTTGTAATCTCGAACTTTATTTATCATTTCAAATTACCACTCGTGAGTTTTACAATCAGCCAGTTACAATTGTAGATCACAGAGAAAAGAGGTTTCATTCGACACAACCTCGAAAAAAGGTTTTAATCGGTCCGGTGTGGTAAGATTTGAAATAGGAATTCTAGTAAAACAGCGTTAGGAACACGCTCGATGCGTAATTGCGGTGGCGTCAATAATTTAAAGCGTACCACTGCAGCATGCCTACCGATTACATCGCCATAGGTTGCTGAGGAATTATGCAGAAAAAAGGGCCCGGTTTCCGGCAAGTTCTCACGTGTCACCGGCCTAGTTCTCACAGCCAATCAACCACAAGAAAAACTACCACACGAAGCACGCATGCGCAAAATCAATCAAATATCACCTACAATCCAATAATTCAATACCCAATATGAAATACACTACATACCACGCCAAATAAGACGCCGATAGCGATTGGTTAATTGCTTGTAAAATATCAACATTTTGAATGGAAGCGGCCATTTTAAACAGTACAACTGTTCAGTGTGTAAGCATTTGTAGAATAAGCAATAAATATGTTGGACCATGAAATAAATCAAGTGAATAATCGTTGTCTATGCCAGTAACAGGTTACGACCGAGTCTGTATTGATGATAATTCGAAATGATGTGTGCAGCGTTTTGCAACGGTCGAGTAATGGATCCTTACTAGCGTTTAGTTCCCATTCTCGGTTCATATGTAAGTTATTTCATATCTCGGCATAAGGCGCGACGTGTTTCCTAAAATAGTGATGTGAAATAAATCAAAGATCAAGCACGAATAGATCGACAAAAAACGTCGGCGCGTGTGAATCTGCTGCGAACACGATCCTATGAGAATACGCCTGGGAATGTCACAGAGTCATGTGACTTATGCGATTGCCAATCCCTGTTTTGCAACGCATCGGAGATTAAAAAGTTATACATCTTCGAAGTTTGAAAATTAAACGCCGACTTCTCAAACATTTAATCTCAGTTTCAATTTGAATTTCGAACGCGGTTAATAAAACTCATTCTCAATTATTGCGTTTCTATTTTCGTGACTCGGCTCTGTGGTAAAGTTTTTTTTATTGGCAATTCGATCGATACGCGATGCGGTGGCAACATTGCGATGTGGCAACACTCGGTTACACTTCTATTGTTGTATTACTCACGGTTTTTACTTTCCGAGATAGTATTCTTTAGAAACCGTTTTGAAATTTAACGGTTTTTTATTATTTTTCAAACGTTGCGTGTATCCAGGGAAAGTGAAAGGAGAGCAGGCGTTATCAGTTGTGGCGACAGGTTGAATTGAAAATCTCGTTCTGTATCGGCTCATATTTTATTACCGTGTTTGTTATGTATCTTATATACCGTCGATAAGGTTGAAAATGGTGTAACACGAGTAAAATACCTATGTTCAGTATTATAATTTAATGATGGTCTAATGACCGTACACAATCACGAACAAATCATATCGCACAGCGCGTGCGCACGCCGTGAATCGCTCTTCATTGGTTAAACGCCTCGACTTCGGAACATCACGAATTGTGTGTGTTTCCCCTACCATCACGCTTCGTAGACAAACTTTACGTAAACTGTGTATCGTGATGACTAGACAGA
This sequence comes from Emmelina monodactyla, assembly GCA_916618145.1. Classification (NCBI taxonomy): domain Eukaryota; kingdom Metazoa; phylum Arthropoda; class Insecta; order Lepidoptera; family Pterophoridae; genus Emmelina; species Emmelina monodactyla. Next base: position 4,073,382 of record OU745319.1, read on the forward strand.
GGTAGAAACAATGTGTGGTATACACCCGTCCCGCTCTTTTCGTAAACTCCTCATATAGCACGGGCGGGCGACGAAGCAAAACGCACATTATTGGTTGTCGACCACTTAACATTCATCTAACTTGTTGAATAATCAGTGTTCACTGGTTTATACATCGTATTATATACCCTTCTATATATCTTTTGTATATATCAATTAGAGAATCTATTTTGTAAACAACATAACTTTAGATGCATTTTTTATTAAATGTATGTGTTTTAATAAAAATATATAAAAAGTACACACACAATACCAACAGAGATTTTTTTGACCTCGACCAACTGAGGAATATGTTATTATCTCAGAATGAAGCGAACTGAAGCCCTTGCGAGCTCACAAATTATAATAATGAGCTCTTATGAATATTTAATATTTTCAAAATAACGTCATTAACAGACATTCTGTGAACATATTTGGAAATAAATTATATATCCTGATATGGAGCAGATATGACTCGTTGGGTAATACGAACACTTATACTTTTATGAATCTCGATATCTGCGCTTTAATTTATTGTCTGAAAATGAATAGCACCTGGGGCGTAAGACGGAATAAAATGGGTTTTAATATCTTATGCAAATACTGAAATTTATTAAAGTATTCTGCATAAAGATAAATATTTTATTAATGTTACTTAAAAGCCTATAAAATCTCTTTTGCACTAAGAGATCACCGTATAAAATAAAACCATAATTGGGACATCATCGTGGTAGCTGCAACCTAACGATCCTATCAATTTCTATTCACACCTCCAACACTGATAAATAGCGCTATTAAACGTTGGAATATTTTATATGTAGTATTAAACTGAGGTAATTTATTTATATTATATAGTTGTGAGTCGGGTGGGTCTATATAATATGATAGGCAATTCGAATGTTAATATATCACGAGTGATGTTTCTGATTGGTCACGGTGGGTTACATTAACATACGCGGATGCGATGGCCACGCCCCCCTGCGCACGACACTGCGCACTACACTAATTATGGACAATTAGTGAGTGAGCCAAGTCGGTACGTGTGCGCAAAGATCTAGGCATTTGACGTAGGCTTTGTCAATAACTTATATTCAGTAGGTATTTTATTCATTCGTGTTATAGTAGGTAGTTTTCATCTATTTCATATGAACCTATTTATATTGAAACTTTAATTAAACAGTTGTGTGGTATTTCTAAAGCTAGGATATCATATAATAGACAGCATAAAATAAACGCTTTCCATTTCACAGCATACCATTTCAACATTGTTGCACCTTTGGCGACAAGAATATTTATCCCAACCCTAGCTATATATGTTGAATGATATTGTTCACAGATCTACAGAAACTTCGTGCGATGGGCCAGTAACAAATCATAAACATACGGCACTTTGCTCACGAGCCGTCCAAATAAGGGCCCCACTTCGATTCCCGGACTTGTTTATACGATTTATAACCTCCTTTGGGCACAAATTAGACTGTAGGCGTGACTTTGCAAATTTGAAGCAACACATTTAAATGAGGCTCTAAAAATGGGAGTTAGTAGAAGTACTTAATAGGACACTTTTTTCTAGTAACGTATTTGAGAAAAGATTCTTAGATTGCGGCACATGGTTCATACATTTTGTTGGTTTCATGTTTTACTTCTAATCAAAATTTAAATGATCGCTTGAACTCTAAAATCAAAGAAGAATTTATGCTTTAAAAATTTTTGTTTTTAATTTTACAAGTTTTTAAGAAATTTGGATCGCCAAAATTATGACTTAATAAAAGGATACAAGTTTTCTTCTACATATTACGTACCTACCTTAAGTGCTGATTTGCATAACTTATAGCTAGTTTTTAATCTTAAATCAATTAACAAAGTTTCTACATCATCTCCTAATGAAAATTTTAAATAATTGAGTAGGCGTTGATTGATCGACGTTTACGATCAATATTTACGCAGATTAACCAGTTGTCCCTCAACTAGATCTGAATATACTTATAGACAGTTATTTCTTAATGACGTCATAAACTGCTTAGCAACTACAGAAAACATTTTTTTGCTAAGTAGTTTTGAAATTGTTTAGCGCATTGGTAGTAAGTATTCCACGCACGTCAGGTGATCTATTTATAAGCACTGTCGCAAGTTGGTGGGTGTAGAAGCCACAACGTGGGTGCTAATCTATCAGACACCCCCGCCGGAGGTTTCACAACACCTCACGGCTCTCGGCACTTGACGGAACACGCCAGTCAAACGCGAGGGAATAATTAACACAATTAGTTATATGGCAAACTCGTTCGACAGAAGATGGAATGCCATGTCCCCTCGTTACTACGTGTGGGTTTAGCTTAATAGATTTATGTATCGGTCGTAGAGTGCAGCCGGTAAATGTGGTCGTTTGTTGCAGGTGGGTGGCGCACGAGCCCGATGAGCGCGTGCGCGGCGGCCGCCATGCGCGAAAAGCACGCGGCGCCGCGCCGCCTCGCCTCCCCGCCCCCCTCGCGAGAACCGTCCCCGCTGAGCTCCCCGCGCGCCGACGAGCCCCTCGACCTGCGAGTCACGCACAAGCGGCCCCCCGCGCGGCTCGAGGACGAGAACTGCAACCTCATCACGCCGTCGCCGCCGCCGCCGCCCTCGCACCCCGCGCACTCGCCGCACCCCGCGCTGCTGCAGTTCTGCAGGCGGCTGCCGCTGGCGCTGCCGGCCTCGTTCGGCCGCTACCCCTTCCTGCCCGCGGCGGCGGCCACGCTGCTGGCCCCGGGCGCGCCCCGGCCCCCTCCCGTGCCGCCCAACCAAGGCATCCCGCGCGCGAGGGACCGCTACACTTGCTCGTACTGCGGCAAGGCGTTCCCGCGCAGCGCCAACCTCACCCGGCACCTGCGCACGCACACCGGCGAGCAGCCCTACCGCTGCAAGTACTGCGAGCGCTCGTTCTCGATCTCGTCCAACCTGCAGCGGCACGTGCGGAACATCCACAACAAGGAGCGGCCGTTCCGGTGTCGTCACTGCGACCGCTGCTTCGGGCAGCAGACCAACCTGGACCGGCATCTGAAGAAGCACGAGGCGGAGGGCGGGGACGAGGGCCGCCGGCGGTCGCCCGACGAGACGTACTTCGACGAGATCCGCTCGTTCATGGGCCGCGTGGCGCCGGGCCGCCGCCCCCCCGCGCTGCCCGCCGCCCCCGTCGACCACACCTGACCGCCGCGCACCAGCCCCCACCACGCCTGGTCGAAGCATCCAAATGTTTTTGTGTACAAATGTCACAGGACTCGTGCGTAAACCATTTATATGAGTGAATAGTATAAAAACATGAAACTTATTTTGGACTTCCAGCCAGACCTGCCCAGCGGCTCGCCTAACATCACAAAGTGATAAACCTAATGTAAAATACGCTGTTGTAAATATGATATGGTTCAAAATAGATGTAATTACAAAGAATACCGAATTTTTCTAAGATTATTTTGACACAAAGTTAGGATTTAACAAACTTCTTTGTCTTAAAAGACGATAGATATAAGTGTTCCGAGAGTGTTCGCTAAACCTAATTACATAGACTATATTGATAAATTAATATTTGTACGAATGTTCATAGTTTATTTTGTGTAGTTATGTAAATTTTGTGTTGTTGGATGTAAAATAAATTAGTATTATTAGTCGAGAAGAAACGCCGGTTACCAATAAAAATATAACTTGTTGTTAATTTGATGATATTATAAATAAATATATTTATGTCATGTTATATTATGAAAAACTTTGTTTAAAACTTCGGAATTTTACATTTTCTTATACAACATGTTTTGTAAATTATTAACGTTTGTTAGCATCTTGTGAAGACAGCTGATTGTTAAGTTTCTATTCTAATTACAATTAAAATATTCACGTTTTGAGATTTTATATTCTTATAGAGTTATAAATAAAATGGATGTATGTATAAAATGCAAAAATCGAAAATGAGCTAAATTTAGATACAAATCTGTGATTTAATTTATTACCTGGCAACTTGACCTTTTAATAAAGCAAATAATATAAAACCGAATAAAAGCATGTTTAGTTAAATACTACAACTCAATTAAAGATAATAAATTGCTCTTTTTGATAAACAGTTTTGGCAAAGTATAACATCTTTAGTAAAGACAAGAGTTAACTGTTAATTTAGATAAGATTTGCAACAAAAAAGCATGTTTAGTAACTGTCTCCAACTAAACACTTACTTTTAACTAATCAAGCTTTAAGTAGGTTTGTAATATACTATTATTATGAACGTTCCTTTTAAGAATAGATAGATCTCTATTAAATGTTGAAACTACATAGTGTAGTCATTTCTTTCCGTACCACTAAGAAGCTGTTTACAAAACAATATAGATACTTATAATAACTCGGTTGTAGCCTTAATTTTTCTGGACTAAGTCAATGTTACCTATGTAAATAATATGCCATTCCTGATCGACTTAGCAAACCTACATTTGTACCAAAATCCGTTCACGAAGAGATGCTATTAAATTAACTTTGACGTTAGATTTAAATAGAGATTATTTTCCACTTTTGATACTTGCTAGTGATCAAAGGTCACCGATTACCTTGTCAAATGAAATAAATGATAAATATATTTTGGTTGTTTTTTTTATGTCTCCGTTAATCTGGTTTTAAGAGGTTAAGTATTACAAGTAATTGACAGGTCTAGGTAACCTACTTTTATTTAAATTTTAGTTTACACTTAGTTTAGCATTATTAAGGTAATTCATTTTATTTCGTGTCCTTATATATCGCCCACCTACATATTAAATACTAATTTCGAGAAATATTCGGAAACTCAAAAAATAAAAACAAAAGCTAATTTAGAAAAAAGTTATTTTAGAAAAATATTAACGTATGAAAATCGTTATCCAACAGAAACTATAAATAAAAAAAATATATAATTCAAGTTATTCGTACCTTCCAAGTAATCTAACCATAAAGCACCGCAAGCACCCCGAAGCTTTATCAATGGTTTCAAATTCTTGTATATTTCGTCGCCATTTTGAGTCGAGCTGCCCCCAGGCCGCGCCTGCGCGCTCACGAACCGTTTACGATATGATTATACTTTATTGCGATTAATTTGTGACAAACGAAACCGCCCAGTTAGAAGCGTCTGCGCAACCAGGATTTATAGATCTGTAAATAGGGTAATCTTATTAAAGAGGCTCGGAGTAGTCGTAAAATGGGGGATTATGTTTTTTTAATGATTGTTTATTGTGACATAATGTTGAAAGCTGCTGGTTTTTAAATTAAGATTGATTTGACCAAATTCATTTATGAATTGATCATTAAATATTGTTTGCTATTTGTTAGGCAGAAAGCTAGTTATAGGTACTAGAATACAAATTCACTCAACATAAAAAAAATATAGTGAAGGTTACGGTTTAAAAGTAAATATCAAAATAAGAAACTTCACCTTATCTGTGACACACAAACCAATAGATACCTAATTAATATTCCTTAGTAATTGAAATGAGGAAATAAAACAGTCTATGTTCGACCCAACCCAATACCCCTTGCACATTTCTGTTTCTCGCTAACTATTATACTAAACTGCTATAACTATAATCCTATTCACATTGACAACTACAAACCAAAAGTATACCACTGTCTTAATAACATTACAAACAGTACTATATCCTATCTTTGGCATTTGCCAAACTATGACTCAACGCGACAACTATCACTCCCAACTACCTATACAACTACCTGCATATATCATATAACCCACCTCCTCTATGAAATACTCACTAGCCCATCATATAAATCCTCGATACGACTTTTAATTTCCATACTAAACATAGAATCTATGCCACCAGCTGTGCCTGGGTACATTATAATTGTATGAGCAATTTGCAGAACAGAGAAACCCTACAGAACGTCTCTAGACCCTGTCCTAGGTACCAAGCCGGGCTAGTCGCGTACACTAAATATACCTAGCTAGGAATATATTCATCACAAGAACTGTATCATATTGCCGCTGGTTCAAGTTATGGGATGAAGCGAGTTAAGAAAATAAAGGTTTAACCGAAGTAATGGTAGGCACACATATATTTTTTCAAAGTCCAAACTATATTTAAAGACTAAACTTTATTTGTTTCTTATATTTTATTAAAATTTTTCAACTACTTTACTACCTTACACAACAAGTTTCTTATTTTTCCTTAGCCAGCTGTACAGGGATGGACCCATTTTTAACAATAATTTTCAGGCCAATTAATGTTCACTATACCATACTATATTTGTCTTTTAGAGATTGCTCAGAGCAATAAGGCCACCTTTTGCTTTCCTGTACTGACTCCTGTAATATTTATTTTACTGTGCAATAAAGAGTTTTTATTTTTATTATTTATATTTCCACTTAATCCCTATATTTTATTTGTAAGTTAAACAACAACTTACTTCATAAAACCGTTAGATCAACCCCGCTATCGCCCCTGATTTAACCCTCGCACAGAAGTGCCACGGCAGGGTGGGGCCGGTTGCACAACGATGGCCCGGCGCGCCCGCCGCCTTGTTAGCGGCGCGTGCGCAGCGGTTGCCACACGTTATTTATTGCTTATTGAAAAACACAACAACACTTTTGCTCGCCACTTTTGCGGTTTCCTATTTCTATGGTAAGGTAGCCGTCACGTGAGGCTTTTGGGTGTTGATTGGTTTTTGGTTTGCTTACTGTTTATACTTCTATTAGTTAACGGTCTATACTTCTAGAAATCATTGGAATGACCTGATGAAACATAATGAAAAATTTTTTTTGACATTAATAAAAATGCCTGTTTTGAAAGTAGTAGTTTTGGGTACGGTCATTAATAAAAAACACAAACTGAGATGTATCCAGCCATCACGGCTGACTGTGGTCAGTTACGATATTTTTATGAACCGCAGTGACATTACGCACAGAGTTACATATTCACAGTACTGACACATTTCTCTTCATATTTGTGAAACAAAAATATGTTTTAAATGTATTTTCTATCGCTTGTTTTCATATCTTTCTTAGTATTAGTCCACACTTAACTCGTATCTTTTAATAATATAAATCTAAATGTTTTTATGGTATTACGATGGTACGATGTCTATTCGAATTTGGCACGTGTCTTTAGGCCCTGGTTTGCCCTATTGTGTAATTTTTGGTCCGTGCTCTACATTAACTCAACTTCATACTCTCTCACCCCATCTACCTGTTCATAACTCTACACCTCTCCGCTGACCGATCCATCACTTCGAGTCAGTGCCGCATGTAATTAACAGAAAGCAAGGTCGCCTTACGAAACTTAAGAGCACCCACTCTAGCTTGTCACAAAACGCGTTACGAAACAAAAAACTATCTGGTGGCATTCAGATTTTATTAAATTATCTTTTTAACGCTCATTATGCCACCCTTGAATGCGCATGCGCGGAATTCTTGACATTCCGAGAACCTGTCAGTTGGGTTTTGACAGTTCCCGCCTATTATTTAAAGGCGCGTGACGTGGTCAAGAGCGCGGGAAAAGGTGATGGTTTTCAAGTTGGAAGAGCAATGACAATTTGTTTTAATTATCTTTGTTGTCATTTAAAACTGGCCTCTCCTCGCAGCCTCAATGTAAAAAATATTTATAGTTTTATCGTAAATTTATCAAAATATTTTACCTTTCTTTATAAATAAATATAATTTTGGTTTCGAAGTTAGTATTCCAATGAACTTTACGTACGTTGAAACCTATAAGTTTACAGTAAACAATAATAAATAGATAATGAGCGGAGTGGTCACTCGTGAGATGCCGGGTTCGATTCCCGGGCTCGGTAAATGCAACATGACTGACCCTTATGATCCGAGGTGAGTTTTCACTTTACTGCCTTTATAAATCTTTCGTGTGCTACCTTATCAATCTAACACTAACTGCTGGTTTATTTTAAACAATAGAACAAAAAGGCTATATGTCTCATTTTTATTTATTTCAAACAATAAAAAAACGCAGGTTTGTTTATGTATGCAACCTTATCTTTACAAAACTAAAACAGTGGTAACCTTTCTACTACTCTAAAAAAACAAAATAAATAACGATTAAATCTCAAAGTTAAAACGTTATATCGATATTAGCCTTTTTTGTGGACCGTTTCCCTCCAGCATACATGGTTATCGATATCTCGACTCGATAGTCCAGTAATGGCTCTCGGGCTCACCCGCCATAGACTATAAATGACGTCATATGCGCCCGCGCACCCTACATGGACCACGATCATGATCCACGATAAAAATGAAACAGCCGATAATGGAGTCATTTTCATAATAAACAGCTGGATAATAAAACGATTTCATTTAATGATCGATTCATGTAAATTTTAAGTTTGTACAGACTTTCGAGTAGTTTTGGTTGGGTGTAAGACTAAAAAAGGATATTGAATATACAATTACAATTATTTATATGGCAGATAAAGTGCTTCTTCTATCTTATACGTTTAACAATACCATTTTAAACATATATACACGGGTGCAATTTGGATAACACTTAAAAACATAGAATAAAAAACCTTTATAATGTAGTAAAACAACATGTTTTTTTAATAAATTCCTCTTTTCATGACTGTTTTGGAGTGTTCTTAGTCAAATATTTGCATTAAAGAGAATGCATTCTAGACTAAACTATTAATAGTGAACTGTGGTTGTTAATAACTAGAGTAATTTCCATAACTTTTGTTTAACAATTAACTCTAGAGCAAAGCGATATAAATTATTTTAACCTTAAAATTGTTGTCTACTTTAATGTCTTTAAATGTAGGTCCTCCCGTTTTAATCAAATTGAACAAAAGTATCTTAGAATAAGAATATAATTGAGAAATATACAGCTTTTTATTATTTATACTGACATGTTCTTAAAGGATTTAAAGGATCTGTATTTTTTAAATTGCCCGCCTTTAAACATGGGAGAGTACTTAAACCAAAGACAAATGTTAATAAAGGCATTCTAAAATAAACTAAAGTTAATATCATTATTACAATGTAGTTGGCCGTTACACTTCCGATAATATTGCCCAGTCCATTCTCCATTTAGTGCCTTTTAATGTAAATTAGCGTTTGAAACCAATATTTAACAAACCTAACTGAGTAAACTAAGTAACTTACTTCTAGATGAAGATATAAAATAAAGCATAGAATATACATTAAGTGTAATGTGAACAATCATGCAGGTTTTTAAAACTGGGGACGCTTGGTTTTTCCGCGGTAAAAAGTACCCTATGGGTTATTCTGATATCTGATATGATTCCTATATTACTGAAACGTTTCATCCATATCCGTCCAGTAGTTTTCCGGGTAAGAGTAACAAACATCCATACATACATCCATCCATACTCACAAACTTTCACATTTATAATATTAGTAGGATTAAGAATACATTTATTTTACTTACTAACCTTTGGTTACAGACGTTAAAATAATTCGAAATGAATTTAGCAGCCACATTTAGAACACAGGTGCTTACAATAAGGTTCTTAAAAAACTGTTTTGAATATAGACTCAAATATAGAGGGCCCTGTCCAGTGAAAGGTATAATTTACTAAGTATTTTAAAAGCTTACCATATATTTCCTCCTTTTTTGCCTCATTTTGATTATGCTCCAGTTTTAAAAGTTCCAAACAAAAGTTCCTTATTTAAAAACATTACGGTCATTTTCTCAAATTTCCAGGCAGCGTGCACTCAAAAAAGTTCCGTTATGCAGAAAAAAACAAAGTACAGTGGCAAAGAAGAATGAATTCCATAGTAATGAGGAACGGGAAGATTCGAATATTTTGAATGTATCTGCGCATCGGGGATACTAATTAGGGCCACTCCGGCGCAGCGGGAATGAAGCCATAGTAATTATAATAACAGAGATGCAAGCTGATAAAGTTAAAATGTTTGATCTTCTTGTAATGGCCTCGTTTTTTTAGAAGTTGTTAAGGCGACTTTTACATGTTATTTTTTATATATTTTTAATAATAAAGACCCACAAGAAAATTGTTTATTTTTAATAGTTAAAAATAAGAAAATAATAAGAAGTTACCTTAGTTATAAGTTTCAAGTATGTTAAAGTAGCAGTTAATATTAGAATTTTCACACTACGAAAATTAATTCTTAGCAGAATAGGTGTTTTCTTATAGGTGTTAACAGAATCAAGTCAAGAGAAGCAGATAAGCTTGTGGTATGAACATAAAAGCTGGATTTTTTTGTTAAATAACTTACTTTTCATGTTTATCTATACAAACTTAAACGTAACAAAATATTGCCTTTGATGTATAGTTATGTCTTTGGTAAGTATCGCAATATAAACCAGTGTTCTAGTTGTACACATCAGTTTCACTCTTAATAACATTCCGTCAATTTCTATACTGATAGCCGCAGTTTTTATACCGACCTGCGCTGGCGACGGTTTCTCTCGTTTTTTTTATAAACGCCTTTTTGTGATGCGGTTTCTGTTTAGAAAAAAGTAGTCCATGCTCAATAAACAACAAACGTATCGCTTTCGTTTGAATATAAAAAAGTAAATTACTAAAGTTATATAGCATGTTACCTTTAACGGTGAAACATACCCTCACAAGTAAAAAAATTTCCATAGCCCTCAGGTTTAATATAAAACTGGCATCAACATCATTAAAATAAAATATAAAAGGCTCTATATATCCTATATTTTTGTCTTATTAACTGTAACCACACTTACCATACTTCGTGCGCTTTCTTATTTGCCCCGAAACGCACTGCTTGCCAAAATATACGAGAAAAAAACTTGTGAAACCACAAAATCAGAGCAACCCGCGGCGAGACCTGCAACGCTGTTAAGATCAGTGCTCCTTATTAAATTATAACGTCTGTGCTACATACAACACAATTTGGCAGCACTGGAACCTTTTTTTTAATGGATGCGGCACTGGTTAGTTTTGGTATTTTATGGGAATATACATAAAAAAGGCTAATTTAGATAATATAAAATATTTTTTGTGCATAATTTTACCGAACGAGCTTTTATACAATTGCAATATATAATATTTTAGTCTATTTATCGCATTTTTTTATAATACTGTAGAGTTTTTCTACTTATTTGGATATAACATGTAATTGTCTCTTAATTTTAATTTACTGCCCGTTATTTTATAAATCGCAACATAAAAATAAAATACATTGATTTAGACAAAATAAACTATGTTTTCTGTATAATGAACAATGTTAGCCGACAGCAAACATACAGCAAGCCCACAAAGTAACAAGACCAGTACACGCCGAGACACGGCTGTGTCATACAAGGTGATAATATACTGTACCATATCGAAATATGTTTTATTCATATGACGACTAGGGATTTCGATGTTGCAACGATCCGAATCGCTTTTTGCGCTCTCTACGCTAGTTATCGAGATATAAATCGAAGCAATAAAGGATCATAAATGCATTATTGATTCATTCTCAGCTTGAAAATCGCTCCAATCGGACCGCAAAAAAGATATCTGTCGATAAATCGAAAAAGCGGCAGAATCTTAGAATTGGATCGAATGGTAATAATTTACGAAATTGGATTAGAAATCCAATGTTTTAATCAGGAGTTCAGCGACGTGTCGGTAATAAAATGAAGTATGATTTAAGTAATTCAAATCGTGAGTTTTAGTAATTGTAATTACACACCTACCCAAGTAATATAGTCTAAGTAATTTATAAAAAACGGCATTTTTATCTACTTTTTTTAAATAACTACCTCTGTGTGTTTTATTACTATATTAAATAAGAAGATGGCTATCTTCCTATTTAAATCACGAGTGGGTTTAAGGATAGATACCTAGTTGAAAACATAGATTATTGCGCATATTAAGTTGATTATCGATGATATTTTATCAATAATACTGATTATAAATCAACTCAAATTTTCCTTATAGTTAAGCATAGTTAGATTATATCTACGGGTAGGTATATTGACTGACTCAGACCTACTGCGATTCTGTAATAAAAGCATCAAAATAAATATTTCTCAATCCGCAATAATATTTTACACCTTCATGCTAATGATACATAAACGAACAACATGAAAGATAATCCCCACTTGATACCAACATAACCAAATGACTGTGTTTATTTTTCAAATCGGTTTTCCGTTAAACCGCGTATTACTAACGCAAATACAATCACGGCCACCGTTTCTAATAAATCGCGAATTTTACGATTACACTGCCCAATAAACCTATTTGTCCATACAAACTTCAGATAATCGGGCGATACTCGACAGATATGGAGTCCTAAATCAAGAGATTATATTCTTTGTAAATCACAACAAACGACTTTAAGCTCTACGTTAACGACGCATGCCTCAAATTTGCGAAAATGGTTACAAAGCGAGGTTTACAATAGAAACTTCTTGAATGATAGCCACTAAAGTCAGAAGAGTGAGGCTTTATGTTTGCATCGATAGTCGTGGACCTATTAACGCTTTTAAGAACCATTATAGAAGAATGCAGAGCCTGTCAGGTTGTAGTAAGATATTTTCAAGAAAATCGTTAAACGTAGAATGCAATTTAAATTAAGTGTTTAGTTTTTATTATGTCGATTGAGCTGCTGGCCGATTAGTTGTTTGTTCATTTGAATAGGAATGAAATTGGCTTTTATATGGTTATTTACTAGGTTCAACAACTCAATGATTAAGGAAGTATGTTTTTAAAACTATCTACAAAAAAACAATTATTGCTATTGGGTTGCTCGAGAATTTGTAAGTCTTGTAGAGATGGTTGACTAAAATAAGCTCACATACGAATCGTGTGTGGCTTCTACACTGATTTGCTTTCACATTACCTGAAACTACGAACTGTCGAAAGAATAGACTCATACGTCTACTACACAACCACCTCATTTCGCCATTGTTTCGAATCCACTGCTTACAAACAATAGGGGATATACAACCCCGCTCTAGTAAAGGAGGCAGTGGTACTAAAATAACAGTATTTGTAATGTGTGGGACAGGTCGGTAGTAAGGTAATTCATCTCGATTTGTCCGCGGGTCACAGAGGAGCCGCTCGTGACTCCCAGTTTACTGCATGCGCCCGCGCAGAAAATGCACCACTATCTATCGAAATGGGCGTTTTCAATCTTATCCAATTATACTTAACTACTGTAAGATATATCCTCTTATAAACAACGTTGTTAGTAAAAAATAAATCTTGATAAAAAATATAAGGTAACGTTATGGTCGCAATAAAAATTACGATCCAATCAATGCAAGTGCAACTCATTCTGCGCATAAAAATAATAATCTCTCACGCATGCGCACTTGTCCATAAGAAGAAACACATTTGTCAATAAACATCAGGTATCGAGGTTTCAATCTTTTTTACTCATATTTACTGTCGTTCTTAATCCGAAAATTTCGCCATGTTGAAATAAAATTTTGACAGGTTTAGCTTTTTGACCGGTAAGGAGCTCGGGGGCGCGCGCGCAGCTCTGTGGCAACATCAATCAGCATCAATGTGATCTTTTAATCCTTACATTCGAACATTTTGAGGCAATTAAGGTTATGTCGACACACAACTTAAAATTTTAAGGCTTTTTAAAATTGTTCTCGTTAAGGCACATGACCACAAAAACTTAAATTTACCGAATGAAACAGCGGCACTATTTTGTCAAATAATATATTTTTATTTTCAATCATGAATGAAAATCATTTTACAATATTAAATTTTATGAATTAAAGTATTTGTAAAATACGCAATATCCGATCAAATCAAGTCATAAAAAATGTCCGGTAATTAGTTTCCTATTATTTTTTTATTTTAATTGACAGATTAATTTAGCAATGACCTGCATTTAATTTGCATTACAGGCGACTGAAAATGATAAGTTAAGGTCATTTTATCATTTAATGCGTGATTTATATTAATATATAATTATAATATAAGAGAGGAAGTCGTTTTATTGCAGTAATAAAAGATATTCTAATCATTGCTGCTTAATTTACCACACAACAGATGTTACGTGCGATCAAATATAATTATAATTTTCATTAAAATTTAATGTGTAAGATTTTGTCCATCATTTGAATTGCGTTTTCCTAAGAAAATTACAATAAAACGAACTTGTAATAACTTTATTTCGCTATCAACTATATATTATTTATTTTTTTATATGTAGACTGAAAAGGCTTTTTTGATTGTACAATATTCATAAATGAGCTGCGCAAGAGTCGCTCCGCGTCGTAAATATCAAGCTGTCAATTTTGACATGACAGCTTTCATTTGCTCACTTTTTCGCATCATTTATATCTGTGGTGACTTCGCATGTTGCCTTTAAGGTTATTTACTTAATTATTTTTATTATAGAATTTAAGGTACATTTTTAAAGTAAATATTAAAAGTACGAATTGATGGTGTGAAAATGTTTAAGGTACAATCTACAGCAATGGTATAAATGGTAAATTGCGAATAAAGTGTGTAGAAAATGGTTTAATATTTGGCCCTGCTGAGTTCTTTTTTTCATCATTAGTGTAACAAATTTGTTTTAAAATAAAATTTGTTTTAAAAAGTTATAGGTATATTTGTTCGAATTATTGTATTTATTTTACTTTAATATTTCCCACTACTTTGGTAACTTTATTTCAAAATATTTGGTATTATCAAAAGAAGCATTTGAAAAATGCTTTTTTTGCAATAAATTGTAGTATTTACCGCGTGTGTGGTGAGATCCCATGGGAATACACCGGTCATTAAGCATTCCTAAAGTTTTGGTATTTATACCACTCAGGAGTCACCACATAGCACATTTAGGTTGTGGTCATTACCAGATTTTAAAAATCTCATTCTGAATTTAAACTTTGCAAAATTTTTCAAAGAAAATCTTCGGAATGACTTAGATTAATTTGTATATCTTTGGGCCAAAGTTAAATGTAATCTTAAGCTTAAAAATAATTAAGCACTTAACACTGCGTGGCCTAAAACTAAGCCCAAAGCTTGTGTTATAGGTTCCTTGTTAAACCTACACATGAAACATTTTGAAAAGATCATCGACTAATTTGGCCCACCACAGAATTGGTATCCCGGCCCTTTAGGTTAAATATATATAAACTTAGTCCGCTAAAAATAACGCTACGGTACAGAAGTCATCACCGAAGTTCTAGTAAGTTCATACAAAAGTAATTAAATAATAAAAAATCACCCTATAACCTGCTCCAAAATGACTCCGACGACCTTAATTAGTTGTCTTGCCTCTGACATTTACACTTTTTACCGAAAGCAATAAAATCTCAGCGCAAAATAAAGGCAATTTGCGTTCTCTTGATCAATTGAAGTAGGCCAGTTTCGGACCTTGCAAAATATTTCCATCCTATACCGCTGTATAATAAAAACTCCGTTCTTATATAACAAGACCAATTTTCGACACTATTATTAGAGTACTCTGCACTTGTCAGTCGTGACACGACCGGAATAATCGAGAGTTTAATTTCAATAAATATTGGACCGTTTACATAACAGCGGTTAACCGGTACAGTTGGCTGCGAATGGTCACTGGGTTCGCTCTAGTTCAAAGATCAGTATGTTTCTTTTTAGTTTGACTGTACAAGAAAAGCGTCAGTTTGATACGTCACGTGTTAAAACTTCACGAATCGATGCGCGTGATTCAATGACAGATGGTAGATCAAAACGATAAGGTGGTGTAGCTGGCGAACGATGTCGAAAGTTCGAAGGTAAGCATTTTAGCAGCTTAGAAATCACTTCTGAACGCTGATTTTATTTGACAGGTACGAAATATTTTCACGAGATATAAAATGATTGTTATAACAATTTTCTTTATGTTTTATCAATTGGATTATTACTTTTGATTCGAAACTAAAATTAGCCAAATCTGTCCAGCAGATCTGGCTAATTTTAGTTTCGAATCAAAAGAATCTCTTTTAGACAAATAATTTCTTTTCATACATTAGCGTACATCGCATTATTTTTATTGTTTATATAGAATGCTGTTTTTGGTTTTTCCTACTTAATTAATTAACTTTTTTTTCTTGTCGTACGTATTAATAATTTATTGTATCAAGGAATTTCAATTACGAACTACTTTCATGTATAAATAATGTATGCAGGGATAATAGCCACCTGTTCAACTAGTAGGTAAATAAGAAAAACAAAAAGTATTTTTTTAATAACAAAATTACACTCATTTAAATATGTGTAATTGATGTTGGAATATTGTTAATTCATGGAAACATATAATTGATTCTTGCAAAAAGAATACTTGCTAGCATTAATAAACTAAAATTAAAAATAATATTAAACAAAATTGTCGAGTAATTACATATAATTATTACCAACAAAGTTATTAAATTCTTACATTAACGGAGCATGCAAATTTTTAAACAAACGAGTGACAGTTTTTCTTAAGCAAGCAGACTAATTGATGTTTTTTATATCCTCTAGATAAAAGCATTGATTAATTGACAAGCGGAACGCAAAGCTCATAAAATACTAAAAGACTCGATTTTAAGACTCAAAGCAAGTAACTGTTTTGTCAATCCTTCTTTTCCTGAGTACTGGTAAACTTTTTTCAACTTACTTCAAAATATAGGAAGAATGTCGAGATCATATGTCATATTTTCGCAATTGTTACTTTTGCAACCTAAATAAAATCCACAACATCGATTAAAATCCCAAATTCATACCACCACAATACCAATACACCATAAAAGAAGAAACTCGCAAACTTTCTTAAATCGTTGCAACACACGTAACCGTAATAAACTTCATTTTGCAATAATTACCAAAAGCGTCTTCCTCGAAATGATCTACAAAAGACGTTTCAAGACTCACCCGAAGGGGGCAATTTTACAACGCGCTTATAATATGCCCATGCACAACAACGTCGCAAGTTTCAATGTGCAGGTACTTGCCACACTTGCCAAAACGAAGAAGACACTACAACCACACAATAAGAACAAAACACGGTAGATTAAGTGATTATTGAGTACGAGATCCGTGTAAAATTACCACAGAAATTGATAAAGATTTCTTTTGTTAGTTGGCCGAGTAAATTGCTCGATTTCACATCAAAACCGCTTCGAAAGAAGGGCATCTTTACAAAACCTTGGCGAAAGGTAGCTCCTTTTATTAAACGCGGCGAGTGCACTTATTTAAAGACTTTTAGGGTACCGTAAGGTGTACATCTTTGCTTTTAAAATTTATTTTCTGTTATCGTTTTTATAACTGTGTCCGTTAACTTGTCGTACGCAAAAACTGTGATCATCATCTTACTGAATTCAGTTTGATACAATGATTGACACTTATAAAAATAACTGAAGCAAAATTTGTGTTCTTCATCTTATTAAATTAGTTTTGTTAAATTATTGTCATATTTCTTTAATAACTGAAGTAGGTACATGAATCGTTTTCACAATGATGCCTACATAAGCTTTTTATATTTCTTGTTTTAGGCCGCCGGAGGTGCTACGAGCTAGAACCCACCTCTGCCGTCTTATATTCTTAGCCGACGTTTTTATTTTCTTAAAGTTGCATTAAAAGGAATTCTTTAATGATGCTGACGCTGATATTAATATTGGAGGTACTCGTCCAACAAGATGTTCGCTTAAATGTAGTTATAAATAACGAATTCGGAGGGTCCACGACTCGAGGC
Organism: Emmelina monodactyla; assembly: GCA_916618145.1. Lineage (NCBI taxonomy): Eukaryota > Metazoa > Arthropoda > Insecta > Lepidoptera > Pterophoridae > Emmelina > Emmelina monodactyla. The sequence goes on from OU745319.1 coordinate 4,091,005, forward strand.
CTTATTTTATTTATTATATTATATTATAGCACTCTTTTACTGTATAATAGCTTGATAGTCATTTGTTTATTGACTTTGATCATAATACTGCGTGTTCTTTATTCATTAATCTATTAAAAAAATATTTGAATAGAACTATAGAAAGTAGACTGCTTTCGGATTTTGATTTCGAAAGGGTTCGAATAGTATTTGGGAAAACAATAATGAGTGCAATACATATAGGCTCTTATTACTATTAACATACGATTTAATTCACCGAATGAATAAAGCTTAACCAAGAATTCAGGTCTTAAAGGTTATGATAATTGTATTCTAATGAAACTTCCATAATAGCGAACACTAACGGACCGACGGATACCTACTAAAATTAACACTTATCGGTGTCGCAATAAATAACCGTTTAAATTTAAAGTGGGTTTAAATAAAACGGAGGTAGTGCATCATAAACAAGGCTTTAACCTGTAAGTGCTATGAGTGGCCAGCGTAACATAATTATCGCTTTCGATTTTGTAATTGTGGCTTCTGTGTTTAAAGTTAAACGATGTGCTTTAACGCCGAGTTATTGGCACTTTAAACAGTACACGGCTTGGATATAGTTTATGCAGATACGTCAAATTGGAAATGTGTCAAAAAAAGTTTTTTTTTTTTAATTCAAATTTCTTTAATAAGCAATTAAGGATATATTTTAAAACTGAATTATGTTTTTTGAGTTGGTGATTTTGTAAATGTTTAATAATCGCCGTTGAACTATCTTCACCGTAATTATTTATTATTTTGTAAACTTCTTGTAAAATTGATTTTGTATGAAATTTTTGTATGTAAATTACACCCTGTTTCGTATGTAAAGACTTCGTTATTTTAAGTAAGAGGGTCTCAACTTTTTAAAAGATTAATTACAAATACATCTAGCTACAATAATTCATCGATAACTCTTACAAATCTTGTTAAATACAAGTATTTTCGAATTCGACACCATCCTCATTAATTTTAATGGAAAAACAATACACTACACTGCAAAAGTAACTCGTGATCGAAAACTGATTGCAGTTTCGTCATCTGACATCATTATGTGATTATTGTTCATCGTTTTACAGAGGGATTCCGCGAAAATTGTAACGAAACATCTCTTTTATTGCTTCCAGATTGTTCGAGAGAACGAACAGTAAATTGGCGCAATTTTTAAGAAAATAACAATTCGGCACCAATGTAATGACATTATTAGTGCGATCCAGATATGAAAGAAAACCTTTATATACTGAACACCAAATATTACTTCAATTAACCTACTCGGGATTTTTTCGCCTTTTGATGTCTTCAAAAGTGTTTCGATAAAAGCTGCGCGCGCGTCGATGTCTTTTGTATGGAGATTAAGCGTATTACAAGAAACTTACCGTATTTAAAAATGACTGAGAGAGAATGCTCATGGACATTAGGTACCCTATTGTACGAAATGTATTATACATTTTTAAGGGTTGTTTGTTGTTTTATGGGGCTTCCAAGTTAAGTTCAATAATGTTTAATTTTCATCACGAGGAGGACCAATATTTTGTCAGCCTTAAAACGCTACTTTTCGTGAGGCTTCAATTTTGAGGCCAAAAAGTTTTTTGTGTATCTTTTTTGTCTTTAAAATTCACGCAGCATATCTACATAACTCTAACCCTTGTTCATAACCTTATTTGACATACTAAACTATGATCAATCAGTGCTATAGTTAGCTGGAGGCATATACAAAGGAAGTGCGACCTTTGCCAGCAAGTTGCTTGGATTCTATCATTTCCTGCCATTACGGCGTGCCTATCAATGGTTGTAGTTACCTTATTATTGAATATGGGTAGCGAAATTATATGTTTTGATCGAGTTATAATAAGTAGCTTGTATGAAATAATAAGACGTGGTGTAAGATTGTGTTTTTAAACAACATTTTTTACTAACTAAATCTTTAACTACTGTTTTTTTTAAAATAACATTTGTAAGATTTTATATTTTATTGTGAGAGAGGACGAAGTTATTTCCTTGAGAACTTTGGTGGTTTCAACTTTATACTTTTACAGACATATTGTATATCAATTTAAATAAAGTACTGTAGATTTTCTTTAATATATGCTTTGTGTAAAACGTTGCTTATCGCCAATAAAGTTTCATATCGAATTGAATGTTTACAAAAAAGCATTGTCAAGTAAAAACACACAAAAAGCGAGGTGCGTCAAAATAAACACGACTATTCACTTTATTTATGCTTTGCTTTTAACTTTATTGCTTTTCATAAAACAATACGTTTATTTATTATAAAGTAAATGTACCATTTATGAAAGCAATAAAATGTTGCGTAAATGAATCGTTTCGAGTCGTAAAATTGTCGAAAACCGGCGTCGAATTTTACAAACACAAGACCTATGTAATTCTTGTCAATTTTAGTGCTATTATTCTGATGTGGCAATTAAGCCTTTCATAACAGCAATTAATTGCCTATTCGTTTTAGATTAATTAGAAACAGTTACCGAACGATTGTTCGTAGATAAAAATCTTGTTATTTATTGTATTGCGCATTTCGCAGACAGGTATATCAGTAGCTCATGAACCGCCACACCCAGGTCATTACGAGACAGCAGAGAACGTGTTAAATCTGTTCGCAGTAACAATGCCGGACCGTTGCCGAAGGGTACTCCACAATACGCCTTCAACGGTCTTGCAACACACTGCCAGTATAATTAGAACCGCCACAGCATCCTGATTCTAACGCGCATTGAAAGTTTCAATAATACAACGTAACAAAATAAAACGAAAACCGCCCGATATACGCCCTAAAATTGTGTCAATAAGGTCCGATTTCCCTTATTGATGGAGGCGCAGTCTGCTTTGTAACTTTATCATCGAAGCGGAGCGGCGCGGAACGATTGGTCATAACTGAATCTGGAGTACGTAGGATTCTAGACTTAGTGCAGATGTAATACGGGTGAGAATCGCTTGGTGTTGTTTGAAGGTAGGACGTGTTAAAGTGCGTAGGTGGATCGATATGGTCCCTTAGAAGCTGGACGAGTTTCGCAAGAGGCCGCCACGCTATCGCGTCGAATTGATATCGTCTAATTACTGGGTATGGAAGCCGAGTGCAGACAGGGTCTCAATATGATGTGTCTAATATTTTGTAACTACTTATCACTGTCTATAACTTTATATGTATATTTGAAATTAAGGCATTTGAAACTTTTTTTTTGTTTTTTTATGTATTTACTGATTTTTTTACAAAAGTTGAAGGTTTCAACCTCGTGAGATTGTCTTTGACTACCTAAATATTCATTTATTTAAAGTAAAATTATATAATTTAAATAAATGTAACACTAATGTGGCAGCCCTAGAATGAATGGGACGCGTGCGTGTGCGGCTGAATCAATTGCTTATTACGCTGATTCAACCATTTTACATATTTTTATAGAAACGACATTTAAAGAATTTTATAATGATCTGTTTTTACACTCGCTTTAATCAAATTTGATGTACGAGCCAACGCGAAGAGTCTAGATTAGGGCATCGCTGTTCCTTTGAAAATATTTTTTGCTCATTATTTTGATAAATGTTCTATAAAATTTTAAATTGAAATCTCACAAGCTTGTTAGGATACTGACTTATTATACTTGCCAATGCGAATTAGATTTGGAAACACTTTTCAAGTGGGTAATTAAGGCTATTAATTATTTTTTCCCTTTTTTTCTTCCGCCGTGTTTAAGGCATCCATTCCTTACTTGCTTATAAAATATTCACGCGAATAAACAGCTTTATTTACGCAATTAGGTAAATCAAAACTGAAAGCACATCAATCCTTTTTTTTATGTAGTGATACAACTAAATGCGCAGTACTTGGAATATGATAGCATCGTTGTGCGCAATCGCGGCAATATCTCGGATCGGGCTGCGCGGGAGTGCAAATAACAACTAATTCTGACGAGTGACAAGGTCACTTCTACCATTCTCTTGAACCCCTTTACATCAGGGTCATAAAAATTGGGAGTGACGCCGCTTTTTCCATGACATTTATAATTTCTTGGTACAGGAAAGTCATGAATTTGCAGCCTTTATTTAAAATTTAGTTAACAAGTTGCAAGATAATATCATTCACCAATTACTCGAATTTAATTCAAGCTAATTTTCTAATATATTTTTTATGTTTTACCGTATTTGTAGATGCTGTAGTTATGTTATTGTCCGGCCACCGAGAGAATGCGTTCCTGACACATTGTGTTTGACATAACGAGGTAACTTTGAAAGGCCGTCTACGAAAACAAACAAAAAAAAAGTCGTCTGTTTTGACCCTACAAACAAATAATAAGCAATAAAATGATATTAAAACACACTGATTTTAAATTTTATAACTGATGGCTTACTGTAAGGGTAATAATTACTGATAAAATATGTATTTTTAAAAATGTAAACAACATCATATTTTCGTAGGGATGTGCTAAAAATATCAGTCAATTTTAAAGTTATCAATCAATTTCTAATAAAAAAGCAGAATAAGTAGCTTGGTTATAAAAACATGATATCGACGTAAATATGGATATGCTTGAAGCATAACTATTGCGGTTAGTGAAAGAAAATAAATCGGCAAATGTTCGATATGAAATAGATGAATTGGCTCTGCAGTACGGTCATCGGGTGCTGAGACTTATACCATATTATTGCCAATACAATGCTTTTGAGTTTCGTTTGTAAAAAGGCAGCAGTTGGATTTTCTTGCTAGTTCTTTTCGACCTTGGGCTTAGCTTCAAAATTAACGTTATACAAGTATCTATACTAATATTATAAAGCTGAAGCTCAGGAACTACTGGTTCGAATTTAAAAATTCTTTTTGTGTTGGATAGACCATTTATCGAGGCAGGCTTTAGGCTATATAACGCTGCAACTATTAGGAGCCAAGAAATAATGGAAAATGGGAAAAAAAACGGGGAAAATTATTCATCCTTGAGGGCTTCCGTTGCGTGCGCTGCGAAAGCGGTTCTAGGAACCAAAAATATATGTATGAAAGAATAAAGGGACCTTTTTACCGCGGGAAAACTTCGCATTCCCACGGGAAACCGACTTCTACGCGAACGGAGTCGCGAGCGGCCACTAGTCTTTAATCTAATTATTTACGATCCTACAGTAAAACAATACTGTTTCGATTTTGTTTTTTATTATTTTACCTAGATTTTAACTCGTAACAACATAAAACTATTTTTATATTATAAATAAAATATAAATAAGATAAGCAAGTTTTTTTTCTGTTGATTGAAAAATGATTTATCAATGTTGTTTTTTACCCCAACACTAATGGCATGTGTCACAAACGCAATCTCTCGGTGGCCAGACTATAAACATTAAAATATTATTGTTACTTTGTTAAAGTAAAATTCAAGTCTAGTGACTAAACAATTCTATCGTACCTAAAATTTTAATCATTTTTGTGCTTTTATCCTTGCCAATATTAAAAAAAAACTGTATTTTCCAAAGCCCATCTTCTTTGAACCGGTCCTATTTAACACCAAACTCGCGAAACCTTTACACCAGCATCGCTACAACCCAGTGAGTTATACTCACAGCTACTTTTATTCACTTTTTATAGTGCATGCATCATCGTTTTTATAATGCCAAATGCAGTAACGACATCCAACTTTATTTTGAGAAGTAAATACCTGAAATTGTGTTACATATTTTGTGGAACGTTTAATAATTTCTGAGATATGAAATGTTGGAGCGAATATTTTAAATGGATCAGTGTTGTAGCCAGTTGGGGAAATAAACTTAAATGGTAACAAAAGGTGAACTTGTAGAATAAAACGAAGCAACATACGTAGGTAACGTTTTGTATATTTTATTCACAGTATCAATATACTGCCTATATAATTTAATAAGTGTAAGTAAATTAGGATTGTGTATTTAAAAGTAATTCTTATGTTTTACAGTGTATCTTCGTTTAGCTTTCCATTAAAAACCTTTTTTCTTTATACGTTTGTCATTTTAAAAACATTTGTTTCACATCTACTAGTTATCTTTATAACTACGAGTACCCTATTGATTACAATGGCCGTCTCATTAAAGATACATCAAACATCTTCCTCTTAATTGTATCGACAACAACCTATTAACGTCACTTACAAAAATAACGAAGCCTCCATACAAGGCCTTACATGATACGAAACTACTTTTGGCATCATTAAACCATTTCTGGGTACTTATCAAATTACGAAATAACATTTTTAAAAGTAATATCATTAAAAAATGAGAACAAAAGTACTACCAAAAATACTTAAGGATGTTTGGATATCACAATTCCAATTAAAAATTCCTTTTAGTCAAACCTACATTTAACGAACGATCTATCTTTAATTTTAAAGTTTTTCTATTTAACTTTAAATCTAAACTAATGTAAAAAGCTTATGCATAAAACATCTTCAAGGAAGAGGAAACGTGCAAAGCCTCAAGAATTCCATCCTTTTGTTGGACCTAATGGCTCTACTACGGTATCACTGCACTGCGCTATTCAATCTTAGTAACATTCTTACCTAACTTCTAAACAGCCTATCTCCCTACCCTCTCCGCTTCACAAGCAACCTTAACTTTAGATACTTAGAGTTCAATTTAGATTGTAGGTGGAGCTAGCTTGTGATGTTTAGGATTGCCAAACGGCAGCGCGTGCTCGGCTCGTGCCAATTTGTGAATAGATTCAGTACTTTCTTTCCACCATCGAGACTTGTTAGCTGACGATCTTCTTAGAGATACCTTCCCTATTGTACAGTTACTTGAAGCCACTGCTTAAATGGAAAACGAGATTAAAACCTGTGGCGACTTTGTGATTCGCCTTAAAGTGATCGTAATTTGCACGCCATTAAAACTGTAGATAGCTTTTTTAGTATAACAATGGTGCTCCATATCAAACATGATCCTTTTGGTAACAGACGACTAATTATAAAAGCTGTTTCATTTTATTTTTCTTTTAGCTAACTGAAATAAAATCTATAAAACAGCAAACAAGGCAAATTTTCTATATATTTTTTCTGAAGTAAGTACTGTTAGCGGTAAAACAAAAATAATCGGTAACTGGACATCCCTAGCATTCGATGGACATCACTGGTTGGCGTCACTGCCGTTTGGACGCGGATTTTGGTATTGAATCTAATGGCGGCTACCTGTTGTATTTTCTATTAATTCATGTTAATTTAAAGAGATGTTTAATCTAGAGCCCAATAAAAATTTGTTGTGAACAGTACTTGTTTTCCAAGGGCTTGCTTGACCAATTAGGCAATTTTGTTATCAACGAACAGTTATTATTTATTTCCTTGGTCATCAAATATTTTACTTAATACAAATATATTTACCTTCTGCAAAGTGTAATCACTGTTTTAATTTGAGTACTAAATAAAAAATAACTTTCGCCCTTTTACTTTCTCTAATGGTTGTAATTAGGTCTCGCCCGTCATCTCAATGAAGTCCTACAATTAAGTTCAATAAGCGGCCGCTAGGTGGCGCGGCGGCGGCGCGTGCGCTGCAGTTTCACCAATTACAGAGCAGTTTCACCACGAACCACGACTACCAGGTGCCTAGGAGCCTATTCGGGGGTATTACGAATTTATAGTAAAACTCTATTTCTACAAACACAAACTTTTTTTGTATGAAATATAAGTAAAACTTTTTTATATATAGTAAATATGCCTTGCGGGGTTGAACCGGAAGAAATATGCCAATTAAGAGCCCGTTTACGGTAACTTCACTTAAAACTTGATTTTGAAATAAAAGCACAGTGTTAAAAAACTTATTCGTAAGTTTATTTAATTTTTGATTCGTAACCAATTCATACAATTATGTTTAGGTATATTTCCTAGCTTTTATATCTAATCACAATTTTATCGCCTCCACCGCAATCTCTACGATCGACATTGGTATCGCCCACCTCCTAATCCCCGCTGCGCCGCGCCGGCGCAGATGCCCCTCATTACCATGATTGATGCGTCGCTCGGATGCGTGCCGCAGTTACACTCCCGCGCAGCAAACACGCGTATAATGGACCGCGATGGATGGACTTCGCAACATGGCATACGATATTTAATACGATTGAGGTGTTCGGATTAATGTTTCGATGACTTTTAGAAGGAATCTGGAAAAACAAATATTATCTTTGTTTAAAGGATGCAGTTACGTTCTATTCCTATATTTACGACCTCTGTGGTGCTGCGGTATATATACCGGACTGCTAAGCGGATGGTTCCGGGTTCGATCCCCGGGTCGGGCCAATGTCTTTAAAAATGATTTTCGATATTGGCTCGTGTCTGGGTGTAACTAGGTTCTCCCCTAGTCCATTATGTGGTATCTATAACACAAGTGCTTACTGCAACGTACTTTAGGGCCACATAATTGGTGTGTTAGTCTGGAGATTTATTGTTATTATTTATTATTTATACTATTCTCTATCTCGTTAACATTTATTATAACGAATATAAAGGACGCGTAGCAATAAATAATAAAACTAGAAACTAAAATTAATTAAAATTTTGGACCAGAAACCAATTTTTTTGTTGTAAAAAGCAAAACATAATTATTGTAACATTATTCTAAGACTTAATAAGATACACAAATATGTATGTCCAATTTACTAGTAACATACAGATACAGACACACTGACTAATTAGTAGCTGTCAAAAAACAACACCATAGCAGTTAATACTGTTCATACGTTATTGTATATAATAATTACTTCGCATTTTGAAGAATTACCCGCGCACGAGTCGACAATAGATCTTGAGTAACAAAGTGTTGAATCCAATTTAAAGTAATTACTATGTTGGCCCAAAGTGAAAATAAACAATAATGTTAATATGATTAATTAACATGCAATGTAAATATTAAGCTATGTTTTTGATTATATAGAGCTCATTTAATAGCTATAGATAGTATTAAAAGAAACATTCGTTTATAAATCTTCGTAAGTAAACTTTCCATAACTTTTTTCAAAGATGACATATTTCAAAGATGCAATCAAATATCATCAATTGTTAGTTTTGGTAACAATCTTTTTTAGCCTAGATAATCTTGTTCTCTCCGACTTAGTCGTAACTGGCTTATTCCAATTAATATACTTCTAAAGCATCACTACATTCAGCTATTGACCTATAACCACCCAGGCTTTAACTATGGCATTGCTAACCACATCCTAGATAGTCGTGTAAGATAATACTTTAGTAAAGAGATGTCAAAGCGCCCTCTGTTGCGACGAATACGTTTCTGTCATTCACTAGTATTAACAACATTATATTAACATGACAGTTTTGTTATATGACATTAACAGTAAGATGTCAAATGACAACCATTATATTAATGAAAATTGAGAAATAACCAATTAATTGTGTTTAGTTTTTAAGGTTAACATAAATGGTGGAACGGATTATCATTTTATTATTTTTAAAAATGAAAGAGAAAATTGAAATAGTTGAGTAATTCTAAAAAAAATATCATTTACAGAAATCATTTTTACAGAAATTTATACTCATATTATTTTCAAAATTTTATTTTTCAATGATCCATTGTTTGTTTTAAAACATCACATCGGCTATACAACATCACATTTTCCCTGCTGCTAACTAATTAACTATCCTACTTCCATGAATTTCGTCTTAACAAGCCTAGCTTTCAATTTATGACATTCCTGCAAATCATACTATGTCCCAATGGCTCAGTGACAGGGACCCTCCGGCCACAACTCGCAGGACAAGATTCAAGGCCGTGCCCACTCGTGCGCAACATTACGGGCGATTGTTAAGCAAATTAACTTCAATATAAAGTTATTGTTGATCAGGACACAATTGACACTGACGCGAGTGTTAGAGCTTGGATTTTGCTTTATCATCGCATGCGCAATCCTAGAACAAGCTGTGTGACAGTTTGTTATTTATGTTTTGAATTGAGTCAATGAAGCAAAGATTTAAAATTGTAATTAATGTAGTTTTTTTAAACCGAAAGTTCTAAAAAATAACCTAATAGAATCTAAGCTTAATTAAGCTCAGAATAATTAAAAAAATCTCATTACTAATGGGATAAAATTGTTTAAAAAAGTAAAAAAATCAAGCTCCTATTCAGGGAACTTTCCCTCTAGTATATAGTAGTATATATTTTTGATTTGATTTTTGAACGGTGTATGAAAATCTGAAGTGACTGTCTGGCGGCTAGGAAAAATATTATTTCTTTAAATTGCGAACATTTTTATTATTATAAAGTAAACACTGCCTATGCATATCCGCATTAAAATATGATTAAACACAGGCCTTAAGGTTAATTTTAATTTATTTAAATGTTTAATTTTTTTATTTACAAGTTTCTTGAAATACTCAACGCATCATAAATATATCAGCTCTGACATTTCTGTGTACTTTTAGTAACAATTAAACTTAAATTAATGATAATTGCTCAAGATACCACTTTATACAGTAAATGCAACATAAACCTGTTAACGTTAAAATAATCTTAATAATAGACCCATTCGAAAATAATAATCATAAAATGTTACCAATTACTAGGCAATTGAACTACTAAGTTTTACTACAGGAAACATCCTATACACTGTTGCCGAACTTAAAACCATTTTTTATTGTACTTTGAGTGAATTTACTGTGGTTTAATGTGTTGGTTTATCTTTAAATTAAAATTATGGATCAGGAAAATGTGTAACGTGAACAATGCGAGTCATGGCCGGTCAGTCGGTAAATTACCTTTACTACTGTGTTTTATGAGGTTTTTTGCTGGACTGCGCGGGCGCATAGAAACCTTGACGACACGGAAGACGTTGTTCGAGAACATTAATAATGTTAGCTTAGTTATCTACCTACTTACTGCTGCAGAATCAAAACACGCAAAGCTTCACAGTTTGCCCGCGTCTTACTTATCATGAAAATCAGTTCAAAGGTCAGCTTTTTACCGCTCTTAAAGGAGCTTAATATTTCCTGATAGGCACAGCCCAGCCCTGTTAGTACCTATTTATCCTATAAACACTTTTGATAGCCTCCATATTGGCCATATCAATACAGAAATAATCGTCGATTCCATTTAAGGCAATAAAACTGATATTCCAATACATGGGCAGCGCTAGCACAGGATTTTACGTGAGTTTATTTTTACGATTACTGGTAAAATTATTACATTTATAACGTCACCGAACTAATGAATATTTTAAAGTTTATTACTTCTTGCAGATCTATTTTATTGTATCCTTTTCTTTGATGATATGAATGTGTTTTATGTTTCAACCGCTTTTTCTAAATTACATCATATACTTACCATAAAAGAGAGCTCTACATTAAACTGAACCTAAGATCACTCGTGCGCCTAAACTCATAAAGTAACTTTAACCACAATCGCGGAAAAGTACAATTATTCAACCTGCAGGTAATATTGCGCCTTAAACGCACCAAAATCTTGGCCAACCTTTCGATTTCAAAACGGCGAAACCAAAAGTGTATCAGACGTCACCTATTACTAAAAAAACGGACTTAACGCCAATTTCACGCAACAGAAACTACACGATCGTTTTTTCTGTGTTTTTTGCGCGTGATCATGACAATCGACGATCGCTTCCTACTTCGCATAATTGGGTAGACCTATTGGTTACTCATCGGGCTTTTTGTCAACTACGTACATCGAACCAATCGGGTTACACTTTCGATTTTAGAACAGTTTTTATTGCTCTATTAGAATGGACCAAGACAAAGTCAGGTCATTTCTTGCAGGCGCGGGCGATTAGCGATTTAAATTGGATGAAAAGTTAGCACTAAAAACTAGTAGACTAGACTAACGAGCTGCTTATCTTAGATATTTTTTTATATATTTTTAAATGAATGCAAATTGTATTAAAATAAATAGTAAATTAAGGTAAAAAGTTAACAAATCATACAAGTACCTAACCGTATTTAAAAATAAAGAATTCATTATAATAATAATTAAGAAATCTCCAGACTGACACACCAACTGTGTGGCCCTAAAGTAAGCAAAGCTTGTACTATAAGTACCTCACAATGGACTAGGGGAGAACCTAGTTACACCCAGAGCCAAATTCGAAAAACAATTTTGACAAAATTAGCCCGACTCGGGGATCGAACCCGGAACCATCCGCTTAGCAGTCCGGTATATATACCGCTGCACCCAGAGGTCGTCAAATAAAGCTTAACAGACTGAAAAATCTCAATAAACGAATTAATATTAATAACTTATTAGTTGAAATTGTAGTTGGTATAAGTTGGTATAATTTGTGTATAAATATTGCTATAATGTTATATTACTATGTCAACAGCAACCTTCTTCTAACTTCCCCATTAAACAAAATCTTTCCACGATGTTTTCCGTCCTACACCTATCATCTCATTGAACATAATACTTCACCACAACAAGAGTACATTATTTGTTACATTACAAATTAACTAGTTTGTATTACGCCGAAATATTTGAATAGAGAGCGTTCAATAAATAGAAAGTAACACGATACTCCCATTTTGATTGGCCTACCGTCAAATAGAATCATATATGCAAATAAGTAGGTGCATTTATCTATTATTACGCAAAGCGAAATACCTACATAATTTAGTATTTATCGTCATTCAACTGAAGCATGTAATCAACTTTCGTAGTTTTCGAAATGGAGTCAAAGTCGAATAGTTAACTATAGGTTACGTGTAGGTTATACGATCATTATCAAGTAGTTAGGTTAGTTAATTATTTTATCGGTTAAGCTTCTATGTAAACATTTAGGTATAGTATAACAGGGTTTAATTAAACGAGTATAATTTCTATCTTAAAAAAAAATGTGATTAACAGAGCTATTTTGTGTATCGATTTAATTTTGCACTTGATACAAATTTGTAAAACTTTACAAATTTTTTTCAGACGTTCTTTATAACATTAGAGCTTAGGGAATTCTCCAGTTCCGCATTAAAACACAAAATCAAAACTACTTCTGCAGATCTACAATTACATCCTCTTCGTCCTTAAATTCCTCATTAATCAGTTCGCACAGGACTTGCCAATAAAATACCACCACCCAGCCCGCCAAAGCGAGCATATCAAATTACCTGCGATCACTAATCAATACCGTTATACCGTCTTACATTAATAAATTTGTCGTCGCATTAGAGATAGTACGCCGGAGTGTTACTCCGGACAATGAACGGATACTGAGTTATTGGCTGGATCCACCATTAGTCGATGGTACGAAATAATGGGACAAAGGAGATAGCATCGCAAGGAGGTATATTATAGACGCGGTTTGCAGAAATCTGATTAACAGGCTGTGACAAGGTTGGTGTTGAAGATGACAGGAACAGATTTTCTAGGTACTCTTCATTTACATAAACAAACTAATGAGGTTATAAAACTATTACTTTTTTTCTAAAAAACATAACGTTAGTTTTTTTTGTCTATTTGGGAAACTAAAGTTTTTTTTTTATTTCAGTACTCATTATTTCGAGGCTACCAATGCCCTGTTCCTATTTCGATATTTAAAAGTAAGGGCTGATTTTTCAATAGCCAGATAAATGCTAACTGACTGATAAGAGGTATGTTTTCTTTGTCACTTCATACATATGTCAAGTATTTATGTTCGACGTGCAACAAAAACATACAGATTTTCTGTCAGATAACATTTATCTGACTATTGGAAAACCGGCCCTTAATAACATAAAGTTAAGTAATTTTTAATGAAGTTTACTATAGACGATGCCTATAAATTCATAGTAGGTCCCCAGGAAGCGACAAAACCCGTCTTCAAGTTGACGGGAACACAGCACACTTTCCGAAGGTAAATTAATTATAGCCGAGAACAATCAGTATCAGATTAGGTTAGTATCGGGCTTTAATACTAAACTAACTGGTGGTCTGACCTATATCTTATTAAATTTGTGCAACAGACTAAAAATAATGAAGAAACCTAAAATATAATTTTGGTCAAAAATTATGTGTTTTGAATGTCTGCCTGCTACTAGTATTAATAAAACGAAACACGAAAGAGTACGATCGAAGCAAGTAGTTCATACTACGGTTTCAAGTTTTGATAGAAAAGACATCAACGGGATTTCAAAACGAACTTATCGACTTTTAAGTATTTTAATGCTAAATAAAGAGACGAACTTTCTATAATCAAAGTGCACTTTCATCACCAAAATCAAACATGACCTGGCATGAAATTCAATAATGAGCTACAGTTACCCCCTATATTTAACATGAATCAACAGCAATTTCGTCAGCGAATAAATTGGCTGAAATTTATGATGTTAATAAACCACTTGATGGATCGATCGATGCCTTGTTTTATCAGATGAGAGTATTTATCTCGATCATATTAATAACACCTTCGGTGCGCATGCGCGATTGTAAGGTTACGTTTGTCGGGTAATTTCACGGTTGGAAATGAGGACTGTGCCAATGCCAATATTTGATTAAAAAAGGTATGAAGGAATGCTGGTTTGGCACCATGGTTTACGTAGATAACCTTAAAAAATTGAATGATATTTTGAGATTTAAATATTTTGTAGGGTTAAAAAATTACTTCATATTCGTTGTAGGTATGTCGGATACAGATATTTGTTATTTCGTATGTTTGTTTGGACTTTACCCAAATACCTCACATTTTGGTGTAAAACTTTAATTTTAATCTTTGCTTTTTAAAGTTTCCATTATAATTTAACTTCAATGGCTGCTTAATGATTTAATTAGTAAGAAGTAGCTTAATTTTTAAAAGTAGTACGTACTTTAAATCACTAAATGGATTTAACAAAAAATTTGTTAAGTACGAAATACATAGTTTGTTTTAGCACAAAAAGGATCGGAAACACACCCATTATCTGATTACTAGTTATAGCAGTGTAAACAATGTGGTATCAAACAGTAAAATTAGAAACTAAAACACACAAACACAACACCCACATTTTTCGAAATCGATTTAAATGTGATTCAATCCTTTGCGGTAGCCATGTCAGGTGGTTAGTCCAATCATTTATATTTTAATACTTATACTTACCTAATACAATTCGAGTAGCAATCAGAAATCATAGTGGCTACGTGATACAAGATCTAAATACTCTGTTACCATTACCTTGGTGGTTACTGATGTAACTTTACTGTAATTTTAGTTATTTCTCGTTGGGTAATAAGTAAGTGTTTATCGGTGTTCAATTGTTTTAATAGAGCAGTTGGAAAATATTTTTTGTTTCTAGCTATACGTAATTCATCCTACTTTGCAGGTGGGCTATAAATTCCAAACAGAAAATGAGTTCTCTTTTCTAAAGCCAAGCTGTTAATATTAACAATCGCATAAAGAAATATTACTGATCTGAATCTTTCAAGATCCATATTTTTCCCCTATTATTTTTAAACTAATTATAAAGGGTAAAACCAGCTGTTATTCAGTAGGATTACCAATATATAAGTTTGGAAAATAATGACAGCATGTCCCTGCGCAGAAATTTCCGGGATTTGTACATAACAAAAATAATTTCAGTTACACGAACCGTTTATATGTTTATACTAGTGGCCGCCCGCAACTCCGTTCGCGTGGAAGTCGGTTTCCCATGGGAATGAGAAGTTTTCCCACGGTAAAAAGTACCATATGTGTTATTCTGATGTATATACATTACTGTAAAGTTTCATCCAAATCCGTCCAGTAGTTTTTACGTGAAAAAGAGTAACAAACATCCATACATCCTCACATACTCACAAACTTTCACGTTTATAATATTAGTAGGATGTGTTTAGCTTTCACTAATCAAATATCATTTTTACACATTTTTTTTTTTTTAATATACCACAACTTCTTTTTTAATGATTTAAACATTAAGTGTTTTTATAGTTGAATTATTCCGCACAAAAAAACGAATGCTTACATTATCATTGTAGTTGTTGATTGATTTTATTTCAATAAACCATGACACATTATTGTAATCCACTGTGAAATTAAGAAATCGCCTCGACTGTAGTGGCATGTATCAAATCAATTGTTCGACCGCAATCTCATTTCATACAGTGAGAAGAAGAGAAAACGGATCACGTAAGACCAAAAGTAACCGATATTTCGGCACAATGTTTAGATTTCCCAAGAAAATGATTGAAATAGCCAAATCGGTAACATTCTGCAAATCTTGTTATTTCAATTTCGAACACCGTAAGCATTCGAAATTCAAAGCGACAAGCGCCACATGCTGTGCTCAGATTTATAGCTACAGCCTACAAATTACTTAGTCCCGAAAATCAAAATTGTGTTCGGAATTTGAAATGTAACATGGTATAGTTGTAGGTATAGACTAGTCAGGTGTGGCTATAGGCTGCATGAGTCACTGCGCCTTTGCCATTCGAATTCCAAAGATAACCGACAACTCCTTTATTCTCTGCTTGCTTTATATCGGGCACCGCAATACCAGTGCCCTTTCGAACTAATACTGTTCCTATTTTGAATAAAACATAATTGGCTAACCGGCGCAAACGCAGCACTAATTTCTAGTTAGCGCACAAAGACTGGAAATCGCCTGTCGCCGACATCCTCTTCACCATTATTGAGAGGCTTGTACTGTAGTATATAAATATTATAGATAAAGCAAACTTGGAACAATAAATTGTAACTATAAAAGTTTCTTGCAGTTTAAAAAACAAATTTGAAGAGGTGTGTTCTTACAGTCAGTATTGCAATAATCCAATTTATCATTCTGAATATGTTTTTTTTTATGTTCCTATCAATCATTTAAACCATAAATTCTAATTTATATCATCGAATCAATTTTAGTTTAACTCCTCAGCGAAATAAAACATAAAATATTATCAACAGATATTTCATAATTAACTTGAAGAAAGGTCAGAGAATCACTGCACCAAAATCTCAAATTGAAACATTCAATATCTCTGCAAATAATCTTCATTCTAAATGATTTTTCGACCGTTATTATAAATTCTTAATCAACATTCGATATATTGAGATCTTTATTGCGAAAAAACTGTTCAACAATTGTCGAGTCATTGCAATGCAATTTAAAATGTCTGTCTTTGGGACATTCCGATTCTTATCTTGAAAATAATGTATTGCGTATCTGAAGTATTTTTTAAATAGTAGCTCCATTGAAAGTATAGATAAAATGGAGTTACTTTTAATTTCGTTCTCGTAACTTGTAACTAGATCAACAGATGATTATTTTTGTGAGTGATCCAATTTTAAAAACGTATGTAGTTAGGGTTGCCAACTGTAATTAAATATATTGTTTGTTTTCGAACTTATTAAAACAATATATGAAGCAGGAATGCTAAAATCTATCTCTTCGTTTGTGTAAAACCTTTTTTATCTTCTGGGGCCTTAGAAATTAATTTACGAATGGTAATGGGTGATTTGATAGCACGTTTTGTAGCGATATTGTTTTAAATTTGTTTGGCCACTTTTACTTGCGTAAGCTGTCATATAAGATTGACAAAGAAATCATCTAAGAATAATTTTATATCCAAATCAATTTAAAATAAGATTATTACATAATATAAGGCAGTGAGCATGTATACTAATATAATCGATGTTTTAATATTGTTTTGCTTTATAAAGATTCTGGATTAGGATAAGCACCTAAGGATTCCTAAAAAAATATTTTAATAATACTTTTGTAATGAAAGTTTTTTCATTACAAAAGTATTATTAAAATATTTTTTTATATTAGGATATACAAAACATATTTTGGCATTTCATATTGCACCTTAGTTTTTTAAAAACAAAATTTTATAGTAGATACTTACTAAACTTTTATTATTTAATATATCACTTTATTCAAATTTAACATGCAAATTTAAAACATAAAAACTAAAAGTATAGTCGAAATAGATAAAACTTAATTGATCATCGACAAAACATTATTTATTGTTGATTATTTGCATAGCCAATGATAAGCGCGTGGTATGAAACCTCGGGTCACGAATAAAGGCTAACTGTCAGATTAACACTTTATCTGTCAGATTTACCATGCATCAGGATGTAGAGACAACCTGTTAATAAACTGATATTTATAATTAAAAACCAAAAGGAAGAATTAAGTTGGTCTGTGCATGGTTATGTAATGACCGTGATTCCTGAAACATAATTTACGGTGAGGATTTTTTTTATAATTAAATTAAAAACTAGACTTCTTTAAACTCACATTAAAAAAGCTAAATGTGTGTACGATTTTATGTTTAAACTTTAACCTAGATTAACACAAGGCGTGATTGTTATGGAGCGAAAATATATCATCTTTCAAACAAAAAATCATTTGGCCGCACGAAAAAGAGTTAGACAAATAATAATCACACCTAACTATACCTAAATTGACCTTAACTCGTCACACAAGAGCAAGGTCATCAAAAGTTTTTTTTATTTCCACTTAATTTAATTTATTCGATCAAAGACAAGCCTTGACACCCGGTTCTCGTTGCACCGAGCACGTCCACCGTCGGTCGGCGGCCATTTTGGATATTCAATCATTATAATAACGTTACAAATATCACAATTTATACAATAAAACTCTACGTGAACCGACTGCCGTACGCAACTGGCCCAAATACTATGACCTTTTCACGTATTATTTACCTACCTTGTGCAAAATTAAGTTGCGTTTATCTCCAATCTTCTGATTTAATTTCAACTGGGTCTTAAAAACATGTTTCAGTGTTGCCAGAGCTTTTAGGTTTTCACCCAGCAAAACATTTCGAGGGTGAATATGATGTATGATAATTTCGTTTCTACAAAAAAAAAACTTTCTGACCGAGAATACAGTAACGTGAAAAAAATTCACAATTCTCTTACAATGTAGCTTTCTGCTTGAAGAAAGATTTTTAAATCGGATCAATAGTTCTACAGTTTACTCCGTACGTCGAAACTTTTCCTGGCATAATATTAGCACAATTATTCTACTACTGCATTTATATCTTTGTAGAAGTATGCAAAATAATAAATGATACTCACATATGTAACTTTCACGTAAAATCATTTGAACGGATTTCAAGCAATCTCAACGTTGATAAAGATAACAATGTATGCTACCTGTATTAATGCATTAAGCTGGTTTTATAAAAGAAAACCACGCAAACAACAATCCAATAAAAATACTAAAAACATATTCATGAAGAATATTTTGTTAACCCAGAATTTTCACCAACGTTACCTAAATTTAAGGGATTCCTAACTCATTTTAAACAACATTTAAATGTACATGTTTGGCGATAAAAAATTCTTGAGGTTTATAACTATAAAAAGACAACAAATTGTAGTAAAATAATAATAAATAAAGCTTTAAAACGTTATTTTATAGGCCTTTGATATAATTTAAGTGTCCCCTAAATTTTAGGGGATGAAAACGGGCATTAGTTTCTCACAGATGTTTTCCCGTACCCTAGAGTAGAGTACATTTAGTCACTCACTCAAATCATTATTTATAGGCCCAGTTTAACTGGCCAGGGTCTAATCGTATATTACCTCATCTTCCTATTTACAAGTCATCACCCACTCCTGCAATTTAACGATACTAAACGAATACCTCCTATGAAAATTGCAGAATTAATTCGTTTTGCAGCTCATAAAATCTTTAATAATTACAACTTAGAGCATTTGAATCGGCGCACGCGTCGATACTAAAGCTTCAATATTTATAGGACCTGATCGAATGTAAGTTTTGAGGTAAACACTATACGATACAGTTTACGGGTTCCAGAGCAACTTTTCTGTAATTAAACCATAAATAAGTCGTAAATTGGAGCTTGGTTTATTCCAGGTTGGTAATATTGCAAATTGTGTATGGTCTTCAATGGATAAATAAACAAATATGAAGGGAGGCACAGTCCAGCAAACAGGTTTTAATTTCTTCTACTTCTATGAGGTGATTTAACGACTTTATCTTAGTTTAGTTCTTATTTTAAAAGGGGATACCTTGTTAGCTTCTTGTAGCATCTAATCAATAGAAACCATTTTTGGAAAGCATTAATTAGTTTAGCATACCGCGTCACTCACAAATAAGCCATCACTGACACTTATTGGAGTAAAAGATTATAAGTGATGGTGACTTCCTTTTGTTCGTTATATTTTGCTGTCCGTACGTCAAGCTTGGCATAAGGTAGCAATAAACCACGCCTTATTAACATTCTACCTTATTGATCTCCCCTAGATGATGTTATTGCTATTATTTCTAATTGCTTTCACGGACAACGAAGAAAAAAGGTTATAACTTGGATCGTCGCTTACAGATTAGGTACCTATTTTTTTTGTTCCCAATTAATGAGGAAGTGCTATGTTTGCAAGTTGCTTATCAGGCATATGTATGTGATAGAGCTTAAATAAAAAGATGGATGATGACTGATGAGCTTACATAAATAATCTTAAGTATTTATTTACGTTAATTCATAATAAGAAATTAGATTTAATAACCAGTTCAGAAAAAACACGATAAATTGTGGGGCTCCTTCATTACGAAAACAGAATCACTTTTCCAATCAATCCATATCTCAACCAAGTTTTTTATGTTTCACAAAAAGGCGTTGCGGTGTTAAAACGCTGTAATTTAACCTCTTACACTGCAATACACATAAACAACACCCAAACTGTAATTGCGTTTCGTTCCCCAATTAATTCGTGCAGTTTATAAGTCACCATTCGTGTAAAAAATCAATGAACCAAATCTCCAATCAAGCCGCTATCGAGTCGATCGTAAATATTTACGTGAAAAACGACGATTACAATATTTTCCCCTGGACATGGTTTTAAACTTTTAACGATATTTTAAACGGTCCGAGAACCAATTTTCGCACCTCTACTCCTTTATTTAAGCGGCTCCCAGAATTCAATTTTGTTCTCATCGATTTTTAAGTTATGGCATAAAGGTGTGAAGGGAACAATAATTTTACAGAAATTGCGCAAACAGCGAAAAGGTGTTGTTTGGTAGCTTAAGACGGATTTATTGCTTTTTTTGCTCGTAAATCTACCACAGTCCAATATGAAAACCATTGAATATTTAACCGATAATTTTATAGGATAAAATTACATAGCTATAACAATAATAGTTATTTGCATAGTGAGGTAAGAATATACGCGAATTATTTTAAAAGAGCGTGGTTCACTCCTATTTCACTGATTGGTACCTATTTTTTAAGTTACGCTAAGTTTAGCTCCAAAGAATTGGTACAGTACCCAGAAATTTATGATTAAAAATCTCTGAATAGCCTTTCCTTCGCTTAGATATTTCTAGTCCGCCGTACCACAAGTAAATCAAAGCCCAGCCGACGATGCGACATCGGTACGTGCGCGCTGCAATCGGACGCGATCTCCTTGACTTCGCGTCGGACGATAAAATCGCAGGTTCCCGCGGGTCAGTCGGTCGCCGGCGCATTCTTACGTCGCAATTATGATCCTGCCGATCTGCACACGCTCGAGTAACTGTATTAAAGAAGTTGTAGATGCCCTTCAGCGGTTCTGAGGCAGGAGTAAGTTCTAGTGCCAGCGCAGATAACCCCCTAATAGATTCCGTATTAGAGGCGTCGTCAATTTGGGGGTGATCTGTGAGTGTGCTTTAGCAGGCAATAATGTAGCTTAAGCATATTTGAATAACGTACGTTCAGATATTGAGTTCAGATTTAAGATACTTCTTCTTTTTTCGTGTGATGAATATGAACTTTCCAGCACATTTTCATATACCTAGTGTCAATTTTTAAGAACCGCTTTTATACAAGATTATTTATTTCGTATTAAAAAAAACTTTCATACTATTATTTATTGAGTTTGCTTAATTGTAATAATTGTTGATTGATATGCTTCCTTAGTTTAAAAACAATAATATAAATTATTTTGCTCGAGGTTTAAAAGCGTTACAAGTATGTTTTTATGTTGACAAAAGTTGTTTACATCCAGTTTAAAACATAATATTGCATAATTATCAGTTTCTCCGTCGACCCTACAAAGTTATATACCTACTTATAAAATATCACCAAAGTCCATTATTTTTAATGGTCTTCTTCTATGATATTTTTACATTAAAGTAGTTTAATGAGGTTTTATGATCCAGTTTTACCCAATATATCAACTATCGTGGCGATATAAAAACGGTGATTTAATTAAGCGGCGGCGTAAGCAAAACTGGCTGATGAAGTTTGTCACAGCGGTGCGCCCGCGCAGCTAATCAAAGGACGGTAGCTCATATTAAATGACTGTCGTAAATCTCCGAAAACCAGAAGATTCAATTACACAGCTACCGGAAGGCACCGAGAGTGGCAATAACAAATTGTGTAAGATAAATAAAGTTAAAGAAGAACTTGGGAATCCGTTGCCGTTATCGACGCGGCATTTTTCGGCTTAATGTTTCGGTCAAGAATTAATTGGATCCTCTGAGTGAAAGCTGCGCCGCTTTTTAAATTATAACGCTCAGAAACACTTTAGCTGAAGATCCGATCATGATACCGTCTTGTTACCATCTGAACCTGTATCTACGAGTACCCGATCGCTTGAAGCTGATCGACAGATAAACTGTACCATCGCACACTTTTACGTGCGAAAAATAAAAATAAAAACTTTTTTTCATTTATATTAAACACACATCCTATGCTTTGCGAAATTAGGGTAAACAGTGAAACCACCGCTTAACGTCTTTCACCTTTGATAAAGCTAGCTATGACATCTTTTACACTTGAATTTGTAGTCAGCAAGACAACATCAGCGGGCCGTAACTTACTTGTAAGGATATCCGAGTCCATAAACTTATTCTGTCGCAGTTTGAGAGTAAGGAAGGATCGATCTGGGCGATCTTACGTCGCTTATCTATCCGAGGCATCCGTGCGACTACTGCATGCCGACACGACATCGCCTTGTCGCGTGTACGACCGCGACAAGCGTGATCTCCACCATTATTTTACACATATACTTTACTTAAACACCCCATACGAATTTAAACTCTACACGAAGGTAATATGGTTTATAATTCAAAAGCAGGAGGTTTAAGAAAACTCTGCCCCAAGCCCTACGTCGAGCCCTATTTGGTCGTAGATTGCCTGAATAAGGCGTCGACATGACACCTCTGCTGAAGCCCGGATGAATGAGGTTGCTGGCCGTTTCTGTACTTCTTCTTGTAAATAACAACGGCATTGTTGTAACTTTGTTCCAACACGAACTAACTTGCCGGTCGCCGTGTAAAATAAGAGAAAATATTGATAATAGCAAACCGATAGTGTTACGCGGAACAAGATCTTAAATTGTTTGAACGCAAGCGCAATTGGTGACCCTAGCTTACACCCTGGTAAATTGTGGAAAGTTGGCTTTATTACTACTAACTCTACTCAGGATATAAGTTAGTTATTGTTGCAACCCCATCGACTTCGAAAGTGCTTATATTTACCGTTTATAATGTTACTAAACAACTTTAAAAACTAATTAACTTTTACTTTAAAAACAACAAAACTATAGTAGTTCCACACAATAAAGAGATGTTTACATACAATCACTGCCAGCATATTCCAGATGTCCACTACGGAATCGATCTAAATCCGTATAGATCACGCTCTATTTTGGTCCTGCGCACACACATTCCACTAGATCATCCCACGATTGATTTACAAGATCCATTCTTTTTCCAGACATTAATTTACTGGTCTGATATGATAACGGTGTTGATAAAGGCAAGATTACTAATCTGTTGTAAAGTGTTGTGTACATTGATAAAACATTTAGTTTTGTTCTGACTGTACGTTAAAAATGTTGTGGGTTTTATTATGTGTACTGTCAGTGTGCCAATATGGTAAGTTTACTAAATCCATTATTGTATAGTCTATTATTATATAGAACAATACTTATTTTTTGTTGTAAGTTGTATAAGGTATCTGTATAATATTCTGGCAGTAAAGAGTAGATTTTTACTTGAGTCTAATAATTTTAATTTTGGTTGGAAACTTAATAATAAGGTAATAAAATGATAATTCAGACATATAAATAAATATTTACTAACTTCATATTTAAACGAGTAGGCGAGTTATTAACTTACAATGGTTAATAAGGAACCAATAAACTAAGCATTGAAGTGTGAAATAAATGAATGTCGTGCGCAAGCGTTGATGATTTATGATACCTTCTTGATCACCTTTACGATACGCATGTTACTAACATGAACCTTGAAGCTGACAATTTACGCACCCATAGATTTACATTCAAAAGAGGACAAAATGTTACATCACGTCCTTTTTAATTCAATCTTTGTTATGAATGAACAGCGGCCGGTTGCGCCCGCGCACCTCAGCCGTTCCTGACCTAGTCCACATATTTTATCTATCTAGGTGTGTTTTGATTTTCGCAAATCGATCGCCACACGACTAATTAAAACGATAGCAATTATCAAAGTAATTAACACTAATGAACGACTGGACAAAATACCGCGTTCACCTTCTTCTTTAATTAAAGAAATCAATCTTTCTTTTTGCCTTCTGAATCTAGATCTACATACTAAATGTCAGCTGCATCCTCAGAATGATTCATGCGCAGGTATTTCGTAGAACCTGTCCGTTTTAGAAGATACGTGGGCATATTATGCAAACTAGATGTTGCTAGGAACAGTCTAGATTGGCAAAATATACGTATCTTTATGTGATGTCAATAATTACTAGAGCATGTGCCTAATGTATTACACCTACACAACATTTAAATTACTTATACATAATTTTATGTGACAAGCTGTTCACTTTGAATGACTTTTATAAAAAGTTGTAGACTTTGACTTTCATTGAAAAACAAAGGTAAACTTAGATTCGTCTTACAAGAAACGTCTTCGTTGTTTTTAGAGACGAAATACGTTAAATACAATAGGAATCCCCCCAAACAAAACAATGCATTGTAACCGACTCATCTCAGCTTAACTACCGATAGATAAATATTTATTTATTCTACTGTTGACAATTGTATTTACATTGTCAATGCGCAGAGGCATGTTGCAACAAAGACGCGTGGGCAGAAGGCTCCAAGTTCATCATTTAGTTTGGAACATGGAATATAAAGTGATGGAGAGCACATGCAAAGGTTTTACGCCAAATTTTTTTTAGTTATTAGGTACTAGAGCCTCTATAGGTTTATTAATAATAGTTTCAACGAATAAATGCCAATTGACGAAGTCTTTCTACATTGAGCAGACTTATCACATGCTCTCCTAAAAGAGCGTCAATAAGACACGAAAATTCTTACCATGTCACGAATAGTAAATAAATCTCCAAATACACGTATACCTAAGGTGCCCGCTAAAGTATACGCAGTAAGCGCTTCAGTTATAGGTACCAGACAATAGACTAGGGGAAAACCTAATTACACCAAGACACGGGTCAATTAAAAAAAAAAACTTCATTTATTATATTGGCCCGACCCGGGACTTTTTGCTTTTCAGTCCGGTATATAAATAAAAAAATCACAGAAGTTGTCTATAGTGAACCGCTTCATGTTAAAACAAAAACGTGTCGATGTTCCCTCCATCGATTACATACTCCATGGTAGAGAATGTAGGCCGACGTGTATAGATAAGCTATCAAGGGACAAATCGACAACCAACATTTTGTCTAAGGCTAGAAATAGTTTCGTCACGTAGGCTTCGAGCTTTAACATAAATTGTTTGTTCTATCCCTTGATATTATTCTAATCTAGATTTAAGTCTGTCTAAGTTATTGTAATAAATAAGTTTAACCATCTGAGGCGTCAAGTGGCAAAGATTCATCTCTTAAAATTCATCGTAAAAACTCTAAAACCAGATGAATATGTGCTACAAAACCATATTCAACACACAAAAGATATATTATATACAACTTTTTATATAAATAATATTGAACGGGATCCCAAAAAGCTCTACTTGATGGATTTGAAATCAAACAAACTCATACAAGACTAGAGACCGACATATATTCAAAAAAGTATTTCCTACTTATACAATGCTATGAAAATCTCACTTGCGCGATTTAAAATACCAGTAATGCCATCTGTTGGTAAACAGATGAACTAAAGATCTATAGATCATACATCCAAACATTCCGCCCACCATGGACAAGGTGTCCATCCAAAATCGCAACAACAATATCAAAAAGGGTATAACTAAAATAACTAAAACAGCAAATCCAAAATGAAACTGTTTTCAAAAAATTACTTTTAAACCTAACAACTGTAAATCTTAATAGCTAAAATGGACTGTATATATATCTAAAACAATTTCATTCAAAACCTTAAATTAATCTTGTAGAATGTATAAAAACCAAAAAGTTGTATATAAAAAAATAAAACTAATAAAAATTAAACACAATCTGTAAAATATACAACCAAAACATATCAAAATCTTGTAAAGATAAAAACCCAATTTAATATACTTCATAAAAATAAAAACATAACTTAACAATAAAAACAAAACATGCGGTAAAGGCCTCAAAATAATCAATGTGCGTCGGTACAAATCAATCAGTCACGGGTAAAATGCACAATTTTGAAATAGGGCGTTTAATAACGCTATTTTTGCATTTCAGACTGACAACGCGCGTAAGGTTATCAAGCCCCGGATGCTTGTTCACAATAACAGCAAAGAGCCATCTTGCAGGAGGAAGACCATCTTCTTTTACCAAAACAACATCTCCGATCTTTGGTTCTTCTTCCTGACTGCGCCACTTGTGTCGTTGATGAAACTGCGTCAGATACTCGGATGACCAACGACGCCAAAAATCTTGCACAAGTTTCTGGGTGAGCTGCCACCTGCGAAGCGTTCCAACGTTCGACTTCTCAAAATTGGAGTCAGGCAGAAGAACAACTGGCTCACCAATTAAAAAATGACCTGGTGTCAAGGGATACGGATCGCTCGGATTCAAGTTGACCTTGGAGAGTGGCCGTGAATTAAGGCAAGCCTCAACTTGCGCAAGCACTGTCGACATTTCCTCAAAAGTGAGCTTATTGTCACCAATAACTCTTTTGAGATGATGTTTTGTCGACTTCACCCCTGCCTCCCACAATCCTCCAAAGTTTGGAGCATGTGGAGGTATAAAGTGCCAGTTAGTGCCGTTATTACCTAGCCACTCAGCCACTTCACGAACGATGCTGGATTGTTCTTGGTCGAAAAGTTGTTGTAATTCTCGAGCCGCACCTACGAAATTCGTCCCATTGTCGCTCCAAATATCCGCACAATGCCCACGTCTAGCGACAAAACGTTTGAACGACGCGATAAAGCCTTCTGAGGTCAAATCACTGACCACTTCTAAATGGATAGCACGCGTGGCCATACATACGAAAAGACAAATATAGCCCTTGTATGCTTGATGTCCCCTACCCTTTGACGTACGGATGCTAATGGGTCCTGCATAATCGACACCACATTGATAAAATGGCCTACAAGCAGTGACTCGCGATGCTGGCAGCTGCCCCATAAGTTGTTGTGGAGTCTGAGCTGCATACCTGACACATTTTACACATCTTCTAACAAAGTACTTGATTAGATTTTTTGCATCCAATATCCAGTACTTAGTACGCAAAAAGTTTAACATAAGCTGTGGACCACCGTGCAGCGTTTTAATGTGAGCATCCGCAATTATTAAGTCGGTGAGATGACATTTTCTAGGCAGTAACACTGGATGCCTCATATTTTCACTTACATCGGCATTCCCCAAACGTCCACCGACTCTTAAAACACCATTAGCGTCAATAAACGGCGTATATGAGTACAGTTTACTTTTCTTGCTAACAGTAGCATTTTCAGCAAGACTACGTAACTCTCCACTAAAATGTTCATGCTGAAAATGTCGGATACACACATTAAGTGCATCTTGTTGCTCATCATGGCTAAGCCAACTAGTCGTCTTTGGTGAGTTATCTGACCTCCTTAACCGTAAAAACCTTCTACAATAAGCTATAATGCGGACTAATTTTCCTAACGAAGAGTACTTAGTCCACACTTGAATTTGTTCTCCCGTAGCTATTGTAGTGTGTAATGTAACCTTTTTCTTTCTTTCTTCTAAATTCGTATCTTTTCCTTCCTGAACCTTGTAAATAATTTGCTTATTTTGTAACCATTCTGGCCCTTCCTTCCATAACTTGTGTTGTGTCAATTCTATAGCCTTCAATCCTCTAGAGGCACAATCCGCTGGATTGTCCTTGGAATTGACATGATGCCACTGCATATTCTCCCAAACGTTGCTCCTCGTTGTGGTAGGTAATGATTTCGTGCTACCAAGGGAGTGTTCGGATTCCAACTCACGAAATCGTTTCAACAACTCATTGTCATTTTGAGCAGTATGTAAATTGACAAGCGTAACTGTGTGGCAAGAGTTGTCTATACTGCTGTCAGAAGTGACGTTCCCAGACAAAATCCAACCTAACCTGGTGTTTTGGGCTACTGGACACCCAGGTGGACCTCTATAAAAACCGTCTAACAAGATCTGGGCGTAAACTTCTGCACCTAAAAGCAAATCTATTTTGTTCGGTTGATTAAAGGTTGGGTCCGCTAATTTAAAACTAGGGAAATCAGCCAGAGATTTGAAATCTATTTTCTTTCCCGGAAGAAAATTTGTAATTTTACTTAAAACATGAGCCTTAACATTAATAACGCAACTGGGATCTTGAAGCGATTGAAGTTTCAAATCTACCACCCACCGTGAGGACATTAAAGTGCCCTCGTCGCTTCCAAGTCCTGAGATAAGGCTCTTGCTTTGAGATTTTCGCAGTCCTAGCAACTGAACCGCTGACTCCGTTATAAACGAAGCTTGAGATCCTTGATCTAACAAAGACCTGAGAGTAAGTTCTCCTGCTTTATGCGACTGCACCCTCACTAGAGCCGTAGCCAGCAACACTTGGCTATGACTGGTCGCGAAACAGGAGACTACATTGATCGTCTCGTCTTGTGACGTTGTAGCAACATTAACAACGTCGTTATCAATTGGTTGAGACAAAACCTGAGAAGAACCAACTGAATTTTGAGCTATATTGGGATGTAGCAAAGAATGATGTTTCCTTCTGCAAATACGACACTTTGTATTTTGACGACATGAATACACCGAATGATTTGTACCGAGGCAATTGTAACAAATCCGATTAGTTTGCACAAAACTACGGCGGGCATCAACATTTTCATTTGCAAACCGTTTACAATTGCACAATTTGTGTCCTTCTGAACAATATGGACAATTTTCAGTAGCGACGTGTAGTGACTTAACATTTCTATTATACAGTTTAGGTGACTTTGTATCGAGAAACTCCAATGATCTGAATCTCTGTTCCAGAAATTCCGTGAATTGCCGCAACGTTGGCAATGTATCTGTTGCCTCGCAAATCTTGTTTTCCCAATGTTTTCTGGAATCTGTATCCAGTTTTTGGCCAATAATATATATAACTATTATGTCCCATGTTGAAACATCGACTCCTAGATTTCTTAAGGCATTAAGACACTCCGTCGTAGTATCTAATAGCTCTTTGATACCGTTGGAGCTCTCAGAAGGTAATGCCTTTTGACCTAACAGTCGTTTAAGAATCGAGTTGGATAAATGTTTTTTATTATTGTACCTATTTTCCAGTTGGTTCCAACATAAAGTATAGTTATTAGACGTAATAGGTATATGTCTTAATAGTTGCTCTGCTTCTCCGGTTAAGTAAGCTTTCAAATAATGCAACCTTTGTACCTCGTCCAGCGACTTATTATTGTGGACTAGTGACATAAATAAATCCCTAAAACTAGTCCACTCACTATAATTTCCAGAAAACATGGGTATTTCTATTTTAGGCAATCTTACCGGACAACCTTTATTAGTGTCAGATGATTGAGACTTTGACGGAACAGAAATTTCAGTTTTCATGAGAGCTTCTCGCAAATCTGCCTTGTAATCTAAATAACATTCTTCAGTGACACCATAAACATCATGTGAACAATAACTTGACTTTTCATATATATCCGGAGCAACTTCACAAATAATTTTGCTGTGATTATCTACAAATGTGTTCCACTGTTGATCAAGATTTTCTAATCTTGATTCTATGTAATATTGTGTAAGTCTAGGTTTAGCTGTCTTTTTAAAATTAATTCTAGCTTTTTCAATTTGATTTTTTAATTCTAATTGTAACTTGTCTAAATTTGCCATTTTTGTTTTGTAAATATGTACTAATTAATTAACAATGTAAAACACCTATTATTACCAATATTCTAAATAAAAATCTTAAATTTGTAAATAAAGTCTTTAAGTTATAGCACCATCACATGAAGATAATAAGTAAAATAAATCTTCAAATTTTTCTTAGTTTAAAATCACTCAAATTTTTTCTAAGTTGAAGAATCACTGAAATTTTTCTAAGTGTTTCACTATTCTAGGCAAAATCCGGCATGGATTCCCCGTCACTTCACTTTTTGCCCTAAATCCGACTAAGTCCCTAACTGAACACTTAGAATATTTCTAAGTCGAAAATATCCGAAATTTCTTCTAAGTCGAAGTAGGTATTGAAACAGTACTTACAGTTTGTCGTCACTCACACACTAACACTTAGCTCCACCTCCTTGATGTCGTCATAAGTCAGTGACAGCTCCCCGCAGCGCCCTCTGGTATCGGTTGCTGTAAACACCACAGCGTCCTCTGGTGGCGAGGTTTGGAACCTTGCTCAGTCCTGCAACGCTCCCTGGTGGCCAAGCTCGGAACTAAAGCTCAGCAGCGCCCCCTGGTGGCGAGCTTCAAAGCTCAACCTGGATGGACTGGAACCACTCGCGAACGCCCTCTGTAGCGAACCACCACAGCTTCCGCGCTTTGATCGGACACTGATCACTGACACACACGAAGCCGTATAAATCCGGCTCGAAGAACCATGAACGGGATCCCAAAAAGCTCTACTTGATGGATTTGAAATCAAACAAACTCATACAAGACTAGAGACCGACATATATTCAAAAAAGTATTTCCTACTTATACAATGCTATGAAAATCTCACTTGCGCGATTTAAAATACCAGTAATGCCATCTGTTGGTAAACAGATGAACTAAAGATCTATAGATCATACATCCAAACAAATATTATTTGCCATATTAGTTATGAAAAAAAAGTTTTTGACTAAACCAATAAAATGTTTGGTAATCGGCGTCTTTTAATTTTGTAGGTCTTATCATTTTTCGAATATAAATTTAACGTTAATATCAACCTACATAACGTAGCACTAGATAATTTTTCATGTTACAGTATATAATTTTCGTACAAATAGATTAGACATTGATTGGTAACACTCACCACAAATTATTAGAATTGCGTACATTCTTATTTATTCAGTAATATAATATTGCTACGAGTTGCCACACCGCTACAACTAAGCTAAGGCAATGACGCGGTCGAGTAACTTCTTGAACAATTATGTCAGGCGCCAATCAACCACTTTCCGGACTCATCTCCACTCTTGCGCAGGTAAACTGACGCGGAAGTATCTGGTTACTGTCAGCTATAGGATAACAACAAATACGTATTTTGTAGTAGTAACAATGTGGGGCAGCTAAACAAGGTTTATTTTATTACTTGTATAAAGAAGGTATTCAGTTTGTCTGTTGGTAATTTTCTGAAAATAATGAATCGTCTTGTTGAAACTATCAAATCTAGTAGAGAATGCAACAACAATAAAAACCTCGTAATACTACTGGCTTAGCATAATTCTACTAATATTATAAATGTGAAAGTTTGTGAGAATGTATGGATGTATGGATGGATGTTTGTTACTCTTTCACGTAAAACTACAGGACGGATTTAAATGTAACTTTGCACTAATATAGGTTATACATCAGAATAACACATAGGTTACTTTTTACCGCGGGAAAACTTCTCATTCCCACGGGAAACCGACTTCCACGCGAACGGAGTCGCGGGCGGCCACTAGTACCTAACGTTTATACTTTTATTTACTTTCAAAGCTTTCTCTTACAGAAAATTACAGAATTTGTAAATAATGCCATTAACCGCTTTTTGGGTAGTTTTAATCCGACCACAAACAATAATTAAAGCTTAGCAAAACAATTTTTGGTTTTATTCTTTGAAATGAGGAATTTATGAATCTTAAATGGATATAATCGTTAACCGATTAATAGGCTCTAAAAAAGTTTATTATAAACTAGATCATGTCCAGTAATATAATCCTGTTTCTTCACTTGAGAAAACCTTTACACTAAATTAAAGTACCTACGAGTAGCTGCGGAAATTGGAACGCTTTTAAGAAAGGCAGGTAAAATGGTTCGAAATGTCTGCAAAACACGGGAAAACGGCGTGTGATTATATCAGTTAGACAAACGCAAACTTCGCTCAAGTGGTCGCTTTATGCAGGTATATTAAATGTGAGAGAAAAGCTTCCTGAGTACGTCCGAGCACCTGTTATTTGAACAATTTGAAGATATAACTACCGAGTTATATTTCTCAGTAATAGGGATAATGGCGTTAGAACTGTGAGGTGAGAAACAGTGAACTAACACTCGTTCTTCTAAACGGTGTTTTGTTAATATTTTTATGTTCGAAGATACGGGTCTAAGAACGGGTATAAGCCGATATTTGGGAAGAAAATTTTTAGCGTGGTTATTATACAGTAGTAGGTATACCTAAACAAATAATATAAACTCTGCACCTCTTCTTTAATCTTATCATTCCCTTTTGCTATCGAAGAAGGCAAACTACTAGAAGGCCTGTCTAGAGGCTGTTATCATAACTAATTTTACTAATTTTCGGTTCATAATCATCGTCTGAGCATACTATCAGGCCAGCTGAAATTTATACCTGAAATTCACCATAAACCGTTCAAAGTTATTGTAAATCTCGTCACAGTGTCATCAGAAAGTTGCCACCACCAGCGTTGCCTTGGCTGCCCTCCTTCCGAAGCCTTCTCATCAGGTCGTTCGGTAGAATGCCACCCCAGCAACTGGGTGACAGCGGAGTGGGTACACAACCTGGGACATCCACCACCACCGCCGTCCACTGACTCGAGGATACCAGTGGAGTATAGGTGCCTGAAGATGATAGCCACGCCTGATGATAAGACGTGTAAGTATCAAATCAATGAGTCAATTGCTGTGTAACTAAGAAAACGGAGGAAGGCAAAACATACAGAAAATATTTGTCCGAAAGAAGACAAGTTTGAGCCACTTACACCATGAAATTTTTGATGGAAAGTTTTTTGGAATACAGCTTTTAACATTTATGTCTGCCTATCGCGGCCTAAACATAAGTATGAGGAAGTACATATTCACGACCTAGTAGCTAATCATTGTGCAAATACGGTTAATTTGGAGACCGTCATTGTTATTCAGAGATTTAACTCTGCTTATCTTACTAGCACACACTTTTTTTTAGGAATATTACTTCTCCCAACCAAATACTACTTCTACGAATTTGATAGTTTTTTTCATTATTACAGTTGGCAACACTATAGACGTCATTCGAGGTTGCGTCCCAAGAGTCCAGGTAGACTCGGTATGCCTCGCTCTAGTTGCTGTCGAGAGAGCTCGTGGCCACAGCAACGCCCGATGCCACATTTGCAACCACAACGACTGTAACTCTGCCTACACCACACACTTACCTATCACAACCTTGATAATAAGCTACTTATTCCTCTATGTGTTCAGATGAAATAAAACTATGAAAAGATATTTAGTATACTCTCTCTTTTAATTGTAATTGCATTGTTCGTTACACACTATGTGCGATTGTTATTAATTATTTAAAATAAAGATTCTAGCTAACTTTAACACATAAAATGTAAGTGTCTGCTAAATAAATAAACAAATTTGAATTATAAATTAGCAGATCTATTAACCTAATATTTAACATATTTTAAGTAATCACTTGGAATGTTTGAGTTACAAACTTAGTTATCTAAAATGATGAAGCTTTCCTGTTTACAATATTTGATGTTTTACAATGAATAGTAGAATTAGATTACATAAAAATAAAACGTATTTATTTACGCAGTGAAAAAACGTATACAGACGATTCCCGGCCCGTAACGCAATGGCCATATTCTCCTGAATTGTCGATTACCTACATAGTTTTCAGACGGTTATTATTTTTTATAATATTTAAAGTAATTTAAAAGTTTATCGGTTAAAAACAAACAAATCTTTTCTCTTAGTATATAGTTATAAATTATATATTAGCATGAATCTCAAAAACGTACATTGTTCGAGTACCTAACCATCATAATGTGAAAGATAATTATTTCACTGTGTAAATTAAAAAAAAATAGAGTATTTACGTTATTCGTTTTACGTCGACATAACTAAAATAAAAATTAGTAGACCTAATGACAATACAAATTATCTTAAGATGTTTAAAAATAGTGTCATGAAACGGCAGTGTTATTTGATATGATAATACTTTTGCGAACGCTAGACTTAATCTTTATATATGATAAATAAATAGTTGTGTTATGTATTTTAGTTGTAAGTATAAAAAAGGTGCTTTAACCATATTTATTTTAATTATAACTAATCCTAATCTAATGCGTGGATTTCTTAAATACATCACAGTTGCGTTTGTGTACTTTAACAACCATTATCATATGACATTCTTAACAATCATTGACTCTTACTAAGGCTCAGTCTTACTTAATGCCCTACTTCCAAGGCACTCGCTCGAAGATCCATATTTGCCCGTCATCTTGAACACATCGCTTAGCAGTCATTGGATCACCCACACCATTGATACTTGTATGGAGAACCATGGTCAAACACTGGCCGCCTTTGGTTTTTAATCGTGGACCTTTCTGCTCCCAAATCTGCTTGGTGTTATTACTGCAAGCCTTCCACACCGCACGGCCGTTGCCTTGCTCTAAACATAGCCCATCATCAGCCATAATACGGCCCTCAGGAGTGTAAACGAGAAGTCTCTCAAGTTCAAGGTCATTGCCACAGTCGACTCCAGCTGCAGGACCTCCTAGTCCAGGGGTAGCAGATGTAACACCTACACAAGCCCCCTTCTTACTCTTTATCCTTCCAAACCATCTTTCATCTGTTGGAAAGAAATGCTGAGGCCAAACATTATCCAGATACCACTTAAAGCTCTTACAGTTCAAATTGTTCCGTAACTCTATTCTATCCGCAACGCTTTGTTGGTCGCGGATATTAGCT
This sequence comes from Emmelina monodactyla, assembly GCA_916618145.1. Taxonomy (NCBI): domain Eukaryota; kingdom Metazoa; phylum Arthropoda; class Insecta; order Lepidoptera; family Pterophoridae; genus Emmelina; species Emmelina monodactyla. Next base: position 4,126,099 of record OU745319.1, read on the forward strand.
ATCGAGGGATTGAATTTAAAGAAGAAATCCGCCCACTCGTCCATCCAGACGGTAGCAGCCCGCGCCAAATTGGCATTCAGAACTTTAGCTACACCACCTGGATATTTGTACGGAGAATGCCTCCTGAATATGTGCCCAACCCTGGAGCAAGCCGTGATCTCGACCCTTGCGCCACATTGCCACGCTCTCCAGGACAGCTCTAGATTCTCAGCACCCCAAATGAGCATACCCTCGTCGTAACCTCCGAGCCTCCAAAACAGGCTTTTCCGCACCGCGAATAGACCCCCGGCCATTGCCGGAGTTGGATATGCTTTGGAGGGGTTTTCCCTCTTCTTCAGCATTACATCAGAGCTTGGCATTAGCCATCTGAAATGTAGCCGCCAGCTGAATGCGCCCCAGTGGGCGTCTATGCTCTTCGTGTAGGCTAACGTGTCTTTTGACAGGAGATCGATATGTGGGCATATGAAGACGTCGTCGCTGCCAGCTCGTTCTAGAAGGGGTTCCAGCCATCCTTCTGTGACTTCACAATGAGCATCTAGGAATACAAGAACGTCACCACTTGCCTGAGCGGCTCCCATCAGCCGGGCGCCGACCAGACCGGTCCTGTGCGGGTTGCGCAGGAGACTCACTTTGTCAAGTTTAGCGACGGCGTCATCTAGCTCCTTACCTAGGTATTTGCGATCACTGGCGTCGTCCACTAGTATGATCTATAAAAAGGATTAGTCTATTTAGAAGTAAATCTTGTCTTTTAAAGAAGCATGCTAAAGTAATTTCAGAAATATTTAGCACACATATCAATCAACTGGGAAAGAAATGGAAAACTGATAGATTCCTTGTTAAAAACTTCTTACCCACCTGTTTCAACAACTGCGAAGAAGACCTAATCAAAACTGACATAACAGTTCTCATAAGAGTGGACCACGCTTCATTGTGAAACACTATTATCACTGAAGCTGTTGGCAGATTCTCAATATCATATTGAATATTTCGGCAACTGAAATTAAACATTAAGTTTTATTATACTTATTTGAAAAATAAACTGATAAAAAGTAACTTTGAATAAAAATTTTGCAATAAAAGTTTACCTCTCACTTCTCATATCCGGAAGACTTCTATTGATTGATATTCTATCACCGACAAGGATATTATAGGAATGTAAAGAATACAATTCCTGCGCAGTTATAAGCTCCCTCTGAGACAACTGGACCGGACGACCATACTCACCAGCCCCGGGCAAAGGGTTATAGTTGTTTCTGTGAATTATTTCTAAAGCAAAAGGAAAATATTTATTGGTATCTGTAGATACTAGTTTATTAAAAGATTTGTATGTACGTATATTGGTAACAAATATACTCTGAAACTACTGGACCAATTGGAAATATTATTTTACCATAGGAAAGGTACCTGGGTAACAAATGCAAAAATATGTTATAAACATTTAATTCTTATAAGAAAACATAAGTGTATGTAGGCAACACTGTACAAAGAATGTTATTTACTTATAATAATGTTTGAAACATTAATGTAGTTTTGTCCAAACATCAAGCTATAACAGTACAACAAAAATGAAATGTTAATATAGGATTAAAAATTTAACAGGCAACCTTTGAAGTTAGGTAATATTTTTTTTCAAATTTAAAAAGAGAAGAAGATTAAAAAACTTACCATCTGACAAATTGCCACCCGAGGTACCACCAACATAATGACCTACAACTACTCTCATCCCACTTTTGTCCACATAGGAGTTTTCGTCAAAATGCAACCTGAAATTTTAAAAAATAACAGTTTTATAATTTAAAAAAAAATGTTAAAATACATTGAAAATAAACAGTGTGTTCTAAATTTTTATTTTAAATTTCAACTTACTTATCATACCATTGGTCTTTGTGCTTCTTTTTGAGAGTATTGTATAATTCAACAGAAACATAAAACATACAGTTAAGTAGAAGTATTAAAATTATTATCAGAATAACAATTTTCTTCTTTCTACCTCGAAACAGAAGGGACCAAAAGTCCTAAAACAAAAATTAAAAACTGTTAGAATTACCTTTATTTATAATATACTAATATACTATAAATATAAAGTTTTCATAGAATTTATACTCACGAATGTTTGGTACATTTTAAAAATGTACAAATCAAAACTTTTTACAACGAATAGAAAGGTTGGCTGACACAGAACGTTTATATCATGATTTATAAAAAATCATTAGAAACTACGTAAATGTACGAAAATCCTCTTTACATTTCTAACACAAGTTTTTAAGATCTAGATTAACTATAGTTTATTTATTACAAAATTACAATTTACATTATTTTACAGTTCTTCGATTTGACATTTGAGTTACTTTACGACGTTGACGGTTGACATGACTGTCGTGGTCCTTTAATAGAATACGTGAAAACGTTGGTTAGCGTGCAACTGCGTGGACCAAAAAAGATTTCATTACTCACAAACGTTAGCACTGAAATCCATTTGGTCCACTTGTTGGTACGAACATATGCTAGAACGATCTGTCAAAATGACAGGTGGTTTAATATGGGTCAGTAAGCTTGCATGTTGAAGTTTTCCCGATGAATCTGCTAAATATCTTTACATTAAACAATATAAGTTCAACAAAACTTGTCCGAAAGTTTAGATCTTACAAATTAAAGTATTGACTTGTCAGTTTGGCAACAGTGCACTACCTATCTTTTGTTTGCACCGTTAGCACTGAACAGTGCGTCCCCGTAGAAGGAAAAGTAACCAACTAACAAAATGTGACTTTCGAGAAAAACGCAATTTAGTGTATTTTTTGTGGAAAAATCGTCATATCTTTTTTATTTTAAAAGATATAACTGTGGTTTTTACATATAATGTAAATAACGGTTTTATTTACAATATGTAGTTTTAAATTTTAATATCTTATGCACAGGAGCAAAGATAAATGTTTAAATAGCAATTATCTATTTTTCCCTCTATATATAATTGTTTTTGTTCTTTAATTGGTTACTTTTTCATGTGAGTTATGTATTTTTCCTACTTCATAAAGCTAAAAAAATGTTGCTGACGATTGAGATAAAAGTTGTTATCTAATTTTTCCCCTTTTTTTTAAATAAGTGAATAGAAGTTAGGTTATTTAAGTATGAATCAATTTTATGTTATTTTTATAGAAGTAGATAAAAATATATGTTAGATAAATGAAATGGTCCTCAATAGTAGTAGTGGTCTTCCATAGTACAAAAATACTTATTAAAAACATAAATTTTTCGCATACTCAACATCATTTTAATTTTTATTAATCATCTTTACTTGCTGAACTTTCATTAGGGTAAACCGTGATAGATGCCCTACTCTTTTAGGGTGTCGTAATTTTAAACCTAACCAAATAAGTTATCATTGATTTTCTCAGTAGTTTTGTTAGTTTAACTATTCATTCAGCTTTAAGGACTGTGTTTGTTTCTCTAGCTATTACGAGTTCAGCACAAATTAAGTTCGTGCGAGGTAATCTTTTCAGGAATAGTTGCCTACCCTTATGGATAGGTGCCTCGCTATGGAATAACTGAGCAGGATAGTTACCTATAGTAGAGGATAGACCTACCTATAAAATAGTCAAATTAAAAAAGAGTTCACAATGTTGGCAAAATATGTTTTTTATACATTCGTTGGAATAATGTTATAGTACAGGTTTACATAGTTAAAGATATGCATTTCTTTGATCATAAATAATAACAGTTTTTAAGCTACAACTGATTTTAATAATCTGACGAAATATTGATCCCCTCGTTTCAATGAAACTAAGTTTATGACAGTATAATAATATTATTGCTGGGTATTTTTTGACTTTTTACCTTGCATGGCAAGTACTGGTGAGGCTTGATAGTCCTTGCCGGTCCTATAATATCCTTCTTGTGAATGAAAGTACACAGTTAGAAGAAAAGATGTTTAGACTGTCATCGGGTTTTATAAAAAGAAAACTAGATATATCTGAACTTACTATGTCACCAATAGGGCGACCAGCTGTTCAAGGTGATTTTACTTGTTTCGTACAAAAGTCCCTCGTTAACAACATTGTATCCGTCAAAAGTGTATCTAACTATAAGTACCATATACTCAATATCTAAGAGGTATTTCCAGGTCATACAGACAGTCATACCCAGAAAACTAAAAGATGATAAGACAACTTTTTTGTTTGAAGGAAATTAAATGCCGAACCGCATAGATGGTTAAGAAACATTTGTTAGCAGCCAGTGTAATAAACGACGACACTTGCTGCAAAAATTTACATTCACAGATAAGCGCGGAAAAGGCTGTAAGGTATCGGCGACGTTGAGACAGGGCCTAATGGTGCTGCTTTTAGCCAGTTCATCTGCAACGGCATTGCCGTGAGAACCACGATGCTCTTTAATAACCATTGAAGCGCGACCAATTGTTTTTGCAACCTTCTCCAAGCCTAAATGAAAATCGTTTAAAGTCCTGAGCTAACAGCTTCACCTTCAAGTGACCGCAGAATAGAGTCACTATCTTGACACTATTGGAATATTACTGTTGGTAACTTTTCGAGGATGTAGTCTCCTCATTTGCATAATCCAATGTTAGCCCTCACATCTTTTCTGACAACTTTACACCTGGACCTTTACTATCGCGATCGCCGTTATAGTCACGAATAGCAGGACAGCCAAGGACTAGGGGACTTCTTGTTTGTCTCATCATTTGGAGGAAGAGCACAGCCTGAATCAGTACTTTCCATGCGTGGTAGATATTTTCTCTTTGTTTTACAAATAACCAATATTATTGTAAAATAATTTAATTCGGTTCGTTTAAACGAGTAAATCCTTTTTTCGTCAGATTATTATAAGTTTTATATCAGTTGTAGCTTAAAAACTGTTGTATTATTTATGAACACAGAAATGAATATATTTAATTACTTTAGGCAGAAATGAATATATTTAGTTAATTAGTAGGCAACTTTCCAGCTCAGTTATTCCATAGCGAGGCATCCATAGGGGTAGGCAGGCACCTATCCCAAAAATATTGTTTGTCAAGAACTTTATGTATGCAAAACTCGTAATAGATTGAGAAACAAACACAGTTTTTAAAGCTGTATGAATAATTTAATAATTGCATAAATTGATAGATTATACTGATTCAGTTTTCTGAAACGCGCCAAAATAACTAACTTACTCAACATTACTAACGTTTCACATGTGCGTACTTCTAAATGCCTTTCAAGTGTCAAGGAAGAATTCACTAATTACACTTAGTTATTATTTTTGGCTTACCTTGGGTTATCTAAACCTGAAAATGTAATGGGAAAAACAACCAAAATGCTTTATGTAGTTTTTAAATAAGAACAAGGTTTATTTTTCTTACATAATGTTAGTTGGGTAGTTTTGCCTCCCTATTTCTCTAAACATTGCGAATTATTTATTTGGGCTTCTAAGAGGATATTTTAATTTCTAAAGTAGTTAGGAATACGCTGATTGGACAGAAAGATGCGCTATATTATTATGCTAACGAAAATACAATAAAGTGAATTTTGACAAAATGTTAGTTGGTTACTTTTCCTTCTACGGGGACGAGTGACAGATTGCTCAGAGTGTGCACAAGTTAGTATTAATGGTCTAACCACGCAAATAGTGCAGAAAGCGCGCTGACAGCAATTTCGGACCAGTATATAAGCAAAATAAAAAAAAGGATTAAGGCAGAGGCAGGTAATCATTCTAACTAAAACTACCGTGCATTATGACACAGCGCAGGTAATTTTTGAATTGTCCTCAACGTTTAATTTTAAAATTATGGGGACTTAATTTAGTAAGGCTATCTTTTTTCTGTCTTTTCTAAATCTAAGGGCAAGTGACTTTGTTAATTCTAAGTAAGTAGAATGTGACTCAGGTTTTTTACCTACCTAGTAGAAAGGGTACTATTCCTTACCAGGCGGCTTGAGGACCAACTTAGTATTTTTTTGTGATATCGTTATCTATGTCACATGTAGCCTACGAAAAAAGAAGAATTAACCAAAGAAGGTTTAAAAGGCAAATTATATTACCACACTTTTTTTTCATTGCAAAGCTGACTTAACTTTTTTCATACTAGTTCAACGAAGTTTATGAACCTGCTGAATGTAACTTATTATGAGATGATTAGTATAAAAAAATTCTGCATCTACCTATATGACAATACGTACAGTAGTAATATGACAGTTTGGTAATTTTGAACAAGTATTTCTTTGGTAATTTTAGCTTCTACCTGGGGTAATCCTGCCCATGTCGAGTTTCAATGTTATCACGGTTAAGAGACGGTGAAGTGCTTAAAGCTGCGCACCGCCCCGCTGTCTACTTTTTCAACAGCAGCAAAGAGGAGAGTGTTGCTAAAGGCCACGCGCGCACAAAGCCGCCTGGGTGTGTGTAGTAAACCTTAATGGGAAATCGTGACTGTCTACTATGCGGGCTCCCACAACGCCATCTTTTACTGGCTGCTAAAGCCAGGCTGCCTAGTGCGTGCATGGTCTAAGTGAGTTTACTTTTTATTGTCCAGTAGGTGGGATATATTATGCCTTTCTATTTTAGACGTTAAATATTTAAGACAAGTTAATATTTTTATAAATTAAATAATAGTAAGTATTTATTTACTTCGGACGACATCGTGCGGTGCTCTGGGCCCACCTGGACCAGACTTGCCAGAGACAGAAAGCTTTGGAAATGCATGGAGGAGGCCTTTGCCCAAACTTGGGTACCTAAGAAATAAAACTAATTATTGTTTAAAATGAAATAATCAAATTGTAATTTTTATTAAGTATTTAATTAATTGTTTTGTTTAATTTAATTTCATTTTTGTTTAATTGTTATATATTTTGGGAAATAAATGGCTTTATTATTATATTATTATTATTATTATTTATTTACTTAGTTATTTATATTAAGATATAAAAAAAATACAAAAGGTATGTAATGTACCTCGATGGCCTTCTCTAGTTATTAAAACACGTCTGTTTTTTTTTGTCAGACAAATTTATAATTTTATTTAGATATTAAGTTACTCTGACGGAAATTTTTCACTTCCATCCACGTTATCTATAGGATCTGCTTTCGAAATTGTGTGTTGAATTTCAAAAGTATATTCAGTAGTATAACTTGAAGAAGAAGATTTTCTGCTCATCTTTTCTTCATGTACCTGTTGCCTCTTTTCTTTAATAATAGAAAGGATTTCTAACTGTAAATTAAGAGCTTCAGTAATCGGAAGTTGTCGTAGTTGACTGGCAATATTTTTTCCAAAAAACGTAAACTCGTCATCAATTTTGTCACAATTCAGGACACGATCTTTAATTCTTTCTAAAGTTTCCATAGATCGTTTAATATGTGTAGGCATGGGACCATAAACTGTATGGCTAAAGTTATGCGGCGGTATTAAGTTTTCATTACCCTCATTTTTATTTTGGTTTTGAAAGGAAGCTAGGCATTTACATTTTTCATCTTGACTATCTGAGTCAGAGGAATCGGAATCAGTATCGTCGCCGTTACTGTCCACACACTGTAAAGTATAATGACTGATTCATTACAACTATCATACACATGTCACAGTGTATAATGTGTTATTATAAATCTGTGTCTCGTGCAAGGGCGGATCCAGGACATAGATGGACCACTAATTAAAATTGTTAAACATAATGTAGGTATTGTGGCTTGACCACTAAGTACTATGTGACTTTCCCTCTGGTGCCACAGCTAGATCCGCCCTTGATATCAAAAAAAATATTTAACTGAAAGTTATAACATAGTTCTTATACGAGACGAGATCTATAAAGTTGTACTAATTACTGAAGCGCTTAGGTACTTAGTTTGCCAAATAATTAGATATATTTACCTGTAATTGATATACTGTTTTGCCATTGGTAGGAAATCCGGCTAGTTGTTTATGATTTGAAACAATTTTTTTACCTTCAAATGGTGCCAAATCTAAATAAGTGCTATCCATTTTATTACCTTGTGTTATGCTATCTGAATGATCATAATAGTATACTTTTAAGTTTTACTTAGGTATCCATTTCAGACGCCTATTGATGTGTTTCGAAAAACATAATTGTATATTTTAAATTTTATTTTCATCTCTTAATTATTCGGTGGTGAACGTACACAAACAAATACCAAAATGCCTCAAATAAAACCGACATGCCAGAAGTGACAACTTCACAAGTTTAATGCCTGTAGCACACCTCCGCTGCCAAACCTTAACAGAGGAACCGCAGTAATTCCGCCTTGTGTTGTCCGCTGTAGGTGACGCGAAACACTAGCGAAACTGCCTGTTCTAACGCATTGATTAAACAATAATTATATATCTTTCCCCACGCGGTTTCATCGATCTGCTCCGACGCCAGCCACATCTCCGCGCTCCTGCCGCCGTTCCTTTGCAGTGCCGCGTTGCTTTTGCACATATTGTGGAAGTCGACAAAAATAAAAAGCGAAATTACATTTTTTAATATCATGGACATCAATTTAACAAAAAAAATAATTTAAAAGTTCAAAAGGGCGGAGGTGTGCTGCGGGCATCAGCATGTAGACTTATTGCCGTAGCACACCTCCGCTGCGAAACTTAGGTCACGGAACCGCTGCGCTGCGTGTAATTTGCTTAGCGGAGCTGGGCATCGAAATTTGTTGAAAAAACCGGCCAGGTGCAAGTCGGACTCGCGCACGAAGTTTAATGCCAAAATTACGTTTGTTTTTGGGAGCCCCCCTTTAATATTTACTTTATTGTTATTTAATAATTAATTTTGAAAGGTAATATACAAGTAAATATTCTGTGAAAATACATAATACGAATTATATATTATTTTTTGAAAATTGAAAGATACACAGCGTTTATAAATAATTGAAATATTGATTTCGATCAATAAAATCTAAATTATCATAAAGCAAGCAGTAATGTGTAAAATATCCGTCAAAATATGAACTTTTTGAATGGTTATTATAGAGGACAAAAATTTATTTTTATAAAAAAATGGCGCACTTTATAAAATGTTGGTAATCGGAATTAGGGTGTTTATGACATGACATGACACCAAAATTGTTCTGCTTGGTAACATAGAGCCCAAGCTTTGACCAAGTCCTTTTGTAGCGCTTCAGCTTATTCAGGACTTCCTTGGTGGCATCTATGTAGCATATTTACTAACGTTTTCACTGTATGTATTCCATTAGCGAACCACGACATTAGTAAAGTACGTTTTTAACTGTCACTTCTTGGTTACTTCACTGTCAAAGTCAATAAACTATTGATCGAACTAAAAAAAAATTGGGAACAGTTTATTTGTAAACAAATAAATGAAAATTGAATTGCAAAATTTTACAAAAGTTATTAAACTTATTAATAACCCATAATCAAAATAAGGAGATTGCTTGAACAATAGTTTTTATACAATTTTCGCCAGTCGCTTGGACCTTAATCAATTATTACTTTTGTGCCGGTTTGGTTAGTCGATTTTAATTTTACAGACGCTGTTTTTATTTGAAGATTAGTGTTGAATATTAAGCTTCAACGAAAATCATTAATTAGTAGTAAGTTAATAAATGCTTTATGTTTTCTACTTGAACTATTTAGTTTTACCTTAAAACTATTTCGTTTCAACCTTTTGGGTTATGTGTTTACACGGTACATGTGTTTTGATAGAGTGTGATGAGTTTTTGTAAGATATATTGGTTGTTCTTTCGCCAACAGCTGTGGCTGTTTAAGTGAATACTAGAGATGTCGTCAAGGGGTCGCGGTCGAGGTCGCGGTCGCGGTCACAGTCGCGGTCACGGTCACAGAGGCGAACATAGTCGTCACAGTAGCGGTCAAGGCTGGGACACTTCGGAAAAAAATGTTTTTTCTATCCCTCCACCTTCAGGACTTAGAGGCCGGGAAATAGGGCTTTATTACAAGAACTTAAGCAAAAAGAAAAATGAAAACAAAGATGAGTCCCAGCAAGGGACTATGAAAAGGAAGCGGGAACTAAACATTGTATGTACTTTTAAAACTTTCAGTTTAGATTAAAATATAGAGATTGCTAATTTAAGAAAACAAAATTAAAATAATATTTTTATTGAGCAAGTACTTCTTGCCATGCCTTCACATCTTGTCTAACTAATTTTCCTATTTTATTTTTCAGATAAGGTTATCACTTCCATCATTTGTACTTTCAGCATTGAAAAATAATTTGTCTGCCATTAAAAACATTGCAAAAAAATGTAACATCAATTTACATGCATTAAATTTTGAGGCTATAATTCAGAAGAATGATAATCAAGAGGCAACTACCTCAAAAGTGATCAAAACTGAGGAAAAAGATATGATAGTTGAAGATAGTAACACTATTCCAAAACTTGCTGGTAGTTCAAGACTAAATGAAACCATTGATAAAGACATAACACCATTTAAAGGTGCGGGAGACTACAAATACAGCTATGAAGATATCATAACAGGAACTTTTGAAGAGAAACTAAATGAGAACATAGCTAACGGTATAACTATCTCAAAAATTAATGACGAAGTCAACAATCTCAACTTAAAACTATATTCCAAACATCAAGAAGTTATTGTAAGCAAGGAATATAGAAAAATGATGGAGTTTAGAGAGAAATTGCCAGCTTACAAAAAACAAGCGGAAATTCTCGAGGTGGTCAATAATAATCAAGTTGTGGTCATCAGTGGTGAAACTGGCTGTGGAAAATCTACTCAAGTATAGTCTATATTTTATTTTTCCTATCTTAATTACAATATCAAGTTGTTTACGTTCACATATTCTCAAGTACATATTTCTATTACATTCTCATATCTTCTTTTAGGTACCTCAAATGATACTTGATGAAGCTATTTGCAACAAAAGGGGAGGTTTAGTCAAAGTGTTGGTAACACAACCTCGACGTATAGCTGCTATGTCTCTGGCAGTAAGAGTGGCCGATGAAAGAGCTGAAGAAATTGGAAATTCTGTTGGCTATACTATTAGGCTGGAAAGGTATTAAAATTAAGAGTTTAGAATTATATGCAAAATAACATAGACTGCTATATTTTTACAATCATGTTTTTATGCATTTCCACAAAATGTAAAGAACTACAAAAACTCAAAATTGTTACATAATAATGCAATAAATATTACGAGATTAAGATATTTTTTTAGAAATATGATGGTATTTCGATAACTTAAAGTTAACTGTTAAAATTAAAATACCTACACCATAATTCTATATCGACTTTCAACCCGATACGATATAAGTCTTACTGGTATATTTATTATTGTAAATTAATTTCCAGAGTAAATTGTCGGCCCCGAGGGAGTATCACATTCTGTACTACTGGGGTCCTTCTCTCCGAGTTGGAAGTCAGTCAAGGATTGACAGATTACAGCCACATCATCTTGGATGAAGTGCATGAGAGAGACTGCCACATTGATATATCTATGTGTATGCTGAAGCAAGTAAGTTCAGATTTACCTACTTATTCATTGAATTTACAGAGCTAAAATATGATTGGTCCATGTTAATTTTATACAACCATTTTCATAAGCGACTTTCCTTAAGTTTTATCTTCTTCCTGATGGTGGCACCTTTTTTCAAGCTCATTATTCTGTTTACTTACAAAATATAGTTATCTTTAAAATGTGACTTGATTGGAGTTCTACACGTGACCGTAACTCCTGAGTTTTTTAATTTGAAGTCAAAGATGCAACTCAAAATAAGTATCTGAGTTTCCCTTAAAAGATTTTGTTGTTCGTAATTGTACATTATTGTTGCATAGGTTTTAAAAAAGAGACCAGACCTAAAGGTTATACTAATGAGCGCAACATTAGATGCCGAGAAATTATCCAAATACTTTGACGATTGCCCAATGTTGCATATCGAGGGACTCGCGTACCCAGTACAAGATATTTACTTGGAAGACATTTTGAAAGTCGTCAAATATCAAATACCAGAAGAGGTAGATAAGAGGAGGAAAAAAGGAAATTTTCATTGGAAAGCCAAAAAACAAAATATGGAGAAAATGGAAAAGGAGATACAGTATAGAGCAGAAATTAGTAAGTTTTGTTATCGTCAACATTAAGAAATTAGGCAAAAAAGAGCGTCTAATAAAATCTTTTAATAAAAAAAGAATAAAAACTAGCTTAATTATGTGGCTTCATCACTGAATTCATGATATAACACAATCAAAATTTATCTTTTCTTATTTAACTGAGTATACTTATAAAAACATTGTCTTTTATTTTAGGCGGATGGATCGAAAGTAAAAAGAAGGATCTAGACAAACATGTTTACCAAACATTACTTGATCACCGAATAGAAATACTGAGTGCCGACCTAATCCTAGAGGTTCTTATATACATTTGCAAAGGCGACCCTGGGGCCATTCTCGTTTTTGTACCAGGAATCGGCGATATTACAGCCCTACTAAGAAAAATGGATGAAAGTGGTCAATTCCCCGAATCTCGCTTCGAAGTACACCCTTTACATTCTAAGTTACCTACTTTAGAGCAGCGTAGAATATTTGAAAGACCACCAGAGCATATAAGAAAGATCATAATTGCGACTAATATAGCAGAAACGTCGATTACGATTGATGATATTGTTTATGTAGTGGACTCGGGGAGAATAAAAATGAATGGGTTGAACGTTGAAGAGAATTTGTCAACGTTGAGTGTGCAGTGGGTGTCGCAAGCTAACCTTAGGCAGAGGTAAGTTTTTTGAAATTTTCGAATTATCATAGTGTCACTCTGTACCTATACTGCTGGACAAAATCCGCTACTGTATTTTGAAATAATATAAGCAGTTTTGTTAATGATAGCGACAGAACGTATAAAGGGTTTTTAGTCCAGAACTTAACCATTGCTTTAAGTCTTAACTTTTAACAAAGAGTTCTCACATGACCTCGCACCTAAATCCAAATCTATTCATTTGTCAACCCTTAACACTATTACCTTTTTCTCTAAAGACTTTGTGTTAAACACCTACCATCAAATAACACCTGCTTCTTTTTCATCATATCACCTTAAAAAATCACCAATCACTGTCATAACTACTACCTCAAATAGAAAGAACTATAATTAAAACGATATACTATAATTAAAATGATATTAACCCCAGACGCGGCCGCGCCGGTCGCTGCCAGCCCGGCATTTGCTACCACCTCCTCACCTCCTTCCGAGGATCCAAACTCGAGGACCGTCTCCTGCCCGAAATCCAGAGGAGTGATCTCCTAGAACCAGTGCTTCAACTGAAGAAGTTGAGGCTGGGAAAAGCGGAGACGGCAATGGGTTTGTTGCCGGAACCACCGGCGGTGTCGACGGTGCAGTGGGCGGTCGAACATTTGACGCAGTGAGTTGGTTTTTATAGAGCTTGTTGGATTTGGGATATTTTTATTGCACAAAAAGAAGAAGTAAGCGAACATACCTGAAAATAGACGCAGAAGAAAATTTAAAGTCTAGATCTAAATTCATATATTTGCATGTGTATTTAGATCTAGACTTTTCATTATTCATTTGTATCAGAATTCTCATCTATACTAATATTTTAAAGCTGAAGAGTTTGTTTGTTTGTTTGTTTGAACGCGCTAATCTCAGGAAGTACTGGTTCGAATTTAAAAATTCTTTTTGTGTTGGATAGACCATTTATCGAGGCAAGCTTTAGGCTATGTAACATCACGCTGCAACTATTAGGAGCGAAGAAATAATGGAAAATGGAAAAAAAACGGGGAAAATTATTCATCATGTATGAAAGAATTAAGGGAACTTTTTACCGCGGGATAACTTCGCATTCCCACGGGAAACCGACTTCTACGCGAACGGAGTCGCGAGCGGCCACTAGTATAATATATCCTGTAATTTTGGAAACGGAAGCTACGAGTACCCTCAGCCAAATAATTTTTCTTTCTTATTCATTTTTAGTAGCGGCGCCCTATCGGCCGATGAGTCTCTCACCCCGCTAGGCTGGCATCTAGCCAGACTGCCGGTGCATCCCGCGGCCGGGAAACTATTGTTGTTCGGAGCCCTATTCGGAAGTCTGGATAGAGCCGCCAGTGTCGCGGCTATCTGGGGGTTCAAAGACCCTTTCCAGCTTGTTATAGGTAAGTGAGAAGAAAAGATAAATAGTTGCTTTGGTTTTGTATGTGGAATTGATTTGTTGGTGTGTTCTAACTAAGCCTGAACGGACTCGAATTGAAGGAAACAGTTAGTGTAAGGTTCGGTAAAAGAAAGAGCTTCACAAGTCGTGCCTAATATAGCAGAAACATCGGTGCCATTAATTATATACTATAGATAAACTTAGCCAAGATAAAATTTAGAGGTCCCTGAATATTTGTCCATCTCAGAGTATACTTTCCCATTTCATTTAAATTGACTACTACCTTATTCCCCAGGTAAAGAAAAGCAGGTAGACCAAAAAAAACGTCTTTTAGCCATGGGCGAGCCCAGCGATCACGTGGCTATGTCCCAAGCGGTCCTAGAATGGGAGTCACGATCGTCCTACTCTAGCCGGCGTGATTTCGCCTACGAACACTTCCTATCGAACAACACTCTAGAACTACTGACACAAATGAAGAGGCAGCTCGGTGATGGGTTGAAGCAAATGGGCTTCTTGAGGAAGGGGTCAGTGAACTCGGCCTGGGAGAACAGGAACGCGGAGAATATGAGCCTGTTTAAGGCTATAGTGGCGGCGGCGCTGTATCCGAATATAGCTGCTGTTAGGTAAGTTACGAATGTAAAGAAATTGTTTCTTTACTTTTTTATTATATTAGAAAACTCTCTGTCAATTTTTTTTAATGTACTTATTGAAAATTTGATACAAAGTAATTTTCATTTATTTAAATTGATTCTATCGGATCATCCATATAGGTACCAAACTTCGTTCAAATTCATAAGGCCTTTTTGCATGATTAAGTCTCAACTTACTTTCTTATACTTTCGCATTTATAATATATTATTGATTACGTGTTGTTACTATAAAAAAGTGAATTTTCGTAAAATTTCCTAATTAAAGCAACAACCGTATTAAATCTGTAACTTTCCTCCGAAGTAAACATACATACGCACAAAAAACCACACATATTTACTATGCTACACTTAGATTTCAAACTAACCCAAACATTTTTTTTATTTTCATCATCATTCACCCGATGCAAATTAACCCGAATATTCCCAACCTCCACCCCCAGATGGCCCCGCTCCCGCAACCCCTACAAGCCGCTCTCGGTCTACACCCCCGACCACGGCCGCGTCAAGCTGCACCCGGGCAGCGTGATGGCTCAGGGTGGCAAGTCAGCATGCTCCGGCTCAAAGGCCAACTGGCTCGTCTACTGGCTCAAGCAGAAGACCACGGACTTGTTCTTGATAGATGTGACGCTGGTGTACTCGCTGCCGCTGCTTTTCTTCGGGGAAATGAAGATTACTGAAGGTATAAAAATAATATTTATTAGACAGATTTTTTTGAACAGCGCTGGTGGTAGAGTTTTGTGCAAGGCCCGACTGCGTTGCATTTCTACGGCGAAGCACATAATAAAACGGAGAATAATTGTATGAAGTTTTTGAGTGTATTTGGCACCGAATCCGATTAATAAGGTCTTTTGTAAGGTTCCTGCATCTTAATTATTTTATGGAAAACTCAATTAGCCAATAGTTTTCAATGTCTCTAGTTAGATAACGTTATTTCTCCACGTTTAACGGTTTTTCTCCATTTCAGCCGAATCAAATGACGAGATCTATTGGACGGCGACGAAAACTAAAGTAATATGCAAGAAGGAGACAGCTAAACTGCTGTTTGAGTTGCGTTGCTTGTTAGACCAAGTGCTGGCGTCTAAAGTGATGTCAGCCGGTGAAGCTCACTCCAGAAATAGCGAATTTGAGAATAAAGTTCTAAAGTAAGTATGTAGTAGGATTTTTTAGACAAGTTAACCAAAACATTGGAGTTTAAAAATCGAAATTTGTTGGTCCAGAATTCTTATTAAGTAAATCTTTCAGTCTCGTGGCGGCATTCGTTCACAGCGGTCGAGTGCAGTCTTGATAACTTTAGAATATTCGGGCGCGCGAAACCGGTTCTTGAGCTAGCGTATGTTGTTTACAACTGCGTTCAAGCTAACGTAACTATCTATAAAAACCTAAAATGACGGAGAGTAGCGACGGTGAGGACATTTCGTCCGAATCGAGTCGAATTATTCGTGAATGTGAAGAAATGAACAACGCAATGGAGGTGGAGGCCTTGGTACATAATAATAAAAAAGACGAGAATACAATTGAATTGGAAGCAGTTTTGAATGAGAAAAATAGTCGATTCCAATTTAATAAGAGAAAGGGGAGAGAGGAAGATGAGGTTGAGTGGACAGTAGTGGGGAGACGCGACAAAAAAGTGAAGGAAGGAAAAGTCGAAATTTACGTATCATGTTCTCAGAAAATGCCAAAACAATTTGGGCTTGCTAAAATATTTAAAGAAAATAACATTTGTGATACATCTAGAATTAAATATATAAATCCGTATAAATTAAGAGTTGATTTTGACAGTGACATAAACGCAGAAAAACTTTTAAATTGTGAAAACGTACTGAACTTAGGATGGAAAATGCAAAAAGCTATGGAAGTAAATTATTCTTTTGGAGTCATTAGGAATGTCGATATTGAGTTAAGCGAAGAAGAGATTAAGGAAAGTATAAAATGCCCAAGTCCCGCAGTATTAGAGAGTGTTCAACGACAAAAACGACGCGATACAAAGGCGACGGATGGATGGTCGTTATGCGAAACGGTGAGACTATGTTTTAAGGGTTCCTATTTACCCCCATATGTTGAAATCGATGGCCATCTCAGGGTTGTTATACAAAAATATGTTTTTCCCGTATCGCAATGTGGTAAATGTTGGAAATTAGGTCATACTACAAAAAAATGCACCAACACTAAGTTAATGTGCCCTAAATGCGGTAACGATCATGAAAACTGTGAGACGACGGATTTTAAATGCATTAACTGTTCCGGCAAGCATATGTCACTATCTAAACATTGCCCATCTTATCTAAAGGAGAAGAAACTAAGAACGATTATGGCAGACTTTAATTGCTCTTACAGAAAAGCACTTACTATGTATGTTCCTGACTCCCCAGCACGCGTTAATAGCACCTCAAGACAACAAACACCTTTCCTACAACTTAATACGGATTTCCCCCCCCTTAAAAATCAGAATACTTCGTTTGCCGATACATTAAATTATGATGACAAATCCCCTTCTTTCCTGAATAATCCACGTAAAAGCCACAAAACAACAAAAAAGAAGCCAACATTTAAAACCTTTCGTCGTACAACGGAACCTCAACATCCTTCAAGTGAATCGGAGGCGGAAACACAAAATACAGAGGTACCGATAATAGAAGAATCGAATCAAAGCAGCATTAATTTTAAAGAGTTATTATATAAATTGAAGCAGGTAATATTTGAAAAAAAAATGTCCTTTTCCACAAAAGTCAAATCTTGTTTACAAACGTGTATTGAGTGGGTTATTATTTTAGTTGTGTCCAAAGTATCTCAGTGGCCTATCCTTAAAAGTGTTTTTGAATCCTTTCTTAGTAACACACAATGGCTCTAAATAATTCAAAGGTTAAACTGAAACTCATACAATGGAACTGTCAAAGTTTAAGACCTAAGTTACTAGCCCTAGAAAATTTTCTGTGTCAGGAAAAAATCCACATTGCTGTTTTAACTGAGACTTGGCTTGAACCCGATAGCCCTCTTTATGCTAAAAACTATACTATATATAGAGAAGACCGTTCGGATAGTTACGGTGGTGTAGCTGTTTTGGTACACAATTCTGTTAAATCGTCACGTAAAGAAATTCGAGTCAACAACTCAGGTATACAAACTATATCGGTGCAGGTATATAACTACAAAGATCTAAACAATATTATAGCCGTATACTGCCCTTCGTCAGTTATTACACGGGTTAATGACTGGGATCCTTTGTTCTCGTTAAGCTTAAAAACATTAGTGCTAGGGGATGTGAACGGACACCATTCCACGTGGTCTTATAAAACGGATACACGGGGTAGACAGATATTTGATGCAATATCATACCAAAACTTTATGACGCTGAATAATGGAGACCCTACGCGAATCAAGTTGGTTAACGGAATATTACAACAGACATCTCCTGACCTTTCAGCCAGCACGCTAGACATCGCTCATAAGTTTGATTGGCGCGTTACCAATGAAACTCTGGGTAGTGATCATCTTATTATTCAGATCAGCTCAAGTACTCAAGGTCTGCCAAAAACTTTTAGGAGAAATTATAAAAAGGCTGATTGGCCCGAATATAAAAACTCTGTAGAACGACAACTCGAGGACTTAATTGCCCCGAATGATATCCAAGAGTTATACAATGCCTTAGAAACAATTATAAATAAAGCTGCTGATACTAACATTCCGTTTATAAAAAATTGTAATCAACCAACTTCTACCTTTAAACCTAAACCATATTGGGATGCCTCACTTTCAAAGCTAGTAGCTGAACGAAGAAAAGCTCTATCGAAATTCCGTCGCAACCCCACTGCATTAAACTACGATTGCTTGAAAAAAAAAATTCACGAATTTCAACAGTTGCTACGTCGTGCAAAACAAGCTAGTTGGCTTAAGTTTTGTTCATCAATAGATCATAACATTACTGCATCCGAACTATGGGCTAAAATGAAGTGGTTAAAAGGTTACCAGTCAACCAAATATTATGTAGATAAAAACAAAGCAGAGTTACTCTTACATGCCCTGACCCCTGATCTTGTTACCCCAGATCACCCAACTTTTTATTCTCGAAATAAAAAAATAGAAACCCCTTTTACTATGCATGAACTACTGAAATCTATTAAAGCTAAAGACACCGCTCCCGGATGTGATGGAATTTCATACACTATGCTTAGAAACTTACCTGAGAGCGCGAAATTAGTATTACTACATATATACAACAAAATATTTATATCTGGCTTTATTCCTGTTCAATGGCGTCATATAAATATAATACCCATACCGAAACCTGGTCGCGACACTTCTACATCTAATTCACTTCGCCCTATTTCGATGATGTCATGTTTATGCAAAGTTTTTCACTACCTCATACTTTCAAGACTTGAATGGTTTTGCGAAAAGAACAAAATTTTTGCCGATAGTACAGTAGGATTTCGTAAGAACCGTTCAACACTCGACAGTCTCAGTAATTTGGTTAGTCAAATCCAAATTGGTTTCTCAGTGGGAAGCTGTACAATGGCTTGCTTCTTAGATGTTGATAACGCGTATAATAACGTAGAGATCAAACCTTTATTGATGTACATAGATACCGAATTTAAAATTGGCGCACAAATATGCAACTATCTTTGGAACTTCTTAAAAGACAGATATCTTACTATTAAAATGGATGAAACTACCATTGCTAGGAAAACAAGCCGCGGCTTAGCTCAAGGTGATCCATTGTCCCCGTTATTATTTAACATGGCCACTGTACCTGTTTCTAAGACTACAAATGGTGTACATGTGTCTCAGTATGCTGATGACTTTGTTGTTTATACTGCTTGCCAAAACAGCTTAACTGGATCTCTAAAACTACAACCTGCACTTAACAATGTTGAACACAAGCTGGCAAATGTAGGCCTTGGAATTAACGCTCCTAAATCTAAAGTATGTCTATTTAAAAGAGGTTTTAAAAGAGAACCTATTAATTTAAAAATAAATGGTCACAATCTAGAGGTTACAGACACTGTCAAGTATTTGGGGCTGTGGTTGGATCGATCTCTCCGTTGGGGTAAACACATAAATGAAACCCGGGAGAAAGCACTGAAATATATAAACTTCATTAAGGTTCTGATAGGTATACACCCTAAACATCTTAGGCGCATTTATATTTCCGTTATACGAAGCAGATTGGACTACGGGAGCTTTCTGTACGGTAATAGCTGCCACACTCATCTCGCTAAACTTGATATTGTTCAGAATAGATTTTTACGTATTATAGGATGTTACATTAAAAGTACTGCGATTCACGTTATGGAGAACGAGTTGTGTGTCCCACCGTTACAAATACGTCGCTATTTTCTTGGTATGAAATTTTACCTCAAATGCAGATCTATGAAAAACAATAGTACAATCAAATTACTAAACGATTTATATAATTTGGGTCAAAATAGATTTTGGAGAAATAAAACAAAACCTGTTCTAATAATGGTACACGAAATGCTCAAGGACTATCGGATTCATGAAAGTGAAATTGTTGAAATGTTCTCCCTCAACACCTGGGTCAGCAATGTGGATTTAAGAGATATAGTGATAACAGATATTGATAAAATTAAATCGGCAAAAAGTCATTATAACGTCAGACAGTTACAAAATATTTGTTACGAACTTATTTCTAACAAATATTCTAGTTATTATAAAATATACACAGACGCTTCTATTTCACATAACCAAACCGGTGCTGCTATATTTGATTCCATGATAAATTTAAATATCAAGCTTAAAGTTAATGGTAATATATCTATTATGCATGCTGAACTTATCGCTATTTTAGAGGCTTTGTCTTATTGTGACTCTATTGATTCACAAAAAATTGTAATTTTAACGGACTCAAAAAGCGCGTTACAGCTATTAACTCGCTGCACCTCGCCGATTCGAGGAGCACCGATAGCCTATCGTATGTTAGAGGCAATAGTAAATTTAAGAACCAATAACAAGGAAATTGTTCTTCAGTGGATACCCTCTCATGTTGGCATTATCGGAAATGACAAGGCAGATTTTCTTGCAGCAGAGGCTTCGTCAGATGGAGTAGACTATAGCTGTGTCCCATATTACTCAGAAGTATTTACCCAAGTCAAAGAGAATATCTTCACTTCATGGAAAGAATACTTCGACGAAAGATCACTATCAAAAGGTATCTGGTATAAGACCATTCAACCAAATATCATGCGTCAACCCTGGTTCAGTAGTGCCAACATGAGCAGGCCCTTACTTGTAACTGCTCTCAGGCTGCGCTCTGGACACATTCCGCTGAATAACTTTGCCTACCTCATGCGCAAAACGGAATCACCGAATTGTTCCGAATGCGGTACAATTGAAGACACATACCACATAATTGCGGAGTGCGTGCGGATCGAGTCCGAGAGAGCTGATTATTGTGTAAAATATAATATTAATCGATTAGATTTAGGTTTCTGTAACAGCATCTTAGCCTTTCCAAACTCTGAAAGAGCTACGATGTTGTTTAGAATTATTAATTTAGCTTTTAAACGTAGAAATTAAGTTTCTTTGTTTCCCTCTGATTTTATGTTAATTTAAATTGTATCTTCATCGAGGGTGTCATTATCTCTATGAGATAAAACCCTCCAATAAAAAATAAAGATTAAAAAAAAAAAAAAAAAGTAAATCTTTGCTTCCAAACGTGATTATAATGTATCATTTGTCTGGATTATTCATGCTTCAGAGAACTATGATGATTACATCCTACTAATATTATAAACGTGAATGTTTGAAAGTATGTATGGATGTGTGGATGTTTGTTACTCTTCCAACCGTTACTTCGAACCAGTAGTTCCTGAGATTAACGCGTTGAAACAAACAAACAAACAAACCCTTCAGCTTTATAATATTAGTATAGATGTGAAAGTTTGTGAGTATGTATGGATGTTTGTTACTCTTTTACGTAAAAACTACTGGACGGATTTGGATTGAACTTTACAGTAATATAGGTTATACATCAAAACAACACGGGTACTTTCTACCGCGGGAAAACTTCTCATTCCCTCGGGAAAGCATCTTCCACGTGAACTGAGTCGCGTGAAGCCACTAGTATATAAATAAATCTCCAGACGACAACATTACGTGGCTCTTAAGTAAATAAGCAACACAGTAAGCGCTTCCGATATATGAACTATAACGGACTAGGGGAGAACCTTGTTACTCCCAGACACGAGCGGTTACGTAGGGACTCTAAAGACTTTTTTTTTTAATTCAGGAATCGAACTAGAGAACATCAGCTTAACATTCTGGTAATACATATCGTTGCGACAAAGAGGTCTTCAACAATACCTAATAGTTTTAATATTTTTTTGATTACAGCGCTGTCATAGATATAATCACGGCTCAAGACGAGATGGCAGAATATTTAATAAACTTCGATGATTCGGATCAATCTGAACATGAATCTAGTCATTAAAATGTAATTACATAATGTAAATTAAAAAAATAAATTATAATAAACATTAATATTGGAATAATGTTCTGTGGTTTTAATACGTTATTAACAGGGAACACTCATATGACAGCTAGCTTGTTATCAAACTGTGTCTGGCTATATATAACCATATAACCCAACCTATAAGTTTAGCTTTGTATTGAATTGAGCGCATAGCAATTAAAAACAACACTGGTGACATTGAATTCGGTAGGTACTTTGTTTTTAAGTGAAGTTAACTTTAACTAACTAAACTAAAAGAACTACTGAGTGATAGGATTTCTAACATTAGTAATTATAAAAACATGTTGTCGGTAGTAAAGGTACGTTATAAAGATAAGTTCAATTTTGTGATTCACTTCGAATTTCATAGTTTATAAGTGGTTTTTAGCTCAACTTTCGATGCAGCAGACTCGGTTTATTGGCCGCTAGAAGTATACACAATGAATGTATTAGTGTTTGCACATTAGAGGGCACTAGAGAAATTACACTGAACCATGAAAAAACTAAGTGAGTGGGTTTTAACATTTTATTTTTTTTATGAAGACACGATATGAATAGTTATTCGAATGTAATCAAAACATTTATATAAAACATAGGCTGATTAGATAATAAATAGTGTAAACAATGAATAATTGTTACGTTTTTTTAGTTGTTGAGTAGGTAGGTGATTAAACAAAAAAAATATATACTTATGTAAGTTTTGAAACAATTTATAAAGGTTGGAATAAACCGAGAAGAACCAATAAATTTTCTTATTACTGTATTAACAAATTACTTCTCTTTTGTAGTGTTGCATAGTAAAACCTTAATTTTTCGCACCTAATCAATTCAAACACTTTTTTAAATTGGTTCGAGTGTGAAGTCCAAAAGTTAATCCATTTTATTTGTTAAACATTTTTTTTTGTAAAATACTAAACTAACGTAAGCTCAGCTAAAGTTTGCATTAGTACCTAAATGCTCGCACTGTGCTGTGCTTTTTAAGGTAGGTACTTAGGTGCACCATTGGTATTTATGCGAGCTTTAGTTAAAGTTTAATGATAACGTACTTAGTTCGTGTACACAATAAAATTGCTATTAAAAAGTATGATTAAATATACTGTTGGTACCTACTATTTTATGCCGTGAATTCTAAAATCAATTCTGAAATCTACTCGTCTGAATATAATTATATTAAATTGTACCTACCACTTTAGTTCGTGATTTTCAGAAATTCCCTTTCGTTAGTAATGATGGATAATTTAATAGAAGCTATCAACGAAAATAAGGATGACGCTTCTTTACGCGCCATAGTGCTATCCGCGAAGGGTAACGTTTTTTCAGCTGGACACAATTTAAAGGAACTAGTGAGTTATTACACCTATTCGGTTTCAACCTAGTTTTTTTTATTATAAACTGTGTAATAATTAATAAAGAGCCATGCATTTTTAGTTTTTTATTACTTTTGCAGCAATCAAGTACAGGAATAGATCACCACAGACTGATTTTCAAAAAAGCAACAGAATTAATGACGTCAATAGTTAAAAGTCCGGTCCCAGTTATCGCGAAGGTGCGATTATTTTACGGTTAAATACTTTGAACACTGCAAGTAAATATTGTTTATCGGTGATAAAATAGTTTTTATTTGTAGGTAAATGGCTTCGCCGCAGCCGCGGGTTGTCAGCTTGTTGCTACCTGCGATATGATCGTGTGTAGTAGTAACAGCCAGTTCTCCACACCTGGGTAAACTTAACAGTACAAAACTAACACTATTTCTTTATGAAACACAAGCATTAACAAAACAATATGTTACAGAGCAAACTTTGGCA
Organism: Emmelina monodactyla; assembly: GCA_916618145.1. Classification (NCBI taxonomy): domain Eukaryota; kingdom Metazoa; phylum Arthropoda; class Insecta; order Lepidoptera; family Pterophoridae; genus Emmelina; species Emmelina monodactyla. Next base: position 4,150,080 of record OU745319.1, read on the forward strand.
TCTTTTGTTCGACGCCAGGTATAGCCCTCAGTAGAAACATTCCTAAATCACGGGCGACCCATATGCTATTTACCGGTAGGTATCCAGCCACTGTTAGACCACATTTATGAAAATTAATTTCATATATAATTTCTTCATTTAATAGGAGATGCAATTAACGCCAATGAAGCGTACGAATGTGGCCTCGTTACAAAAGTAGTTCCAGAAGAAAAACTCGATGAGGAAGTCAAGAAAATAATTGAAAAAATCAAGCTAAAAAGTCGGAGCGTAATTTCCTTAGGAAAAGAGTTCTACTATAAACAAATTGAGTTAGGATTATCAGAGGCTTACAGTCTCGGTGAACAGATAATGGTGAATAATATCAACATGTCTGATGGTCAAGAGGGTATAAAAAGTTTTGTAGAGAAGCGTAAAGCAAAATGGACACATTCATAAATCTTAACAAAATATTTGTACCACAGTAATTTTTGTAACAATAAAAGCCATAGTATTTACACCTAACTTTTATTTGCCACTATATTTATAACCTTCAAATTCAATGCATACATTAGCTTGGTATATAATGAAGCGTTGGACAACAATGATCATTGATCATGTCACAAATATTTTTTGACACAAAAGGTAGATTATATGGAATCACAATATTTACAATCTAAATAATAAACACCTAAAAATACCAACACAAAGAAGAACTTGTGCTATTATCTGAAATTTACTACCAGAAATAAAAATTCATTACAAAACCGAAAAATAAAATGATGCAGAGAAGGCGTTATTCCAAAAAAGTTAAAACATGAATCTTTTCTTGTATTTAAGAAGCAAGTTTGACACCATCTTATATGTAAACAACTTATAATGTTTTAACGTCTTTGGAAAGACATTAGTGTTTTAAAAAATATAAACCTTAAACTATGTATTATATAATATAAATATATGTATACATAAAAATTACTTATAAATGCCAAATTAAGATTTAGAATATGATATCCCTAACAAAATGGCCAATTAAATGCATGTTTTTTTAAATAAATTATATGCTATTTTAGATTATTATTTTAATAGTTTTGGTGTATGAATAAACGGAATATGTGTATTACTTAGTATTTGTATGTGCAACCATGTATTACTTAAAGATTTAACCAAAAACATCAAAATATGTTGATAAAACCACAAATCTTTCTAAGGATATGAATTTACAAATAAATATGGGACCAAGTTGCCACAATTATACCTAATATTGAAAAACCAGCAATACATTACTTACACCAGTTTCAATATCAAACTTGAAAATGGTAAAAAGGGAGCAATCACAATACAAATACTTTAGAAAATCCTTATAGTCTTTAGTGTAGCTTGAACAATATACACAAATTAGGAATTTTTCAGTCAATGGTATGGGAATGCTTGTGTTTGTTCCCATTACATAGCTGTTAATCTATTCTCCGTCTCACTTCTTAGCCAGTTCATTTGACAGCCAATCTAACCCCTCGTACAAACCTTGTCCTTGTGTTGCACAAGTTGCTTGTATGTACCACTGAAACAAAACTCTCATAAAACAACTGTGAAAACAAAACTATAGTTACCTCACAAGTCTGTTATACTTACACGGCGATTTCTTAAGTTATTCAGATTTAAGGCATTCGTAAGTTCAGCAGCAGTCATCGCATTGGGCATATCCTGTTTGTTTGCAAACACAAGAATTACAGCATCCCTTAATTCATCTTCTTTGAGCTGCAATTGAAGAACAGATTAAGTCATTTTCTACAGATAATGCAGATAAGAATTTAAAATAATTTGAACATACCATATTTGCTAGCTCATTTTCGGCTTCAGCTATTCTCTTAGTGTCACTAGAATCGACAACAAAGATGAGGCCCTGCGTGTTCTGGTAGTAATGGCGCCAAAGTGGGCGGATCTTGTCCTGGCCGCCGACGTCCCATACCGTGAAACTGATGTTTTTGTACTCCACCGTCTCGACGTTGAACCCAATCGTCGGTATAGTAGTCACAATCTCACCCAGCTTCAACTTGTACAATATTGTAGTTTTACCAGCTGCGTCGAGACCCACTAAAACATAACACAGAATTAAACTAAACCAAACAAACACAGAACTTACAAAAATCTACGTAATCTTTATTCAGCCGATGAGTTGTCATGTCACACAATCAACCACAATGCATGTCACTAACCCATGAGAATACGCATTTGTTTTTTCCCAAAAAGCCTTGTAAATACACTTGATATGGTAAGACCCATCTTTAAGATTGTAGTGCTATTTCTAAACCACGAGAATTTGTTAACTTTTAAGTATTTTACATAGAATTATCACCAAATCATCAATTTATTCTCAACACTCAACCAACAGTCGACGTATCGCACACAGATTAAAAACTTTATAGACTTAACTTAATACCATACCAAACACATATCATATTATAAGAACTAGATGGCGCTCTTACATGTTTTGGCCCTAAATTTGATATTTATTTTCTAAAACCCTAAATATATTCAATGAAAATTCGTTTAAAAACAAAAAATCTTTGACCTACCAAACGAGGTCCTATTGGGGTTAGAATTTAAACCTATGTTAAGTTTTTTTTTTCAGTTCTTTTGAATCAAGCAGCACTATTAAGCACTTTCCATGCTACAAGTTTCATTAGGGTTTGAATTGGTTTTACTAGTTGTAAACTTTAGCTAACAGATGGCATGTATAAAAAAAAAAATAGCGTGGTTAAGCCTAAGAAATCTCGTTCATAAATCAGTTTAAAAAGAAAGGGCGGAGATCAAAATTTTAAGAAAAGCTATTGCTTTGGTTTTATTGAATAAGCTAAATTAATTACTAACATTTACCAAATCTGTAGTTCTAATTTAAACATTTGATTTATTTACACATCAAATTTTTAAAACTCTTTATAAACATAACATTGAAACGTCAAACGATAGTCACGTCAAAAATCAATGTCAACATGTCACCGATAAAAAAATGACAAAATTGGCAGTCCGTAAAGTAAACCAATAGGAATCAAATAAGAGTTGCTGTCATGCGTCGTCATAGAAACGATTTGTTTTACGAAAGAAACTTTTCATATTTTGTGCCGCAAAGTCATGGAGAATTATGAAGGTAAGTTTAATATTAATATCTTTGCTATAAATTGTATAACCGTATTGTATTCAGCTTAATTTTCACTAATGTTTAGTTGAAAAATTACATGATTTGAAAACAGGTTCATCATTGAAGGTCCTTCGAAATTTAAGGACACTTGCTGATGTAAGGCATTCTTGTTGATTAGTGGTTCAGAAGTTATTCAGTCGGTACTTGTCTAAAAAATCAATGTAAATTTTTTGTTTGTGTATTTTAATTGCGTTTGTACAAAGCGTTCCTAGTACATTCCGCTAATGTTTACCTGGTAATAATTTTATTATTCCAAATAAATATGTAACAAATCTTACAAAAAATAGTAGTTCCTAGTACTATTAGAAGGTTGGTATTAAATGTTTTTTTTTAAATATCTTGTCCGGTTTTTATACTAACAAAGCAAATAAGCGAAACCGCGCGCTAATTCCTCTTACAAATAAATAAGTCATTAATACGTAATTATTTATACCTACCTTACCTAAAAAAAGATAACTTTAAAGTGAAAAAAAGTTTGTCATGTCCATTTACTTTGATGCCCACTTACTAAAAAGTAATTCCTAAATCCTGTAATAAGGGCTTGGCACTTGGCACCATTGCCATTTTACTTCGTTATAATTTTGCTTTGTTTCCATAGCAAATTGCGACTTCGTGCCGCGCAATAGGACCTATTACGTCATTAGTTTGAAGGCGGTTTGCATGGCTTTTGACTGTTAGGTAGGTGGCTATACATACTATGCTCCTATAGGTAACTGGTAGGTAATCAAAGATGATAAAATACGAAGCCATATAAATCCCGCAAAAAGAAAAGTTTTCGTCTTACTTATGTCACAGATATAATAATACTTAACTTATGTGTAGGTAACTTAAGAAGGAACCTGTAATTTTATTCTTAAAGAACTAACTATATTTTTTTGAATAGGTTCAAAAACAGGTAGTTATCCCAACTGGTAGGTATAAATACAATAACACCTCATTAAAATCAAAGTTCGACGCGTGCCTTCTAGGGACAGCTTTTTTTCTAAGCACGTTTTGCAAATACATATAGTAAATATTGACCGCAATCAATAGGCAATCAAAATAGCCAGTCATAACATTCAAAAGAATCATCTTAAATCTTATTTCGGAGAAATTTTAATTTTCAATGTATTATGCTAGAAATTTGACAAGTTTTTGAAACATAATTTACAGAGAAAAATACTTACACTGTTACTGACTTGTATAATCGGGTTCAATATCATAACGCTTAAATGTTCAAAAGATATCTTGTTTATAATCTAAAACTACAAAAATAAAAATACTGTTATCGGTAAAACTTATTATAATAATAGCCTACAATTTGAATGATATTGTTATTACTTGTATCCTATCTACGATCTTATTTAACGCTTTTATATTTCATCAACGTCGTCTGTGATTGAATATCAAGTTTAAGATCTCATTTCATACTAATGTTACGTAAATTCAATCTGTTAAAATTAAATAAAAGTTGAATAGACGCACGACTTTTTATTATAACACCGAAGATTTCGATTTATACATATTTTCATAATAACTTACTGATGTTTAATAACTAATGTTTAATTCAAGCCTGACCATCAAATATTTTAATATTGTGTTGTGCAGTTTTGAGTGTGTAGGTGGTCCTCCTACACGCGACCCGTCAGGTGAGGTGTTTAGGCTTGGTCATCGTTCTAAACAACGAATTAAAGAAGGCCATTGAACGCTAACTAAATAATGAACGTACCATTCCATAGGTACGTATAGTCGATCGAAATTTCACCACTCTAGAGACGAATTTTGACCTTGCCTCGACGCCATCATGAAAATTAGCCTGAATTTTAAACAATGGGAGCGTAAACAAAATTTATATTACATTGAACAAATGTACCTACTGTTTGATGAAAATGGTCTATCGAGATGAAATTTTATTGCCTTTTATTAATTGTCTGAGATTCGCGTATCGTCTCATCTGTCCTAGTTTCTAATAAATGGTGCATTGACTCTGTAATGGATTTGCGAGTACCCAGATAATGCTCTGTGCTAACCACAGAATGTAGGTACCTATCGCTGTAAGCACAACGATAACTTTTCATAATTTTAGTATAAAGTAAATTGACTTTTAGTAAATTCTGATCAACTTTCTTTTTATATTGAAATACTTAGAAAGCTTATAATTATTGTTAGTACTTCAGCCACAAACGCTAAGGTCGACACGAAAAGAAGTAGAAAAAAATTACCTACTTTAGGCTAAAAATCAACTAATGCATCAAAGTTTTAGAAGCACCTATTTTAATATAGTGCCCTAAATTTATTGGATCACAGGCATCCATTATTTAATTGTGCAATTCATTGCTAAAAGTAGTTGATCTACTTACATAAATGGCTTGACTACTCCAGACGTAGCCACCAATAGGAAATTAGTATCATCAATCTTATGAGCACTTCGACCCCTTTTGTTAGAAGGTAATTCTTTCGCAAATAATATTAGTGAGTTGGTAAATAATATAGTGAGTTGGTAAAGGGTAAATGAACTTTATTTTTATTGCCTTTGTCTCATCATATCTATTTAGTAGTCCATTTTGCATATGTACTTTTATTAAATTCTGGTTATAATTTCATCTGTGCCGAGATGGACACCGACTTTTCTGGAATAACTTGTAAATTAATTTATTTTAAAGATTTTTACGTCTTGCCAGTCTACGAACTATCGCGTGCGTTACTTTTCCTATCGCACTATGTTCAACAAATAATAATAGAGAAATATAGCCGTGAAGCTTCTACGTGAGTTAACTTAGAGCTTTTTCTACAGGATTTTCGCTGTGGTTCATTAGATGTGTTCACTGTTCGTATCGAGTGTTCAGCCGAGTGTACGACAGCGGTACTTATGTGGTTACGATATTATGACAACGTTAAATTAAAACAAACAATTTTATGACGTATATCGAGGTGATAAGAGCTATTTTTGCTTTGTCAAGTAGATGTATTGGAAGATTTCTTCAGCCGTGCTGCTTTTGTTTTAATAATATCGTATTTCAATTTTACTACAGTCCCGTGGATATCAATCTTTACACAACGGGGGTACAATTTTAGGTCTAGCTGTTACATGAATAATTTCTTCTGAACTGGATCTTTTCCATATTTTACGTACTGCAGAAACCACAAATTCCCCCATAGATATTCTCGTTTCAAAAGCGACCAAACATCGTAATATTGAACATTTCGCAAGCGTTTTCACAGAGGTTGACGAGTCTAAAGTATCCACAATAACTTGCATCATGTAGGTACCTAACTAGTATCTACTTACATCTGTTTGCATGAACTTTAACTGCACCTGTTGTGAATTTTGCAATCTGCCTCTGTTTACTTTTGTCAACGCTGTCCTCGCTGTCCATCTACCGAGATGAATGGAATATATCATAGATTTTAGCAAAGAGAATTTGCATGTTTATAGTTTTTGAAAAAGCATTGGTTTCCTTATTATGGAGGACGACAATAACCAAGATTATTTTTACATAGTATACTTAATAGAAATTACGATAAATAAGAATAATTCCCTCTATTCTCAAAATAAACAGATTTTAATTGACTCAATATATCTCGTAAACAAACTATTATTTATCCATAACAGGAAAGTTGTTACCAAATTAAAGAGACAAAGAGGATGTGTAATTTAGGGAGCTGCACCCTAAACACGAGACGAGTATAATTAGGGAAGTGTTGCTAATGACACGAGAGTCCATTACTTCCCATTCTAATTTAGGTACCTACTTCAAAGTACGAAGAGAGAAATATTTATGAAAGAAGTAGACAGACTAAGGGAATTCAAATCGACGCTCTCGTATGCGTAAATATTATTGAAAAATGCACATTCTTAGACTTGAAATATTTTAGTTTTGCTATATTAGGCGCCTTTTGTATCTAACCCATGTGTCTGAGAACGCCAATGTGAATGATAGCCCAAAGATTTGAAGTGTTTTTTGGATTCCTCAATTTTTTGCTACATTCGGTCTCACTTTCTCAATAGCCAGGGGTGGTATTGTTATTCTACTCGCACCTTTTGTTATGCGCGGGTCACTCGCACAGCCATTCAGGAAGAATACTCCCTAAAACTGTCATTCGTTGAATTCCATATTTGAGTTCCAAAACGGAAATGTTGTCTCCGGTGTTGTCAACAATGCAGTACCTCATTTGAACTTTTGAGTCGGTTGATTGCATTCGGCGGGAAAGAGATTTCGTCAACGGCAGAGGGTTCATAGTTTATGGCAATTTTTGTGTCGGCTCCACATTCACCGGCCAGCTCTCCATTATACTTGTGCGTTGCGCGTACGCCGCCGGTGCGTGTTAGTTGCCTCCGCAGCACGAACAAGAATAGCCGACAACGGAGCCCGCCAGTGTAATTTAACTAGTATAAAATATTGTAGAAAAAAACTGTGTCATTGAACCGGCCTTTAACCTGTTTGCCTAAAAGATTGTCAATATTTACTTCACAAAATTTGCCTGAAACTCGCGTGTGTGATTGGTCGGACGGAACCTTTTCAGTGTTTTATCTATGAGTAACTTTACTATCGATAAGAAATGATAATATGTGTTCACGTTAGTTAAGCGAGTAATGTGAGTGTTTTGCGTGAATTTAAAATTAATTGATGGTTATTTAATTGTGTGGAGCATGTCGTGCGTTTGACGGATGCGCCGGCGCCGATGCAAGTGAAGCAGAGACCTATTTTCGTATCACGGAAATAAGAGCGGCAAAAGGAGCAAAAAGTTGAACGCCTGAAAAACTTGAGGACGCAGTGTAGTGTGTATTTTAGTCTGTAGTGCACCGATGTAACAGTTGTGCGTCGAATCGACCGACTCATCTGCAAACATGAAGAAAAGGACCTTATCCAAGCTCAAATCTATATTCGGTTCTAAGAAAGGTAATACTACAGACTGTTTATAAATGTCGTTGGCAGCAGCACCTACTTGGTGATTTATTATAAACAAGACTTGTCGATGTACGATGTCACGTGAAATTAATTAATGTAGTGAATTATGTCCTTATTACTGTTCGACAAGCAAAATAAATTAACTGAACTTCTATAACTCCCATAGATTGTGTAACTTAATATCAAAATATTCTGAAGCTCATAATAAACTTTTTAACATATGCTTTGGAGCAAATCAAAGTTTCGGATCATTAGTTACTTCACGTTTTTGTAACTCATCGTTTTTAATTCACTCATTTCGATTTTATTTATTCGTAATGATAAATTCATTTTCTATTTAAACGTTTCTCTTTTCGTTTACGCATCTGCGCATCTGTAAATATTTGCGATCTAGTTTGCATTATCTGAATATTTTTATTATAACTTACATTCACATTTCTGCACGCATGTGGGCTAGCTTTGTACAAAGCCCTTATTCTTCTTTTAAAACGGTACTTTTATTGTGCATGGACCAAGTATAGTGTATAAGCAGCTGATATGCGCAAGGGCACCCTTTCCACTGGGTACTTTTTATATCTAGAGACAGCTGCTCCCTTTTTGTGTCGACCGCCACATCCTTAAAGTGCATCTCAATCTCGAGAAGTGCTTTATTTATCTGAAGCTTCTATCGGGATCCCTCTTTCATGTCTATCCATTTGTCTTAATTTTAAAATATCACTTATTTATTCTTAAATAAAAAGTAAGCGTTGCTTATCCTCTTGAGCAATTACATCGTCAGACAGCCTTGAATAAAAGCGAAGACGTCAGCAAAATTGTCTTATTGTCGCTTAAAAAACTGTGGGAACAATCAATGATTCACACACAAACGTACGTGTAAGTACAAAAACGATGTGTTTTGAGTAATTTACACTTGTTGATAGGTTAGTAGAAACAAGAGTTTGCTCTGATAAGCACGTGGACTAAGTAAATAAGTCACTGAAATTCATTTGAACAATCTTCAGCCAGTGTGAAACCGTACGCGGAAAGTAATGTTTGTGTCGTAGAATTGTTGCTGTACGTTGTGTCATGCCTTGTGGAATACGACTCAGTTGGCGATGGAAAAAAGGTACCTATATGAGTACATTTCATTTATTATAAGACGAAACTTCAATTTCTGAACATAGGTAATTAATTACGTGATGATATACCTACGTACTTGAAAACCCACTCAATATATTGATAAATTTGTTTTCAACGAAGAAACATCAATCATTCCTTTTGTAAGTCTGCATAAAGAAATACATCAAACATCCACTGGTGGTCTTAATTTCGACGTTATGTTCGTGAGCTACGAAAATATTGTAGTCGTGATCTTTTACGGCATTATTACCTTTTCATGCATCGTGATTATCTTACGTGAAATGTCAAATTATTTTTGTTGCATTTTCTTTCCCATTGCTGCCTTTAAAACAAGTTTTTATGTATGTTTTGGTAAAGTTTTCAAAGTTGCATGTCTTGTATTGTGAATGTTTGCAAAGTGAGTAAATATGCGGGCTAAGCCCGGGTCACATGCACAGTCCATTGTTTTCGATAACTCGGCGGCGGCGCAGACGCATATATTTCCCTAAATACTCGGAAAACAAGTAAAATTCAAATGAGTTACTGTTTTCATGATACTTGTCTCGACGTTGCTGTGAAACACAATCCTTAGGTGTTAAACAATCGTTTGCAAAACCTTACAGGATAATTATATAATGAAGTGTGACAATAGTCTTGAGCTGCTGACCGTACTTTCCATATAAAACAAACGCGTTGCATAAACGTTCTAAGAAGACATTTGAGACTACAGTATCAGCTTCCATGTGATTCAACACAACAGTTAGAAAGAGCCGATTTCTATCAGACTACTGGAGCAGCACATTCAGAAACTTAATCCATTTTACTTTCACGGCTTTGTAATATTTGCTTTTAATTATATTTTTTATTGCAACACGTAGGTGGATTAAGTGGTTAATGTAAATAATAAATCACTAAAGTGGAGTTCACGACGTTACTTGTTTGAACTTTGTTTACGTAAGACGCGTTAACCAAGCGAGTTTACGCTCAAATATCTCGTATCTCATTTGTTTGTGTTCTGACAGTTCTCACGGACAAGCAAGCCGTTTAAAAAATTTAACCTTTAAACGAAGAAAGTACTAGTTTACTTTTAACGTAATATTTTAAAGGCGTCACTGTCAAACGGGGTCGTGAGTGTTGCCTGTGTGGATTGATGGACAATGCAGATGCCTGTCAAACGGGACAACATTTTGGAGAGTGCCAAACTGGTCCACAATTTAACTCGACAGAGAAATCGTGTTGTTAATTATTAACAAATATAGACCACTTCGAACCTTCCATATTGAGATTTTCTTTGTTTACTTTTCAAATTTGACAATTACCACATTAACCAGTTGCTTCAATATCAATGAGAATGTTATTTTACCTGAAGTAAATTCGCGATGTACACGAACGCAATATTCATGATGTACTCGTAAAATACCAGTTAGCTGCGTCGTGCGTAGTAGATTGTAAGCACTATAAGCGTGTATTTCAAGATTATCTACGTAACAGCATAAATACCGTTAAATTAATTAATTGTATCGGTACCTGTCTATATAAATTACTCGGCAACTACAAGAATAAATCCATCTCTAGTTCAGCACAAAAAACCTGGCTTTTTTAGCGTTATGTTGGTCCGTCCGGATGGGAGGTAATTTTGTGTTTTGTTATGCTCTTCACGCGAACTGTAGCTTACAGAATCATAATTAAAGTTTATTATTACTTCAGATACGCTTTCTTCACTGATCAATGTCTATTAGGTATGTTTGTACAATCTGTCACGGATGACCCATGATTTGATGTTCTCATACCTTCTCTAAAGCAGCTAGTTAAATTTGATATGAGTTTTAAGTTTTTAACGTGTTGACAGAGATATACAGCGTGTCCATTAATTTTATGGCTTCTTTTTCGTAAGTTCGACTATCCGGTTTGAGTAGCAAGCGGAATATTAATAGACAAAGAGTAGTAGTGTCGTGTTGTATATTGTGTTTAGACTTGACGGCGGCGCGGCGCTCTGCGTTAGTCGTATCAAAATTTTATTTCATATAGATAGGTCTTTAAAATTAATGTTTTAAGAAGTATTATGTTATTTATTTTCTATTAGTGTAATTAACTTCTTCCTATCTATTCAGCTTACACCAATGTTTTACACATTTTTGAATAAAGAACTTTATATAATTTGTAACTTATAAACTGGCCACAACAGCTAATATAAATATACCTTGCAACATCTTGCCATAAGCAGACCTTATTTGTACACAATGTGTCATTGTTTTTCCATCGTTTATAAGGTAAAGATTCCGGTTTGATTGCCGCTCGTTCGTTTTTCATTAGATGCACATGCCGAGCAAGGTTTTCCTGTTACTGATTGGTTTATCGTTAATCTTCTACAGTTACTTACCTACTGACAAACAAATGTAAACAAAGTATTAAAACACAAAAAATAAATCTTAATAGTTAATGATTTGTTGTTTGATATGCAAGTGTTTTGCGAGTCACAAGGTTTATTTTCAGGGAAATCCAAAGCTTAAACGTGTCGATTTCCATCAAAATCCTGGCAACCAATTAGGTGCCAGGCACCACCACCCCTAACTTTGTCACCCCTCCGATCATTTCCACAACTTTGCCCTTGTCTATATTTTACTTGTATCAAATCAAGTTTCTTAAGGTAGAGTGCGACTTTTGAGGAAAGCAAGCATATTTTTGCAAGTACCTATAAGTAAATTAGATTCTCAATCACTTAATTACTAATAATAATGATCTCCTCAGTAGATTCAGTATAGATAGTAGGCTGATGCGATGATAAAACGAAGTCTATCATCGAAGTTATTAAAGTTATACAACTTAATCAAAACTATGCTGCGACCGCGCAAAATCTTAATTTTAATCTCATTATCCCATTAATTATATCACCATAACCCTTTAATTACGAAGGCACGCCAAATTCATTAAACTTCCAGTTTTCGGACATTGCGTAACTGCGTTTACTACAGCTGTTTATAATAATTAACGATCAGTTAATGATGTTTGAAAAAACGTCGTGAGTTAAACAAACATGCACAAAAACTAGGCCTATATTAACAGTAATGAATAGTGTTTAACAAGCCACTGCCACGCCTCACCCCGCCCGAGCCATATAAAGCCGATCCACGTTGCTTAACTTACGCTCACTTATTACTTGCACAGAATCCTTTGATGTTTAATGCCTACTGTTCATTCTCAATTATCTTAAACTGGTTTCAAAGGCACTATGTGATAAACGTTAAATGATATAACCACAGCCAGTGGAGTTTCTGAACTATGTTACTTAGCGGGACAGTTCCTATTTTTAATTATGTAAATCAAAGAAAGTTTTTTGTCTTCTTGCCATTCACAAATTAAGTCTTCCTAACTATCAGGGGATAAAAATCCTGGAATTTCCCTAAAATAAAAATAAATACTTACATTTTAAATCAACAGGAGAGTCTTTCCCTAGAGTTTTTTTGTATTTGCTTTCTTGTAATTAGAGTAGAAAGATATATCAAGCTTGTGCCATTTCATAAAATCTAGAGCTCTCCTAAAAGATTTTGCAATTGGAAGCGGCAGCACACTCAGCACGGCACGCTTGAGCGATGTTCCGCATACCAACTATTAAATTAATCCAGTATACGAAATAGTTTAATCTCAAACTGTGGCGTGTTCTACACTTTCTTTCTCTCCCTGCACAAATAAATTAGTTAAAAACGGGCTAAAGTAGTCTTTAGAGAGGTTTTATTGACCACGTAGCTGTAGTAAATTCTATGAATAGACTTTGCCTCTCTGTTTGTTACCTTAACGCTAAGAGTTAAAATTCAAACAACCGTGAATATTAAGATGTTTCAATGTCGCACCTGACGCTTCACACTGATGTTTGAAGTTGATAAAGTATTCAAGTCTTATTTGGGTTTTTAGTGACCACGATTCCGAACAGTGTTTGAAATTTTACATACGAGCGTTAGTCTCATAGTTTAGTAACCCATATTGTGTGCGAACGGTTTAGGCTACAGTCTGCTGTTGTATTTCCATTCGAGTCATGCACGCCACTCGATCGTCCTCGTTTTGGATGCGTCTGGTGGTTCAGCCGACACACCCGGATGTTTAATCGATATTATTGTATATAGAATGTTGCCTGTTCTTATTTTTTACACCAAAGTTGGAATGACCACATTTTTATAGCTGCCATGCCAGGGCTGACCACTGGCGAGGTCGTTCTAGCTATTTCATAGTTCAATATAACACCTTATGATTGACTTTATCTTAAACGAGTTATAAATATGAATTTATTATTAACTTATTCTAAAGCCAACGTTTTTTTTCAAGGCCGAGAGTCTGATTTGTTTGTTGATTTGAGCACACATAACTTTGCATATATTATAGGACCGAAATGGAGGAACCATTGCAGCTTTGTCAACTAAACCGGAATAGCTTGCTGTTTGGTATGGCTAAACAAACGTGAAAGGGAAACGGCCGTCACTAAACTATCAGAATTGATAAGCAGAAAAACATAGGTAGATAGATAATTTATACATGAATTTAAACGACCGGCGTAAAACAAATGAAAATCAAACTTTTTCTTCCTCCTGTATAATATACAATGAGATTGAAAACTTGGTTAAAATAAAAATCAAGCGACACCATTTAAAATCAAGTCTATAGGTACAGCCTTACAAACGTAACTTCAAAACTTTGCACTACGTGAGCCTTATGGTGCCCTATATGTTTTCGCCCACCCAGTCTAATTAATGCTTACATCATTCTTACGCCTCTATAACCTGTGTTCTATATTTTCATAACCTCCTGTGATATCCGTACGGTAATAGAGGTAACAATTATTCGTGGCTTGCGTGTTAAGCTTGATCAATACTGCGTTTATAGGTACTTACCTCTTTCTTTTACGTAGGTTAAACGTTACAGTCCTTGATAATATAACACTTTAGTTTTTTTTGGTTCTTTTATGAATTAAACTTCACGCAAGGTCATTGTGGACACTTAAGATATTAATTTAAAAGAGTGTTAAAATGTATTTAAAATATTTTGCAACGCTTTCTTGAGATAGAAGACCTTCACAGTGGGAGGAAAACTCATTGCTGCATTCGTGACAATCACATATTCATGCGAATGGCTAATTATTTATTCATGGTCCGCATAATGTTCAAACAGCAGTTTTTATTTTAACTGCCTGCCTGCCGCTATCGCGAAGGTATTCCAGTGTGGGTGTACGCTCTGACATTGACCCATAGGGCGCGCTGAGCGATAAAATTTGATTACTTTCAACGATTGACTTTCTTAATTTACCTTGGTTAATTGTTTTAATTATTATTGCAGGCAAGCATTCACAGCAGCCTTCGAACAAGTCATCCCGCACAGCTTCGCCAGCCGGCACCCCGCCGCGGCTGTCTTCAAATGAAGACATCTACAGACCGATTGCGCGCACGCCGCCGCCAAACCGCGTGGGCCCCCCGCCCTCGCCCCCCGTGCCCACCAGGCCCATAGCCCCAGTGGCCCCAGAACCCGCCGGGCCACAGTCCCTTAGCCCCTGTGCGATATGCGGCAGAACCTTCGTGCCCCAGTCTTTATCGAAACATGTGAAGATCTGCGAAAAAATGGTGTCTAAGAAAAGAAAAATGTTTGACTCTTCAAGACAGCGTCGGGAAGGTGAGTGTGTCACTTGCATGAAACTGAAGCTAACAAGGGAGTTTACATTTTTGGTGATGGGGTAACTAATGGCCACATTTTATTTGGTAGAAGTTGTCGATACATTTGGCATGTTTAGATTATTCTCTGTATATCCCATTCATGTATTTATTATTTATCTCAAGTTTTAATTATTTTGGCATGATATTATAGTTATGTTCATGTACTATATCTGATGAATTTATTTTGTGTAACCATCATAATTTCATTGTTGTGGGTAATAAGGGCTGCCGGCAGCTGATGCACCCAAATCTGGTAAGTAAATGTGAAAGTAGAGTAGTTTGTATCTGTATATTTTACCCATTGAATGCCACCTTTGAAATTGTATTGTTTTTGACTGTTATTAAAATACTTTTTAAAACTTACCGTTTCAAATACCATGTTGACTATTGAGTTTCCAATTTCGCCTTTAACCTTTATACACCAATGAATTCTTAACTTACTAATAAATACTTCGTGTTCCTTTTGTTATTCTATCTTTAAAAAAAAACTTAAAAATAAACCTTTTTATTGAAAAAAAAATCGGTCAAATGTAGTGTATTATATGCCTTAACACACTTTTTTGCTCAAAAAGCATTAGATTTATAGGATATCTAAAAGAACCGTTTGTATATTTATTTATTTATATATCAGCACTATACACTTGTCAATCTAGCTACGCTATAACTAATCTAAACGCATGATAAGCATGAATTACCATTTTAATAAGAAACTAGTTTTTGCTCATTGATAAAAACTTACACAGCATTCATGTTATTTTGCTTACCAAGCCTCGTATCTGATTCGTGATATTAGAATATTGTGTAAGAACTAGAAATTTCTAAAGTGTGATGACTACATGGTAAAATCCTTATAAAGTCCGTCCCAGCCTACAATCTGCATACAAACTTGTGCTCCGACTTAAATTGTACTCCACGGTTCCAGGTACGGATTTAGAACAATTTTTGCCAAAGAACTTCGGTCTTCCAGAAAACAGCCCGTTCCTGGAGAAGAGCCCGCCAGCCACTGCCAAAGTTGTGCCGAAAGTGAAACCTTCTGTCAAAGCAGCAATCACGAAGGTTTGTAATAAATCTAACTCAAAAAATGTAAGGGAGGGAGTTTACAAGTTTTTTTTTTAATAATTACATATTTTAAACGTCTGCAATTTGGTTGAATTCTTAAAATGTGACCGATTGAGTTTATTTAAATCATTTCACACAAAACACAATAGGAAGCCTAAACTTTATCTGATAAGTATATGTTTTCTAAAGGCCAATCTTAAAATCGATACATAAATAGGTCGTCAGTGTATCTGCAACTCGCGAAAGAGTAGATACAGCTACACTTTATAAATAAAACTAATTGCAAGTAGTATCACGCGCAAGACACTGATAAGTCAGATCACAACAATACCTAAGGGCACCTTTTAAGGCTTAAAGGGTACTAAACACCTTATATGGTGACCTGCGACTAGATACTGGGGCCCATACTATGTTATTATGGGCATTTATCAACATATTAGCTCAATTACATTTAATTTCTGATCTTGTGACAATGACAATGTCAAAGTTAATATCATAGTTATCGGAACTACAATATTTTATTGTGATTGCATGCATGCTTTGTCAAGACCACGTTAATGGCCGTAAACTTTTTATAATTGCGTGCCGACAGAATAACAAATAACTCTATAGGTGAACAATTTTATAATTACTTTGCCGTCTAGGTCTGCGAGTCGATGCCATTAAGGGATCACTATTTCATGTCCATATGAATCAATATATGTATTTGGTAATTTTGTCATAACTCATAGACGGCCGCAAATGATAATGTAAAGTAGAATCTTTGTTTGTTTAAGATTCAAGGTCTGTAAAGTTAACCATGAGCACTCATTATCGTTCAAAATCAAGAGCGATTCATCGCAAAATAATGATCACACTCGTAAAAAATGCGTAAGTAGGTACTTCTAAAATCAGACAAAAATTCGTTTGAACGAACTATATAATATTCTTTACTACTTTAGTTAACATGCGCTGGTCGCCTTGCTGTATGTTTGAAAACTTGTGTTCATTAAAACGTCTAACTTTGTCTTAATGTCCGTCTTCCTTTCAACCTCCGACGTCTACCATAACCGTATAAACGCGTCCCCAGCCAATGGCGCAACTCCAGCGCTGCCCGCACTGTAATCGCGCGTTCGGGCAGCGCGCGTTCGAGCGGCACGTGGAGTGGTGCGCGGACAAGGCCAAGATCCTGCCCGCGACGCCGGCGCCCGCGCAGCACACGCTCACCGCCAAGCAGCGGCTCAACGCCCGGACGCAGTACAAGGCGCCGCTCAATAGACCCGGCAGGAGGTACTGTCGCTGATACTCGTCTAAACTTTTGTTTCCAGATTACCGCATTAACAGCGTGGCCCTTGATGTGCAAACTAGTGTTAGATCTTCTGCATTTTAGACTAGAAGAGAATATAGCTAGACCAAGACATGACGTAATTTAGAAAAGTCCGGGAATCGAACTTGGAACCTACTGCTTCCTGAACCTAATCAGTCTGGTTTACATACTGCGCTCCGAAGGACGTCCATAGAGCATTGTGATTAGTTTGTAAGATAAATCGAGTTTAAAACTTACTTGCCATGTCTTTTGTTACATACCTGCCTTGATTACAGACAATTATCCCATTCAAACCTTTATTCTTTTAAAGTTACAATAAGTTGCATTGTTTGTTAACACCGTACTGTCTTCCCCGTCGAGACAGTTGCCTTGTCGCTATAGTTACAGCTGTTGTGTTGTGTCAGATCGTCTTTGTCGCGCGACTTGTCGAGCAACAGCCGCTCGGCGTCGGTGGAGTCGTCGCGCGGCGTGTCGCCGGCGCGCGCGCACGGGGACACCCGGCGGAACAGAGTGCGCGCCTCAGGTAGGGAACACTCTATAGTTACAAGGTGTATGTGCTAGATCGTTTTTATCGATGCATAGACGCGGCGAACAGATTGCTTTAGGTAATACACTACACTACGAACACTAATATACAAATACACACAGTGTATTCACCCCTATCCTTAAGTATAGTTAGTAATTTTATTTTTTTTTACTTTTGGGCTCTAATTTAAATTAGAACAATGCCACCGTTAGTCAGTTCATAATCTCAACATAATAGTTATAATGCAAAATAGATATCCGCGTCTGTTGTATTAAATCTTCATAATCACGTTACGATTTTAGCTGTAAGTCCTTTCAAGCAGGTATAAAAAACAGTTCCACTAAAAGAACACACGTTTTAACCCAAAATTCATATTTTGCGAACATAACACACCAATTTCCGCTACACTGTGAGTCCAAAAAGAATTCACATTTAGTTGGTCTGAAACATTTCCTGCTTCGTACCTTTACTTTCGAGAAATCGTAACGTAGTGCACTTTGTATGTGCAGAGTCCATGTCCAGCAACGACTTCCACGAGGAGCTGCATGTTCCCGTCATCAAGAGCACGCGCGCCAGCATGGCCGGCGACCACAACGTGAAGGCACGACAGGCCAGACTCGCACGAGACCTGTCTAGCTCCAGGTATACTACACATATACCCACCAACATGATATACACTAGCAAATAAGGGGAAAGGAAGGTTTAATACTAATAATATTTTTTTTCTAATTTTTTTTTGGTTGTTTTTGTAGTAGTAAACGTTCCTGTCTCCTTGTTTGTAGGAAAAAAACAATCCTAAAACAACCTTCCTTTCCTCTCCCAGAAAACCACAAGAAAAACAACCCTCACCTCCCCCAATCCAACAAACTAACACTGAACCTCATATACCTGAGCCAAAGGAAACTAAAAAACCGAAAACTAGGCTAGATCTAAAGAAACAGCAGCAAATAAAGAAGCTGGAGCTAATGGCTAGTAAGTACAATGAGAAGAATCAAAATGCGCCAGATATCATAGACAGGAGAAGACAGGACAAAAGCCAAATACCAATACCCAGGAAAAAGGCATCAGTTTTAGTACCCAAAGAAAAACAACCACCCGAAGATGCATCCAACATAATCATGATAGAGTCGGAAGATATTGAATTTACAGAAAAAAAGAATAGTGTAGTAAAAAAAGTTGATGTCAGTAACGCAAGGACACGCAATAAAGCAGCGGTAATCCAAAGTAAACAAGCTACAGAATCACCTGCAGATGATAAGAAAAAACCAAGACTGGTTAAGAAAGATAGTAAAACTGCCGTCAAGCAAAAACCTCCTCCGCTGCGCAGAAAAAACTCAACTATCAGTACAGACAGTTTAAATGAACCAAGTCATAGATCAGATGACGTCAATAACGTTCAATCAATAGGCATTAACACGGAAATGCTATGTCCGTGTGTACCATGTGTCATTCATGAATCTGAGTCAATGGATAAAAAACGATCCCAAAAAGACAGAAAATCGGCCAAAAAAGAAATACATATTGAATTACCGCCGCCTGAACCTAAGGTAGAATTTTTATTCAAAAATCTTTCCATGCGTAGTTCATGTGATCTTCAACCCAAAATACATTACAAAGACATACAAGAAGAAAATTTGGTTGTTGAGTCTGTGTCCCATATGGACATAGGCTCCCTGCATAGTAATGTGATAACAAAAAAACGCCCCGAAGTCACAAGCAAAAAACCAGAACAACACTCAGCGAGAAAACATTCTGCTCTGAGTAATAAACTAGATGTAACAGATGAGTGTAAAATGAACAGCTTGGAAACAATAATTATTTCCCCGCATGAACATGACCTTCCTGAAGTTGAGAATGATTTAGCCATTGATAACTACAGCGACGCTAGCTTTGCCGATTCCATTGAAATTAATAAAGAAACCTGTGGTAATGCTAACAGCCAACAAGAGTATACTGACGGTAATCTTGGATGCAGACACGGAAGTGGAGATACTTATACTAAGTTCTCAGAGAACCCTGACGACTTGCAAGAATTCATGTCAATAACAGACAAAATTATTAGCGAGCAATATGATAATAATGACCAATTAAGCCTTGAAGACGAGGTGCAAGAGCTACATACACCAAACACAACTTCAGTAGAAACTATTTTAAACTCTGACACTCCCGAGAAAAAGGATCTTAAACCGACCTTCTCCGAAGGCCTACAAGAATTGAAAAACAATTTTAAATTACTGTTGAGTGAAGCAGGAGACGACACAGTCAGAGATGCTGTTCAACAAAACGAAGATGGCACGGAGCATGAAGCTCGGGTTTCTGATATGGAACACATCACAGTTTACACACTTAAAACTTACGAAAAAAAATCACAGTCTAATCTAAACACTATTGAAGAAACTAAAGGAACCACACTACCTGATATTGCGGTCAACAATAAAGCCGTACCAAAAAACGTACCCCAAAGAAAAAAATCACTACGTTCTCAAAAACAAAAGAAATATCAAATGTTATGCCATCAAGATAGAAACAAACGAGATAATAAAACCTTTGTAAAGTCTAGTCACGATGAACACAGTGATGGTGGTCAATCAATATCTTCAGAAGCACCTCCTTTGAAGTTACCAAGGATAGATACGAAGAGGTCAGGTTATTTTGTTCCCTTTCCCATACCTTTATACTAACATATTATTCATTTTTCTATAAGTAGGTTTTTATTTTCGTAAATATAAAAAAAAACATTTTGCTATTTAATCATTGAATTTCAGAATCGACGAAACTTACGACCCGTTCGCGGCGGCAGCTAGACAAATGAAAGAGTTGATGTCTTCGGAATCCAATATTACTAAAAAAATGGATAACTCTTCCAAAAATCGAACCCTTCCTATCCTTCGACCTTCCAAAGATAAAAACCTTCCCACAGATAATTCAAAGATGCTCAAAGATACTTTAAACAAGTCTTACCAAAAAACTCCAACTTTGCAACGAATGAAGTCTTTCGGTTCTCCGTCTAATGAAAACAACAATAATTCTATAGGCAGTCGGTGCAGCTCGTTTAGAATGAGCAAAAATAATAATAATAATAAATCTAGTCAGAAATTAAATACGACCTTTACTAAGTCAAGTAAAGAAAACATAAGTTCGATAGATAAAACTTACTTCAATAGAAATAGTAGTTTAAATAGATCTTTCTCTAGTTATACAGCCTCCAGTTACAGTACGCCTAAACCAAAAGAAAAGATACCTAAGATAGCCACGTCTTTGTATCACAGTTTCCAACGAAGTACCATAAAGCAACCGGTTAAACTAGATAAGATAAAAACTGATGAAACTAAAAAGAAAAACTTTGTTAACCTTGATGCTATTTTAGCAGATGATAACTCTTCTATGACAGATAGTAATTACATAGATCCAAGACTTATCAACGACAACGATAACCTGCCAATCAGTGTGGCCAACATTTTAAATAACCCAGATATCATTAGTAGCATGGAGTCTTTACTTACCACAGAAAACTTACCATCCAAATTCGATTCATTTAGTAATAACTTAAAGAATAACAACATAAGTAACAAAAACCTTCTAGAACTATCAAAAAGTATTGAAACTCTTGCAAACAAAGCCATTAGTATCAACAAAAACGCCCCCGTTCCACTAATAGACGATCTTAATTCTCAGTACGACAAAATCCTGTCTTCGCTAGAACAAAGTGTCACTTCTAAAACATCCGGTAGGGACGACGATTCATTATGTGAAGATTTTGATCTCGATGAGTTTATGACTTCCTTCGACGATGAAGTTATTAAACAATCGGAATCCAAACGAACGTGTAGTTCCACCACGCGCGTCGTCCACGCCGCTAGCACTGATTGCAACAAATCAGAGTACGGCAGCGTTACTCCTTCCCCTCAGATAACTACCGCCACAAACAACGGCTTGATCCCTGTAAATAAATCCATGTCTCTTAATTTTAGCAGTAACAATATTGTGGGCGAAAACCTTTTCCCTTCCTCTGTGAAACGATCCACTTCCCTCCTCGATTCCTTACAAAAGAAGGGCCAAAACAGAATGGACAGCGCCAGGACCCGCCAGAAGACGGAGCAACTCGAACAAGACATCATGCAGTCGTTGAAAGACTTCGACAAGATGTACGAATCTGAGAGAAAAGAGCCGAATCGGGATGTCAATTCGAACCATTACACGGATACAGTGAAGCGCGCTCCGCGGGACAAGGTGGTGCGTAAGAATAAGAAAAACGAAAACGTATCTAATGGAAACCACACTCCGAACGGCAAGACTAGTAGCGACTCCGCTTATAGCAGGTTAGTCAGGTAAACTTTATACAAAACTCTGCTTGGTGTCCTCGTGTTTGCTTATCTTAGTCACATTTATATACTTTCCCTCTGATTTATGTTTTGTTGTAGTCTAAACCGCATATCGCCTTCGAAACTGTCGGCCTACAACGGCAAAGACAACAACGGTGTGGCATCGTTGGAGCAGATAGCAGGCTCTGACTCCAGCGGGAAAGAAGACGCCCGGTCGTTGTCCAGCGACGAGTTCCTGGCCATGGAGAGATCCGCAGAGATGGAGGTCACGGTCAACCAGAATAATATACACCCGACGTACAAGGAAGATAACCATGGTGAGAATTGATTTTTTGACCTAACCACCGGGTGGAATAAATATCTTCGTTTATTTCGTTATTCTCCTACCTATTCTCCTTTATATTTGATTCTTTTAGGGCTGATTTTTCAATAGTCAGATAAATGCTAACTGACTGATAAGAGGTATGTTTTCATTGTCACTTCATACATATGTCAAGTATTTTTGTTCGACGTGCAACGAAAACATACTGATTTTCTGTCAGATAGAATTTATCTGACTATTGAAAAATCAGCCCTAAATCTTCTAATATGTCAAGTAATCGCAAGTGAGATAGGTAATTTTTTTTTCCATTTTGACACTTAACAAAAAGTTACCATATTAGACTGGTTAGGCCAAAATTTTCAACTCACACATTCATCTAACAAATTATTTTAAAACCGTCTAATCAAGGACCATCCTCATATCACAGACAAGCACTCGTCCCGGCCGTCGTCCCGGCGCGGTTCCTCCTGGCGCGCCGGCAGCCACCCGCTGAGCTCCAGCGGCTCCGAGGCCTCCCTCCACAAGGAAGCCCCTCGCAAGGAACCACCACCTCGACTGTCACGCTTCTGCCACGAGTGCGGCTCCAAGTTCCCCGTGGACACTGCCAAGTTTTGCATAGAGTGCGGAGTCAAACGACTAGTGGTGTGAACGGATAAAACTAAAAATGAGCTTTGAATCCGTATGCGTAAATGTCAAAGTGACATTTGTTTTAATTAATTTGGTTGCATGGACTATGTTATGGTAACGCTTACTCCAGAAATGGCTCGGGTTTGTTACAATTTTTTTTATTGAGTACTTTTGTACTTACCATAATGAAATAGAATTGTTTCTGGGAACATTAAATCAAAATGGCTGTAACAATGCACAAAGACAACAGGTTTGTATTTCTTTTTTATTCTAGTCTAGAGTGAAACGCACTAAGGATCAATATCAGGTTTTCTATATAGGGCAAATGTTTTATGGACCATTAAATATTATTAGAAATGTTCAAACCTAAACAGGTATTTACTAAAATACTAACAATAGTAAGTATCAAAAAAATACATTTACAAGTTAATATTAAATGTAATTTCTTGATATGAATGTATTAATGACCAAATATTTTGGTATTGCATCAAATAGCATTTATTAATGATTGATAGCATAAATTTTTACTTTCTGTTACAAAGTTATGCCTTAAATGTCTATGTCTGGTTGCTTTTAATTTGTTTATTGTAATTTTAAATTTTTTATTTTGTTGTATATAAAAGCGTGTGTCACTGCCGATATTTTGTGATAAATAAATATCCAGACAAATCTGAAACTTTGCAGATCAAAGATGAAAATAATGTTAAGTGCCAATTATTTGTGTTTAGATATTGAATTTTGTGTATATTTATTTTGTGATTGTTAGCAAAAATTATTTTATTTTCTATGAATTTAATTTGCCTTTCATGAATTTTCAATTGTCTCCTTGTCTATGATTTGGCCATTTTTAACAAGACTGATGTTTATTTAAAAGTTTTTGAACTATGTGAATAATCCTTAGTTACTGTTGTATATTGTTTTAATATAATAACGATTTATCGTGTAATAAATTAACATTTAAACAATTATATTTTATTTCGTATTACATAGAAAGAGTAAAAAAAAAACAAAAATATAAAAAATATATATATTAGAATATTGGTTAGTATTTACAAACAATTTAATTTACAGGTAAATAAACTCAATTATCATCAACTACGTTAACTGCTACTTTGATAAGATTTCTAGATTTATGTTTGGTGATTCAAGTTTGTGGTGGTGGATTTCAATTATTTTCACTTGGCGGAAGGCACGTCACCAAGTAAAATCATTACTGCTATTATAAATAATATTCTACAATGTAAATTTATGTCACACAAAAAAAACTAATTTTCCTGCAAGCTGCGACATCAGATTAACTAGCTTCTCCGAGCTCTGGCGAGGGGCGATATAATAGCGACGAGCGAAAATGAAATAAATTATTACTCGCGCTTCCGTAGGTAAAAATTTGTAGAGCGAACATTTTTGTTGATGTGAGTTATATACTGCAGTCAACCGCAACTAGTCAGTTTCTAAATAAAAAAAATACCTCCTATGTTTTATCTTCACAGAAATCAGAATACATTTCTATAAAAATTTCAATACTAAAATAACAACCTAATTGTTTCCTCCATGGGAGGCATTTTTATAATAGGGTAACAAACCTAATAAACTTATTTAGTATCAAGACACACTATCTGACTTACCACTAATTTAAGAACCTAAAAGCTGATAACAAAACATCCTATTCTAAGCCTATCTTACTTGACTACAGACGAAAAGCACTTTTATAAGCTTTTCTTGGGGTGATACCCCCTCGTACCCTCAATCGGCGCAGAGCTTCCCTCAGGTGTTTGGGCTGCAAAGGGCCAGCTTCACCAGACTTGTCTAGTACATCAAGAGCTGAGAAATAAAATAGACTAGTTTAAGTCATTATTTATGTCAGTACCGCCCGCGACTCCGTTCGCGTGGAATTCGGTTTCCCGTGAAAAAATACCCTATATGTTATTCTGATGTATAACCTATATTACTGTAAAGTTTCATTAAAACCCATTCAGTAGTTTTTACGTGAATGAGTAACAAACATCAATACATCCATACATACTCCCAAACTTTCACATTTATAATGTTAGTAGGATTTCTTCCTTTAATACAACTAGCTTTTCATCCAATGTTATAAGTTATTCTACACAATTTAACATTTTTTGACCAATTATAACTTTAATGACTTCCAAAATCTATATGTCTGATATAATAAATATGGTGATATATTTTTAATCAGCTAAGTAGTTTCCTAGTGTATTGGGTACATTTTAACAAATTAGTCTTTCTATACATAATGTCATATAATAAATTAACTTTATTTACCTTCCTCAACAACCTCTCCAACAAATACTTTAGCGATACCAGACATGGCAATGACAACATTCTGCCCGACGGAGCATCCAGTAATGGTCTGCATTAACCTTTTGACAGCGGCTTTAGGAAATGCTGCCCTTCTGTACATTTCATATCTGTCTAGCTGCTCTTCAGTAAAATTTGATACTAGAACTCTGAAAAAAAATGGTTTTAAATCTAATTATCTAGCTTTAAAAATACACTTTTGTGTGTGGTTATTTCAAAATTAAAGTTCAACTTACTGCATCTTTTCTCTTTCTTCTTCTTCAAGTTCTTTTCTGCTTTTTTTCTCCCTCTCTTTCTCACTTAACAGGTCCTCAGCATTTTGAGAATCATAGTTGTCCTCATTTTGAAGATTGTTGAGTGTATCTGCTGATTGGTTTCCTTGAGCACTATGATCATCTGTCTTAGATATAATTTCTGACTGATCCAAAACTTGGTTAGTATCAAGTGAATATTCATTGAGATATGACTCATACTGTTCGTTTATATCAGTAAGAGTGTCTGGTTGTGAACTTTGGAAGGCATCAGAGTTCTCTGTGTAGATATTGCCAAGTTCATCAGCTCGATGTATGGTTTCAACATTGAGAGAACTGTCTGAGTATGTTTCAATTACTTCACTTTCTAAGTTCGTGCTGCTAACGCTCTCCCCGTAGTTCATAAGCGTTGTATCTAAAAGCAAAAAAGATTTAATGGATTGTTGTTTTAGGTGTCAAGTTAAGGTCTAGAGCTTACATTCAGGTTCGTCCTTTAACAACTTCTCCTCCGCCTCCAACGAAATGTCTTGCGAATCATCCCCATTAGAGTCGCTGTGTTCTAGCTCACGAGCCAACTCCTCTTCTGGAATGAGAAGAGAACGAGAATCACAGTTGTTCCGGATTATGATCAAAAATATAAACTGGGTCAGGTTATGTGTATATACCTCGAAGCCTATCAGCTTCTGAAAACCCATCACTACTTAGATGATCGGCCATGGCTCCTTCAATGAATAAATTTATTATTATTTTATTTATTAAAAGCAACTTTCCTTCAATTCAAGACGCAACACAACATCATAACAAAAATAAACTTTTTCAATCGTGGTTCAATCCTCTTCAATCATCTTGCTAACAATGTCACATTATGTTGCCATAAAAATAGGCATAATGCGCAGCAAGTTAATTTTTTTGCCGATGGAGAACGTTCAAACATGATCAAGGTCTGCTTATTACAGAACTCAAAATACTTAAAATAATATTGTTAATAATGAAAATATGTAAAGATTCTTAAAGAAACGCTTTTTGTCGGCTGAGTTTTTTTTAATATTTGGCAAGCCATTGTTAATTTATTTAACGTCAATGTCAATCTCTTCACTATCAATCGCATGTTCCGTGGTTCTATCAGTCAGTTGTGACACTGTCATTTCCAAATTCCATACCAACGCGAACGCGAACTCGAAACGAGTGGATGAAATATTTCTGGGAAATTTTGAGGAGATAAATATATTGTGCTTCGGGTGCGGACAGAGAGTTCCATCATGAGTGCACTTATGAAAGCTGCAGTGTCTCGTAGTCCAGCTTCTTTGGTATGATACACAACAACTGTTATCTAAAAATTAAGTTATGTAATCAAGCTCAATATAATAACCTTTATCGATGTAGGTAGTGTTTTTCATTTTTTTCTGAAATAAAACCATAAAGTAGACTTTCAGATAAGTTTTTTTTAAAACGTTTACGTTATTATTTTAGCCATATTTCAGAAATATCCAAAACAAGTGTTTTTAACTGGCCATATCTTTCTTACCTAAATGAGAGCTTATTACGAATTTTAGCGTTCTTGAAATCATATCGTTTAAGTTTAATACCATGATATACGTTAATCTCAGGAACACACACAGTCAGAAAACATTATGGCATACTATAACAATTTTTTTATTTATATTTCGTATTGTTGTGCAATAAAATCTTCGTAGGCAATCAATAATTTGGTTTTTCCTTTTTCGTAGGCTACATACCTCTACAGAAATCTTCATTTATCTGTTGGAGGCGCCAGACCATTGAAAGATGGTTCTGCCAATACAAATGCTACCAAGGCTTACTCAATTATTGATCATAAACATGATGCCTTGGTCATTGGGGCGGGAGGCGCTGGTCTGCGAGCAGCTTTTGGTTTAGTCCAAGAAGGTTTTAAAACCGCTGTGGTAACCAAGCTGTTCCCTACAAGATCCCACACTGTTGCAGCCCAGGGAGGCATTAATGCAGCTCTTGGTAAGCAGTTAATCATTCTAGTTTGTGGCAAATTAGTACTGCCCATTATAGACAAATCTATTGTTTACACTTACTGTTTGATAAGATTTGTACTAGAGTATTTTGTGGGTGTGTCTGTCATGATAACACTGAAATTACATAATTTGAACTAGGTATAAGGGTTTCCTCCTCTATATTGCATGTGTAGGTACTTAGTATTTTAGAGGAAAATAATGAAATTGAAATTATTTTTATTATTCTTTTATTTTAGGTAACATGGAAGAGGACAACTGGCTATGGCACATGTATGATACCGTAAAGGGCTCTGATTGGTTGGGAGATCAGGTATGTTACTTTACAAGTATTTTTTACTGACAAACAAACTCTAATCCCAGACATAATAAATATCTATGTCCTTTTGCGGGTAGAAATATAAAAACTAAACCTTTATTTTTGTTTTTAAATATGAAATATAAAAACTATTTTTGTAGTATGTAATTTATTTAAAAGAATAGAAGATAAACAATCATTAATCTAATACAAAATTGCTGAAGGAAACCACAAACAATTTACCAACTTATTTACTATGGTCTTAGAATACTTAAGTATATGAACAATTATTATTTAAAATAAAATAATTTTAATATTTTTACATAAATAATAAACAAACCACACATGACTACAATAAAATATGAGCACTAATTTTAATTTTGTGTACTGTTCTCAATTCTAATGGTGATGGAACTCACATACAGCACATACTTTAAGCGAATATAAACCAAACTTTCAATACTTATTGCTTTGCAAGCATTAACAAACACACAAGCACTTTCTATTTTGATCTAATGTTTGTTATATGTATTGTAAATGTATGATTCAACTTAACAATTCAGTTTAATTTCACTTAGTTAGTTTGTTATTCTGGGTCATAATCCAGTCATGTAAAAAAAACTCTCAAATCTAACCTGCCATTTCTGCGTATTTGAGTTACAACATACGAACTTACACAATTATTACACTAGTAGAATCACGGGACCCCACCTTAACTCATAAGTTACTAATTTCCTTTAACCTCCCAGGATGCCATCCACTATATGACCCGCGAAGCTCCCCACGCTGTAATCGAACTGGACAACTATGGCATGCCATTTTCCCGCACACCTGAAGGTAGAATCTACCAACGTGCCTTCGGAGGACAGTCACTCCAGTTCGGAAAAGGTGGCCAGGCCCACAGATGTTGTGCTGTCGCTGACAGGTATATAAACATACACCATATAAGTTATATACTAGTAGTAGGTACCCGCGACTTTGTCTGCGATAGTAGTGATTTTCCGGTGGGAATGAGACTTATTTCTGCCGTAAAAAGAAGCCTATTTTCATCCTGGGCGTTTGAACTATGTCTATTTCGAAATTCATTGAATTGGTCCAGTCGTTTCGACGTAAAAGCTATACAACCGGACAGACAGACATACATTTTCACATTTATAATATTAGTGAGGATACAGAAACTAAAATCTTCAATTTTCTTTAAAAATATTACGTAACAATTTTTTGCGGTTTAGACTTCATTGCATAACGAGTTTTATGCATATAAAAACATTTAGATCTGCATTTACAAGTAATTTGTAGACTATAACGAACATACAATACATTCTAATAAATAAGTGTTCAATGTTTCACCTTGAAAAGTGTAACACTGAACAAACAAAGAGGCAGCAATCTATTATCACATCACCACATAAAAGTTTATAACTGACACTACTTCTAATGACAAGAACTCTTTAAGAGTACATATGTCTATTATAGAGAACTTAATACCTATTTTTTTCAGAACGGGTCACTCTCTGCTCCACACTCTATATGGCCAATCTCTACGATATGACTGCGAGTACTTCATCGAGTACTTTGCTCTGGATCTGCTCATGGAAGATGGTGTGTGCAAGGGATGTATTGCCCTCAACCTTGAAGACGGAACCCTACACAGGTAAATGAACTTATTGGAAACTTTTCTCACTGTTATACTACACTTGTCACAAGATATATGTTACACTAGTAACCGCCCGCGATTCCGTTCGCGTGGAAGTTGGTTTCCCGTGGGAATCAGAATGTGCTATACTGATGTATTAACCTATTTTACTGCAAAGTTTCATCCAAATCCGTCCAATAGTTTTTACTAGAGATGCGCCGAGTAACACTTTTGCCGAGTACCGAGTACCGAGTATTACTCGGTTCAATTTTTTTTTTAACCGAGTACTCGGCCGAGTAACTCGGTTCTATCAAATTCTCAATTACGCGCGCGTAAACAAGTACAAACAAACACAAGTATATTTAGAAGAAAATTTGTTGGCAAATGGTGGACAGGGCACCAAACAAGGCATCATAATTTACATTTATTGAATTTTAAATATTGATTATTTTTGTTACTGTTCTTTAATTTTGTCTCACTAGTACTCATGCATTAGCATAATTTTAATTCTATTACTTGAGGATGTCAAAGATTTCCTCGATCAGTACGTTTTGATTAACACTGTTGTTTCATATTCATCTACATAAATAATATTGTTTTCTTTAAACAAAGTATATTACTTTTTTGGTACTCGGTACTCGGCATTCGTATACCGAGTTACTCGGCCGAGTACCGAGTACCAAAAAACCCGCCGAGTACGCCGAGTACCGAGTATAAACCGAGTACTCGGCCCATCTCTAGTTTTTACGTGAAAGAGTAACAAACATCCATACATCCATACACATCCTCACATTCTCACAAACTTTCACATTTATAATATTAGTAGGATTTTAGTACACAGTAGTGTATGTAAAGCCAATTAATTTTGCATGAAAGTATTTTGAATTATGTATTTTTGTTTACTTTAAAAACGATTGTGTTGACATTAATAGCAGAACAATGGACATTAATGTTGCAAAACAGCAGTAATATGAAGTAGGATCTATTATCACTCTCTTAGTATGAATTACTTCTTCACCAATAATTAATTAAATGGATTATACCTTTAGTTGTTTCTCTTTCAAAATTGTCTTAAACTTTTGCTCATAAATTAGGTTTTATGTTGTGCATCAGTCGATTTTGTTTTGTTTTCTTTGGGATAGTTTTCCTTTGTCAAAAGAAGAATATTAACAGTATAAGATTTTCATTCTCATCGCGTAAATTTATAATTAAATTAAATTAATAGTTACAATTGATATTGTAACAACCTTGTTTTGTTTTAAACAACTGGTTTATACTGTACTAGTGGCCGCCCGCGACTCCGTTTGCGCGGAAGTCGTTTTCCCGTGGAAATGAGATGTTTTCCCGCGGTAAAAAGTACCCTATGTGTTATTCTGATGTATAACCTATATTACTGCAAAATTTCATCCAAATCCGTCCGGTAGTTTTTACGTGAAAGAGTAACAAACATCCATACATCCTCACACTCTCACAAACTTTCACATTTATAATAATATATTTATAATAATAAGTAGGATTTTACTCTTCAGTTGGTTTTCATACAATATTAAACCATTAAACGTACATTGAATGTATATGTTATTAATTTTAATTAAAACCAGTTTTTGGATAGAATAGTTAAAACGCGGAATAGTTTGAACTAGGTTTGACTCAATGCCTCATTCATCATGTTTAATGTTTCTTTATCCCGGTGGTGTATACTGCCTAGTTTATCATGTTCAACGGTTCCTTACCCTGGTTGTGTATAATGCCTAGTTGAGCACATCTAACGGTTTACCCTCGTTGTGGCCAGGTTCCAGGCCAAGAACACGATCCTGGCGACGGGCGGCACGGGCCGCTCGTACTTCTCGTGCACCTCGGCTCACACCTGCACCGGCGACGGCACCGCCATGGCCGCCAGGGCGGGGCTGCAGAACGAGGACATGGAGTTCGTGCAGTTCCATCCCACGGGTCGGTGTTTGGTATCTATACTTATAAATAAATGTACACACTAATTGTGCCCTGGAGTTGGCGCAGTGGGCGCTTGTGTAATAGAAAATCACATAGTGGATTAGGAGAGAATTTAGTTACACCCAAAGATAAGCCAATTTCGAAAAAGCATTTTTATCTAAATTGCCCTGAATGCACAGGCAGCAGGCTATTAATTTTAAAAGTGTGAATAAACGCGTGTTGTAAAACAACTCGGGTTTGACTATAATGTTATTTTGACTTAGCCTAATTAGTAAAATAACTAAACAAAAGATAATTCATGAATCTAAAACTACATTGTTAAAAAGTTTCTTGAAAGAACTGCAAAATTCAAAGAATATAATAACTACGAATATTGTTTATTAAATCTCTACCTAGATAATTTTTGTTATATTCATTTATTTCCTCTTATACTTCATTATTCACACAATTATATCCCCTGTCATTTTACCTCTACACTACTTTACCTAACACTCCCACCACCTCACTACCATTTCATACAGCATTACAATAACATATGTTACTTGCAGGTATCTACGGCGCCGGCTGCCTGATCACGGAGGGCTGCCGCGGCGAGGGCGGGTTCCTGGTGAACGCCAAGGGAGAAAGGTTCATGGAGCGGTACGCGCCCGTGGCCAAGGACCTGGCGTCTAGGGACGTGGTGTCCCGGGCCATGACTGTGGAGATTATGGAGGGTGAGCTAGTAGTCCAAATTTAGTCCATTAAGACTTTAAGGAATTAAATTCACATTTAAGAGGTTTTAGGTCATTATATGTTATTATTTAAGTCTTAAGTGAATTTCGTCTAATTTTGTAAAATAAATTTGTGGTTTTTACTATTTATCTCATATTTTTCACATTTATTCTCTTCATTGAAACATTATTCAGACTCCATCTAACACATCAAAAAAGAAATCAATTTCTTCAGTTCATCCGGTTCTGAACTCCAGTCTCCCTCCAGTTTTGCACTTAGCAACACACTTAGCGTATCCTTTCTTAATCTTTCATTATTTGACATGAGTATTCCGCCCGCGGCTCCGCCCGCGCGAAATTCGGTTATATCGCACGAACTACCATACAAACTTTCATCCCCTATTTCAACCCCTTCCACTCTTTTTCCCGATAAAAAGTATCCTATGTCCTTTCTAAAGTTCAGTTCTATCTTCATAGCAAATTTCATCAAAATCGGTTCAGTGGTTTAGGCGTGAAAGCGTAACAGACAAACACTCATGTCTTACTGTACATTGTGCTAACTATGATTCCTTCACTCCGCAGGTCGCGGCTGCGGCCCGCTCAAGGACCACGTGTACCTGCAGCTGCACCACCTGCCGCCCGCGCAGCTCAGCCAGCGGCTGCCGGGCATCTCCGAGACGGCCATGATCTTCGCGGGCGTGGACGTGACGCGCGAGCCCATCCCCGTGCTGCCCACCGTGCACTACAACATGGGCGGCACGCCCACCAACTACCGCGGGGAGGTGAGTACACTGTCACCACGCGGCTAGAGTAGCAGCAGACAAACAATGACAGAGCCCATCCCCGTGCTGCCCACCGTGCACTACAACATGGGCGGCACGCCCACCAACTACCGCGGGGAGGTGAGTACACTGTCACCACGCGGCTAGAGTAGCAGCAGACAAACAATGACAGAGCCCATCCCCGTGCTGCCCACCGTGCACTACAACATGGGCGGCACGCCCACCAACTACCGCGGGGAGGTGAGTACACTGTCACCACGCGGCTAGAGTAGCAGCAGACAAACAATGACAGAGCCCATCCCCGTGCTGCCCACCGTGCACTACAACATGGGCGGCACGCCCACCAACTACCGCGGGGAGGTGAGTACACTGTCACCACGCGGCTAGAGTAGCAGCAGACAAACAATGACAGAGCCCATCCCCGTGCTGCCCACCGTGCACTACAACATGGGCGGCACGCCCACCAACTACCGCGGGGAGGTGAGTACACTGTCACCACGCGGCTAGAGTAGCAGCAGACAAACAATGACAGAGCCCATCCCCGTGCTGCCCACCGTGCACTACAACATGGGCGGCACGCCCACCAACTACCGCGGGGAGGTGAGTACACTGTCACCACGCGGCTAGAGTAGCAGCAGACAAACAATGACAGAGCCCATCCCCGTGCTGCCCACCGTGCACTACAACATGGGCGGCACGCCCACCAACTACCGCGGGGAGGTGAGTACACTGTCACCACGCGGCTAGAGTAGCAGCAGACAAACAATGACAGAGCCCATCCCCGTGCTGCCCACCGTGCACTACAACATGGGCGGCACGCCCACCAACTACCGCGGGGAGGTGAGTACACTGTCACCACGCGGCTAGAGTAGCAGCAGACAAACAATGACAGAGCCCATCCCCGTGCTGCCCACCGTGCACTACAACATGGGCGGCACGCCCACCAACTACCGCGGGGAGGTGAGTACACTGTCACCACGCGGCTAGAGTAGCAGCAGACAAACAATGACAGAGCCCATCCCCGTGCTGCCCACCGTGCACTACAACATGGGCGGCACGCCCACCAACTACCGCGGGGAGGTGAGTACACTGTCACCACGCGGCTAGAGTAGCAGCAGACAAACAATGACAGAGCCCATCCCCGTGCTGCCCACCGTGCACTACAACATGGGCGGCACGCCCACCAACTACCGCGGGGAGGTGAGTACACTGTCACCACGCGGCTAGAGTAGCAGCAGACAAACAATGACAGAGCCCATCCCCGTGCTGCCCACCGTGCACTACAACATGGGCGGCACGCCCACCAACTACCGCGGGGAGGTGAGTACACTGTCACCACGCGGCTAGAGTAGCAGCAGACAAACAATGACAGAGCCCATCCCCGTGCTGCCCACCGTGCACTACAACATGGGCGGCACGCCCACCAACTACCGCGGGGAGGTGAGTACACTGTCACCACGCGGCTAGAGTAGCAGCAGACAAACAATGACAGAGCCCATCCCCGTGCTGCCCACCGTGCACTACAACATGGGCGGCACGCCCACCAACTACCGCGGGGAGGTGAGTACACTGTCACCACGCGGCTAGAGTAGCAGCAGACAAACAATGACAGAGCCCATCCCCGTGCTGCCCACCGTGCACTACAACATGGGCGGCACGCCCACCAACTACCGCGGGGAGGTGAGTACACTGTCACCACGCGGCTAGAGTAGCAGCAGACAAACAATGACAGAGCCCATCCCCGTGCTGCCCACCGTGCACTACAACATGGGCGGCACGCCCACCAACTACCGCGGGGAGGTGAGTACACTGTCACCACGCGGCTAGAGTAGCAGCAGACAAACAATGACAGAGCCCATCCCCGTGCTGCCCACCGTGCACTACAACATGGGCGGCACGCCCACCAACTACCGCGGGGAGGTGAGTACACTGTCACCACGCGGCTAGAGTAGCAGCAGACAAACAATGACAGAGCCCATCCCCGTGCTGCCCACCGTGCACTACAACATGGGCGGCACGCCCACCAACTACCGCGGGGAGGTGAGTACACTGTCACCACGCGGCTAGAGTAGCAGCAGACAAACAATGACAGAGCCCATCCCCGTGCTGCCCACCGTGCACTACAACATGGGCGGCACGCCCACCAACTACCGCGGGGAGGTGAGTACACTGTCACCACGCGGCTAGAGTAGCAGCAGACAAACAATGACAGAGCCCATCCCCGTGCTGCCCACCGTGCACTACAACATGGGCGGCACGCCCACCAACTACCGCGGGGAGGTGAGTACACTGTCACCACGCGGCTAGAGTAGCAGCAGACAAACAATGACAGAGCCCATCCCCGTGCTGCCCACCGTGCACTACAACATGGGCGGCACGCCCACCAACTACCGCGGGGAGGTGAGTACACTGTCACCACGCGGCTAGAGTAGCAGCAGACAAACAATGACAGAGCCCATCCCCGTGCTGCCCACCGTGCACTACAACATGGGCGGCACGCCCACCAACTACCGCGGGGAGGTGAGTACACTGTCACCACGCGGCTAGAGTAGCAGCAGACAAACAATGACAGAGCCCATCCCCGTGCTGCCCACCGTGCACTACAACATGGGCGGCACGCCCACCAACTACCGCGGGGAGGTGAGTACACTGTCACCACGCGGCTAGAGTAGCAGCAGACAAACAATGACAGAGCCCATCCCCGTGCTGCCCACCGTGCACTACAACATGGGCGGCACGCCCACCAACTACCGCGGGGAGGTGAGTACACTGTCACCACGCGGCTAGAGTAGCAGCAGACAAACAATGACAGAGCCCATCCCCGTGCTGCCCACCGTGCACTACAACATGGGCGGCACGCCCACCAACTACCGCGGGGAGGTGAGTACACTGTCACCACGCGGCTAGAGTAGCAGCAGACAAACAATGACAGAGCCCATCCCCGTGCTGCCCACCGTGCACTACAACATGGGCGGCACGCCCACCAACTACCGCGGGGAGGTGAGTACACTGTCACCACGCGGCTAGAGTAGCAGCAGACAAACAATGACAGAGCCCATCCCCGTGCTGCCCACCGTGCACTACAACATGGGCGGCACGCCCACCAACTACCGCGGGGAGGTGAGTACACTGTCACCACGCGGCTAGAGTAGCAGCAGACAAACAATGACAGAGCCCATCCCCGTGCTGCCCACCGTGCACTACAACATGGGCGGCACGCCCACCAACTACCGCGGGGAGGTGAGTACACTGTCACCACGCGGCTAGAGTAGCAGCAGACAAACAATGACAGAGCCCATCCCCGTGCTGCCCACCGTGCACTACAACATGGGCGGCACGCCCACCAACTACCGCGGGGAGGTGAGTACACTGTCACCACGCGGCTAGAGTAGCAGCAGACAAACAATGACAGAGCCCATCCCCGTGCTGCCCACCGTGCACTACAACATGGGCGGCACGCCCACCAACTACCGCGGGGAGGTGAGTACACTGTCACCACGCGGCTAGAGTAGCAGCAGACAAACAATGACAGAGCCCATCCCCGTGCTGCCCACCGTGCACTACAACATGGGCGGCACGCCCACCAACTACCGCGGGGAGGTGAGTACACTGTCACCACGCGGCTAGAGTAGCAGCAGACAAACAATGACAGAGCCCATCCCCGTGCTGCCCACCGTGCACTACAACATGGGCGGCACGCCCACCAACTACCGCGGGGAGGTGAGTACACTGTCACCACGCGGCTAGAGTAGCAGCAGACAAACAATGACAGAGCCCATCCCCGTGCTGCCCACCGTGCACTACAACATGGGCGGCACGCCCACCAACTACCGCGGGGAGGTGAGTACACTGTCACCACGCGGCTAGAGTAGCAGCAGACAAACAATGACAGAGCCCATCCCCGTGCTGCCCACCGTGCACTACAACATGGGCGGCACGCCCACCAACTACCGCGGGGAGGTGAGTACACTGTCACCACGCGGCTAGAGTAGCAGCAGACAAACAATGACAGAGCCCATCCCCGTGCTGCCCACCGTGCACTACAACATGGGCGGCACGCCCACCAACTACCGCGGGGAGGTGAGTACACTGTCACCACGCGGCTAGAGTAGCAGCAGACAAACAATGACAGAGCCCATCCCCGTGCTGCCCACCGTGCACTACAACATGGGCGGCACGCCCACCAACTACCGCGGGGAGGTGAGTACACTGTCACCACGCGGCTAGAGTAGCAGCAGACAAACAATGACAGAGCCCATCCCCGTGCTGCCCACCGTGCACTACAACATGGGCGGCACGCCCACCAACTACCGCGGGGAGGTGAGTACACTGTCACCACGCGGCTAGAGTAGCAGCAGACAAACAATGACAGAGCCCATCCCCGTGCTGCCCACCGTGCACTACAACATGGGCGGCACGCCCACCAACTACCGCGGGGAGGTGAGTACACTGTCACCACGCGGCTAGAGTAGCAGCAGACAAACAATGACAGAGCCCATCCCCGTGCTGCCCACCGTGCACTACAACATGGGCGGCACGCCCACCAACTACCGCGGGGAGGTGAGTACACTGTCACCACGCGGCTAGAGTAGCAGCAGACAAACAATGACAGAGCCCATCCCCGTGCTGCCCACCGTGCACTACAACATGGGCGGCACGCCCACCAACTACCGCGGGGAGGTGAGTACACTGTCACCACGCGGCTAGAGTAGCAGCAGACAAACAATGACAGAGCCCATCCCCGTGCTGCCCACCGTGCACTACAACATGGGCGGCACGCCCACCAACTACCGCGGGGAGGTGAGTACACTGTCACCACGCGGCTAGAGTAGCAGCAGACAAACAATGACAGAGCCCATCCCCGTGCTGCCCACCGTGCACTACAACATGGGCGGCACGCCCACCAACTACCGCGGGGAGGTGAGTACACTGTCACCACGCGGCTAGAGTAGCAGCAGACAAACAATGACAGAGCCCATCCCCGTGCTGCCCACCGTGCACTACAACATGGGCGGCACGCCCACCAACTACCGCGGGGAGGTGAGTACACTGTCACCACGCGGCTAGAGTAGCAGCAGACAAACAATGACAGAGCCCATCCCCGTGCTGCCCACCGTGCACTACAACATGGGCGGCACGCCCACCAACTACCGCGGGGAGGTGAGTACACTGTCACCACGCGGCTAGAGTAGCAGCAGACAAACAATGACAGAGCCCATCCCCGTGCTGCCCACCGTGCACTACAACATGGGCGGCACGCCCACCAACTACCGCGGGGAGGTGAGTACACTGTCACCACGCGGCTAGAGTAGCAGCAGACAAACAATGACAGAGCCCATCCCCGTGCTGCCCACCGTGCACTACAACATGGGCGGCACGCCCACCAACTACCGCGGGGAGGTGAGTACACTGTCACCACGCGGCTAGAGTAGCAGCAGACAAACAATGACAGAGCCCATCCCCGTGCTGCCCACCGTGCACTACAACATGGGCGGCACGCCCACCAACTACCGCGGGGAGGTGAGTACACTGTCACCACGCGGCTAGAGTAGCAGCAGACAAACAATGACAGAGCCCATCCCCGTGCTGCCCACCGTGCACTACAACATGGGCGGCACGCCCACCAACTACCGCGGGGAGGTGAGTACACTGTCACCACGCGGCTAGAGTAGCAGCAGACAAACAATGACAGAGCCCATCCCCGTGCTGCCCACCGTGCACTACAACATGGGCGGCACGCCCACCAACTACCGCGGGGAGGTGAGTACACTGTCACCACGCGGCTAGAGTAGCAGCAGACAAACAATGACAGAGCCCATCCCCGTGCTGCCCACCGTGCACTACAACATGGGCGGCACGCCCACCAACTACCGCGGGGAGGTGAGTACACTGTCACCACGCGGCTAGAGTAGCAGCAGACAAACAATGACAGAGCCCATCCCCGTGCTGCCCACCGTGCACTACAACATGGGCGGCACGCCCACCAACTACCGCGGGGAGGTGAGTACACTGTCACCACGCGGCTAGAGTAGCAGCAGACAAACAATGACAGAGCCCATCCCCGTGCTGCCCACCGTGCACTACAACATGGGCGGCACGCCCACCAACTACCGCGGGGAGGTGAGTACACTGTCACCACGCGGCTAGAGTAGCAGCAGACAAACAATGACAGAGCCCATCCCCGTGCTGCCCACCGTGCACTACAACATGGGCGGCACGCCCACCAACTACCGCGGGGAGGTGAGTACACTGTCACCACGCGGCTAGAGTAGCAGCAGACAAACAATGACAGAGCCCATCCCCGTGCTGCCCACCGTGCACTACAACATGGGCGGCACGCCCACCAACTACCGCGGGGAGGTGAGTACACTGTCACCACGCGGCTAGAGTAGCAGCAGACAAACAATGACAGAGCCCATCCCCGTGCTGCCCACCGTGCACTACAACATGGGCGGCACGCCCACCAACTACCGCGGGGAGGTGAGTACACTGTCACCACGCGGCTAGAGTAGCAGCAGACAAACAATGACAGAGCCCATCCCCGTGCTGCCCACCGTGCACTACAACATGGGCGGCACGCCCACCAACTACCGCGGGGAGGTGAGTACACTGTCACCACGCGGCTAGAGTAGCAGCAGACAAACAATGACAGAGCCCATCCCCGTGCTGCCCACCGTGCACTACAACATGGGCGGCACGCCCACCAACTACCGCGGGGAGGTGAGTACACTGTCACCACGCGGCTAGAGTAGCAGCAGACAAACAATGACAGAGCCCATCCCCGTGCTGCCCACCGT
This sequence comes from Emmelina monodactyla, assembly GCA_916618145.1. NCBI lineage: Eukaryota > Metazoa > Arthropoda > Insecta > Lepidoptera > Pterophoridae > Emmelina > Emmelina monodactyla. The sequence continues at coordinate 4,189,840 of OU745319.1, forward strand.
GCACTACAACATGGGCGGCACGCCCACCAACTACCGCGGGGAGGTGAGTACACTGTCACCACGCGGCTAGAGTAGCAGCAGACAAACAATGACAGAGCCCATCCCCGTGCTGCCCACCGTGCACTACAACATGGGCGGCACGCCCACCAACTACCGCGGGGAGGTGAGTACACTGTCACCACGCGGCTAGAGTAGCAGCAGACATCACGGCAACAGAATCGTGGCTACATAGACTAGGGCACACAGCCAGCGACTGTTTCTCGACTTGAATAATCTAGTCACTATCCCATAAGCTACTACCTAGAAGTTACTTGTAACATTTCTTCTTTTTTTCTATTTAAGTTTACTATAAACTTGAAAGAGTTTAGTTTATAAGTAAGTATAGGAAATATTTTATTTTTTATTGTTTCTTAAGGCTTTTTAATTATAGGTGTTAAACGCGAGCTAAATGCTACATCTATCACAGTATTGAAGAATCTAAAATTGTGAAAGATCCTTAAAAAGTAATCCTGTTATTATTATATTTTGTAGAAACCATATAAAATACATATAGTAAAGTATTACTTAATCTAACCATAGCTGAAATTGGTAGCAAATTCATACATTAGATAACATATAACATATTTATTTGTATTTTTGTTATTTTATGGATTAGGTTACTGATTGACTTAATTTAAACTATTAGTTTCTTGACTTCTTTTTATCAACCATTGGCTATAGTCGTAGAATAAATATTTATATTAAATTTGTAATGCTGTCTAGTAATAATTTGTAAAAAGCTTTAGACTAAAAATACCTTTTTTATCGTTTAGTTAGATGAATGATCTAATCCCCTAAAAATGTATTTCAGGCTCACTAATAAAATACCAAACATATGTATTTATGACTCGAAGATTTTCATTTATTATCATTAAAAATAAAACACACATTTAGTAAGCTATAATCAAGTTAAATGATAACTTCTAACAATTCTCCCCCTTCCAGGTAATAACCTTCAAGGACGGCAAGGACACGATAGTCCCGGGCCTGCTCGCCGCCGGCGAAGCCTCGTGCGCGTCTGTCCACGGCGCGAATAGACTGGGGGCGAACTCCTTGCTGGACATAGTGGTGTTCGGCCGCGCTTGCGCCATCACCGTCGCTGAGAACGCCAAGCCTGGGGACAGCCAGGAGCCATTGAAAGATGTAAGTTTGTGGACTGTTTTATTTTAATTACTAGTGGCCGCCCGCAACTCGCATGGAAGTCGGTTTCCCGTGGGAATGAGAAGTCTTCCCGCGGTAAATATAACTTATATTACTGTAAAGTTTCATCAAAATCCGTCCAGTAGTTTTTACGTGAAAGAGTAACAAACAAACATAAAACCATACATATTTACAAACCCTCACGTTTATAATATAAGTAGGATAACATTTGCCCCCTTGGTTTTGAAGGCGTTAACTGAGGATTTCTGAATTTAAATACACACGCGCCCTCGATTGCGCTAAAAGTCTACAAAATAGAAACAAGTACACAAAATTTAACACACGCGAAATTATAAAAAAACTTAGAACTTTTCACTTTCCCAAAATGTTCTCAAAAGTTCCTAATTAGTTTCTAGTCTATTCGATTCTTTTACTGGAATCGTCTGATGGTAGCTACCGAATTACTCTTTTGAGACCTCGCAATGAATGTTTATACGGTTTTGAACAGTCCTTTAAATATTTTTGTCTAGAAAATCCTAGAAATATATGTTTTTTTATATAAATATATTTTTTTTAATAAATTGCACCTACTCGTACAGTGGTGATGAATACCGTTTAATAGTTTGTAACTAAGATAACTGATGTAGCTTTATTGACCCAAGCTTTAACTAAAGAAATTAATCCTTTTAATCATATAAGCATAAAAAATGATAGTATAGTACTTATCACGTTTTAAAACACATGTTTCTACAATCTACAAAAGTAAATAAAAAATGTTTATATTTTTTTATTAACCTACTATTATCGATGAGACGTCATATCTTTTTTTTTTTTTGTTTGCGCGGTGAAATGCATTTACGCCCCGTACCCCCTACCTGGGTGGCGGGGGGCGTGTGTGGGACTCCCACCTGAGCAACTGACACGTCGCCCAGGGGACTACCCACTAAAACACCGCGGCGCTCCGTCTTCGCCTTGGTGGTGAAGCCGTGGGGCCCGGACCGGCGGCCCTACGCCACGACTTCACCGGCGATGGGCCCGTCTACTGCACGACGGGCCCATTTTGACCCCCCCGCGGTGAAGGGGGGCCTGTGGGAACAACCGGGAGCGCCCGATTGTTCCCACCCGTCGACGGTGGTGGACCGTGCAATGCGGGCAGGTGGATTCCCACGTCCCCCGCCCACTGGCCACCACCAGGCTGGACTTGGTCGCGATCGCGCCTCGTCCGGCCCCTTCGACGTCTGCGGTGCGGGGGCGCGAGAGGATCGTTCTCACGCTCCCGCTCCGCAGCCTCCTTCTGCGACATGACGTCCTCGCAGAAGGAGGCCACCGCGACCCAGACCGCCTCGGAGCCCAGCATGGCGTACACCAAGCCGGGCAGCGAGAGGTCCGGGCCAGCGGACGCCTGGAGGCGACGACGTGGCACATCCCAGGCCGGACATTCGGCCAGGGTGTGCCACGCTGTGTCGTCCGGCGCGCCACAGTGGTGGCACGCCGTGGATGAGACGTCATATCTGATCTCGTTATTTGCAAATTGCTTTGTTTCTTATATTTTGTTTTATGATATTAATTAGAAAAAATTAATGTATTATTTTATTGATTTTAATGTAACGTTTTTAATCACGCTTTGCTTTGCTTTCAATTAACGTTATATTTTTTTTGTATTTCCTTGTTTACATAATATTTTGTTAAATAATTTTAAAAATTGACATGGTTCAATGTAAGGAAAATAAATTTATTTAAACAAACATTTTTTTAAGTATCACATGTCTGCTCACGCTTTAAGAAATCTTGGTTGTTAAACTTTGTGTTGTGGTTTCATCGAAAAAACCTATAGATTTATTTTTATATAGATCACGATACAAAAAGAAGTTGACCTGTCTCTTATAGTTCCTAGTAAAACACAGTCAAAAGTTAGTCTATTGTTTTCTCTTTTTTTTAAACGTTTCTTACAATTGACGCAAAGCTATGAAATTTTACTTTAAACATTGCTAACTTAACAGCTTAGTAACAATGCTTTGTCAGCCTACTTAAAAATAACTTACTTATGAAATTAAATTCATCTTGCGATGAACAAGATACCTTTGGAAACAACTCAGAATTTATGCAAACGTAGCTGCTACTTGGAATGTATAAGTTTTTAGCACGTTGTAAAGCGACAAGAAGGCAATCAAGATCTCTTGAACCGTACTGAGCTCATAGCTGATTACGAAAAAAACAAAAATACAGGATAACTTTTTTACAATAACAACTAAAATGGCGATGTTTACTTATCTTCGAATTGACAGAATTTTGGTACCTACTTTAAGTAAGACTCCCATTTGACAGCAAGTATACTCGATAATACATTTTGCTTGGGATTTTGTAATAATTTAAAATAAAAGTCGTCAATTATCCCTACTTCCCTACTAATATTATAAATGCGAAAGTAACTCTGTCTGTCTGTCTGTCTGTTACGCTTTCACGCCTAAACCACTGAACCGATTTTGATGAAATTTGGTATGAAGAAAGAACTGAACTTGGGAAAGGACATAGGGTACTTTTTACCGCGGGAAAACTTCTCATTCCCACGGGAAACCGACTTCCACGCAAACGGAGTTGCGGGCGGCCACTAGTTATTTATAAATAAATAATCCCTACTATAATATTATAAATGCGAAAGTAACTCTGTCTGTCTGTCGGTCTGTCTGTCTGTCTGTCTGTCTGTCTGTCTGTCCGTTACGCTTTCACGACTAAACCACTGAACCGATTGTGATGAAATTTGGTATGGAGAAAGAACTGAACTTGGGAAAGGACATAGGGTACTTTTTACCGCGGGAAAACTTCGCATTCCCACGGGAAACCGACTTTAACGCGAACGGAGTCGCGGGCGGCCACTAGTAAATAAATAAATCTCCAGACTATAAACTAAGCAGAGCTTGTATTTTAGTACACAATGGACTAGGGGAGAACCTAGTTATATCCAGACACGAGTCAATATAGAAAATACATTTAACTAAATTGGCTCGACCCGGGAATCGAACCTTCCGTTTAACAGTCCGGTAAACATAACGCTGCGCCACAGAGGTCGTCAAATTATTTTGATCGGAGAAAATACAACTTAACTTTAAATAGTACGAGAAATACTATTACCACTAATCAAAAATATGCATAGAAACCGATAATAGTTACTCGGTTACAAAAACTACACGCAAAATGGCACACCATGCGAAGTAAATGCCAAAAAACGATCTTTTAAAAGTAAATCGATTTTAAAATTATTAACAAAATTTCTTAAAAACTTCTCTGAACTCTTAAAAATATCTATTAAACGTGACACCAAGAACTATGACGGAAATGTGTAAAAAAAATTTTTTGAAGGCGTATTCGTTGAATCTCTTCTACTCTATTTAAGATATACGGGGTGTAAAAGAACTGCTTCCAAAAACAAAAACTGGGCATTGCTGGAGGGGTACTGGTTACATTTTTTTTACTTAATTTTCTAATATTGCAATAATACTATCAGATTTTGCTATGATTTCAAATTAAATAGGGTTTTAATTTAATTTTCAATGTAAATAATCGCACTTGAACCGACAGTTGATGTGTGAGCGAAGATTTCAAGCGGCGAATATGACTTTTCATTCCTTAATAACTCTTTTAAATTGAGTTTTCTGGGTATACTGTTAGTTTAGTTACTATTGAGGCTCAAGAATACATGGTTTCAGGCTTCGGAAGTGGTCTTTTTACACCCGTTATAATTTCCCCGCTACACAGACAACCGGCGAGGCGAGCGTGGCGAACCTCGACGCGGTCCGGCACGCCAGCGGAACCGTCCCAACAGCGGAACTGCGGCTCGACATGCAGCGCTGCATGCAGAAGAACGCCGCCGTGTTCCGACAGAGGAGCACGCTCGAGGAAGGTGAATAAAAGACCAGATAAAAGAAGTGATGATGAAGCGACAAACTTATCTACTGGCTTAGCGCCTTTTGCGCTCGCCCCCAAGCCCGGTGAAGCTGTAAAGGCCGTCAAGGGGCCAACAGCAATCGACAGTCAGAAAAAAAAAAAAAAGTGATGATGAAGCCCTTTTTAGTGCATTTTTACCACGCTTCTACTAGCTTGGGTTGTATGTTTGTATGTATGTATGTAACGGAATCTTTGAGCTTAATTTTTTTTGTTTAGTCAAAGAATTTTAGATTTACAGAATTCACAGGCTAGGAGTGTTATTTTGTTCAGATAAAATCTTTTGGTAATTAATTGAGTTTTTTTTTACAATACAACACGGTTTTAAAATAGGAAACTGCATATAAATGTTTTAGTTGATTTTTTACTTTGATTACAGCAACTCTAATGATCAAAGACCTGTCAAATTAGATGAGCTTTAACTATAAAAAAAACGTCGTTGCATAGTATATTATACTGTGAAGTAAATTTACAAAAATCCCTATCTTCCCCAGGCCAGAAGCAAATCCACGAGATCTACTCCCGGATCAAGGACGTGAAGGTGTCCGACCGCTCGCTCATCTGGAACTCGGACCTGGTGGAAACCCTGGAGCTGCAGAACCTGCTCATCAACTCGGTGCAGATCGTGGAGGGGGCGCTGGCCCGCGAGGAGTCCCGCGGCGCGCACGCCCGCGAGGACTTCAAGACCAGGCGGGACGAGTATGATTACTCCAAGCCGCTGGAGGGACAGGTAAACATTGAACGAAAAAAGGGTCGATGACATTTCGGACACAAAAAACTCGGACACAAAAAAACTCGGACACCTTGGTAAAAATAATATTAAAATTGAAAATCCATACATTGGCCAAGGTGTCCGAGTTTTTTGTGTCCGAAATGTCATCAACCCAAAAAAAATGATAACACAAACTAGAAATAGGAAGGCAGTGAGTTGAGGATATGTAATACGTTAAATTAGGAAAAAGTTCTGTTAAATAAAAGTAAATGATATCTGAGAAACTTAATCGTTATTAATCTCGTTTTAAATTACAGTAATAATAGAAAAGGCTAAAAGGTTAGTCAATTTTTGATACAAAAAAAAATACATTGTAGAATGAAAAGAAAGTATTTTTGTTTTTAAACTAAAATACTTTACTGTTTAATAGTTTTTGTTTACTTTTTAAAACACAAGAACGCATATTAGCAACAACTATGTGATAAAAAAAGATAAGGTATCTCGAATTAACTATAAATGCGTAAAAAAAAATCGTTTTAACATAATATTGTTTTGGTATCAAAGATAAAGTATGTCTGGCCTACTTCCACGAATTTCCTGTTTACACCAATCCATGATCAAAAATATCGATGAGTAAAATGTCAACAAAAATGATAAATTTCTTCAAGGTATCTTTTTATATGACAATTTATTTCAAGATGACCTCAATCACAGCTTTTATACGGGGTGTAAAAAGACTGCTTACGAAAACAAAAACGGGGCATCCCTGGGGGGATACTGGTTACGTTTAGAGTTAAAAAAGAATTAAGATTTCAAAAAATATACAGGGTGTCCATGAAACAATGGATAACCTCTGAAGGGCTAATAGTAGAACTAAAGGCAAGCCTAAAAAATAATTGATAAAAAGTATAACCCTTACACTGCTAGAAATATGGCGCTTTAAAAAAAAACTTCATATTTTTTTGACTGTGTTCATATTTTTACTCGTAACGAGGTCAAATCACTTAATAACATCATTATTTCTGTGCTAAAATAATAAATATTAACTGCATAATGTATAACTACCAAATTAAATAGCTAACTAAAGTATTTTTCTCAAAAAATAATGTTAAACTTTTGATTTGTGTAAAATTTCTAAAGAAATATTTTTGATGTGGAACTTTGAACAGCTCTGGTGTAAAAAAATAATATGAAAGCAACAGTGACCAATGATTTCAAAATATTCCTGGTTTAATAACGTTTTTAAAAAGATGTAATATGTCGTTATTGTAATGAAAAAATATTGAACTAATGGTATTAGTGTGTAAAATGGGATAATTATTTAGCTCTAGCAAAATTATAAAAATACAATAAAACTAAAGAAATATGATTTTCAACTGATATTAATTGCAAACACATTGGAATAATTTAGAGTAACTGTTCAAATTGTCTGTCCCCATCCTGATGCAGAGCCTACATCTACGAATAAAGGATCTTCAAAGAAATCAACTTAACAAGAGAAAGTGATCTAAATTTTCTTCAAAATGACTTACCCAATTTATTGATAGACGTGTCCGAAGAGCTTCGCGACACATATTGGCTTCAAAATGAAGGCTGTCTAGCACACTATGCTGTTGCATTATGTGCATACTTGACGAAACCTACCCTAACAGGTAGGTAGGCCGCTTAAACCTAAACGCTTTGGACTTTTTTACTGGGGGTATTTTAAGGAAGAGTTTTACCGGCCACCAGTAACTTCATTAGAAGATCTATGAGCTCGTGTTCAGGCCGCTGCAATCAACGATCGATGACACGCGCGATTTTTTTGAAGATCCTTTATTCGTAGTTGTAGGGCCTGTATCAGGATGGGGACAGACAATTTGAACAGATGCTCTCAATTATTCCAATGTTTTTGCAATTAATATCAGTTGAAAATCATATTTCTTTAGTTTTCTTGTATTTTTATAATTTTGCTAGAACTAAATAATTATCCCATTTTACACACTAATACCATTAGTTCAATATTTTTTCATTACAATAACGACATATTACATCTTTTTAAAAACGTTATTAAACCAGGAATATTTTGAAATCATTGGACACTGGTGCTTTCATATTATTTTTTTACACCAGAGCTGTTCAAAGTTGCGCATCAAAAATATTTCTTCAGAAATTTTACACAAATCAAAAGTTTAACATTATTTTTTGAGAAAATTACTTTAGTTAGCTATTTTATTTGATAGTTATTCACTGATGCGGTTAATATTAATTATTTTAGCACAGAAATAATGATGTTATTAAGTGATTTGACCTCGTTACGAGTAAAAATATGAACACAGTCAAAAAAATATGAAGTTTTTTTTTAAAGCGCCATATTTCTAGCAGTGTAAGGGTTATACTTTTTATCAATTATAGAGGCCGCGCGCGACTCCGTTCGCGTAGAAGTCGGTTTCCCGTGGGAATGCGAAGTTTTCCCGAGGTAAAAAGTTCCCTTAATTCTTTCATACATATATTTTTGGTATCTAGAACCATTTTCGCAGCGCACGCAAAGGAAGCCCTCAAGGATGAATAATTTTCCCCGTTTTTTTCACATTTTCCATTATTTCTTCGCTCTTAATAGTTGCAGCGTGATTTTATATAGCCTAAAGCCTGCCTCGATAAATGGTCTATTCAACACAAAAAGAATTTTTAAATTCGAACCAGTAGTTCCTGAGATTAGAGCGTTCAAACAAACAAACAAACAAACAAACAAACAAACAAACAAACAAACTCTTCAGCTTTATTATATTAGTATAGATTTTTTAGGCTTGCCTTTAGTTCTACTATTAGCCCTTCAGAGATTATCCATTGTTTCCTGGACACCCGGTATATTTTATTTACAATTGAACAAAAGTGCATTTTTTAATCGGATTTCTCGATGATTTCAAATAAAATAGTGTTTTAATTTGATTTGCAATGTAAATCATCGCACCTGAACCATCAGTTGTTGTATGAGCAATGGTTTCAAGCAGCGAATATGACTTTTCAATTCAATATTTTTTCTTTGATATTGAGTTTTCGGGGTATTCTGTTACTAAATTTAGTTCAACATGGTTTCAGGCATCGGAAGTGGTCTTTTGACACTCGATATACTTGCAAACACTAAACAATGTACTAATGTTTTTAAAAGAAATGCGATGAATATTTTGAAATGCAAAATTATTTCTAAAGAACTCTTATCTATCCCTGGTATTATTTATGATAATATTTACAAATATCTTTTATTTAATACGAATACTGCGTTATCTCTGTGTGTCACATGTTGATAACATTAGACAACAATGAAAATTGACCTAAAGTCTGACGAATTAAAGATAGTCGCGTCAAAAGATAGATCAAATCATAGAGAACATTCGAATTCGAAACGTCACGTGACAACGTTCTACTTTTGAGACGTTTGTCCCTGATTTTACTCTTTTACTACAAAGTAAAATAGTAAATCATCTTCAATGACTAAAATCGTAACTCATTGTCACACCACCTGTTTCTTCTGTTATTTGGTGACAAAACTTAGTCTTAACACTTTCTGCGACCATTCCTGTTTGTATAGCTTTCACCACATCAACGATTATGAAAGAAACCTAACATACTTACATAACCTTATTTCCCCAGACCAAGTTGTCGTTCGAGCAACACTGGCGCAAGCACACGATGGCGGAAACCGACGCGGCGACCGGCAACACCAAACTCACCTACAGACCAGTCATAGACGAAACACTCGACACTAGAGAGTGCAAGACTGTGCCGCCCATCATACGCACGTATTAGACTTCATCGGTGAGTTTATAGTAGACTGTAGTGGTATGTTATGTTGCAAACTATAATAAGTATAGTAAACAACAATTAAAAGAAGTAAATTTTACTAGTATGAGTTTAAAATACGTTTATTTAAAAGAAAATTAAAGTAGAATTAAAAACCAACTTTTTGTATCTTATTTAAGAACACTCGCTATGGCTTTTAAGCTAATAAAGCCTTCAAAAATACAATAATTCCTTGTATTTTATCAGATGACTAGGTATTTCGTTTTTAATTCGTATAAAAAGGCCGATTACTGGTGTCACTTTCTTTTCGTATATTTATTAGTCCTTGTCAGGAAAGATTGGGAAAGGGGGATTTATTTTTGTTTAAATGTTTTTCTTTGGAATTCATGAGCTATGCCTATGTATATAATTATGCGATATAACCTTGGCGCCGAGCCTACCCCCCTAAATCCGGCTCTGAGTATCTATAGTTAACTTATCTGTTTTCGTTCTTTGGAAAAAAAAAAAATTAAATGACGTTTCGTAAAATAGAACTACAGTAAAAGTATTGTAACTGCTAACTACTTAAGGATAAGCCGACTTTGACGTTTTTATTTTGTTTTTTTGTTCAAAAGGTTAGCTGATTGAAAGAGTTCCTAGCTGCGATTCAGGCAAATCAATGGTTTGTATATTATATCATTATTAACAGCTTTTTCAAGCTTTTTGATAAAGCAATACCCAGTTAAAGCGGCAGTTTATTATTACGTAAATAATACAAAGGGAAGTGATCCTTAGAATAATACTTCATTTTAGCAGTTGTGGTTTTTTTTGTTTATTTGTTTTCATTTAATAATATAGGCATGTTTACTTGTATCAAATATGTATTTTTTATTTCCAAAACAAAACGTAAGGGCAAGGCCATTCTATACCTAAAGATAAGTAGCTGACAATTCTACGCGACTAGAAAATTCATAGATATTTATTTTCTTATAAAAGCAAAGGTCACTAAAGTATTTGAAGCTAAATGCTACCAACACCGTTTTAAAATTAAACGATACTAATTTAAATAAACTGTTCCAGAAATATCAAATAACTTGTTATAACGTTACGGCAGGTGTAAGACTTGACAAAAAGTAATGTAACTTTCATAAGAGCATGACCTTTGTTGATAGTTGAATAGATGTTAACATGAAAACACCTGTCTTGACAAGACAAAAGATGGCCTACTTAAAGTTCATTGGTAAAGAAAAGAAATAGGATAACTAAGACTTATCTAAGTGTCGAATGTCCCAATAATACAATTAAACTCATAATACATTATTTAGTTTTAATATGAAAATATTTTTTATGCAACACTAAGATTTGTCTTCGGTAATCATATTATTGATAACCTAAATTTATTCTTGTCCTGACACAAATTAAAAACATTATAATATGACATATGTATAGCTGTACACGGTGCAAAGAATGACCGCAATTAACTGTAAAAGCGATATCGCTGTTTGGTGTCTGTTTTTGTTTATATCTGCTAACTCATTTTAAACGATGCATCACATTGTTTGTTAAAGTTTTTTTTTAATAATAAAAAAGTGTTCATGCTAAGCTGTCACCAGCATAAAACATCAAAAATATTAGTCAGTAACGATTAATGTACGTCAATAAAACCGTGTAACCTTTGTTTCAGAATCCCTCACGAGCTAGTGTAAGGCGCTGAATCGACGCGCGCTATTTCATCCTGCGTTTATTTATTTCATCATTATAATTATTTGTAGCATAACCGTATTCCTATCTAAAAACTTGCCAACACCGTGCAACAAATACTCCTAAAATAGCTACTAACTCAGAAAAAAGCAATCAATTGCGAATTTGAAGTATGTTTCAGTGTTTTGTACAAACGTAGTGATTTTGTTTATTCCGCATTTACACCATTTCTTTGAGGAGTAGTTAAAGAAAAATGTACTTATTAAATGTATATTGTGTTAGATTTTTAAACGAATACACTGAATCAAGTGAGATTGTAACGCACATATTTTATTTAAGATTGGTTTGTACTAATAGTGGTTCTACTATGTTTTATCTATGATATTGTGCTGTGTATATTTTGTTTTCAATCTCAATAATGTACAAATACCTCAACAAATAAAATTAAAATAACAACACAATGTAAAAGTGGTTCTACGGTCTCAGATAAACTTTTGAGTTCCACTTGTAATTTATAGTATTTTATGAAAGTAAGTGTAATAAAATAAATGATATGAGCAATTTTTATACTTATTTTATTTGTCCGATCTATGCATTACCTATACATGTACATACTGGGTGTAAAAGAACTGCTTCCGAAAACGAAAACTGGGTATTGCTGAGGGGGTACCAGTTACGATTAGAGCAAAAAAAAAACCAATTTCGGACATGATATTTCAATTTTTTATTTTATTGATTCATACTCAGAATCACGTAAACAACCAAATTATGTGATTATTTCAAATCAAATAACGTTTTTGTGTTATTTTTATTAAAACTTCAATCTAATTCTAACACCGCAATCAGCTGATTGGAAAAGCAAATGACCTCGAGCGGCGAGACGAGACGAGACGCTGAGCGGGGCGGGGCGGGGCGGGCGGGGCGGGGCGGGTGACAACAAGCGGCCGCGGGTGGCAACAAGCGCCGAACGATTTCCCGCCAAAACCGATCTCGCGTCCGCCCGCCGTTATTTCCAACTTACCTAGTCCGCCAGCCAATTATCCTACGTTAAACATTTGTTTCTTACAATAGCCATGTTAAAAATTATAAATTTTACCAAAATAAAAATAAAATGCCACTTGCCACAGTAAAGGACTCAGATACGCATATTAAATTTTCTACAGACCTTTCTTTCTTTCTTATGTCTATTTGTTCTGAGATTGACACAGCAACAATTGAAAGTAAAACTTCATAGCTAAAATACAATAAATAGGTAGGTAACTTAACTGCTTAAATTTCATCCACCCTTCTTCCACTATCAATTAGGCCTTTGCTTGATTTGTTGCAAACCCTAACTACAACTTAAAGAATTACGACGTTTTGTTGTAAAGCATAGCTTCCGATTACAAAAGCTTACAGTTTTGAAACTAAGTACCAGGCAATAGCAATAAGGTACCTAATAACCTCCCAACCTACAATCTATTAGTATACTGCTCTATTGTAAGTAAGTAGGTAAATACCTCCAGTATTTTCTAAAAAATAGATTTCTAGCGACGTAAAATTCCTTCTTAAACTATTAACATAATAAGCTACCTATCTAAACTAACAAAACTATTAGGAAACTACATATCATATATAATCAATCATAACCATACTGAAACCAATACTATTAAATTTTCTGGGTAGGTTATTTCAATCCAATCAATAGTTTATAAAGGTTTTAGGTACATACCTACTTATGTTGACAGTCAATACGAAGCATTTAAGCCAGCAGAATCGGAGCCTCTACACACTACCCACATGAGGTAGGAATATCATTAAAGACGAGAACTAGGTACTTTAGTACCTATTCGGTGACACATCAACTGCACTTCCACACTCTCATTGATTGAACACTATTTCCTAAATGTATCAAACAGGTAGGTTCTAACTATGATATTAAACACAACTTAAACTTCACTTTATCACTTAAACTAAAAAGTAAGCGTAGGTAACTAAAACCAGGCAAGTCAAGTGTGCCGCGTAACGTACCAAAAATAACTAAATGAAAGATTTCCGCACCTGTGGTCGGTGTCTAGATCAAAGCAAGCCGCCGCGCTGCCTCAAAATCATCGAATTGATTGATTTAATTATGGGTAGGTAGTCGATAAAAATTAGTCGATAACAATAAAAAAATGATATTTATTCAATTGGTATCAAAAAAAATTATTTTGAGGTTTCTGTGTTTTTGTGGTATTTACCTCAAACAATTAATTGTTTTATTAGTAAATTTTATGGGTTTAATTTTATCTGGGGTGTTAAACAATCTTGTAAAACTCTCTCGTATTGCGCTGTGCTCACGTGACTTTTGACACTTAGATTTAATTGGTAGCTTTTCTTCTTCATGTGTATTTCTTTTCTAAAATTACGTAAAAATAGCCTTCTGCCGGAAAAAAAACATATCGATACCACACCTACCTTTATGAATGCATCTCTAACTGTGTTTTAAGAATACTGCAAATTGTTTGTAAGTACGACCCTATTCTTAACAAATAAAGTCTAAATCTGTTTGTCGTTTTCGACGATGGCGGCGCCTTTGATGTCGGAAGATGTTTTTATTTTGTCGCAATGTCGCTTCCTTCAAAGGAAATTACTACAAACTGTAAATTCAACCCTATCCCGACGAAATAGAGTCTAGATCGGTTTGTCATTGCACGACGACGGCGCGGCGTCTTTATCGGTGCACTGTCTTAGGGTGCGTCCGCACAGAGATTTTTCACCGCGAGGTTTTGTTCACGCGTTTAAGATTCCGAATTACACCTAGTACGTACCGCGGATAATATTCCTACGATTTTTATCGGATATTACATGTCTCTGGTGAGAGGCACGTCTGAAATGGACCACCGAACTAAAAGGTTTGTTTATCTAATACTAAAGCCACTTAATAGACGTATCAAAAGATACTTTATACTTTGATATTACACAAAACATTTGCGGAAAAAAATTACATCGCATTGCGCTCAAATTGTAGTTGCAACAGTTTTTTTACCCGCGTGTTTTTTAACGCCTGTGCGGATACATGCATAACATTACATGTGTTTCAGAATAGCGAAAAAAAAACCTCGTTGTGAAAAACATCGGTGCGGACGCGCCCTTATCCCCACACGCGCCGCTCTACCGCGGCAAGGTTACCAACATAAAAAAAATCCCCTAAATGTAAGGAGTAAAACGGCAATGGTGGGTTTTCAGGGCTTAATTCTTTTAGGGTATTGTAAGTGTTAAACACTGAAAAAAAAACAAACTTACTACTCCTTGTAAACAAACATTTCAGTGCACATGTGTCCGTGACCAAGGTATTAAGTTATTTAAAAATAAAATAAAACAAAATTTTTGTTAAATTCAATCAAAATAGTAAAAAATAAATCGTGTTAACTTTCGTTACATTTTACATTTTAAATTTTAATGGTATAAATTAAAAAAATGTTTGAGGGATTTTGTCTTAAGCATTAGGGACAAACGTTTTTGAGAGTTGGTAACACTGCCTCGCAGGCGCCGGGCTGTCTAGTCTCTTCTCTCTTTCTTTAGCTTTAGTTTAATTCGGCGCGTGATCATCATTGTTGTTTTTTGTGAAATTCGTAGCTAGTTTAATTAATTAGTCATGTCATGTCAATCAATAGTGAAATTCAACGGTGAGCGTCTTTACTTCACTGGTGTGTTTAGTGTATGTGCGGGAATAAGTATTTTTGTTAACTAAATGAGTTAAGTAAGGAAAAAAAGCGTGTCATACGAACATAAATCTGCCTCAGTTTAGAATTAAATAAGTCTAATTAATAAATAAACTCTACTAAATACCGTAACGGAGACGGCAGTTTAATAAAAAGGTGTGAATATTTTTTATTAAAAAAGGAACTTTATTTGTGCTACAATGTGAGGCTATTTGGTGGCTTTATTAGAATAGCTGATCGCTCAATAAAGGTACGTGTAAACATGTGTAAAAAAGTGATTATTAATACGACTACACTAAGGCCCTTGATGAAATTTGTGTCACCTCAATGATTAAGCTCGAGTTCGATATTAGCGTTGAGAGTGATTTATAAATGCAGGCCTAAGAGACTGGCTGTCACTCGCCAGTCATTTGAGGGGGCTGGATTGCGGCGCGGGTGAGGGTGCTATGACAACCATGTCGCCGCCTGGTCACTAGTTGGTGCGCGCGCACTGAATCACACGCTAGATTTTCATATCCTGTGATAAATTGATAATGCCTTTTCAGCATCTCTGTCTTAAATAGAAATTTGATATACCAACCGGTACTAGGATATCTGCTAGGAAGATAGTTGCAAACAATTGCCATCGGCGTATTGGTAGGTAGGTAGGATTAGCCGATATCTTAAAATCACTCAATTAACGTAAACACAGTTTTAAAATGTATGGCTTCATGTTGCGCTGATGTCACGAGGGGCGCGGGGGACGCACGGGGCGGGCGCGGGGAGCGGGGGGGGCTAAACACACAAACAGCGATCAGCTGTTCTCGCGTGAAAGGTCGTTGCTCCCGCTGATATACATTGCTTTAATGTATGTTTTATTTTTTTTTAAATTGAGGTTCTGGGGCATTTTGATGGTGGCTTTAGTTAGTGTTTAGGTTCAATAATACATGGTTTCTGGCTTCGGACATGGTCTTCTTACACGCTGTATATATATATTTTTGCATTTGCAAGATTATATTGTATAATTTTTTCTATGATTTGGCATGTAATAAATAAATTAGACTTTATACTAATGGCCGATTTTTCAATGAGATAAATTCTGTTCGCCTGTTAAAAAACATTTTAGTCTAGATATTACATACAATCATATCATTACAATATTATTGTTTGTAAACGTAGGTCAAGTATACAACTACGAACAAACGTAGTGATTTTGAAACAAACAAACAAACAAATATAATCATTGAAAAAGAGGACGCGAATTACGTATTTGGTGACGCAATGTTTTCACTTGCTTACAAGAGAAAATGATAACATCAAGAACACTGAAATATAGGTATAAGAATTAGGAATATATTATCTAGTATATCGCCGCAGCTTCGCATGCCGTCAACCGATTTCCGACTTTAAATACTTAGGACCACAAAATTCCATAAACTTAAACTTATACCTTATTATATTCCCTTAGAAAACGAATTAAAAAAAATCTTTCTTGGTGCATACTTATCTTGAAAAGAACGCTGAACCAAATTTCTAGGTTCAGTATTTTCGTCTGTTCTTTGATTATATATCAGTCAGCGAGTTTGCCTTATAAAAAATTTTTTTTTCTGTATGCTAAAAAAGGTTAAAGTTAAAAAGATAGTCAAACCTTACCGCAATTACGTAAAGCTTTACCATTTCGGCTTTATACTTTAATCCACCTACCAAATTAGTATATTGTAACTACTTACCTACTGTGTTCACAGGGTGTGTGTGACCGTGTATAAAACATAAATGGGGATAAATATAGATATATTTTTGGTGTATTTATGACTTTTTTACTGATTTTAGTGGAAACAAGTACCTATTTAAAGTTTTTACCCGGCTTACCTATTTGAAATCCAAAGTTCAACCCGCTCAATAATTTATCATTGTTGCGGAATAGCTAGTACTTATTGTACACCTATTTAAACTATAAAACATACTATATTCCTACTAATTTATACTATCTGAAGTTATACTCTTACGCAGACATAATAATACAACATTTAAAATCTATTACATTGAACACGCTTATCAATTTGCAAACACGTTTAAAGATACTGCAATTAGTAGGTAGTTTAAAGTGTCTCGAAGTCCATAAAAATAAATCATAAACTTACATCTATCATCTAGGTCCCGTCGAAGTCAAAGACCTGAGTATATTTTTGGTTTAAGCCAATGTACTATACTGCGCACAGTAACAACGATAGATCGAGTGCTATAGCGTACATAGTTATTTACCAGAAAGTATCGGGAGACTTAGCTGATAACAGAGGTCATGTGTTATTAAGATACGAGCAGTTTCAACCAAAGAATAAAGCAATGTATAGGTTTTGAGACACAGTAGCATCTCAATCTTGGGCTGCCACACTCGTTTCGCGTTTTCGCTCTCTTTATTCTGCTGTGTTTCTGTGCTTTTTGATGGTCCTGTCTAGTTCACGACATCTTAGAAGCGCTCGAGGGGTCCGGAAAGGCCTAACCATAGTTCCAGCGCCAAATATCAAGCTGACGAAAGACATCGTTTTCAACCTGTGCAAAGGTATATTTGTTATTGTAATTCAAAATCTTTAAAAATAAGGTAGGTACTTTGTTAGCTGATTTGTTTAATAACCTTTATTCATTACAAATAAGCAAGAATTGGCAAATAAAGAAAGAGGGGTTTATCGAAGAGCAAAGGTTATTGAGACTTATCTAGAACAGTTATGTCGGCCAAACGCGAGTCAAAGTCGCAACTAAGTATATGATATAGCCGGTTAATTGTTTAGTTAAGGATTCTAATTAAATAAACTTGGAATTGCGTCTCTTCGTCATGACGTTCTGTTGTTCAATCACTCACTTACTTTCTTATCGTTATTCTACTTGGAAGAGCAATTACCTAACTATAAGTAGATCCAAATGGAAGACCGTGAATGAGATAATAACATAGGTACTTTATAGTTTAATCATCAGTCTATAACTAGATGCCAATATTGTATTAAAAGTACACAAACAACATGTTTTGTATATAAATTGCAGTGTGTAGCGACAACAGCATGGCTTCCATCCCCCCGTCCGCGTTTACTGCAGGTCGCATTCGCGAGACCCAACGCAACAAACCCGACATGAAAATGTCTAACCTCAAGAAAAATGAACCCAAGAAGTTCTTTAACATCACTTGTAAGTATTTCCCAATGAATACCACCCGAACTGACTGTAGGACAGTTTTAAAAAATACTTAGTCATATCACACACAATAGTCATATTTACCACAGTGATTTAGTTCTGGTTGTAAGAAACTATTCAGTTAGTAAAAAGGTATTAGGAATTAAGTTAGGATAATTACCCAATTAATCGTGAATCAGGAGAAATACGAATGGGGATAAAATCTAAGAGTAAGAACCATTACATACCTACTTATTTTTCGTTATTTACCGAAGGCTGAAGAGAGTAATGGTTAGCCCTGAAAGTAGGTTCACATTTAGGATATCCAAATAAAAGTTGTTATTATTGCAAGCCGTACATACAATTATTAAAAACCCAAAGAAGGCAAATACTTACGTAAGCAACAGAAGTTATAGCAGATTTTGTACCTGAATTTGTGGTACCTACCTACGTATTTATTTACCTTACAAATTATGATTTCAAAAGTAACGAGTCATGAAAAATAAAATAAGTTGGTCCAACTAAAATATTTTTTTTTCTACATAGGTAAAAATGATAGATGCAATTTGAGTTTAAAAAAGAAGAGATATGATGTACACCCTTAAATAATAAATTAATTACAAGCTTTTTCTATTCACAAGAAATTTTTTCAACTACCAAATGCGCATTTCAGTATTGATCTTTATTTTAAGGTTTTAGGAGAAGCTTTTTAGATAAGCTGATATAGTCACTCTAGTTTATGAATCAAATCATGATCGGAACCTAAAAAACTGTTATATTATGATTAAGTACACGTACGAATTGCAAGCATGATTTTGTTATAAAATGTTGATATTTAACTTCCAGCGACTGAACTATCGCCGCTGAAGTACAACAGCAAGTTGATGAACAGCATCTGGGGTTTCTACAACCGGTACTCGCCACATAATGTGAAGAAAGTGAATGATGCCAACACTTTTAATGCGGAGTTGCAGCAGTAAGTATTTACGTCTACCCACTACCAACCTACGCTGCAGATAACGCGTAAAATATGTGGAATTTCTAACAGAAACTTTCATAAGGAATGTAGAAGTAAAATTTGTTTAGGTAGTCTTTTGAAATTAATAAAGGGAGTAGGTAGTAGGCACAATAAAGAAACTTGGCGGTGGTACCTGCTAGGGAAGCAGTACAGGTAAAGGTGCTAACTAAACCAATTATGTACTTTATATGAAAACAAAACAACTATCAAAACCTATTAGTATTGTGTTGTGATGACTTTCGGCATATTTTCTTAAACAGTTAGCTGCCGACTAAATACTTAATAAAACAGGCACTAACCTAAATCACCACCGTTTATCCGTCTTCTACCATCACTTGCTATTGTTGCGCTACACTGCTCCATTAATAGGAGCTAAACAAAGTAAATTGCCCTGTAAATACCTACATAATTAGTCCACTCATGCCACGCTGACCTACAAGGAGAATTTGCACCTTTCCCAAGACCATTGCGTTTTTAATTATCTTCGCAAGACAAAGTGACTGCAGTGTATCTTGTACCTTCTTGCACAATTACCGGTCTTTAAGTCTGTAGAGTCCACATGTCATTTATAAAAAGCGGTTGATGCTACAATGAAACGGTTAATTACACTACATTCGTCATTTGAAGTAGAAAGTCGAGCTGAACCGTTTAAATACGTTTTCAAACTAGAACTAGTTGTTTCATGGGGAGATAAAAAACTTTTCGATTTAGGGTAAATGGGACTAAAATAGGGTACCTACTTACCTAATTTAACTTAAAAAGAAATGTTAACTTGTAGGATTTCTTTATAAAAAAGGCAAGGAAAGGATTCTTTGTATTAGTCAATTACTCATCATTGTCTGTATATTGCCTTGAAAACACAACATTCTACCTCAGCAAGGTAACTGCCAACTGGAGCAACGGAACATCAATACAATACAACATCACCTTTCACTATTATTCCTATCTTTCACACAACAAACCCACGATAAATTACAGTAAGCTTCTTCACTTGACAACTTGCCTGACTGGGTTTCTGAACTACATCCTTGCCCCCGCAAACTGTAAATGCTATATATTTAGGTATATTCAGAGAGAAGGGGAATAAAAAACGTAGGTAAATGTTAAATTAAAACACTGTTATGAACCGGACGCAAGTTGTGCGGCCGGCATACCGGCGCGGCCGACAGGCGGCCTCTTAGCGCATTCACAATTTCACATGACTCACAAACACAAACTCACAAGCCACAATAAAGTTTATTCAACCCGTCTGAGACGCGCGACGCGAGCGCAGCGCGGGATATTCAATTGCACAAGCTAACTGTACAGATACTCCAACCAAACACTGCCACTTTTTTACCTTTGTAGCGCTGAGCTTGTTTATTTCTTTGTTATGATTATAATGTTACCTTTGTTTCAGAAACGCTGGCAACTCCACAAATAAATCGGAGCCCGTAATCTCCCTCCCCCAAACTAAGTTCGACAACGTTTGGGCAGCTCATTAATTGCCTACATGGCGTAATGAACAAAATAACTATGTAATCATCAAAATATACGATTGTTTAATTTAATTAAAGTACCTTATAATGTTCTACCTATCTACATAATTTTGTTGTTTTTTTCACGGTCAGAGAGCAAGACAGAAAAATAAAGTTAATTTTATTTAAAAAACCGGCCCAGTACGAGTCGGCATCGCGCTCGAAATTTCGACCCAATATGTATATAAAAGGAAAAATTCATTTTTATTGTTTAGAATTTTAAAAATAATTAATTGTTTGGCTGTCTCGGTTCATGAGATATGGCCTAGTAATAGGGTCCCGTTTTTACTTTTTCGTTTTTAACCTAGTAATGATATGTTATTAGCTTCCATATACGCTATTCTTTAGATATTTATTTATAAGATTGAACTGTAGGTTATAAATACATTTCTATTAGATTTTTATCATACTTAGGTAAAGTTAAAACTGAAACAACTATTAATTTCTGAAATACATTATTTATTCACTAGTCAACAAAAATAAAAATAACTCAACATCTAGTATTCTGCATGATTATTCATAAGATTAAATTATAACATAAGAGCATCAACTTGGGTAGCTATTGTAGTAGGGTAGTAGACGTCTTGCGGCGCAGTGCTGAAAGGAAAAAAGCATTTTCGTTAAAAGTTAAAACGATTCCCTAAAGTCTATTAGATGGTATTTTCAACGAACATTGGTTATTGTTTAACTTCTGTTTTATTTTGGTTTATTTTAAAGTGAGTACTAAGTTATTCAGCTAAATACGAATTCACTATAATTAAATTATTGGAGACAAGCATTTTTGAAAAAAACTGAATCATTCGATTTCATAATATGAGCTTTAAACTTAAGGTTAAACAAAAAAAAAAGACTTTACACTACACATATTTGGTTTAAGATCCTTAAACAAATCTTTAAAAGAATTTTTAAAAATTTTGAGACAAAAGTGCTAGCCAACCGCGAAGTTATTGAACTAATCGCGCTTAAGGCCTGGTTCTGATTCTGACGACCGAAGCTCATACATTAAGACGTGAGTTAACACATTCCGAATTACTGGTAGTGCTGATGACACTGATAAACACAATTCTGATTCTGAAAATCGGTGCGCTGTGATTGCTTTATTTGATGACACAGAATGTTCTAGCTTATGATATCGTAAGTACTATTCTTATTTCTTATTATAACGCTCAGAAGAGGCGCTGCTGGCGCAAAAAACGCTTATTTAAGTTTTTTGGCAGAAAACGGAACGCAGTCTAAATTGACATAGTGATAGTGAGGTAAAATACTTGTCACAGACTTTCAAACCTTAAACAATGCTTAAAAGTTATTTTTTGTTTGGACTTTACTTTATTTATAAATCATATCACTTAGTTTTTAAGACTCCTATGTTACAAGCTAACTTAGCTTAATGTAGAGTTACTGTACCTATATCTGTTAATTGTTTTAAAAAAAACACTGTTACTTGTTTTGTTATATAGTTTTTTAAAAATATTGTTTTACTGTAATGTAACTATGTTTTAGGGAAATAAAAGTGTTATTATTATTATTATAATTAAAGAATATGCCCTTAATCATCTGACAATCTTAAAGATATACCTACAATGCATTATAATCAATATGACACACAAGTACCTATTACTAAGGTTTGGTTTTTAGAAGCTTGGATCCCTGAACTATGGGCTGTGCTGTTATGCAACAGCTTTAGGAAATTAATGATAATGTCAAATTCACAACATATTTTAAATAATCTGTGTTATTTGTATCATACATAACATATGGCAGAAAAAATGCCTAGCCTACTCATTATTTTATTTAAAAAATCTACTCAGCCTTTCCGGAAATAGATGGATTTTATGGAAATTTAATGATTTTATTGGATTACAATAGTAAGTTCAGATTGCAACAGTTTAGTAATAGTACATGATTAAAAGACTTGAACCTAAAGGTGTGAACTTTACTAACCTCATTCTATTTTTATAGAAAAGCTGGCACCGCAGGAACAGCCTACATCAGCATTAGGATTTTCCATAACTCTAAATGCTGATCTAATCAACTCAGTATGGTAATCTATTGTAGCTCCTTTTATAAACTGCAGTGATGTTTCATCCACAACTACTTTAGCACCATCTTTTTCAAACACCCTGTAAAGTCATTGGAATCAGTTAAACAATTTAGGGATATAATCAAGTTACACCTTACACATGTTAGAAAAACTTCATCTTTTTTATTTAGAGCACTTTTGGTTATACGCACGCGAATTAAATCAATGTAATGTGTCATGAAACTTACTTGTCATCTTCAGCTAAGTGATTATCCAAATCAAACTTGTACTGGAAGCCGGAACATCCGCCACTTTCCACTACAAGTCTCAGAAAACTGTCTTTGCTATCACAAAGTTGTTTCAGTTTCTGCGCGCAGCTATCACTTATTACGATACCATTGGCTGATGATGGTTCAACTTGCTGAGATGAAAACAAGTTCGTCCTTCTTGCGTAATAACCCAAAATAACTTTTGTCAAGCCTTGATGTTTTCGAAACATTTTGAGAACTGAAGTTTACTATGTTTGAAACGACTTAAACCATATTTTTCTTCCTTTTAAAACACACATAGGGTGATTGGTTCGGTTTGTTTTGGAGCTTCGGTTTGTTTTGCTGTGGCAAAAGAAAAACATGCCAATGTCAAATAAAACAATCAACTTCAATGTCAATGTCAAATTCTCATAAAGCAGATTTGCAGGTAACACTAACGCGCTCTAATCATTTAAAATGCTGCTGAAAAAAGTGTCGAACGTGAAAGGACATCTAATCGTTTCGTGGCTTAGATTGACTGAGCTAAGAGTGAAACAGCCAATAAGTATCTCTGCAAATCTATTTTGACTACAGCTTTAAAATTTAAATTCGTTTAAATACTTACGAACGTCAATTCTATATGTTGATCATTTTAATTAATTTTTTCAGCCGGTTATGATGAACCGGTCAGTCATGCGTTCAGCCGTTCTGAGTTAGAATAAAAAATATTCGATCAGTTTGTTTAGAAACTCAGAACGTGCTTTCTATCAATACCGGTATTTATGTTTTTGTGAATACCGGTAATTTGGTATTGGTAGCTACGTGTAGCTACCTACCTACCTACCTACTCTACCTAGACTTCTTTGTCGGAAATTTGTAGAATAGGTTTTACTAATAAAAAAATACACAAAAAAACTTCGGGCGAAAATTTAGTAAACTAATAAGTACCTTATTCATTTATAATACTTACTTTATTTATATTTTTTTTACCTTTCTAAATCAGCATAATAATGTGCGATCATTGAAGTATAATCTTTAGATATTTAACCAATGGAAATGATATAACAAGACTAAGTTTCAAGAACATATTTTTCAGGAACTGGACAGTGGCAGTGGACGAGGAATGTAAGTATTGTGTCAAAATGAAAGATGGATGTTATATCCCTGAATTTGTTAAGTTTTTTGCTGGAAAAAGTAGTGCAAAGTGGATATACGAGGCATAGAAACGACAATTCGATTATTTGCTATTCTGCCTACTTTATTGGATATAGTCGAGAAGGTATAAGCTGGGCTTTGCATTAGTGTGCGTGATGACCAAAAGTAGAGTCAGACAAAAAAACAATTTTGCTTGGCATAAAACAGTTAAAATAAAAACTATGGGAATTAGGTAAGTAAATAATTGGCAAAATCGAAATACCATGTAAAAAGATGCGTGGTCCTACGTATTTTTTTTAATTAAAAATATAAAATACACAAATCTCACCTTAAGATCCGCCTTCGCTTTTTAAGTCGGTTGAAAAATAAGGATTAAAGTTCAACCGTGACCGAGGAACTTAAAAAATAAAACGGAAATAGAAACCAATCCGTTTTTAGGGTTCCGTACCCAAAGGGTAAATCGAGACCTAGAAGGGTAAAGCCTCTTTTTTTTGTTTTCCGATAGGAAAATGCATTAGGCATCATACCTCCCGTCCGGGGGGACGAGAGGCGTGTGTGGGACTCCCCCTTTCGGGTATACCCACTATAAACTTGTCGATGTTCCTACCATTACGCCACAGTGCCGGGGCTGCGGGATAACGTTAGTCCCAAACCCTATAACTAAGGCTCCGCTGTCTGTCTGTCTGTCTGTCTCCAGGCTGTATTTTATAAACCGTGATAGCTAGAAAGCTGAAATTTTCACAAATGATGTATTTCCGTTGCCGCTATAACAACAAATATTAAAAATTAAAATATATATATTAAGGTTTTTTTCGTATTTTCTTGCTTAATATTAAAAACGGTAACAGGTAGACATTTAAAATTTTCATAGAATATTTAATTAAATAATAATAAAGTAAATATTAATCACATACAAAAAACGTAATTTTTAAGCAATTTTTACTCGATCGAAACAGGTAGAAAATGATAGTACGGAACCCTTCGTGCGCGAGTCCGACTCGCACTTGGCCAGTTTTTAAATTTACTATCAGGCAGACATTTTGGTAAAAAATCGAATAAAAAAGTTAATATAAGTGAGAAATTAAAACTTTACGCTGCTAATAACTACAGGGGGTGAAGCACGTGGGGTGCGCGGGGAGGAAGTGTCTCGCGGGGGTAGTCTAAAAGCGGGATGAACCGGTTTGAACCAAGCAATGAACGCGTCGCTTTTGAGGCCTGCCGTCACATCAACACTGACTGTCTGTATACACACGCACACTAATGCAAAGCCCAGCTTATACCTTCTTGACTATACCTACCTAATGGTACTACTGGAACATAGAAAATTAAATTAAAAAAAACTAAGAAGATTATGTCTAGGTTAGGTAGTGTTAGCGTTAAAACAAAAGTAATCGGTAACTGGACATCCCTAGCAGTCGATGGACATCACTGGTTGAGGTCACTCCCGTTGGGCGCGGATTTGGATTGGATCTAATGGCGGCTATCTGTTGTATTTTTTTATTAATTTATGTTAATTTAAAGAGATGTTTAATCTAGAGCCCAATAAATATTTGTTGTGTACAGTAGGTAGGTCGCTCTTACCATCTTGCTGCCCCGTCCCATACCTTGTGCCCATAGTAATATATCAATGGCTTGCACCCTTCCTCTGCACAAACAAATAAATAATAATTTACTACATACATTATTTAAGAACCTAACGAAAATTAAATTCTTATCTATTTACGTCCTGACGTAATTTTGTAAAAAAAATTGTATATTCTTACCAAAACAAATATTTTTTATTTAAAACTTTTACCGTAGGTTCTGGATTTGATCCCCACTAGGGTGTACCACTAATTTGGTATTTGCCAAATTATGTTTTACTCCATGTTTATCACAAACTAACGGTGAGGGAAAACATCATGAGGAGGCCTCTACTTACTATTGTACATGTTTAGGCTATTATTGATATTTTATTTAATTATTTTTAACATTTTTAGTAAAAAGGGTTAACCATTTTTTTTGTTAAATGATGCAAAGATATAAAAGTTCTCAATAGCGCTTACATTCTAACTAAATGGTTTAAACAGTTTTTTTTCTTTATATGATCATTAATTTAATGCAAAAATCATTTAATAACATTACCTACTACAAGAGATATCAATACCTACTCTAATCCATACCTAGCTGCAAAAAGTATATTTTTTGGCAATTTACGTGCCTTAACCATAGTGAAGAAGGTTCTCGGAGAAGCGATAAATAAAAGTACTATTGAATATGAATTATTTGTATTACAAGCTGACAGACCCAGCTTCACACGTGTAATGTGCCTGCCCACATGAAGTATTTTTTTACAAAACAACAATTTCACTTTTAAACCTATTCCAAGTCTTTAAATCTTACTCTGAGTGTGGATAGAAGGTCTTTTAAAACTTATATAATCTTCCACTGTAATGAGGAAAATTTTATATTCGGTATCCCCGGCTTTGCATTATTACAAGAGTAAGCGAAAGAGCATGATAAATATAGAACGAGCTAGCCTACCAACTGGGAAACTGGCCAGCGGACCTCTGTTGCTTTTGGTGCTTTGTTGTTTTTATAAGCGAGTAAATGTTCACATATCAAAATAAAATTGAGATTCGACTTGAATTGAGTTTTTATTAGAAAAATGTTTATATTTGGAGTATTTTATATTTCCATTATGTGTCGTTCAAAATAAAATATAAATGGGCATTTAAAATTATAGATATACCTTCTTTATCATTTTTTTTTCAAATTTTATCAATTACGTTATCTTGTGACTTTCAAAGAATATAGCGCTGTATATAATGCAGAATTTAATTTGTATTCGGTCACCCCATTCCACTTTGCGCGGCAGCGGTCAGAAGGCGGAGCTTATCGGCAAACTCGCGTCGAGGCTGGCGTACTGTCAATTCGAGAGCTGCAACGGGTACGCTCGCGTCTATTACGTGGTGTGTTTACAGTGAAGTGAATTTGGTGATGAGATTATCAATGCGGTGAAGTGAAAAATAGTGCTATTTTTTCTAAGAAAAGTGTAACTTATGTGTCTGAAAACATGTTTTCTGTGCATCTAATGTGAATGCAACAAAATGTGCAAAGCACCATCGTGTGTAAGATTGATTTTTGCCACGTAGTGACGCGAACGGGTAATGATTCCTAATGTGGAGTTCGAAGCAAGATGGTTAGAGAGACTCGGCATCTGTGGGTTGGAAACTTACCCGATAACATTCGTGAGGATCGAATAAGGGAGCACTTCAAACGGTATGTTTACCATTTCAACAGCCTTACTAACATACCTTTCTGACTTTCGATGTAGGTACTTACTATCTGAGAGGAGAAGCGTATAAGGGCTCAAGTTATTTTAGGGTATTTTTCATTAGGTGCCTAAACATAACGCCACATGACTGTTGTTTATGTATTCCACATTGCGTACAGTGGAAATATCTTCAGCGTGTATTTCATGTGTTTTAGGCTTACGTAAGTTATTTTAAGTTGGACTTTTCAGACAAACGTTGTTTCGTCCTTACACATTGACCTGTTTAGGAGCCGTAAGCATCTTTATTGACTGCATTATCAAATATACATATCTGTTAAACTGTTTGACGTAGATATTAAGTAGGTGTTCTTTTCTTAGTAAAGTTACTATGGTGAGATAGGTAGGTTGTTATTAAAGCTGCTATCTGGTAACATAGTTGTCATTATCAACACAACAAAATAAAAATTGTACATGGATGTAGGATGGGCTAACTACTTTCCTAAAAAGCTAACAGGTTAATTCAGTAGTCTAGCTAGGCTATTAAACACGATCTGTTCTAAAGATTCTCCATTGTAATTAATTTATAACTGAGTTCGGTAATTATTGCTTATATCTAAAGCATTAGGTAGGTACGTTCGTATTTCATTTATCTTTGCAGTTGATAAAGTGGTTGTGTGTGGTGTGCGGGCGTTGTCATTGCGTTCTACCTATCTATCTACCCTACCCGGCACGGCGCGCCGCGGCTGGTGGCTGGCTGGTCGCTCGTTCAATAATGCGCTGTTGCCACACTTCTCACTTTGGTATTTGTGAAGCCCAAGCCTTTGAATCATTTTGTCGTCATGCATGCTTTAATTATTTTCGTGGCTCTACGATTTAACATTGTTTGTCGGTTAAATTTGTTGTTATATGCGTTCCTGAATTGTAAAAAACATTTAAAATGCCTACCAAAGCTTTGCAGGTATACATTTACCTACCACATTCTGTGAGATATGCAGGTATTTACCCGTATCTAAGGCTGTAGAAAGTAGGAATGGAGGTACCTAAGTTCGTATAGAGATAAATTGTGCAGCCAATAGCTAGTAATTAATTAAATTCGTTATTTTACTTAGTAACTATTTTTTTATAATAGACATAATCTTGGTGCTGTACATAAACTTTTAGGTGTAATTTTCAAAGAATTGATAACAAATTTAATATTGTCGTTTTTTAAAAAAAATATTTCCATGTCATACCTACACTTTCATAAATTTTCGAAAACATTATCTAAATTATGGTACCATTAACGTCCGTTACGTGGTTTAGTAGGAGTTACCTGTTAGACATACATAAGT
The DNA here is from genome assembly GCA_916618145.1 of Emmelina monodactyla. Lineage (NCBI taxonomy): Eukaryota > Metazoa > Arthropoda > Insecta > Lepidoptera > Pterophoridae > Emmelina > Emmelina monodactyla. The sequence goes on from OU745319.1 coordinate 4,218,499, forward strand.
ACCAACAGACACGGATAGTGACTTATTTTATACTAATTTATGATGATAAATGGCTACTTATTAAGTATAAATAAGTAAACAAAATTGTTAAAAATATGCTCAATATCGAGAATACGATCGAGATTTACGGAAAAGGCGTCTGGTTCAGTCCCATTAATAGAGAACCAAATAATGCTAGCTTCGTACCGGAACACAGGCAAGAGTTGTTGTATGAAACATGTAGTGAATGCCTTTGCCCTCGAGATCTAAAGTTCAAACGGTGTGCGATGCGAAACTGTGCAACGCACGAAACACATATTTTGCTATATAAATCATGATTGTTGCTTGTTTTAAAAGAAAGGGTTAAAAATCAATATGTACATATATTTATATAAGTAAATTATACAAACATTTGATTCTCCGCCCTCTCGCCCCGCCTGGGCTAGGACAACGTAATCAATTTACCGGCTTACTGTTTGGATTTCGTATTAAACTTTGACCAGCAGCAAGTAACTTTATCTCTATGAAATTTCAGTTTTGTTTTAACAGTTTATTGAAAGGAATGTAAAGTGTACGTTTTACTTTTAACACAAAAAAACATTTTTGGTTTAGATGTACGTATATCTATTTTCCTGTACCTATAAAATTAGACTATGCAGAACTTGTTGGTTGCCACTGTGGCCATTTGTTAATAGTACTAGGCCTGTTGTTTTATGATGTTTGGATATTCTTCATTCTCGCATTTGGCTTCCTTGCCCGCTTCGTGCTACGGACCACATTAAGAGGCGTATGTAGATAGAAGTTCTGAAAGAAAGTGTGCAACACCATATAAAAAATGTCTGTCTATGTCTACATAAAAAAATCAATTTAAATCATTATTTTATATACTGTTAAATATGGTGACCATAACAGACAGACCAAACTTAGGGAGACACTTTCCTATCTTCTGAATGATATTATGATGTATATTTCAGAATATTTCATTCAGAAGATAGGTTAGCAGCGTCAAAGTGTGTAACTCAGTCTTCTGTACTTGTACTACATTGGAGAATTGAAGCACTGTGCTTCCGGTAGAGCCACGCTGAAAAAAAACGCAAAATCTTAAGAAGTTGGGGAAAAAAACGTGATCTTTACTAAACACTAACGTATAGCATTATTGTAACAGGGTCAAAGTTTGGTTTTAAGGACCTAAGAGATAACCGTGGACCAGGGGTCAAAAACAAGATCTGCACCGTAATTCTCTAATCTCTCAAAATCATATGATAGGACAACTTTCGAAAGGAGACAAAACCTGACATTAGCGCTACTGGACAGAGCACTGTGCGCGCCTGCTCGTGTCTCGAGGCTCTGTCCGTTCTCGTGCCTTACTGCATGCATCATTTGCGTCCTGACATTGGCGCTACTGTACAGCGCACTGTGCACGCGCTCTCGCCTCTCCCTACCTGCATCATTGCGTTATTTGTCATTAATACCTTAGTTTTTATTACGGTTAAGGTCTTAACAGAGAATCCTGCCTACTTGGTTTGACTATAGAATCGAACATAGATACTGAACTTTAGGCTGGTCGCTTTGATTGCTTATATAGACATGCAAAGTTTGAATTTTTCCGATGGATAAAATTGAGTTCTGAGCGAAAACTGAATATACTAACTTGCGCATAGCATCAGTACGGTGAATTTTAGTATTCATTTTCTATTAGTATTTCTAGAATTTCAAAATAGTAACCAGAGACAGTCACGTTATTATCACACTGTATTATTAACCTTCTCCATGCCGAACGAAGAGAATTCCCCTCCAAAAAAACTGTTCACATGGACTATTGACGAGTTATCGTGTCAAACAAAATCACTGCCATATGCGTAGCTACATAGTGCCACATGAGTAAAGAAACTGAACAGAGACAAAGCTTCTAAAGAGCTAGCAAAATTTATACCTATTTTGGTAGGGTTGGCACAATTGAATAAATTAAAAATATAAATGTACTTTTTTTTCAAATTTTTTATTAAAATAGGTTTTTTTTTACAAATTACATACTCTAAATATTTTTTTTATTACTTTTGGTTTTTAATAATTTGTTGTGTCTTTTAATCGAATGATAAATTCTAAATCTAATATAAAGTTTTTTCAAATAAACCAATGGGAAACACTCACATGGCATATGAAATGTACAATCTTGCAAACGTGCTAATATGTCATTACCAATATTAACATTTTTAATATGAAGATCAAAATATTCGCAAAATTTTTGCTCAAGCAATTCAACAAATGTTAAAATAAGAAATATTTTTAGTCTTTCTATTATTATTCATGCACACAGTACAATGTACAACCATATTTACAAAACTTTTTAAATACTAAAACAAAAGTATTACTACGTATTATGTGAGAAACTCGAAAACAAAAACAAAACACGCACAACGTTCGAGCGTCGCGTCACGCCTGCACGCCCTGAGATTGACCACTGGCTGATCTAGTTTGAAGCGGTTTCGGCTCATACGTGACAAGCGGCCAGTGGTCACGCACACACACGCGTTGCACTTGTAGTGATGTACCTGTCACAGCGCATTCGTATGTAGCTTTGTCTCTGTTCAGTTTCTTTACTCATGTGATAGTGCTACATGCATCAATCAAAGTATATATTTATAAGGTTCAGCAGCTTCTTACGATTTTACTTACAAACCGTTTCTCATCTCGTCATAGTCGATTAAGACACCTATCTATATGGCAATTAAGAATGAAATAAAAACCGGCCAAGTGCGAGTCGGACTCGCGCACCGAGGGTTCCGTACAAACCTGCAAAAACTACTTAAAATTTTAAGCTTTTCGGAATTTTTCTGTTACCTGTGCTGTAAGCTATTGCTTCTTACCAAATTTCGAGATTCTATGTCAACGGGAAGTGGTCTTTAGGTTTTAATTCCCGTGCGTGTAGTTGCGAGTTTCAAAATATGCGGTATCAATGGTTGTACTTTTGCGTTTTGCGTTTTTGCGTTGACTTAGTTTTTTTTTTTTCACGGGTTAAAGGCAATTAGATCTAAGTATTAGATATGAATTTCAACTTATAAGTTTATATTTATTAAAAAAATATATATTTTGTAATGTAACTAAAAATTTAAGGTTTTCGGAATTTTTCCTTTATGTGTGCTATAAAACGTTGCTTCATGCCAAATTTCAAGATTCTAGGTCGACTGGAAGTACCCTTTAGGTTTTGATTCCCTTGCGAGTACTTGCGAGTTTCAAAATATGCAGCTTAAATGCTGTTTCTTTTGATTGCGTTGACATAGAAGTTTGATTTTGTTACAGCTTAAAGGTATTATAGACCTGAGTATTTGGTATGAATTTCAATTTAATACCTCTACGCATTTATGAGGAAATGGGTAGTAAGGTTAAAATTATTAAAAAAAAAATATTATGTGATGTAACTAAAAATTTATGGTTTTCGTAATTTTTCCTTTATCTATGCTATAAGACGTTGCTTCGTACCAAATTTCAAGATTCTGAGTTCACGGAAAGCACCCTGTAGGTTTTGATTCCCTTGCAAGTGTCGACTTGCGGCATAATTTGCGGCATAAACGGCTGTATCTTTTGATTGCGTTGGCTTAGAAGTTTGATTTTTTCACAGCTTCAAGGGACAGTAGACCTGAGTAATTGATATAAATTTCAGCTTCATACCTCCACGCGTTCCTGAGAAAAAGGGTCTTGACAGACGGACGGACGGACAACAAAGTGATCCTATAAGGGTTCCGTTTTTTTTCCTTTTGAGGTACGGAACCCTAAAAATACCGCCATTACCACGTTTGCAGACTTTGATTTTTTCGACAGAGTTTTATTCGCTTTTTTAACAAAATTGTTGTCTATTTCGTAAATAACTTAACCAACTTGAAGTTTTAGGAAGAAAGCAAAATTGTCACATTTGGCATAAAGAAAATCTGAGAGATTGTGAGAAGCTTCTATATACTAAACGTATCAATTTATGGTGCGCGTATGTATTCAGAAGCGTGATTGGGCTGTTTTGTTTACGTTAATGTGTACTTTAATATTCGTACTATAATGTAATAAATAATTTATACAATCCCTTTTTGTAGTACTTCTTCTTCTTAAGACTTTTTTTTAATCACATCAGTCTGCAGCTAATAATGACAAATTCTTAATTAAAGCTTTATTTTTCCACATATATTTACTCTTATGTTTATGATGCCCATGTGAGTAAAAGTTTTCTCCATTTCTTAGCATTTTTCCCTGTTGCCAGCTATATTCATCCAGACGCTTCTGGCTGCTAAGAATTTCTCTGCCTGTCCACACTTCCTTTAGGGACTAGCCATTTTGTTGTTTGAATCGTCCACCTCATCTTTGTATCTTTAAAAATGTCCTGTCCATTTCCAATACTCCTAAGCCTCAAATAATAAAATAAGATTTTATTTTAATTCCTTCAGTGCATGCTCAAGTGTGGCTGGCATAATTGAAGCATGGGAAAAATCTGGGGTCTATTTCCTTCTTTATTTCATGACATAGTTTCTACTTCGTTTTCATTGCTGTTGGCATCAAAAGAGACTAGATTTTGAATCATTTTTGTGAATAAGTTCTTCACGGCTTTGCACGTCGAAGAATTGTTTCCACTTCCTTCCATTATGTCCTCCGGGAAACCTTAAGTGTGACAATCTTTTGCTTCATGTTTTAATGCCTTTATTATCCCAATTGATGTTTTTCAATATATTATTCAAGGACGACTGTGAATTGATGAGAAGAGTGGATCTCCCTGCTCAACACCTCCCTTAATAGCGAACTGTTTCCCCATGTCTTCTTAGTTTTCCTATATTGTTTTTTGGAATAGATGTTCGTTATGATGTTTGTGTTTTTGTAATTATGCTGTTATGTGTAAGTGCTTTCCATAGGAACTTGCGTGATGTCAAAAACTTGAGTGTAGTCAAAAAAAGCTATTTGGTGAAATTCTTTCTATTGCTTGATTACTCGACTTATGATCAGTAGTCAGTTATTGTTGAGTAGTAAAGCTGGAAGACTGCCTGTTATAATTGGCTGCTTCTTCTCATTCCCACGGGAAACCGACTTCCACGCGAACGGAGTCGCGGGCGGCCACTAGTTGTTAATAAATTGCAGCTGATGAGCCTGCAGTTGCCGATTTCGAGCGGGTTTCCTTTTTAATAGTGATTCTAATTTTGATTGGCCCCATTGAGTAGGAACTTGTTCATTTTACTTTAAAACTAAGTATTAAATTCCGACTGGCGCTCCAATTTTGAGGGGTACCTTCGTGATTTGGTCAGGTCCTAGGCCCTTTTCAGGTTTGAGTTCCTTTTAGTGAAGCATAACCTCGTTTTTGCGCTTATTGCGTCCGGTGGCGTTTCAGGTCCATATTCAATCTCTATATTGTCAAATTCCTGTGGTACTATTCTGTATAACTCAATTTGTCTTTTGGCATACCTGTTTACTTGTATTTCCTGGATCCGTGTTTTTTTTATTATTGCCTTCCACTCTGTTACTCAGAACTTGTATGTCGAAATTGGTAGAACTAAGCAGCAATTTAGAAAAACCTTCCAGGTAATTTAAAAAAGTTTATTATTCATCACTAGACTTTAACGTGCTGGGAAAGCTTTTTAAGGTTCAACTTATGTTTCTGTGATCTGATTGGAAGTTCCAACTGTTGACCATTTTTGGGAGTTATTCAGTGTTAGATCAATTTCGCTGCCGATATACATATAAAGGCCCATTTTTGAGAGTATTTTCTTGTAATATGTGTTCATCAATCATATATGTAAGTGGGTTTCCATGGCTGCTTCCCATATCTATCATAGGTTTAGGTTGTCAATTTTTTGCTTTAAAATCTCCCAAGATTAGGATGGTTTCGTATGTTCTTTCTAGAGCTTATCTTAAATCAGAACTGTTAAGTTCTAAAGTTAAAGTAAGTTCTTCTGTGGTTAAGTGCTCGGTATGGGTATAATCCTGAATTAGTGATACATGTGCAGATTTAAATTTAAATTTTACTATGTCATATGTTACCGGTACTGTGTATAATGCGGTATTCTATACAATACCTAAGTAATATATAGACTACCTAAAACGTGTCGGTAATGTATGAAATATCATTTATACTTTGCCTAGGTATTCTATACAATACCAAATGCGCGGCCGGTAATGTATGTGATGCAGGTACGATTATAATGAAGAACGTCAGAGAGGAACTTAATTATGTTCTATATTGCACTCTTATAAGTTATTTTCTTATTTTTTTCAATGATTTGTGTTCATAAAATTTTCTGGTACTTTTTCTCTTCAATTATTTTTGTCCTACCAACGGAACTCATAGTCAGTTGCCTAATTTTTTAATTAATAGTATCATTACTAAGGAATTTTTCGACTCATATTTTTTCCTTCATAACTTTTTTCTCCGAACTAGTTGGTAATATTTAGTTTAAAAATATCAGAGTTATGGTGCTTCGCCGACCGCTGCCGCGGCACGCTCGCTTCGCTCGCTCGACTTGCACGCTGTATGGTCACCATTCAAACTCACACTCATCCTTGCTTCGCTCGTCGTTGAACCTTTTATTTTAATTGTGCCTCTTCGATCTACGAGGACAGGAGAAGGATTTGTCAAATCGTCAAAATTGTTTACACTTTCATTGGTGCATTATTTTAATTCATTTTAATTATAGAACAAGTTTTACGATTATGCTTAGCATATTATAGGTTATCATTGATAAATATTATTAAATATAGACCAAGGTCTATTTATTTTACACATTGCCGGTGGAAAAGCAGGTAATCTATACAATGCCCAGGAATTGTATACATTACCTAGGTATTGTATAGAATACCTGAATTATACAGATTGCCGGTAACAGATATACCTAATACTAGATATGCCAACAAAACACTCAATGTTATTCTTTAGTCCCTTCTTTATCAGGACAACGACACCACGAAGTCCGATTGTTTCTCCTACGTAGCAAAATGTATAATCTTCATGTTCTACGATGGCATTTTTTTTACTTTTCCAAGTACTATTTTGTCCCAGTTATTTTTTTCATGCTTATGTTAGAGACCTGTAGCCTTATCACGAATAACAATCAAATCCCTACTATCCCTACTAATATTATAAATGCGAAAGTAACTCTGTCTGTCTGTCGGTCTGTCTGTCTGTCTGTCTGTCTGTCTGTCTGTCTGTTACGCTTTCACGCCTAAACCACTGAACCGATTGTGATGAAATTTGGTATGGAGAAAGGACTGAACTTGGGAAAGGACATAGGGTACTTTTTACTGCGGGAAAATTTCTCATTCCCACGGGAAACCGACTTCCACGTGAACGGAGTCGCGGGCGGCCACTAGTAGTAACTAAATAGTAGTAGTAGTAAGTAAGTCTCGACTCGAATGCGACGTCATCATCGCTTTGGTATCGAGAGCTCGATATGTTATTGCCATTTGCAAAATATTCGTCATTGAGTCACTGACATTGTATGTGTGCATACTTTGAAGCTTGGATATTTGATTCTGAGATCTTTTGATTGGTGTGGTGGACTATAGCCCCGCGATGACCACCCGTATTGAGACTTGATTATGTGTTTGTTATGTTTTAATTTAAATGCTTTATGGGTATAAGTGTTAAGGGAAAATTACTGTACTATTATTTAATTTACTTCTTACCCTCGGACGAAAGCATAAGCATTAGATTAGAAGCAAAACTTAATTTCCAAAAGTTAAAATAAAATAACGTTACGTAAGTCCGCCCGAATCCTGAAAGTACGATTATAAACAAACAATCTATCCAATTGTAATTTAATGATAGGTTGGAAAATGTAAAAAAAATGACGAAACCTTATGAACTTTATTATACCAACAAACTATGAAAACCTTACCAACATTGAAATACTTAGTAAATTTAATGAGTGAACAAAAAAATGTGGGTAACTGCCAAGAAAGTGTTTTATTTCCCTATCTACATTATTATATTTAAGTGTTATTCAATTAACATACCCATGCGGTTGATGCGGTGAAATTTTTACGAATATATCTGCTATTCGTTTTTATTGTGAATTTAATTTTAAATATGAATGCTGAATTCTAATTTTGCATATTAAGAAAAATGCATATAAAAACATATGTAATAACAATTTCTTAAAATCTTTGTATACTTTGCTCGTTCAAAAATAATTTCAGTGCCGAACTTTTATACGTAAAGTGTTTTCTACTGCACCAAACGCTCACGTCAACGACACACAAAATGGTTCGTAAATATCATACCTACGTTTAGTTTCTGTTCGCCTTGGGTAGCAAAAGGCGAGGCGAGGAGCCGAACGAAACAGTTCGAGCTGGCAACGTCGCACCGTTCTCATAACTCGTTTGTTTCATGTTTTTGTACCGGTTTGCTCCAAGTGACTCGCTTGGGTCGTTCGTGTCGAGTGATTCGCATCGGGCCGCGCTCTCCCTCCCGTCGCCACCGCCGCGCGGCGTGGCGTAGCCGTTGTTATTATGGTCTCGTAAAGTATTTTTAATGGATTACACGAATACACAACTTGCTACATTAAATGAGAAATTGTATAGGAATATGAAATGTGCTTTAGGCTCAAAATATCGCGAGGTATAAATAACGCAATATAAGTTAGGTTTTCCAAATCAGTTTCTAAAATCAGTTAGTTTTCGTTCTGGTTTATGGTACCTACATATGAATTTTAGGTATTTTGATAGTAATTTATTGTTTTCCTAAAAATATTAGGTAGAAACCGACGTTGTAAAGATAAATGAGATTCATACAAATAGGCACGTTTATCTTAGATTTTAGGTAGGAAGTACTCGTATAGAAACTATTCCTATAGTTATTATCGTTGCTATATTTTTTCACATGTAGAAACGTATTATAGAACAAAACTATCCTAAGAAAGTAACCGTATAAGTTTCATCACTTAAATAGGAATGTTCTTTCCATTTTCAATAAGCATAATTCAAAGGAGCTAGTGGCGTAAATAAGAGTCATGTAGCTTGCTGGAGGGCGCGACACCGCTGCATACGAAATAACATTACCAAAACCTAAAATGCAATGCAAAAGTTGGTAGTTGGTGGGGTGAGACCGAGGGTGAGAGCCACCCTGTCCCCGGCGTGCAGTACAATTTGGCCCCTCCCACGCCCGCGCTCTATCGACCTGCGCAAGCAACCCGGGCCGTTGCGGCGGCTCAGCGTCCAACATACCGCGCCGACCCAACACCGACACCTAATATATACCTAGCATATAATATACAACTCACTGGCCACGGATCTCTCATATTAAATTTTTAACATTTTAAAAACAATGTAAGTCTTCATTTAACTTGCACCGTACTTAAGAACCGCACATAATTCTTCAATATTAAGATTTAGACTACTTATTATTCTGTAACCTGTCTCCGTGCTTTTTACATGTAATCGTTTGAATATAAGTAATAATAAAAGAAGGTTTTTTTTAAATAAAGCGTGGTCATACAAACACAAATACTTAGTAAGAGCTAGGTCGAGTTTATTTATTACATGAATGAATTAATTTAACCACGCTTCGAATATAATAATAATTATATCATTTTAGTTAATCTCAATCTTTACGCTAAAACAAAGTACGTCGCTAAAATATTTTCTGTTTTTTTTACGTTACGATTTATTTAGTAAGTTTATTAAGCTTGCCTTTTAGCAAATTTTTGAGTCTTGTTCTTCCCGGTTTAGCAATTTAGCTTTTAAAGAAGTCATACTAACAAAGTAAATCAAATTTGCATTCACTACCGGTCACTGAACCTATAACTGAATAGGCTTAATGTGCATCATTTGATGATGCATGTTTTAACACGTATATCCATTGACCTAAAACTTAAAACTACCTCTAACCAAACTTGTTTTAGTTGTTTTGCGTAATAGAGGCGGTTAAAATTTGTTTATCTATGATGAAACCCGCCACATAATTAAATTGCTTAATTTTGTTCCTTTTGAAATATGTAGATTTATTTTGGGTCTCTTTACTGTAAAATTCTCTATTATTCTAAATAAATACTCTAGGGATCTGCCTCAATTATCTTTAAGGTGAAGAACCCTTATACAAATCAACAGATTACAAACCTTCCTATACATTACAGAGCGTGAACTGTTCGCAGTTCGCACGAACGGTCGTATAATTCAAAATACATACCTCTGTACGTTCTATACACAATATAGGGGACGGAGTGGCAACAACGCGTGATTGTTCGATAACCACTCTACTGTTACTGCGTTCGGTTTGACAACAGCGCGCTGCGCGCTTCACATGGATGTATTCATAAAACAAGATGGTTTAGTTTTCGCTTTGCTTGTCGTGTTCGTTGGGTAGGTTTAAGTAGGTGGGTTGTTGGGAAATGTTTTCTAATTATACTAGTTTCGTTATGTTAATTTAAATAAACTATTATTTAGATTTTTACTTACTATTAATTTATATTTTATTTTTTATTTTTACTGTTTTTTGCAGTAAATAACATGGTCACGACTTATATATTTTTGGTGGGGCAATTTAATTCGACATATTGTTACTAACTTAATTTACCTACTCACATTTTTTTCAAACTTAAAACATTCTCTGAAGAAAACTACTTGTCAAATAAATAATTTAAACAATGGTTCCGGAAACGAACGTAAAAAGCAATAACAATAAAAAATATCAGCTTGCTCAAAACAACAAATGTTTTAGGATTATAAAGATCAACAAATCAAAAAGACGTGTTCTGGTGTACCCCTTAATAAGGATTGTGTATTTGCAGCTATGGCCGAGTCCAGAGTATCAAGTTATTGGGTAGAACGGAAAGCCCAGGTGCGGTTACTAGTGGTACCGCCAGCAGCGGCATCTGCGCCACTGTTGCCTTTATGGACATCAAGTCTGCTTCGAAGGCCCACAATGCCGAGCACGTGTTGGATGAGCGCACGCTCACCACCGAGTACTACGAGCCCACCGCTATTCCATCGGTGGCGGGCGCGCCCTCGGCCGGGTCGTCGCCTGCCGGCTCCGGATACTCGGGCTCTTCATCCTCCGTGAATTCCGCGCCCACTGCTACCTCGGTGTCGCGGTTCCATCTCTCGTAAGTTCTCATCATCTATCTTCTACTGCGGTATTCTTCTGCAAATATTTAATTTTGTTATCAAATTGTCGTCGTGAACATACCTCGTCTGATTACAACGCCTTGAAGAATTTTCTAATAAATGACTTTATTGTGGTGTATGGACATATGTGTGTAACTTATTGAATTATCGTTAAGATAGACCCCTTTTACTCGTATTACTTATTTAAATATTTGTAGATAATACCTGCTTTGAAAGGCGAGTTTCCAAAGAACATTTAAGCAGAAGATAGCATTTTAAAATTGTGCTATTAAATTGAAATCGATTCGACTAATTAGTTCAACATCAATAATTTACGCGTTCATTGTGGAAACTGGCTTTGTTGACTGCACTCCTTACGACGGTAAATGCAGTCGATCTGATAATTACGTGTGTTTGTGACTAGCATGACGTGTGCTCTAGTTTTGCACAAAGAATGGCACCGCTACCGCCGCCGCTACCGCTGCTCCGGCCTTAACGTGAAACGTAAAGTTAACTTCAACCTCGTCCGTGTCCTTCTGAAATGGATTGCAGTGATTGAAATGGATTGCAGTGCTCTGTAGGATGTGTCAAAAAGTGCAGTGTTTTTTTTATAAATAAAAAGGAAGAAGACTTGTGAAGTGCTAATTATTTAGTGATGGAGTTTCTTATGAAGACTGGTGGCAGGCGAGCGGTGCCTATGTTTGTAATTGCACCTAATTAACATACCACTTAACATGACTCGTATAAATCATTCATTTAATAATTATTTAATACTTGCCAATTTACATGATTCTAACATGTAAATAACCTATGATTATAACATTAATAAAAGGAAGCCTTATCAGTGTCCGTCGTTGACGATTGGAATAAGCAATCACCCCAAGCAAATTCAATAATAGTCATTGCCGAAAATAAAATAATTTGTGTAAAGGTTTTTTTTTGTGTAAAGGCAAATATTTTAAATTTTTGTGTGTGTAATTTAGTGAAATTATTCATGATGTTTTGGTTTGCCATTTTTTATCCCTTAGTTGTGCTTTAGGAGAAATTATAAGGACGTTATAATTTTACGTTTTACGATAAACGTAGAGATATCCAAGTAAGTCTGTAATGCTAATGCATATGTTGACTTAAGATTTTTTTTCTAAAAAATCCCTTCTAAAAGTATTGCTACTCTTATGGTTGCGATTGGGGAGTTAATATTGTTTAAAACATAGTATTAATTTAAAAAATAAGCTGAAGTAAGTCTGGAATGTGGAAGCATTGTTAAAATATCTTTAAAATTCAAAAATTTTAGTCCTTTTGGCGCCTTTTTTGTTGCGCGCAGTACATGTGACGTCTACACCTGTCGACGCGTCTGGTATACGAGTAGTCTTTACAGATTCATACGTAAACAGTCAAACGCACTTATAGAATTGCGTTTTATTTGGTATACGTATACGACCAACCGCAAGTCGTCTTCCCATCACTTCGGGGGGCGCCCCATACAACACTTTTCGAGACGTGGTCTCCATTGGAGAACTTTTCGAACCCTAGCGGTTCAGTTCATATGTGACCGACCCACTGCCACTTCAGCTTAATAATCTGATAGTTTGTCTATCTATGTCTATGTCTGTTACTTTTGTTGTGTGCTGAATCACTGCGTTTAGTATAACACGCCGTGTGACTAAATCGGTGGACCAGCCTCTTTCTTAAGGTCTTCGTCTCATCCCCGTATACTAATACCGGGAGGACGCATAAGATCTTTAGATATTGCAGACATGGAGACGAGAAGACTTAATTTTGTAAATTTCCTGTTTAAACTGTTAATAATTTAATAAAAAACGGACGCTTTAGGGCTATATTGGACCGTTCATAATGAGGTATGTAGCTTAGACAATGTAGCAAATTAATATACGCCTAAGCTTAAAAAAAAAAACAAAAACATAACACAAAAATATTCCTTAGGTTCTTTTAGAAAAATAAATCTCGAAAATACCCCTAATAAAGTCTCATCCACTTTAATTACTCTCAACATCACTACATAGTATAAAACAAAGTCGCTTTTTCTGTCCCTATGTCCCTATGTCCCTTTGTATGCTTAAATCTTTAAAACTACGCAACGGATTTTGAAGCGGTTTTTTTTAATAGATAGAGTGATTCAAGAGAGAGGTTTATATGTATAATAACATAGTACAGGTAAAGCAGTTTTACTCCAAATTTAAGGCGTGCGAAGCCGCGCGGGTAAAAGCTAGTTTTTTATAAAACCCTTTTGGGCAGCACTGTTGTATAGAGTCGCATTTAGAGGCGCTTGTCGGGCTATGCCTTAGCATAGATAAAGAGTAAACTTTTTTCTATCAATTGTCTAAAGAAATGAATGAACTTTTGACACGGCCATGCTACTTTGGCTGGATAACGATGCATCAATTTGCAATGCTACTTCAAGGTTTAAGGTTTTATGTGATCATTATAACTTTTATTTTTATTATTTTAGAAATTTAATTTCAATCACTGGCTGCAAAAATTGATAACATTTTCTTTCTAAAAATAAAGTTTAAACTAGCCAAAACTTCGGAAAATAAAATTTTTTTATTACATAATAAACGCATTATTATAATTATTTTAAATTGATTTGATTACTTAATGGTTTGCAATATAAGATGTTAGCTAGGCCTACTGATATACTTATTTATTTTGAAACTGTTTTAAAAAATATATATTTTTACCCGACAGCCATAAGGGGTTGTTTTTAATTTGATTGTTTTCAATTGACTCCAACAGTTGGTTGGAAGCTAACGTCATAAAGTGAAGTACGTATGCATTAAATAGTCGAAGTCGTTTTTCGAAATTGGCTCGTGTCTGGGTGTAACTAGGTTCTCCCCTAGTCCAATGTATGGTACCTATAGTACAAGCTTTGCTTAGTTTAGGGCCACACAGTAGGTGTGTCAGTCTGGAGATTTATTTAATTATTTAATCTGGTACAAGTAATTAAAATTACAAATACAGAAGAGAAGAAGAAATTGTTTTCAATATCTCGTCGTTGAGTGCCCGACGTCTCACTTTGCAAAGTAAACTTCGTATCATCTTAATATATAAAATTCACACAATCACAATGTTCGTTCCCGTACTCCGAAACGGCTTGACCGATTCTCATGAAATTTTGTGATATTCAGTAGATCTCAGAATCGGCAACTATCCATTTTTCATACGCCTAAGTAATAAGGGTTGTCCACCCCCATCTTTTTTTTTCTAATTTGGCAAAACAACGTTTGCGAGTTCAGCTAGTATTTTATATAATCTTTGTTTTTGAATCGATTCTGGAAAAACTGTATGAACGAAACTAAAAATAACAGTTTCACTAAACAAACTAGTTTCTTACTTGAAATTAAACTAATTTTAAGAGATTAATACGCGTTTATTAATTTATTTTAGATTTTCCCAAGTTTCGATTACATTAATTTTATTTTTGATGATTAATAACCGAATCGTTGAGACGTGCTATACCACCACAACAGTGCTTTTTTCTGTCTTGTTTTACAATATCATTACAATCAAACGATCATGTTACTTCTTCAAAGGGCTCAAGGCTCTCTTATATATTTTTTTAATTTACTATTGGGTCATTCCAGCCAAGATGTCACCCCAGGTCAAAAAAATAAACTTTAAAATTAGAGCTTAATTTATAAACTAAAGCAAAGCCAGTAAACTAATTCATTAGGAATTAACCATTTTATTTTATATTTTTTCGATTTTCGTACTTTTTTTTATTTGTGAAAGCAGCTATGGTGTGGTTCCGTTTGGTAGCATATTTTTTTCTTAAGGTTGACTATACTTTTTCCTGCTATTTATTGAGCCATTCTATTATATGGTAATCTTAAAAGATAGTACTACTAAAGACGTGAAGTACAGTGGTAAATTATTGTTTGTGAATATTATACGAAAAAAGTTGTAAGACTTTTACGAAAAGCTATCCTCATGTCCCACCCGTCACAGCAAAACATGGTTTTATTTATACTGACTTTAAAATATTTTATATAACTGTTTTTTGGCTTGGCAGAAGTAACAATAATACCAAGAGTAATGGTTTGGGCTTGAAATGATATTGAACCAATTAATATGTGTATGGAAATATTCAGTTTTAAAGGGCTGTCCCACCCGTCACAGACATGTGGTGATAAAATAAAGTTTTCATGATTTAATGTTTTTTCAGTGTCATACTTGTCTATTTATTTATTTATTACACATTTAGGGCCGGTTTTTCAATAGTCAGATAAATTCTATCTGACAGAAAATCAGTATGTTTTTGTTGCACGTCGAACATAAATACTTGACATATGTATGAAGTGACAATGAAAACATACCTCTTATCAGTCAGTTAGCATTTATCTGACTATTGAAAAATCAGCCCTTAAATGGGTTTCATAACTAAGTCTTATATTCTCATGGCATAATTGTTACTTTTGCAAAGTCAAAATCAGTCATGTAAATTTTTTAAGTGTCGTCAATAAATGTGATGTTTTTTTATGTAAAATCAAAGAAAAAAGAAACTTTCAAGTACTAATAACAAATAAGTGTTCGCACAAATAAAAAAAAAACTACCAAAAAGGTATTCCAAAATTCCGAAAAAAAAGTGGTACGAGGGAGCGTTTTTATGTTCGCGGAATGGAGGGTAAGGGGTGGAAATAGAAAAAACAAATTATTTTTCCTTTTCAATATATTCACCTGCAAGTCGGATACATTTTTCAGACCTTTCAATTAATTTATTTATACCCTCATAAAAAAATGTTTTATCTTTGTCTTCAAAATACGCTGAAACTGCCTCCTTAACTTCATCATCGGTGGTAAATTTTTTACCCCGAAGCTCTTTTTTCATTTTTGGGAAGAGGTAATAATCACTCGGGGCTAGGTCTGGGCTGTAGGGTGGGTGGTTTAAAATATCGAAGCCCACCTTATGCAGGGCAGCCAACGCAACGCGACTCTTGTGGACGGGCGCATTGTCGTGCAAAAGCAGCACACTCTTCGTCAATTTTCCCTGTCTTTTCTCTTTAATGGCTTCTTTTAGTTGCTCTAATATTGAAGCGTAGTATTCTCCGGTTATAGAAACACCTTTATCTTTATAATCGATCAACAATATTCCTTCTGAGTCCCAAAAGACCGTTGCCATGAGTTTCCCAGCTGACTGTGACACCTTAAACTTCTTGGGGGGTGCTGTGCCCTTTATATGCCACTGCATGGAGTCTTTTTTCGACTCAGGTTCATAATGATGAACCCAAGTTTCGTCTCCAGTAACAATTCGACTCAATACACCATCCTTGTCGTCACTGCAGAGGTCCAAAAATGCACGTGAACACTCTACGCGTTGTTGTTTTTGCGGCGGCGTGACTTTTCACTCCCGATTATGTTGCTTGGTTGACGATAGCTCAAAGACTAATTGTCTGATAACAATGAAACCTCGTATTTATACTAATTATGAGTCACTGAACGCGTTACGGTCCTAATGAGCCTAATCACCCTCCTCCAACCCTCTCATTCCGCGAACTTAAAAACGCACCCTCGTATATTCGCGTTCTCTCCTCATTTTTGATAATTTTATATAGTGTATTAGTAAATAAATGTTCATAATTGCATGTCTGAAGAATTATATTTTTTAATTATGCAGTTTATTCAAATTTTTAAGTTGTATTAAGTTACTCGTCCCACCCGTCACAAAAGTGCTGTCCCACCCGTCACACACAATTCAAGGCATATTTGAATATTTGTTAACATACTTAGTGTTATTGATATATTAAATTGTACCCTAATGGTTTACTTAAAACATATGTAAAAACTCCCGAACAAAAGACTGATAGTTTGTCTTAATTCGGAAAGCGAAGCCTTCCACTCAGACAAGCGGGTGTCATGAGTGTCCCACCCGTCACACTTAGAAAAAGGAGATTATCTGACTTAGCTATTTAAGATTTATATTTTATTTAATGGTTCATTTTAAAACAATTATCTGGCTATACATTGCCGTTATTTTGTTATAAATTGTATTGCTAGTTTAAGATAAATTTCTTGAAGATTGAGCAAAAAGGAGTTAGAATGTCCCACCTGTCACTTTGGAATGACCCTATTGTTTTTTTATTTTTTTATTTATTTATTTGTTGGATAAACTACAGAAATAAACTAAAAAAAAACATAATTTGGTAACATTAACATAGAAGATAATGAGCTTAAATCCTAGGGGTTCATCACTAAGAACATATAGTTGCTATCAGAGAAATGTAGATGGCGTTTATACAATAGTTTGTGTTCCTTTAAGTAAAAAAAATAAACAATTGAAATGTAAAATAAAATTATGAGAAAAAAGTATCTATTAATATGTTTGGGAGGTCAATGGAAATTTTATTTTTCATAATTTTCTCTCGAAATAACTATTACGGCTCGTTTAATGATCACGCTCCGTGTGCCACTCAACGGTTCTAAAACTAAAATAACGTACGAAGACGGAATCACGCGTCATTATAAAATACATGTTTCCATAGATAATGAATTATTTATCTTTATGAATTATTTATCTTTATTTTAAGCAGGTAGTTGAATGTTTTTACTACTAAACCGTATTGTGCACCTATACATATAGTAGGCTTTTCTGCCTAGGTAAGATAAGTCAAATCAAAACTGTCCGCATGCTTAGGCATTAAATTTTAATTTTAGCTGATATATTTATGACGAAGACGGCAGGATACCTTCGCCATCAGAGCCGTCTTCAGGGGCCGTTTAGTACTATTAACTTGTGTGGGCGTACGTGGGTTATGTGTTAGACTCAAATAAAACCAATAGAACTGTTTCAACACTGTAATTATCTTCTCTTGATAGCACTCCGTAGGTCATTCGATTAATTCACAAGAAGACACGGATCACGGACAGTTTCTACGCAACCACCAAGCATTCACATTTTCCAACCGCTCTTCACCAAGGCTTGAGACCATCTCTGTCACTCTGACAGCTGCTCGCTCGATGTCACATAGACTCTGTCTAGCACCATATTTGGTACTGGCAATCCGCACTCTTCTTATATCAACCATAAGCATAGTCGATCTCCGACACGGCCATCCTGCGTATACACGTCCTCGTGTATTATACTGTGGACAAACACAAAACGACAGTATCTACTTGTTCCGCTCGGCCAATTCTGACCAACAAACTTCACACGCAAATCAAAATTTAAACTCATTCTCTGAACTACTACTTGACTCAGTAAATCAAACTATCATAAAAAAGTAATATCACAACACCAAAGTTAGTATAGATCATGTACCATCGATAAAGGTCATCACTTTATCACCACAAATCAATCATTGAAACACTCCACGACACGAGTGAACACCCCTCTATCTCCACGGCCTCGGCCAAACAAGCAACATCACCATTGCTCCCACCAATTTTATTTTATAAGCCTCCACGCTTTTCATAAGCCTCCACGCTTTTCCTAAGCCACCACCCCGACCTCCGCCAGATAGAGCTCTCACTCGCGTTTACTCAAAACAATTAAACTTCGCCAACGCATTATCAATTTCATCTGGTACATGACCTACCATCAATCTTAATTATTTTTGACCGATCTATCGTAACATCGCCATTAAAACAATTATTCAGTAAACAATGAGGTAAAACCTCAAGAGGTTGACTATCGAACGTCACATGACATTAACTAGTTCTGTGCTGAATACACGTGTATGATCAATAGGTACCAAATTATAGCAGCCACCTTGTCAAATCGTTTACCATTAAATTACGCCTTAAAACTTTCTTTAACCAACGAGCACTCAGCACCAGAATCATAAGAGAAACAATACGGTTCACCTTGTTCTCACGATAACCCGTGTCAGGGTTAAGTCGACCCGCAGCTCGGTGCGCGCGCGTCTTGCCCCAGGCTCCGCGTCGCCGCCACCGCTCGTACACCAGGCCGCGAGACGGCACGATACACTTCTAGCGAAACAGCGCCCTCGCCGCTGGGTTTGGTTCTCATGTCGGCACATCTCGTCATCAAAGCTCCAACCTTAGTTTATTTGCAAACGACAGTCGCGTCCGGTATAGCTATTTTTCTGAAACAAATTATATCACACAGCATCACATAGCTCGGCAAACTTTTATTCAAAGCAATTTAACTCTCACCGGGTAGCGTGACGCAGTATCTCAATTGGCATACGCGATTGACTTATAAGCTCCGACTCCAATGGTGTTCCCCTGGCTGCGCTGACTCAACGCACAATCCTTTTTTTTATTTTTTTTTACTGACGTTTCTTTATCACAGGATCTGTCACTATGCAGATTTTTGAACGAAAACCAAGATAAGGCTGTATGGTTTGGTTCCTTTGCCTACTCGTATGAGCGAATTCAAAAACAACAACAAGCAGATTTTTAAGGTTATGCAGGTTTTGATTTGTAGTATTAAATCGGCTTGTGAACAGAATTTAATTCTCAATTTATGACATTCCTTGGTATGCAATCCATAACAACCACGTTGATGCTACTTTCTTCTTTCATTGTTTATCGTGACGACATGTTGACTAGGTACCACTTAATTAATTTTCTCAAAACACAATTTACAGTTGCGCATCATGATCTCGCGTCCGTGTCCTTCTTTTCCAAGTTTGAAATCAAGTTACTTCATGCAATTGTTTTTGTTACATCTGCGCGCGCATGTTCTAATTTTGATTTTCAAAGAATGCATAGCAACGCGCATGTTTACATTTTGGTTTTCAAACAATGCATAGCAACGGTCAATTTCACTTTTCCTTCTTCTCAATTTTGAACTAACACAGATCATAGCAACGGTCAATTTCCTTTTCTTCATTTGAACTAACACAGGATCATCCCACTTCTGATGACGAAGACGGCATGATATACCTTCGCCATCAGAGCCGTCTTCAGGGGCCTTTTAGTACTATAACTTGTGTGGGCGTACGTGGGTTATGTGTTAGACTCAAATAAAACCAATAGAACTGTTTCAACACTGTAATTATCTCCTCTTGATAGCACTCCGTAGGTCATTCGATTAATTCACAAGAAGACACGGATCACGGACAGTTTCTACGCAACCACCAAGCATTCACATTTTCCAACCGCTCTTCACCAAGACTTGAGACCATCTCTGTCACTCTGACAGCTGCTCGCTCGATGTCACATAGACTCTGTCTAGCACCATATTTTGGTACTGGCAATCCGCACTCTTCTTATATCAACCATAAGCATAGTCGATCTCCGACATTTATATAAAATAATGTTGATGAAGATATTATCTTCAGCTTATAAAATAAACTTTTATATTTTTGATAAAATATACATAAAAAAAGTTGTTAATTGTTTAAGATAAACGTGATCGAAAATAAGTATGGTTTATTCCAACTGTTAACTGTGGTGTCATATTAATAGCAATTCCAATAAAAGAATTCTTTAAACATTCCCTGCCAAATATTTCAAAAGAATATTGTCTGCATGCAGACAGTTTTATGGATATTATTTATCATTCATTATCATCATTATCATTACATAGTATAAATCGAAGTCGCTTTTTTTGTCTATTTGTTTGTTTGTCCGCTATTTCCTCCTAAATCAGTTAGCGGTTTTCGCCATTTTAAAGGTATTTTATTCATTTAAATTTGTAAATAAAGAGCATTTATAAAACGTTATTTTGCTATACTGCGAAAATTATAACGTTTTTGATGGAAAATAAATATTCTAATAAGGAAAAAAAAAACATGATTACGAAAATAACCACTAGTGTGAAGGGTAATAAAGCCGCAATTTTGTTTCCATTAATTTTTGATGTAGGTGACTAGTGTCATTTGCGCTATCAAGACAAGTCTATCGACACCTTAAACGTTGAAATATTTCCAGCCGTTTGGGCTGTAGCGTAAAACATAGAAATCTACATACATACACACTTGTAAAACATTACTAATATCCCTTATGAAGCAGTCTGGCAAAAATACGGAACTCGGTTGCCTATTCGTGGATCATTTATGCGTTAGTTATGCAACGTCTTAAAAAAATTATGAAACGACAATTGATGGCAACAACTATTCACAAAAGCTAGTTATGCCTAATGCATACTGTCATTTTTCTGAAGTATGGTTAGAATTAATGCCAACAGGGCCACTATCAGCTGGTTTCTAATGTCTAGAGCCATAATAAATGCATAAGTTATTAAGTATTAATAATATTCTTCTTAAAAAACATTAATACTTTGATGCGAATTGGGGTTACTTTTTGCACAAGTTTTTTTTTTTTGTAATTTGTTAAACTGTAGATGTGCCATATTCTTTCAAAATATAATTTAACTGGTTTTAAAATATATCGCAACTATCATTACATAGTATATAAATCCAAGTTCTGTATGTTTGGCCGCTAACTCCTCCTAAACCAGTTAAGGGATTTTAATGCGGTTTTCACCATCTTTTAGGTATTTTTTTAATGTAGTACCTAAATAAAGAACAATCGGAAAAAGTTTTTTTAAGTTAGCCAAAAATCTATGTTTTGTGAGCAAGTCGGCCAAATTTACACCATTGCGAAGCTTGGGCGGTTCGCTAGGTTCAACTATAAAAAAATGAACCTGACAATCGAAACAGAAATAAATATGATAAAAAATTACAACACTATAAAGGGAATTACGAATTTTGGTAAACACGATTTATTACGAGAAATCATAAACCACATGATGGTATAAAGAACAGCGAAGTCATAGGTACAAGGATGCATGTCTACTAACCACGACTCGTTAAGTTCGTATCCCTAGTAGTAGACAGGTCTGCGCAACGGTTATTTTGATAATGTTTTTAGTAAAGCAGTTCTATGAGCATTTATATATTATATCCTACTTTCTGTCAAAATTCTAGCTTACCATACCTACTTTAAATGGGAAGATCTTTCTTTGTACTCTGATTCTTTTCGCACATGCTTAATACTATCAGCACTGTTCTGATAGATATATATTTGGTATAACATTACCATTGTATACATTACAGATTAAAAATGATTTTATTTCTATACGTCAGAAATAAAATAATTTATACTACATTTACGTACTGCCACTGCCACTACTTCCTCGCGCCGCCGGCAATAAATCGATAAATATTGCCGATGCAGAGGGCCTACTCTAACTTCACTATCGTAATCGTATACGAACGACCGATGTACGAACTAACTTGGTGAAATGCCTCTGAGGAAGCAAGTCTCGGTAAGGTTCTGAGATAATCGACGACCTCTGTGGTGCAGCGGTATTTATACCGGACTGCTAAGCGGATGGTTCGATCCCCGGGTCGGGCAATGCCGTTAAAATGGTTTTTCGATATTGGCTCGTGTCTGGGTGTAACTAGGTTCTCCCCTAGTCCATTATATGGTACCTATAACTCGAGTGCTTACAGCAACTTACCTTAGGTCCACATAATTGGTGTGTTAGTCTGGAGATTTATAATTGTGTCTATAACTGCATGATAATTAACGCGACCACACGAAATATCGTTTGAAAAGTCGAAAGTCCCTTGGGTCGAAAGTCGTTGGGGCCTGTTGTATTTTGTATATCATTTCATGGAAGACAGTACACATTATGTCGTGTTATTTAATGTTATGTGATTTACAGGAGGGTAGCTTTATATTATTATCAGATCTTCACGAACCAACTTCATAAAAAATATTCGCTACTTTAGCTTGCGGGAATTGCCAGGGCTGGTTTTTCAATAGTCAGATAAATTTTATCTGACAGAAATTTGATATGTTTTCGTTGCATATCGAATATATTTGACATATTATGAAGTGACGATGAAAATATACTTCTTTTTAGTCAGATAGCATTAATCTCACAATTGCAAAAAATCTGCCTTTATTGTACTATTTCCTTCGGTCAAAAAACAAACCTTTGATTATGTCCAGGCACCGATCACCCCCTAAAAGATTCCGCATTAAAGGCGATGATGGCTGTTTCGCCCCCATGTCATTGAAAGCATAGTGCAAGCCACGCCTACATTTTTTGATTTAGTCATGACCAACCGTCAGACACTTTCGTATCCGTGTCACTCCGTATTTGTGACAGCGAAAATATGTTCTTGTGGAGTTCAACTTGCGTTGGTTTATTTATTGTAAACAAACAAAGGATATCTCTTTCTGTCAGTATAAATATATATAATATTGCCACAATCGCTGAAATATGTTATGACGTACGCATAGGAAACATGGCCACCTACTAAGAAGTTGCAACACTGACATCTGAAAACGCACAAAGGTAACAGACGTAGGAAGTGTGCCGAAGAGGGGACGATCGTTGGAGCATATCCGTACTAGAATGGAGACCAAATAGAGTAAAAAGTAGCTACGCAGGAAGACCACCAGTCGGATGGTCCTATGACATAAGATCTCACAAGAAAAGCCGGTGATAGGACCGCGTGGAGAACTATTGGAGCGGCATATGACCTGCAGTGGGCTAAGACATGCGGTTGAAGAAGAAGACGAAGATATACAATACCAATATCTTTCAGTGACAAAGCCATAGATTTAAATGTTACCAAACCTTATCGATCAGGTTAACATGCACAACTTTAAAATTATAGCTTGTGCTGGTGTTGAAGTGGGACATGCGCTCCACAAAATAGTTTGCTTATAAGACCCCATATACACAGGGTTTCTTTTTCTCAAATTATCTTCAGTGTTCATAGGTGAAAGTACACCATATCGAAAAGTTAATCTTATTTGTAAACGTTAATTTTGCCGACTGGATATTTACAATAGCTCAGATGACGTGATCTTGTAAGAAATTAGCAAATCTATAGGAGATAGTAACTAACCAAGCAAACTATTAGTCTGAAGCAAGAAAAGAAAATGAAAGTTAAGGAATGTCAAACGGAACGTAAAATGCCTTACCTGAAATATGCCTCATAAGTCTCCCAACAAGCAGTTTATTGCGCAGTGCAGTGAAGTTTCCTATATTTTTTTGACAAAGAATCACTTAATTATGTTATTGATAAAAATGCTCCTCTTCAATGGCAAAAAGGAATCTTTCGATTTTAACAACGAGTAAATATTTTAGATCCAGTAGGAACCATTTCAGGCGATGACAATGATCTAGTTTCCTACCTTGTTTTTAATCTATATGGTGTCGAAAAATGTATTGTTATATTAAAATTTTAATCATCTTTGTTCAAGAACTTCCACATCTTTAATTAGGCTACCGCTATTTATCAGCTTCTCTTCACTTTTCAGTATCGTAGTTATTGCATCGGTCCATGATGCTGTGTAAAGTTCTTTTTGTTAAAATACTAATCCCTAAATTATACTCTTACTCCCTGCTAGCTACGAGTAGGTTGCCCACCGTAACGTTATAATCCAGACAGTTTTTCATCCATTCTCTTCTAGCCGCCTTCCGCAAGTTGTCCTTCCATCGAATCAGATGTCCATTGCAGAACCTTTCGACCCCAGTGGTTGTCAGTTCTTCGACTTATGTGGCCAGCCTACTAAATCTTCAGCTTGCTAATCCGATGGGCTATGTCGGTTACTTTTGTTCTCTGCCGTATCACTGCGATTCTGATCCAGTCCCTTAGATAAATATCTAACATGGGCTTTTATTTTTTTCCACAGCACGCTGTGTGAGTCTCAGTCGGTGGACTAGCTCTTTTGTTAGTGTCTACATCTCAGCCCCAGTCGAAAACATTGAGCGAGCAGCTGTCAGAGTGACAGAGATGGTCTTGGGCTTTGGGAAGAGCGGTTGGAAAATAATAGTGCTTGGTGTTTGCGTAGAAACTGTCAGCGATCCGTGCCTTCTTGTGAATTAATCGAATGACCTACGGAGTGCTATCAAGAGGAGATAATTACAGTGTTGAAACAGTTCTATTGGTTTTATTTGAGTCTAACACATAACCCACGTACGCCCACACAAGTTATAGAACTAAACGGCCCCTGAAGACGGCTCTGATGACGAAGGTATCCTGCCGTCTTCGTCATATATATACGAGTATATTGTTGACGTAGGTTTGTGGATGAGGAGTCGGACGCATTTTTATTTAGGCGTATTTACCTTAGGACTTTGGACAAAATCATAACATTGACATTAACATTAACATTGAAGATACAATGAATGCATCATCACAAACACTAATAGTATAATTCATCTCCAGCCTTCGTGAAGGGTGATAGACAGTAATAGGTTGTTACTCTGTCCATTTCTAATAAGGAAACGCCTAATATATTTTGATTACCAACTAAATAATCATCAATATAAAACAATTTTCTTCTCGCAAATCCTAACAAAACTTTGTTTCTTCCTTATTAAGTTGAAGGAAAGTTAAATAACTGCTATTATGTTTGAAATAATTGGTCTCTACCACCAATTTGAGATGTGGCTAAAAGCAATAACTAGTCAAATAGCGAACATAACTCAGATGACAGTATGAAAATGAGTTGTTGTTGGGAGTTTTTTTTCGCCGGCTTTTTTCTCGGTCTACGGTTAGGTAAAGTCGAAGTTTGTAACATTGACGTTAATTAAGTATATGTTACATATCTATGATGAATAAAAGAATTTTGATTTGATTTGGTTGTGGCAAAACTAAATAGTTGTTTTTTAACAAAACATTTTTTCTTATTTTTATTTCGGAAGCAGTTCTTTTACACCCCGTATAGATATAGCCATTTTAAAAGTTAAGCTACCGTTAAGATAATAACATTTTAGACAACATATGATTTTCGACGGTTAAATACATTACCCAAAATCTTAAGATATTTTAAAATTAACTGAAAAAAAAAACACTAAATCGCGATTAAAGTATGAAAACACTAGTTATTATTGACTTCTGCCTCAACGCACTCGATATGTTAACTGAATATTTGCTATTAATGAAACGCATTTCCTTAAACTACTTTTACGATTTGTTCTACTTGATTATTTTAATCATAAATCAAAAGATTATATAGGAAATGAATTTAGTTGATAATGTATCATATAATTTTTATCGATTCAATAGTGTTGGTTTCATAACATACTATATTAATCTTTTTCCCTTTATATAATCTAATTCTTCACTTATATTGAAAATGAGAAAAATATTGAGTACGGTTTGTTGATGTCGTGGTTGATTTGAATTATTTTTGGCAAATTGTCGAGTTATAATAATAAACTCTTTATCGCAATTATGAAAGTAGATAACACAGAAAACATAAGATTAAACAATTACAATAAGAGTTATATTTGGAATTTATTGCGATATCCGGTGTCAAATTTTCTCAAAGGGCGGGCACTTTCAATAGTTATGTAATTGTGGGTGTATATGGGCGGCGGTGATCACTTACTATCAGGTGACCCTTACTCGTTTGTTAGCATATCACATAAAAAATTGAAGTTGTCGGTTGCCAAATTAAAATAAACTCTTAAGTGGATAAATGAAAAATACAGGGTTATTTGTAATTACCGTAAGCGCATCACCTCTTGCAGGCGGCTTCCTTACATCAATCCCAATAACATTTGTTCTACGACTTTTTGCAAAACTTGATAATTAACACAAAAACAAATTTGCGCGCTCTGTTATTTATAACTCTGTATTTTGTAAGAAGTTCCAAAACCGGTTGCCCACCCCCAGTCGCCCGCGCGCCCGCCACGCCAGTTGCGTGCGCGTAGAATATTGTACTGTTTAGATGCACCTAAAAAATTTGTATGGAAAAACTTTTTTTTTTTAAAATATTTTAATTATTCGTTGGTTAAATGTTGTTGGCATTGATGTAGAAAAGCTGCCTGCAAGAGGTGATGCGCTAATTATAAATAACCCTGTATATGCAATGAAATATTCGAGAAAAGGCTGTGCTCTGATACTTGCATTGCCCCGCCGTTTCTCAAAATCAGTCAGTGAGGAGCGAAGCGATGTGCACAATATGAAATTAAAATAACGTTTGATAATGTGAAACAGCAAAGCATCATGTGAAACAGCAAAGCACAATGTGAAACAGCATATGTAATACCCTATATTTGTTATTAATTTTAATTTTATTCAATCACGCGTTCCCGAGAAAAAGGACGAGGAGAACTTAGTGATGTTATATTTGCTTCGTTTATAATTTAAGACTAGCTTTCCGCCCTGCGGTTTCGCCCGCAACTAAATGGCTTTTCCCGTGGGAATGAGGCTTTTTCCGTGGGAATGAGGCTTTTTCCCGCAGTAAAATTTTCGTATTTTCTTCCCTGGGTGTCGAACTATCTCTATTCCAAAATCAAGACAATCGGTTCAGCCGTTTTTACGTGAAGCGAACATACAGACAGATGGACAGACAGTCATACACATTTTCCCATTTATATTATAGTAAGGATAGACCTACAAAAAAAGCCCTTCGCAGTACCTATATATATCTTAAGTGTAAGACATGTTAGCCTATACTGCAGTAGCTATAAGGGGTTTCCACGCGAACGAAGTCGCGGGCGGCCTCTAGTTTCACCATAACTTCAAAACCAAACGTCCAATTTTAATCACTCAAAGACCAAATATCTACATAAACTGTACTTAGTGTCGAAATATTTATTTTGATAAGGATTAATAGCATGAGTAAAATAAACTCGTTTAAAAGTAGTCCAAAAAAGTTTTTGTAGATATTTATAAGATGTACAATTAATTAGAACATTTTATGGTTATTTCATTATATTTAAGGCAGCGTACGCAAAATAAGTTACTTTTCTGGTTGATTTTTTACACCTTGTGTCCGAAAAACCCAAATATCTTACGGAACCCTATTTTTTCCAAAATAAAATATAGCCTATGTTACTCGTAGATAATGTAGCTTTCGAATAGTGAAAGAATTTTTAAAATCGGTCCAGTAGTTTTTGAGCCTATTTGACACAACCAAACAAAGTTTTCCTCTTTATAATATAAGATATCCTCTTTATATTATTTATTTAGATTTCCTCTTTATAATATATAGAAAGAAGAATTTACCTATAACAGGGAAGACCTAATGACAGAACGTAAGTTATCAATTTAAGATGAATACTTGTGAAGCTGAACAGCTTGTGTTAATTAGTATACATTTATAACGAAACAACGAAATAATTATCTTTTGTGCATCTTGATTTTTTTTTGTTTTAAATCCACTAAGTTACTTTCCTTGGCATGTATTGGATGCTCCAGGACATCATATGGGCTCAATTGATTACGTTCCAAATCGACTCTTTCATTGAGAAGTTGGTTTTTAATTTAAATACAGTTTTTATTTTAATATATTATTTTCAATTTTAGCCATACGACATTAAATAATTAAAACACAAATTATTTTCTATGCTAAGTGCTTGTGATAATTTTAAAACATACTTTTCTATTATTTTGCTGCAAACGTTTTCCACTAATTGTGTCGCTAACTGTGTCTGTTTGTATGTTTGTCCTCTATTTCCTCTAAACCACGTACTTGACGGATTTTATTGCGATTTACGGTATCTTTTTCCCTTAAATTTTTTAAACGAAAAAATTCGGGAAAAGTTTTTTTAAGTAAGTGAATTAGTCGGGCAAATTACATCACTGCTAAGAGTGGGCGGGTCATTATATTTTGTTTTCTTATAAGAAAATGTCCATCTCTTATGTGAATGGCTGGGTATGTTTATATTTTTCTTTTTAAACTCTTGTGGTCGTATTGAAAGACGCATAGATTTAATTATTTTTCAGCTAGTCGTTGTAAGGAAATCTTTTATACTGGTTTAATCGAAAAATTAGGTAAAACTTAAAAAAAATACTTTAGAGTATTTAATTGTTTTAAGGGCTTGCAAAGGTCTGATACTAGATGAATCTGTGCAACAAAGTGTTCATCACACAAAAAAACTAAAAAACATTTTAAAAAACATTCGTTTTCATAAGGTCTCAAATCGCTATGCCGCTATTAAGTTTTGTCTAATGCGATTAATTTGGCTAGTTTCTTTTTATGTGTGACGCAATTCTAAATAACCCTGATAATAATTATACAATTAAAATAGAAACACGCATTGCAAACTGTAATAAAAATAAAAAGTCATTTTTATGATTTGTACTGCGACCAATTTCCTTGCAAAATTATATAAAAAAACGTTGTGAAACAACCGTCTTGATACGCCTAGAATTCAGCTCGGTTGGGACGAACAGTGATCTGAAAATTGTCATGCATTTTCATAAACTAGATGTTTAGAATATCATTTTACTAATTAAAAGTTAATTATAGGATATCCAATAACAAGCATAATTGGATATTTAATCTCAGTAAGTTTTATGGATAGAGTTTATATTTTACAAGCCCACGCTTCGCATGGTGTAATTTTGGCCGACTTGATCACAAAACATTGAATTAAGTCTTACATAAAAAAACTTTTTAAAATGTTCATTACTTACAAAATAAATGAATATATTCCCTAAAAAATTGCGAAAACCGCTTTAAAATCCGTTAAGTAGTTTAGGAAGAGTAAGCGGACCAACATACAAACAGACACAATTAGCAACTTGGATTTATACTAGTAATGATAATGATTACTAAAGCATTAGGGGTGATTTAAATGCCTCGATGTGGATAGCTGAAATTCCATTTTTTGGCTTATATTATTGGCCTACTGGTACTGTTTTCGTGGAGAAAACATAAGAATTACTTAGTTTTTATACACACATCAACATCGTCTAAGGATATTTTGAATTTACTTAGTTTACTCAAAATGTATAAATAATAACATACAACATGTATATATTTTTATGAAGCTCATTTATCAGGCTACATTAACAAAATAAAATAAATCATTTTTTTTTGCATAAAAGTGTTTTTTATTAATAAAGAAAAAAGTGAAAAAAATGTAAAAGTAACAATGAATGTGTTTCTCAAGGAAAAGTGAAAAATAATCAGAAATTATTCAGATTTGAACGGTATTGTGAAAAATCAGTAGTCAGTAAAACCATCCATGACGTTAAAAACGGTCCTACAACGTTTTTTATGCTTTGGATTAAGTTATCTAAGTCAGGCTGCGGTATATTGTCCCAGGTCCGGCTAAGTGGCAAAAAAAGATGTTCTTTCGTCGCAATATTTGTAGCGCAGTTCCTTAAAGCTCTTTTTTGGAGCATATCCTACGCGTGTTTAATGGGGTTTAGGTCAGGCGACTGAGTGGGCCAGCCTAGGACCGATACGTCGTGCTTCTGCAACCAGCTCGTCACCACTCTCGCTGTGTGCGGACGGGCTTTGTCGTTCATCAGCGTGAATTCTTGGCCCATTTGCAGTTTGTCGGGGTAGATTATTGGTTCTAGCACCTCGTTACAATATTTTTCAGCTGACATGGTGTTTCAGATCCAAACGGGGTCTGTTCTTCCACCAACACGAATTTTCGCCCAAACCTTAATTGTCCCGCCGTGGTATGGAAGGACTTCCTGAGGGTGTCGCAGACGGCACTCACCACCAGGAACTCGCTAAACATGTACTCTACGTGTATCAGGATGGAAACCGAACCGTGAGCCATCGGTAAACAGCAATATGAACCACTGGTTATCTTCCCAGAGCAAATTTTCACGAACCCACTCTAGCCGTCGTCCACGATTTCTTCGGCGTAGTGCTGGAGTACGAAGCGGTCTGCGAGCATGAAGATTAGCTTCATGCAGCCTTCTCCTCACAGTTTCATCACTCACAAGCAACTGGTGCTCTGACTGGAGCCTCTGAACCAACTGCATGGCCGTAAAATTTGGTTGCCTTCTCGCGGCAACTTGCAAATTTCGGCCTTGTCGTTGAGTGGTTAAGTGTTTCCCGCCTGGGTGTCTTTCAACCATCTCACGGAGAGCACGATAACATGACCATAACCTTCATATCACGTTTTGTCTTGTTCCCATCTCCTCAGCAATATTCCGTTGAGTAGCCCCAGTTTGGAGCATGCCTACTGCCCGTAACATTTCTTTCCTCGTTCAATAGCCCCGCTGCATAATGCACACAATAACATTAATTGATAATTTACCGATAACTTGCTATAAAACTTAAATTTGGCACAAAAAAATGACAAAAGTTACTGTAGTTAAATGAAACCTTCAGACTTCGCTACCATTATGCAGCGTGAATCTTTTGTTTTTATTTCTTTTTTTCAAATTCAAATTTAGAATCGTTCAACAAGGTTTACAAAATAAACTTTTTTCAAAAAAAAAAAAAAATTGGTCAGTATTTTTTGAGTCTAAGAACTTTCCTCAGTCATTAATAGGTCCTCTTTTAACGTTTTTTTGCATGTTATTCTGACTACTTACCATTCTGGGGTCCAGCGTTTGATTACACTAGGTTGCACTACTTATCCTACTAGGTACTTCGTGCTTCGGAAGGCACTGTACTTTTCACTTCTTACTCACTCTTCAAGCCAAGTCAGGTGCCTATTAGGTGGACGTTTTGAAAAATACTGACGGTTCAGAGGCCTTATAGGGCGGTTCCTAAAAACGTTGTTACTAGATGACGAATATGTGTTTAATATGCAAAGTGCATATTTATCACACGAAAAGAAGAATTATTTTAATTAGATGTAATGGTAGTCTTTATTTAAGATAATTTTATTGACACGCTAATCTGGTCGCCCGCGGAATGTTAGTACGCTACATTAAAATTTATGTACATTTTCAACTTAAATTAGTAGGTACTATCTAAATGTAGCATGCTAAATGACAAAGGTTCATTGATCATAGCTCATTATTAAAGGTCGGAGACCTGTGTCTAATAAACTTTTTTTCCCACTACATTTATTTGGTAACATCATTATCATTAGCATAAATCTAAGTCTCTCATTCTGTCTGTTAGTAGTTTTGTTCGCTATCTCCTCCTAGACTACGTTACGGATTTTAATTTGGCTTTCGGCATCTTTTAGAGAATTTATTTATACTTAAATTTGTAAATATATATAACATCCAGAAAAGTATCTTTAAGTTAGTCTTAGTACAGAGATTCGTGAACAAATCGGCCAAAATTCCACCACTACGAAGCGCTAGTTCACTAGTTTCATATAAAAAATATAAATATGTTTGTTCATTGTCCTCTTGTGATTAAAACGAAATTATTTTTAGAAAGGTCAATACATCGGCATCCATAGATTTATTATCTTCGCTCTCGCTCTTACTAGATGGAGCACTGGTACTCGTAAAATACGGCATAACATAGTGTGCTGAATTCAGCATACTCGAACCTACCCGAGCTAGTGTCTTAACTTTTATGCAGGGGCGTAGCCGCCGTATCAATTTTTTGGGGCCCCCGAGCAACAGGGGCCCCAAAATAGTGAAAACTTAAAAATAATGTATTTTTTTAAACCTACACATTGAATATATCTTACTTTATTCTTTTTTTTTAAACAAAAAATCTCCATAAGTCCATACGTTTCCAAATTGACGGTGTTAAAAAGTAAAATATTTTTTACAAGATATGGTCTAGATATAGGATTTCTCGTATGCAAATGCATGGTAAGATCAAAGAGGATAGTCTGACAGGATATACTCGTATATAAATAAGTTAAATTTGATGAAACTAGTAATAAGTTACATTAAAAATCGAAAACTGGTTCTAAAAGTCACTATTTATTATAACATCCAAAACCCTAGAAACGTGTATAGTAAAACCCATAAATGAATAAGCAAAAAGAAAAATATTCTTTATAATGTCTATAATTGTTGCTTTTACCTTACTTTATTATCACGCATTTTACGAGTACTATGGGCAAGGAGTAATTGTGTATCTATGTTTAATTTTTGTTCTTATAGGGCCCTTAAAAATATTGTTTCTTCTAAGCCCCTGTTTTTATATGACATAATATTTGACATTAACCCTTAACCACCTAGCACCTATTTTTGTCCTGTTGCCACCTCCGTGTGGTTGCAAAGACCGCAAATAGATAATTGCGTTGATTTAAGGATTTCAATTAACAAATTAAAGCTCCGTAGCAAAACATGCAATTTTATACGCCAATGCTTCGTTTTAGCACCAAATATTTGCTATTAAATTATAAATGTCTTTAGGAACTGAGAAAAAAAGCAATTGTTTCGTATTTTTGTAAGTTTTTAACATAAAAAGTAGTGAAAAATAACCATCAAATTTTTTATTAAAATTATATTTGAATTTTATAAAACATTACGGTCTCTGAGACCGTAGGTATGTGGTTGATGGTTTAAAAATAGTCAATTTTAATAGTAGTTACTAACATATAACAGCTTGCAAGGAATGTCAGGGGTCATATATAGATGGCGTTTCAAAGCTTTTGAAATATTTATTTTTTATTGCCAAAATGATTGAAAAACGACACAAAGACAGATGTGTAGTTTGCGTTTTGTCGAGCTTGAATTTTTTTGCGTATTATTTTGTTGCTCAGCGAGGATGATGAGTAAATAAAAGGTTTGAACTTAAGCGACATCTTGGTTTGTTCCTAGTACTAAGTCGGAAAACATGTCATGGTTTGGTCGGAAGCTTTTCAAACAGTATGTGTATTATTTGACACACGAGTTGGCACGAAAATAAAAAACTGCCGCAAGATCAAAGCTATTGTTTACAGGCAGTGCTCTATCTTGTAAGAGCGAGAGCGAAGATAATAAATCTATGTCGGCATCACTTTTGCGAAATTCAAAAATTAAACATTGACCAGTGTTCCGTGTGAAGTGTTCCGTACTATCATTTTCTACCTGTTTATTAAGATCGAGTAAAAATTGCTTAAACATTCCGTTTGTAGTATGTATCCCCTTTAATATTTAGGTACATTAGTTATTTAATTATTTATTTTGAAAAGTAAGTAAATATTCTGTGAAAATTTGAACCGTCTACCTGTTACCGTTTTTAATATTGAGTAAAAACTACAAAAAAAAACACGTTTATTGTATGGTCATATTTTAATAGTTTATTTAAAAAAAATATAGTATTTTTTGTTATGGCGGCAACGGAAATACATAATTTGTGAAAATTTCAGCTTTCTAGTTATCACGGTTTTCGAAATACAGCCTGGGACAGACAGACAGCGGAGGCTTAATAAATGGGGCCCGTTTTACCCTTTGGGTACGTAACCCTAAAAATTGAGGGTCGATCGGCTGTTTTTGTGGTTTTGTACCAAGTTAATCGGTAATTAATTAAGTAGTTCAAATTAGTACTTATTTAAAATAAAGGACATATTCAGTCTTCTACTACCGAATGGTCCTATACAATTTTAAAAACACTATTTACTTAATTACATAAAAAGCGATTACACTACATACTCAAAGATTTGATCTTTGTTTATATTTATTTTTATACATATTTACTTTTTATTTAAATTTCTTATTGATTGTCAATCCTTTTATTATACTTATTTTAATTATGTTTTTGCTACTATCACAGACAACAAATTATAATAATAAGTAACTTAAAAATATTTGCGTACTTTAAAACAAATTACACAGCGGTAGTAAAGGGAAATAATATAGCCTTGTCCAATTTATTAACCGCCACTAAGTATACATAATGGTTTTAGTAAAATGTTGATTTATATTTCAAGTTTGTTGTCTATACCAACCAAATCATGCAGTTCAGATCATATCTATCTAACCTAAAACCAGAAAATGAAAATATATTTCTCACTTGAAAAATAATAAGTTCTAATTTACATATGTTTTTTTTTTTATTTCCTAGTCTAGGTTTCAGCCGTTTAATGGAAATCTAAATTCGATATAAATATTATTGTATTAAGTTTTCTTTAGAAACATTCTGAACCCTTCAATTAATCTCAGTTCAAAATGTTTACTTAAGTATATCAGTTTCAATTAGGGTTCGAGGATATGACAGGATGTTGGGATTGTAAGTAGTCAAATGGAAATAGTAGAGTAGAGAGGTGTGGCTATTAGCTATTTACTACGAATTTACTTTTTTTCTTCTATTAAACTCTTATTTATTATTGTATTATATCATCGGAAAAGCGCGAAAGTAATTAAAATTTAAAACTTTATACTATCTTATTCAGATGCAATCATAATTGTTACAGTGGGTTTATAAACTTCGTTTACCTATTGGAAAAAAGGAATCTCGACCTTGGTTTAAAAAAAAACACAAACTTTTAACGGTATGCTTTTTATGAAACGTAAATAATTTGATATCTCAACAAAATTTGTAAGTTAGTCCTCAAAGATTTCAAGATTCTGTCTCATTCTAACAAAGGTTAACCTATTGCGCTATTTTTTCTCTCTGTGGTTTTGTGAAACCTCGGGTTTATGCGAATAAATCAAACAATTCCTTAACTCAGTATTCTACTAAGTCGAAAGGGGGGAAGGGATACAGCCATGAGAACTATGTGTATAAGTCATGGTAAATTTCTTGAAAAGAGTAATGGCCGGTCACCAGAGCCGTTATGTTATCTATACTAATATTATAAAGCTGAAGAGTTTGTTTGTTTGTTTGTTTGTTTGAACGCTCTAATCTCAGGAACTACTGGTTTGATTTTAAAAATTCTTTTTGTGTTGAATAGACCATTTATCGAGGCAGGCTTTAGGCTATATAACATCACGTTGCAACTATAAAGAGCGAAGAAATAATGGAAAATGTGAAAAAAACGGGGAAAATTATTCATCCTTGAGAGCTTCCGTTGCGTGCGCTGCCAAAAACGGTTCTAGATACCAAAAATATATGTATGAAAGAATTAAGGGAACTTTTTACCGCGGGAAAACTTCGCATTCCCACGGGAAACCGACTTTTACCCGAACGAAGTCGCGCGCGGCCCCTAGTTCTTCTATACAATCCAATAATAATATCACGACTCTCTCATAAAATACGTGTTTTTTTTAAAATGCACTCTTACTGAGGCACCCTATTCATACAAAAGTTCACTATTAAGGTAGTATCATTCTTTTTTTTTGTGAAAAATCACAAATCACCCAGTAAGTATTTTTATATTTTATAATGGGTGGTAATTAAACTGACTTCTTTTTAATAGCATTTTCCGCCTCTAAAGTTTCACATTGCCTTCTAAATAACTAAGTCAGACACAATCAACAGCCTTCAAAATAATTTTATCTTAGCCACTAGTTAGTTATTCTCTATGCAAGACACTCTAAATACAATTCTATAATATATAATAATAAAGGTCGCAAAGAAGTACTTAGTTCAAATCAGCTTCTAATTTTTCTCGGTTGATACGTTAATAAAAATAATAATGAATGCCACCTATTTCAAAACTTTAATCGGCAGCAAGTAGATTTTTTGGCGCTTCGCCGGGGGCTGCCGCACCAAGCTCGCTACGCTCGTTCGGCTCGCGCATGCAGTGTCAATATCAACCTAACAAGCTCGTCGCTACGCTCCTCGCTTACCTAAATTTACTAGCCCTAACGGTTCTTATCCACTAGCTAAGTGTAGAATCAGTCCAATGAATAATAATAAATAATTGAAGCACCTGAGTTTCTGCTGAAAATCTGCTTCTGAGCTAGTAAATTAAGTGGCAATAGATGAAGGCAATGTAAAGAAAGAATACGAATAATTTATTAGGAGCAATCTTTTTCTTTTCCCGTTGCTTTTTGTATAAAATTAGAAGTTTCATCATGTGGCCTAAAAAATACTCTGCGGCTTGACTTATTATTTCCCTTCAATAATTAGCTTATTGTCCATAGTTTGCAAAGGATAATTAATTTTTTTGTCATACAGACGGATTTACACGTCATATATTCAAGGAACTGACGCTTGACTACTAAACAAAAAGAAATTATAAACGTGAAATTTTGTATGTTTAGATTATTGTAATAACCCAAAAATATTTCATTAACCTACCTTTAACTTAATAATAAGAAAAATTTTAATCTAAATAAAGGGCGCTACAATTGGTTGACGCATGCGAAGCTACGGGCGATGTACTAGTTCCAAATAAAACTGATCGCGTTCCGTTCCTAAGGTCAGTCAACACACATTTTCACCCCCTCAACACTAAGGCATGGATTAAGCATTGGTCTTAGCTCTCGCCCTGACAAGATGGAAGTAAAAAACTACTCAACCATTTATAGTAAATTCTACATGAAACTCGTAAATTAAACGCTTTTATTAAGAATATTATGGCTGGAAATAGGAAAATATTAAATGGAATGAAAAAGTTAAAATATGGAAAATATGAGTAGAGTGAAAAACAAACGAGTTACGAGACGATAAAACTATTGTTTAATTCCAAAAACCTAAAGTGAGAATCTCATATAGCTTCCTAACACTAACATTTGAAATAGTGCTTTGTGCTGGCTGAATGATCTTTAACAGCCAGGATGTGATTATAGTATATTTGAATCATCCTGCAAACTGATTGGGATTTCAAATCATTTGTTCAGTCAATACCCTATCAAAAACTTCAATTTCAAAAATTTTATTTTTATTTTTTGAAGTTTAACAATTCTATAGACTAAGTCGTTGCGAAGATTTTTGAAAAGTTCTTTCTAGATTGCAATGGCAGCAGCCAATTTTCAACCCCAACTAAAGTAATAGTTTTGATTTGGTCGTTTACGGTAGGTTCGGTATACAACTACTGCAAAGTCTTCCAGCGAGTTAGCCACGGACGGCGAGAAGTGTCAATGACCACCCGCGAATCGTTTTGTTTTGAATTCTTTTTCAGAATTTTTAGAAAATCATCGATATCTTCAACATCTAAAACGCCTTTGAAGCCATGATTTTTTAAAAACTATTTCTGCAATTCTTTTCAATACGGTACAGTAGATTCGTAACAGTGTACAGTCGAGTTCATTAATGTGTTGGCCTTTCCAGACTACAAATAAATGAACAGTAAAAATAATAATATTTATGTGACAACTATAATAATTAATATATGGCCAAGACTTAGATTCATTAATATACTCGTATGACTGCTTTTCATAGGTAACCTGCGACCCGCCCACGCTTCGCAAAGGTGAATTTTTGCCCGAATTGATCTCGAAACATTGAATTTTGGCTAACTTAAAGAAACTTTTTTCAAAAGTTCTTTAGTTACAACTTTAAGGGCCGATTTTTCAATAAATAGTTAAAACGCCAGATATTGAACAGCCAGATAGCTTTAACTGAGACGAATAATAAAGTTTCAATTTTTCAATGGTCAAATAACCCTCTGCTAGCTATCCTAATGATTTTTGTGCAAGAAAGAGACATTATTATATATTTTACAGTTGTTAGAAAAGGACTGTAAACTTTCAACGCATTGACAGCGGGTGTCCCAATTGACAAAAAATTTAGGTATGACATCAAGATTTGCCGTCAACGATAATACATAGGTTTAATGAAAACTAGATGGAGCCCACCGAATAAAATACAAGTTAAAATTACAAATACTTACATGTGTCTGTAAATTTTGAGAAAGTATTTCTATCTTATTATATTGATTGCTAAGAATATTTTTGATGCTTTTTAAAAAAAACGATTTGGTAAGTATTTCATATATTCACAGATACTTAGCCTTACTGTATTCCATAATAATTACTTATTATTTTAATACCTATAATTCCCAAAAATCTATAATTTGATAAGCGTATCTTTCTTTAGCAATGTGTTATTTGTGACACGCACACATCAAACGTAATATTCCATCTAGAAATGTATACATCTGTGATGTCAACAATAGCTTATTGCACAGATATTCAAAATTAAACCTCTTGTGATATATATTTTTGTCCCGTTTTGATAACTATACATTATGTCTTCAAATAAAGTAAAATATCCATGGTTTTACAGAAAATAAGCAAAACACAAATAAATTATCCTATATTTACATACGCATGATGACAGTAAAGTCAAATAATCTGTTAGATAACTGCTTATAGTCTTGTTGTTTTTTACCCCAACACTAATGGCATGTGTCACAAACGCATTCTCTCGGTGGCCGGACAATAACTGAGGAAAAAAGAGACAGCTAAGTTTATCAGTCAGTTATCGAGTTTAACCTTCTGTTAGAGCTTATCCGCTGATTGAAAAATTCACAATCTTGCTATCCATAGAATAAGTCCTATCTGAAGGCTTAACTGACTATTGAAAAATCGGCCCTAAATGAATAAATTACCTAGTTTCGGAGGA
The DNA here is from genome assembly GCA_916618145.1 of Emmelina monodactyla. NCBI lineage: Eukaryota > Metazoa > Arthropoda > Insecta > Lepidoptera > Pterophoridae > Emmelina > Emmelina monodactyla. The sequence continues at coordinate 4,257,508 of OU745319.1, forward strand.
GTTAACGGACACACATAATAACAGACATAAAAAATGACAATGATATGTCCGACTAGTGGCCGCCCGCGACTCCGTTCGCGTGGATGTCGGTTTCCCGTATGAATGGGAAGTTTTCCCGCGGTAAAAAGTACCCAATGTGTTATTCTGATTACTGCAAAGTTTCATCCAAATCCGTCTTGTAGTTTTTACGTGAAAGAGAAACAAAAGGGATGACTGAGAGTGTTAAAAAACGTAAGAGCAGACAAATATAATCAGAAAGCTTCGAACTGCTAAGCTATCGGGAGTTACACGTGTTATTGTGAGTCAACCATAAAAGATAGGCATACGCTGTCGTGGGATATTTTTTATATAATTTTAAGGAGAATATTTCCGTCATACATTATTTCTGTGTAGCTTTAACCATTAAGGTTGCACACGCGACGGAAGCTTAAAAAATTGAGTAACTTCTCCCGTTTTCCCAACATTTCCCTTCACTGCTCTGCTCCTACTGATTGTAGCGTGATAAAAAGTATACTATAACCAGCTCGGGGTATGAAAAAAAATTGAACAAAGTTTCGTTAAAATCCGTCGTGTAGTTTTTGTTTTTATAACGGTTATTACAGACAGACAGACAAAAATTTTACTGATTGCATTATAGTGATTGCAATATAAAAATATTTCATGTACAGAGTTGATATCTCTACAAATTTATTATAAGTATAGGTTTGTCATTTGAGTAAGTACGTATATGACGTATACCTAAGTCAACATCTTGGTTAACACAGTCAGTAAAAGGTGAGAGCTTAGAAGTAGCGGTAAAGACGAGAGCTTAGAAGTCCCAAGTTCCCAAGGTTCGGATCGCGGTCGGTTCAGTTGATCTCTTTGTATTTTTCTTTTTAATTATGTTGTATTTAATTCATGTTTTTCTTTTAAAAATATGTATTTTTTGCAAAAGTTATGGTACTTTTTTATTTTATCAATTTTAAACGAACAGATCGCGATCAGAACCTTGAAACTTGCAAACTCTCCACTTTACGTCTGAACTACTGACTGTGTTACCCTAAAAGGCAAATTAGGCAGTAGCTAATATACTAAAATGACAGATTTAAAACTTCTTGAATGTGAAATAAATGAAATGCAGATCATAAATTTATTGAACCGTTCACATGATATACCAAATATTTGTGCTGAGTCTATAGATTATTTGAGTTTTTTTAATATGCGAATCTGCGTTGGCAGTACTAATACATTTATGAACTCGTCTGTACATTAGTTACAAGGTAACCAATGTTTTTGTTATAATTAACAATTCAATAATTATTAAGTACGGCTAGATACTAAGAAGTTCTTTGATTAAAATAGTTTTTTTTGCTCAAATTGAAATTACGAAGATAGTGGCGCTCTCGTCTAAAACGCCTATGAATAAAATGGATGTATTAATTATCGACAGATGTTATTTTTATTCAGTCAATGTAACTTCGGAACAATAAAAGCGATTTGATTTTATCGAAAGATCAATTTTTTTAGGGAAAAATGTTTTTATCGTGTTTTTATTACTTAAGTTACAATTAAATTATACTAAAATAAGTTTATTATTAAATACAAACAGTAATTACCAAGAATGTAATCACGGTTTTCTTATGTTATAACTGTGATTTATCTATATGGTGAAAACTAAAATTTTTATTATTTTTAAAAAGCATGGCATTAAAAATATCAAATGCATTTTTTAAATAAACTTTTTAAACGCTTACCCGTATGCTATATAACTAAGTCTAATTATCAAATTACATTTGAAATTGGAAGCTGACCAAATTAAAATAAATCTCAGTGGAAATCAAAAATTTGTGCAATAAAATAATCGAGATAAAACGTAGTGAGTGCTCTTGTGCTTGCACTGCCATGATCACAGATCACATGTTAATGAGAAGCGGGGCGTTGATAACTTTTTATTGTTGATAAATAACCTTACGGTGGTTGGCCTTTAAAAATACTTTGAATATTACAAAAAAACCTTAACAAAATGTTATAAAACTATAAAGACCAACTAGCTTTTACCCGTGCGGCTTCGCACTCGTTAAATTCGCAGTAAAACTCCTTTCCCTGTTTTATGCTATTATGTAAACCTTCCTCTTGAATAACTCTATCTATTAAAAAAAAACCGCTTCAAAATCCGTAGATTAAAAGATTTAAGCCTACATAGGGACAGAGAAAGCGAATTATACTATAAAGTGATGACAGTAAGTGACCCACTTTTTGTAGAATCACCCACGTATATGTTACTTGGAAAGATAACAATGTGTGGTCTAAATGCACTTAAATTTTCTCTGTAAGCTAACCTTTGAAACCATTGACAAGAAGTACCCTATGGAAGTAGCATATGGATGTTAAGGATATCCATATCCATAACCGAAACTACCGGATATCCGAAATAAAAAAATATCCGTATCCGTAACCGAAACCGAAATAAATGTTTCGGATAATTTCGGATAGTGGCGGAATCTAAAAATCTAAATGAAACACGTTACGACAAGTTGTTTTTGGCTGCGTTCCGTAAACCGCTTACAGAACTGTGACCAAAGTGTTGGTTCTCTCTCTGAGCTCAATGTAGCGGTGTTTATGACGTCATCATTCTCACCCATCGTCTTCCTCTATATAAATAAAACCATTTTATTATCTTTTTTTTTTGTATTAATTTTAAAATTCCTAGAATCTAATATCCGTAACCGAAACTATCCGAAACTACCGGATAATCCGAAATAATTTCATATCCGTATCCGAAACCGAAACCGATATTAAAAAAATCAATATCCGTATCCGAAACCGAAACCGAAATTCCATATCCGTAACATCCCTAAGTAGCAGTTAAATTGTCCTAATTAAAGTAAAACTGTATTTTTTTTCGATGACCATTTCAATTACGACAAAAAAAACTTATCGATAAATTCAGAAATGCTAATCCTTCCAAATTAACTAATTGACGACGAAAATTTATCACACAATATTTAAACGGTTTTACCCTCAATAAGATGGTTTTCAGAGAAACTTGTCCAATCAATTACACATTTACTCAAAGTTTTCTAACTTGGCAATATTTATAATGTGTATAAGGTAATTGTTTGAAGGCTCTTACATTATTTTCTTTTTTACGGATTAATGATAGATTTCCATTTTTTATACCAGACAAAAAACAATATTATGGTAAACATTGGAGATTTATTAAAGAACTTAAAATTAATATATCTACACAAGTGGGGCACTTGACACGTGACTTAGGGTCTATAGGGGAAAACTAGCTCAAGACTAATACTCAACTCCTCAAAAGATCCTTTCTGTCCATGGCCCAACAACCTCTTTAACTATTTGAGTTTTCGTTCTATTTTAGTTTACTGGTTTGTTGTAGGGTGTACATACTCAGAAAGATTATTAAAATTTAGCCAAGAATATTATGTTGATGATGATTATGCTTTGTTACTGCTAGAAACCATTGAATGTACCAAATGCAAAATAAAAAAATATATATTTTCTGGAACCTCTACAAACCAATTTATAAAATTACAAAAAAATCACAACGTAATGTATAGTGGCATTCATCAATCACACTTATGTAGAAATTATGTAAAGAGGTTCTGTTTTGAATAAGAGAAATGAGGATTGAGATTTTTCGACTGCATATTTTGTAAAGCATAAAGGATTTCAAAAGGATTACCTACCTCTTCTTAGAAGTCTGAGAAGAGGTAGGTATTGTTGAATTTCTTACTTCTTAAACTACTATTATGTCAGCTAAATATGTACACAAGTTACATATTTTGGTATTTTAATTGTGAGTTGGTTTTCATTAACTATTGTAAAGTATCTTTTTGGTCATTATTGAACGAGAAAGAAAATAACAAGTCTAAACATTAGGAATTCTGGAGTAAACTGTGCCACCAGTCTCTATCTCATAATTTTTGAGAATTTAAATTGTCAAGCTATCACAGTTCATGAGATACAACTTGGCGCCAGGACGGACGAAGCGGGGTCTTAGTACCAAGTATGCTCCCGTTTTTATTCTTTTAGATAAGGAACCCGAAAAATTAATTGCGCGGTAAAACTCAAAAACAACTTGAATGTATATTATTCTAAGCGGTGGTTTAAAAGTAAAATACAAAATAAATTATTATTAAATCATTATTGTTCGAATTGGTGCTAAGTTCACAGGTAATCTACATAGTATAAAGTAGGAACCTATAGTTGAAATAGTAGTAGGACTGACTATTAAAATTATTCATTTTTTATACGAATATTTTATCTCTTATCAAAGAGCCACAATAATAATACGCATTTCATGATAAAACAACTAATCCAGAGGCTCTTTTTACTGCTATTTCTACATAATATACTACTCCTCAAGTTGTTAGCACGACGGTATTCACAATTTTATGGGAATATTTGTAAGTTAATAGTTTTGCATTTCCTCTTACAAATTGGCTATTTGAATAATCAAATTCAATATTGTTTTTTTTTTTATTAAAATACAAAAATGCCTTGCTGTGTTGAGGGGTTAATTCAGCGGAAAATTGCGTACCGCATATTAAGATCCAGTTTCTTATAAAGCTTCTTAAAAACTGAATAATTAACTAAGTAATTAATTTTAAATTTAAAGTTGAGGATTCAAATGATATATTTTTTGTAAGTTCCATTAACGTCATGAGGCTGATTATTTTATGCATTCACAGTTCGGAAAGGGTTATTCAGACAAAAAGAAATCCTTTTTTACCACGCTTTTTTAATTATTCAAACACAAAAAAACGTTTCTTGCAAATTGCAAAATCGTAGAACATACTAGGGATGATATAATTGTATTAAGTCCGACAACTGGAAACTAAGTTCTAATAAAATTGTATAATGTGCCTCTTATAGCAATCAAAATATAATATAACATCATCAAGTTCTGCCTTATCTTATCAATTTATTTTTACGCAATGAAATACTTACTTTTTAATGTTTAAAACTCAACCGCATTCGGTCAAGATCCCTACATTCCTCGGGTACGGAAATAAATTTATTTATTGAAGATAAATTTATCTTACCAGAGGTATGTCCTAGCGATTGCTCCCTAAGAGGGAACCCCTAATACAAACATACCTATACGTCTGACGCTTTCAGATAGTTTCAATAACCGTCATAATATAATAGACTTACAAACTTTATAACACACAAAATAACGTATTAAAAATTCTTGCTGCTATAAAACCCTCCAAAAAGAACGACAAGCGCCCCCCTAACATTACGTGCAGACACTATACTTTCGTATTATAAATCTAGACCTATATGCTTATGACCTTGACAAAAGAAACAAAACCGAATAAACCGTCACATAGCTCTAAATTAATTTAATAAGTTAAAATCAGCAATCTTTACATATTATTTACTTTTAACAAACGGAAATATTAAAACTCGACCACATACAAACGAGATCGGTCAAGATCCCTAAAGTGCTTCTCAACACGAGGTACAAAAACATAATAATTCGATGTTATTTAGGTCACCTTTTGTATACGTTTTACATGATTGCAATAAACACAAAAAATATAGGAATAGAATAGTAAAGAATAAATTTACAGACCGGGTGAACGATTGTCCTTTCGGATTATGTGTTGACTGATAATAAAGATGATGTTGACATAACTTTTATTTATGATCACATGATAAATACAAATACTTACTGCACGGCTACCATACGTAAAAAATGGCGGGAAATACATTATAATCGTTTAAAAAAAAATGGTTTTTAGATTAAAATGGTGCACTAATGGTTTAGTGTGACTGGCTCCCTGTGAGTAGAAATATTTTTTTCAAAACAATAAATTAAAAGAATATTTTTTTAATCATATTCCTCATTATGTAGCTACCAATTTCAACACTGCTAGAGGCCTATTTTACATAGCGTTGTGCTAAGAGTTTATTAGATGTTAACAAACACGTATTGATTTGTAGAATTTCATGAAATAGTAAAATACGAGTATGTGAATCAAATTAAGATCATAGCACTACAATTAACCAATACATTTACAACTTCAAGCATTAACTACTTTGATATGTGCAAAAAATATACACTGGAGTAGTTCTATTGTAGGAAAACTTTGGTCACTTTAGAAAACCATTTTTACGAAATGGTTGCTAATAACAAAATTTTGGCGTCATCAACGACGAATTGTGAGTTGTTGGATAAATTTTCGTACCGGAAATAGAGTGCTTGGAGTGTAGTCATTCTTGTATTATTATTTACGGTCAGTCATCATGTTTATATCTGTCTACCAAGTAGTAACAACCCAACCTTGTAATAATAGTTTTTTAAGTTACCACGACTGCTTTTTTTGTAACATATGGTTAGATTTTTGGTCTGTATAAATCATGAAGGAATAAACCACTAGAGAACACATAACATCGTATTTGTTCAAAAACCGAGTTGTGGCATTTGCTTCGGGATTCGTCGGCAGCCGTCGGGTGTCGTCATCATCGTTCATTAAAATAGGGATGTAAGGCCCAATTGCGGGGAACGTTTTAACCTCGGGTTAGCTTCGGGTTAGCTAACTCAGGTTTAAATGGCGCTACCATCGATTGTAACTGCTTCTTATTACAATTATTATATTATTACAATCGATGGTGGCGCCATTTAAATCTGAGTTAGCTAACCCGAGGTTAAAACGTTCCCTGCAATTGGGCCTAAGGCCCACTTGCATGTTCCAGAGTTAAATAATGAAACTCTGAGTTAAGCCCTAACTCGAGGTTAAATATTTTATTTTACTTGCACTGCCAAGAGTTAAGACATAACCACGAGTTAATTAATTAAATAATTAAACCGCCGAAGTTGGAAGGTTAAATGACTAACTCTGTGTTAAAGGTTATATTTTAAAGTTAGAAGTTGGGTAGACCTATTTATTTTATACATAAATGAATGACTTTTTGTTTTCTGATGATGACGAGGAAATTATTGACTACATAAGTTCAGATTTTTTTAATAGGAGAGTTAGTCAACGAATCGATAATTTCAATTTGCAAAGAGATAAAGCATTTCACTGAAGCTTTCGATTAGAACAGGAAAATGTTATTTATTTAATAAACAAAATTGAGCACAAATTAAACATTGCATACTAACTTAATGCTGAAACTGCATAACGCACCTTTGTACCTACCTATTTATTATGCATTATAATATAAGAAATTGTTTTTTTTCCAATACAAACAGTTTTATTTAAATCAGCATTAATATGGTCCATTAACAATAATTATACGCATGTTTTGCTTCTCACATAGCCGAATTCACTGATTTACGTGGAATATTCATTTTAGCATCTGAAACATTTTTCTTCGCCTTCTTTTTCAAATTTTTGTAATTCATCTGTAGACTTTCCATCACAGAACAAAATTTGTTCTGTGCTTTCTGCTTTGGTGCTGGCCACTGGTTATGGCATTAAATTCTTCATTTACATTTGTCCACGCCTCTGGCTTTTGCAGCAGATTGGCGCCATCATTTTTTTTATTTTCAATAATACTTTTATATGTGGATAATATCACAAGGAAGAAAATTTTCATTACATGTGAAATTTGGACCTCGTACTCTGGTTTTCTTCTCCATTTTACGAAGATTAACACAGCCTAGCGGTAGCACAAAACAAAAATAATTATAGATGTAGGAATTTTATTTGACCTTACTTAAACAATAACATAATTGACATACTCAAACACGGACAAAACACTGCGTCACGTTCATATTTGATAAATGAACAAGACTTATTAAAACTTCTCATGTTTGAAAGAGATGTTAATACATTATTCGTATATCATAATTTTTTTTGAATTTGGTCGGCTATAATCAGAGTAAATGACTTTTTGTTTGACATGCAGGATTGCTAACATATAGAAAAAAATGTTTGGGTTAAGGTAGCCTTTGGAACTAAGCGTCTATAGCGTCAGTGGCGCCGCGACTGTGACGCCGCGACAGAGCGACAGATAGATGTTCTATGCAAATGTATGAAACTCTAGGGAACGTCATTCGAGCGCAGCGACACTAACGCGGCGTCAGTGACGTCACAGTGCCGCTGCGACCGCGTCGTCAGACGCCCGCGTCAGTCGCTCGGCTGCGCTTGCAGTGTCGCTGTATTTTGAGGTTACTTTTTCCTTTTTTTACAAAAATGGCATCTGTTGAGAATTTTAACGCAGAAGAAGATGAAATGTTAATTACATTGGTGTCTCAGCACCCATTGCTTTATGATTTAAGCGTGGAAGATTATAGGAATACCAGAAAGAAAGACAAAACGTGGTCTGAAATTGGGATAAAATTAAATAAAAGCGGTAAGTTCTTTTATTACTAATCAGTTTCACTATATTTTTATTTATTTAACAATAGTTGTTTTGCCAGGATACTTGACCCATTTGGGAATTAAAAAATAGTTTTAATTCGTTTCTGACATTAATACCGTCGTGTACGGTACTTGTGGTAGCTGCCAAATCAGTCATATTATCGCTGGTATTTTGTTTTTCATCGCGTATGTAGTACGGCCTGTTATTAATTTCCAAATAACCATCGCGTAACAAATTGTGAAAACAACACGCCACTAATATCAAGTCTGTGGAAGTATCCGGTGCGATCGCTATTGGTGTATAAAATACTCTGAACACTTGGCTCAGGAGCCCGAATGCGTTTTCTGCCACGCGACGAGCGCGACATAATCTGTAGTTAAAAACCTCCTTTTGGCGATCAAGTCGGGATCTTCTGGAATAAGGTTTCATCATGTTCTTGTCTAAAGGAAATGCTTCATCTCCTATCATAAAATGAGGCAAATTGATGTTGGTTCCTGGCAAAACCTTAGATTCTGGAATATTGAAATCGTTTCTTGCAATCTTTTTTCCAATCATCGACTTCCTATATATGTTGCTGTCGCCTTCTTTTCCATATGAACCAGCGTCAACAGCTACAAACTTGTAGTCGGCGTCAACTAAGGCCAGCATCACAATAGAAAAATAGTCTTTATAATTAAAAAAAAGGGAACCACTATGTTGTGGTGCTTTTATACGCACATGTTTACCATCAATGCTAGATACACAGTTTGGCATATTCCATTTCTCCCACATTACTTTCTCAATTCGTTTGAAATCCTGTGTTGTTGGAGGTGGCATTGCGATTGGCATTAATTTTTGCCTAAGCAGCCTCAGAACTTTTCGTATGATTGTTGAAATATAACAATCTGATATCCGATAGGCGAATGATAGGGATTTATACGTCTCTCCTGTCGCAACGAATCTGGAAAAGAAAAATAATACATTTGAATTTACTTGCAGGTGACAGCTGCAAAAAGCACTGGAAAAACCTAAAGGACACATATTTGCGTCAGAAACGCAAAAGCAAGAGTGGGACTGGATCTGCAGCACCTAAAAATCCAAGATCTAAATTTAACGCTTATGTTAAGTTGTTTTCCTTTTTAGAATCGGTACCAAACGAACGATCGACTATTAGCAACGTTGACCTCCACGACAGCACTACACAAGAGTCTCAAAGTAGTCAAACGTCGACCCAAGATAGATCCACTTTACAAACGGAAACGAACTTGACCAATGATTCGTCACAATCCCTAAGTAATGTTTCACGAACACCCTCACCAGCCTCATCATCAAAGAGTAACAAAACACGTACAAAGAAGGATGATATTTTAACGTACCTGCAGAAAAGAGAAGTGTCTCGCCAGAAAGTGTTAGAAAACTTAAGAAATAGAGATGAAGATGACGATTTGTCGTCTTTTTCCGAACACGTTAAAGCAGTTTTAAGAAAGCTGAAACCTTTACGGAAATTACAGGCGAAAAGAGCAATATTTGATGTTCTCATGACATACGAGACATTAGATGTTGAGTCAGCAGATATAGAAAGTAATCGCCCAAGTACATCAAGCTCATGTGTTTCAACAAATATTGACTGTAATACACCTGAGTCACCGGATACACCAAACAATGACAATGTGCTGGAATTAGTCTCGAATAGTAATAATTTAAATAATAATTTACCTGTCTATTCACCTGTATCACAAGACAATGAAAATGAACCTACAGACTTAACTCTCGCACAATTTATTAAAGAGTCTTTCTTCGAGGAATAAATAAGAACACATAATACTAATTACTTAAAATTTAATAAACATACCTTAAAGTCATAAATAGTTTTTCTTCTGCACCAATACAATCCCTTTTTGTTTTTGGAAGTAACTCTTCTTTCACTATATTATAAAAAAAATTGAATTGTTGTTTATTAAAACGACAATAATCTCTGAACATTTCATTGTTCGCATTTAGGTGTCGTTGTATTAAGATCTTGAAGTAACCTTCTTCATTTCGGAATTGGAACATCAAATTGGTAGAGGCTCTTTCCAAACTGAGGTAGTATTGAAGTAAAAGATCATCATCTTCTTCCTCTTCTAGCAAAACAAGTTCCAAATCCATTATGTTTTATGATAACACTGTATAGATCAATACAGTCAGGATGGCGCGCGGCGAAACTGTGATGCGACTGACGTGGGTATCCAAAGTCACCAAAGCGTCTCTGTCGCGGCGTTAGTGACGCGGCGTTGGTGACGCTATAGACGCTGCGTCTGTGACGCTAAGTTCGAAAGGCTACCTTAAGTAAACCCTGGATTAATTTCAGTTTGTGCAGGACAAGCTTCGAGTTAAAAACGTATTCTATTAACCTTGAGCTAACAAACCCTGAGTTATTTAATTAACTCGATATTTACGTGCAAGTGGGCCTAAGAGTTATGTTTTTAGAAAATATCTCGATAAATTTTACGCTTTTAAAATAATATGAACATGCTCATACTATAATTAATTTATTATACTAAATCTTATTTACGTGAAAACTGAAAACCAACCATTTTCGCGTGATTGACTAACAAACATCATAAAAATCACGTAAACATACCAACGTATTTTTGGAAATATAATAATATACAAAAAATAATGGGAAATAATACTTAAATATGAAAATATCGACACACCCTTCGCGATAGTGCGTACAGCATTATGAGAAGGAAAGAGAAGACCGATGCACTTCTTTTGTGTATTAGAGAGAGAAAGCACGAAAACAATGACATTTATTTGAGATTTTAATAAAACGCAAAAATAATAAAGAAAACTACTTTCCTGTAAATTTATATGCCATTTTTTGTATAGCTAGATGTACTGGTTTGGTTACCACACCTTTTTATTGCACAATCAGGCATTGTTTTTGATGAATTTAATGTTTTTTGCATAATCCCGTTTTTTAAACTTTCGAAGTTTTGTTAGCCATATAATCGCAACTCCGAATTTCATTTGCCCACTTACTTATTCATTTGTACGACGATTTAGAATCCATACAAATGAGTTCCAGACACACGAAATCTAAATGCGCAAAATCCAGATGACCGTATTCCATGTGCACGAAAGCCAGATTTTTTTAATTCAATTTTTTTACATACAGTTAATTGATATTCAGACAAACAAGATACAGATTTTTAACATCAAGATTTTTAAATTCAAAAAACGTTATTAATAAAAAAAGACCTTGTATTTTTAAGCATAACATTTTGTGTCCCTCTCTCTCACTCTTTTAAAAAGTACTTGGTAATCATTAGTTAAAAAAGGACTTCGGTTTTGGCGCTTCGCCGACCGCTGCCACGGCATGGTATGGTCACCTTAGACCCCACACTCCTCCTCCCTTCGCTCGTCGTCGTACATTTATTTTAAACTAGTGGCCGCTCGCGACTCCGTTCGCGTAGGAGTCGGTTTCCCGTGGGAATGCGAAGTTTTCCCGCGGTAAAAAGTTCCCTTAATTCTTTCATATCTACATATATTTTTGGTTTCTAGAACCGTTTTCGCAGCGCACGCAACGGAAGCCCTCAAGGATGAATAGTTTTCCCCGTTTTTTCCCCATTTTCCATTATTTCTTCGCTCCTTATAGTTGCAGCGTGATGTTATATAGCCTTAAGCCTGCCTCGATAAATGGTCTATCCAACGCAAAAAGAATTTTTAAATTCGAACCAGAAGTTCCTGAGATTAGCGCGTTCAAACAAACAAACAAACTCTTCGGCTTTATAATATAGATAAGAACAAGCAGCGCGTACCCAAAATTGTAAATTATAATTTTAATAATTTGGTATGCCAAACAAAATAGGTTTTCCTATAGTTATGACAAATTAAATTATTCTAAAGCATTTTAAGACTGCCTTTTGTTATGCCAATTGAAATTAGGGATGTCTCTTAAAAGTTTTTTTTTGATGATTATGAAAATTGATGTATGACAATCGACATTATGCGAAAAGAGCGGCTTCCATTGTATATATGGATACATACAAAAAGTTGTCATTCATTACATTGTCTTAATATAAAGAGCATTGTCTTTTAAAAGTTCTATCAACCGTTTTCGGGGATTTAAGATTCGAGTAACAGAAATTCAAGATTAAATAGGTTACCTGAGCCTACTTGTAGTGTTATTAGCTTTCAAAACTGTTTAAATAAGATTTTCCATTGTTTATGTGTGATTTATTTGTATATTTTACAAATTCTGCTAAGCATGAACAAAGATTTTGTAAAAGCAGACAGCAGAAACCCGCCCAGGGTCGACGCATTCATGGTCGGATTATTTTTCAAAAATAATTTCTTTTTCTATGTCTCAGACCTAAAAATGTAAAAACAGCAAGTATTCACACTTTATTCGAACTTAAATTGTATCATTAGGAAGTGAAATAATAATGAACTTGCACAGAAAGCAAGAACTTTTATAAGTTGATGATGTTACTTTGCAACGCAACACAATGAGCACAAGCATGTGACGCCACTGACTACGCCATACTGCCAAAGTAGCGTTTTGGCGCGCTATACAGTTATTGAATGTTTAATTTGATTTTTCAGCAAATATTTTTCAGCAAATATGTAAAAGAATAATAAAAACAAATTTTGCAGGGTTCCTTAAGATCTACCCAATAATAAAATCTGGATTTGGAAAACTAGTCAAATAGCCTATTGAGTGAAATAATTTAATATCCAACTAAATTAATGCCTGTGGTACTGTTACTTAAAAGTTGACGCGTTTAGTCAGAATTCCGAAATATTATATCACTTGTTATAATAAATATCAAGTCGATATTACAATTTTATTTTAAAAATATTACGATATCCGAAAATGTTTAATTTTATCAACCAATTCAAAGATTTTTGTGTATGTTGTTACTCTTTATTTTAGGATACCGTTACCGATTCTTAACTGGTCCTATGGTTTTCAGGGCAGTCTGAAAACAAGATCTTGGAATAGCTAATCGAGGAGAAATCATCAAATTTTATAGGCTCACTTGAATAATTTTGGTTCTATTACTATTTTTGTTTCATTTTATGGTTAAAATCATAAGCGCAATGATAAATTCGATGATGGTTGATTTCATTTCAAGTCAAATTCTCTACTAAAGGGTATAGTAGAGAGTAAAATATTACATTCATGCCCGTAGCACACCTCCGCTGCGAAACCGTAACAGAGGAACCGCAGTAATTCCGCCATGTGTTGTCCGTAGTAGGTGACGCAGAACACTAGCGAAACTGCCTATTCTAACGCAAAGTTTCAACTATAATTCTATCTCTTTCCCCACGCGGTTTCGTCGATCTGCTCAGACGCCAGCCATATCTCCGCCATTCTGTTGAGGTGCGTGTCGCGTCGCTTTCGCAGGTGTTTGTGGAAGTCGACAAAAATAAATAAATAAATAAATAAAATCTCCAGACTAAACACACCAATTATGTGGCCCTTAAGTAAGTGCAGTAAGCTCTTGTGTTAAAGGTACCACACAATGGACTAGGGGAGAACCTAGTTACACCCAGACACGAGCCAATGTCGAAAAACATTTTTTACGATATTGGCCCGACCCGGGGATCGAACCCGGAACCATCCGCTTTACAGTCCGGTATAGTTACCGCTGCGCCACAGAGGTCGTAAAATAACAAGCGAAACTGCATTTTTATAACATGGACGTCGATTTAACAGAAATAATAATTCAAAGGGTCTATTATTATATAATATAAAGGGAAATATACCAATTCTCTATTTATTAAGACATTTTGCTCCGATTACCTCAACTTATTAACTGATTCGCGTAAAGTTTCGACGCCCAGTTCCGCTAAGCAAACTACACTAGATTGCGGCGATGTACCTCTACAGCGGTTCCGTGACCTAAGTTTCGCAGCGGAGGTGTGGTACGGGCATCAAAGATAGAATAATTCATAAATTATAGAAGAATATAAATGATTTTCGAACAGCACGAACCAAGGCAGTATCTATAGATATATGTTCTGGGATGAATATTGTTACCAAAATGTTTTACTCTCCATGTTTTAATTTTTTATCTCACTTAAGACTATAGAATCCTTTTGAAATTATATTACTGGAAAACGAATCCTTACCATAATCACATTCATTTGCTTTCTTTTACCACCATCCGAAACATCCTGTCTACACGGTTTACGGTCGATCTAAGGAAGGCAGCGTATGATTAGGCAGAAGAAGATAAATTCATTTAGTTTTTTTATTCATTTGATAAATTCAAAAGTAAGGAATAATAGCTTATGTTATGTTACCCAAAAGAAGTTCTTTTATTTTATTGATTTCAAACAAGATAAAATATCGAAGTTTAAATCGATTGCGATTTCGTTTTACCTCTAAAATATTTGTTTATTAATATTATAAACGTGAAAGTTTGTGAGTATGTATGAATGAATGAATGAATGTTTGTTACTTTTTTACGTAAAAACTACTGGACGGATTTGGATAAAACTTAACAATAATATAGGTTATACATCAGAATAGCACATAGGGTACTTTTTACCGCGGGAAAACTTCTTATTCCCACGGGAAACCGACTTCCACGGGAACGGTGCCGCGGGCGGTCACTAGTTATCCATATTTAGGGTCAGTTCGGTAATACTGACATGTATAGATGAATTTCATATAAGCAACCAAACTTTCAATTTGCATTGGTAGTACCTACCAATTTGCAGATTTGCATTTTTTATAATATAGTTCATAAATGAACGAGCTTATGGGTAAGCGAGTTAGGCCTCATGGAAGCGAATAAAGCGCAAGGTCAAACGAACGATTTGTATAATTTTCATAGGAACCGGTAAAGCTGGCATTTCTATGATTTGACCGGTTGTTCACGAGCGTTTGGAGTATGATAAGTTATCTACATGATATCGAAATTTTTAGGAGTACTTCGATAAAATAAAACTGTTAGCATGCATTGTGTAACCCACTAACTTTCTCTGACGGCCTAACTCAAAGAATTACTAACGATTGACGCCTTGTTAAATATAGTTTGACTCTTGAAACAATTTGTAAAATAAAAATAATGACTCAAAATTTTTCCGTTTAAAAAAAACGGAAGTACAGTTTTTTAAAAATGTTTGAACTGAGTGTGCCATATAAATGGTTTTACAGATAAAACTAAACTTCCTACATTGAAGCAACTGAGGTTAAAAGTTTTTACTATTTTTTCTGACTAAAATATGAAACATCAACACAACAAGCAGTTCTCGAAGACGAGGTTTGAATTTTTATTTTTTATTTTTTTTGAGATCGGCCATTAATCGATAAATGACATTGAAAACCGTATCTTTTCCTTGGTTTGGAAGAAGAAAATATAGAAACACTAGCGACCTGCCCACGCTTCGCATGGTGTAATTTTTTTCCGACTTGTTCTAGAAACATTGTTTTTTAGCTAACTAATTGTTCTTTATTTACAAATTTTAATGTAAAAAATACCTAAAGGATGGTGAAAACCGCATTAAAAATCCCTCAACTCGTTTAGGAGGAGTAAGCAGACAAACATACAAACAGACACAATCAGCGACTTGCATTTATACTATGTAATATATGAAATATGTAGAGATGGGCCGAGTACTCGGTTTATACTCGGTACTCGGCGTACTCGGCGGGTTTTTTGGTACTCGGTACTCGGCCGAGTAACTCGGTATACGAATGCCGAGTACCGAGTACCAAAAAAGTAATATACTTTGTTTAAAGAAAGCAATATATTTAGGTAGATATAATTGAAACAACAGTGTTAATCAAAACATACTGATTGAGGAAATCTTTGACATCCTCAAGTAATAGAATCAAAATTATGCTAATGCATGAGTACTAGTAAGACAAAATCAAAGGAACAGTAATAAAATTAATCAATATTTAAAATTTAATAAATGTAAATTATGATGCCTTGTTTGGTGCCCTGTCCACCATTTGCCTACAAATTTTCTTCTAAATATACTTGTGTTCGTTTGTACTTGTTTACGCGCGCGAAATTGGGAATTTGATAAAACCGAGTTACTCGGCCGAGTACTCGGTTAAAAAAAAATTGAACCGAGTAATACTCGGTACTCGGCAAAAGTGTTACTCGGCGCATCTCTAGTAATATGTATTGATGATGTTGGAATTAGTCGCTGTATATGTGAAAAGGAAATTACAATATTTCTACTTATAAAATACTAGCGTCCCGCCCACGTTCGCAGTAATTTTGACCTACTTGTTATCAAAATATTGAATTTTGGCTTACCTAAAATAACTTTTTCTGATTCTTATTTTTTTAAATACCTAAAAGATGGCGAAAACCGTATTAAAATGCGTTGCTTGGTTTATGAGGAGTTAGCAGAGAAACAGACACGATTATGTCATATTATATTTTATGTAATAATGATGATTAAAGATAAGTAAAAAAGTATATTTGTGTATCAATATTCTCTAGGTTTTGTAGGTACTTAGCGTTTATGTTATCTATCATTTGACCTAACGATAGTGTGTGCTTCGTGCGTGAAGTTTTTAGGATATGATATGACGCACTATGACACCTATTATAAAAAATAATGCAATGATCGTACGTATAGATGTTTATAGTTGGCTTTATAAAAACTTCTACAGTGCCTCCCGTCGCCGTTGCCTCTTGTCTAGTCTTGGCATCAGTTCAAGAGCTAGTACGGAATAATCTTCATTGATAAAATATTTAAAAAACGTTGGAAATATTAAGCCTTACTTCGTCTTGATTTTATGGCTGAAGGTATTAACCAAATGACGCTATCCTCTCTTTAACAAATCCTCTTTAAACCAATTAATTTAAATAAGTTGAATTTTGAACCCGGGATATGTGTAATACTGAACTTTTTTGTATTGTTACAGAGGAGGTGAAGATAGTGCTAGTACGCAATGCGCAATAGCCGCTACTGCGGCAGCGCCTGCAAACTGGCGAGGAACGAACGACAGTGCTACGGATTTTTGTAGGCGTGGCAGTACACCGGCCACGTATGGGAGGTACCAAAGGAATTCCACCAGTGCTCCCTATGCAACACCACCTTCCAATGCAGACAGGTAGTTAGCACGTCATTTTATTCTTATGACGATACTTAATATTTCAATTTCAGAAGATTCTTTAGTAATAACAGAACCCACATACATTCTTTAAATAATAGAAACCTTCATTACTGATCTTATTATGAACAAACAAAAAATATCTAACGCAATGACTAAACAGCGATGCGGTTCGCAAAATATTTTGTTTTATTGTATAGACCAGACAGACGGTGTTGACTTAATTGGGTTTTTGAATTTTTTTTTTTTTTGTGATAAATGGAAAGATCATATATAAGTTTTATAACAAAACTATTTTTTTTTTTTTTTTTTGCAATAATTAAAAAGTTATTTCAAAATAAAAATTAAATTTTAAATTCAGTACCGAAGATCCGCCGACAGCTCCCGAATAAACCCGAGCGCGTGTGACGTCACAATGTTAGTTTTTGCTCATTGTAGCATACAGAGATATAATAATTAGTACAGTGTTTTGAGTTTTTATCTAGTAAATTTTGTTGGCATTGTTAAATAATCATAAATGTCAAAACTCAAAAGTTATCGCTCTTGTTTTGTACCATTATGTACAAATACTACAAAAACAACTCCTGAAAAAATGTTTTTAAATGTTCCACAACACGAAAAACGTCGAAAGAAATGGTTTCAAGCAGTGCACCGAGATTATTCAAAAACAAAATCAAATTTTTTTTGTTGTGAAGATCATTTCGATGTAAGTATTCATAATAATATTGTTATTAATTATTATTTATCTAAGTGTATAAATCGAATAAGTATAGTTCAGTAATTAATTTTTTTACCTGGGCTCCAAATCATAACCTTTAGAATCGTAGCATTAAAAAATTTTTAATTGATAATTCAAAGCGATTAAATAGTAAATCTATATGTATGTTTATCTAATAATTGGAATTCAATTAATAGATATTTTCATAATTTTATAACATCCTAGGTTCTGTATCAGACTACATTTAAATTTTTAAAGTATATGCTATTTTGGTTTTTTATAATGTTATAATAATATTTTATTAATTCTTATGATTTTTTTTTCTAGCTAAAAGATGATATGGAAAATTATATTTATTATACCACTATGGGAGGTAAAGCAAAGATTAAAATTGATGTGGTACCACACAAGTTTGAATGTCAACCCAATCGTAAACGACAAGGCACTTCAATGACTCTTATTAGATCAGCTGCAGAAAAAAGACGGAGACAACAAATCATTGAAGAAATTTTAAGTGAATCGTTAGAAAATAATGAAACGGGTAATTCTCAAGAACCAAATATTGATGCCGTATCAGTTAACACTGTTGAACATATTGAAATTGATTCTGCTCCTGTAAATTTAACACCTGACCAAAAAGTTAGTGTTGAAACACAAACTGATATTAAAAACCGTACCGTTGCTGTACAAGTGAATAATCGTCCTAAGTATCGTAGTGTGGCAGTTCAATGTAAAATTTTATCAACTGGAGTTGATAAATCCTGCTCACCGATTAAAACTGGCAGCATTAGTACTGCAACATCTCCAATAAAACCACTGCGTCAAAAATCAATTTCAAATTTACTCGATGCCCAGAAAAGTTCGTCATTAAGTAGTTTTACACATTCAAATAGTTCACAAGAAATTTATGAACCTTCGGAAAATACTGGCTCAAGTACTATGGATTCTAGCAGCTGTCAATCTCCTGTAAAAAAAGCTGAAATTTTGAAAGTCACAAATTACTTAATTAACGACAATTTAAAGGCGTATACAGGAGTTCCTCAAGAATGGAATGTTATGCTAGAACGTATTAGTGTTATATCTAATATTAATATTACCAATATAAAATTGTCATTGATGAAAATACGACGCCAGGATACTTTTGAAAGATTGAGTGAACAGTTTGGAATGAGTGTCAGCAATGCTAGTATTGTTTTTAACAAAACAGTTCCAGTATTGGCACATTTATTAAAAAAGCTTGTTTATATGCCCGAGTCTAGTAACATAAAAAGAATACTACCGATACCATTTAGAACTTCATATAGTCATGTGATTGCTATTATTGATGCATTTGAGATACAAATTGAAAAACCAAGTGATCCAGAGTACCAATCTTTAACTTGGTCAGAGTATAAAAAGTGTAATACTTTAAAGTACTTAATATCTTGTACACCAGATGGTTTTATTAATTTTATATCAAAAGGATTTGGAGGTCGAATTTCAGATGAGCTATTATTTCAAGAAAGCGGATTATTAGAAGAGCTACCCGAAGATTGTGCTGTCATGGCCGATCGAGGATTTAAAAACATTGTTTCACTTCTTGACGATAAAAATATAGAATTAATTAGACCACCTTCAGTTAATTCTGGAGTAAAATTATCACAATCTGATGTGTTACAAGGCAAACGAATCGCTGCTCTACGTATTCATATAGAACGCGTCATCGGAAGAATGAGAGAGTTTGATTTTCTTAAACCTCATGCGGTTGTTAATCATAATATGTTACCTTCAACAGACCATATTGTTGTCATTGCTGCAGCATTAGTGAATTTACAAGCGCCTATAATTTCTACTTAAACTTAAGAGTATTTTTGTATTATAAAATAAATTACTAAGTGTATACTTTATAACTAATATGTTTATTATTTATTCTATTTGTAAGCCAACATAAAAATATATAATTTATGAGACTACTCTGTGTTTTAAGTTTGTACAGATTTTAATAATTTTGGAAATATACTTTTGGACCAAAATACTAAACTTTTTTTAATGAGAGCTTGTGTATGTGCATCATCATATCTTAATTTTTTTATATAAATTGCTTCATTTTCTTCAAAATTTGGATCAGCAACACAAAAGATACCTTCTTTTTTACCGGTCATTAGCATCTGCAGTTGCATTTGTGCATTACACTTTGAACTTACTTTACCTTTCGGTAAAAAAGTGTCCAATGATTTTTGACTAGATGGGCATTTTACTTCAACAATGGCATTACTAGTCATTCCATCAGGAGATGCTGCAAAAACCGGGTGACTAGGTACGAGATACATCCCCGGACGCGTAATTTGTACTCTTAATTCTTTCTCAAGAACTTTGATTACATCTTTTTCCAATTCTTTCCCTCGCGTCATAGCACTTGTCTCATGAACTTTGCTCGCACCAATAATTTGTTGAACTAATGAACCGTTATCAGTTTTACAATGAGCAGCTTCATAAAATTTTGATGCAGTAATACGTCCATAACGAAGCTCATGCCAAATGGTACATTCACTTTGCTGTTTCGTTAGTCGTTCAGCTTCTTCACACACAGCTTCTTCCATTTTAGTTTCAGCAAATTTTAAAAATTGTGCAACCTGCAAATCTGTATTTTGATTAAAATCAAAAATAAGTTGATGTAACGATAAATTGTAAGCTTTTCTGTCTTCTAAATCAAAATTTAATTGCCCAATTTGAGAATTTATTTGTTGATTCTTGGCAAATTGAATTACTTCTTGTAGAAATGTACTATTATCCGGTAAATTGTCAACTAAGGTATCAGAGGTTTTTTTCGTCAGTTTTTCAGCTTCAATATATTTTATTACGGTTCCAATGCCTGATAATCGAGACTTTTTCCAGTAACAAGCAACTTCAGTTGGTGTCGGATCTTCACTTCTACGATGGGTCCACATGAGTAATGCCAATGCATGCTTGCAACCACCTGTACAGACATTATAAATGATTATGATTGTTTATAACATCAAACAATTTGAGTTTAATTAGAGTATTAATTACCTGCTGAAGCTGCGCAATCATGACACTGAACATCATGAACTTTTCTTAATTTTTCATTGATAGTTAGAGTAACTGAGTAAGCTTTACTCCGAACTCGGTGTTCTGGACACACACGTCCTTTTAAAACACAAATACCATTCTTACGATTAAGTTGAACATAACCTATAGCTTTATCACCGTAACTCTCACGTGATGCTCTACAATTAATGAAATAATTATTAATTATATTTAATAGAGAATAAATACTTATTTTCATTTAGAATAGTATTTTTTAACAGACTTACCTTGATGCCTTAGCACCTCGAACTTCAGCAGAATTAAACCGAACGTCATTTTTTAAAAAATTAGTTATCATAAATATATCAACATCAGGAATATTATCCGATTTTGCTTTTATAAATCCTTTATCACACATAGTTAGTCGAAATAAACTTTTCAAATCGTTTTTCACTAATAAATTTGAGATATTTTTATCAAGTCAAAGATAATGGCCATAAACACTGTACTATTATGAAATTGCTTTAACATTATGACGTCACAAGTATGGCGACCAATCATGGCGCGTTTACAGTCACGTGATTTTTTTTTGAATTTTATCAATTTTTAATTGTTTATAATTAATTAAAAAAAATTTTTTTTCAAGTTTTTTGCATTAAAAATCAATATAATTAATAATAAAGTTTTAAAATACATAAAAAAAATCAATACTTTTTTTTTTTTCAAAATCCCAATTGTCGGGGCATTGTGTATTGTTGCGATTGTTGATTGTGCGTGCAGTCAGTTAGTGAGTGGTGTGGTCTATGGTTGTTGCAGGAGCAGCGGCGGCACGGCCCGGTGGTACGGGGGGTCGGGCGGGGGCGGGGAGAGCACGCCGAGCACGCCGGGCGGCGCGGAGGGCCCGCGGCGGCGGCGCTCGGGCTCCGGCTCGTCGCACTCGGACTCGTCGTCGCAGGACAGCGACGCGTCGCGCGCCTCCACGCCGCACGCGCCGCCGCCCGCGCAGCCCGCCGCCAACCACCGCACGCCGCCCGCACCCAATCATCACCAGGTAAACATACTTTGATCAACTTTGAACTGAACTTTGTTGCTTTATTATTTTGTAAAATCAACCGTTAATGCAAGCTTTAAGTTTATATAAGAACAAATGTGCAAAGGCTTATTAGTTATCTCGATATAGTTAAGCGGTATTATTTTAACGATAGCTTTCAAATTTTTAAAACGACGATGTACATACGTTTCGTACTTATGTGCAACCGTAGTACTGAGTAAATTAAACGGTTTCTGGTCAAAAATGCTGTCCCTTAAGGATCACCTGTATTTATCTGTATCACATCACACACTAAATAATTATAAAGTTGTTAAACAGCGGTTTCAATCACCTGAATTGCATTTTAAATAACGTACGGTTATATTCAAATATTATTAGTATATTATATTATATGAGCGACCCGCCCACGCTTCGCAATGTTGTAATTTTGCCGACTTGCTCGCGAACCCTTGCATTTTTGCTAACTTAAATAAAAACTTTTCTAAACGTTCTTTATTTACAAATCAAAATGAATGAATACCCTAAAATATGGAGAAAACAGCATTTTAATTCGTTACGTACTTAAGGAGGAGTTAGCGGCCAAACATACAAACAGACAGAATTAGCGACTTAGATTTATACTATGTAATGAAATGATGATTCATTATTTATTAGTATATAATACATTTATATAAAAAACAGGCTTAAATTTTCAAGGAGTCTCGTTTTGTTTTTTAAACTTTATTTTTCATATGACCAGAAAGCTATCTAAAGAATCAGTTTATTAAGTTACAAAATCATGGTTTCAGCTCCGCTGACATAGACTGAAAGATTTTTGCACTGGGGACTAATTCGCTAAACACTAGTTCATTTTATTATCGACACTGAATGGCAATAATATGTCTACCCACCAGCTTTTGGCATCTTTCCCTGCCACATTCATTGTATGTCGCATTAGTCTAGACATTATATTATTTTGTGTAACTAACAAAATGTATATTTATTATTACTTGTTTTATTTTACATCTACGCTTTTTGTTATTTTTTGGTCAATCACAGACCATTATTCTTATTGCTATCATTAGCAATTAAAGGTATGTATAATATGTGACATACATATGGATATTTTTATAACAAAGGCAGGAAAGTCATGTTAAGCTAGGTGCGTGATGAGGTAACAAAACAAAAGATGATGATGCGACTTTTAGGTATATAACGAATGTGAGTTTATAGCTTTAAATTAACATAATCCTTATGAATGATATAAAAATGTTCACCGAAATTTAATGCTTGGTTTTTATAAATCACATTGTTTTCTAATAAATAAAAATGTGTTTATTTTTATCAGTGGTCATCATCAACGGCCAGCGGCAGACCACTAGCGATATGCGTGCGGAACCTGCCAACGAGATCCACCGACAGCTCCCTCAAAGATGGCTTGTATCACGAGTACAAGAAACATGGCAAGGTTGTGTGGGTGAAGATCGTTGGCCAAAACGCTGACCGGTACGCGGTAGTACGATTTAAGAAGCCGTCCGATGTAGAAAAGGCACTAGAAGTGTCGCAGGATAAACTTTTTTTTGGATGCAAGATCTCAGTGGCACCTCACCAAAGCTGTGACGATGATACGGATTCAGTCAAACCTTACGAGACTGATATAGATGAATATCATCCAAAGGTAAACATGACAACTTCGAATTTTGTTTTATTTCGATGATGAACATCAAGTATTTTACAGTGTATTATTATATTTCAGGCAACACGAACTTTATTCATAGGTAACTTAGAGAAGGACGTAACGCAGCAGCAAATACGGGATAAGTTCAAGCATTTCGGTCGGATAATCGAGGTGGATATAAAGAAGGGTAGTGGCGGCGGCGCGGGGTACGCGTTCTGTCAGTACGCGTCGATTTCCAGCGTGGTGGACGCCATCCGGGCCATGGACGGCGAGTACGTCGGCGCCTCGCGGGTCAAACTCGGCTTCGGGAAACCAGTGGCCACCACCTGCGTGTGGGTGGACGGACTCACCGAACATACTGAGAAGCAGGTCGGTACTCCCAACACCTTACAAACTGAACACACGCTATTATCTAAACCAATAGAATGATGGTATTTTGTATTGAAATGTGGTTTTACAATTTACGAGATATGTATGGTCAAAATGATGTTAATTTAGCTAAGCAAATTTTACTGTAATATTTTGTAAAGACCCTGTGCGAGTTAAATATTAGAGGTAGTTTAATGTGTATCAAACATTTCTAATTAACTGATAACAAATGTATAAATGTCAAGTTCGAAGTGGTGAAGTTTACGTGTACGTCTATTGAAAAAGTAAGTGATATAAAAAGCAATGTTCCAAGTGAAGGAATAAAAATAAATGTTGAACAGTGCGCGTCACGAGATATGAACATGCACAATGTATTCGTGTTACTGAGTAGCCTATCTTTCCGGGTGTGTATCGTCATTTAGTTTGAGCACGGGTGTCGGTCTCGTGACGGGCGCTACGTCGACAGTCGGTGGCGGGCTAGAGGTAGGTGCGGTGGCGCGCGGTGAGTGAGAGTGTGCGTGCGGCAGGTGCTGGCGGCGGTGGGCCGCTGCGGCGCCGCCGTGTCGGTGTGCGTGGACCGCGCGGCGGGCGCGGCGCTCGTGCACTTCGAGCAGGCGGCGGCGGCGGGCGGCTGCGTGCGCGAGCTGCGCCGGGTGGCGGCCAGCACGGCCACGGCCGACCCCGCCGCGCCGCGCCTCGCCGTCGACTACGCCAGCAAGGAGTGCCAGGTACGTGCCCCCCACACTGCACTCACCACCGCCCCTACACACACCCGCGCAGGCCCATTTCCACTGACACCTACTTAATGCTATACTTATGCTTATTGTATACTTAGTATACTTCCAGTGTTTTGGTCATTAGCTAGCTTCTCAGTGGAAATACGGTCTATTTACTTTGGAAACGTTTTTTTATTTTATTTGTGGAAAAGATTATTTATTTAAGGCCTGACTTTCCAATTGCCAGATAAATTCTTTTCAACTGACAAATAGTATAATTTTATACGGCACTCTATTCTTAAGCATCACAATTATTTTACTTTTATATTTTAGAATGCACACACACACTTTGTTTATTATATGTTACCTACTTTTTCTTTACTTGTAGAGCACAAACAATTTCTTCCTTTTACTATACGATAATGTAGTACCTCGTTTTATAAACCATGAATTTAGTTTTAAAAAGACGACTTAGTAAAAAAACATATGTTTACAGTTCACATCACATATAAAATGAATGTTTGTTTCAGTTTAAACTTATTTTTAACTCTTATTTTGTGCTTGCAGGGCAGTGCTTAGTGATTCGTATCTTTTGTAAACCTACTTGGCTTCTTAGTATTTAGTTAATATTTTATAATAAAAGTTGTAGACTTATCATATCTCGTAATATTATTTACTTGTTTTTTTTGTTTTTTTTCTATTTATCTTTCAGATTTTGTTTGTCATAATCACATTCATACATACATAGCCATCTTTTAACACAACCAAACACATATGATATATAAAGATAAGATAACACGAGACACTTCAACCAGTTTATATGAATAAGAATAAATTTACCATATCCTTTTACTAATAAAGTATATATGTGCTGGCGCAAAAATATTGTAAAATAATGAAAAAAGACTAGCCAAGTTCATTAATACAAAAACGGCTAAAGTCGTGTTCCTTTTAAAGATAAAAACATAGGTTGTTAAAAAGATTATGCAATGATTTTACTGTCTGAAAAATTACTTTTGAATCACTACTAATATCAGTAAAACTGAGTCATAAAAATCGTAAATAAAATGCAAAAGACATCTGTAGTTGTGTGTTGTCTACAGGAGGCTTTCTATGAGCAGCTGGAGAAGCATGGAGGAGCAGCCTCGCTCACGGGGGCTGAGAGATTACCAGCTGACAGACCACCGCCCAGGGACGCTAGCAGACTGGACTCGCTCAGGTAAACATTACGTGAGACATTGGAAAAGATATATAAAATGTGAACTTACATGGTTAATAGTGAGAACAAAGTTTGTTAGTCCCATTTTCACCAACGTTTCCTAAAGTTAAGGGGACCACTTAACATAAAAGAGTACAAAATCACTTAATATTGTTCCTAATTATTTTGATCACACTTAGTTGTTATGTTATTACATACTTTTATGGCAAGTCAATTTTGGGGCCAGTTATTTGATTTTAAGTGTTGTTTAAAATGTGTTAAGGGTCAATTTAGGAAGCGTTGGTGACAACGGTAATTAAACTTGCATGTAAATAAGTTCCATTGTTTGATTTTTATTTTTTAAATAACTTTAATATATTTGTTATATAACGCGGATTATTGTATAATCCGTAGCAATGTAGTTGAATTACAAAGTTTGATTCGTATGAGCACGGCAAATAACGTATACTTGTGTGCGTAACGTTATTTGGAACTATGATTACAAACTTGTCTATTGTAGATGATTGTGAATATGTCAAGTTGCTAGGACAGCAATAACAGTGGTAACTGGTTGTCGCAGGTACGAGAACGCCCCGTCCCGGTCGCGCGCGTCCAGCTTCGGCCGCAGCTCGTCGCGCCCGCCGCGCTACCCCTCGCTGGAGCACTACGACCCCGCCGACTACGCCGCCGACCGCCGATACAGGTGCGGCTAATGACGTCGTTTACTCTATGTGTTGGCGGACGTTTATGTTAAAGCATAGAAAAACAATTACACATTTCTGATGTTCTTAATAAAAACTTTAAGATTTTTACTAACATAATAAGTTAAGCAGGATAATGGATAGCAGTGTATTTACTTTCTTTAAGGCTGGGAAACTGCGAATAATCCATGTTAGTTAGGAATGTACATATGTATCATATTTTTTTAAAATATTTTTATGTAAATATATTGTTTCTTTTGGCAGGGTATACGAAGAGGTAGGATCGAGCCCGCAGGGGGAGGAGGGCGTCTACGAGGAACGACTTCAGTCCGTGGTGGTGTCGCCCGTGCGCGCCCGGCGGCACCGGCGCTCGTCCACCAGCCGCGAGCGGCACTCGCACTGCGGCCGCCGCTCCCGCTCCGGCTCGCTGGGCGGGCGGCGCCGGCGACACCGGCGGCGCCGGGACTCCGCGCGCGCCGACACGCCGCTGCGGGACGAGCCCGCGCCCGCCGAGCCGCGCCGGCCGCCGCGCGAGCGCCCGCCGCTGCCCATGTGCCTGCCGCTGCCCAAGTTCGCCGCCACGCTGCTGCGCGCGCACCCGCCCACGCCGCGGCCCGCGCCCGACTCGCCGCCGCGCCCGCGCTCCGCCTCGTCCTCGTCCGCCGGCTCCGCGCCGCACTCGCCCTCGCTCGAGGAGCGCATCCGCTCGCTCGACGAGAAGTACGAGAAGTGGAGCGGCTCCCGCGCCGCCGCCGCGCCGCCGCCCGCGCCGCGCCACCGCCTGCTGGACGTGGACGTGCACGAGGTGCCGCCCAGCGACGTGGTGCGCTCGCTGCTGGCCAAGCGCTCCGTGTTCGACGAGGACTCGGAGCGGCTGGAGGGGGCCCGCGCGCCCAGCCCGCCCGAGCCGCGCCGCGCGCTGCCGCGCCTGCGCTACCCCTACCCGGCGCACGACGACCCGCGCCTGCGCGCCGCGCCGCCCCCGCCGCCGCCCGCCGCCCCGCCCGCGACCCCTGCCACCCCCGCGCCGCCCGCCACGCCCCCGACCCCGGCCACCCTCGCCACACCCGCGCCGGCCGTCAAGCTGGAGCTGGACAAGGACGAGCAGAAGTGCGACAGGGATTCACCTGCTGTCAAAAACGAGATCGAAGCACCGCTCAAACAAGAAACAGAACTCAAAATCTTCTGCGAAAACCTCTTCGGTAACCACAATCATGTTGCCGACGAAATTGTACTCAAATCGGAGCCTCCGCATATAGAATCAATTTCTGTGACGAAAACGAGTAAAATCCCAGTAGAAAGACCTCCCGAGCCGCCGAGACCTCCCGAGCCGCCGAGACCTCCCGAACCGCAGAGACCTCCCGAACCGCCCAGGTTGGAAGACAAACCGAAGGAACCGAGCATATTCGACTTTCCGCCGATTAAATTAGAGGAGAAAGAAATGGAAGCGAGCATCGAGAAACTACGCGAAGTCGAACACAAAGGGATCGAGGTCCCGAGTTGGACGTCGAGTAAAAAACTTCTGGAGGCGGAGAAGTCTGTCGATGAACGGTCAAAAAACGATCGTGAGAAACCCAAACATTCTAAAGATTCGCGATACGAAAAAGACAGACACGAGCACGACAGTTACAAGGTTAAAAGCGGTAAGCACGAGAGGACGACGGAAAGGCACGAAAAAGAGAAACGACCAAAAGAAGAGCATTCTACGGATAGAAGCAAAAGTGAAAAGGATGCAGACAGGTCGCACAGAGAAAAATATGAGAAGGATTCGGAAAAACCCAAAGTCACCGAGGATAATAAATCTAAGTACGACCATCACAAGAGGGACAAAGTTGAAAAGGATAAGAAAAAAGAAAATGGCGAATTCGACAAAGTCAAAAAAGATGACCGGCATAAACACGAAAGGTCGAAAAAGGACAGCTCAGACACTAAAAAGGAAGTGAAAAAAGAAAGTGAGGGTTCAAAAAGCCGAAAACATTCAAGAGATGAATCATCCAAAGAAGTTTGTCGTAAAGATTCTACTGATTCCTCTGCTTCGCGAGCATCTCATGATTCCACTAAAGTTAAAGACCTCGAAAATATTGAACCAAAAGAAGAAAGCAGAATAAAAATAAAGCACATAGATTTGTTCAATAAAATCGAATCTGAAAAAGAGCCATCTTTCAAAAATAAAACAAAAGTCGAATCAAAGGAAGAAAAACAAGAAGAGAAGCAACAACTTAAACTTAAAAATGAAAACTCTGAAATACCGTCTAAAAGCAAAGCTGATATTTCCGAAAAGCAAAGACATCATTCGCTTGATTCTCCTCATTCAGAATCTAAACGAAAAGAACGTTTAAACTCGTCGTCAAGCTTACAATATCACATTGGACACAAACGTCGAATGTCGTGTCAAGATAGCTTGGAATCATTGACCGAAGAAGTAAAAAAATCGAGAAACGACCATAAAACTCCGGAAAGAAGAGATTCTAAAGACTCAAGGAGTTCAGATAAACCAAAACCACCAAAGTTCAACAAAGGCCACTTTGCGAAACTCATTGAGAGCAAATCGAATGATGAAAAGAAAAATCAAGTTAAACCACCTGATGACTCTTTTATTGAATTAAAAGAGAGTGATGTCAAAGAACAAAAGGTTTTTGAGAAGCCCAAATCTGCTAAAAAGAGCCCTAAAGAAGATACAGACGAAAAGCCTTGTAACTCTCAGACGCCACCTGAAGCACTACAACATGATTTAGATTTTCTTGCCACCTTAGAACTGAGATCGAGTGAAGAAGACGAAAAACAGAAAGCTCTTAGAATAGAAATGAAGGAAAAGAAAAGAATCCAACAACTCCAACAAATTCAAGAACTTCAAATGCAGCAAGATGCACTTCAACAAGCTGAATTAAACAAAATGAAAGACGAAAAGAAACACAAAGTAGATGACAAGAAAAAAGAAGCTGCTCGTGAGAAAAGAATGTCTACAGATAGAAAAAGTAGAGACGAAAAACTTGATCAAAGTAAAAGGAAAAATACCAAAAAGCTTCACAGTACTGATACTTCTGATTCGGATGAACCTAAAAAACACTCAATATTTGATATAGTGGATGATGAGCCTACGTATATATCAATGTACGATAAAGTAAAAGCGCGGTCATGCAAAAATATGCAGAAACAAGAAGAAGAAAAGAGACAGGAAAAGATAAAAGCCAAATTCTGCCAACTAAAACAGAGCAGGGCCAAACGCGAGGAGAAGAAAAGATCGAGCTGGGACGAAGATAGTGATTCAGATAATGACAGCCGCAGTCACAGGCCCCATAAGGTCTCTGTTGACACTTCATCTGATGACGATCACGTTGTTTCTATTAAAAAGCGAGATAAACCACATATTAACATTAATGACTTTGTGCGAACCAAAACTGATTATAATTCTGCCAGAAGTGAAGACGAAGGGCGCAATAAACTGTCTCGTAAGAATTCAAGGTCACGAATAATGTCCGATTCATCAGATGATGATGTGTCGAAACTAAGTTCTAGTCCCAATTCCATCAAAGAAAGTAAGAAAGATCATTTAACGGACTTCGACTCCCGCCACAGGAAAAAAGACATGCAGAATCCTAACAAAGATTTTGCTGAGGAAAGAATAAAAAAGAACTCAATATTAAGCTTGTTTGGAAAAAGCGACAGTGATGATAGTAAATTAAAGTCTAGTTTCGAAACAGATATGGAATATAAACAACATTTCAGTAAAACAAACAGCCACGAATTATTATCAGAAGGTGAATCGATTTGCAACAGGATTTCGAGCGAAATACGAAAAAAACATAAAAAGAAGGATAAAAATTACTCAAAATATTCTTATCTGGACCACGATAATAAATCCGAAAGAAATTTGATGTCTGTGAGTGATTCCAAACAAAAGAACTGTGACAAAATGCGCCGGTCTAGCTCCAAAAAAGAAAAGAGACGAGAAAAGATCCACGATAATATGGATATGAGCGAGTCCCGCGATGATAAAATCAAAAGTTACTCGTCTTCTGTACAAAGTCACAGTCTAGACCAATATTCAGAGTTAAACAACACTACGACTAAGAAGGAAGGCAAAATGGAAGATATTTTCGGGCCATTGTCGGATGAATCCGATCGTGAAACGAAAACTGTGCATGAAAATAAACGTGACTATCCTATCCATAGCTATGATTCCACATTTTCCAGCTCTACCGAAGTTCCTTTTAGTACTATAAGTGATGAAATTAAATTGAAAGAAAAGGAAGAAAGCAAACGTCGGAAAGAAAAACGAAGAAAAGAGCGAAAACACTTTTTCAAGGAAGATGAGAACAGCCTAGACGTTGATGCCGTAAGCAAAGCAATCGAAGCCAGATTATTTGCTGAAACTCTCCCAGGAGTTGAATCTCTTTCTAGCGGAAAAACCGATCACCACCATAGAAAGTTTGACGATTTCAATGCCGAGAGTGCTAAATCTTCTAAATATCCCGAAAAAACTAAAGACAAGAAAAAGAAGAAGAAGAAAAATAAGGAAGATAGACAAGGTCGCAAAGAACATCATTCGTACCACCACGATCATCATAGCAAAACTGAAAACTATTCTTCAGAGAAAATTAATCTAGAAATGTCACCTAAAGCTTCGCTGTTGTTATTGGAGAATATACCTTTACCAGGGGACCCACACATAGTGCAACTTTCTGATCGTTCTGATGATTGTAAATCATTGTCAGAATCTCCCAGTTTACCACGACTTACTGACAGCCCACCTACAGAAAATTTGACTGATAATAACTCTGATACTAAGGGTGTAGACTCCGACACTACTAGTCAGATAATAATAGATGATTCTGTTGACATGGATGACTTAGAAAAGAAAAAAGAAATTGAAAACATTCCAATGCCACCTCCTCTTGATAACATTGTCACAGATTTAAGTGAAGTTCCTTTGCCAGACGGCCCAATGCCTGAAAAATGTAACGAATTGAGGCAAAAATCTGAAGCTCCATCATTTGACATAGATTGTAACGAAAACGCTGTGAGGTCAATAACTAATTTGCAAAGCGATGATGATAAACCAAAAACTTCGGATAAATGTGACAAACCTGAAAATAAAGTTGAGGAAAAGCCTAGGGCCGTCATCTCGCAAGAAGAAACGGAGGACGCGGTGGCTGCTCTTTTAGGGGAAAGCTTTGGTGGTAAGGATAGTACGTTCGATTCCTGCTTTGAGGAAATGGATGAAAGATCATCGCGTCAAATAGATACAGAAAATACAAACATAGAAAATGAACATTTTCCGGAGGAAGACGCAGAAGAAATGAGGAGGGCGGTCCAAAACTTGAATGCATCAGAAATGGAAATTAAACCTGATACACCAGTTTCTGATAACGATCATCTGCTAATAGACACTGACACAGAGGAAACTGATGAAACAACTCAAGATCATACTGATAAACCATCCGAGAGTGTGTCTGTAACTCAACCTTCAATAACAACTATCAGCTCCGTTAAGACCAGTGAAATAAGCAATCTTATTATATCTAAACCTAAAACAATACCTGTCGTCCATTTAACAATGCCCGAGACTACACCTAAAGCAAGTGACAAAGAAGTAAAGCTCACGTCACCTAAAGAAATTCGTCACATTACTTCTACGGCAACACCCGTTATAACATCGTGGACGATGGCTCAAAATAAAAAAAATGCAGATCAAAATATTTTAAATCTTCAACCACCTAATCATTTGCCTAATAAGGACCAAACTGATAATAAGCCCGCCCATATAACAGCAAATATTGTTCAGATCAAAGCGCCACCTAATCAAAATGTGCAGGTTAGCAACTCTTTGAGACCGATAACACCTTTTCGGGTGACCGCGCCATATCAAGTTATTAATCAAATGATTCGACCACAAAGCACGATGCAACCACCAACAATAAAAATACCGGATTCACACATCCTTTATCAAAAGCCTCCTGGAATTGTCATTTCTCCAAGAATGCCAAGTGATCCGAGACTACAAAGCCCTAAATCAAGTCCTCAGAATGAGAATGTTACCTCGCCACGCTTGGCTATATTAAGTACGTCACCCCAAAACATGAATTCAGTAGGAATAGCTTCTCCTACTCTACAGAGATCGCCTGGTCAAGTTACTGTTGTAAGAATGCAACAACCGCCTCTCAGTCCCATTCAAGCTCTACATTTACCACACACAAGGACTATGATTTCACCTAATAGACCAGGTTCCGTGTTAGTTCCAACTCAAGGAGAAGGTATTCATTTCAATAGATTGCCTGTAACACCGGTACTTGCGCCAATATCCAAACAAATGACTTCAGCAAGTTTAGTTCAACATGCCAATAAAAACGTCCAAATTAGCGCTCCGTCTTTGACGCATCAGCAAAACATTATTACTAATGATGCCCGCAAGCCAGATCAACGTTCTAATGTCGAAATGATGTGCGACTCTTCTAAAATAATATTGTCGCCAACGAGCTTACATCAAAATACAAATCCTATCTTAGTAGCCCAAAACCGACTTATTTCAATGCAAAATTCGTTAAATACGGGAAATATAAATCAAAACTTACATCTTCCTAATAATAAAGTGCTCATTAACAAAATTGGTCAGTTAAATGAAAAACGTGAAGCACCAGGACAAAAACCCGACCACCACGTGCCTTTTGCCCAATCACCTATGATCCATGTTACTGGAGTAAATGCTTCGATTATACAGAGTGGAGGAAAACCGATAATGTGCTCAATCCAAGACGGAACGAATCCAGTAAGAGCAACGAACCCAAATGTGATTCACGCATTAAATACTCAGCGTACTATTACATCGGCGCCAATGAGTAATGTCATTCAAATAGATGCAAATAAGGGTCCACCTTCGGTCCTCTCTATGTCAACTATTAGACAACCTACAGTTTTAACTAAACTAGATTCATCAACATCAACTGCAATAACAACTAATAGTCTGACGAATGTTGTGATGACTCCTTTGTTATTGAAAACTAGTAACGCGGCTAGCACCATAAGATTAACACCAAAAAACCTATCTGACAAATTCGATGACTTTGCTGCTTCAGTTCGCAATGAAGCTAATGAAATTACAGATAAATTTGTGCATAAAAATGAAAATCAGCCATTAAAACCAGAAGTCAGAGATTCTAAATACGAACTATCCCGTGCTCCCACTGCAGAAACTAGTAAAGAACCGAAAGTTGAAGCTGAAACAGATTTCGAAGAGCTGTTAAAAGATAATACTAATAAAATTAAAGTTAATAATGATCCAGAAAAGAAATTAGAGGTTAAAACTGCAATCGGTAAGACTATTACGGTTATCCCAAAATCAACCGAACAAAAACCTGTCATAGAAACAATCAAGAAAGAAGAAGTTACCAGCATCATAAAGTCATCTGCTGATTTCTCCGAGAAAGAAATGCCAACCATAAAACTTGAAAATGTGGTCCAGAAAGCTGAGTTTGCAGTGAAATTAGAATCCAAAAATATACATACTCCTGAAGTTAAAGATGAAAAACTTTGTGCAAACTTATCTACCGCAGCGACGATTTTTTCAAAATCGGAGAAAATAGAAGAAAAACCGAAAATAGAAAACATAGACGAATTTAAATCGGAGACTACATCACCCATAGAAAAGATCAAACATTTGGATGATGACTCCTGGAGTGGAAAAGATGTCAATATTGAATCAGTTATTAAATCATTGTGTAATGAACCAGTGGAGATGAATGAAAGCTCTGAGAGCCACACCTCGGAGCGTCGGAAGAGCATGACTTCAAGTAGTAATGAAGAAAAAGATTATAGCGCAATGGAAACTGAAACAGAAAAAGAAGATTCGACTGATTTCAAAAATAGAACTGTATCGGTT
The DNA here is from genome assembly GCA_916618145.1 of Emmelina monodactyla. Classification (NCBI taxonomy): domain Eukaryota; kingdom Metazoa; phylum Arthropoda; class Insecta; order Lepidoptera; family Pterophoridae; genus Emmelina; species Emmelina monodactyla. Next base: position 4,292,204 of record OU745319.1, read on the forward strand.
GGAAACAAAAGAGGTGGTCGATCTGCTACTAGAGGGAAAAAAGGTGACAAGAAACAAGATAAAGTACAAACGCGTCAAATATCTAAGCCAACTAGAGGCGGAGGAGCTGCTAGGCGCGGCAGTGGTCGAGGCAGAGCGAAGGTTGATAAAAAAGTAAAGACGACCGATATCGCTAGTAACATCCCCGGTGATGTGTATGACTTCCACGAAGATTCTGGTGATGAGACCGCAGCAAATAAGAACGAGGCAAGGCCTAGGCTAATATTGACTATCAAAAGCCCTCTTTCTGGACAGTCAGCTGCAATCGCTTCTTCGACTCTTAGCATAGCACAGAAAGAAAAAGCTAAGAACAGTTTAGCAAAAGAAGAAAAACCGGAAGACTTCGTATCGCCTTCGACTAACACCCGGAAATCTAGAAGGCTACAAGAGAAAGACGTCCAGAAAACTTCCACGGACGATGAAGATTCCGGAAAGCCAAAAACAGGACGGCGAAGACCAGCCAGAGGAGGGGCGAGAAACGTCTCCGACAAATCATCGTCCGGCTCCGATACGAGAAAGTCACCAAGAGGAGTAAAGAGAACCAGAGATAGAAGCATGTCCGATGCTTCCCTCGACAGCGGAGAAGAGCGGATATCTAAGCCGGAGGATGTGAAAGAAGCGAAACTACCTAAGCTCGACGAGCCGGCACCCGCTCCGGCAGTGACTCAGGCAGAGGTAGTGCCCATTGTGGTGAAGCCCACTGCGACCGTGCCCGCCACCGTGGTGACGCCGAGCGTCGTGGCCCCGAGCGTCGTGGCTCCGACCCCGCCGCCGGCGCTGAAGCCCACCGTCCAGGCGACGCCGCAGATCACCATCCAGCCGACACCGCAGCCCACCATCCAGGCGACCCCGCCGGCGCCGAAGCCGCTCGTGCAGCCGGCGCCGAAGCCGAGCAACCCGACGCCGATCATGAAGCCGCCGAAGAAGATGATCTCGGAGATCTCGGCGAAGCTGGCGTCGGCGGCGGCGGCGGGCGGCGGGCGCGGGGAGGCGGCGGAGGCGGAGGCGCGCGGGGAGGCGGCGGACGCGCGCGTGCAGTCCCCCGCGCTGCCGCACCGCCCCGCCGCCGCGCACCGCCTCGCCGACCGCGCCACGCCGCTGCTCATCAGGTACGAACATACACCAAAATCCCTTCCTCATATTACTACAAAACAACGATGCCTACACGCTGCTCTAGTCTATTACATCGGTAGCTATTGTATCGCATGAAAAGATATTATTCGTGCTATAATTGCTTACATTGCTGCCATATTTAGAAGTCCTAAATAAAGCTTTTAATTCTGATATAAACATATAAAAATGGCAATAATATCCATTGTTACTAAATAAATCCAACTTTGAGTATACTTTTCCTGACTTAGTTTATAGATATTGGTTACTAACATATTGAATCCCCACCGTGCAGAGGCGGCGAGGGCGACGGCGGAGAAGCGCGCGCCGCCTACGCTCTGTACGCGTCGCTGCCGCGCGGCGCGCACCAGCCGCACGCCGCCAAGCAGGTCGCCGTCGTCGGCCCACACCACCACCATCCTGGTAAGTACCCTTGCGACCGTAGGAATTGGGTAATCAGAAAATGTTACAATGTTCGGTTTTAATGTTAAAATACATCACCCTGTAGCCATGGAATTTTTATATTAGATTTCCTATTTTTTTAAGTGTTTTATTCTACTGATAAGCTGACAAACAAAGACATTACGTATCTGATTCTATACTTATATTAAATCTGTAGAGAGGTAAATTCTGTACATGAAAAATTTCCAAAATAACTATCAGGGGGTGATTAGGGATCGATACTGATGCCAAAAATGCAATCAGTTAAATTTTTGTCCGTCTGTCTGTCTGTCTGTCTGTCTGTATAACCGTTATAGAAACAAAAACTACTCGACGGATTTTAACGAAACTTAACTTTTAAGCTTCCATGACGGAAATGTTCTCCTTAAAATTATATTAAAAAAAACCCACGACAGCATATATATCTTTTATGGTTGACTCACAATAACACGTGTGACTCCCGATAGCTTAGCAGTTCGAAGCATTCTGATTATATTAGTCTACTCTTACGTTTATAACACTCAGTCATCCGTAATGAAAAAAGTTTACATTATTAACTATTCCAAAAAATCATAGAAATCGGTATAGAAACACCTAAGTTATACATGAAATACGCTAATAATAAGCCATCGCGCGTGAATGAAATTAAATGAAAAAACATGCTATCCTATACAAATTATAAACGTGAAAGTTTGTAAGTATATATGGATGTTGGTTACTCTTTTACGTTAAAACTGATAGACGGATTGAGATGAAACTCTACAGTAATATAGGTTATAAATCAGAATAATACATAGGTTACTTTTTACCGCGGGAAAACTTCTCATTCCCACGGGAAACCTACTTCCACGCGAACGGAGTCGCGGGCGGCCACTAGTCATTAAAATATTATATTGTTTGAGGAAAAATATTCTATTTTATCTAATTTTCCAAAACATTCGTAGCATCAAAGCAAGGACTAAGTACATGAATAAGCAATAAAATGAATTGCAATCTGCTATTACAATAATTGAAATAAACATCTTGAACAATCAAGTACTATTAATAGTTATTAGATTTGTGTTGAACAACGAAATTGGGTTAAATATACGTTTGATCAAGAGCAAACCATTTCCATTGGCTCTATTTCTAGAATTCTCCCAATGACGGTCATTGTTAGAACACTCGATGTGTTACATTTGCTTACCTTTACGTAATGCCTGAATTCTGAATAAAGTAAGGGCGAAAAAGAACAGTATAAAAGCAACGCGATACAAAGTTGCGATTCACATTGCGATTATTTAGTTTTCAACGACAGAGTTAGTTTTAAACTTTGATAATCTTACATTTAATACATCTACACTATAGATACGCTTGAGGTATCAAGCATCGATCTTTGGTATAAGAAATCGATTGAATAAAAAATTTAGGTTAGACACAGTTCAAACATATTTTTCTATCTTATTATTCTATACGCAATAGAAAAATATCGTTTAAATCGAACAAGCCAGAAAGCTGTGGCGATGTCAATTTAAATTGTTAATGCCATTCGCCGTGTTTGAGTAGCGGTTGTTTCGATTAGGATTCGCATTGGCCGCAGGCTGATCGTGTGTTTTGTTGCAGGGGCCGCCTCGAGAGTCACCATCCCTGCTATCAGTCCGCAGGGACAAATGGCATTGGTGAGTCATTCACAACTTGTTTATCATTTATTACTATAGGGTTTTTGAGGGTTGAATAAAGTTAAAATATGATTGTTTACGCTTACGGGATCAGTGTTCGGATGTAGTGGGATGTCCTCCGCCGGCACATCAACAGACCTCTCCTGTCAGTGCGGGATACCTCAATGTAAATATTAATAACTGACGTTGATTTTGAATTCTTTTATTTTAATATAGATTTCTTTCATAATTATTACTGCGACCTGTTTTATTGAGTGTTTAATTTGTCGACAGGGCGACGGAATGTATCCTCACTTCTCGCACCAACACTATCAGATGTACCAACAACATTTTCGTGCGACGCAGCATGAGAACAGATCTTCTCTGCCTTATACTAGGTAAGTCTTCATATTGGTTATTTGTTGGGTACTCTTGTTTATTTCAAACTTTTTTCTGCAGCCCCATCGTACCTTAATGCAGAGTCTTATATTTTAGCTACAACCTGGTATCCATTATTTCAGGTTTTCTTTAGTCTTTATTAGTGAAATCTTATGAGAATTTGGTTCTTTAGCTGTTTAGACACAATTCAATGATTTAATAATTCAATTGACTGTAGAGTGTATTGACAATGTATAATTGTGTTGCAGGGGCGTAGAGTCGGAGGTGTGCGAGGCGGGCGCGGGGAGGGCCGCCGCCCCCGGCCGCGCCCCCCGCCCCGCGCACTCGCCCGCGCCCAACGACCGCCTCATCAGTGAGTATACCACATACATACATATCTAGATCAGGGTTTGATCTTCGGGTCGGGCCAATTTCGTTAAAATGGATTTTCGAAATTGGCTCGTGCCTGGGTATAACAAGGTTCTTCCCTAGTCCATTGTGTGGTACCTATTACACAAGCGTTTACTTTGGGTCATATAATTGGTCTGGAGATTGATTATGATGATAGTTTGGTAACAGTATGTGTTCGTTCCCGCAGTGTACGCCGTGGGCTGCGGGCGCTCGCCGCCGCCGGCGCACGGCTCGGGCCGCCTGCCGCCCGCGCTGCCGCCCACCGCCGCGCCCGGCCCGCCGCACGCGTCGCAGGTGCCGCGCGAGGCAGACTCGCTGCAGATGCTGCTGCAGGTAGGTTTCTTGCCACAAAATATAAGTACATTACAATGATCTTAAGATTCGAATCCTTCGTTTCCGATACTCTGTAAAGCTACTTTTACCCTTCCAAGTAAGTACAATGTACGTGTTGTTGTTGGCAGCGCTACCCGGTGATGTGGCAGGGGCTGCTGGCGCTGAAGAACGACGCGGCGGCCGTGCAGATGCACTTCGTGGGCGGCAACCACGGCGTGGCCGCCGACACGCTGCCGCGCCACACGGACGGCTCCACGCCGCCGCTGCGCATCGCGCAGAGGATGCGCCTCGAGCCGCTGCAGCTCGACCAGGTGCATCGCAAGATGAAGGTAAACACAAGAACATCGCGCTAGATCCCACGTGGAGGCGTCTTTGCTGCTCATTGCATACACTTGGTGGAATTTCTTAGCTTTATTAGCTCTTAGCTTTATTCAGAGCTCTCAGAATCACCTGCAAGGATTTTGGCGTAGTTTTAAATATCGTTTTTAATGAAATGTTGATTTGCACTTATAATATTATCTTTTTGTGGTTATTGAATGGTGTTTGTTGTGCGACTACAAGTGTTATGTTTTATTTAGCTGGAGAACGAGCACTGCATCCTGCTGGCGCTGCCTTGTGGCCGCGACCACATGGACGTACTGCAGCAATCCAAGAACCTGTCAGCAGGATTCATCACTTACCTGCAACGAAAACAAGCCGCCGGCATTGTCAACGTCGCTCCTCCTGGACACCATCAGGTAATTCAATACTCCATAACTTTCAGCTGTCCATCGACTTGTTGTGTCATTGTGTAGGAGATTATTTATAATTATTGTATTGTCAACTCCCAGGCTATGTACACGGTGCACATCTTCCCGTCGTGCGACTTCGCAATCGAGAACTTGAGTCGCATCGCTCCCGACCTCATGCACCGCGTGGCTGACCTCGCACATCTACTTATTGTCATCGCCACCGTGTGAACACCGCCGCGGCCCACAGCGGCCTTACCCGGGCCACAGCGGCCCACTAACGACCCACTACGGCCTTCTCTGGCCCACTCCGGACGTGACCAATATACCCGAAAGTGACCAATATTCCCGAAAGTGACCAAGTGAAAACTAGTGCACCTAAAAACGTGAACAGTGTTCTCGAACGATACCTCATGTGAACGCATTGTAAATACGGCCAGGTTGTGAAAAACAAGTTTTCTTTTTAATTTCTTACATAAGCTGTCGTTCGACCTGGTAGAGACCAGTACCGGAAGTGACACTCGAAGGAATTGACTCGGATACCTCTTTGAAGTGAACTCCCGTTGTAGTGATGTAAGTTTAGTTATTTATTGTTATTGCGCAGCGCCGCCGCCGCAGCGCCTGTATAAAGTGTCTCACGTAAACTTAGCTAAGCCGCCGTCACTTATTTAAGAGTTAGATTTAAGTCATAGCTTATTGTATAATGTATAGATACTTTTGTTATGGTCGACTGGGTTCGACGTTATTCGGAGTTTAAATTTATAAAAAAGAAAATACGGTAAAAATGGCAAAGTCAGTTGAAAGTATATTATTTGGTCCCGATCAGATGAGTGGCAATCTATCGAGCATTTTTATTGTTAGTATAAATTGTTATTTTGTTTTAAGCGACTAGGTCTAAAGTAATTTAAATTCTGTAAATATCGAATCTGTTCAAACTAAAAATTCGATTATTGCTTTAGAACATTACGGTAGGTAACGGAAATCTCATTATCATGGGGTCGAATGATTACTGTTTACTTTAAATAGTAAGGGGAATACATTTGGTAAAATAAACTGTGATTCTGACTTTTTAGCGTAGACTTATAGTTAGTGTTACGGCACATTGATGATGGACGTCGTCTGTGATGACGTCACCGCAGTAATCCAAATACCTGGGGTTTGAGCCACAACCGCATTGCGGCCACTACATCGCTTCACCATATTGGTTGTGGCGGTGTATTGACCACTACTGTTGTTGTACACTATATTTGACAAAACAATTATTTCATTCAATTGCAAAATCATGTTTTTATGTTTTCATTTTTCTATGTATTTTAATTTTGTACGACATTTATAAAAAGTAACCGCAATCACTTTCAAGACAGAGTGACATACTCTCACACCCCAAGTATTTACAATCATTTATTTGAAAACTAATATACATTTCCAATTGTTCTCGCATTCGAGGCGCCTTTATATTGTACTTACTCTCCGTACTCATCTGCCTTTGTCCTATTTTATTTATTTACAGCCTTTTTCTTGCTAAAGTTGAAGTCACTGGTATTTATTTGAGTAATGTTGTCGCCTGTGCCGTCGGTCGAGCGGAGTCATGAGTTAACTGACGATATTGTACTTCTCATCAGTTGGTTGTCTGCACCGGTCTGTAGCTCCCCAAACCCTCTCTCGTAATGTTATATGCATAGTTAGAGTATTGTGCGACGCACTTGTCGTACGTAAAACAAAGTACAAAATATTTTATGTATCGTAATTTATTGTGTATGACGTAGAACATAATAGCGCACTAATAATAAATTCTGTATATTCTTTTTAAGATATGTATACCGTACATGTAAATGTGGTTTGTCAAGTTTCCGTCGCAAACAGTTCTCAACATAGCTAGGAGGAACAGTAACGAACTCATCACTTCGTCCATTAATTTTAAAAAATAATTTTATCTAATACAGATGATTACCCGAATGGTTTACATGTCTATATTTATTTTCTATTCCTTATGAAGGAATGTAAATATCTTATCGGTCACGGCGGTATTTAAACTCGATATGAAACTTATATGAGATATGTAACATAGGAGAAGTATAAAAAGTATCTACATATTATGTATCATTGACAAATTGCTATCTATTCTGTTGATTATTTGTTAACTTTGGTGTGATTATTTCAATTTTTCTGTTGTGAGAGGCTGGAGTACCTGTCACAACAAAAAAGTGCTGGCGAGTACGCTCGCCGAAATAATAACACCCAAGCGGGATAAGTTCTGAAATGTCAATTATTAATAAGTATAATAATTCCGTAAAAATTTCCACGATTTTATTCAGAAACGCTAATTGGGTTTTTAGTTTAGTTTCCTTGTTTGATTATAATGCAGACTAACAAAGTGTGTGAGGTGATGTGAGAAGTATAATATAGTTTCGTTTATTTGTGCAGTGTATGTAGTTCGGGAAGAAGTCGGGGTGGCGACGGGCCGCTAGAGCGAGTGCGGTATGATATGAAATGTTACGTTAACGTTGATCTCAAGTGAGCAGCAAACGAGCGAGAGTAGCCTGCCCGCCGCCGCCCCGGGCCGACACTACGTCCACAACAACAGAGTATAACGTTATAAAAATATTGTGATCATAATTATATTTTAGGTTAAAAACGCTAGTACATAGAGATAATTGTATATTTTGTACATATTGAACATAGAATTGTATCTTTACTTCCCTTTATCCAAACAACCCAGACTCCTGCGTGTTATGTACCTCCTACCTACCAATACTATTAAAAAAAAATATTACACAAAAGTGTTTTTTATTTCAATATGACCTTTCTTTAAGTACCTAGACCTAGTAATTCGCACATCTAAGGGCAGTGCTGAGGGAAAGGATAGGGTTTATGTCATGTTCTGGGTGGATTATGAACACGCATTTCCGAGTTTCCACCTTAGGGTGGCTGTTTCAGGGTGGATAAACGGAATAAGCCATCTAAACAGCGTGTGCATCACATACACTCTGTATTCAGATTGATCGAATTTATTTATATCACCATCTTAACCGACTCCTGTCCCGTGACGCGCCTAGCGCGTCATGAAGAAACCTTCAGGGAGGCCCATGACGCGAGAGATGCGTCATTAGAAAATAGTTACAATTCAAATTTTTATTTGATTTAATCAATAACATATCTCATTTTATATAAAAATTAACTCATTAGGAACACCAATATCAAGGGCCACTATTTTTTTTTGGAAATTAAATTTGCCGGTGGTTGTCAACCATAGGGTGCCTACCTACAGGTAACTGTTTATCCTACTTATTATTAAAAAGTGTTATTATTAAAGCCAGGATTCGAACTTAGCAAATCTATAAAAATAATCACTCTGTTTTGGTCACCAATGAATAGTTTAGATGTAAAAACGGAAGATTTTTGATTTGCGATAAAATACTTCCCACAGGTTGACAACCAATGGTGGAAATCTATAACATACCTTCCATCTCGTATAAAACATGTAGATCGACACTTTTAAATACACTAAACTAATAAATGAAACAAAACAAACAATAACAGGTCTCACTTTGTATTATTTTAGTTGAAATTGCCTAAAATAGCGTAATAACATCACCAGTGGCCCATGACGCGTTAGGTGCGTCATCATTTAGGAGGGCCCGTGACGCGACTAGCGCGTCATTGAATTTTGTATGGGGCCACGGAGGAAAGGCTCGAAAAATGATGGTGGCAAGGAGTCGGTTAATTGAAAACCCTTGTTCAGGTTTTAGTAACATGACGTTTTATTTTTGGTATGTCTTATCGAAGCTTGCCTTGTTTCTAGCTGCCAGGAATCGTAATGGATTTTACGAGCTTGTCGTATGGTGTCTTGGTTTGGACTACGGGTAACCCACGTGGATTTCGAAAACGCCCACGCTGCTAAAAGATTTAAGTATTGGGAAACCATACCCAAAGATAAAAAAGAAAGTACATATCAATTAATAAATTCATTTATTTATTAACATTTCTACTTAAATGTCATACACATAATAACATACAATAAAATTAATAATTTATAGAAACGACATGATTAGAGCGTAAAATTGTTGAAGATAAAGTTGATAACTTGGTTAAATTTTTATATCGAAGACAAATTTCAAGTTGAATTCATATGTAGGTAGTGGTGTTATACTTAGAGCTTGTCCAGAAAGGGCGAATTCGCCTTGAAACGTTGCGCGCCAAATTATTCGCGCATTAGTGAGATACTAGAGATCAATACATCGCGTCCACACGAGCATCGCGCGAATTCAAAATACGCGCGTAAATCGCGTGCACTACGCCAGACTCGACTCGCGCTTGAATCGCGGGATACTAGGGACGACGCCTTGTTGCGTCTAGTTAACGCGCGAATTCTGGAGCTCAACTCCATGTTTCGTACTGAATGCTCGCGCAACTTGTGGACCCAAGAGAATCGCGGCGAATTCGCCCTTTCTGGACTAGCTCATAGCACCTGAATTGTGGCTGAGCCTGATTAAAATAATAGAATGTACCGTTTTTATAGAGGCAAAACCTATGCTAGGTGCCTGCGACATACTTCTTGATAAAACTAGTCTGCAGTCAATCAACCTCGACCTTTTGTTTAGGTCCTACCTATCTACAAAATAATTTAATTGACATGTGTGGTTGATCTGACTTTTGCCCTATTATTTTATCGCTTAAACCTTTTCAAATTCTAATGACGAATGATAATTGACGCCTATGTCAAGTTAACGATAGTTGAATAGAATTTGAGTGTGACAATAATGACATGTATGAACTATACGGATCATTTTTAATAAGGTACTTTTGTCAAGCTCATAAGAAAGTTGGTTAAAAACTTGTATGACAGTTTTTTAGTTATTGAAAGAGGACAGGGAACGTATAAAAATAATAATGCATTGCGAAAATTGTACCTTCTAATGCTTATTTTAATAACCTCGTTTTATTGTCTCCTATTTTTAAGATATCGAGAAATCTAATTACTTTTTCTACCCACATTCTAATGATGAGATTAGCTGACTGACTGCCTATATTACTAATACATCAATAAAACACACGATCTAGGTACCTAATGTTGGATGCGTCGTCCTTTACCTAATGTGTTACCACTGTTATTGCTAATGTAAAGCTAACAATACGCTACAAACGACTAAGGAATGGGGGCACAGCGTTTAGCAGCCCTGCTTCATCATGAGATCAGCAAGTTTGAAGATGCGCAGCCAGCTGAAGGACTCTGCCTGCTGCTGCGGCTGCGCGGCGGCCGCGTCCTGCGCGGGAGTGGCCGGTCTCTCCGCGGCCGAGTGCGTGGGCGACTTCTTGTCTGCCTTCTGGTTGTCGGGGGACTTGGTGATTGCTGGTGACGTCATTCTGTAAAAAAGATAAACCAACATAACTTCCAGTCTAGGTACCTACAATTAATTTTGTTTGACCTGGAATACATATTATGTTATATTTAAAACTATGAAAAATAATAAAAAAAAACAAATAATTTGTTATCGGTTAGGTTATCTATCTACTGATTTGCAGGAGTTAATCTATACTCATAATAAATCTGTAGAGAGGTCAATTCAGCACATGAAATATATTTCCAAAATAACTATCAGGGGGTGATTAGGGATCGATAGGGACTGATACCAAAAATGCAATCAGTAAAATTTTTGTCTGTTCGTCTGTATAACCGTTATAGAAACAAAAACTACTCGACGGATATATGTAGTATACTTTTCATCACTCTACAATCAATAGGAGCAGAGCAGTGAAGGGAAATGTTGGTAAAACGGGAGAAGATACCTACTCCATTTAAAGCTACACAGAAATCATGTATGACGGTAATGTTCTCTTTAAAATTAACTATATAAAAAATATCCCGCGAATATATCTATCTTTTATGATAGACTCACAATAACGCGTGTAACTCCAGATAGCTTAGCAGTTCGAAGTTTCTGATTATATTTGTCTTCTCTTACGTTTCTAATGTTTACAATATTGTTACGTTGTTGTTATAAAGGGTTACACGCGGACGAAGCCGTGTAGGTAAAAATAAAAAAGAGTGTAATGTTGGCTTAGAATGTTTAAATCTATGCCCGTCAAAACTTGTATGTAGGTACCGAGGTACCTATATTTATTTGATGAAAAGGTAGTATGAGGTCATTGTGAGGTTTCATGTTACAGACCGGCAAGAGGTGCGCACGCGCGTGCGTGACTCAAACAATGGTCTTTTAAAAGCAGGCTTTTAAACGCGGTAGTTAACTTAAAGGTTTTATGAAAACAAAGAAGTAGCCTTCAAATATCCCTATAAATTTTACTTTATTGAATTTTACGGCTTTCAACAAAGACGATGCCAGCCTAAGAACGGACGACTCTACCTTACTCATATGTCTCTTAGTCCGCTATAAATATAGATAATGTAGGGCCCATTCAAAGATTTTATCTATAAATACCTACCCTATGCAGAATATTTTTGACTCTACAGAAGATCTATATCTGTATTTATAGCGGACTGTTAAGCCGTATGTTCTGGATCGTTTCACAGATCAGGTGTAACTAGTTTCTCCCCTAGTCCATTCTGTAGTAGGTGTCTATAACAGCGCTTACCTACTTTTGGTTTATATAGACACACCAACTACGTGGCCCTAAAGTAAGAGCAGTAAGTATCAGTTTGAAGATTTTATTATTATTATGAATTTGATTATGTCGCTGTTCCTAGCATGAGTAACATGAAAGTAATTTGTCCGTACCATGACTGGAACGCACCTGGTACGACATTTACAGTTGGAGTAGTTGAGCGAGTAATGACAGTTTATTACGTTCGTTAGTTCGTTGCATTATCAGTTCGATAAAGCAACTGGGATTTGGTAACTAAGGGTAGTATTTGCTCTACTTTTTAAATCGATTGTCAAACTTAAAAAAATGTTTTTAAAGATTCAGAACTGCTTTGAATTAACAAAACAACCAATAAATTTTAATAAGCAACGGTTTTTTTCATTTCAATACACAATTCCTGAATATTAAATTTCAAGGTTTTTACAAGCTACTTTTGTAGCAGGCAGGTAGTAGGTGCCTAAGTAACTACTAAGTTAATCCACAACAATTTTCGTGCGTGTTGCAATTAATATCTTTATACTTAACTAATCCACTTGACCCAGCAAGCTCTTGACCTTCGTAAAGTATAGGAAATAAATTGATGTTTTACATGCTGAGCTGCGCTTACGCAATAATTCAAAGACACTTCAGTGTCATCGCGCATCCCAACAAAATACATGACGTAAGTTTCCGAGCATTGGTTATCATGCCATATTTTAATTTCATTTAGAATTTACCGTCTTGAACGTTCTCTGTTAATACTATGTTAACTCTCTAGTTAAAATAATCCCTTTTTTAATTGCGTAAACAACTGTGTGCCTTGGCTTCAGTGAATTACAGGTAAGAAATATATGTAGGTAACGGCTTTTCTAATGTTAAAAATGTAAAAACATATTTTTAGTTTCAAATATATTTTTGCCAGTAGGTAGATATATCATGATTTAAATGAATGAACTATTGGGAATCTAGCATAATAAATATACAGTAGATATCACAAATAATTTAGCCTATGTAACAATATGTGTGTCGATTTTATTGTATTTAAAAGTTAGACGAGCGGCTTCTAAACGACAAAGCGCGCCTGCGCAGTAGGCGGCCGTGACATCAATAGCTCAACGCGCCACTCTGATAATACTGCTTACATGTAGGGCACAGCTCTAACTAACGCCCACCAACCACCGCTGTCGAAATATTAAACTAATATCACATGTATTGATAACCTAATTACGATTGATCAATTCTTTTGGCGTTTTTAATTTAAATATCATCTGCATGGTGATGAGGCTGAGGCAACGTCTCTGGCAATAGTTATCTGTCGTGTCCCCAGATTTGGAAACTGTTCGTCGTCGTTGCATAAATATTGCTAAATTCTATTAATTACCAATGAGCGCTAGACGTGTGAACATGTTGACATAAACTAAGCACATATTGTGTGGCAGAAAAATTACAACCTAGATGGTGTTTGCAATACTTTAATGTCAATTTTAAAATTCAGTCCGTTCGGCAAAGCGCACTATCTAAAACACACAGGTAGATACGCCATACAACTTAGCAAAAACGTATGGTACGATTATTGAGACAAAAGATACGGTAACTTCTACCTACTTGATGCATTTGACAACGTGTGGGTGGTCCTAACTTAGGTACTTTACTGTTTTCTGTCGTCTGTGATGAAATGAAGCGTGGTACTGAAGCCCAGTCTCCAGTATTGATTCAATCACACATGTGAATTGAATGTGATCGTTTATATCAACAATGATAAATTGTGCGCAGTTACAAACCAGCTTTTGTTGATTTGCTACTCGTCGACAATTCGTGTATGTACTCTAGAGTGTTTATGTAGAGCGCCACAAAACGAAAGAGATTCAAGTAAGCACGACATGCGAAGTTAGTCTAATTTGCAATTTGATATTTTAGCCAACTCTACGCTGATCTATTTGATAGACTAGTCAAATAAAAACAAAAACAAATTCTTTATAAACAGTAATTTATTTATGACGCTGTGTGCTGCTGTGATAATTTCAAAAGATTTTCCAAGAAAAACATCCGACTCGTTTGAATATTTTTGTCCAAGAGCGTATCTAGGTTAATAAGGAAATCGTCAGTGCGACAGCGCAGTATTTTCACGTGACCTAATTGTGATGATCCCACTGCGGGAACTGCTAAAGATAAGCCAGTTTAAACCGAGTAAATATGTCGTAAACACACGCCAACGGGATGTGATAACCAAAAGATTCTAAATCATTGCGACACATCTACACCTACTCAGCATTTTTGTGTCTTTGTGTAACATAACGGCTACTATGGATTAAGAATGATACAGCTTTCGATTAATGATCGGTTTGTAAATAAGTTAGTTAACATTTGTATTTAGGCGGCTAATCTAAAAGAAAAGAATTATTTAGTTTACCAAAAAAGGGACTAAGAATAAATGCTTTGTCATCCATCAGTTCGTAGCGCACCAAACATGTGTATAATAATAGGATAGATAACAGTTTACATTTGCTGGGTTTGGCCAACCTTTGTTGACATACAAACCATTTAATTTTTATAACGTTATGAGTATCTGTAGTAGTGTTTCGTAATTTAATCGATGCAAAAACATAAAGTTATTCATTCTTAAATTTTTAAATAAGTAGGGATCCGTCCAAACTTCGCGATAGTGTAATTTTGGCTGACTTAGTTACAAAACATAAAATTTTGACTAACTAAGGAAAAAAATGTTCTTCAAATTCGAATTGAAAAACTGACCTGAAGTATTTATTACCAAAACCAATTAAATTTGGAATATTTCCCTGAAAAACTAAAAGTATTAAAATTAATTCAAAAAGCATGTGATTATTTTTCTATTAGTAGGATTTAATAAGCCCCTCTTTTAACATTTCCCTATCACTAACAATTTATCGAATACCCCGTCAGTTATATGAAAAAATAAAATGTCTTTTGATAGTCATAGTTAGGTAGGTAATATTTACACAAGGGTGTAAATCTAGATTTAAAGTAGAGTTAGTTACCTGCAATCTTTAAAAAAATAAATAAATATTGAATTTTACTCACATTTTCATCGCCACGAACTTTGAATAAACGAATAAATATAATCCAAAGGTTCAACAAATGATTACATTCATGCAATTTGATCTAGATTTGTTTGTCAACAAACTTTATCAGTTGACAGAACACACCTGTTTATGACATGACAGGCGGTCGTTACGAATAAGGTTACACGTGTATTTTCAGAGCGCACAGAGATCGAGCACGTCCGACTTTATTAGTGTTTGTCGACGGACTGAAATTATTGCGACTGTTAAGTACGTGGCAAAGTTTTAAAAGTATTTTATTTTCATTGGTTTGAATCTGTAATTAGTAAAGAAATGAATATGAAGAAGTTAATATAAAGTAAGTAAAGACTATTTTTAAAAGTTTGATATATTAGTTAGTCACGGATAATAAATGTTGAAATGACTATGCATTTACCGATCTTTTGTATTCATTAATAGGTGTATAAAATCTTTTAGGTTTGTAGGTCTATAAATTAATACCTCTGTATTTAATACCTATAATTTTGGAATATTTTTTTGATTTCAGACATAGAGCTTTAGTTATTAAAAATATAAAATGTAAGATTTCTAAGAACCCTGTAGTTTACCTACTGAGTTAAGAGCATTATAAGTTATTATATGAATAATTATATTAATAATTATATATGAACTAGGATAACTGGGATACTTTTGTCGAGTCATTTCAACTTTTTTAATTTAAACCCAACTAGCTTTACAAAATCTTTAGAAGTTTACTGACTGCAATATTTATTTTCCCATGAGCGGGGGAACATCGACTTCAAACAAAATTGCGCAAAGTGGTATTTTCAGGCTTCAGCCCGGTCATTGACCTCTACAGACGCAAAGCCTTCCCGCCATTATATAACGCTTCAGAGAATCCCTTTTAAGTTGGGTTAAACTCGTCTTTTTATGATAAAATCTGTATATACACGTAGATACGTATTTAGAATAGTTAGGAGAAAAGAATCGAAGCTATTAATTTTATTCGAAAGATTAAAACATAGCAGTTTATTCAATGTATATTTTTATAGTCAATTATGCCAAAAATTAAAACATGTTGTTTTGGAAAAGAAATGCAGATTTAAATTAATATAATTTCAATACTATTGGTTGGTAGTGAGCAAAAATGCAATAACTTATAATTATTTTTATCTTCGGTAAAACTTAAAAAAGTTAGATATTCCAGTTTCAGTTAACACATTCTACTTATTCTGAGTAAATTATTAACTTTAACAGAAGTATGGTAGATAAGTACCTACACTTATACTGTCATTGACAGTTTAAATTGTGCCCTATTATCGGTACTAATTTGCATAACCATTTACAACAAAGAAACCTTCCTCTCGACAGGAAACTGTCTCTACTATTCTCACTATATTCCAATTAAACATAAAACACCGACTTACCTGATAACCCGTGGAAGACGTATTGAAGGCTGTGTCTGCTCCGGGGATGTCAACAGTGGGCGACTATTTTTGTTGTGCAGTGTCGCGGTGCGGAGGGCGGGGCGCGCATCGCGGGGACCTACTGCGCAGGTCGCGGACACAACGATTCATCAACACTTTATGTAACACTTTCACTTGCGGGTTTGATAAAGTTTACAGTGGCTGAAACGTTTCTTAACTTTATTGTAATAAAAAACACTTTAGGTTGGTATCTGAAAAGTTACTTATGTATATGCAATCTCGACCACGATTTAGATGCCTATTTTAAGTTTTCTTATCTATTATCTTCATGTATTGTTTATTTTTATTTGTGTTTCAACTAACTTGGTATGAGTTGGTATAACTTATTCTGTTTTGCTTTTACAATTTATTAAGTATATATTTTTCATAGTTTAACTTTATTTAGCAAAGGTACCTAAATAACGTTATTTTGTTAGTAATTTAGTTGTCAATGACCTCTACTGGCCGCATGGCAATTCGCTACAGAAACTTATCATACATACAATTCAAGCTTGTTACTGGAAATGAAAACCGTAGGTACGAAGTGTTATCGTAGAGTTCGCCGCTGGCTCTACCAACTGCTAGTGACGTTAGTATGGGAAAATATCGCTAGATGTCGCTATTCTAACATTTGCTCGCTAAAAAGTTTTCCGGCTAAAGTTAAAAGTTGAACAAATAAGTATTATAACGGAAAATAGAATAAAAAAATAAAAAAGTGACTTGCTACTGCTACGAGCAAAAAACCACCTATTTGGTTTTAATACTATTTGTGGCTGTTGCTACAAGTCAGGAATTGCTATAAGTTGAAAAATTGTATTGTCTGCTGGGCTAGAAATACGTCTATCAGACGACCAGGGGCCCGAGTCTCGTCGCTTAAAATTGCACCTATCGCATTGTTATTTTATCATAATTGCAAAATAAGACATAAATACTAGTCTCAAAAGCAATTGTAATTGAATTGTAACATTTCCTGTAAGATATTTTGATAGTCTCGTGAGAATTAAGACCAATCGCAACCCTATCTACGTCAGAAAAATAACAATACAAAAATTATTGTACCTAATAAAAAAGACGAGAATACCAATTTTTTATCGAATTACTATCGTATTGTTAAAAATACGATAGCAATACAGTAGAACTTGCAAATTACGAGAAAAGCCCCAGATCTCCAAAATAATAACATGGGAAGGCTTTACCTAAAGGAAAAAGGTATTTGGAAAACCCCTTGCAAGTTCAGTAAGTATATAAATCAGAAAACCAAACTCACTTACTTTTCTTCAGCTACGAAGGAGATGCAATGCCGGTTATTAAATAATAATTTAAACGATTTATTAAGAATTTTATTCAACATACCTACTCTAAACTAGACTAAAGTAGCTTACCCGAGTTATGAAAATATAGGCTAACTCTTGAATGGAGCTTTTCACTTTTATTTTATTACAACGGCTGCCGCAATGCAACGAAACCCATTTCAATCAAAACCGGCAATAGTTGGGTTTACAAGCTGATATTTGCATTAATTTTCTTGGCATCAATTCAGGAACTTCCTACTGTCTAGACCGGATAGAAGTTCAATATAAAATACCATCAGATAAGAACTCGGTAGATTATTAAAGTATTTATTGAATTCTTTAAGAAAATGAATTGTCTTTATACCTATACCGAACTGGGTCTACCATTGCATTCAGCATTTTCATAACGTCATCAAACATTAAAAATGAAAAGGAAAAAATAATTTCGTCTGTATTTAAAAATCCTGTTTCAGTCAGCTAGAAGTTGGTGTAAAGATGTCTTTATCTTGTGTTTGTATTTTGGGATATAAAAGTTATTTTACCATCAACAGTTATTGCAATTAGCTTTGTAAAACATGTTTTTAAAATATCTATTAAGTAATCAATAATAAATCTTTACTTAAAAAACCAACATCAACCAAAATTAACAGAATTAATCATTATTTGTATTTAATTATATTACCTACTAAGTTTAATAATGATATTTAAAAAAAAATGCGGCTAATAACATTTCTTAAAAGTTACAAACCTAATATTAATTTGAAATGATGCGGGTTGACAGTATTCTTTAAAAATATATGTATAAAATTTATTTATAAGTTATTTACTAGCAATGAGTGTTGTAACTTAGTTATAAGAAACTTTAAGATATAATAACGTTAATTAAAAGTTTTATTATGTTAATAGTGAGTACCAACAGCGGGCGCCACCTGTTACCAGCCTCCTCCAATAACTCACTATAGTGCAGCCTTGTATGTGTGTATGTGTAGTGCGACACATTGAACTAGTTCGTGATAGATGTGATACCCCGCTTGATGAAGTTATAGTAACGCCTTTTGTTAATTATAAGCAAAGTTAAATAAAATGTTATATGAATGTTCTATTTCATTGCAAACAATAAGATAAAGTAATAAAGACTAAGTTAAAATAACGTATAACGTGCATCTGCCCAAACAACTTACATTTAGAAGCACGGCGACTATCCTTCTCTTAGCTTAACTCCTTCAATTATACATGTGTTGATTGACCGCTTAAGTATAATTTGGATCTTTAATTATTACCAACGAAACACAATACTTACCATACTTTATTTTATAGTACCTATTCTTTATTTACTCACATACCTAATAGATAATAATGGTAGTATGTAAACAATTCCAGTATCTATGTGCGGAGAGTTTTGTAAAGTTCACTCTGTGTTGAATATGCAGGGGCAGCTGTCTAGTATAATATAACCACATAAATTATAACACATATTGTTACTTGTAAGAATTAAGCAACTTGATCTTACCTTATCAATCATTTAGGTGCATGGTTTTATGTAAGAGATTCTGGGTATACTGTTTACTGTGAATTTAAGCTCAACAAAACATGGTTTTAGGCTTCGGAAATGATCTGTTTACACCTGTTATAAAAGTTTGTAAGAATACCTAATGTATAACACGATAGTCGTATCGGTTGCTTCGTAAAAATACATAATTGTAGCCTACTAACCGTGTAGAACCTTATATTTAATGATAACTTTTTTTCACAAGCTAATTGCGGTGTAAAATATTTAACTTTATTCAATTTATTTAAAACATGATATTTTGGCTAATCATCATTATTCATTACAAAAAGCAAAGTTGCTTATCGTGTCATTTTGAATGTTTTTACACCAACTCCTGCTAAAGCATTTAACGGATTTGAATGCGGGTTTCACCATCTCATAAATACATATCAATTAGAAAAAGTATTCTTAGGTGAGCCAAATTCAATGTTTCTTGAACAAGTCGGCAAAAATTACACGTTTGCTTTTTAAACAAACTTTTTTTAGGACATTTCTTAATTAAAACTAATAAATTACTTTCTCGTTTGCTTTTGGACCGTCCTTTTATCTACACAGGAGGCTAACTACCTAGTGTTTAAAATAGTACTTAGTCAACAAAGCGAAGCACGAATAAAACCCGG
Organism: Emmelina monodactyla; assembly: GCA_916618145.1. Classification (NCBI taxonomy): domain Eukaryota; kingdom Metazoa; phylum Arthropoda; class Insecta; order Lepidoptera; family Pterophoridae; genus Emmelina; species Emmelina monodactyla. The sequence continues at coordinate 4,311,825 of OU745319.1, forward strand.
AGCTTAGTTTGACCCCGACCACCGTCATAAAATAAATGTAATTCAGAACGTGCCGGTTGAAATTTAATTTTAATACTTCGCGGCAGTTATTGCACCGCGTTCTAAGTTCGAATACGCCGGTGGTACGTTTGTCCGTAATGAGGCCTCGTCTGCGGTTCGAAATTTGAATTTTTCAGCAGTTACCTGCGCCTATAAATCAACGGTAAAGTCACCGTAAGCTCTTCGCAATCGCGGACGGGAAGCTTTAAAATTTAAATTCGCGGTTCGATGTCTGCATATGTGGCGGCGGAGCACGATTGTGGACTTCTAAATATGTTAACTGAATGATTTATGGCTACAATGGAGTTAATTTAAAAAGTTTACGTTTGATTAATTACTATGGTAGGTATACCTAAATTAAATGGGAACTTTTGTAGATTTTAGTTATTTGTTGTTTAAATAGACGTCTAGTAGTATGGATATTAAAACAGATTTTTTTAAGAATTTACAAAAGCTTATTCATGAAATTGCGTTCCTAAACAAATACTTACTCTTGATTCGGTTCGGTTTCGATCATTGCTGTAGCAGTTTGCATTGAAAAGTCGCTCGCTCGCTTGTTTTGAATGAACGAATACATACATACAGAGGTAGGCGACTTTCTATTCCTTTCGGTATTACACACACAACCCGGAGTGATGATTGTAAGCAAGATCGGAGGCCTATCCCTGGGTTACTGCTCTGAGCGCAATAAAATAAGCAGTTGTTGCGATTCGACGTTTTATCTTGTCGCTTCGTATTCTCACAGCGACTTTCGTTTAGAGAAAATCGAGTGAGGCGCCCTCTAGTGGATTGTTGTAGAAATTAGCTTTGGAAAGGGAATTCTAAACAATCTTTGTCTAGAATAGTGGGTTTGTAACATAGTGGGTTTGTAATATATTGCTAATGATACCGTACAATTCCAAAACTTTACCAACTTTTGAATAATTACAGAATTCTGTGGCTTGCGAAAAATAATTTCAGGAATTAAAATGTTTACTTATCGTTGTTACGTTAAATTTATTTTTATATAAACTTCTTTTGTTTATTTATTTTGTCTTAGTAGCGTATTAGCGTTAAGTGCTTATTTTTAAGTCAATGCTGAAAAACTGAATTCTGACTCCGTAATGTCCCTTATATTTTTTTGTGTTTTTTTGTTGAACAAAAGTTTAAGTATTTAATGATGAACTTTATTAGTTCAGCATCTTGAAAAGGAATCTACTTCCCTAAACAAAGCATTTTACCTTTCTTCTTCTTAAGTACGTACCTCAGCATTTGTTGTCGGGAACAGTTCAAAATAATTCGTATGTATGGATCCCAGTGGCTTACACGGATCGGCCACGAGGTGCTTCCCGGCATAAACGCGCCTGAGGGAAATTCGCAACGGGCAGAGTCGGCGTTTTCTTTGCTGATTGGGCCTCTTCCCTTCATTGACTTACTGGCCCACATCGGATTGTTCAGCCGCTGCTTGCAACTTGGAAATATCCCTCTTAAATGTTCATTTGGGAGTCGTAGCTTTTGTTATGCGGTACTTGATTTTGTATGCATAATAAACAAAAAAACAACGATAAAAATCACTGAAAAATTAAAAATTAATTAGTTCGAATTCAATTGTTAAGAGAGAAATGAGCTTCCGAGATTTTTAATAATGAGAGTTATAATACTTAGTATACCTTCTTTCTGAATGCCTTTTAACCGTGATGCGTAAGAGAGAATACTTCAAGTGGGACAGAATATGTTTCCCTTATCTATTTTTTTGTTGATTGATGCCGCTGTGTCTGTTGTTATTGTTCATAATGAGGGTTACACGGTGTTTTTAAAAATACAAAGAATTTTATTTTGATTTTTTACCAAATATCACTTTCAGGAGCTTCAAGATACTGTTATATTAATAATACCTACATCACATTAATTTAATGATCGGTTTATTATACGACTATGAATTTGATCAGAACAATTTAGTGCGTAAACATACGCGGGGGAAAATTAAACAAATATTTACATCATAAGCTTTTTATTAAAAATCATCGAAAAATAAGGCACTGCGAAAGCTTGGCATGTGTGGTTTTCTGTATGGTCGTAACCCATGGCCGGGAAAGCCGGACCATATTTTCATATTCTGCTTTTCTGGTCGAGAGCTTTTAAATATTGCGGGGTACGGATAAGAAGGTTGCTGTTGTCGTCGCGTGGCTATATTGTAAGTCAAATCTGTGTAAGGTCGCGGTAAATAATTGCGTAATCTATCTGTACCATTACCAGAGGTCCTTCTTTGGTTCTGATTGTTCTGATTTTGTATCATCTCAGATCGATAGTCAGGATGAGTGAAATTTTGAAAAATTAAATCCGCATTAGGATTTATATTATCCATGTTTTGGGTTGGGTTCTTTATACCGTCTTGGTTATAGTTTGGATATAGATTTGGTATATTCGGATTGATAGGCAAACTATCGATTATATTGTTACTAGGTGCAGACTCTATATTTGCGTATATGGGTTTCGTATTTGAGTTATCATTGACTACAAGATTTGAACTAGGGTTGGGGTTCGGATATAAATAAACATTTTCGTTTATACTTGGATTGTTATTCTTAGGGTATGAATAAGAATTTTCGATATTATATTTGGGATCACCATTTATATTGCCATTAGCATTAACAACAGGGTTCCTGTTTAGATATTGGTTAGGTTCTTTAATGTTGTAGTTATTGTATGAATTAGTATATTCTGGTTGAAAGACATTATTTTGCTGTTTTGGAAGATTTAAAGCGTTTAAGTTAGTATATTCCGGCTGATTGCTGTTTGTATCCTTCAATGGCAATGCCTGATCGACATCATCTTGAACACCCATATTAGCCCTAGAGATTTTTTCATGGTTAGGATTAATGTTGAAGCCATCTATCTTTTCATAACCATTTGATTTTCTGTTACTTCCAAAATTTACAGACGGATAAATGTTAGGATTAGCAATTGTTTCTTTAGGGTTTGTATTTTCAGCTGTATTTAAATTTGGTTTTTGGTCCAACCCAAGGTCATTTTCGCGTTGGTTGTGCGGACGTTCAATGTTGTCATAATTGACATTATTTTGATTATTGTTTTCAGGTATCTTTTCGTCTAGATCTGTACGGTGACGATTGTGGTTTAACTCATTTGGCATCAAATGGCTGTGATCATGGTGATGAATGTGGTGATGAAGTCTCTGTTTATTTTGAGGTGGATTTTCTGCATCTTGATATGTTATTTTTACGGAATTATCATAGTTTTTATTGGGTATTGTAACCGATGAAGGTGATGATGGTTTGTTTGTATTCAAGGAGTTAAACATTGAATATTTTGGTACTGATCCTGGATAATGTTGCATGTTGCGTAGCCTATTAAATCTATTATGCAACGTTTTTCCAACGGTTTTTCGCACATTATCAGCAAGGATATGTTTAGGTTTCTTTGGAAATAAATCTAAATTCATTATTCGAGTAGTGTTGTGTTCTGTATGTCGCACTTGGACATGTACTCTTTCATTTTGTTTGTTATTTTCTCCATTTACCATGTTAATTATGTTTTCAATTTCTGGCAAACTTAAAAATGGTACGTCGGTTGCAACATTTTGAACTTTATTTTCTAAATCGTAAAGAGTTTCTTGAGTCGTGCGTTGAACTTTATGCTTAGAAGGAGATCTGACAGACCTTTCCCAAAATGATCGAGATGGAATATCATTTCCATCAGAAGCAGGTAGAGTGTCTGGTGTTGAATCACTTAAATTATCTGGATATACACCTTTTATTACTGCTGCTATTTGTCTGCCCAAGCTTGCGTAGTATGCGTCGCCTTCATCCGTTTCTGATGGTTCATTGTTAAAACTTCTTCGTGATGGTTTTAATTCATCTTTTTTTGGTGCAAGTATTTCAGTAAGGTGATTATTTATTTTATTCAAAAAACGATTATTCCGTTTTATTTTCTCTTCGGGAGGTGTTTGTAAGTTCTTAAGCTGATTTTCAATTCTTTGCAAAATCATATTGTTATAATCATCTCTTAGTCTTGGTACAGACCTTTCAGTTTGTAGCGCATGAGTTTTGCGAATAAGTTGCGATAAATATTTAATACTCTCGAGCTTATCTGGCGTTTGTCGTATAGTTTGTTGTGGTGCAAATCGATGGTGAGATTTTCTAGCCTGGATTATTTGAAATGTTGGTTGGGGCTCATTGTGTATTATTAAAGGTTCCAATAGGTTACCATCTGTTAAAGTAGGAACAGGAAGATTCGTTTGAATCGGGATAGGACCTTTGTGATGTCTTCTACTCTGTTGAGCGGCGACCATTTGTTTCAACTAAAATATTTATTACGGTTAGTGTGGTCCTTTTGCTTAGGTTATATATACGTATACGTCTTACTGATTAGGCACAGTCTTTTGTTATAGTATGACTTAATTAAAGATTTGTTTTTTTGGGTTTGATTCATATTTTGTTACTCCACTATAACTTACGATTTGCTTGCCATACTCTAATATTGAATATAATATTTTGGTAATAAGTTTTACAGCCTAAAATACCATAATTATTTTCAAAATGAACAAGAGTTATAAGTAAAACCATACTCACCCTATTAAGTCTTGCTTTTTTTATTCTTTTTCTTGCTCCAATGGGTCTAAACAGACAAAAAACATTTTATCAGAAACTTAATTATTTGTTAATGTAGAAATAAAAAATGAAACAAATACTAAGAATGAAATTCCTTACCCAGGAGAAATTTTACCGGCTAAGTCCTCGTCGCCTGGAGCTTTTTTAGTTTCAGCTGGGTCTTGATTGTCTGCTTTATTTTCAATGCCTACATTTTCAGCTGCCGGGGCACCACCATCCTCTGGATGTACTGTTTCTTCATTTGCGGTCCCGGTCCCTTCACCACCTTTAGCGTGACTTCCACCACCTTCACTAGGTCCTTCACCGCCTTCACCGTTTCCTGGTGTATCGTTAACTTTTGCAGTTTCAGTTCCTACAGCTGCGCCATTTTCGTTTCCATTTCCTTCACCTGGTACACCTAGACCACCTTCTTGGCCTCCTCCTTGGCCATCGTTGCCACCTTAAATGTAATCAAAAAATTATAATTGCATTGTAATAATACCCTAATTTTTCTATGATTATTCCCTTTCTATATATACCATTGATATCGTATTCATACTGTACAGAGCGATTTGTGATAATGACGAAGGATTTCAGAATGTGTTTGTCGTATAGGTTCATTTAGGATTCGAAGAGTTTTACTTAAGTCACCGTCTGCAGTGATTAATGGACTGACACGACCGGTGAAACACCAACGTTGTACAGAAAACCAAAGTTTGGTGAGTGCGATATCCAATTCCCAATTTCTGAAAGGCCATCAACGTACCTACAATATCGATGTGATCATTCACCATCATGTGATCAGCTTGCTTGAAATATTTATATACACCTATAAACTTTTTTTTCAGTTACGAATATTTGATTTACTATCTTGTTTTTGTCAGCAGTTTAAGTCGATTACTTTTGCTAAAAAAATATTAACTGCACCGAGCATATAACCAACTTGGATAGCAGCGTGAACCATCCAATTACTTTTTTATTTTTTTGTAGTATTAGTGATTTGTAATGTAAGTTTTGCCAGTTTATCTTCAAACAAAACAATTTCTAATCTAGTAGGCAATAAATGCTCGGTGTTTATTTTTAAGCCCCGTGCTAGATAAGACGAAATTGTTATTACAAACAGTACATCCCTTTTTTATATGTTTTGCCGTATTTTTTTTTAAACGAGTTTACCCTAATTCACATCATACCTTGAGGCGGGTAATGCATCATAGGTGGAACAGGCACCATCGGGAACATAGGCATAGCAGCGGCTGCTACACCAACAGGTGGATAGTATGGAGTATCTACGTTGGGTAAAAATATAAATGAAGGCAAAGGAGGTTTAGGTTGCTTCTTAATTATCAAAAATTTTGAATGGTCATGATCAGACGGTTTCTTTTTGTTGTTATTCTCATTATTAGATTTGCTAGGTTTCTTGCTTTCCTTGCTGGCACTGGCACTATTACTTTCTTTACTACTGTCATTACTATTATCATCGCTGTCTTCTGATTCTGAATCTGACTCTCCACTCGTTTCCCATATTGGATCATCGAGTGGTATTTTCAATAATTTTCTCCTTCTATCTTTTGATTTGCTTCGCCGTTTTTTTGGTTTTTTCTTGACTCTTTTTTTTTTCGATCGCCTACTGGGTGGTGGTTCATCGTCATTATTGTTTCTTCTTGTAGGCACATCCTGGTCGCTTGAAGTTTCATTTAACACTTGATTCTCCACAGTTTTAAAGAATTGGTTATATAACCAATCTCCAAGATCATCATTAAGTTTATCGTTGATATTAGTAGCTACGGTTGTAAATTCATTTTCGTTCACTCTTGTTGGAATAAACTCTGGCTGCGATTTTCGGGTCGGTCCATCATCCGTAAAGCGTTTTCTGTAATTATGTGCTAGTTTGGTGCTAAAAAGAAATGAGTTTTTTTTTATTAACTTGTGCTCGCAAAATGAAATGGAATATTTTCGATCAGCAATGATGGTGATAAAATTGACCGTCTTACTTTGATTCACAGACTTTAGTTTCAGTGTCGAAATAGTATCCGGGATGGCAGTGACAGCCGAGGACGCAGCCGGGCACGCCTTCCAGGCAGTACTCGAACTTGCCGTGTACTCCGCATTCTAAAATAATGTAAACAATGAAAGTCTCCTGATATCTCTGTTTTAAACTGTATCTTCACAACCAAATAATTAAACCAATTACCATAGCGACCGGTGACTGTCTTAGCTAAGATTTCTTTCAAAACTAGTATAAGAACTGCAACAACTATGTTCCACATTTTAGCACTGTACAATATTTTGGCATTCATTAAAAAAAAGGTTGATTCTCTTTTACTACATGGTATCACAATTATATTCACAAATATATTTTTAAGTATAATGCTTTCACTATTTCTTCTTGTGTTTGTAAATTAATGATTATTAAAAAATGGGTGAAAAATATCATTGAAACAAAACACGAAAAAAAACAATGTTCTAGTTAACTGCAGCTGTGGCATTATGTTCTGTACAATACCAGCATTGAAATGATAGGAGCGACATTGTTACAGGAAGCTATGTACTTTCTTTTAACTTTTTGTGTTACATGTCACAGCCTGGGCAAAAAAATTATTACTTAAAATGGTCAAGGTTTTTCCGTTACGTAATAACTGAGGTTATTACAGCATATTTTTGCATTGTGGCTTTTTTAGATGTACAAATACTGTACTGGGTAGTGGTTAGACGGAAATTCAAAAACCTTTTCTAAAAAAAGTGGCATACTTGTACTGGCAAAAAATTACGATAGCGTATGGTGCAAGGTTGGTTGGTAAAAGGTTCTATGTTATCAGGCTCATCATGTTTTTAGAAAAGGTACAATGATATGAAAGTTGTAGAAAAAAAAGTGTCTTTGTTCCATTGTTTTAATTTGTTACAAAAGACTGTAGTCTCTTTAATATCGTCGCCGTTTGTTGTTTCAATTTGTTTTTTTTTATTAACAAACATACTGTATATACCTACCAATGAATGAGGTTACAAATAAAAAAAGCTTCTTCGCTATTATTTTGAGGTTTTATCTTTTTGGCCGTGCCGTACAACTAGTTGATTGAGTACATACTTGACCAAATGAATAAGATTACAAAAAAGTATTTTTTTAAACGTTTAACTTCCCAGATCGAAGCTTTTAAACCCATTTCAAGTACATAAAATTTGCTTTCAGTTTGTACCTACCCATTGTTAAAAATTAGTGATAACTTGGTAGTAGAGGGGTCTAAATGGACTATATACCTATATAGGTATACAACTATGAGGTTCAATGAATTTATACCTTTCATTATCCCAAAAATAAATACGTAATGTTGGCAACATTTAGGATTTCCACTCACATTTTATGAACTACTCTGAGACTTTTTGATTATTATCATGATATCATGTCAATTGTATACTTATATCATGGGAGCTTGTAAAATATGTTTCTCGGTAAATAATTAAAAAGATTGGAACCTAGCCAGGTTTTATTGTTGCCATTTCAGTAGTTCCTCTAATTTTTACTCAATATGTCTTTTGACAAGGAAAAACTAGAACAAAAGATACCTTTTGGTGAAAAGCAGGTCTTGTTCCTACTAAGGGAATTTAGTTTTGTAAGCAGGGTTTAAAGTAATCATTTTTATAGGCTTTTAAAAAGAAAAAAACTTAAGTTATTTAAGAAAGAAGAAGACTGAAGTTTTTATTTATCTAAAGCAATATTTATTTATTTTATTTATTAATTACCTATAGGTATCAGAATAAATACTTAACTAAATTAAATTAATTAATCAGATTTTTAGACATCTTCTCCTAAATCAGGTATTCCTTGAAGCCCCCTGTAAAAGAAAATTAAAAGTTAGGAAAAAATATTTTTGACAATTTTAGAAATTTTTAACATTTACAAATAAACTAAATTACTTTAGATACCGTTTAATTAATATAAACCTAAAAGTATTTGGTATGCTACATAATCCGTGACCAACGAATCGTGTAACATGTATTAAACTACTTTATAGTGGTTCAAATGATTTACAAAAAAACAAATACAGTTGATTCATCAATTAAAATAAGGGAACCACGTACAATTAAGCGCAATTTAGGTATTATTTAGGATGATATGACAACTTTTGACTTGGAACTTGTTATTGAAATTCAATGAGCTGGGTTCATACTTAGTGCATTCATCGGGCAAGACGCACTTATGCGTGCGGTCGTCGCGCACGTACGGATGCAGACACACGCAGCCGGACTCGCAGAACGGGTAGCACGGCCGCATGCGGTCGCGCGGGTTGTCGCACGACACCGCCGCGCAACCTGCGAAGCACGCCTCGTACCTGCACAGCACCAATACTTTTATGACTACGTAGAAACTTAAATCCCTACTAATATTATAAATGTGAAAGTAACTCTGTCTGTCTGTCTGTCTGTCTGTCTGCCTGTCTGTTACGCTTTTACGCCTAAACTACTGAACCGATTTTGATGAAATTTGGTATGAAGAAAGAACTGAACTTGGGAAAGGACATAGGGTACTTTTTACTGCGGGAAAACTTCTCACTCCCACGGGAAACCGACTTCCACGCGAACGGAGTCGCGGGCGGTCACTAGTGGTAGTATAAATAAGACGGTGGTTGGTACAATTATTGACCAATTCATTGTCTTATAATATCATAAGAGTTAAGAGTCTAAATTATTGTAAGTTAAGAATGGTTTGTGAGTTTACCGTTCATGTGGTCGGTCGCAATTCATCGGCGTCATCTTCTTATCGCTTTCTTTTTCACTGTAAAAAACGCGTACTTAATGAGAATCGAGGTAACGACTATATTCTTAAAACATATTTGAACAATGAAGTTACGCACGTGTATGAATGCCTCATTTCAGCACTCTTAGGGTTCTGGTTGTACCCTGGACTCTCGTCGTATCGTCTCTGGCCTCTGTACCCTGTGGACTGGTCTCCTCCGTCTTCGGCGTATCGGTTCTCGAAGTCTCTCTTCCGCCGTCCGTCGTAGAACTTGCGGTCTACGTCGGAAGGCTTCAGCAGAGCCTTCTTCCTCCAGTTCCTCCTATCATCCATCATCGAGTGTCTCTTGGAAGCTTCCACTCCATCATCGTATTCATAGGGATCTTTCGCTAACAACGCTAGCATATTATCTAGTCACAAAAACATTTCATCAGTATCACGAGTCAAATCCAAAAATAATCATATTCATATTCAAGCAGTATTTACCTACTTACATAAAAACAGTGCAACCAGCAACAATTTACGCATTTTGTTCGATGATCTTAATCATAATAAAACAATAACTATAAAACTGTTAAGTTGCCCATCGTCTGCTCATGCGAATGATCAAAGCGAACTCACAGTAATTACTGCAACAAGCAAAAAACAATATAACGGACGTGCTTTACAAAAAAGAACAATTCGGAATGTAGTTTTGAAAACATTAGCAAGTGTAAAGCAAAGCGGGTACATATTGAATCTAAAAAGACCTAAAATAAAATAAAACAATTCATTGACAGTGTTATTTTGTGATTTTATTTTTTGGAAAAATATGTGGGTTTTAATGATAAGACCACTTTAATAAAACAACTCAATGATTGCAAATTCTTCTTCATTTATTGCAGTAAAACAATGTTTTTGAACATGTTAACAATACTTATGAGTATTTATAAAAATAAACAAAGTCAAATTGTTAATTTTTACTGTATATTTTCGTTTTTGTTTTTTATTTTCTTGAATTCGCCGTTCCATTTTTGTCAGTTGGATCTATTAAAACATTTTGATATTTTATTGTATATACTTTAATTCAAATAAACATGTAAGAAAGTACAGCTATGTAAGAAAGTTTTTACGTACTGTTAACCAAATAAGGCATGTGGAACATCGGGTGCAGGGGCTGTTGGAACATGGGCATATGCATCATGGGCATTTGCATCATGGGCATGTTCATCATGGGGGGCATCGCGTAGGAGGGGGGCATCGCGTAGGAGGGGGGCCCCTGCGGCACGATGCCCACGGGCGGGTAGAACGGGGTGTCGTACCGGGGCAGGACCACGTACGGAGGCAGGTTGGGGTGAGCCATGCTGTGACCGTTCAACAGCCTATTCTAGTTGGTGGTAGCGGAGTGAATGCGTTTTCGTAATGGGTTTCTTTGATGTGGTAACCCATTCTTTTCGAAACGATTACCTAAGCGACTCTTTGAATCTACGGTTCGCTAATATTTTACTGATTATTCAGCTTGTAGTTTAGGATTTTGCCCTACTTTAAGGATTAAAAAAAGTAAAGTATATCTAACAAAGTATATAATTTATTAAATTAACTTAAACTAAGCACTCATTTGGTTTCGTTTAGCGGCCTGATCGTTCTTCAGAATTTTCCGGGGCTGAAGAGCCTTGAGGGGTGGGGGCGCGATAACGATATTGAAGTAGTTTCCCATTCTGGAAACCTCTTGAAGTCCTGGACGCTTGCCCTCTTCTACGTGGATAGGAATACCCTCGTTGTCTGAAATTTCCATAACGCGTCCTTCGAAAGGCTCGTCCCGCCGGGCCCCCCCCTCGCGGTGGACGCGGGACGTTCGGATGTTTTTTATCGGTGCCTTTCTACTGCGAGTCGCTGGCACTGGAATACCCATTTGCGTTCTGAAAGATGTAAAAAATATAAGGACAGTTGAATAACAAAACTATGTATTGAATTATGCCTATAAGCTTATAGATATCTGTCAAATTCTTGTAATCTACAAAGAAAGCTGTCCTACTGTGGACTTATATGGTCAACTAGGTTTATTTGACTCAGTAAAGTTAGGTAGTAAGTAGAGCGCATACAGCGAGCAGTCCTGCGGCAGCACGCACTGGTGTGTGCGGTCGTCGCGCACGTACGGCTCCTCGCACACGCAGCCCGGCTCGCAGTACGGGTAGCACGGCCGCATGCGGTTGCGCGGGTTGTCGCACGACACCTCCGCGCAGCCGCCGAAGCAAGGCTCGAACACCTCGTGCGGCCAGTAACAACCTACAACACATATCATATAATAAGCAATACACCACCAAATAATTCCTCTAAGATAAAAATTTACATTTAAATTGTACATTTTAAAATATAAATCCAACGTGGAAATATGAGATAGCTATCAGAAAAGCGATTACCGTGAAGAAAGTGCTTTAGCAAGAATTTTTCAGAGGGGCGTTGCAAGGTGCACTATAAATAAACTCGGGGCTCTTAAATTTCAGCAAAACGCCCAACTCGGGCCGTTATCGAGTGTCCAAGAGCACTAAATCTAGTTGTGGCTTTAGACATCACACTTTTCTAAAGTTTTCTCAGTAACAGGACTCAGGGGATTGCAAAATGTTATCTGTTGACTATTTGTTATTCTAAAGAACAGATAACTAGGTGGATAGTGATGGTCGTTTTCACCGGTCGTTTTAAAGACTGGCAACTTAAATATTCTGATATAGAAATGTAGTTCATAGAACCTTTCATGATTTTCTCTTCTTCTCTAGCGAGGGCATGTTGCGGAGCGAGGATGCCGACGAGGACCGCCGTGGCGACCACTCCCACAGCCAGCTTCATCGCTACTGGACCTTCACAAAACATCTTCCACTTGACAAAAAGATCAAAAACTTCTAATGATAACAAACAGAAAAAACCACGCTCAAAACTACACCTTGGTGTAACCGTAATTAGGTTCCATTTTCATTCTATAATTATGCGCCGTCTTAGTAGGATGAAGTGGTATTTCCTCGTGATAAGGGTTGCATGTTTGGTAAACATGGAGAGAGGCTAGTTAAGCCTCGGTTGATTGAATTATTACTCGGCGTAATTCAGGTGGCGAGAGGTCACGTTCCTGAAATACAAAATTTCATATATTTTATGAGCTTCGTAATATATGCAGTGTTGTAGTTTCATTAATATGGAGGTCTGGTTTGTACCGTGTTTCTAATAAAGTTAACTCAATTTGTGTTTTAATTAGTCCAGCATATCACTTGTTTTTAGATTTCAAGACAGGTTTTTCAGAATTATTCAGGTAATTAACGTTAATTTTCGATTGTTAGGTAAGTTGTTATCAATAATTATCAACTGGCAATTAAAATGTCGATTTGAAACAAAGAAAGTCGAAAGTGTATTTAATTGTACAAAAACTATCAATAAGTTAATTGTTGAGATGGGATAATAACCTTTTTTTAGGCTAGCAACTAAATTATAATTCCATAGCCAATTATTAAAATAATTGGTGATACATATCAGTAGGTAAATACAAAGTAGGCATGTTAGGCATCGATATAAACACTTAATATCTAAACACGGAAAATTGTGAAGCCTTTTCCCAAACGAGATCATCATACACCTAAATATAAATAAATAAATTCGGCTGACATAGTTCCCTTGCCCTCAGGGAATACCTAAACCGAAAATAAGGCTGAATTTCTTGGGCCCCAATTTATATGTTATGCGTTTGATAAATATATACGTGTAGTTACAAATACTACTAACAAGTTTTCATATAAAACAAAGCAGGCATACAGCGGGTTTAGATAATTAAATATCAAGACAAGCTTCACAAAAGTAGGTATATCAGTTTTTTTTTATTTAGGTACGTTGATAACTCGCAAATAAATCAGAATTTTCTGTCTATATGCATTTTTTTATGTAGCTAAGTATCTCCTGAAGTATTGTAAACAGGATATTAAGTAAGTATGTTATACTTATTGTACATCGGCAACCAGCATCGTATCTGTAAGGAAGCGGCGAACATTTCCCAGAGCGCCGGGCATTTTGCTAAGACGAGGGACCCTCCTGATACAAGGCGCCCGCGATAAAATATGATTGCGTGCGATCTTTTTTATTACTTACCACGTCTCATATCAGGTTTCGCTGAGTTTGATAAATAAAAATGTAACAATGAACGTGGATATTTGTTACTCGATTTTTGTTAGGATTTTTCGTTTTACGAAAACTTTGCTGGAAAGGAAATGTTTGGTTCAATTCTGAGTGTGATTGTGTTTTTGGTTAAGCGTCTTGGGTCTTGTTTTATTCATTTATTTATTTTAGCTTCGTTTTTACTTTTCAGTTGGTAACACTACGCAAAAAAACCTTTGTGTTTTTTAGAAAACATATTTTTAATGTTTTGAAATAAGAAATCACGATAAGACATTTGATAAGATATCTAATATCAATAGTGAATGAAAATATCAAAGTTATCATCAGAATGGTTGTTTAATAATTTAATAAAATTCTTGTAGTGACCAATTTAGGCTTAAACCTACTTATTTATTGAAGTTAAAATAAGTTTCATTTGTTGTGTACTTGTTATAAAAGCTTGTTATATTGTAACAATAATTTGTTTGTATCTAAAGAAACGGAAACGGATGGTCCAATTAACAGTTTATTGTCTTTAGTTACAATAAGCCATACAATTATTGTTATTGATCTCAGAATAAGAACAGTAGTTATGTTAAGTGGGTCACAGATACTTACCAGACAGTAGATGATTGTGTTATTGGCCATTGTCGTGGAATTAAGATTAATTGAATTTGCAACCGCTGCACGTGAGCCGTAGGCGCACAATTGATGAATATTGTGTCATTGATTGGTGCTTCCTATGGCTTGAACAGAACATCGAAAATATTGCAGACATAACTGTAGATTCATAACAAATAATGGAATTCTGCCATAACTAAACCACCTTACTTTGAAACCTGTAGGTAGTTACAAAAAGGTATAGCCCTTTAGAGATACATACATACTACATACAAGAGATACATATTCATACCCTAGAGAGAAGTGGGTAAAGGTAAAAGTCATGAACAACTTCCGAAGCGGGAAAAATGTGAAGGTAAAGGTTCTACTTATTCTAATTTTATACGAAAGTAACCGATTACAATACGAAACTCAGACTTCACAGAGAAATGGTATGTTCGCACAAATTAGATGTCGCGGTTTGTTTCCAATAACAGCGGAGCACGAGCCAGTAAATTAGAGAATTACTTTAATCGTACGAGCCAGCCACTTCTAACTAATGAGTCGGTTTATCCCACGGCTAAATTGCACACACGTTTTAGGAGAAAATACAACGTAGAATACTTAGTATTTAGGTACTACAGATTAAACAATTCAAATTGCAGTGTTTATAAAAAATTTGCAAAGTTAACAACTAGGCAATTATTAATGAAACAGATCACCTTGTGACCTAACCTTGAATCACTAAGTATGCAGGTACCGTTGGCATTTTGCGGTTAATACGAACATCAGTTAGCAGCGGAGCAATCAATTTCCCCTGCGATTATATCCAGGAAATTACCGCAAGATAACGGTGAATTAGCGACGCACCTGGGGAGCCTTCCGCAGCTTCAGATAACTGGATATATTGCACCAATTACAACCCTGAAAAGAAACTGAAACGTGCGAAAACACTTGAAGGAATCGCCGGCATAATCTAAACGAGGCTCTACTGCGACACTTAGGAGACGTTGACAACCCTATCAGCCGTATCTGGGTGATTGTGGAGCGCCTTTGTTTATAATGAAGTTCCCACCAGGGGTGACACATCCCACTTCCCTTTGTTACGGGAAAAGTTACAAGGCATTTGACGACTTATCCTTTATAAAAGTTGGTACGAGTTGGAGACAAAAACAGGCTATTTGTGCAAGAATGTAACGGTACTTGCTTGTTTGTTTTAACGACCAAATAGAAGTTTTTATTTAAAAAGGTATGTATGTTAAAATTTTAGAAAAAAAACATTGATGCCAACAATAATCATATTATTAGGTAAAAGTATTGTAATGGGTAAGTGTAAACCTATAATTAACTTATACTTATAAAAACCAAATCAAAACATCAAAATGTTTAATATTTATAACGAACGTTTTAAATAATATTATCTTAGGGCTGATTTTTTTTATAGTTTATTTATTTATTCTATAGTTAAATAAATACTAACCGACTGATAAGAGGTATGTTTTAATTGTCACTTTATACATATGTCAAATATTTACATACGACGTGCAACGAGAACGTACTGGTTTTCTGTCAGATAGAATTTATCTGACTATTAAAAAACCAGCCCTAAAAGTAAATAACAAATAAACTTATTTAGATTCACATGGTTATAAGGACTATAAAATAAAATAAAACGCAATATTAAAAATTACATGGCAAGAACCCAGAAAACATAATCTTATAAAAGAAAAAAAATCGTTAGTTTTGGTATAAGTTATCCCTGACAGTGTTTCCTAATCGTTCTCTCTGCTCAAAAAGATCCAATGTGCCCCAAGCTCAGGCCGCAGTCGACGACGTGCAGACAGCCGGTGACGCAGGCGGCGCGCGCGCTGGCCAGGAAGCACACCACCTCCGCCACGTCCCCCGCGCCCGCCACCCGCTGCAGCGGGGACACCTGCTCGAAGTACTCGAACAACTTGTCGTTGGCCGCCGCCTCCAGCCCGCCGCGCTTGAACAACTCCGTGTTGATGGGACCGGGGTTCACCGCGTTCACGCGCACGCCCTTCGGACCCAGCTCGAGAGCGGTCGCCTGCGTGAACATATCCAGAGCGGCCTTCGACATGCAGTACGGCACCAGGATACCCTTCGGCTTCGTCGACAGCATGCTCGATATGTTCACAATGTTGCCCTTCGACTCTATCAAGTGCGGCACGACGCGGCTCGTCAGCTGGTAGGTGCCGCGGAGGTTGGTCGCCATGATCTTGTCGAAGGTGGCTATCCCGTCGAGGATGCCGGCGTTGAGGTAGATCCCGGCGTTGTTGACGAGCACGTCGATGCGTCCGTGATGCCGCACCGCCTCGCTGACGATCCTCTCCACGTCTTCATCCACGCTGATGTCCGCGACGACCTCCAGCGGCTTCATTCCACTCGTCTGCTCGCACTGGGCGGCCACGCCACTCAAGTTCTCCACATTTCTCCCGACGAGCACGAGTTTGGCGGCGGCGGCGGCGAACTTGAGTGCGCACGCGGCGCCGATGCCGGAGCTGGCGCCGGTCACGATCACCACCTTGTTGGAGAAGTCCGACATGCTCGCGACGCGGTCCGACACTGACTGCCAGCGAAGTGGAACGTGCTCTAAGCGAGGCAGACAACTCAACCACTTGAAAAACTTGTTAGCTACTTAACTCACGATAGCACGTGCCTATGTCAATGCCTTAATTTTCTTAATTACAGGTTCAGTATTTAAATAACGATGTAATTGCGACAATTTTAACCAATTATTTGATACCACAATCCCGTTTAAAGTTAAAAATGTCATATAGAAAACACCAAACACATACATGTTTGTTTGTGTGTGTATTACGTGCGATTGCGAAAGATAGTGCGTCTGAAGGTCACCATTGCGAGGATCGTTGACTCTTAATGCGCATGAGATAAGGTAACAAAACAAATTGTTTTTTTTTGTTATCTTTGAATTAAAATCAATGATAATATTATTGGCACGCTCATACTAATGCTAACCTAAATAATTTTTTCATAATATTGCTAACAAACGTTGTTTGTTATAGTTAGACTTTGTTTGCGTTGACCCAAATTTTGATAATTAAATTTATTCCCGTAGTAAAAGGATTGTCGATAAATATACGAAAGTTTTGTTTTAATTGGTCTAGCCGTATTGACGTGAAAGCGGAACATACAGACAGACATATACATTTTCCCATTTATTATATTAGTAACTAGCTTTCCGCCCTGCGGTTTCACCCGCAACTGAATGGTTTTTCCCGTGGGAATGACATTTTTTTTAAATGTTCTATAATATGTACAAATTTAAATGAATAAATTCCCTAAAATATGGCGAAAACCGCATCAAAATCCATACTATACTATTCTGCATTTATACTATGTAATGAAGATGATGATAGAAAGGATAGACCTACAAAAAAAGCCCTTCGCAGTACCTATCTATATCTTAAGTGAAAGCCATGTTAGCCTATACTGCAGTAGCTACCTATATGCCTGTGATAAGGGCACTGCAGTGCTTTACAATATTATTACGTTGTTATAAAGGTTTTCCACGCGAACAAAGTCACGGGTTGCCTCTAGTTTCACTAGAACTTCAAAACCAAACGTCCAATTTTAATCATTCTAAGACCATTATCTACATAAACTGTACTTAGTGATGAAATAATTCATTTTGATAAGGATTAATAGCATGAGTAAAATAAACGCGTTTAAATGTAGTCCAAAAAACAATTAAGATATTTAAATAAAAAAATGGTTTTTGTGCCTCACTCGACATAGATGGGTATAGTGTGTCGCGGACTGTTTTGTAGATATTTATAATGTGTGCAATTAATTAGAACATTTTTTGGTTCTATCTTTTATAGTTAAGGCAGCGTACGCAAAATAAGTAACTTTTCTGATTGATTTTGTTACACCTTGTGTCCAAAAAACCCAAATATCTTACGGAACCCTATTTTTATCCAAAATAAAATAAAGCGTATGTTACTCGTGGATAATGTAGCTTTCGAATGGTGAAAGAATTTTTAAAATCGGTCCAGTAGTTTTTGAGCCTATTCATTATTATTATTTTCCTTATTTTCATCATTTTCCTAATTTTCCTCATGTTCGTCATTTTCCTCATTTTCCTCATGTTCCTCATTTTCGTCATTTTCCTTATTTTCATCATTTTCCCAAGTCATACACAAAAATTTTTTTATTGATCCTAAATTACATGCAATTGTATATTGCAAAAGACCGAGGTCGAATAAAACCTAAAAAAAAAATTGATATTGATAAAAACTATACTTGCCCTACTTTTTAGAAAAAATAAGGGGTAATAAATAGTCTCATATCGTTTCATACAATTTATTTTAGTCACCTTATTACAGTAATAAAAAGTTTACCTGAAGCGTCTATTTACAACATTTAGTTATTTTCTAATTAATTGAAACTTACACTAGAAGCTCCCTAAACATTGTCTTTGGCACTTACAATACTACGTGTAAACCATATAAAAATATGTAAGTAATAGGTATTTATATGAAACCCGAAAAAAAAAAAAATATTTAGAGTCATAACAAAATCAAAACAATAATACGCAACATAATTCAATCTCTGTAATCAATCATATTTCAATCAGGTTTAAAAAACACAAGTAAAGATTAAATTATTTGGGGCCGGTTTCTGAATTGATGAATTGAAGTTCAGTAACATTCAACATACTGTATTCGAGTAATTGACCATACGAAAATACTTCTGATTATTACTTAAGTGTCAACTCCAAATTCTCAATTCAAAAAGCAACGTTTATTCTTACTTATTTAACATTCAGATTTCAAGTATACCCTACTTATAGATAAAAGCGTTCAATAACTAGCATTTAGTAGATACTTTGTACATAAGACGACGTCTTCATTTCTGGAGGGAGTGCGATACTGGACGTATGTTACATTCACCCTTTACTTCCCCTATTACTTACTAATGCAAATAAAATAACTAGTGATCGAGTTCGAGAAATGATCATAAGTTAAGAGGATGTTAAAGAGTTAGAAATTCCATACAAATAAGAACTTATAGAATCAAAGAACAATAGGAAAATCTAGGTATTTACGGTATATATATCTCCGATATAAAAACTTTTTTTATATAAATTTAATAACCTGTAGGTATATATGCCAAGATGCGTCAGTTTCTGTTTAATAGCGTTTTTATTTTATTTAATGTTTAAAGTATATTGTTTTTGTAAGATGTTATTTTTGTCACTCATGCGCAAATAGACAAACTCGATGTTAAATTGTCTTACCAAGATATTACAACTCGTTAACGCGACTTTTGAAACTTAAGACTCGTTGACTCAAAAAAAAGATCTTTTGTTAAATAATATACAAGGCAAAAAAGAAAGAGTTCACAATCTAAGTCTACGACACATAGAGCGCTGTCATAAAAATACCTACTTACACCAATGTTACCTGCCTAAACCAATTTCAAAAATAATCATCGCTAATCTGCAGCATCGACAGGATTCACATTCCATCATAATACCCTTACCTTTCGATATCATATTCCGCATTAATTTGTTTCGTAACAGAATAATAAAATGATGTAAAAAATGCAATATGTTGGGCCGGGATCGATGTGGACGCGGTCCAACATGTTATTATTTTGGCCAACCAACCGTGAGGAGGCTGCACGAATCTCTCAATATATTATAAAGAGAATGTAATACCGATCGAAAATAGGCTTCACGGGGATTGCTAGCGAAATTTTAAGCTTTGATATCTAGGCTAACACGTTAAGCGTGTGAGCGTAGATATATTCTACAATTTTGGTAACAAAAACGAAATCAAAGTTTTGTTATACAACTACTTATACAATGATCGGCAAAAACGCCTTATAAGGAACTTCATATGCTCCGATTTAAATAAAACACATCATCACTATATTACGAATATTGCACAAAATAAAGTAAAGCCTGAAAAAACTACACTTAATGAGTTATTAGTTTCACTTATAATTAACATTTACTATGAAAATATTTACAACTACTCTCTAACACAGCATTATGATGCAAAATAGGAATTGAAAACTTTCCAGAAGTCTCAAATACCTTTAAAATTACGAAAATTGAGATCACAATATCGCTTGGCAATATATTACTTACTTAATATAAATTACAATACTTAAAAGCTACTTATAATAAGACTAGCAGAATACTACGAGATCCAAGTTACCAAGAGCTTACAGCTACTACAGAAAATACAACATTTATTAGTAGTTGAAATAGTTTGAACTTTAGCCTACTCATTTGCCGTGAAAAAATCACCAATGAACCGTTTTAAAATAAATTGTTTTAACCGTGTCGCCTTATTGACGCGTTGCAAAATAAATTGGATTAGTTTTGTCGATACCAAGTTTATTTTAAAATGCGAAACTGCACCAAAAAGAGCCCAAATTTTGTCAGTTGATTTTAAAAGCATCAGACGTATAGAGTCAACGCTGCGCTGATATTTTATTTGTGTAAAAACTGGCAAGTTTACCAATGTGTGTTTTTTTATTTTAAAACAGTATTGACAGTTCCGTGTGCAGAGTGCAAACAGAGCGACTTCATACCTGAATTCATTTTTCATACAAATGCACAAAGTGCTTGCGGCATTAAAGTACCTTGTGAGAGGACCCATCGAAGTAAGCAATAATTCTTTGTCCATCTATTTATAGTTAAAATGCTCATTCTTTGAACATCGATTTTCTACTAGTGCATACATTTAAGCTATTCACAACCGAATATATAACGCAATATGTCACTGACAAAAGACAAGAGGTGCTACGTACGTATTGTTAAATCCAATGTCTCGAAAGATGCTTTACGACATATTTCTGAGCATTTTATGTAATGTGTTCTTTGATATTGAAAGCATCGTTATATATTTTTTAAATCATGAAATATCAGACCTGACCAAATTAAATAGTAGGAAAGTGATGTTTATATAACACAAACTCACTTAAGAAAGAGACTGGCAGTCAGTTGGCAGTTAAAACAACCAATACATATCTCGATGCAAAAAACTTAGAAATCCAGTGCCTTCACAGGTTAGAAATAATAAAAGCACAGTATTAGTGATTTAATATAAAACTGATTTGCTTTCAAGCATCCGTCTCATCATCCGTTCAGATGTAAACAATAAAATTCTACAGTAAGTTTCAAACAAAATGATCTCTACTTTACAAGCCCCTCGCTTGAACTCCTTGTCACCGATCATTACGAAGTCTTGAGGTGGCGGGCGTCGTGGTCGATGCGGCGCAGCACCGATCATTACGAGGTCTTGAGGTGGCGGGCGTCGTGGTCGCAGCGGCGCAGCACCGATCATTACGAGGTCTTGAGGTGGTGGGCGTCGTGGTCGCAGCGGCGCAGCACCGATCATTACGAGGTCTTGAGGTGGTGGGCGTCGTGGTCGCAGCGGCGCAGCACCAATCATTACGAGGTCTTGAGGTGCCACTCCTACTCGTCACTATCATTACGAGGTCTTGAGGTGCCTAGCGTCGTAGTCGCAGCGGCGCAGCACGGCGAAGTGCGTAACCTGGAAGCTGCCGGCGGCGCGACTGCCGCGCTCCAGCGTGCCCGTCATCGTGTAGCCCATGTTGAAGTCCGCCTGCGTCACGTTCGTGGTCAGGTATAGCTGGAATTATACAGCTGTTGGGACTTGTTTGTTTAAAAAAAAAAAAGAAAAGAAAAAAAGGACTTGTTTGTTTATAATTTCCTACTTAAGGCTAGAGATGTGTTCAGCAGATGATGTGTTTATGCTGCGACGACGACAAGAACTTGGGATAGAAGAGTATAGATAGCTATTTAATTTAAAAATTTTGATAGTTTCACTGAGTTATATATTTTTTTACCTCCAGAAAAAGATCTATTTTCTTTCGAATTTAATGAAATTCCGTCCCTACTTTTGTATCTTACAACAAAAGTTCTTAAACTTTTTTTATTATTGAAACTTTGCGACATTTTCGTAAATCACGTCCAAAATTATCATTTTAATAATCTGCAATAATCTCTGGGGACACATTTCTCAGGTATTCTTCGCATTCAAATAAATATAATTTATTTATAAAAGACCCTATATTTACGAGTGAATATATTGTGATCTTAAAAATGACTAAGTATATGCTTATGCAACTTGAAATGTTCATCGCTTCATACAGTCAGTAGTTTCATGATGAAGCTGAAACTTTAAACTTTTTTTTTCTATATTAATAGTAAATACTTACACAAACATATAATAGAATCATTAATTATATGCGACGGGACCCACATTTACAGACACAACAGATAAGTAATTTTCAAACTCTAGAATTAACAAAATGATCGTCCTCTTTCTTATTATCTAAAATCAGTTCTACAACTCTAGTTAATAACATCATCAGAATATATCGCCACTGTCTTCTGATGTAGATATAGCTGGAACACTGCATCATGGCAATATTGACCTGATGGTAGATAATTCTGGTGCAAAGACCATCTAACCTTACAGTCTAACATCTGGTATCTAACGAGTGGTAGAGTCTAGCTGTAGGCTCTGTCTGCATTGATTACTGGGCTGAATCGACCGGTGAAATACCACCGTCGCACAGAAAACCGACGTGAGGTAGGGATTCCTGCGTTTCGTTCAGTGAGTGCGATATTCAGTACCCAATTTTTTCAAAGGCTCAGCCATACACCCCTAACACCCACAGTGATGCGGGTAGTCATGGGCGGCGGTGATCACTTACCATCAGGTGACCCGCATGCTCGTATGCTACCTATATTATAAAAAAAAACCTTACAGTCTAACATGATATCTAACCTTGAAGTCGGCATCGGTGGTCATGTGTTTGAAGGAGCCGACGACGTACACCGCGTTGCCGCCGCTCTCCACCATGCGCGCTGAGGTGCTGTGTCTGCAACCAACACCTTGGTTTTACAGGGTCTTCTTCTTCATCATGTGATGAATATGCACTTCGCAGCACATATTCATCTAGTGTCAGAGTTTTTTTGGGAACCGCCTTTTTAGGGCCTCTGACGTGGTTCCTGCAGAGTAGTGGCCACCCTACTGTCAGTATTTACAGTGTGTGTATTTAACAGTAGGGCAGAAGTATGACAGAAAAAAAATTAATCTTCAGATTCTCCGTCTGTCAAGTCTGATTCAGCATTAAGGATAAAAGTTTTTTAAAATTATAAAAAAATAGTTAGTTTTGGATAAGGGAAATAAAGAATAAGATGACACAAGACCGAAAACAAAAGTTTTTTAAATATTTTGTCGTAGTACTCTTGTATGACCTATATAAAGTACATTCTTGTCTTCACATATATAATAACACTATTTCATCGCACATACTTTGTTCGTCAGAAAATAAGGAAAGTTAGAATAGGATCTTGGAATATAAATGGTCTAATTTCTTTACCGAAATTCGGAGACTGGCTTTATATCAAGCATCGAGGGATGTAAAGCCGTAATTAAGGATTTTTGCTGACTTTGTTTTCGGGATTCATGACGATTCTACCCACGATATCGTAAAAAGTTTGTTTTCGAATTGAGAGTTTGATTAATGATATACCTATTTTTACTCTCTACTCTACTAACTAACTAACTCTACACATTAGATTGGATATAAAGTTTAAATTATGAAATCTTTGTAACGATTTTTTTTACCTAGTTGCGTTTTAGATAAATTCAAAGAATAAAAAATATTTAAAAATGTGGTCGTAACAAGTCCAGGTGTGGACAGGGTTGTTCGTGGTATCTCTGCACCCTCGTCTGACCCTCGGGGTGACATTTCTGATTTATTTGCAGCCGACATTAGCTCTTTATAATTAGAACCAGCGAGGAGGTTTATTTATTCTGTTTTTTTTTGAAAATTGAGTTCTCTTACAGTTACTTATCACCGATGAAGAGTCAAAAAACAATAACTGCAAGAACGCAACTTCCTAGACGGAGCGAAAAAAACGTTAAAATCCACTTTTAATATTTTATTGTGCATTTTATTGTTTAAAATAATTACGTTAACTAATTAACTAATAAAAAAGAACCTAGTACCTTTGTCAGCATTTTTACCTACTACTTATATCAAGCAATGGCTAATTCAATTAAACAACCATTGCTAAAAGCCAGTTTTTATTTGTATTTGTTTCTATGACAGTGGAAATAAATAAATAAAAGAGTTTCTTACTAAAGAATTTGTGTTCTTTAATCTGTATCTATTTTTTTAAATCTTATTTAAGTGACACACACATGTCTTAATTGTCTTAGGCCCAATTACAGGGAACGTTTAAACCTCAGGATATCTTCGGGTTAGCTAACTCAGGTTTAAATGGCGCCACCATCGATTGTAACTACTTCTTATTAAAATCGATGGTAGCGCCATTTAAATCTGAGTTAGCTAGCCCGAGGTTAGAACGTTCCCTGCAATTGGGCCTAAAGGTTTAACATTTATTGACTCATTTATTGACTCTTCATCGGCGTTATGTACCTAACAATATACATACACTTATTAGGAGAATGATCGCAAGTATATCTAGTTAAAAAAAAACACCCCTGCAATCAGTGTATCATAATTACATAGTATAAATCCAAGTCGCTAATTGTGTCTGTTTGTTTGTTTGTCCGCTAACTCTTCCTAAACCACTTAACGGATTTTAATGCGGTTTTTGCCAACTTATAGATTTTTTTTCATTTAAACTTGTAAAAAAACTGATAAAATTATTTTAAGTTATATCTATAATTCAACTTAACGGGAAAAAGTCGCGCCAAATTAACCCATTGCGAAGCGTGGGCGGGTCACTAGTTGTATATAAGTTTCCTGTTGTTTAGTCTACAATCGTTACGTATTCAGGACGCCTACAACCCTTTCATGCATTTGCTACTTTCAAAAACAAAAGCCTGACGTGCACCCGTATGTCGGTCAGTATGGCTGTACAGCATCTAGCTCTCGGTACGTCATTGTACGACACCAGGCCGGTCGGCGGTACAGCATCCAGCAGGCGGTACGTCGGTGATGCGTCTCACGTACCGACGTTAGTGCCGCTCTCACGTCCCGCAAACGGCTACGTAATGTCCCAGCGTAATGGCCTCTACGTCTTGGGTCAGAGGAGCTCAAACTGTGAACCCTGGTTGTAGGTAAGTGTCACTCATCTGACCGCAGGAAATGGAAGCGGTTGGAGGGTAATTATTTCGTTGGCGTAGCTGGTTGGAGCGTATGATGATGCGATTTTAATTATGACTTTCTTTGAGGTTAACTTTTTTAACAGCAGCAATAAACAGGCAGAAGTGTAGGGTTTTTAAGCAGTAACTTTTAAGCACTGCATTGCATACATTTCAACAGTTAAGTGAAGTTTGGCGGCCGCTGTTCGTAGTTATCCGCTTCGCCACTACGAAGAACAAATTAAAACCGTTTATGCGTTTTCCCGCGCCTTTCTCCCGTTATCGCCTGTCCGCTAATGTTCCCCGGAAATTTTCACAGCCTATCAAATCAAATTACGGCCCAACTCGACCTAAATTTCCTTAAGCACTTAATTTATTTACTTTGAAGAACAGACGTTATTTTATTTTATGAAAAAAAAACAAATTTGTTTGAAGAAGTAAGATTAAGTACCTAAATAGGATCAAGTTCAAATTCACGGTTACTAATTACTCTGCTTTAATTACAAAGATGCAACAGATACTGGAGCTAATGTACGGTAATCGGATTAGCTTCAAGATATTGAAACAGATAAAGCTAAACGCTGAGACCGCGCCGCTATCGCGAAATACCGGTATTTTAAGCAAATAACCGAGAGCGAGCAATAATCGTTAGCGCTAACTGCTCCCGTTTAGTTTCCGTGTCGTAGCTTCGACGTTTTTCACGCAAACGAGCGGCCGTGTTGCCGACATTGTATCGACGTTTTTGTTGGAAAGAAAACTAGTCGCCTCATCGTTACGCAGTCACATTTGAGAATATTTGGCAGAGGATTTCACTTTCGAGTCACTTACAAAAATTGCTTGGCAAAATAAGTACATAACAGGAATGGAAATGGTATTCGATTCGGGGGAAAAGATTGGGATGCGGTCTTCGTATTTATTTGTTGTGCACGTTCGCGCCACTTTTCATCTACGGCGTCGTGGCTGGAGAGGGTTTGATCACGCGATAGCGGCGGCCGTGACTTTTCCGGCGTGTTTGTCAAGTGCGGCTTGTAAATCCGACTTCATCGTTTGGAAATGAAATTATTAACTAGACTTTTAAATTATTACCTTAATATATTGTTAGTATTTTTATTTGACCATTATCGTTGTTATAGCTTCAATACTAAAGTTTTACGATACATTAAACCCAACTATTTAAGCTTTTAAATACCACTATACACAATAAAATTTTACCTAGAAACATCGAACGTGCAGATCTTAAAATTCAGAATTCGCACCTGATCTCGAAATGCGGGTAATTTGAAATTTGCAACTGGTGTTAATGTTCCCCGGTGATGTACGGCTTCCGTCAAGAATGGTGTTGGATTTAATTATAAAGCTGCTTTTGCTTTATGACTGCTTATTTTAACGTGTTTTTAAGGAGATAGCGTGGGACGTTGGTGTTATTATGCGGTTAATTACGATGTCTCGGTTTAACGACGTGAGTTATGGCTTGGGTTACTTAGAGGTGCTTCAAGAAGTTTGTTTACAATTCTTTAATTATTACAGCTATTGAATGTCCTTGTTCCTTAGCTTTATGAAGCAGGTATAGCAAGTCAAAAAACCAGTAGTCCTATTACTATTGGTAATTAAACCGACTTCTTTTTAATAGCATTTTCCGACTCTAAAAATCCACATTGCCTTCTAAATAACTAAGTCAACCACAATCAACATCCTTCAATATAATTCTATCTTAGCCACTAGTTATGCTCTGTGTAAGACACTACAAATACAACTCAGCATGGTAGTTATTTTTTAGCATCAACATTTATGATATGTTTTTCAAAACTTTTTAACGGCAGCAAGTAGATTTTTGGCGTTTCGCCGGGTGCCGCCGCGCCGTACTATGCTCGCTATGCTCGCTCGCCTCGCGCATGCAGTGTCAACATAAATAGACGAAAGCATTGTAAATAATACGAATTATTTTATCTTTTTTTCCCGATGCTATTCGTATAAAATTATTAGTTTCATCATGTGTCCAAAAAAGTCTGCAGGTTGAATTATTATTTCCCATTACTATTTATGGCAGGAACCAATGTCTAGCATTATGACATTATTAAATTTAAGAAGCTACTAGTTTATTTACTCCAAAATAACTCCAAATCTTCAGCACAGAGAACTATTTCTGAGTAATTTTCAAAATATGAAGATCATCTTCTGGTCATCTGCTTATTAAATAAAGTTGATATTCCATTCATAACTGACTTCTTTTAAAAGTCCATTGAACTTAAATCAAAATAATGATTTGTCAATGTCCTGATGGTATGGAGTCCAGCGGAGGTATTCTTCCACTCCTAAGTTACATCAACTGAAATCAAATGACATAACGTCGGTTTGACCACACAAATCCTGGCATTTCAACGTTTTTTGATAGCAGTCTGTGTAACTTGGGTTGGGTCCACTGGTGGTGCGTACCTCCTGGTGCCGGCGACCTCGACGACCCTGCAGCGGCCGCGGCGCCACCAGCTCGGCTGCAGCGTCCAGTACGACGACGACGCACTCCGCGCCCAGCCCTCCTCGGGGAAAAGCAGCACCTGTGGACAACAATAACGGTAATATTTATACAACTGTCAGTAGGGTGGCCACTACGCTACAGGAACCACGTCAGAGGCTCTAACAAAGCGGTTCCCAAAAACTCTGACACTAGAAAGATCACATGAAAGAAGAAGAAGAAGATTTATACAACTGTATTTTAAACACTATCATAATTACAAGAGGTAGGTTCCCTTGGTTCTTATCAATGGAATAAATTTTTAATATTTTTTTTGTGATATTATAATATGATCAAGTTGCTACAACACAAGGTAGCAAACGTGGCAGCTCTGCCAGCCATAACTTTTTCTATTTTTTAAAGTGACAGATGTTACAAGTTCTTAACGTGGTTTGTTTCCACAAACACACAATTTATAATTTTTTAATCAAATAACCATTTATCCAGAAGTAATAGCATTACCTACTACTGTTCTTCGTCCTTAAAAACTTATTGTTAATAGAAATGTTTCAAGGAACATACCACGCCACACCGCACACTAACCTCTTGTACAGAGTATTCTGAGCTATTAGTGCAGAATTACATGTACGAGTTGATGTAACGGTGCTATTACCATAACGCCACCATGGAGCGGCGCCCGCGACCATTAGTAGACTATTCCGACGGCGCACCGCCGCTGCTGACCATTCACTTAAATTGCTGCCACTACGAGATACACGCCACTGTTGGTTGCCCCGTTGTAAGGCACGAAGGAATTTTTATTTTCATTTAAATGTAAAAAAGGTTTTTACCATCCAAAATACAATCAAGTAGGTAGTTCCATTGTTATCTTTGCAGTCAACTTCGGCGAAGCAGAAACCGAAAATACTCTTGAATATTCCGTCCAATTTATATTTAGTTAGGCACTCAATTTTCCTGAATGTTATTTTGCCAATCGTTGCAAAACGCCGTCGGCCAATATTTTACCAAAATTGTTATCTAAGGAGAAGTGGGGCGTAGTGCAGACCGTTGAGTACGAATTAACTAAATTAGAAAAGTTGCCAAGCCTTTCGACGGCGGTTGAAAAATAGCTTTTTGACTAAAACTAATATTGCCGACGGAGCAGAACAGAACGGTTTTGTAGCAAACGTTGTTTCGGGGGCGGGGGCTGCGGGGTGCAGCGGGGAGCGGGGGGGGACCAGGAACCACTAACAACATCCGAAATTAGATGGCAAGTCCATTAGAAAAAGTTGGACATAGAGCATGTTTATAAAGAAACACCGGATATAAATTTTATCAGAAAGAAAATGGAAATTTTGGATGACAATTTCATGAACTTAAACTTATGATTTCTTTTCTAAGTATTTTATTCTAAATTTATTTGATTGCTTTTTGGCCCAAAATCATACTCAGCGTCAGATTTAGCTTTAAAGTTTTTTATGTTCCAAACAAGATGCTGTTACAATCCCTTGAGTAGTTATTATGTTTTTTAAATCAAGCAAAATGAAAATAATGTCCATCATTTACCTCACAAACAGTTAGCCCCATTCTATGGACAACTTTACAAAGACACCCGTGTTCCAGAGAGTTCTCGTTTACAACTTAACTTGCAACTACCTTCAGAAGTTACCTCCGATGTCATCGACTATCGAACGCGCCGTATTGCGTACAAACGAGCAAGATTCCTACTCACCATTTCTTCCTGACGACTACTTTTTTTTTACTATCGCGAAGAACAAGTTTGCCCGCATTTTGTTTACCGCAGCGGCTTTTTACGGCTGCACCGGCGGTAAAACTTACGTACTCGGTTGTAATCGTGGGTTGCTTTTAGTTAAATAAATTTGGGTCGTAGTATGGCAATGAATAAACCAAGGACAACCAAATCATCATGATCGAATTGATATACATTATTTATTGAAAAAGCTTAATTTTTAATTTTCAACAAATTTTGAACAAAAATAGTTTATCAACTATGAGGGAATGTATGACTCATATGACTTTTTTATTCTACGCATCGTTGAACCCATCATGAAGTAACAAATTAATTTACATTTTTTAAAATCAAACACTTCACGTTTTACTTATAAAATATTTGTATTATAAAATGTTAGGTTTTATCTTATTTTCCAATGCTTTATAATATAGTAGGCCGAATAAGATTGGTATTTCATCAGTTGCTGGCATATCGTAAATATTGCGTCGCTTTGCGAGTGGTCTCAATGCCTGTCGTGGGTCGAGGGGAGGGGGGGATGAGGCCACTTTCTGAGTGACTGAACACAATAATGAGCCGGTTCCGCTCACCGCCGTCTCTGCATCCGTCCTGACCCTTTGACGACTTCTCCCACTGTACTTAATGATTTTAAAAGCGTTCTATTGTTCGAAAAGAAAAAAAGGAGGTTCGCAATGCAAATGCACATCTCAACTCAACTTTTTATTGATTTTATGAGTTGCCAGTATTATGTTGAATATAGTCTATATCAATTGTTTGAGCGTCATTGCCGATCGCAGTCCGAGTCGCTCTCCCGTTCAATTGATATCAAACTTGCAACGAGCTTCCTACGAGGCGTGTTTTCGTTCGGATTGAATTCGAAAGTTTCCTACAAATAGTTCGGAACGGAGGACAACAGTAGGATATCGATCACGGTAATTACCGTCCGGCTCCAATCAGCATCTGCCGGTTCCCACCGGTGAAACTAAATAATCATAGTTTCCAAGAAGTTTTTATAGAAATTGGGTAGTTTGGTTGATTGAGTTGATAATTATGGTATTATTAAGTTTTTGGTTTCGATGGTTTAAATGTTTTAATTTTTCGATTTAAATAGCCATGTTTTTAAATTAAATAATAGGTTGGTTCAAACGTTACAACAATTAAGTTTTTCATGTGATAGTCACAAAGCACCCTTTAATTACGTTTCCATTAGGTTTGATTGCCATCGCTACAAGCATTTTAACCCTCAAGTGGCAGCAAACTAAGGCATACTAAAAAGCGCTTTGCTCTGCTAAATTGGTAATCTCCGCACTAGTTGGTACACAGCGCGCGTCGCTACCAGCTCTACAATTTCTCTTTAATGTTGCTATTACCAATTTAATCACACACTAAACCAACCTGCGCTGTAAATATACGTATCAGCCGCTAATGGTTAATCACCGAATTAACACAGTTCACGTACGGGAGTCGCTCTTACTGCCGAATCTTAGTTTGTGAGTCACGTATAGACTACAGAGTCGGTAGAGATTCATGCCAATTATACAAACGCAATAACGCTTAGACACGGAACTGAGTTTAAATATAATGTGCAGTTTCGATACTGAGTTATTATGATGATAAATATTGGGGGCACGTATTTGCTACATAAGTGTGTGTGGTTGTAAATAGTTGTGCTGTTGTAATTAGGGTAGTTATTTTGGTTGTGTACCGGAAACTGAGGTCGGAATCTCTGAAGAATTTTAATGTGTTTCGGTTAAAACATTTTTGTTTATATTTTAAGATAAAAGTAACTTTGTTTTTTAATTCTTGAGTTAACAAAAGGGTGGAGAGTACTTTAAATTGTTTAATGAATCCATATTAAATTGACATTTATGTCACATATTGATAAAAAAATTGAGACAAACTTTATTACGTGTAAATGTATGTTTAGCAGGGGTTTATTTTCCTCCGAATGTCTATGTTGATCGTCGACACGAGCTAGTTAGGTGTTCCTCTCGAACATCTATTAATATTCAACGGTCCTCTCGGCTCTGATTCGACACCATTTTTGTGAACCTTTCAGACAGCGACAAGAGTCGTCCAATTACCTCCACTGCGATGGATTCGCGCTTTTTTAATTATTTCCGCTCTGAAAAATCGAGTGTCAAAATAAAATGTTAACGCCCGGGATTGGTTAACAAAATATGGTAATATAAATTCGAATAAATGGTGACACGTTCGGGAAAGCTGTGATTTTTTTAAAATTATTCTTTAAACATTTAATTTAAAAATGTTTTTGACTCTTTGTAACTTTAATGATATTACTTTCAATATCAACTTATAACACACATACCTATAATTATTGTTGCGACATAAACATTATCATCAAAATCAGATCCCTTCAATAACATAAATTCTCTTCTACTCTTACAAAAACTTTCAAAAACCTTGTATTACTTTCCGTTCAAACCTTCAAGGTCCTTACCCCATGTACTCTACATGACTAGTGTCAAAATAATCGTTCACCGCTCATCGCCACGGCGCGGCACGGCACGGCGACGGCACGTCCCGGCACTCGACGGCGCCGGCCCTCGACTCCAATACGTTCTGACACTCGTCGCTGACATAATGGAACAGCCAACGAATAATTAATGGACCTACAATGATCGACGCAGACACGGTATTCGATGGGTGATACATACGTTTTTGATGAGTTCGATCTGATTGGAAGGGTGACCTATTTTTTGTGATGTAGAGATCGTGTGTGTGACATGAAATTGCTTTCTGCCTTTTGTCAAATAAAATTGACGATTATATTATAACGTCTTCCTGAATTAATACGTAGTTAAAAGAACTTTTATGTTGTGAGGCAAACAAGACATCTTTATGATTTGTGTAACACTGTAAAAATGTCTTTGTGGTTATATTCTTAAATATTTAATACATAAAACTCGTTTATACTTTTATATTACAGCCCATATACGTCCAATGTTTGATCATAGGCCTCCTTCTTAGAAAACGACAGGGTCTGAGCCGTAATCCACCCCGCTGCGCTGGCTCAGTTGAGGTATAAGTATATCCATTTATAAACCTGCATCAATTTTCGTAAGCATAACAAGTGAAAGGCGCATCCAGTAGTTTGTATCAGTTGGCAACGAAGTCAGTCGGCGTTGGTAATTGGATTTTAGTCCCGACTATGAATACGACGTGAGGATTATGAGAATCGACTTCTGAGCTCGGATTTATTAGAAAACAATTCTACAATGCGGCCATTTCGCTCTGTATGCCGGATATTTATAGAGTTTGCAATAAAACAGCAGATTCAAGTGGGTTTATAGGAGGATGTTTTAGACTCGTTTGAATTGCAATTTGTGTGACTTCAAAAGAGGGGGAATATTTTGAGATATAATAAAAATAAGAAATGAGCAGCACCTTCGTGATATAATTTGTTTTTACATGTTTGCATATTTTTTATTTTTTAGTGTGTTCGTGCAAGAATTGTTAAAAATCAACAAAATGTTTGATATATTTTTATACACAGAGAATAACTAAAAAATGTACGCTTTACTTGTCTACTTATTAGTATAAAAGTTATGTAGTTTTATTACAGCATCATTAAGTTATGGTGTTGAATATCAAATTCATGTATGTAAAAACGAAACTAAAAAATCTCCACATCGTTACATCAATGTCAAATTTTTTGATCGCAGGCGTCGATCAACAGAGTGAAGTTAGTTCCGGAAGTGCGGATACTGCCGGTCTTGGCCGGAAGTTGGTGTTTGTTTGGTCCTGTTTGTTTAGGCTTGTTGTCCATGATTGATTTAGGATGTTATTGTATTAAAGTGATCGATTCCGTTTAGTTTTATTTGGGCGGGAGAAGATTATGATGCAAATTTGTTAGGCTACTGAAAAAAAGTTTTCGGGGTATAATTTTATTGTGACGAATGTATCAATCGTTGGGTTTAATCCACCTATTGAGCTAGTGCGGTGGATTACGGCTCAGCCGCTTCAAAACCTCCTGTTCTATGCTAGTAGGACGTCCCTTTAGCTCAAATAAAATGTAAAATACATTAGTTATTCCTGTATGTAGATTTTTGGTCCAAACACCAAAATGTGGTTTGTGCAATTTGGCTCAGGCATAAACTTGTGAAGCAAAGGGTTGCGGGGAGCGCGGTGCATGGTTGGTTAATATTATTAGTTTATTTATAGTTGTAAATTAAGTAAATTTGGATATGTGTGTGCTAAGTTTGTTAGAATGTACGGCGTATGTAATGCGGACTTTGTTCGATTTTTTAAATCCGTTCCAATTTCGAATAAACTTGTCGCAACATGTTTGTCGCATGAAACTATTAGAGCACAACAATTTTCATTTGTACTTTATTATCGTGGAGTAATGTTATTTTTTTCCCAAAACAACCGGGTTTTCTTCTGAATATCCTATTAGTGGCCCGATAGTGTTTGTGCAAAGTATCTTGATAGAATAAAATCATTATGACGAAGTTTTACAACCATTTATAACATAACTTGAAAAATAAAAATTCCGACCTTGATTAGTGTTCTCGCTCCTGTAACTTAATGTTGCTTGTAAAGTACACATCGTTATACCTTTTTAGAATCTACACATACTAGACAATTTATTGAGATCATGGGCAGCTATAACGTCATACTTTTTTTTTCACAGGAGATGATCAAAAGTTGACATAAAGAAAAAACATTGGAAATGTTTTTCTTAAAATGAGAATTTTTATAATGTTCAACGTGAATAACACCTAAAGTTGTATTAAAATTACATAATACACGTTTTCAGGAGTATAATGCAAAAAAAAATATACAAATATATCAAAATTTGAAGAAATGGCAGCGGAATAAATGAAAAAAATAGCGAAATTTATAAAAAGTTTAAAAGTCTACGCCATTTTCTTATGGTTGACAACCCTGGCAAGAAGACACCATTTTCTTATACCCTCACATCCGGATCAACTGTAGGTAACGGGTTATCCATTCATTACGACAGACCCTGTATATTTTTATGAAGCTCATTTATCAGGCTACATTAACAAAATAAAATAAATCATTTTTTTTTGCGTAAAAGTGGTTTTTTTTTAATAAAGAAAAAAGTGAAAAAAATGTAAAAGTAACAATAAATGTGTTTCTCAAGGAAAAGTGAAAAATAATCAGAAATTATTCAGATTTGAACGGTATTGTGAAAAATCAGTAATCCTACAACGTTTTTTATGCTTTGGATTAAGTTATCCAAGTCAGGCTGCGGTATATTGTCCCAGGTCCGGCTAAGTGGCAAAAAAAGATGTTCTTTCGTCGCAATGTTTGTAGCGAAGTTCCTTAAAGCTCTTTTTTAGAGCATATCCTACGCGTATTTAATGGGGTTTAGGTCAGGCGACTGAGTGGGCCAGCCTAGGACTAGGCTGGGTGCTCCTGCAACCAGCGCGTCACCACTCTCGCTGTGTGCGGACGAGCTTTGTCGTTCATCAGCGTGAATTCTTGGCCCATTTGCAGTTTGTCGGGGTAGATTATTGGTTCTAGCACCTCGTTACAATATTTTTCAGCTGACATGGTGTGTCTGATCCAAACGGGGTCTGTTCTTCCACCAACACGAATTTTCGCCCAAACCTTAATTGTCCCGCCGTGGTATGGAAGGACTTCCTGTGGGTGTCGCAGACGGCACTCACCACCAGGAACTCGCTAAACACGTACTCTACGTGTATCAGGATGGAAACCGAACCGTGAGCCATCGGTAAACAGCAATATGAACCACTGGTTATCTTCCCAGAGCAAATGTTCACGAACCCACTCTAGCCGTCGTCCACGATTTCCTCGGCGTAGTGCTGGAGTACGAAGCGGTCTGCGAGCATGAAGATTAGCTTCATGCAGCCTTCTCCTCACAGTTTCATGACACACAAGCAACTGGTGCTCTGACTGGAGCCTCTGAACCAACTGCATGTCCGTAAAATTTGGTTGCCGTCTCGCGGCAACTTGCAAATTTCGGTCTTGTCGTTGAGTGATTAAGTGTTTCCCGCCTGGGTGTCTTTCAGCCATCTCACGGAGAGCACGATAACATTACCATAAGCTTCATATCACGTTTTGTCTTGTTACCATCTCCTCAGCAATATTCCGTTGAGTAGCCCCAGTTTGGAGCATGCCTACTGCCCGTAACATTTCTTTCCTCGTTCAATGATGCACACAATAACATTAATTGATAATTTACCGATAACTTGCTATAAAACTTAAATTTGGCACAAAAAAATGACAAAAGTAACTGTTGGTAAATGAAACCTTCAGACTTCGCTACCATTATGCAGCATGAATCTTTTGTTTTTAATTTTTTTTTTCAAATTCAAATTTAGAATCGTTCAACAAGGTTTACAAAATAAACTTTCTTCAAAAAAAATTAAAATTAATCTGTATTTTTTGAGTTTAAGAACTTTATACAAAATATCCCTAGACGATGTTGATGTGTGTACTACTGCATACAAAACAAGACTGCACTACACGTTTACTCCACAAGAGAGTACGGATAGCAAAATAAAAGCGCAAATAAGCGTAATACCGTCGATTGACCAAAGCTTTGAGGCGCGATCGCCCGCAGCGCCCCCGCGCCCCGCATCCCGCACCCTGCGCATGTAAACCACCAATTTGAACTGATGACACAAAGGGCTCACTCGCACTATGGCCCGACAGTACGGCAGAGGGGTGTAAAAAACATCAATTTCTTTGCTATTATTTCTAAAATTATTGTTTTCAACTTAAACATTTTTTAAGA
Organism: Emmelina monodactyla; assembly: GCA_916618145.1. Taxonomy (NCBI): domain Eukaryota; kingdom Metazoa; phylum Arthropoda; class Insecta; order Lepidoptera; family Pterophoridae; genus Emmelina; species Emmelina monodactyla. The sequence continues at coordinate 4,347,995 of OU745319.1, forward strand.
TCAAAAAGTTGACTTGAAATCCGGTAGTAGTCGTTAAAAAATGCATAAGTAAAGCGGTTTGACTGTTCAGTTATTTTTGAGAAGTAAAATGTTCTGGTCAAAGTAATTTCGCAAAAAAAGAGATATTATAAAATGTTTGGCTTTCTAGTAACTTAGTCTATTCCGCTATAAGGCTACAATTGACGTTACTGCAATTAATTATTAACCGACTCCTTGCCACCATCATTTTTCGAGCCTTTCCTCCGTGGCCCCATACAAAATTCAATGACGCGCTAGTCGCGTCACGGGCCCTCCTAAATGATGACGCACCTAACGCGTCCTGGGCCACTGGTGATGTTATTACGCTATTTTAGGCAATTTCAACTAAAATAATACAAAGTGAGACCTGTTATTGTTTGTTTTGTTTCATTTATTAGTTTAGTGTATTTAAAAGTGTCGATCTACATGTTTTATACGAGATGGAAGGTATGTTATAGATTTCCACCATTGGTTGTCAACCTGTGGGAAGTATTTTATCGCAAATCAAAAATCTTCCGTTTTTACATCTAAACTATTCATTGGTGACCAAAACATAGTGATTATTTTTGTAGATTTGCTAAGTTCGAATCCTGGCTTTAATAATAACACTTTTCAATAATTAGTAGGATAAACAGTTACCTGTAGGTAGGCACCCTATGGTTGACAACCACTGGCAAATTTATTTTCCAAAAAAAAATAGTGGCCCTTGATATTGGTGTTCCTAATGAGTTAATTTTTATATAAAATGAGATATTTTATTGATTAAATCAAATAAAAATTTGAATTGTAACTATTTTCTAATGACGCATCTCTCGCGTCATGGGCCTCCCTGAAGGTTTCTTCATGACGCGCTAGGCGCGTCACGGGACAGGAGTCGGTCAAGGACGGCATTATTTTAAAGGTGGAAATTGACCTTTTCGTGTTCTTTAATGAAATGTTTTCTATAACTATGGGGTTGTCAAAGAGGGTAATTTCATTCAATTCCGATATTGTTGGCATATTTTATATAATATTTATTGTTTCTTTTTTAAATTCTATTTTTTTGTGTCCAAGCTAATTCGGACTAACCTTAAATTCTAAACTTTTATTCCTTTAAGAATTTAAGTGTACAATTCTGACCCCGTCGGGAATGGGTGCATAGCAGATAGTGGGTTCTATAAGTGGCTGTTCCGGGAACCATAGCTGCAAACAAGAAAATAACGAGCTCAGGAGAACAGAAGGCAGCTACAGCGAGCCACGGAGGCCCGTGTGGGTACATAACTGATGAGTGGGAAAGTAGGCAACATTTTGTACCTATTTCTATATTTTTCAGGGTTGGTTGGTCATTCAAATGTTACATTGCTATGTAGATACTCATTTTTTTATTATTAATAAATGAATGTAATACCTAATATGCTAGATAGGATTTAAGTTTGTCTTGGAAATGATGTAAATAATAACTATGAAAAAACTTTCAGTAATAAAAAATACGGGTTAATACCGAACTTGAAAGTATATTAACATACATATTGGCTTAACACTAATGAGAACCAATAATGTTATAATAAAAACTCTGATGGATTTCAGAAAGTTTTAATCCCTCAAAAGAATATCTATTTCCGGTGGTTTTAATTCGCATCGTCCACCGGAAATATCCAATACAAGCGCCGGAACATCCGGAACATACTTACAAACAAACCGGAAATGAAACCTCCAGGGACTGCTCCGACCAGACAATTGCGTTTAAGATGACGACCAGTCGATACAAGGAGCGTTTAATTGCAGGACTTCGGAGGTAAAGGTGAGGATATAGGGCAGTGGAGCGTAGGAGCGAAAAATTTTCAACAACGTTTGTCCGTGAACGGTGGTCTTTTTTTTTGTCTCTTTACTTTGTAAATCTTCACTAAAATACTAAACCATTGCCACTATGTGTACAGTCTAGTTTATAAACCTATTATTGCACTACTAAGTTCACATTGCTGGTAAATTGGCAAATGGGTTGTCAACATCACATATCACTGCGATAGCCGAGAGTGTTAGCGCTGAACAACGTCCAAATAACGCAGTTGAAATATCGCGCCCGCTACTCTCATAACTGTAGCCTGAGTGCACGGTGCTAGTTTCAGCTTTTTAGAAACAAAATCACATTTTTAACCAACCAATAAACTTCTGATTAACGAGCGGTATCTGACAATTTCTTTGACTTAGAATTGCAATTTTTTTAAGACTACACATGTGAACTTTTTGTAGATTGTGGCGATAGGAGGCAACGCAATAATGTTTCATTGATGACATGTTTTAGTTTGAGTTTACCAAGAATGAGTTTGTTTCTATTGGATTAGGACTAATGACACTTTATCTTCATGAACGAAAATAATTCAGTTGCCTTCTTGGAATATGTTAAAGTGAGGTAACTACATTCAAATTGCACAAATATAGTGAGAAAACACATTTCACGTAATTAATGCGTTACTGATTTTAGTAGTATTCACTACCTAATGGTATATTTTAAACCGTCTACTACAAATAATCAAACTATGGACATATTAGTTTGCTGTTTCAATCCAGTATTTACAATTTGGAGTGTGTTACAAAATAACAAAACCTTCGCCAAAACCACATAATTGCAATCAAAACCGTCAACAAACTTTACAATTTGCATCACAGAGTCAGAACAAGACTCCATTCGCACAAATAACTAACTTCTCACATGTACAATGCAAATTTAACTTGTACACAATATCCCGATGTGGAATTATATTTAATACTGTCGGCAAAAAAGTTGTAAAAGCCAAGAAACTACTTTTGTATTTGGATGAAGTCGAGTTCCTATGATATAAGCTACGTACCTACATTTGATAACTTATAAAAAATGTAACAGATTATGTAAAATTGTGTATCATCAACTTCACTGTGGAGTTCTTAAGGCAAAACATATTTTGAAAAAAACCTTTTAGAGCACACCAATTAAAACAAATTATTTAGAGTAAAAAAACATGGGGTGCGTTGTATTAAATGTTGTAATTATTAGTTAAGATAAAAATTAATAGTACCCGAATAAATCTCACTGGATACTTACGTAGCTCATTAAATTATTTTCATGGATTAAACTGTTTTTGCTGACCGTACTGTCAGTGGTGTTAGTTATGAACCGATCATACACGCGAACCTGCACAACTGAGTTTGACAACAGATCCGTGGCTAGTTGCTTCTGCCTGCACGTAATGGAACCTTTAAACTTTATACTGAACCTCAAAACTATACATATGGATTTATCAGCTATGTCTTCAGTTATTTATTTTTACATTTTTTATGATGAAAATGGGGTAAGTTCTGTCTTCGTTATATTTATATTCCGATGAAACGGAGTGTTGGACTAGTGTGTTATATGCATACACATTTTGTACCGAATACACGGTAACAGTTTTAAGTTTTATTTAAAAAAAAACGCAATGTCACCTCGTGTTGTATAGTAGCAAAACTGCAAACAAGAGTTTCATATATAAAAGACAGATTCAGCACAAAAGTCACTTCAGCATTTTACCGGACTGACCCGAATAAATAATTTTATTCCAACATTAATGTCCATCAGGATTTAAATTAATACCGGCAGTTGAATACTCCAGCTTTTGATTCCTGGCAAGGAATGTTGACTCGCGTATTTGCTATAAAGCTGCATCAGGCGATTGGTCTTAGCGGAGTGCCTCGATACTTGGCAAGCTACCCATCGGATATACTTCTTGGTCTATTCACCCGAACAACTATTACTATAGATAATTTATTATTATGTTTATTCTGAGTATTATTCTTAGTTTGAAAGGTTGATAAACCCATTCTGGCAAAGTTTGATAGTGGACGTGCCCCAAAATCAACATTCATATAAAAAACATAGCAAAAGTCATAAAAATATCTGCGTATTAATTATAATAATTACTTTAGTAAGCGTGTCATATGAATAACTAAATCAAATTATATTGGGATGATTGTAAACTGAAGTATAATTTTTAAGTTGTCAATGAACGAAGATGCGAAATCTAAGTTCCAAGTTCCACTTACATTATTGTGACAATACAATCCAAGGTTTATTGTTATTTTGGAGTGTTTCGGTGTCCATTGAGATGACAGAACATTTATTATGTGAGTGGTTATCTTGCGGCTGGTAGGAGGGCTCGTATTATAGGTATTTACATTGGTTACAAAGAATGAAAAATGGTCAGACTTGGTTAATGAAAGACTAGCAAATGAAATGTTTGAAAATTGAGAATAATAAAATAGTGTTCATTTTTCGAATAACGTATAGAATAATTTAATAAAGTGTGGATTATATTCTTAATGCTTTGTATTCAAAGTTTTATTATGAAATTCAATAAATACGAATGAAATTCTGAAGAACTTCAAATTTATTTATTTAACTGTTTGTTTATATATAATTAACATATTATTCACAAGCACATCCTCTTATTTTACATATTCTTTGCAACAGCTCTGCCACGGCTCATCTGCATAAACAATATGATATGATTGTGTTATTGTGTCTGTTTGTAAGCTGGACGTTGCAGCACGTGATAGTCGGTGTAATTCGTTTGTTTCGCATCGCTGGACTGTGAAACTATATGCCGCTGCTCCAGGCCCTGTCCGCATAAGTTTAACAGCTTCTGCATTTTAATGTAGAGAAATGAATTGTTATGCTTTTTTATTATGCTTTTTTATTGTTAACCAGGAAATCCCGAGTTTGATTTTGATCTGACCTATTTAGCTAATACGTTCCCCAAAATTGGTTAAGATTTTCCACAGCCTTTATGAGGGTAAAAGTAATCAAATAAAATTGTAAAGGATAGTTTTGCTATACAGGAATACAATAACCAATATAAAATAGATATTACGATGTTTGCAAGCCACAAACAAGCTACTAAAGGTTTCTTCAATGACAGTTTTTAAACCTTCTACCTGCATACGTTTCTGTAGATAGGCATTAGAGCGAGATTAATTGAGCCTAAATAGGGTTGCATGAAGGGTATTCCACCAAGCTAGCTCAGTGTATTTTGGTGGAGGATAAACATTCATCACTGGAATCCACAGGTTACCTTTCAATGCTTTCCTTACCGTAAGCGTGTGTTATGACATGATTTGAAAACGACCTTACTACCAAAAGGGATTACTTAATAACTAACTTGAAACCTATAACTTCTGAATGGTACAGTACCACGCCACATACATGACAATAGTAGCCATTGTATGTGTGTGTGCGCACACTGTCGTGTCAGTGTGACGTAGTAGTTTGTTTTAAACAAAAGATGGCGATTGTTCAAAGCAATGAAGTCTATATCAGCTACATAGAATAAAATTTTACTATTATAGCATTACATTTTATTATACAACAAAAAGTTTCTATTTCATAATTCATATATATTTTATCTTTGTTTGTTTCTGTTATGTAGATAAATAGATTCTTTGAACAACTTTGTACATGGTTTAACGTTATCCGATTTAACCGTAGCGTGTATTTTTCCTAACAAACATCGCACGAAGAAGCAAATTAACTGCTTGAGGTAGAAATGCCTTGAGAACACGATACCGCCTCCCTTGGGGGCTGAGGGATGGATAAACACTATTTAAAGTACCTATAAAATGTTATTTTTCTTAGAAACGTAGGTATAAAGTCTACCAAGACGGTAGAAGTTGTATAGCACAATAAATACGGTAAAAATGGACAGGAAATATCATTTCTCGTAAATAGTTTGGCGTATTACCTACATATTTTGTTTAACGAAGCTAAAAATGAAAAAAATACATGTAATTTGTGTAAAGTGGAATACATCAGATTATAACTTTAAAAAAAAACTTTGTACCTTAAATATTATCTAGCGAGGACAAATAGCGAAACTCTTTGACTGAAGTTTCCTAGCTTTTCTCAGAATAGTTTAATGGTAAAGAAACCTACAAAATAAAGGCTCGTCCGCACACTATTTCGTGGACACGTATAAAATAAATCGTTCTTGTAATAAGGTGTTATACGATATTATGATAGAGCTCATCAAACGGAGATTGCCCACTTTGGACCCATATAGCAAACGATTTATATATTTGATATAAAATACAGTAAATAATATGAATGTAGCCATAATGTAATAAAATACAGAACCTCGCATTTACCAATATTAAATAAGCTTATTAATTTCTTAGAAAAGCAACTTTGGATATAAATTCAACGAGAAATTCGTAAAAATATCCATGTAAAGAAAAACAAACGATTCAAATAAACAAATCTCAGAAGAATATAATTATTTTTTACCTGAGAATTTAATAAACGTATTTGCTTGCACAGGTAATATCTGATTACGTAATTTTTCCTCCTGTGTGTATCAATACGTCGTATTGATTGCATCTATTTTTCTCATTATACCGAAAACACATGTGGCGTGTATCGTTTCCCCGAAATGAAACCACCATCCGATGTAATATACGTTTATGTAACGATATTTTGAGAGTCTTTTGATTGTTATTTGATACTATTGGAAATAACATCCTAAAGATATATCTATCTTTAATAACATGAGACAGTGTTGTTTTCGCGTCTTGCGGAGTAACTTTTAACGAATGCTTTGTTCTAGTTAGTTGGTTAATTAGGTACAAGTTTAATATTAAATGAATAGCAGTACAAACAGTTTCAAACCGAGATGTTTGTTGTTGTCGTCAGCGAACAATTGCACTCGTTAGCCCCGCGCTGGGCGCCAATTAGAGTCGCGATTGGTTCGCGCGTAAAATTTGCGCCAAAATTACGTTTCCCGCCGAATTTTCCATCGGAATGAGGCTTTGCTTCTGCTTTACCTTGCACCGCGAAGCCATCATCACTGACATTTTAATTTGGAAACTTAATTTCGCGATTTCAACGGGAAATGTGAAATGTCTGCTCGTGAATTGATTGACGCGTAATTTCTCGTCTGCAAACGTAGGCGGTATTATTCAAGCAAAAAATGGCATGCGATGCTGATTTTTTGTTTTACTACAGGGTTTCCTAAAGTTGATTTTCAAATAGAACGTGTCCAAGCGTAGGCTAGAATTTCTTTAACCCTTCGTTAGTTTAGAGCGGGGTACGCTAACACGATCAAATGTGTGCGACCCCTGCCGCAGTGTAGGTGGTAGGTACACTGATAGCCCGTGGTTCATCACCCCTGCTACTACCCCCGCCCCGACTGCCACCGGCCATCGTGTAATGTTCAATTTACAATTCACGCGCATCTAATGCGATTCAAACTCCCGTTGTGCTCCCAGCATTGTTAGGCAATTGATTAATAAATAAGTACATTGTTGTGGCCGTTAATATACTAAAGTTAATTTAAATAGAAGCCAAAAAATAATTAAAAGCGTGATTAACAAAACTTAAATAAAAAATAAGGAGAAAAGCACCCTTAATAAGAATGATTTATAACGGAGCCAAAAATAAACGGCCAGACGTTGAATGTCCCAAAATTGGATTGGATTTTATTCATTTTCCTTAACGAAGTCTCTATAACTAAATAAACATTCACAAAAGCGAGAGAAAACAGAATATCGAAGGAAAAATTTCAAAAGAAAAAATGTTACGCAAACCAACAATAATATAGCTCGCTATAGGTTCGTGTCGGTATTGCTCGCGAGATTGAAGACAGATGTCGGGGAAATGGCAAAAAGTGGCTCTTTTCAAACATTGCTTCAAGCCAGAAATGCCTCTTTTCCTTCCTGCTTCATACTGAATTCGTATTAGCTCACTCACAATTCAATGCGCAGAACTCGTACAATTAGGCCAATGTTGTTGCTGACTTCAAAAGAGTTAACGAAAGAACTGTACAATCCATACTATCTTATCAACAAGAAAGTATAATAAGAAAACATATATTATACGGAATTGGAGTATCATCATAACACGTCTCCCGAAGTGAGTTGACCCAAACAAAGTACCGCGAAAAGTTTCAACACAATCAAATATTTACCCGACACGTGGGCAACTTCACCCCGCTCGAACTTTCTTATTTAATAAACAAGTATGGGTCTCGATAAAATCTTTATATTGCGTAATAAAAATTTATGTGCGGTATATGGAGTATGTACGGCCTGTTTTGCATTCAGCGCCGAAGGACAAGAGTGTATTTCATTGTACCGGCGCCCCGTCGAGCTGACAGACATGGGGCCCTTTTGTGACGTGGGGAGTACCACTTTTTGAAGCACTTAACTATGCGGGGGACTGGGTTAAAACTACAGGAAAAAATCCTTAACGTATATAAAAAAGTTTGAGTTAAAACACAGATTTTTTTGGTCACAAAATCTCTCCGGAAAATTGAACGACAATTTCTGTCAATAGGTAATATCAATTTTCCTGTTGATGTTCTGTATTCAAAAAGGTCAGGCAATCGCATTTAATGGTACGGTTTTCTATTACCATGATGTTCTACCGATTGTTAGGAATGAGTTCTTCAGCCGAGAGGCTTAATAAAATATCTCCGGAAAAGTGGGTACTTTTATAAAATGACCGAGAAAAGGGAAAAATTTGTATTCAATGGAAGTTCCGCAAAGGGTTCCAATCCTAGGACGAAGGACATTGTCTTTGCATTTTTCCTAAAGCTTTTAAAACTCGACAACTTATAATGCAGGGCACGTGACGACCACTAATGAAAGCCTTACTTAAGAACTGCGCAAGAGACTCGAATTAACAACTTCCAAATACAATTCGCTTCTTAAATTAACTTGGTAGAAAAGCGGAAAACTTTCATCATGTTCCGGTTTTTTAGGCGGGTTTTCCGAGGCCTTTATAGCGATATAGCGGATAAAAAGATATCGCGGAATTGTGGGGACGTTTAATTTTATAACTGACGTAATTTGTACGTCAAAAGCCTGAAGCTATTCTTAATAAGTACTCAAGTTTTTATCTAACATTTTTTGTAAGAATACCTACGTCTTAGCAAAAATAGCGCCTTGTCAGAATTTGACTTAATAATACCTTATTTTACCTATTAACTTTTTCATTACGACAGCTTTTTGTGACTCCTTATTCCATTACTCATGCAAATGATGTCGTCCCTCAAAAATCTGGGGCTCTTCCCGAAATAGCTTGCTGAAGGAAGGGTTGTATTTATCCTGCGGGTAATTATAAAAAAAACTTCATCCGGCGACAGCGGGAGACTGATTACTAATTACGCGACAACCCACTCATTATGCCGACGAAAATTATTCGCTTTATTCTTATTTTATTAGTGACGTAGTCATTACGGAGAAGAATATTTCGTGTGTTAAACACAAAGCAAATGTGTGAAATAATGAGGAATAAAGTCTTTATGTACCCACTGAAAACAAATAAAAAACTAGAACGTTCGCTCCGCTTAATTATTTTGCTGGCGGTACGAAACGACAATAACTTCTTTACGAGACATCGTAGCGGCTCGTAGCCCGTAGCTGCTACGCCGTAGTCTCGCCCGGGGCGACTCAGGAACTTCAATTGCTCAAAATACAAGATTCTCGCAACCGCGATTCGAATTCAGCCTTATTTTCTTTATTCACCGATCGCGCAGAACACGAACAATAACTCCAAATTGATTCTGGAGCCCGCTTCGTAAACAAACATCTTGTAAACATGTTTGCCTTCTTACGAGCCACTGTGTCGAATACTAATATATAATTCAAATCGATATACAATTTGAATTGGAAGTGGTACCCTGTAATTGTGGGAGGTAAATCAGTAATTAGTGTCTGATTGATAACTTGCGGCGGGGGCGCGGTGATTACAGAGCGGGGGGCTATTACCACGGATTACAGGGAAAGGCTATTTGACCCGAATCACGGATTCTTTACAAATATCAATATAATTATGTCAGAACAAAGAACTAGCTTATTAATAATAAATATATTATTCTGTTTATTTTTCAGTACATTTTAATTTTACCTTGTCTTTGAATTTTCAGTTTCTTTTTTCTTTGAATGGAATCCTATAATACAAACAATGGTTATAAGCATTTTCTTTGAAACCAAAATAACATCAAGCTGACCTCAGACCCCGGAAGTCTATAAAGGAACTCGCACAACAAACGCTTCTATTCCTTAACATTATTCCGAGAAATTTGTAAAACACGAATCTACCCTCAATTTACATTCAGAAGGCCGATGGGCTCTGAGGGACCAAATCGAATTCCTCACGTTTTTTCTCTACACATAGCGGGTCAGAAGTCGATGTTACTCACCCCATTTGTAAAGCAATCGACTCATAAATGTATACGTAAATAAATGTATCAAAATTCTATTACTCCCAAGATACTCTACTTATAATATAATGTTGCTCTACTTCATATCTACCGTCAGTTGTTTTGATTTGTGTGTTATAGAGATGCGCGTGAGAGTCGAACCTCGGATCGACGATTTATTGCCCATTTGCAGAGATCAAACGTAACTGAATAATTTGGGGCCGGGAAAGGTAAGAATTTTAAACGATACCACACCGGTTTGTTGAAAAATATTGGAAGGGAATTTTCGAGAATATAAAATGATCGAGAGAATTGTCAATGTTCGGTTTTTTAAATTTAACAAGTACCATCATTGCACATACGTTGCTATACGCAAATGATGAAATATTTCAGGAGAAGCATTTGTAATTTCAGCGTATATTTAAACTGTAACTTTTAACTTCATTTTAAAGTATAAACCAATATCTCAGTAATTACTAGTAAACAAATATAATCGTTTTAAATAGTTTCGTTTCAGCACCGCATGTGTATGTTTTAACGTAAAGCATTTGCTATTGTCAAAAACTCAAGCCTATACAAACACGCGCCTCGGAAAAGTCGTCATCTTTAAATTGACCGATTGTCACTTGTTACATATCAAGCTACAAACTCTCCATTTTCGAACAACGCTACGTATGCTAAATATTTTGTACTTTTTCAAATAAGCCTAACTTAGAGCGAAACACATAAAAATGAAATGTTAATAGTAGCTGAACTTTGCGGCATACGCAAGTTTCCAACAAAGAATGGAGTGCTAACTGCGTCTGGGCAGACAGCGGCGGGGAGGCTGGGTCGGAGCGGTGCGGTAGACGCTAGACACGAAGGAGACAGAGGGCAAACGACACCTGACACACACTGGACGCACTACCTCAGAGGAGGCTATTACGTGCGGATAATTGTAGGTGTCTCTACTTTTATGGTTAGCCAATTTAAAAGCTATAAATAGGAAAAGTATAATTTAGAATACTGATTTAACTTATCCCGTGGTAAAAAGTACCTTATGTGTTATACTGATGTATAAAGTTTCGTCAAAATCTATCTAGTAGTTTTTACGTGAAAGAGTAACAAACATCCATCCATACATACTCACAAACTTTCACGTTTATAATATTAGTAAGATGGAAAACATAAATTAGGTAATCATCAATTATTTCGGTATTTCTGAATAGACTGAATGAAGTACAAACAAATCATTTTAGTAACTGCGTTTCATTATATTTCAATAAATAGTTAATATATTTTCAAAAACTAGCCTTTACTATTGAAATTTTAATTACGTCAACAAACCAAAACATACTTATTCAATAATTCAAAAAGCCTACGTTATTTCAACAAAGTCATCAAATTTTGTTATTTAAATTCAGTGCGTGATTATACTAACCTTTACTTACAACCCTTTGTTTATCTGCGTACTGTTTTATGTATTTTGGACGTGACGTTATCAGTTATAAATCTAATATCATAACAAGTCAATCTCAAGTACAAACAGTCCTAAGCACACAAATAAGTTTCTTAATGACACTATCGATACGTAATAGGTGGTCGACGGGTTTCGTTTATAGGAGAAGGGCGGGTTTATATGGGCCGACTAAGGTCGTGCAGGTTTTTAATCTAAACTAGGAGGTTTTTCCCCATTTGTTATAGCAAATGAAAGTTTTTCCTAAAACTATAATTGAAATTTATTTATTTATTTTATTTATTTATTATTGAAATGTTAAAAAAAGTTTTTTACTTTGACTATTGAATATACAAAAAAAAGGATTCTGCAAATAATAAATCCTAGTTATAACGTGCGAGATTAGAGATGTAGGCAAAAACCTGTCAACTTTTTTGTTGAAATAAAGACCATAAAAGGTAGCATGCGTTTCTTTGTTTAACACAGCTGCTGAAATATCAAACTATTATTCGAAATGTTATCTTTAAATCGTCGTCGATGTATCTACTCGTACAATCGTGTCGACCACTATAAAGCCTCCGAGACAGGCAATATAGTCCGGGCGAGGGTCAGAGTGACATCGAGTGTTGACTTAGCCCCACCAGCCACGTCACACTACCGTAATGGACGCACAGATTTCATTTCAATGTTCTATTGGTTCTGGGCTTTAATTGCAGGATCTATGGCATTATATTTACTTATAATAAGAATATTTTTAAGGCAGAAGAACGTTTAACTATGTTTTGTTTGAAAATGTTATGTTAAGGTAGTTGACTTGTACATTGTTGACGTTGTAAGAAGAAAAATACTTGTAACATTGTTGCAGCATCCTGAACACGTTCGCAAAACAATCTCCAGCCAATTCCCACCTGGAAATCTATCTGAGAACTATAAAAGTGTGAAGCAGCCAATCTCAGGGAGAGCTAGGTAAATATTATTTTGTGATTTCTAGCGCGAACCGCTTCGAATCGGTTTCTGAAGTCACGTGCGCTCGTGCCACCTCGTGCTCGTTCGGAAAAACTCGGGATTTCAATTTCGTGTTAAGAGTCGGTATTAACCGCATCTCCGCCGCGTCCTCGCCACTCCCGACACCCATGATAGATCTCTCTCCAGGTATTTATTTGACTTTTTAAAGTAATATTCCTCCTCCAGAGGTAATAAACATTCCTTTGCGCGCGAATAAATCAGAAGATGGGGAATTTATTTCTATTTGATTTACCTGTTTCGGCAGAATCAACGTTCACTTTTGGAAATGGTATTATTTATGTAGGTAGGTAGGTGCTTTGTTGCGGTTCCGGAGTAAAGTAAATAATGAAGACGTTCGCGGTTGAATATTCAAGCTTCGGGAACTGTTTGAGGCTGATTTATTACTTGCCAATGTTTTAGATTGTATATTTTCAGACATTAAACTTCAAGGTACTCCGAGCGTGAAGATGGAATAATAAAAACACATTTTAGAACAGTCGTTCTGATTCTTGCAAGTTCTATTCATAATAAAGTAGATTCCATATATATTCGTGTGCAGAACGTCTCACCGCAACTAGCGTTTTAGCTTTGTACTTTACTATCCCTATCTTCAAGAATCTTGCAGAATTGCTTACTTCTGTGCAATTTTTTTCACATTTAAAACAATGTTATAATCAAAAAATAAATAAACCTAGACTTAAATATTAAACTTTCATTTTAATTCCCATTTTCAGCTTTTTTTCGGCATTAAATTTTGGAAATGGTAAATGTAATATTTAACCTTTATCACGTCATCCCATTCTGACATGACTCAGTAAGGACCGTCTGTATGACTCGAGTCACGCCAGCAAACGCCGCGACTATTCCTATTAAACTGCCATCTAGCGTGTAACACGTTAAGGACATTTTACACTGGTTTAAAAATATGAAAAAAAATGGTTTGCAAAGCAATATAACTATCAGTTGACGTGATAGCTACATCTGTATTAATTCGTCTTATAAGCTTTTGATATGAGTCAATTTTTTTGTCTCAAATCTTTGATGACATAGTAAAAAAAATCTGTTTTGTTTATTGATTATTAAATATATATTTTTATACGTTAGTCGGAAATTGTTTTTTAATTTTTAAGTAAGTTTGAAAGCTTAGACTGATTTCAGTTCAAAAACATTATTCTACTATTTACGCATTGATACCCTGTTAAAAGTCTTAATTACCAAAAACAAAACTTTTTTTTCTTTTGTCGAAAATTACGTGTATTCAGTCACCCTTTCTCACCGTTGGGCAATTTTACGCCGTTGACATTTTACCCCGTTTTTACCTAATCTCCAAGTACCACCAGGTAAACACAGCACGTCTCCTTTCTGCAAACAGCTCGGTTCAGCTCTAAGCCAGCTATTTCGCACGGGGACACGCGTCCTACGCTCAGCGCGGTAATACAGTGTCGTTTAAGGAACGGGGATGCTTTGAGTGCTTGATACGTAGATTATGGGGAAGTAAATTTCTGATAGAGTTTGGATGAATATTGTTGGTATAAAACTGTGCGAGTACCATCCGTGCAACTCTTTAATTTAATTTACTATTTTTTCATGGCTATTTAGATTTTCAATAATAGTAAGTTCATCTATATTAATTACTAGTGGCCGCCCGCGACTCCGTTCGCGTGGAAGTCGATTTCCCGTGGGAATGAGAAGTTTTCCCGCGGTAAAAAGTACCCTATGTCTTTTCCCAAGTTCAGTTCTTTCTTCATACCAAATTTCATCAAAATCGCTTCAGTGGTTTAGGCGTGAAAGTGTAACAGACAGACTGACAGACAGAGTTACTTTCGCATTTATAATATTAAGTAGAGGAATTTTTAATAAGTCCAAATTGGTATTTTCATCTAAATTTGTTTCAAACGAATAAGTCAGATGTCGGTAAGCACAGCAATAAGCCGTCTTATTTTTTCAAAAATCTCAGCTGGGACTAAATCAGTAGTTTTTTTTATCCCTTTGAATTATTATACACTCTTTTAGTATTCTAAATTTAACATCATTGTTTCTCGTGATTTTTATATGTGAGAACAATGTAAAACCCCTCTAATGCTCGTTCTGTATATTGCTCGATTTGTGAACCGTCGCGGAATGCCGAAGTGCCAGGTTGTGTTCCCGTCGCTGTCACATATTTTATATACGTCACTTACAATTTAAAATACGTCTGTAAGCCGCGTCGTGGTAAATTAGATTTACGTTTACAAGTGCCTGCTCACTGTGAGCGACACTTGACTATTGTTAGATGTTTTGTTATCTTTTAGTGTTTCATGACTTAAAGAAAGTGTAGTTTTGATAGTAGGATTTTGGTGGACTAAAATTAACTAGAATAGGATGTATGGAACTATTTTTAAAGTGTCTTAAGTTTAATATTGATATTGTTTTGAAAAGAATTAGAATTGCGTTTTTGACATACATATTTTAAGTAACAATTCATTTTAAAATTTTCTTTTTAAAAACACTTGTTGCAACAATCTTAGTAAGTCTTAGTAAACCATTATCTGTGTATGTTAAAATCCAAGCTACATTATGCATTATGTGTATAGGTGTAGTGTATGGCACTGAGTTAGTTTAAGTGCATCGTTAATGCAGTGGGGCGTCAGTGGGGTTAATCCCTAGTGTTAACTGATCAGTAATTAAACCAATCCACTAATTTATCCAGGTCGAGTAATCCAATCGATGGCCTTCTGTTTACCTGTTCGGTTTAGTGTGGCAGTTAGCTATATTGTTGTAATTTGTGTCTTAATATAGCTGCTTAAGTACTTAGATATAAATTATAAGTAAACAAAAAAAATATCACAACCTGTATGCTTTATAGCTCTTATAAAGTTAATTAACAGGTCCAAATTTAAGTTAATAAGGAAATTAAGTTCATATGTTGGTTGTGAAACTAAACAGTAAAATTGTTTCTCTAAAGATAGAAGTTATTTATTTTATGTTATCCTAAAACTGTTTTTAAATAAATGCTGGTGTATAAAATAATTACATAATAAAATAAACATGTATTTTAGGAACTTAAACTAAACATACCATACCACTTACAAAACTACCTTCAACAAACTCTTTATCCCCCAATATTGCGTTCTATTCATAACTCTTTTTATCAATCTTCTTCAATCAGTCCAACTAGTGTTAGACATAATAAAAAACCCGCGCCATCTGCGCTTGAGTGATCGATCCGCTCAGAACTTTCTAGATGCTTCGAGAAGGTTCGAGAATGTTCCCGATACTTTGTTGCATGGAGGATTTGTTATAAGGCGATGCATTTTAAAACGGACATTTTGCGGGTGAACGGATGTAGGAAACTTGGCCAAGTGAGATTGAAAATGATTTGAAAGTTGTTACAGGATATATCGATAGATTGGTTTTGAAGTTTATTTGATTTGCGTTGTGATTCGAAGTTTAGACGAACAACTTTGTTTTACTTTTTTAGACTTTGTTTTAAAGTGGTTTGATGGGAAAAGGTTCTGAATTTCGAAAATGTTTTTTTTATTTTATTTTAATAATTATTAATAAAGTGTAATTTAATATTTTGTCAAAAGCTTTTTAGGCCAAATTGCAGGGAACGTTTTAACCTAGGGTTAGCTAACTCAGATTTAAATGGCGCCACCATCGATTGTAATAAGAAGTAGTTACAATCGATGGTGGCGCCATTCAAACCTGAGTTAGCTAACCCGAAGCTAACCCGAGGTTAAAACGTTCCCTGCAATTGGGCCTTAGTGAGTCAGAAAAAATAATTACTTTACTTGATTTGTTTAACGTATGAGTGACATAAAATGCCTTGAAGTAGAATTTATACAAGTCTTTGAATTGAGAGGCTTTCATTAAATTTAAGCACCCGAATAACCTTCGAAGTTCTGAGAGCAGGGAAAATAGAATTAGTGGTGGTTGTGCCGCAGTCTAGATGGACGGTTGCGCTTGCGTCGCCACTTACCTAGTCATTATCTTGGACCATTTCAGATGAGGTAGGTATTCTGTAAGATATCAACTTGAGTTGGGGCTTACCGCTTACTTAAGTTGAAAATTCTTGGAAGAACAGTAATAAATAAAAGACATACCTACGTGTCGAGTATTAAATACCAACTTGATTATTTATTTTTCCAGTTATTAATTGCAACAGAACGCACAAACATAAAGTATTTTCTTGAAGGTTGTTTATTAAGAAGTGTTTTCCTGCCAACTTATAAATACATTTTGAAAACTACTTTCCCTTTGTTCAAGAATAAGACTTCCTATTTATATGTTGAAGTCCGTTTAACAAACATCGCTAATATATCTTGAGATTCATAGCAAAGAGCAAGTTTTATGAACAATTTTCAACCTAGGAATTTTAAAGAGTTGGTATTTAAAATTATTCAAAAGAAAAGCTTTTAACTTAGTGGCTAATGAGTGTCTGGTTTCTTAGTAAAGTATTAAAAAATGTAGTTAGAAAATTTTTATTGTTCACTAACCTTTGAATAAAAGAAAATTACACACGACTTTCTCGTAGTAAGCTGTCACTAAATTTCATCTTGATTTCTTGTGACATACCAATTTATCAGAGAAGAGTGTTCTAATAAATAAGATATTGGTAAATAGTAAATAACGTGAATGCAATCTCCAGTATCATTAGTTTGGAGTATAAATTTTGCAATAGTGCTGGTTTCAGGAACGTAGGTACAATTTGAGGTAATGATGTGAAAAATGTATAAATTTTGTTATATTTCATTATTAGACCCGCAATAACTTTAAGTAAGACGTAAATCTCGTTATTGTGTATCTTAGAACCCAAACAAGCCACGTTTTGCTTCAGTTTTACAAAACTTTCTAACTGCCCGCTAAGAGGAAGGGAGTAAGTAAACTTGTAAAAATAACTATTCCGTAAGAAAGTTGCTTTTGTCCTAAGTCTTGTTTGAGAACACTCCCCTCCCGCGTCCCGCACCCCCGACCCCTTCACCCCCCGCTCATGACTATTTGATGTGTCACTACTTTAGCTTTCACCTTTTCTTTTGTGTTTTATACTTAGTTAGTTACTAATACTAGGGACGGAATACTGATGCGATAGAATACACAATGTTGAAATAGAATTTTAAAATTCTGCTTAAGTTCTAGTCTTGTGGCGCTTGTTCAGCAATTTTATGAAGAAACTGGTTTATAGGGAAAAAACGTGAACGCGATTTAAATTTTGTAAGGTTTTCGAAAAAAAATCTAAACAAAAATAAAAGTCGACATGAGACGTTATCATGATTCATATATCGAAAATTCAGCTACATACACAACGTCATATTAAACAACAAAGTATTCCAATTTGCGTAAATCAAATATCTTTAACACATAGGTACACCTTTCCCCATAACTCTTCGAAGCAATTTACTTTTTTAATTGAAAACTCCGTAATTTTAACGTAGAAATTTTAAATTAATGAATTATTATGTAAAGCTTAATTAACTACGCAAAATTTGTACCACTTACAAAAATGGTCTTCGGTTGGGTTTTCGCCGCGTGGGCGGAAAGTGTAATAAAATTTTATAACAAATTTGACAGATATCGATTTGATTTATTACAAGTAGCTTCACGCCAACAGTTTCAAAAGTTATTTTTTCTAAACGGTTTTTCTCATATCTCTTGAGGTACGATCTTTTTTGGTTACTGTTAGAACACTTTGCTTTAAATAAAAGTTTAGGCATCTTTTTTTGCAACAGTCTAACTAAAGATTCACAAAGGCGTGTTTTAAATTTGTTCGTGATTTTAAAACGTGTTACTTAAAAGCTTTCGAGGCTTAGAGTTTTTTGTAGATTTTGAAACCGATTTGTAATAGGTATTTATTTTAAATTATAAAAATGTAGTAATAGCTTATCATAATGCAAATGGCAGCATAAATAATAGGATTTTGAGGTATTACTTGCAACGTTTGTATTAGACTATATTAAATATGCATAATGTATAAGTTGATCACCTTGCACTTAGGTCTCTGCTAGTCTAGATGCTAAGTAAGGTGCTCCGTCTGACAACAGCGACATTAGACAGATTGCTACCTCCCAAGTACTCAGAATTGCAAAACACTGAGCGCAATCACTCCCCGATGCCGTTTGATTCAAAGAAATACATGTATTCGCAGCTTTTCTACTTCTTTGCTGTGTAAATTCAATTTTGGCTGCAGACGACCGCAGGGTATCGCAAATCGACGGCTGTAATAAAAAAAATGGGAGTGGACGCCATTGACTTTTAAAAGGAATTAGCTTTGTGAAAGATTTAGAAGAAGAATTTCAAAAAACATCGTAGCTAAAACAGGTGGTGAAGAATTTACATTTTGATTGCATAACCCTAAGCTTGCAGAAGTTTTAATAAGCCCAAGTTTTTGCTCATAGAGCCGCACATGTGTCTTAGTTATTACACTTAACGAGACACAATAAGTTAAGAATATGAAACCTCCATACAGTTGCCGACAGGAAGTTAATCAGCGCGCGCGTCGGCGGCTAATTTGATCTAAAGTTGGAAGGTTTTGTGGCAAGTTATTTGCCTCCACGGTTATGATCTTTAACACAATGTACATACATTACGACGGGGTGCATTGCAGCTAACTTCACGGTAATAACTAGTCTTGGAAACTTCAAACTAGTTGGAATGTAAATCGATCTGGGAAACGGAATGAAGCGGGAATTTGTGGAAGAGTTATCGATTTTTATTTATTTTACAGTGTAAATCGAAATTTTCTACTTTTCTGTTTAACTATTATTGCCATAAATAGAAGTAATCTTGAGTTACTTATTTTTTATCAAAGGAAATGCCATTATTTCATACATTTTTTAACGGTAATTATTAAAGTGATTTGCGAAAACAACGTACAAATATATAAACGTTTAATGTCGACTCCTTAACTTCCAATTTGGTGGCAAATATATAGATTATTCTTGAAGAGAAGTTTATAGATACGTACAAATAAGAAGTTCTTCTTTTGAACATACACACTGTAACTTTACGCTTATTGCTTTTAACTGGCGTATCTCAATGAAAATAACTTTGAGGCATACATTTCATATGTATCTTTATATAGTAGGTATACAAAGTTACATATATATATGTGAATCAACCACCAAAGAGAAAGTTCGTCAAAGTTCGATCTCACCAGAATTAACTCATCCCGTATAGAACCCTACGGCCTATATGTTTCAAACGGCAGATAACGGTACAATTTCATTAGGAATTTCGTCATACAATATTAATTAGTTTTGATGAAAATTGAAGGTGGTTAGCAGTATGGTATTAACTTGATTAAGTTACTAATGATATTTGGAGACTTGATTAAAATAACTTTGTAGTATTATTATAGTAATAAGTCGTAAGTGAATCTATTTACAATAGTGGTTCACTAATTTGATTGAAGTTTGGGCCTAAAAGTAGTAAAAGTAGGTTGATATAATTTTATATTCATCAAACTATAAATAATCTTAGTTTTTGACCACCACATGATTAATGGTTAAGAAGCAATGCTTAATCGACATTGCGTGTAGAGTGCTATTTCAAACGAATTTATCAAATTATTTTTGTAGCCATGTTAAAATTTGATTGTTTTAATATAATAAGGCAAAAAGTACTAATAAGTTTTAATATTAGTAAGTGTTCATCAATTCATCAATTCAGAAAAAGAAACAAATTTCTAACTACATTATTGACCAGCAATTAGTTTTGTTCCAAATAGTTTTGAGTGATACAGTTTTTTTTATAGATCATTTTCCGCGTGTTTGTGATACTATACACATAAGTACTAAAGCTTAGTTATGAGTAGCTAAAATTAACCTTATTTCAAGCGCCCATAATTGTGCGTAGGTAGGTACTACGTACATACATCGGATACGACGTCAGCGCACCGTCAAATCATACTAACTTGTTCATTCTCACAAAATTAGTATTATTTCTAGTCATACCTTTTTCGGCTTGCCATTCTTCCGGAGAAGCTTGGCACAGCAGAGCCCCCTGGTGTCGGGCAGCGGCGCCGGCGGCCGTCGCTCCCAGCACAGCCGCCGCGGACTGTCCCCCCGCGCCTCGCCCCGCACCTCCTCCTTATCTTCACACATTATACCGCCCCCCGCCCCGCCCGCAACACCCGCTACCACCTTACAACCATTGTCTCCCCCATAAAACTATCGATAAGCTCTGATAAATGGTACAAAATAGCGACTGTTAAAACAGGGTATGTCTACGTTTAGCAAGCTACTTTTTGTACTATGTTGTTTTTTGTATAAAATCGATTCTATGTTATGACTATGCTAGGCGTTTGCAACGTCCGATTTAGCATCTGAAACAAACGAAATATTTTTAATAACAATATTTTTCGGAGAATATTAACAGTTTGCAGCACTCGGTATACAGCGCTGCGTTGTAAACTGTCAGTTTTACTCGTGTTGCCGGCGAGTTCGCCATCTTAACATATTTTAGCTACGAAAGTGTAGCGGCGGCGTAGCACGGTGTTTCGTGGCTACGAAACTTCCTCGTATACTACGGTGCTACGAGAACTAAAATTACACAGCGACCAAAAAAATCCGTTTATTTTCGCCGAAAAATATAAAAAAAGGTTTAATGAAACTTAAAATTTACACGTTTACGTCCTATCGAAAGAAATTTATTCCAAACACTGTGAACATACCAACAGTGGTTATTTAAACGAGTCCGCCTATTCAAACCCCATTTCAAACTGATTTGCATATAATTTGTGCTGTTAAAATTCCTGGTGAAGTAAAAATACCCTGTAGGTACTCAGCCTGATGAATATTCCCACAACAGAGTAATGAAGGTGCTAACTTGTGACTTAATTGCTTTAAGCTCATTGAATTTACTCTGCCTACTTTATAATGACGGCGACTTAAAAGCTTGTTCGCTTTTGAAAAATAACTCGAGGTTCTATTGTTCCTTTTTCACCCAACTTAAGCCATTTGAAAAATTGGCATCAGTTCTTTGTTTTCAATTAAGAAAGTAGAAATTCCGAATTTGGTTGATACAAAAGTTTCATTATAGTTTTATTCAACTGAAACATAATTTATTGGTATATTTTATGGCTTCGGAAGTTATTTCGTCAGCAATTTATTCTTGCTAATGCTCCAGTCTGTTTGTCTTCGAGCCAATAAAATGACTTTTATGCAAATCATACGAATTCCATACATTTTTGATGAGCTATCCACCGACGCACACCGTTTAATTAATGTATTTTTCAATCAGAACTTAGAATCTAAAACAAACTTTACTTTTATCATAAAACAATTGTATATTTTATTAAGTGGAAAAGTTGGGAGATACCTCTGCTTTGTATTGGGGTATTTACAGTATTTGGACTTTAAAATATTTTTACAATAAATTTGCCTTTTCCACTTAAGAAAATCTTAAATCGCGTCGATATTTTTTTAAGTTAGAAAATGTTTAATTCCCGTCATTTTTAACAGATTAATTAAAACTTATATAACCACTTCAACATCAACGCATATCGTCATAATTTTCCTTTATTTTCGTTATAAAAATTTTAATTGAGTTTCGTGAATGTGTGGAAGTTAGTACTCGTAACTTTCCCCGGGTTTACTCGCGACTGCACAAACGAGTTGCACACGAATAAGGGAACTTTTTAATTCGCCTTCTAACAAATACAAGTAGTACTTAAAAGCTCAGTTTTCAACGTACAAACAAGCTTTTGATATTTATTTCATGAACATAATGAATGAGATCATCGTTTTGCGCTGTTTTCTTTGTCGGGGTTCTAACACAGAATCTTATCGGATAATTGAATTAATTTAACTTGGGATTAACTTCTTTATTGTTGTAGAGGTTATAAAATAAACAACCAATCGAAAAGGAATAAAAAGGGTTGTTGTTCCTTAAGTAGTTTAGATAGAATTTCTTCGTTCAATAGGAGTATTCGTAATACGAACAGGCAAAAGAAAGTTTCGTCACAATAAGTAGGGAAGAGCTTCGAGGAGCTCCGCAGGTAATCGAATCCCGACCCGCGCCCGTGGGAATCACACGAGTGACAATGGCCAAATGTAGTTATATCCACTCTTAACCGGATTAACGCGGAACTAGCACATATAGAAATAAGCGTAAGTTGAAGAAGATGATCATGATAAAGTGCTTTGAGTTATCATTATGATAGAAATTTGATGTTTTTTTAGTTTTGGTATTGAATTGAAGCTAAGGAAACTTTCATGGTAAGATTAATTATACATTAAAGACACTGTTCAATTCATAAAATAAGTTAATTTTCAACTAAGTTAATATATTATATAGTACGAATTATTAATTTAGTTTGCTTAAATGTAGTGAAACTTTTCTATTTCGAAATCTCTCACAATAAAACTCAACTTTTTCAGTGCACTTCAACATGAAGCAACCAAGTCCAAAATAAAACAAAGCCAACTCCGAAACAATATATTTGCATAGTTTTCTTACCCGATTTAGAACGAAACGTTAATCACTATCATTCCTCCGAGTGTTAGTTTTCAAGTGGAAAGTTGTAGAAAAGTTTTATCGTAAGGAACCGGCGCGAAGGTTGCTGAGAGCACCTCACCGAGCGAGGGTCGGCGTCGATGTGACGCGTTTCGGAGCTACGCTGGCTTTTATATAGCACACCGACCGAGTCTAGCCTACGATGATACGGGGAAATGCAAGGAAAATTATTGAATAAACTCATAATCCGAACGGAATATGCTGTCGCAATAACAGAGCTGGATGTGACAGAAAATAAACAGTGTATGGGCAGACTTTGGATTTGCATTTGCAATCATTGTAGAATGCAATTTTCGAAAGAGAAAAACTCTTAATACTTACTTAAAAAATATTTTTTGTGAAGGTTTAGGTTGGGTTTGTTGTTTTTTGTAAATTCATTTTGTATATAAGTATCGACAAATGCAGTGGTTTTATTAGCTCCATTTAAATAAGAACAAAGACAATTCCTCAATCCGGTTAAAAACAATATAAATGACTCGTTTTCTCTTCGCTAAGTGACGTCAGAATTAATGACCAAGCTTCGAATTAGTTTAAATTCCAATAAAGCTGAAACTATTTAGTACCGTATTCTCTTTATATAAGAACTGCTTTATCACAACCCGTTGCTTTCATCACGGGATGATTTGCATTCTACGCGGATAAGAAGCTACACAAAGACATTTTTCCTCTTTTACTAAGTCGATGTATTAGGTATTCAGAACCTCGAGCAAAACATTTTCTTGTGATGTAATGACGCAAGACGAACTGACTAAGTTGTTTTGTAGAAAAAATAAGATGAAGACGAAAAGGTTTAGAGTGGTGGTACCTACTTATAAAATTACTTACTTTGTGCTATATTTTATTATTTTATTTTATTTTTGATACTTGACGATTTCTTACGTAGGTATTTCTATGTAATAAATAACTTTATTCAAATTTACTAATGCAAGTTATTTTATCAAAACATAAGATACTAGTGGCCGCCCGCGACTCCGTTCGCGTGGAAGTCGGTTTACCGTGGGAATGAGAAGTTTTCCAGTGGTTAAAAGTGTTCTATGTGTTATTCTGATGTATAATCTACTTATATTACTGTAAAGTTTCATCCAAATCCGTCCTGTAGTTTTTTTGTTTTGTTTTACGTAAAAGAGTAACAAACATCCATACATCCATCCTCACATACTCACAAACTTTCACATTTATAATATTAGTAGGATATATTATAATAAGTAGTAAACACGTGCAATTATTCAGTAATCTATACATATAATAAAGCTGAAGAGGATGGAAAGTCTGTACATAAAAGATATTCGAAAAAAAATTTATTGGGGATACTTAAAATTGATAACAGAACACGTTCCAATAGTTTTTAGAATTTTTGTCTGTTTATCTGTTTGTCTGTTTATCTGTTTATTTGGCTGATCATCACGCGAAAACGGCTGGACGGATTTTGATGAAACTTTTACTATTATGTAGAGAAAATTATGGACCTGGTTATAGGGTAAAAAAAACTTTGGGGGGGGGGGGTTGGCAAAAACTTGAAATACGTCTGCACGTGAATTTCATAGGGGTGCGTGGTAGTATGATGTGCAAACTACACTGAAACCGAGATTTGAAAAAGTACCAACATAATTATAATATTAATCTATCTAATATCTTATCTAATCTAATAATAATATAAATTCTATAATTTTCTAAGATAAATAATGATAATACACACAAACATCCAAAAAACCATAACAATATTACGAAAAATGAAAGGAATAAAACATGTGCATTCCTTCCGTCCTTCTTGCTTCCATCTTGCTTCATCTCCATCCATTGCGCATGCGTAGATATTTTTTTTTAAATTAAATTAAGGCATTGACATCTGGGTCATCAGCTTAAACATGTTTCTCATTTCTTATTCTTTCTTTATTTTCTTGTACATTTTCATATTGAACAGTGTTGGATAGGAAATTTTCCTATCTATAATCTACCCACAGTAACACGATAGTAATGAAACTGCAGATTGTTGTGACTTCTTGGAAAGCAGCCCGGCAAGTGGCTATGCTTTTTATTGAGTTCTTCAATCACTGTACACTTTCACAGGTGTTTGCTACTCATTACACTATCACTAATGTGAATCAAACCCCGAAATATACATAAATTTAAAATTTAACAACAAGCACGACATCACTTGACGAACTCCCGCCAAAAAGCCCCGTGCGTAGACAAAGTTATTTCGTTATAGGCTAAACCAACGTACCTACCTATTTTGATTTTTAAAATAATTATCGTGACGAATCTTTTAGATATGGAACGTAATTTTGAACTTAAGACAAGACTGTATGGTACCTTGCCTGTTCAGTATAGCTTGGCATGAAAGTGCAGATATTAAATAAAGTGAAACTAAATTTTTTCTTCATATCGCAATGCCACCGCAGCAAGTGTCAAACGTCATTCAAACTGCCATAATAAGAAAAGTTTTCGAAAGTAGGTATTTAGTTGAATAGATTTATTCATATTCCTTTAGATCTAATCTAAAGTACCTACTTACATAAGAAACCTACCAAAGTAAAATTAAACGTACCTACTCCTCCTCTTGGAATCCTACTTTATATACTTTACTTGAATAGACTTATTTTCTTCTTCTAAGTTGGCGAAACGAAGTTCGCGGGCACCAGCTAGTATCTCATATTTTATAAAAAATATTAGCAGCAGGTACATTTAATGAGGTACACGTGTCAGGTGGGTGATATTAAAACAATAACTGCACTAATTAGGTTCAATTAAAATAGATAAGTTGGTATACTTAAGTACTTACTTATTTGTCTAACGTATCTTAAATATGGCTTGTAATTTATATGATAACCGCGTGTCAAGCCCCTGACATAATGACGTACGTAAGTCTATAAAAAGAAAAGCTTCACGTACCTTTAGCCCCCTCGCAGTATCATCACAAATCACTTGATTATTTCACAGAAACAACATAAACCGTCTACCTTAACAACTAAGAACACAACACACATCAAGGAACCGTCGTACAAATGATTTTTAATTCATAATTCATGTTTGTTTACATGAATCTGCGATAAAACGAAAGAATAATAACATGTTGTGTTAGGGCGGCGTGGCAGCGCCAACTAGCGGCGGGCGCCGGAACTTTGCGAGGGCGCGCGAGGGTTCCATGGGGTGATGCTTCATCCCTCTCGCACTCGCGTGGTCAATTCGCTACCGACGCACGCGAAAAAGACGCCTTTATCATTGGCATTAGGAAGTAAAATCAGCCGTAGGGAAGGTATTAAAGGTACCATCGCCCCACGGAGGCTGAGGCTGGCCTTGAGTAGAGCTGATGTTTCCATCCCGAGTGCGTAATAAGCGTTTAGCGAGGGCGTACGAGTGACTTGGTGAAGGATTTATGATGGAATCTGTTGAATTAATTCGAGCCGTTTGTTACCGCGACGCTAACAGAGGGTTTCGCGAGGATTGCCGAACACATTTGCATATCTGCCTACTTACCCTACTACTAAGTTTTAGTCTTACCAAACTAAAATGTTCGCTTAGAGTTATTGTTGTTGTCGATGAAGATATAGTCGCGTAAATACGTGTAGATTTTAAATTCCTCAAAATTAATTTATTGAGTAGCTTTTACCAAAAACATATGAAGGTACGCTATCTCTATTAAATATATAAAATACTACTGTTAGGTAGGATAACCTAAGTTATGTTAATATAGTTAATTTAGGTAAGCAAAGATCATAGTGATCATGATAGGGACTAACAAATTTGTTTAACAAATAAGTAGAGCCTACACCGCCTACAATACTTAATATCTATGTACCTATCCCAAAAAACACCTTTAAAAATACAACAAAATATACCTATAGATACAAATTTACATCAGATAGCTGATTTAAAAGTAAAAAGAATCTCAGTCTAAGTTTATTTCGAAACCATGTTTAAATGTCTATTTAAAACATTTCAACAATCATTTTCTCAGCCACTTTCTCAAACCTTTTGATCAGGTACATTAATAACATACTTAATTTAAAGCTGGTAGCACTTGGTAAAACTTGAATTTTACGACTCGTACATACAACTACTTATTAAGTAACTTTCATTACAGGAATACATCATCATTTAACCGTAGAAATATACTCTTAAATGCCTTATTTAATTTTAAAGAAAAGTCGCTTTAACCCACGGAACAGAGAAGTAGATGGAAATGCTATACGACAAACTTACTAGCGGAACCGCTGTCGCCAAAACTCACACATGGAACTGATAATAAACACAGTCACTACATGTAAACAATTGTTTTTATTGGTATATGCGACCAAGTGCCAGAATGACTTTATTTCTAAATACTGCCAAGCAAAAACACACCTTGTCAGTGAAAAACAGAGTTTACTTAACTGAAACCCATAATGTATTTACGACCTTCAGCAACTTACTTCACGTTCGCGTTGACAACCAAAAAATTCTCTGAGAGTCAGAATGGCGGGTGTACCTTAACAGATTTGAACGAATCATATGTCAAACTTAGTACCTATAATGTACTATTTGGTACCCATCAAAGAAATTGGTGTACTTACCTCCTTAAGAGCAGAGATATAACCAAATGCGAGTTCACCCGCCACATTGACTGTCAGAATGGCGGGTGTACTGGAGAACTGGAGTTCTCGGTTATAGACATGTTGGTGAGTTATTTAAAGCATACCAAATTTCTGTACCTTTGGTGTACCTAACATAAAAAAGCACCAAAGAGCAATATTGCTCGATTCCAAAGGAATCCAAGATTTTGGTATTAGAGACTTTGTAGCGACATACATCGCGCTTATCGTCGCCAACATTCTTCCCGGCGGTACGCATTAACACATATGACGCCTAAATACAGAGCCTCAAGTCTGGTATTTTAAGTAAGGGGACTTTTTTATTATCTATAATGAAGTGCTTGTCGATGATATATAAGCGAATATCCTTAAAATTTGGATTTTTTAATAGTTTGGTGGCAAAATTTAGTTTTTCGGCATAAATAAACTTTGATTTAAAATTTTAATAAGAGAGGTGAGTGCTTACAAAGTTACAAAAATAGCTGTGTACCTGCTTATTAAATTTGTCGTTGAAGATCTGTGAGCGTTGTAGTATTTTAACAATACTATTGTACACGAAGATGTCTCTTAAATATTATTCCTGAACGAAAGAAAGAAAAACTTTATTGTATGTAGTATTAAAAACTAATCTCTAATACATTGTCAAAAGCGTAAAATAAAAATAAAAAAAAGATGTCACGGGACACCCCTACATTCAACAGCAATGGCCGTAGTAGACCGAGAGAAAAAGGCGAAAAAATTGCCGGAAATAAATTGTGTACACCAAAGGTACAGAAATTTGGTATACTTTAAATAACTCACCAACATGTCTCTAACCGAGAACTGGAGATACACCCGCCATTCTTACAGTCAATGTGGCGGGTGAACTCGCATTTGGTTATATCTCTGCTTTTAAGGAGGTTCACCAATTTCTTTAATTGGTACCAAATAGTACATCTTAGGTACCTACCTACTAAAGTTTTACATATGACTCGCTCGAATCTGTTAAGGTACACCCGCCATTCTGACTCACACAAAATTCAACTTTTTTAACAATAGGTGGCGTTCCTACATTTAACAACGTAAGTTGAACTTTATTTCTTGGCAAATAAAGTTCATGTTTACAATTGTTATGTTTTAGGTTACATTAGAATTAGAACAAATATGAATTGAACTTTACTGCTTTAAAAATAAAGTCGATATTAGATTAAGAAAACGCAATAAGATCACAGCAAAACACAACCGAACACGACAATAAGACAGGTACGACTGAGGTATAGGTTTGCGAGCCTCCGCTTACTAGTGGCGCGCGTGCCCCGCCCACTTCACACTTCCATCTACTTCTCTGTTCCGTGCTTTAACCCGCCTGTGCCAGCATGCGTGAGCTGTGAACTTACCCGTATATTTAACCAAATGGAAAACTTATGATATGGGTAAGTAAGTATAAAAAACTGAATGTTGAAACGATCGTCCTTTGGATCTACGGAGTGATGTCTACTGTCAAATTGCAAAAAATATTAGAAGTAAGTACCTAGGCACTCTAAATATCGATAGGACACCTTGGTAAAAGTTTAAGCAAAAATTTAAAGATGTTTGAAATATTGAGGATTTTCGTGCACCATGCAGTTATCAGAAGCCTTTAAAGGTGAAAAATTAGATACGTAACTACATCCTAAGAAATTATAACCTACCTATCTACAGACCAATATGACAAAATGACTTTATCACATGGCTTCATAATACACACTAACCAGTAAAAATATAATTTTGAATTTCAAAAAAAACTCAAAAATTGCACTCGTGCGAAGGTAATGCTACTTCACTTTGAATGATCACTTGAGGATGATAAAGCTCTGTTAATTGTTTATGTTTTATTATCAGCCAGCTTTTATTTCTTAAATTATTCTGATAACTTATCAGGCCATTACTTTCGTAGTGAGCACGCATACCATAAAAAAAAACATTAAATTTGGTGACCTCTGTGCTTACATGTTTTTTTGAGATGACCAAATTATTCTATCTAATTTTAATAAATAATTTAGGACTAGATAAAGACCTAACATTAGGCCATAAGTAAGTATTGACGACCTTAGCGGTATGTTCATTTCTTAGTCCATTATGTGGTGCCTATAAAGTTGTCAATACACAAGTACAAAAGGAGTCTCTAAAACAATTGTTTTATTAACATAAATAAAAGGTAATATTCTGAATAAACACATTTCTAGTTGTTAAACACATTTATTAAATAAAAGTATATAAATAAAAACATGTTTGCATCACAAAATAAATATCAGCAAGCTAATACTTATTAAATAATATTTTCAACACCTATGAACAATTTTAAAAATATATTTTTATATATTGTACTTACAGCATTGAAGACTAGTTTTTGATTTGAATATATTTATTATGTAGAACAAATAAGGCCAATAACACTTTAAGATTAACAATGTTAACAACGGAAAAGACTTTAGCAAAAACACTACAAATATATATTCTTTGTGACCAATATTTGAAGTTTATCGGATAATAATGATTAAGTACACAACATGAAATTACGTTACATACTGCCATATAAGTTTTTATTTATAAATCAACCTATTAACAAAGGTTCCAGTTTTCCTGATTCGTGAAGTGCTTTAACGTCAGAGCCCCCACCTACACAGTTTCCATTGATAAACACTTGAGGTACCTAAAAAAAAATTTACATTATATTAATTTTATTTTTTTTCTTTATAAGCAGAAATAGTGTTTGTTGTTGTTTTTGTGGGTTTAAATTTTTGAAATCGGTCGCCTGATTTAGGGGTTTTGGGGGGTTTGGGGGGGTGGGGGGGAGGGGTCTGAACCCCCCCTGACCATTTTCAGCTGCCGGAAAAAAAGGGGGCGCCAAAAAAAAAAATTTTTTTTTAAACCCCTCACTATGGCGACCTCTAGTAGCCAATTTATATGTATAAAAACTCGCTTCAATCATGAGTCAACGGAGTCCCGCTTCGGACTCCTTTTTCTGGCAGTTTAAAAACAGTAACCCAACTAACCTAACCCATTGATGTCGGATTGTGTCAACTCGGAGTAAGACATTGCTATTAATTACCTAAGAATTATTTAAACACACTTAATAAATACAATCTGATTACCTCGATTGTATTTAAAATTAAGATTGTAGAAAAACCACAATATCATTCATCCAAGATGCTAAATGCGTTCCGATTCACGCAATTGTGCTAGTATTTAGGAAATTTTGATTTTTTTTTTTAAATATTTAGACGCGACTCTGGCAGCCAAAATTACTTGTAGGGGGTTCGGACCCCTCTTCCCCACCCCCCCAAACCCCCCACAACCCTTAAATCAGGCGACCGATTCCAAAACCCAACCCTCTTTGTGAACAACTCATAGGCTTTTTAATTGTGACACCACAAAATGGTTTTTCATCAACTTTTAAAACTAGCAAGCCTTACTTCATAGTGTTCTCTTTGTTTAACAATTTTATGGACTCTCTTATCTCACTCTTGTTTTTTAAAATACATAGCCAATTATTATTGCTCATGTTTTATTGGTGCCTGATAATACAATGTCTCTAAATTGATAGTGTTATGAATTAATAGTAGGTATGTGTCCTTATCAGAAAAAAGGATGTGGTTTTTCAATATCAGACATATAACAAATCAATTCACATATACATTGGTAGATAAAAAATAATAGTTGGCAAAGAATTCAAAAGAAACAAAAAGGCTTTATCAGCTGACTGGTTCTTCCCTAATTTCAAGCAAATGTAATCAAATACAGGGTAGATGTAGATAATAATATAATCTTAAAATAATTTAGTTATCTATGAAATTATGATACTTACAGTACGGAATCCAGTGATGGTAGCCAGCAGCTCTTGGATTGTTGACCCATCATCACGCTCATCCAGCTCAATCACTTTTACAGGTTGTTTAACTTTTTCAAATACCTGGAAATCAAATACATGGTTGGTTTAAATTAAAATTAATAGCTAGATAAGATCTATGGTAAAATATGAGTCATCATTTCATAATTTTGGTTATTGATTTTCTAGAACACTTTGAATATCTTTTACCAACAAATAAACAACAATAATTTAGGATGCTTTTAAACTCTTATATATTAAAAATATATATAAAAAGTTAAGACAAATATGTGAAATATCTTACATTTTTAGCCATGGTGCAATAGGGGCAGTAACTTTTTGAAAAAACAACAACTTTGTCTTGCGAAATCACTTGTTTGATGAATTGCTCCAAAGATTCCCGTTGGCCAGCCATTATTGTCGAAGTCGGTGAACGAATAACTTTACTTGTTAAATTTCCCATGAAAATTTGAAATGAAAGGTAAAAACAAATGACTAAGATTTATATGGGCTTTTAGTGTGTCCAACCAAACATATTAACATAAAAGTATTATTTTTAGTAGTTGTTTTGCTCTACAAATTTTGATTTTGTTTTATTCATATCAGAATAAAACAAAAAATATGTTTGTTTTATTACACAATCATGTTGCTTTTTTAATTTAAATTTTAACGTTATTAAGTAATAAAAAAATTACGATCGCATAATACACTTATGAAATTATTTAATTTGAGAACACTAAATGAAGTTGACATTTACATTGACACTGACTTTTTTGCAAGCGTTTGGGTTGCCAACCTAAGGGTATCAATATATATAAAACAAGCTTTGCAACCTGCAGTTTCACTCGTAGGAAGTATATTTTGCCCGTGGGAATGGAGTTCTTACCAGGGATGTTAAGAATATCCATATCCGTAACCGAAACTACCGGATATCCGAAATAAAAAAATATCCGTATTCGTAACCGAAATAAATGTTTCGGATAATTTCGGATAGTGGCGGAATCTAAAAATCTAAATGAGACACGTTACGACAAGTTGTTTTTGTCTGTGTTCCGTAAACCAGAACTGTGACCAAAGTGTTGGTTCTCTCTCTGAGCGCAATGTAGCGGTGTTTATCACGTCATCGTTCTCACTCATCGTCCTCCTCTATATAAATAAAACCATTTTATTATCTATTTGTTGTGGATGTTACTTTTGAAATTCTTAGATCTAATATCCGTAACCGAAACTATCCGAAACTAACGGGTAATCCGAAAAAAATTCATATTCGTATCCGAAACCGAAACCGATATAAAAAAATCAATATCTGTATCCGGATCCGGATCCGAAATCCCATATCCGTAACATCCCTAGTTCTTACTCGTGGTAAAATTTATGTTCATTAGATAATGCAGGGTTCTAATGGTGAAACAAATCGATTCAGTAGCTTTGGAGCCTATTCCTTTCAAACAAAGAATCAATTTTTTCCCCTTTATAATATCTAGAAATAAGATAAAGTTTTACCATTTTCTAAATTCAATGGCTAAAACTAAAACTTTTGGAATTTTTTTGATAGACGGATGGTCGGATCGGCGGATGGATGGACTAACTTTTAAATTAAACCATAATTAGTTTACCCAAAACAAGAATACTAAACTACGTCTAAAAACTATCTTTAAAATAAGTTCTGTATTTTAGATATTACCTACGCATCACAAATCGTAAAATAAAATAAAATACTTACTACATACAACCCCCATTAGATTGCATCTTCCGCGGGACTCTAACGACGCAAACAAGTGATGTTCGTCAAATGCCCGTTACAGATACTTACCTTTTATTTTACTTCTAAGTATCATTAGGCAGGTATAGACTGTAAAGTTGACATTCCTACTTTACGTAGGCATTGGAAACTGCGGGCGAAATGTTACTTGCTTATAAAATGATGTCATCATTGGTGCCTATTTTCACAACAATAGAAAATAAACATAAATAAAGCGGCGGATGGATGCCTGTTTATCTAGCCCCAACATCTCGGGGTCACGCTGGATGCGCATCAGGATCTCTGCTTCCAGGGACATCATTACCAATAGGTAGGTATACCTAGGTACAAAAATGTTAAAAAAGTATAAAAAGCAAATCTGACTAACTGACTTTTATATCAACGCACAGCTGAAACTACTAAACGGGTGTTTCGTCGTTTCGTCCCGGTCCTTAAAGCACCGCGGTGCGAAACGCACAACGACGCTTTTTGAATTGGCCGATTCGCCCCGCGGTGCTAGTTAATAATAACAACGGTGTCAAACGGGAATAACATTTTTCGACTTCGTC
The DNA here is from genome assembly GCA_916618145.1 of Emmelina monodactyla. NCBI lineage: Eukaryota > Metazoa > Arthropoda > Insecta > Lepidoptera > Pterophoridae > Emmelina > Emmelina monodactyla. The sequence goes on from OU745319.1 coordinate 4,381,862, forward strand.
AGTTGGCACCACCACCAAAAATCTTAGTATTGATTTTTGTACAGTTGAGTACACAAGTAAGTTGTAGTAGTACGACGTTTACGTACGTTCGTACATGTAACTCAATTTAGTCGTAGTTACATATTGTGTAAGTAATAAATACATTTTTGATTAAACATAGAAACGCAATGTATTCGGATTTATCAAATGGTTAAAGATGATATTCATAATTCACGTTTTGTAATGTTATTACGCATAGGAACTACTCTAAAAATGCATATTGTAACAAAAAATATTACATACAAATGTATTTACTTACCAAAATATAACGAATTAACGAAAGACACCCTGTGCACGACGACCATATTTAAGCTTAGATTTAAGTTTATTGTTATTAATGTTCATATATAGTGTAAAGATTTAAGTTTATTACAACAACTATATAAATATCTATCATATTATGTTTAAATTTTATTAATAAAGATTCGTGGCGCTGAGAGATAGATAAAAATATGATTTTCGCTAAAACAGTGCTCTCTTTAAGGTATTGCTCGGTTTAGAATATAAACAGACCGAAGAAAGCGCCGATGTCTCAGTCGGAATCAAGCCTCTAAATAGAAAACACTAATAAAAACTTATATCATCGGAAACACCCTTTTCGGTACAGTCTTGTCGGTATATTATTGTATAAGAGATATGGTGTGAGCAAGATGAACTTAGCACCCCCTTCCACTCACACAAATGATTCACTTTTGTCTTTAACTGTAAATAATCATTGGTTTATAAAATAGCGGTGTCAAACGACGAAGTCGAAAAAAGTTGTTCACCGATTGAAACCGCGGGGCGAATCGGCCAATTCAAAAAGCGTCGTTGTGCGTTTCGCACCGCGGTGCTTTCAGGACCGGGGCGAAACGACGAAACACCCTACTAAACCATAAACTAAAATTTTGGTACAGGGTTTCATGATGTTAGGGAGTAGATACTAAGAAATTTAAAGAAAAAAAGAATTTTTCATGGTGAAGTTTACCTACATGAAATTTGGTGTGTCGATGACTTTTCGGACACAAAGAACTCGGACACCTTGGCCAAATTATGGATTTTCAATTTTAATATAATTTTTTACCAAGGTGTCCGAGTTTTTTGTGTCCGAAAAGTCATTGACCCAATTTGGTTAATTAAAGTCGGAAATATGTTGACGCATGCGAAGCTGCGGGCGATATTCTAGTTTTTTTATAAGTTTGAAATAAAAACGTCAGCCAAATCAAAATATATGTAGGTATTCAACGACCATTTTTAAATCACCAAATACAGAGGACATGCGTATAAATGTTTCTTACCTTTTTTGAGCTCAAGACAAAGGCTTTGTTAATATTTGTTGATGATCCAACAGAAAAAGGTCCAATCGGAAACACATATTTTTTTATAAAACTTAACAATAAAGCAAATAAAGTAACAAAGCAGTGAATTTATTTAACACTAGTGGCCGCCCGCGACTCCGTTCGCGTGGAAGTCGGTTTCCCATGGGAATGAGAAGTTTTCCCGCGGTAAAAAGTACCCTATGTCCTTTCCCAAGTTCAGTTCTTTCTTCGTACCAAATTTCATCAAAATCGGTTCAGTAGTTTAGGCGTGAAAGCGTAACAGACAGACAGACAGACAGACAGACCGACAGACAGACAGAGTTACTTTCGCATTTATAATATTAGTAGGAATTACCTGTCTCTACATATGGAAGCTCTATTGTTATAGGCAGTATGATGCTTACTAAGGGTTTATTTAACAGAATTGTATATTCAAGTCACGAAAGATAAAATTCGCCTACTAAATAATGAAAGTTCGTTAAACCTTAGTACGTAAATTGGAGTTAAATTATAGTGTTAAAAAACACAAAAAATTGTGGTCTTCAAAACGCGCAACATGATTTGGAGTTTTAAGTTAGTAAGTAACGAGCTACTTATATCCTCCCTTTTGAAAGTATTAAAGACCATATAACGACCCTTTTTACTGTCATAAAATTGGAGTTTATAGAGAGCAACGGTAGATCTCTAACAGTACCTAATACTTGAAATACTTAACAGCAAGAAAAAGTTATGAAATAAACAATGATTCAGTCTTTGGTAAGTAAGCTATGGATAGCAAAACAGCATTTACCTACTAAATCATAAGATAATTAAATAGGTAGGCACTGAGATATCTAACAACTTACTTACAGAGTTCATGATCCACAAACTAGCAGTTAGCACCCGCAATACGCTAACCACCTAGGTTTATTTACCTGGATTTCTAGGTATTAAAACATTCTAGTTGCAGACCTCAATCCACGTGAATGACTCATCGCCTGTTCGCGGTGAGTCTGCGTCTTCGAACAGGTTATTACGGTCAGCGGCGCCTGCGCACGGCTCTAGCTATCGCCGCTCCGAGTTGCCAGTCAATGGTTTTTTTGGTTAAAAAGTTTCTACATCATTAGCTGGACACGTGATGGGAAGAAATAGATGACATGTTTGTGATTCAGCTATCTCATATGCACTTACCAGAATGATAAGTTTAGCTTCGGAAATTTAAGGCTGTGAGTTAAGGCCACGATTGTTAACTGAAAAGTAGATGTGTTTAAGATAAACAGGTTTGTTTTTCAAAAATGGAAATTCGATCTTTTAATTGAATTAATAAAAACCTTAAAAAAATAACAGTGGTTTTCAAATATCCAAAATAATTGCAAAAGGTTCAATGATTTAGGTAGGTACAAGCACGGTTTTGAATATGTTACAGCACAAAAGTAAGTTTAAAATTTAAACCCACGTTAATTCTTAGTTGTAATTAAAAAAAACTTTCGTGATCTTTAAATTTATTGAACAATGCAAGCCTATAAATACACAATAGTTTAGTTTAATTTGCACTTCGTTAAGAATTCCTTTTCACCTTTTACCATGATTAGAATGCAATTATGTATCATTACTGTTTCGGTTCGTATAATTGTCTGAATTAGCGAGATGCTTCGAATATAGACAGGCAACGAAACGGTACAAAGATAAACACAGTTAGGTACACACAAATTAAGTGTTATATTTTGCTAAGAAAATCGTTAAGGAGTCTTATAGCTGCAAGTTTTATCGAACATTAGAAGAGTGTGTCCTGTGGAAACGGACCCTTTGAAGGTGATAAAAAAAGGATGTTTTTAGGATAACCTCGCTTTTGAGAAGAAGTTCCCGGGTTCGCGATACTCGGGCCGTGCCATGTTTTCATGAAACTAGGTTCCATCCTTGTCTCTTGTAGGTAGGTATGGTGCCTATATTAGGACCCCCAAAGTTGGTGTGGAAATCTGGGAAATTTATTATTAACTGAAGGTAAGTATTCGCTTTTACTTTCAAATCATAAAAAATACAGAAAAACGTAACCTAAAATAACGTACTTATCTACGTACATGCACAAGCGAATGCTAAATTATGTCTCAAAGTGCAACTTAAAAATTATTTTCCTAGTTTTTTCATTTCTTGTAATGTTTACATAAACATGCTTAAAAATATTATTTTAAGTTCGGCAAGGATTCATAACTTAATGAGGCATGTGAGTAGATTGTAAACTCTATAGAAAACAATATTTTTTCATATAATTATGAAGACTCTTAAACCTAAGTGTCTCAAAACTATACCTATAGTTAAACATTTTTCAATAAATTACTTACATTTACCTTGGCTCCTGCTTATTTTTAAAATAGATTTATTAAACTAGTTTTTAAAGGAAAAATAATTAGGGTTTCGTAGAACCTAAACCAGTTAAGGTGACATTTAAATGTGATTAAAGACAGAATGGAATGCGAAGGGTCTGATCTTGTTTATTTCTTTCATTGCCATCATAGATTGTTTACCTTCGTAGGAATTCAGATCTGACCTATGTTTAAATGAATAAATAGAATAAGTAAATATGTTCAAAACTACGTGTTAAATATTTTACTGCTTGTTTTCTGCGATAATATTAAGGACGTGATGACACAATGCCTATATATTTTATATAATAACTATAAAATTGAACAAAAGGTTTAATAAATTACATAAGAAAGAAATTAAATCGAGTGTTATAGTAGTATACTAGACGTAAGCATTTCAACTGAAATTATATGTAAAATAAACATTATAGCAGTTTACATTTTGCATATTTTTATACTAACTAATTTTATAATAGGTACAACTCAAGTCACTTAATTTGCTATTATTTTATATTAACTTAATTCTAATTAATATCTACTAGAACTTACAAGTACTTACCCTTTTGTCAAGTTAAAAATGCTTTAAAATACGGGGTGTAAAAAGACTGCTTCCGAAAACAAAAACGGGGCATTTCTAGACTGGTTACGTTTAGAGCAAAAACATTTTTTATGAATAATTTTTTTTTTGTACGTAATTCATTAATTTACTATCAGATTTCGCAATGATTTCAAATTAAACAGTGTTTTAATTTAATTTGCAAAGTAAATCATTGCACGTTAACCATCAGTTGATGTGTGAGCGATGATTTCAAGCCGCGAATAACTCTATCGACTTTGCAACCCTGAATAACTTTTTTAAATTGAGTTTTCTGGATATACTGTTAGTGAATTTAGTTATTGAGGCTCAAGAATTCATGGTTCCAGGCTTCGGAAGTGGTCTTTTAACACTCGTTATATTAATTACTTAAAGCTATGAAAGCTTAAACCTACACTTATTCCTTTCTTATCCATTTTATTGGCCATTAGCAATTATTTCGCGTAAAAGAACATCTTGCAACGCCTACAGTCTCATAAACAAGATTTATGCATCATTACATAATTTTCGAAAATTTTCCTTTTCCAGGAGATTGGGGAAAGCTCTAAGAGTTTCAGTTAGGAGTAAGGTATATTCTGAACATGGGGACGATTGTCAATATACTTTAACGCAAGTTGAGTAGGCTGGTCATGTTTGAAGACGGTCTGATGGACAATAGAAAAGACACGTGGTAGAATGAAAACCACGTTTAATAATATACTTAACATATTTATTATCAGGTTACACAGGCCCATAGTTTTGATGCAAATGTAGTGTGGAAATCCCAGTTACACTTTGGACCAATTACTTGAACATTTTAGTTGGCAATTAGGGGATGAGAGCTGCCCAGGACCTGGATGGTTTACCTGGCAATAACACCAATAGCGCAGAACCTTTCCCAGAGGTTCCAGAACTTTAACACAGGATGAACATAAGCTGCAGTGGCATTTTAATCACATTAAATGAAAGAAGCATAACTTATGGACAGGACCTATCATGGTTTTTATGATTTTTACGATATTTTTCAACTTAGTAGGTTTGGGCACTACGAAAAAGTTTGCGACTATCAAGCCTGACTACAGGCACGCCTCCAGGAAACAATTTCGATATGCTATTAAATTTAAAAGCGGTCAAGTTTCGAAGAATCTTATCACAAAAACTGACCACACCCACCCATACTTACGTAAGAATAACTTAGTCATAATAGATACGTTTCGGGTAGTTACTTGTGTTACCATGTAGAGAACCACCGCATGTACAGACGCGGACAGAGTAAGCTGACCAGCCTGATTTTAAAACACGAATGCAAACTTCGCAATTTTTTTTTCTGTACGAAATTTGCGAACAAATAATTGCTCAGCTCATTCTGTCCGCGTCTGTACAATGCTAGGTACTGTGAGTACAACGCTGGTAAAACTAGTTTGTTCTAAGCGGGATTTGAACCGGTTTGGGCATCAGCACAGCTCTTGCTAAAATCTACTATTTGGCTATTAGGTAGACTTGCATCTAGCTGGCTTTATTGCTTTGTACTTTGTAACTTTTACGTAAAATTTATAATAAACCTACTCGTTTGCCTTCATACACGGTGACATAGTTATTTTAATTTTAACAAGCTGCTTTTATAACAACATGAAATTTATTTAATCGGTTGAAAATAATTTGAGGAACATAAAATAATGAAGTTATTAAATAAGCACCGAAAGCATTTTATAAGTTACTTTTCTTAGTTTGCTCTGAAATAGCTTCCTCTGTATTATTTTATTGGTTTCAGTAAATGAAAATAAATTCTGCATAAATAAATATTTAAGGTTAAAATAAAATAAAAATTAACCACACCAAGCAAGACTAATTAAATTTAAATAGTTTCTAATTTCTGTTTAATTTATGTACCTTCTTGAAAGATAGCTTTTTATTGTTAACTGCCACTTCCTCCGTTTTAATACTATTTAAAACTTGTTTAGTAGGTAGGTACTAAGGCGCATACGTTTACGATACTCATACGATTCGCAAATTACGGTCACCTCTTTGAACACAAAGTAAACCATACGCTTTATATTATTTTATTTATTTATAAATAATAATAATAAATCTCCAGACTGACATACCAACTGTATGGCCCTAAACTAAGCAAAGCTTGTACTATAGGTACCACACAATGGACTAGGGGAGAACCTAGTTACACCTAGACAAGTGCAAATACCGAAAAACCATTTTTACGAAATTGGCCCGAACCGGGGATCGTACCCGGAACCATTCGCTTAGCAGTCTGGTAAATATACCGCTGCACCACAGAGGTCGTCATTTATTTTTGAGCACTTTTGTAATAAAACCGAATGTTTAATTAGTTTTTAACAGATGCGGTTTAAAGTCTGTATTTTGAGAGTTCGATGTTTAATAAAAAAAAAAGTATGACTTCATGTACGATAAGTTGTATTCAGATACTTTGTAGCTACTTTCTAGTTATAACTAGAACAAGTAGGTATAATGCCTTTTTTTATATTATCGATATACCTTTCTAGCCCTAGAGTGCCTCAGACCAAGCGCCAGAACAAAGTCCCGGAGTCATACAAATGTGTTATTGATCCGTATTTAGTATGCGCACGCGTCTCGTGAATACTAACTCAATAGATCCATTTCTTTAGATATGGTAAGGCTATTTTTTCTATGACTTTATCTTTAAGGGAATGTGTGTTGTTTAGTATCTACTTGGACACCTAGTTAAAATTGGATAACTGAGTACCTAATGACGTCATGTGAGTGACAGTAAGTTGTATTTCTTCTTATCTTTTGTATTTAAAGTGTCGTGGGTCGTGGGCCAACAAAGGAAAACAAAAGGTAGCAAAATTATGCTTTAAGAAATAGTAGTATAAAATGATGTTTCATCGTTATATTTTTTCGATCTTCTTGCTTTTTTTAATTTATTACTAAAAGACAGCAGCATTTTGTGGAGCGAGAGTGTGCATATAAAGCCAACGTAAAAATATTAATTGTAAAAAATAATTGGAAGGGGTAGAAAAGGGTTTTGCTGGTTCGATGACCTTTATAAATTTTGGGAGTAAGTACCTACTTACGTGCATGCATTTTTTAATTAAACTGGTTTTTAATATCAAGTGTTTTTTTTAATTTGTGTGCTCAGCTGAAGTATCACCTGTCAGGGCACATATTCTGTAGTTATGTATTTTTGTACCGAAAATATAACCAAATGTACTTATTTTTTATAAATTTACTTACATGTTTTGTTTAATATTGGCAAGTACGTACATAGGCTCGTTACTCATCGAAAATGTGTGTTTTCGCGAATGATATTTACTTATCCAGAGAGCATTAAATCATTTATTTTATTTATACAATTTCAGCTTTGTTATATTTTATTAAATAGTTTTAAGTTATTTTTTGGTTTGAACAGATTACGCGAAAAACATAGACTGTTAGGTCACCACAAATGATGGAACCTGAGCCGGAGGAAAACTCTTACAACTCAGGTGCCATGTTGTGTTGGATCAATCATATCACAGCAGAATCAAGCCCCTGGTGGGTAGAATCAGTTTAAAAACACCGTAGTCGCTACTAAACACCTTTTGTTTTGAAATCTGAACGGAGACACCTGTGGAACACATGCTGTCGGTTATTCAAAACAAGCTTATTAGTCTGTCGTGCAATCACAGGACTTTTATCGTTATTGTGTCATTAGTTGTGAGATAACAGATGTTAAGAAGTTATAGTATCTAAAGTTGGACTCATTACAGAAAACGTATAACCTATCTAGGTACATACCTATATGTTACGCGTGGGTACTTTTAATTGGCTTTCTCATATTTAGCAAAGAGTTTCTTAATCCTGTTTTAGCTGTAAGTTCCCCTAAAATATGTAAATAAATACCTAAATATCATAACATTATAGGTATCAAAACTAAATAATTGAAAGGAAAAAGGTGAGAAAAAAACTACAGGTAAGTAAGAGTCATATTTATATTTTAGGCACAACTTACCAACTTACAGTTCTATAAACATTTTAACTAAGTACGTAAACACATAAAAACTTCATTCTCACGTCCACGCATATTCCTTATCATAGTAAAATTTAGATAAGATTTAAATTCGGCTCATATTCACAAACTAAACTAATCTCAAGAGATCGGATAATATTTATCTTATCATCACAAATAAACAATGGACTGTGCAACCTACCTATTGCAAAGATACGATCCCAAAACATTGTCTCAACGGCCAACCTTGAGATAAATATTTTTAGAGACATTTTGGTGATAACAGTAACCTAAAAAACTAGAGTAAGTAAGACCTAGTCTCTTTTTCATTCCTATTTGTTTAACATTAATATAAATGAAAAGGTTACTTAATATTTCTGTTTGTAAAAAGGCCGTAACCCGGGGCGAAAACGAATGCTTAGGCAAGGATTTATGAAAACGGGAGGAAAATTGTATAATAGCTATTTATTTTTTTAAACACACATTATCCTAGTGTAGACTGTAGCAGACCTCCCTTAAGAAAGAGTACACTCCTCGACAATACTATCTACACTCCTCGAATTCGCACTTATATCTATCCTTATACTCTCTTAGATAAAAAAATAAATGTAAATTGACTGACTAATATAATAAGAAAACTTGAACAACAGGTTTAAAGACCTTATTTAAAAAGGTTCTGTTTCCAAAAACAGCGTAGAAGGCTTCATTGTGTTTCCGTATTCCTCTCACTTAAAGTTCGGTGTTGAAACTGCGTCTACGCAGGTGTTCTGTATGACTACTTCAGCTTATATATAAATATTTATGTACTGTTCATTGGTGATTGTTCGATATCATTGCGCAGTTAAAGATCGGAAACATAACTACAAGATTATGTAGGGTCTAACGCTACTCGTAAATGTACCTATAATTATTTGGTTATAAGATACCTTAAAATACGTGATCATGTCGTGTCATCAATTGTCACTATTAAATTGATCTCACTAACACAACTTATGGGAAACGACTATAACTTTAGATAGAGCAGTTTTAATACATAATGGCATAGATATAATAGCATCTTTGCCATCTTCGACAACAATACAAAACAATGATTTCAAAATGCGTTGCTTTTATGCTTCAGTTAGCACGTCGAATAATCGATGTTTTGTTTTGGTTGAGGTGGCTCAAACAATGGCTTTCTGTTACTTGAAGGATGCCTGTGATCACATATAAACATACACTTACAAATTGTGAATGGAATGATTTACTGAAATGCGTTTCTGACTTGCGCAAGATCAGACAGGCAGTTGGCTTTGGTGTAAACCTTTAATTTTAGTTAAATTTGGCTGCGTACCTGTTTTCGCAGAGGAAATGCATGTATCTACTTACTTAATTTTGATTACCTACGTACTTTACAAGGTAAACCAGAATTGACTTAAATCATCCACTTACCTTACTATCACCTCTAGCATGCGTTGACGGAGCACCGTTGCCATATAAAAACTAAAACCTTAAAATTAATTAAGTAACCCCGTAAACTACAAGATGTTGGAACATATTTTTCTAAAAACCATTGATTGCAACCACAAATAGCCTTACTTCGCCGCAATAATGTCAATTTGATACAATGCGGTTGTCTCGCGGTGTCGTGTGTTGCATCCTTGTCTCGCCGCAAGTATAACGCTACTTACACGAGCAATGCGGCTGCGCGTCAGATTACACCAATATTGGGCAATCGAGCGCATTCATGAACACTGGACTTTTTATGAAGGTACCGTTTTACAACATAAAGAACTTTTTTCTCGTTTTTAAGGTATTGTTAGTCACCAGCAGTCTAAAGTAGCACGTGACAAAAGATATCAATTTGTTTCTTGTTATGTTTTTTTGGATCGTGAAACTTTTTTATGGGTAAGGTTGCTATTTAAACATGTCCTATGTTATGTTAGATACCTAAAGTGAAAAAAACCAATAGTAAAATTATCGAACGTAATATTTGTTAATTTGGAAAATATTACGTGTATTACGATTACAAACATTAGTTTCTAACCTTTTATCTATAGGGACTTGTAAAATAACAAGGCCTGACTGACTGAATGATTCATCATCGCCGAGCGAAAACTAAAATTATGCCCACGTTGGTAAAAGCGTACCCAGTAAGTGAACATTACGAAAGGTTTTTAGGTATTCCCACAGGAAAAGCAAGCTTTAGCCGCGGATGAATCCGCGGGACGGAAAGCTAATCCTACTATATTAATATTATAAACGTGAAAGTTTGTGAGTATGGATTTATGGATGTTTGTTACTCTTTCACGTAAAAACTACTGGACGGATTTTGATGAAACTTTACAGTAATATAGGTTGTACATCAGAAAAACACATAGGGTACTTTTTACCGCGGGAAAACTTTTCATTCTCACCGGAAACCGACTTCCACGCGAACGGAGTCGCGGGCGGCCATTAGTTATAATATATATGCCTTATCTATGATAATAAAAGTACACGATAAAATAAATGCCCCCGTATAATTGACACCTTATATTTACTGCACATATTTACTGCTATAATATACTGTAGTTAACTAAAGTTATAACTGTGTGATGAAGCATCATGCAATATCTACAGACTGTTTAATTAACTGTACTGTTTAAAACCATCAACGGCCTACGCAGTAGTTAACTATTTAACTACCCGTTTAACTGTCTAGAAAAGCAATTTCTTAGTTATGAGCTGATTTCTATACTTAATTATAACTATGCGGTATAAATATCATTTCTACAGTAAGGCTGGATAATTGAAACTAAGCAACGACATACTCGTAGGTCCATGGTTAGTTTTAGAGGGGTTTGATGTAAATTGTGTATTCTGCATTCAAAAATCGTATAGCGGTTGATCCAAATAATATCTTTGAAAAAAAATGATATTTCACAAACCGAGCGGGATGTCCCTTTCAGAAACCGTACTCTTAATTAGGGCAGACGGTCTCGGAAACGCGATTTTTTTTACACTTTTAATAGACAAAAACAATGCTCAGAACATAATAATGCATGCGACAGGTCACCTCACGGAAACACGGAAGCAACACAGTATAATATACCCAGTATATATTGGTACATACCCCGCAGTACAGTATTTGTATAGACTTGAGACCTTGCAGCACAATACAGACTTGCTGTAGGGAAAATTGGCGCCGTTTGAGAACCACTGAACCGTGGGCCTTTGTGATCTGTGTCTAAGGTGGCATATCCTTGATCGAAATGGCTTTAGATAGTCTGATCAGTGTATACCTGTAGTCACATTCAAGTAATGTACAATGAAAAGGTTTATATTATACATATTTTAAAATTAAAAAACTAAGATACAAGTATCTACGATGATTTCGTCCATATTTATACCATAACGAACTAAGTATTTTAATGGTGCAAACGGTTTTTGCATTCTTTAATTGTACTTTACTCAATTATAAATTATTAAATGTAACCAAAGTAGGTGAACATGCAACAAGGTTCTTCTACAACTATAGTTATCGTTACTACGGTTCAGTCATTAAACTTAATGATGTAACAAGTTTGACTAATCAGTGAGCGATAACGACTGCTTATTTTAAAATTTTGTTGTTATTTAACGGTAACCATAAACCTATTGGAGTGTGCCGTGAATTGCTAATGCTTCAAAACCAAGTACCTTTTTTTTCTACACATGTTCGTTGACAAAGACCCAACGGTGGTTTAAACTTCCTTCCGCTGTGACCGGATACGGAAATACTGTCCACGTGACGCTCTTATACTTACATATAATAATAATATGGGGCTAACTGGATCCTACTATTAATACAAACTACAGAAGCCCTGAAACCACAAACATACCACAAACATTGATTGTGTTCTGATATGGATTAAGGATAACACAACAACAGGGTGCTGTAAGTACGTCTCCCAAAGAACCTACTTTAATTGAGAAGAATCTATCTAAGTCTGCCAATTGATATGGCAAGTAGTCACAAATGTGCCTACGGCAAATGTTTATGAGATTAAAAACAGTTCAATTTGCAAAAGTATACAGCTGCTGGTATTAAAATGTAAGTATTAGCGTGGATAAAGAAATAAACCATTACTCAGTCATATAGATCAAATGACACAATAACAAAACAAAAACTAAAGCAATCATCCTGGTTTAAATTGATTTAGGATATTAAATATATTGATATATTAAACAATAATGTGGATTACACATTATTCTGACTGACTTGATATCAATGCATTGCGACTAGAATGATAAAATTTGTAACATCTTGGTTTCATACGTGGTAAGTATGTAACATAAGATCTTTTGAGGGATTTATATACCACCCTTTTGCCGTTAAAGATACTAATTATCGAGATTAAAGAAAATATTTTCGTTAATGCTATAAACTTTAACTAAGTGGAAAAGAAACACAGTTTTATAAAAGCAGTTTGTATAATTGGTTGTCAATTGATTACGTCACTTATCACAAATAGAAATTGACAATACTTAAATAAGTTTTTGGTTGTAAAAACCATCGTGCGAATATTTTGAACATTGGTATAGCAAATACGTACCTATTGAGTTTAGTGCAAGCCTTTAAAGTAGATACAAACATACAACATTATATGTTTATAAAAAATAAGAATAAAGACAAATTTTTTAAAGAATGTTTAGGAAATAATACAAACAAATTTATTTGTAGAGAGCTTTAGACGACAAGGCAAATAAATAGAATTAACTCAATAATAAAGCTTGACTCATAATATATTTTGCAGAAGACAAGATCTGAAACTTTCGAAAGCATCATTTATTTGCACATTTTCTTTACAGTATTTTTTAAATTCAGTCTTACAGTTGAACCGGTAATTAAAACGGTTTATAAACAAATCGAATCTTAGGACGTTTTGAAGCAGTTTTATGATTTTATAACGAGTATAATTTCATGTAAGTATAGGTGTTAATACAATGAAATGAATTTTCTATTGCAATATTTCAGAAAATATGCCATTTTCACCGAGTTAGATAAACAAAGATAACATATGTAGAGTGTCTGAATACAGTGGATCAATAACTAGACAGAAATACGTCACTATTTTATAAAACATTATTGATAGATCTTACAATTAAGTCTTCTACGAAAAGCAAGTCAAATGACAAATTAAATTAAAACAATTATCTACCTATAAATATTTTTTGTATTTCATCAGGAACATTCCGTTATAAATGCAAAATAAAAAGCAGCAACTAAAATAAATAGAAAACTCTTAAACTAACTAAGAATAACATCAGAGTCACGTTTCCATTAACGTCGGTTTATCACGTGCAGGTATTTTACTAACAAATTACTTTTACATAATGGTATTTGTATCAGAAAATAAAATATTAACGTATCATGTGCAGCATCTCGTTATAAACGAAAACAAAACATAGTTGATCAACTCATCCAAAACAAATCATGTAATTTTCAAAGTGAGTTATGAACATTAATAAATAAAGTAAAAAAAGCGACAGGCGTGTAAAGCATCTAATATTTGCGAGAAGTGGAACGGATGCATCGGAACGAGAGCTCGGCACCGTTACATGCGCCGACGCACGCCAAAAGCGGGGGTTGCGCGGGACCCACACACCCACTCAATTAAGGCCACCAAGCGAAACTAATCGCCGCATAAAACCAACCAACGATTTCTAATTCAACACACTTTTAAATCCCCTAGACAATAAGTTAAATATCAATGCACTGAATATCACTTGTTTATAACCCACGGCACGTATGCAGCTTTATGCTGGTTGCACACGGGTGCAATACCCAGATCCGTCCGTTAAAACCACATAATGAGCCACGCGGTTTAAGGTCAGTCTTTGTCACGGAGTAATTCCGACTTTGCACTTTTTTCGCAACCGTTAAAAGAGAACGCTGCACTGTCCAAGGCTTTGTACGCTTTGTCCAACTTCGCCGACGGAGGGTCTTCATCTGCCGGATGAATTATAGTTGGTTTCGTGGACACTGGCGCCGGGTCGATCTTCTCCCCTTTGCAGAACTCCTGCAACCACACCTCGGAGTTGTACGAAGGGCCCTCCCCACCCAACTCTGCAGGTAGGATATCTAGAGGCAAAGCATCATGTAGAGTCGATAAATTGTTTCCATGTAGCACTATTCTCTCTCGCGTTTTCGCTTTGAGAAACGGTTTTATCACTGCCAAGGCCGTTTCGACATACCAAGGTTGACCAATGAAGTGTATGCTTTTAAATCGTACTGGCATACAGTCTTGGAGGCATTCGATCATCATTTTTAACACTTTGGCTTGCAAGCTGCAGGATTGTTTGAAAGTGAACTCGCTCCAGTCGACGATGATTATGTAGCCGTTGGCTTGGTTTTGGATGTCGTTGAGGGTTCGTTCGATAGTGAGGACGAGGGCTCGGAAGACCGCGAGGAGCGGGCAGGCGTGCGGGGTCCAGTTGGAGGCGAATATGGTGAGTACGGCGCGGCCGCGGCGGTCCCGGCCGGCCAGCACGCCGGGCAGCCCGTCCGCCAGCGCGCGCAGCACGCCGCCGTCCGCCGCCGCCCACAGCTCCGGGTGCTCGCGCCGGTACTGGTGGTACTGCACCAGCAGCTCGAAGCTTTGCTGCACGTCGTGTTTGCGAGCGTACAGGAACCGCCGCAAGAAATTGTCGTCTTGACACCGGCTTTTGTCCCGTAGAGCGAGGTTTAGGCTTGAATCCACGGCTTCTTTTAGCCCGGCGAGGGCACGTTGTCTATCGCCATCGGTGAGTCTTCTGTGGGAGACGTGACAGAGGTGTTCACTCTGCATCTGGTGCAGTTTCCAGTCGTACTCGGCGTATTCGTTCATGGTTGGTGTGAGTCATGCGGGCTCTAAAAGGTGCGCGCGCGCGGGTTGTGCTCGAGGCCGACTGCGAGTTGCGTTCGCGCCGCACCGCGCCGCCATTGCTGCTCGTTCATTAAACCGTATAAAGCCTTGTTTACATTGATTCAATAAACTTGTAACGTTCGTTCAAGTTAACTCGCACAACAATTTTTTTTGTAACTCTTTGTTTGTTTATAACAACATTTAGATTCTGTTTAATGTTTATAAATATCACCAATAACAACTTCAAAATACCAACCAAATCTTAGTTTCATGCTACATATTTTCTTTCTAAGGCTCGATTTTTTTTCAATTTCAGGTAACAAACGTATGCCTACACAGTCAAATAAACAACACTATTGTTTTAATTACAGTAAAAATATCTTACTTTAAAATCAATTCACTTTCTTTTTATTTTAAACACGCACTTATATTTTTTAGTTTGTGTATAATAGTTTTAAATAAAAAAATTAAAACTATTTTACTGGAAACGAGTTTGAGGTACAAATGATTTTAAAATTTTAACAGTTTAGCCATTAAAGTCTAATAATGCCAAAGTAATTAAAACCCTTTTAAATTAAAATTACACTTATTTTGAGAATAAATGTGTCATAACCCTGAATAACTGGATATTTAAGTTTCGCCGACAAAGTAATGACGCAATATATCGAGCCGTTCGAGCCCGCAAGCTGTCAGGCAAGTAAACGTTACCGTTCAAACGCGGCATAACTTACCTACACAGGCAAGCGAGTTATAAATAAAAGAAAAACTGAAGGTTGGCGGTATACCGGTCAATTGGCTGGATGACGTACTCGAATATCCGAGCGCAAGAGATAGAGAATATGAACTAGAGCGAGATGGACTGATATACTTTGTACTTATTAATTCTGTGAAGCCTTATACGTAGAGTAAGTACCAACGGATGGTCAAAAAACGTATTACCTACGTCCGTGCTTTGTTTCGATCACATAACCGTAACGCGATTGGAAATATGGCGCTCCCGAAGTACGAACGATGACATAAACTGATTAATAGTATGTAACTATTGTTTATTATCTATTCAGAAATCTAGACACTTCAAACGCTAACTATGACTAACACAATAACTGACAATAGACGTATTTCACATATCATTAGTTTAACAACATAACAATAAAGTAACAAATTACATACCTTTTTATGTGAGACATTTGTTAGCAAATACTTTTTATCGTTTCAATTAAAATTATTGAGCAAAAGACATCAACGACTTTTGATATTGAATTGAAAATAAGTACTAATAAAAAAGTAGGTCGGTTTAGTTTATGGCTTTTCAGGAAACTTTATTTAAATATTCGATAACATCAGCACATTTGCATTGGAAAGTTACAAGTTGAATTACAACAGTTATAAAGTCGAAATAATAATGTTTTGTATAAAATATTCGTATAATAATAACGTTTTTTGTTTGATGTTAGAAGAGTACATACAAGGCCATTGACTTTTTAAAAATGGTCGGATCTTGGATGAATGGTCATTGCCCTCAACTTACTTAAGTAAAAATAGCTTGTCTTAGACCAGGCATGCACTTCCTGACTTCGGACTATGCCATAAGTAAGCTTTGTTTATGATTGTACTTAAAACTAAGTACTAAGCATTAAAACAAAGTAACTATCACATACAAACGGTTTGCCTTATATATTTTAAATCTATGAATATCTAGAGGTACAAAGCATAAAACATAACAATTTAAAAACTTAATTGCGCAATTTTTATGATTCGTTGAAGTGCAAATTACAACGCTCATTAAAATATTTATTTCATGTACAATAATTGTTTTAATTCAAGGATTTGCAAAGATTTGAGAACTCCTTTCACTAGCCTTAATTTTAAATAGCATCTGATATGACTAAAAAGATCCTTAACTAAATTATTAATAAGGTCAACACACGTTAAGAAACGCAACTTGAAACTAACGAAAACCGACAGAAACGACCTTTCTAAGAAAAGACAATTGATGTCAAAAGTATGTAAAAATATAAATATTTTGACGTAGTAGATTCCTAGCAATTTACCCTTCAACAAAATATTATATTGTTTGCCAAAAATAGGCCGTGTCATATCACAAATGATAATGTTAAGAGCAATATGTGATAGTCGATCGATCTCTTAGATAAAATTATTAATTTAACCTTATCTTCCTGACGAATTACGTTTTTAGAACACACGTTTACGGTTTTGAGTTAAAATATAATCTTTATACATCACAAAACTTACCTTGACCCAAACTGTGACCTTTAAATAAGTACTTAAATTAAAAGCGTGTCAGTATGATTCCGTAAACAAAGAAAGAAAGTATAACAAAGACTTACTTACACAATATCTTAAAACTATGTCAGTATCATATCTTTAAAAGTAAACATAACCAGAAAAGGTGTGTCAGACAAAAGTAAACTTTATGTTAATGAGGCGGTGAGGTCAATATCAGATTATGATGTTGTGGTATCCTCATGAAGGCTGACTCATTTTGCAGTTCATTCCATTTGTGTGCTGTTTGGACACCGTATGGTGTTTGGATTAGATAAGGAATATAAAACAAGTTAAATTATTACCACACAAAACAATATTAGAGCTCCAGTAAGTTAGCATCCTGGCCCCTTAATAATTATATCAAATGTTCTTAACTTCTGCAATAATACCAAAATGTAATAAATGTAATGATTCACCGTAACCAATAAGGATGTAAGTGCGATATTATAACAACATTGAGTAAACAGCATTGTGCAAACGAAAACTGGGTCAAAATAAAGTGAGCGGTAGCTTTTTCATCCGACTATAAACACACAAATAAGTATTTCCGCAATCGACACGATAATCTCAAGAAAATTTCAGAAAAACTATACTGCCGATCTCCATCGACACTTACGTTATAAATAATAGTTTATGTTGTTATTTTACCTTATCTGATGTATTTCATTTCAATTAGTGCATGTACAAAGTGAGTTGACATGCAAATCTCCATACCGCCCGTGAAACTAGAGAGAGAGCGTGCCTGTTGAAGCGGGAAAAGCGGCCATTTGCAAAATGGACGGCGATGACAACTTTGTACGAAGTTGACTATAAATTAGGCTGATATACATACATAATCACTGCTGCTAGTAGTAAAGTGCTACGATGCTTCTAGATAAGACTAGATAGGGATAGTAAGCTCAAACATATGTAAATTGCAAATTAAGATACTGAACTACTTAATTGCAAAACATAAAACTGATTCCTTGTTCAGTTATATGTTAGTATAGAGGCAAGTAAACATCCTCAGTGATGGTTTTCATTGTGATTTTCCAAATTTAGTATTAACGAGCGACCCGCCCACGCTTCGCAATGGTGTATTTTTGCCGACTTGCTCGCGAACTCTTGCATTTTTGCTAACTTAAAAAAACTTTTTCTAGACTTTCTTTATTTACAAATTTAAATGAATAAATACCCTTAAATATGTTACGTACTTAAGGAGGAGTTAGCAGCCAAACATACAAACAGACAGAATCAGCGACTTAGATTTATACTATGTAATGGTAAGTTACTTATAGGTCAAATGCTCCTACTTTAATAACCGGTTATATAGTAAAGATTTGTTTAGTTTCAAGACTTTGGAAACAACAATGCAACGGATATCCAGATGCATAAGGATTTTTAAGGCCAAGACTTAAAGTTGGTAGCAACAGAGGCTCTCTCTTTTAGATACTTATATATTTTCTAGCTTTCTCTTTAATTGTTAGGTTAGGTTACCTCCTTCCTATCCTAACAATTCTTAATTAAAAGTAAATTATTGCTCATCAAACAAATATACTACCCACTCAACGCTGAGTGTACCTTCATCAGTCAAGTTAATAAAATCGTGTTCCTACTTTCTGTATAGTAATATTCACTTTTTCCATACAAATAATGGCTATAACAACGTCAGTTAGTTTAATGTTTATTCATTTATAAGCAGTTTTTACCCAACACCTGCACATATAAAATTCTATTACGTAAATACACATTTTTTGTAACTTTACTATAACTTGTAACGTTTGGTACACCATGTTACTTTAATATGAGTCATAGATGAGATTTTGCTCTTTAAAGTTACATAGTAGACCGGTGATCTCTATTTAATAGTAGTTTTTGTAGAAATTTAAACTCAGATTTCAGAGTTCATATACAAGGTTCAAATAGTACGTCGTGACTTGATATTTTATTAACATTCAAGGCCTTAACGTAATTTCCTTAGCAACTTTTAAATTATTATTTTCGTGAACAATTATTATTAGTGTTTAAAACATGTAGGCGGCTAAGCGTGTCGCTTATGTTAGTTATACTTTATATTTAAAATTCATATGTGAATCTGTTTAGTATTTTGTTTTTCGTTCTTGAAGATACGAGAAAAGTCTGGATATATTAGTGACATTTCCGGATTTGGATCTTTTCTGGTATGTTATATATGTAAGAAAGTTGTACGTATAATATAATAGCTGTTATCTAATATACCGCAGAAATTGTGCTTTGCAATTGATGCTGGTGTTTCCGAGTGAAATTTCCTTATATTGCTTTTTAATGTGTATCAGAGAAAGTAGGTAATAAAAGGTCTAATTCCTTAAATATTTAAGTCTCTCGTTTAAAAAGCGTGATATTGCAATGGCGGCGGTGGTAGAAACGACCTCCACACAAGGTTGACCAACCGGTTTTGATGCCATGCTATCGATACTTCTGAATGTAGATCGGGAAGCAGAGGCACCTAAAGATTTATAACTTTAAAGTAGGAATTATCTGTAATCAAAGGATGAAGTTTAGTATAAACTTTAACTTGATATCGCAATAATCATAACATAATAACAAGATTTTAATCAAAAGGATGAGACTTGGTTAAAATGAACGATGATATTGAAGGTTGAAGAAATCTTTTACGATAATTCTATTCTAAATATTTTTATTCGACACTCATAATAGTTACATACATTTTGTACGAAGTTAACTTACATTACACTTTACTTATTGACACTTACTAAAATGTTTTGCATTGGTGTTGATATTTTGTTTTAAATTAGTGTTGCATCACGAACAAGCATCTTTTTAAGCAATCCGATAATGTTGTCTGAATTTTACGGACGGAATTTCATTTGTCCGAAGTGCAGCGAAGCATCAAAAATGCAGGCAACATGGTGCCACCTGCAAATAAATGCGAGGTCTCATGGATGTGCTCAATACTTACGACAGACATAAAATATTCAGGTGGAAATTTATTTATCTAGATTTTAGGTCATTTAGGTTTAAGCGTCTAAAAAAAAAATCTTAAACATTTTGCAATGGCTAACTTGATAAATTGTATTATGTATTTGCTTTGCAACAAAGGACGGTGGTAAGGCACTCGTACGGTGATATATAAAGGGAATTTGTAAACAATAATATTTTAACGTTATAAGTAAAACTGTTCCAAGAATTCGATGTTCGATTTTTATAATTCGATAATTGATCTAACACGATCACATGATTTTGGTCCATGTATATTTTGTGTATATTTGGAGAATTTTAATAGCTAGAGCCATAAGATTTAAATATTATTCTGATCTAAATAAAATAGTTGTCAACCATTTTTTCATAGAAAAGACTTCAACGCGATGTCTAAGGATTAGAGTTATTATTAATATCATATCAATCAACGTTAGCTTATGTTAAATTTTGTCAACAGCAATTCTATACAAACATAGTTTAGTTAAAAACTATTATATCTTGTGAATCTTCCCCAGAAAGCCGTGTTACCGCTCGTTATAGGTACGCCAGTATTTCTGCCTTAGAGAGTAATACTCTTAGGTTTCTTAAAAACTTAATTTCATTGCCATTCCATACATTTTCTGCAAGAAACGGCGTATTTACTGCACCGCTTGTGATCGATCCTATAATAAAATAAATGTAACTAACAAAATATGAACTAAATAGGTATACCAATAATGTACAATACTTCAAATAGCTCATAGCCTAAAAAATATAATGAAATAGTACCTACATGAGCAATAAAAAAATGTTGCGGATTAGCCAAAATAAAAAAAAAAGAAATCGTCTATACAGCATTACACAAAAAACGGCGTCGACTATAACATGTTTTCAACGTTATCAGACTATGTCGTAATGATTGTTGGCGAAATAAAAAACTGATCGTGCTACTTCCACCCGCGATGTAATGTTTTTGTCAGTTTTAATTAAAAAGTTGACAATATTGCATTTTTTATTAGCATGGAAGTAAGTAGTTACACATACATGGTATGTTACTTATTAGTAGTTTTATTTCTTTGCTCTTTAATAATGCAAAGAACAACCTCCGTATACATTATCGCACTTTGAAACTACATTAGCAATATTATATTATATGTACCTATAGGTATACAATATTTTGGTCTCTGACAATATAATACAGCTTCAGGGCAGCTTCTCTAAATGACATAGAATGAGAGACAAACTATTTCTTTACAAAATATGTTTTTTATGTCGTGCTTTATACAATCCACAAAACATTGGTTCAAGTTCAGTCATTCGGTTCATGAATAACAATAATACTTCAATTTCAACGAAAATGAAACTACGAAAACTTCATTTTCCAATCATTCACGGTCTATGAATTTAATACAATGCTCTATTTCTACTTAGAATGTCTATAATTAGAAATGTTTACATTATAAAACAAGTACCAAAAACATAGTTTTTATTACCTACGCATTAAAATATAAAATCAAAACAGTCTATCTATGCAATTAAAGTTCTACTTTATCCAAAAAAGTAATGAGTAGGTAGTTAACACTCCTAGGTTCATAAAGTGCCTAAAATGTGAATAGAGTTTATGATATTTAAACAAGATGGCGGTAGCTGCAATGCGGTAAGTTTCGGCGCGTAATTTGGAATGTCGTGTTATGAAAGGTTCGGTAACAGAGCCCGCGAGCGAGGGGGGCGCTGCGCCGCGCTGCCATCCACCGTGAAGCGCTACACCCGCACGCACTGCGCCGCGAACCCACTTGCCGCAACATTCCTAGTGTAAAAGTTACCGCGAATGGTTTACTCTAAGTAATGTGCGATGTCCGAGACAATATTAGCAAGTTTAGTACAGTGCAAACGAATCGATAACGAACAACGACAGTGTAGTTTTATAATGTGTGACTGTGATTTGTGACATGAATGGATTTAGAAACAGCTGCGCATGATGAAAAATGTAAGGTTTTTCTTTGGTTTTTCGTAAACTCTATGGACGTGTACTTAGTGGTTTATACGACATAATTTTAGATATTAATAAGCGACATGTTAGTATTCACCACCACCACAGATACCACCGCTAAATACCTAAATGTCATTGAAATTTGTCGGAAAAATTTATAGGTAGGTACCTAAATAAGTATGTAAATACAAAATTTAAACTATATTTTTTAGAAAGGACGAAGTCATATCACGACAAAGAGCTAATTTAAATATAAATCTAAAAATATCACTATATTTCTTAACTAAAAATGGTTTGACGTAGTAGTATAATACCTAATTATTACAAAGATATCAAGGTACCAACCACCAGCAAGCACTTCTTATGTAACCAGGGCAGTTTTATCAATAAAATTGAGGTGGAGGTATTCAAAGAAGTAGATTATAAACAAAGTTTCGTAATTGTTGTTGTACGTCCACTCAGGTCGAAATACTCTGGCAACATCGTCCTTGAGTTGCCAAACTAAACTGACGCTTACTGCAGGTAGGTATAAGCAGGTAATTAGATTGTCAAGGTGACTACGCAATAATCGCAATATTATTTAGGTACCTACCTACTTGCTTGGTTACGGATTGAGATTTCTTTATTGAAACAGATAATGGCTTCGCATACTGAGTTTTTTTTTATTAGTTACATAAATAAGTAACTAAAAGTATCTGCTTTATTTTTGTACCTATTAGTTTCTAAATCATCTAAAAAATAGGTATACCTACTTATATTAAAATTGCAGCTACTTAGGTATATGTATAAGTGCCACCTTTTCAATTAGAATGGCGTCTATTTGCCCAACAAAACATTTCCGACGCCAAAATACGAGAACTTACCTTTACCTATAAATACTTACCTACAATATATATTTAAATGCCTGAAGTAAATATCGGTATAAAATTGTATTTTAAAAAACAATAAAAACACCTTCTTACTAACAATAGAAAATACATTTGTTAGGTTAAGTACCTACCTGAATGTGTATAGTCTTTAATTATTCCATGATCATTATATAGGATACGAGTATTATTTTATAAATCCGATGAGTAAATTGTAGATAATAAGCCGTTCTTTTGTAAATGTCAATATTTGTGAAAGGGGTTGCTAATTTGGCTCTTTTACTTCAATTTTCACAAATAAGAAGTCACTGATTTGGATTCATTATTCAGAGGCTCGCGGTGAGAAATGTCAAAGGGTTTTGTTTTGATATATTTTATTTCTAATGTGAATTTTTATATGATTATGGAGTGAATTAACCGAAAGGAATAAACGTGTTACTGGAAAATAACGCATCTTTTAATTAACAAGGACGAAAGCGTACAAATTCAGAAGTTGGAATGAAAAAAATATACTTTTTTTTTTCTTACCACGCCTACAAGGTATAGTATAAATTTGTTTTCATACAGGATAGATTGTAATGTTCGAGTATAAAAGATATATTTAACTCGCCAATCTTAATATATTGGCCAAGTTTAACATCTGTATGTGCGATAGTTTTAAAGTTATGAGGGGGACAAAATTGGCTTCACATGGCGCGCTGTCAGCCTATAATCCTTGGCTTGACTTGTCTAGATACTTAAATCGCCTAAGACTGCCTTATTTAACATTAAATAATGATTAATTTATTGATGAGGAATGGACCGGAAGGATTTATGGAGGATGAAATAAATTAATTGATGAACGAAAATAAAGTAACAAGCATATTCATACATGTTAAGAAAACACTAGCAACTTTAACATCTTTAAACAAAATATGGTAGCAATGGTATGATGATGAAGGTGTCCATAGTTTTCTTATATTTAGTAATACATAATATTTACATGAAATACTAACATCTTTGACATAGTAATTGGACTAAAGGAAAGTGTCTATTACAAACATGCATTAAAAACTTAGAGGGATGGATATTAAATTAGATTTACTAGACTTACAAGAGATTTATTGACACACATACATTTACAGTAAATTTAGAATTAACTTTGTACCTACAGAGTAGTGCCAAAGGGATACTTTCAGCTATATGTTACCCGGTGAGGCATAATTGAATTTCAAAGCATCCAATTAACAATTATTGAAATCAAATTATCATGCATTATTAAAGTATTCTAATACCATACTGAAATGATTCATTGACCCAATAAAGAAATAAAATAAAACTAGACTATTGCAATAAGATAAAATTAAAAATTAACTACAATTATTTTATGTGAGTCTCAGTACCTATATAACTTTTGTATTTTCTATGTAAATGTGAAATAATTTTAAGATAAGAAGGAATATTAAAATCATTTGTTTGAGTTTGATTTCCTTTACTAAGCAAATGTCAGTTTCAGATCACACCATTATGGAATACATCGCTTGTTACGAAGAGCCTGATAAACAGGATGGGCATAGTACGGGATGGATAAGGCATGGAATTGTGTGAGCAGTCGAAGGGAAGGACGGACACACAGGATTGGCTTCAATCACAATGGATTTGGAATAAAATAGTGTGATCGGTCGAGGGAAAGGACCGACACACAGGATGGAAATGGACAGGGTGCGTAAGCTCAGGGATAGAGCGAGCGTCATCTTGTTCCAAGAGTATTTTTGTTGGATTGGATTGGAAATATGGATTGGATGGGACAGGGTGCGTAAGCTCGGGGATAGAGCGAGCGTCATCTTGTTCCAGGATTATTTTTGTTGGATTGGATTGGAAATATGGATTGGATGGAACAGGGTGCGTAAACTCGGGGATAGAGCGAGCGCCATCTTGTTCCAGGATTATTTTACAGATTCAAGTGACAGGATAGCATGGACTTCTGTAAAGAATTTTGAGGCGCCCATCGCAGGTTAGTGCCTGTACTTGCCGGCATTTGGCAGGTTCAGATTCAAGTGATGACTTACCAAGACGGAAGTGGACCTCTTATTATAATAAGGTAAATACGGATGTGATTATTTATCAAATTAAAACTTGTATAGAAGATTAATGGGTTTTCAACGGAAATGCTTGATGAGAATATTAAGAAAGTTAGACATAGAAAATTTAACGGACACTATCCAATTAATATGAAAGTTTGGGTTAAATGTTTTTTTTTAATAATAACAAAAATCAATGTTTGGATCTGAATGTAATTTTATTTATTTATTCACATGCTAAGAGGTTATACATTTTTTTGTTAAATTACAGAGAAGAATAAACTATGAGTAGTTTTTCCCTTCCCTGCCATTCGCATTGATTTTGATTTAACTAGATTAAGCAAGATGAATAATAAAATAAAATAATAATATTTTGGCGGTAAAAGGGGAGATCTCCCAGTGCTAGACAGGACACAGACCTAGGGCCAAGCGGGGCCACTGAGATGATTTCAGAAGTCGTATATATAGATACTGCGTTTGAAATGTTGATAGCGCGATATAGGATTTGCCATACATTTCGGTGTCGTTTGTATGCGTACCGCCGGAAAAAAAAATGTTGGCGACGATCAGCGCCATCTATGTCGCCACAATATTAAGGAATTAATAACAAATAAGAGAAATACTTTGTATGATGAACAGGCTGATGGGTGGTAACAAAATACTTGCGCTGCTACAACACATGCATCGCGCTCGCGCGACCCATCACTGGAAACCAGTTAACTTGCAGGCAGATCCGCGCGTTAAAAAAGGGTCACAATTTGCAATTCATATAATTTTACATTTATTAGCTAAAAGTAAAGTAAAATACATTTTATTGCATAAAACTCAAAAATAAACAATTTACAAGTAAACAAACACATAAGCAAGAAGTGGCCTTATTGCTTCAAGCAATTTCTTTCAGGCAAACTTGGCAAAGGAGACAAAATACAAAAGAAATGGATAGGTGCAATAATAATCACAAACAGTACAAAAACAAGATAAACACACTAAGAAATAGAAGTAAAATATGTAAAATAAATGTATATAAGTAAATATAAATAAACACATACATATTTATATATTTACATAAAGTAATACAAGTACTTGAATATATCTATACATACAGCTAGGAAAATAAAATTATAACATGACTGATGAATAAAATAAAATTATATGATAGATTTAAAATGATTTTGGACAGTGTTTGGAAAGATTGAAGGGTTTTTTTTTTATTTACGGATTTCTGAAGGGAGAGAATTCCACAATCCTACGGCTTGCACAGCAAAAGAAGTACCATAAAACCGGATGCATAGATTTTGAAGCCGCTCGAGTTTGTTGAGTTGCTCCTCATTTTTGTCAACGAACGATAGATCCGCGTAATCAAGGATGGGAAGGAGAATGGATTGTGCAATTGTAATTTTGGTAGAAATTGGCAGAATATAGGTATATTAATAAATGCAATAGTTCGACAGAATCTTTGATTTAAAAATTAAATATACGTATATGATTATACTGATTTACCTATATTAGGAGAACTTTTTATTTAATGTACGTCAGGAAATATAATTTTAATTTGTTTTTATATTTGGCTTATTTATGTGATTCTCCATATTATTTGGCAAATTGTCAAGTAAATCAGGTAATGGATACAGTAACATCTGCTTCCCATAGAGATTATTATGTTTTGGTCTTAGTATTTGGTAGATGATATACGCTTAGTTTGAGTTTGGTTGCAAAGCTGCCGGCGGTAAAGGAACTGGTAAAAGATACATATAAATTTACTAAATCTATAACAGAAAAACCGTGGATTGTGTCTTATCTCTTGTAAAGCCTAGGTAGAGGACAAAGCACTAGCAGCACATTCAGCGAAAAGAAAATTACTAAATATTTAAGAATCGTTCAAGTAAGTCAGGAAGCGAATCAAAATAGAAACAAATAATAAGTTATTATTAATAAAGTATTTTAATATAATAGAAAAATACAACTATGATCTTCTAGATACTGGCAGATTAGACAACTGCCTTGTGTCATATATACTTACTTTAGGAGAACTTCTTTTATGTTGGGAAAGAGTCAATTACGCAAAATGTTTTAATCTTATTATGTTTATATGTGACCCGCCCTCGATTCGGATAGTGTAATTTAAGAAACTTTTTCTTGATTGGTTTTTGTTTACAAATTTTCTAAGATGATGGAGAAAATCGCGCTAAAATGTGTTACGAGGTTAACAAGAAGACAAACATACAAACAGACACGATTAGCGATCTTAAGTTAAACTATGTAATGATAATGATGATAACGGTGATAAAAATGACTGACAATGGTAAATGATAGTGATAATGATGATAGTGATGATGATTGTGATGGTTAGGATGATTATGATGATTTTGAAGTTTAGGATGATTATGATGACCATTATGATTATGATGACCATGATGATTATGATGACTATGATGGTTATGGTGATTGTGATTATAGTTATGATTAAAATGGTTATGGTGACTATGATGATTGCGAAAGTCATGATGATTATGATGACTATGATGGTTATGGTGATTGTGACTATAGGTATGATTATGATGACTATGATGGTTATGTTGATTGTGATTATAGTTATGATTATGATGACTATGATGGTTATGTTGATTGTGATTATAGTTATGATTATGATGGTTATGATGACTATAATGATTGTGAAAGTTATGATGATTATGACTTTGATGGTTATGATTATGGTTATGATGATAATGACGATGATGATAATTGTGATGATGATGATGACAATGATAATGATGTTTGTACATGATTATGGTGAACAACAAAAAAAAAAAAAACTTATTATATGCAAAGGTGCATGGATATTATAATCCATAAAACGAAAATAAGTTATATTGGAAGAAAGCAGTTCTGTTGACCTCGCTTGATGTTATATTGGGTATAACGTTTTTGATTCCCTTATGTCATGATAAAGTAAATCTCACCACCGTAATGAACTGACCGTAAAAGAGAACTTAAAGAAATAAGACTTGTGTGGATGAACCTACTAATATTTTAAATGTTTGGAGGTTTGTGAGTATGTATGGATGTTTGTCACTCTTTCACGTAAGAACTGCCGGACTGTATGGGGCTTTACAGCGGTATGGGTTATACATCAGAGTAATATATGGTACTTTTTACCGCGGGAAAACTTCTCGTTTCCACGGGAAACCGTCTTCCACGCGAACGGATTCGCGGGCACTAGTTATTTATAAGTAACACTGCGTAGGTGATCTTATTGGAAAGCGGTAATTTTATCAACTAGAGAGAGCTACTGCCGCATCTATAATCAATGTTACAGGAGGTTAACTTATATAGTACATTTCTGCAATATTATATAAAATTTGAACGAAAAAGAAATTAAGAACATCCATGATAGGTTACAATGATCTCTTAATGATATTATGTTTTTATAACTTCGTTTTTGAGGATCAATGTCATGCCCCAGCAAAGATGTAACAAATGTATAATTATATTTTTGAAAATATACTTGTATAAGTGTTTGAGTTTACTGTCAGTTTTTATTTACTCGTATGTACAAAGTTTTGTTAACGGTTTTCTAAAATGATCTGAAATGATGTTGATAAATGTCTTGAAATTTACCTTAATTTTGGAAATGATGAGTTGTGGTTGTTTTGTCCTAAATTTATTGTTATGAATGTTGAGTTATGGTTGTAAATTTGTTAATGTTCTAGTATTTATTTTATAAAAAAAGGAAATCGAAAATCAAAGTCAGAACTGAAAAGGCAAACACAACGACTTATGTATAAATGCACAGCCGACACTACTATGCCTATAAATTGAATTTTGGTAAAGCGGTTTCTTTATGATATAGATGACACTAAGAAAGAATTTTAATAAGTAAATTAAATCTCCAAAGGTATTAAATAAAGTAATAGTACAGTATTAAGAAAATAAGTAATATGAGAATAGGTATAGGTACTTATATCGTAATTACAAATAAAAATGTACTGCCCTCTCTCCCTTTCCATGTTGTGTCGTTTTTGTATTTTACATTCTGTTTGTATGAGAATATTAAATTAATGAGAAAAACGGAGGAGAAACTATAGATCTTAAGATGGAATTTCAGGGCACAAATAATTTAAATGATTCATTTGGTTGGAATACTTGTGGACCTCAATGAGGAGGTGGAGTTTTTATTACAAAATGTACAACTAAAATGTAAATTGATATTCAAAATGATGTTTAAAAATATTTTTTTTACTAATAACAATGATGTATCTAACTAAAAGATTACTTATCAGGTTGTGTTTAGTAACATCAACGATGGATGGAGTGTTATTTTTGTGTGATGTTGTATTCTTGTTTTGACTTTTACGAAATTTACAAAACATGATGAACCTACAGTTTAATCTTATAAATACTTGGAGTTCTAGATAAGATTATAAATTACAAAAAAAATACCTAAAGAAAATAAAAACATTCAAGCTGTGCGTTAGTGAGCGATTTCCATAAGTCCGAAGGTTCTAATTAGTAGTAAAAGATAAAACGCACCTAGAGATGATTTTGTAAAGAAATTTATATCTGTAACCAAATTTTAATAATAGATTAACTTTGATAATTGACTTTTACGCTATAATTCGTGATAAGTATAACTTAGTACTTACATATCTACATGTTCACTATGCAACAATTAATTGTTACGTTTTAATACTTTAAGATTTTGCTTATTTTTATTGTTAAATTTATTTTTAATGAATTACTTTTGTATGAACAAGCGATGGGACATGCTTGCTGGTCGGATGGCCGAGCTGTTAGGTTAAGTACCTACCTGAATGTGTATAGTCTTTAATTATTCCATGATCATTATATAGGATACGAGTATTATTTTATAAATCCGATGAGTAAATTGTAGATAATAAGCCGTTCTTTTGTAAATGTCAATATTTGTGAAAGGGGTTGCTAATTTGGCTCTTTTACTTCAATTTTCACAAATAAGAAGTCACTGATTTGGATTCATTATTCAGAGGCTCGCGGTGAGAAATGTCAAAGGGTTTTGTTTTGATATATTTTATTTCTAATGTGAATTTTTATATGATTATGGAGTGAATTAACCGAAAGGAATAAACGTGTTACTGGAAAATAACGCATCTTTTAATTAACAAGGACGAAAGCGTACACATTGCATTCTGCAATAATGTTGTATTGTTACATAGTTCCATAGACTTCACCTCAGAGCAAAGCGAATGCAATCAACCAAACGAATTGATAAAAAGCGGTAATATGCGATTATATTGGTTATTCCTAGAAGTGGTTTCGCGCTACACTTAGATACGAAGTAAGTTAAGAAACTTATCTACTAATCACGCTTTCCACACATTACGAGACTGTACTCTAAGCAAAATTAATGTCATGTTTCCGTTTTGTAAGCACCTGCCATAGCTATTATGAAGGTAGGTAGCGTTTTTCGGCTCAAAATCAGCTCTGAACTCTCTCAGAGTTCAATATAATAACGGCTTCAGAGTGCTGTTGCATTTACCCCGACATTGCAGTGCATCAGCAATGTTTGCCACTGCTGGAGTCGATGATTTTCATGCTATCATCAGAAAAAAGAACCTGTCTCTCATGAATCATCTTCGGCAGAGTGCTAACGGCATTCTGAGGTTGTTTGCAGGGAAACTTGAGCTTCCGATATGGAAAAAGTTCATTCATGGATGTACTTATCTATAGGTAAATTGGCATAGGTAGATAATGTACATAATGATAATCTCTTTCCTAATGTTGTATGTTTATAGTTTAAGTTTATTTTGTTACTAACATTAAATATAAGTTTTATAGTTTTGTAAAAATACTAACAAATGGGCCTATGATGCCATAATAAATCAATAAATTATTATTAATTATAATTATTATTTTAACGTTGTACCTTCTATCTTTCTCTATTTGCAAAGGCAAAGATCTACGCTTGTATTTTGTATTATCAATAAAGTAGCAGATATTAACTACTTGGGAAAACGGTCTACGTTGTACGAATAATAAAACGATTGTGATTCAAATTGGCTTAACTACATTAGATAATTGCCCAGTAGATTTGGATAGGTACCTACCTACTATACTAACAACGATTTTAATCGATATACGTACAATTAAAATCTGTCACGCACAATAATATCATACAAAGTAAGTCTATGGTACTTAACAAATTTTACAACGAGGAAAGATTTGATATTTTTTTCTAACATTTTAAATAAGGTTACTTAAATGTTTAAACCTAAGTTAGTTATAGTTTAAAAAATTTAGGTAAGTAACTCTGCTAAACTTGTTTGCAGCAAGTCAAGTGCTAAGTATAATCCTTGGAATTCTTAGAGGACGAATTTTCTTAAGGTTTTTCATAGATGGACACTTAAATAAATGTATCTTTCTTTTAGATATAAATTAACATAGGTGTATCTTAAAATAGTATCTAGGGTTCGATTTGTTGTAGATAAAAAAAAATCATATCCTAGATTTTTTAATTTGTAACACAAATCCTGTTACACCAAGGAGTTTCACCCCTATGATACCTACTTCTGCATCGTTATTGTGTCAAAGTTTTGGCATCATTAACTTCACTTTTTATTCTGAGATGTTAGGTACTTATAAGGTTAATACACTTATGTGGAAGATAGTAATGGGTAAATCATCATTTCTACTTTCCATGGGAACATATGTATTGTGCTTCAGTAAATAAGACAAATATGGTAATTTTAGTAATAAGGCAATCTATACCACAATATCACTCACTTTAACGTTGCAAACTGTTTATTTGGATGATGCATTGCGTTTGCGGCAATATTATCAACGAATGCTACAAGGAAATAGGTATTTTTTTCGATAGATTTATAACTTTTATATTTTTAACTGTTCAAAAGAAATATACCTAATAGTTAATATTTTTCGGGTCGTTCTCACAGAGCTACAATTCCTTGTGTAGAAAAATACGACCCAAATTATACTTTTGATAGGTACTATGTTCTTATGACTAAGCTAAGTCATAAGAACATAGTACCTATCAAAAGTTATTTGAGTATAGCTAAGTTAGCTATACTCAAATAACTGAAAATGTTATATTTTCCTGCTACTTACTAATTTACTTGGTTTCTAGTGCTCCACTTCACACAGTCATAATTCAAAATAATGTGGTAACTTAACAGTAATTTAAACGGTATTTGTGCAAAGTGCGCAACACCTATTTTAGAATAATTCCCACGCATAGGTACCTTATGACGTTTCCCACGGTGCGTGTAAGAGCAAATCATTATAAATTTGACGACCTCTGTTACCCAGCGGTATGTATACCGGACTGTTAAAAAGTCCCTGGGTTCGATTCCCATGTAAAAGTAAATATTAATTTAATTTAGTTTTTCGAAAATTGTTCTTCTATTCTCTCTTAGACCGTGTGCTGGACACAAAATTCACTATATTTTAATAAAAAAAACTTGCCATAAAAACTAATTAGGTAAAACTAAAAAACAACAAGGGCAATACATAATCAATTTTTTTATTAAAAAAAACATTCAATAGAACCTCTTCGAAATGTCGATTACTAAAGAAACAAAATAAAACAAAAGTAGACCCAAAACCTGTTGTGGTTTCTTTTTCACGTTTTTTTTTTTAAATAAATAACAATAAAACGTTTAAAATGTGCAAATGAATTAAATTTGCAACACTATATTATTTTCGTTAATGAACATAATCGAGTAATCGTCAGAAATAATCGATTGTGCTGAGTTGGTTGCTGAATTCATGAAATCGCTTCCCTAGCAAACATTGTTTTCATATTTTTTTTCTTTTCACGTTTTCAAAACAGATGTTTTCCTACATTTTCAGTAAGTACGCCGAACTCAATAGAAACCGCTACAAAGAAAATGAATAAAACTTGTCCAAAAAGAATCCCCGAGTTTCACGATGAACACTGCTGCGCGGGAAATATCGGGAATTTCCGGAGGTCGTCTTCACTGCGCGTGCGTGGAGAAAAAATGGTGCAGCGTTCTCCACTATCTACCAGGAGATTAATTCCAATAATCACGGAAAACATAAATCATAAAGTTAAAAGCGATGGAGCTCGCCTCTCGGAGCCGGGCCATCGCCAGCGGAGTCAAGTAAGTGAAATGTTTACGTGTCCGCGCATGTGAATTTTTAACTCGCCCTTACCTTGACAACGCATAGAAACAAAAGAATGCTAAGATTTAAATTTACTTTATACTCAATTTAAAACTCAACATCAATTGTAGTGATTAAAATTTGTTCACAAAATAATTTCAAAGTTTCACAATTTAAAACACATGTTTCATTATTTATTTACAGTCATTCAACGCTAATGGCCTGCAAAAGCCACGAAAATCCTGCTCCAAGACCCAAGATCTGTGTGCGGACAGGAATTTAAGTATGACTGATTCGGCTCACACTCCGCCAGGTTCCCCTGAAGAATTGCCTGATGATGATTCTCTGCATAGCTATGGTAGTGCAGCCACTGCAGCCTCTATGGACGCAGGATACGCACCTTTTAATGGGACTACATTCAGCGGCAGATCTATGCGATATGTCCTACACTGCTCCACCCATGCTGGACTTGCTGGTGAAGAGTATCTCACACCAACACAAAGAGCCGCCAGACAAATACGGCGCCTTAAAAACCTCCTTAACCATGCTAAGAAAGATCTAGAAAAAAAGGACAGTGAAATATTCCAACTGACCAAAGAAGTTGTAGAACTAAGACTGTATAAAGCTTCAACTTGCTCTCCTGATGAAAAGTCAAACTCCAGTGAAATTGTAACTATTAGAGAGAACCCAGAGGAAAGTGATCTAGAGAGTCCTAAACGAGAGGTGTCCTGTGAAGCATTTGATGTTACAGACAGCCCTCTGTACAATACTCAGACACCTACCAGATGCAGAGAAATGCAAGGCTCGTTCACTGATTCAGGCCACTATGATGATCTCACCAACTCTTCCTTGCATTCAAAGGAGTCCGTCCATATGTTAACCCATGACGCATCATGCATGACTGAATCAGATGAGCGGGAAGAAGAACGCAGGAGTTTGGTGACTTTCTATGAAAACAAGATTGAAGATCTCTTGAGATTACATGTTGGGGAGACGCAGGAGTTGAAGAAACAGCATAATGACAAAGTGGAGGCGTTGTTACAGAAGTTGGCTGATATGAACACTAGATACAGCGAGATTCTGCCAAACTACGAACAGGCAAAAGAGAGAATACACGATCTAGAGAAACAGTTGGAAGAGGCGAGTAAACAGCTTGCCGATGAGGAGAAGAGACATGGGTCATTGTATTTACAAATGTATAATAAAGGTGTTCAGGCTGCTAAATTTGAATTGGAAAAGGTAAAAATACTTACATAATTATTATTATCATTGTCTGTAATTATAAGCAGCAATAGTTAAGTTAACTGGTTTAGCCTGTATTTAGTTTTTTTTATGAAGCATTCTTGTTAACTACGCACAATTAAAATAAAACAATATGTTTGGTTATAAATTATTATTTTTTAGGAAGGTGAAGCCAGCACTTCAGGATCAATAAGCCGAGTGTCCGTGGAAGAGCTCCTCCAGCAGCTGCAGATCACACAGACCGAGCTTGAGAATGTCCGAGTAAGTCATCACCGCCTCACCTTCACAAGCCACTAACATTTCCTCGCTCATTCATTATTCATACATTCAGAACTATCCTTGCAAGACACAACAAAATTATTTTTGTTTAAAATACATTGTTCAACCAAGGATAGTTAACAATAATAGCATATTAATTTGCATTCATCTTACTCTTCCTCTATTTAACATTGAAGTTTACTGCTCAGTTTTAGAATGTTATTCCAAAATTAACACAGTGTACACCCAAGTTTTAGTGTGTGCATTGCAAGTAGTTGCAAATAACATGATAGCGCTTTAACAATGTAGTCATTGCAGGATACGGAATACACAGTGGACCGATCTTCAAAGTCACAAGTACTTCTAAGTGCAAAGGAGGCTGTTTCATTATGGGTCCTAGGAGCTCGCAAGGTTGGACTTTAAGGAGACTATCACAACCAACACTGTTTTTATACACTTCGCTTTAGCACAATTATACTGCTAAAGTTGTATAATGCCTTTTTCGTTTTTACAACAGCATTAGGTGTTGCAGACAAAGGAGTTGTTAAATCATTTAAAGTAATGCAGCCTCAATCGAAATTGCGATTTGTGTTCAAAAAAGTGCTTGTTGAATTTTAATTATGACAATGGAATTAAATTGCATAAACAACTTCTTAACTACGCTTAGCTAACAACGTACCTACACTGAATATTTTGCAATATTTACTCCTAACCTACTTTATTTTAATTTTAATTAATATCTTAATTTTTTCGGTGATGCATGCAAGTAATGCCTAGCTGTTTCTTTATTTTAGCCAATTACGGTTGTATTAACAGCATGTATTAGGTTGAAACAGCCTCTTTTGGTTTTGGTTGGGTATGGTTATTATTATTAGTTATAATTATATTTAGTATTATTTTCAGTTATAAAGTATAGTTCTTAGACTTGATTTTAAGAATATAAGTGAGATTTCATAGAACTATAAGGTTATACTTAAACTCTTTTACCATTTCAATTCAAAACAATAATTGTGTGTAATTACAGCTCAATCCTTTATGTTCTTTTATATAAAGACAAATGAACCTTTAAATTAGGAATGATTAGAATAATATTTAAGGACCAATTCAACTCTGCATTAAAGTGCCATTTTCTATGCAACCTCACCAAATATTTAGATATGAAAAAGAACCTAAGTTGCACCATTTAATATATTTATTATCACATAATAATATAAAATAGTAGCCTTATGTTTAATGGTACAACTATTTCGGTGTTCAGTTTTTAACGATCCAAGAAAACAAAAGTGTAGTTCTAAATTTTAATTTGCGTTCCAATGTACTGTCTAACCGTAACATCTATTAACTACACGCAATACTTTGTTTCCCTGGCGAGTTTATTTCCGTTTGTAGATTTTTTTATCATTTGGGCATGGTCAAAACAAAAAATAAGGCTGAGTGTTAATTATGTGTTGATCTTTTTCAGGCCATGTACCGGCGTATCGTGGAATCCCAAAGAGGCGCCAAAACGTACGTTGACCCCGAAGTGACTCTGCAATTCTTGAAATCTGCCATCTACTACTTCCTTACCGACCCGGAAAACCATCAAGGTCACCTAAACGCTATTGAAAACATCCTAGGCTTCACAGACGCTGAGAAAAAGAATATACGCAAGGCTAGACCTACTTAGAAGACTGTGAACGTGTGATAAGATATTTAGATAAATAATTGTTGCTACTTAGATAGATAATATTACATTGCATGTACGGAATGCCGCACTGCTGTTGGTAGATTAAGCATTAATGGTTAAATCGTGTGCACATAATGATAAGTTAATTCTGTAAGCATAATATTTTGATTTCACTCCCATTACGGAGTTTTCTATTTTTAATCGAATTTATTTTGTGATTTATTTAGTTTTAAGAGCCAAAGAGATGATTTCCTATTTTGTTGTGCAATACTACTTATTTTTTAAGGCCAAGGCGACTTGGTATCTCAAGTGTTGTTAGAGAGTATTTTATGCTATATATTTGTTAATGTTACTTTTAGTATTCTTATTTTATTTTTCTGCATGCAGGCAGCCGTTTTTCTTAGTTTTAAGTTTAGAAATCATGACACCCGATGAACCTTGAATCTTTGCAACTGTTTAATAATTTTTGTAGGAATTTTTAACTGCTGTCCTATGTGTATAGTAATGTAACATTTACGTGTAGTAAATCGTAGCTGAGCAGTTAATATTTGCCTACAATAGTTATAAATTCGTTATTTGTCGTAGACCATCTTGCCAAGATTGTATCTGTGATTTTTAAGTACCTATGTGATGATGGCATAATATTTAACTAGAGCTTATTTCGTTGCACATTTGTAAAACTTGACTTCTCAATTTAGTTATTGCAGAAAGTTTATCTTAAAAAATTTCTACATGTAATAAATTGAAAAGACACCAGACTCACTAAAGATTTTAATTTATAAACAATATTTATACAACGCATAAATTTTGCATCAACTATTATGTGTACTAAAAAGAGCAGCTAACTTTAACT
Organism: Emmelina monodactyla; assembly: GCA_916618145.1. NCBI lineage: Eukaryota > Metazoa > Arthropoda > Insecta > Lepidoptera > Pterophoridae > Emmelina > Emmelina monodactyla. Next base: position 4,419,221 of record OU745319.1, read on the forward strand.
AGTTATTTGTGTAAATGGTTGCGTCCATAGTAAATCTTGTACCTAAATATACAATAGGTAACTTAGATTTTTATAATTTATTTAGATTCATTATGTGTTTCATGACATCTACCAAGGGAATTAAGGATGAGTCACTGACAATTTGATTGTTTTAGTTTAAAATAAATCTGGAAAAATTTTCGTTGATCTTTTATTGGAATGTAAATGACAAGAATATTTTCCTTATATTCGTATTATGCTAAATATTTAAACGGACTCCCCTTCCCGTAATATACGATCAAATATGTAATCTTATAGTAACAAACCAAACCATCTTATAGTACTTACCTAATTCCTACGCTAAGACGAATCATCTAACAAAGTCCTAAAACCCTATCCTATTTCTTTCTTTCTTTTATCATATTATTTTTGTTAATTAAATTGCAACTTTACTATTGGCGCTCTACCGTCTTTATTACATAACTAAAATCATTAAAAGGTGTTAAAAAATAGAATGTCCATATTTGAAACACCATTGGACTTGGATTTTTTATATATTTTCCGGCAACTGTCTGGTCATAAAACTCTCTTGCCCGCGTCTTAAAATATTAAAGAACAAACGTGTCTTTCCACAAATAATCTTTTGTTTCTATTACCACTATTATTTAGGGTAAGGCTTAATTTTTATCTCTTATTAAAAATAAGGTTAAATACGCCTTAATTTGGGAAATAAGGTCACAAACATTAAAGGAAAGAGGTCCTATTTGAAAAATATTTTTTTGAGTTATTCAAGATCTTCGATATGCGCTACGTCTAATAATAGACTACTTAGTTTTGATTCTACCAGCGCTAGGCGAAGAGCCCGACTCATTGGTACACTGTAAGATTTAGGTAATGGCATGTCGGAAGAATTTATTCATCCTGAACAGCATGATATTCTACCAAAATATTCATAACAACAAATCTTGTCAATTATTACACAAGCCATTGATAATAGAATACATGTACTATACACAGACTTCAGAAGAGCCTTTGATTTGATTAATCATAGTTTACTTCTTGAGAAGACAGGCGCAATGTGTATTTTCGGATCGATGTTACAATTGTGCAAGTATTATTTGCAGAATCGATCGCAGCTTGTAAAAGTCGAAATGTTTCCTTAAAGCAAAAACTAGTTCCTTTCGGTGTTTCACAAGGATCTTATTTGGGTCCGCTGTTTTTTGTAATTTTTACTAACGATTCAACTTACTTCCAATAGTCCTGCTATTCGAAGTAAGTTGAAAATGAATGCTAATGACTGTTATACTGTTCAAACAATGCACCATGTTCGCTGCTGATAAAAGTGATACCGTGTAAGTAGTAATATTTTTTGTTTATACTTACCAGTATTTGAATTTATTTTGCTAACCAAACAATAAAAATAAACTGACCTGTAACCATGTGTAGCGTTATCTTGTAAATAAAGCTCTGGTAAATTTACCAAATAAAATTACTGAAACGGCTTCAATTATTTTTGTTACAATTGCCGTATCCTCCTATTGAACTGCTATATAGCCAGTGTGACCGCAGGTACAAAGTGTTGATTAATTCTTGTAAGTTTCTAGTTATGTAAACAAGACTATAGAGAACAAATTATTTAGTTGCAATTTTATTTACTGAATAGCAATCTAGCACATCGTGTTTAAAATTGTATTTAACTTAATGAATTTATTGTATAAGTGAGTAGGTACCAACTCTAAAGACTGCGCTTACTACTTTGCCTTTATGGTAATTAAATTCAGTGAAGTCTCTCAAAGTGGGATTCGACGTATTTTAAGGTAAAATAGTCTTATTTCAAGCGCCGATCTTCATTTGGTGCTGTGCGGTGCAGTTATTTACAGGGCTTCACTTCACTACCGAGCTTCATCGGTTTCGTCCGGCGGCAGCTCATCAATTTGGGAAACAGAGGCTATTGGCGCAGCAAGGACGGGGGCATCTAATTCTCTCTCAAAGTCATGATCTTCTATCAAGTCCCGAGCGCCGTCCACGCCACATGCTATGAATTTCAGAACCAAGTGCATATCAAGGAAGCCTACGCCGCAGGGCCGATCTAGGAGTCGTGATACCATCATTCCTTTGAGAAATCCTTGACACTCGATCACGGAACCTACGTCATCCTGCGAATTATTATACTGTTTGATGAAAAACAATAAATATAAAAATATATTTATCTACCCAATGTCTGTTTGTTTCAAGAAAAACATGTTAACATAAAAGAGGTAATATCGCCATACCCACTTTGGTCTATGGAACGCAATGCTTTTGTATATGATAACCAATTTCTTTTGCGGTGTGTAAGTACATTTTACATGGTTTTCGTATTATGGTAGATCATCAAACCCTTAATTGTTTATTAAACATGTACGTTGATAATATAGTAGCTTGCAAGGCAATTCGTAATGATTTACCCTTCTTTATTTCGTTGGTCATTGCTTTGTGATATTATAGATCTTTAGGAACTTCAAAAACTTACCGGGCACATAGCTCCAAATTTTTCTGACTAAAACACAAAAATATATTTGTTACAGCGTATTTCTACTCTTGTATTTACTATATATTTGAATTTAATATCATACTTTGCACGGGACATCTGCCAGACACAAGAAATTTCCATCGGGGTTCCACATCTCAGGACAGACATCTTTGTGAAGAATCGTCACTTCGACCTTACGGAGATGTATAAGAAGTGGCACTAAAAAACCCTAAAAACAAAAAACTATGATTTTTTTTAAATTAAATAACAGTACAAGTATTTTTTGTATGGTTGAAGTTGATATTGATATGTACACACATTTCTTCTGCTGCCCCAGCCGTAAAATGAGCAGGATGTCATTTCCAGTTGTTTATACCTCTCATTAATACCATATCGTAGCCGGTTTATCACGTACTCGGAATTTTCTTCCCTTTGATGAAGGTGGTACTGTTGGTCCAATACCAACAGTGCTAGGTTGTTTACTGAGCAAGACCTTAGACTAGCGGCTTTCTTCATTTCAGTGCGATTATAATCTAATAAGTTACCGAATGATTAGCTAGGTAACAAAACATTGGCAAACTTACATTGTTCTTGGTTTAAAGTATATACTTACCCCTGTGAGAACAAATGTGTTCAACTTTCCGAGAGACGCCTGTGGTTTCTAGAAATTTGTGTGAGCCGGCGTAAACTGGGAATTTCTTATATTCACCCACAACGCAAACAGCTGGCGTTAAAACAATGTGTGCTTCAATCAACGATCCCGTGCAGAACAATAATGCATGTGATAGGTATAGGACCTTGAAAGAAATAATTTATTACATAGGGATGGTGAAAATACTTCAAATTTAGAAAATCCAAGCATTAGCAAGCTTCGTTAGCTGCGCACAACTTTAAGTAGGTAACTTTTGATTTGTGCGTGAAATCGTGCAATGCTGGAAGGATGATTAGTTGGCCTACCATCAACTTTTAGTTTGCGATTCAATTCCATGCTATTGATTTCTTTTTTTTGGCCTTTCTTTTCATCTTTAGAAAAGAATGGTTTCTTGAAAAAACGAAAATGGTAATTTTGTTGGGACAAATAGATATAACTACAATCTTTTACACAGTTACCTACTAAATCTTAAGTACTTACTACAAACTGCGCTTCATTAGGTTCAGCTCTTTTTCCAACAAAACCAGCGGCATTTTCCAAATCAAGGTCCACTGTAAGTGTTAATTTGATTTAGTTTATTTAGGTGTTTACCTAATTCATTGATGCCCAAAGTGGTTTACATTAGCGAGACCAAAACACGGGAGCTCGGAATTGTTAAGCGGAAATTGCACGAAAATGTATATCCGGTTTTGACTGAGAAGAACTTAAATGTATGTTCTCCGGAATAACTTATGTAAGTTTTTTTTTTAAACTGACTTTCCAAAATCTGTTATAATTATCAGCCTGATTTTGGACATCGTCCTGATTTTGAGCCTACCAGATCATTTAAAATCTAAAAGCTTTACGTCAACACCGGAACATACAGACACCCTAAATTGGTAGCTGTTCAATATTTAAATTAAAAAAACAAGCCCTGATTGCGTGTACCTACTTAATCAAGGGTATCTAATATAAAAGAAAAAGTATATTAACTTACACAGAGTTGCAACCCCACCAACTTGGCCGGCTCCCATTGCAGAGCTTGCCGCCAATGCCGCCTTGAAGGTAGGTACAATCGCTCGACAATACTTTAATTAATTAAACTATCTGAGGCGTTAAGTTTAAAAAAAAATCTAGTTGTATTTTATGGCGATAACAAAAATATTCACTACAAATCAAGTCCTGGTTTTGCATCAAACATCGAGATCTTGTGAAGCTTCGACGAGTTTCGCCAACTTAGCCTGCTCCCATTGCAAGGCTTGCAAATTATTTATCATATTTAGTAGTTAGGTAGATCAGAATAACGTTCCCTTCGCTTTTGTGAAATTTTAGTACCACAGTTTTAAAAATGTGTATACAAAGGCTTTTCTTACAGGCATTACATAAAGGGTCTCGGTTATACTTATAGGTATTGTATCGCATACTGTGCCTAAGCAATGTATCGAAAACCGAAATACCTACCATTAGTCCATACAGAATGTAAGGTCTATAACTGCTTGCATACAAACCAACACGGTCGGTAGTGGTTCTAAACTTAACGAGTATCTTCATCTATGGCCATTGGCCACGCATTTTCATTAAACTAGCGTAAATATTGGTAGGTACATAAGTAATAAATTGAAAAGACAACGATTTAGATTTAAGATTTAGATTTATGCACAACTAGTATATCAGCCGCAGCCAAAACTTAACTTTGAACTATTCCACTCCCTTATGGGTTGAATTTCTCATGAAAGGCACCCTGGTACCACATTTCATGTTTCTAGCTTCAGTTGTTTTGGTTGTGCGTTGGTTTACTCGTATAAATTAGTGATTCAGGTTTGCCTTTTATATTTGTGTCAATAGATGCGTAATCAATTTACATATCTTTTAAGTACCTAAATATACAATAGGATTCTTAAATTTAAATACTTATATAATTAATTCGATCTATTACGTCTTTTATAACATCTACCAGGAAATTAAGAAATAGTTACTTACATTGATTTACTTTAAAACAACTCCGGTTATTTTTTTTATTGTAGGTACTTTTATTTAAGGGAAACGAAAAGCATATTTTTAAATCGTGTGTACTTACGTGCAAACAGACGGAAGCCGACTTAGTTTTATAAGTTTGTTGAGGTACACACCTACTGTCCAACATAAATAGGAAAACAAACTCACGTGATCCTATTATAACAAACTAAACAGTTAAAATTTATATAATTCTCTAAATAAGTATCTTCCCACGCAAAGGATAATTATGTAACTCTTACTTAAAAACCTCTAGTTTTTATGGTTACTGTGTAGGTACCGCAGTGACGGATTTACAAATTTAAAATTCTGACGCCCTTTTGCTTTTTATGCTAATGCTTATCGCAATAGTACCTTTTGACATTTATTTGCAAATGAAAGTGCATTTTGTAGTTTCTGCTCTATCGTTTTTATTGCATTACTAAAAAAGATTTAAAGATATTGTTACAAGAGGTTAAAGCAGTAAAATAAAGATCTTAAGATTTAAGTTCTGTTAAGTGTTTCCCCTCCAGCTATTTTCTCGGTAAAATAACAACGTTTATGAAATAAAATTTGATTATTTTACTTATTAATTTTATTTTTGGATGAAATAGTGGAGTCCCCGCAGCGCGCTTCGACGCACTCAGTAACTAAAGTTTGGTTCTTCCTAGCTAAAATTGAATTATTTCAAGCGCCAATCAGTGACTGGTGCGGTGCGGTAAGCGGTTTTGCGCACCGTGGAACCGACTATTTAGGTTATTTACTAGGCTTCACTTCACTACCGAGCTTCATCGGCTTGTTCGTCCGGCGACAGCTCATCAATTTGGGAAACAGAGGTAGTCGGCGCAGCAAGGACGGGGGCATCTAATTCTCTCTCAAAGTCGTGATCTTCTATCAAGTCCCGAGCGCCGTCCACGCCACATGCTATGAATTTCAGAACCAAGTTCATATCAAGGAAGCCTACGCCGCAGGGCCGATCTATGAGTCGTGATACCATCATTCCTTTGAGAAATCCTTGACACTCGATCACGGAACCTACGTCATCCTGCGAATTATTATACTGTTTGATGAAAAACAATAAATATAAAAATATATTTATCTACCCAATGTCTGTTTGTTTCAAGAAAAACATGTTTACATAAAAGAGGTAATATCGCCATACCCACTTTGGTCTATGGAACGCAATGCTTTTGTATATGATAACCAATTTCTTTTGCGGTGTGTAAGTACATTTTACATGGTTTTCGTATTATGGTAGATCATCAAACCCTTAATTGTTTATTAAACATGTACGTTGATAATATAGTAGCTTGCAAGGCAATTCGTAATGATTTACCCTTCTTTGTTTCGTTGGTCATTGCTTTGTGATATTATAGATCTTTAGAAACTTCAAAAACTTACCGGGCACATAGCTCCAAATTTTTCTGACTAAAACACAAAAATATATTTGTTACAGCGTATTTCTACTCTTGTATTTACTATATATTTGAATTTAATATCATACTTTGCACGGGACATCTGCCAGACACAAGAAATTTCCATCGGGGTTCCACATCTCAGGACAGACATCTTTGTGAAGAATCGTCACTTCGACCTTACGGAGATGTATAAGAAGTGGCACTAAAAAACCCTAAAAACAAAAAAACAATGATTTTTTTGAAATTAAATAACAGTACAAGTATTTTTTGTATGGTTGAAGTTGATATTGATATGTAGGTACACACATTTCTTCTGCTGCCCCAGCCGTAAAATGAGCAGGATGTCATTTCCAGTTGTTTATACCTCTCATTAATACCATATCGTAGCCGGTTTATCACGTACTCGGAATTTTCTTCCCTTTGATGAAGGTGGTACTGTTGGTCCAATACCAACAGTGCTAGGTTGTTTACTGAGCAAGACCATTGACTAGCGGCTTTCTTCATTTCAGTGCGATTATAATCTAATAAGTCACCGAATGATTAGCCAGGTAACAAAACATTGGCAAACTTACATTGTTCTTGGTTTAAAGTATATACTTACCCCTGTGAGAACAAATATGTTCAACTTTCCGAGAGACGCCTGTGGTTTCTAGAAATTTGTGTGAGCCGGCGTAAACTGGGAATTTCTTATTTTCACCCGCAACGCAAACAGCTGGCGTTAAAACAATGTGTGCTTCAATCAACGATCCCGTGCAGAACAATAATGCATGTGATAGGTATAGGACCTTGAAAGAAATAATTTATTACATAGGGATGGTGAAAAAACTTCAAATTTAGAAAATCCAAGCATTAGCAAGCGTCGTTAGCTGCGAACAACTTTAAGTAGGTAACTTTTGATTTGTGCGTGAAATCGTGCGCTGCTGGACCCAACTGTAAGGATGATCAGTAGGCCTACCTTCAACTTTTAGTTTGCGATTCAATTCCGATGCTATCCAGTTTCGGTTTCTTTTTTTTGCCTTTCTTTTCATCTTTAGAAAAGAATGTTTTCTTGAAAAAACGAAAATGGTAATTTTGTTTGGACAAAAAGATATAACTACTATCTTATACACACATATAGTTACCTACTAAATCTTAAGTACTTACTACAAACTGCGCTTCATTAGGTTCAGCTCTTTTTCCAACAAAACCAGCGGCATTTTCCAAATCAAGGTCCACTGTAAGTGTTAATTTGATTTAGTTTATTTAGGTGTTTACCTAATTCATTGATGCCCAAAGTGGTTTAAATTGGCGAGACCAAAATACGGGAGCTCGGAATTGTTAAGCGGAAATTGCACGAAAATGTTTATCCGGTTTTGACTGAGAAGAACTTAAATGTATGTTTTCCGAAATAACACATGCAAGTTTTTTTTTTAAAACTGACTTTCCAGAATCTATTTCAATTATCAGCCTGATTTTGGACATTGTCCTGATTTTACCAGATCATACAAAAACCTAAAAGCTTTACGTCAAAACCATAACAGACACACACCCTAAATTTGTAGCTGTTCAATATTTAAATGTACAAAAGCAAATATTTACCGGAGTAAATTTTTCATTGAGAGTATACCTATTGTCTCCCTTAGTCCATTGTGTTGTGCCTATAACATATACCTACTAAATCTAATGAAGGGTATCTAATGCAAAAGAAAAAGTATATTTTTCCAGGCTTAACCTTTCAATTGACGCAGATGTCATATATTATATAAACAAATTGAGCGACTGTTACATGTAAAAACTCGCATATTCCTCAATGCAATGTAACGAGACATGCACAGCGCCGCCGATGATACCGCTGCCGTCTCCGTGGAACGTAATATTTGGAATGAGACTCTAATTAATAGGTGTTTTGCCCTGAATTTTGGCAGAGAACGTTGCTGTTAACTAGACCGAATGGTAGGAAAAAATCACGGACCTCTGGAAATCTCCGAAACAACCCCTAACAGACACCAAAGGCTGTTCAAAATTTAAATGTAACTATAAAGAAAAATATTAGACAGCGTGAATTTTGCATTGAGAGTATACATATTGTCTCCCTTAGTCCATTATGATGTGACTATAACACAAGCCCTGATTGCGTGTACCTACTTAATCAAGGGTATCTAATGTAAAAAAAAAAGTATATTAACTTACACAGAGTTGCAACCCCACCAACTTGGCCGGCTCCCATTGCAGAGCTTGCCGCCAATGCCGCCTTGAAGGTACCATCGCTCGACAATACTTTACTTAATTAAACTATCTGAGGCGTAAAATGTTTAAAAAAATCTAATTTTATTTTATGGCGATAACAAAAATATTCACTGCAAACCAAGTCCTAGATTTTTGTCAAACATCGAGATCTTGTGAAGCCTCGACGAGTTTCGCCAACTTAGCCTGCTCCCATTGCAAGGCTTGCAAATTATTTATCATATTTAGTAGTTAGGTAGATCAGAATAACGTTCCCTTTGCTTTTGTGAAATTTTAGTATCACAGTTTTAAAAATGTGTATACAAAGGCTTTTCTCACAGGCATTACATAAAGGGCCTACTGTGCCTAAGCAATGTATTGAATACCGAAATACCTACATACATATGTATACCTACGTACGGTCGTCGGTTGCAAAAGTCCATATACGTGTAAGGTCTTTAACTGCTTGCATACTAATTACCCACACATTGACATTAAATGTTAAAATTTATTTTCAACCTTAATGTAAAAGACATATAAAAGACACTTAAACATATTTTTAAAAATATTTGTCGAATGCGGGTAAACTTGAAAAAGAAGTGGAACATTTCTTTCGAACGTCACAATTTGAGGGTAAAACGAAAATAAACAAAATCATACAATGATTGAATTATTAATTCCTTTTATGTACCATCTAACCTTCTATATTTATTTACCCTAATTTAGTTAGTTATTATTTCTTTCTTTTCGACTTAAAAAGCAAAATAAATGAAACTGATAATACTCGTAAAAATACAATAGGGTTAAGATTTTAACTAGTTACTGCGACGAAATAATAACTATGAGACCATTAGATAGTTTAAACGATTCGTATAGTATAGAAGAATAGAAAAAATAAAACAACAACCACAATATTTTATAGAAATGTCGGTAGTGGTTCTAAAGTTAAGGAGTATCTTCATATTCTTCATCTATGGCCATTGGCCACGCATTTTCATTAAACTAGTGTAAATATTGGTAGGTACATGAGTAATAAATTAAAAAGACAATGATTTAGATTTATGAACAACTAGTATATCAGCCGCAGTTTCGCATACGCCAAGTCCAGAAATTAGGAAATTCCATTAAAACTTGACTTTGAACTATTCCGTTGAATTTCTCATGTAAGGCCAATGGTACCAATTCCAAGTTTCTAAGTTCAGTAGTTTTGGTTGTACGTTGGTATACTCGTATAAATTTGTGAGCAAATTTTTCTAGGTTCTTTTATTTAAGGGAAACGAAAAAGCATATTTTAAATCGAGTATACTTACGTGCAAACAGACGAAAGCCAATTCAGTATTATAAGTTTGTTGAGGTACACACCTACTGTCCAACATAAATAGGAAACAGACTCGTGATCCTATTATAACAAACTAAACGGTTAAAATTTATATAATACTCTAAATAAGTATCTTCCCACACAAAGGATAATTATGTAATTACTACCTAAAAACCTCTAGTTTTTATGGTTACTGAGTAGGTACCACAGTGACGGATTTACAAATTTAAAATTCTGACGTCCTTTTGCTTTTTATGCATATGCCTATCGCAATAGTACCTATAGTATAATAGTATGTACTTAAAATACTCCTTGAATGGTCATAATAAAATAAAAAATAAAAAACATTATTACAAATATAATAAAATACTAAAAAAATGCATGACGTTATCAAAAAAAATCGGCAACTTTAACTTTATTTCTAATTCAAAGAATACATGTAGCGCATCTTGGAACGTTATAAAAAAATCTTTTTCTACTAATCCAAATCACCAAGAAATCGAAAAAATTAACAAAGATAACATTTCTTTTACAGACCCTAAAGAAATCTGTGAACAGTTTAATAAATTCTTAATAGCCCTTCCTAACGATCCCATCTCTTCATTAAACTATAAAAGTTGTACTCAACCTATTCAAAATAGCATTTTTCTCTCTCCTACAGACGAAAATGAAATTATAAGGATAATCAAATCCTTAAAAAACACAAAAGCTGCTGGTTATGACAATCTCACAACCAATTTAATCAAATTGTGTGCTATACACTTAAAAGCCCCACTAACGTATATCATAAATCTTTCACTTAGTGAAGGCAAATTCCCTGATCGTTTAAAAAAATCAGTAGTCAAACCTTTATTTAAAAAGGGTGATAAAACCGATATGACAAATTACAGACCAATTACTCTCGTTCCGATATTATCAAAAGTATTTGAAAAGGTCATGCTTACAAGAATTGAAAGCTTTTTGAACAACTTTAATATTCTCGCCAAAGAACAATTTGGATTTCGTAAGCAAAGGTCTACCACATTAGCATGCTTTTCTCTGGTAAAAGATGTAGCTGAAAGTTTGAATAAAAAACTCAATCCTATAACATTACTGCTCGATTTAAGTAAAGCTTTTGACTACGTATCACATGATATTTTATTGAAAAAGCTCAATGACTACGGAATCCGAGGCAAGGCAAATGCATGGGTATCAAGTTATCTGGGTAACCGAACTCAATGTGTAGAATTATCGTTTATGAAAGGTAAAAATAGAGAGAAACATTACTCTACATTTCAACATAACACACAAGGTGTCCCTCAAGGAAGTATACTGGGACCCATACTGTTTTTGCTCTACATAAACGACCTGCCAAAAATAATTAAAAAACATAAATGCATCTTATTTGCTGATGATACAACTATTTTAATAAAATGCAAAAATAAAAGCGACTTAAAACCTGAAATCAATGAATCTCTTTCAGAAATTATGACATACCTTAATAATATTAACCTTAAAATTAATTTATTAAAAACCCATATTATACAATTTGAGACATACAATTCCCATAGTACCCCACTTGACATTAACTATAATAATAATGAAATAAGTAGCGTTGACTCTGCACTGTTTTTGGGGATTTATATTGATAAGCATTTAAATTGGAAAAAGCACATATCAAATCTAGCTGCTAAGCTCGATCGTTTTGTTTACGCTTTAAGACGTGTCAAAGATATTGCCGGCCTAGGTGCAGCAATGTTATCCTATCACGGTTATGTAGGGTCACTATTACGCTACGGACTAATACTTTGGGGCAACTCAGTCAACACTGATGAAATATTTAAAATACAAAAAAAATGTGTTAGGGCCATAAGTGGCGCAGGATACATTGACAGTTGTAGACCACTATTTAAGAAACTCAAAATTTTACCTTTGCCATGTTTATACATCTTTGAAGTGTGCATATTTGTAAAAAAACATCCCCACTTGTTTCCTACTAATGCTGTCATGGTAGCTGGTAGTAGAAGACATGAAAATAAACTGTATATGCCGGCACAGAGGTTATGTGTATTCAGCAAAAGTATTGTATGTATGGCAGTTCATGTTTATAATAAGATACCACTCGACATTAAAAAGTTAATAGTACTGCAGGAATTTAAACATAAATTATTTGATTATTTAATTGATAAAATGTATTATAGTTTAAGCAATTTTTTTGATGAATAATTTTGACATTTCCATACACTTTGACATAAATGTTACCTTTTTTTTTTACTTTTTTTTTTTTTTTTTTTATTTTTTATTATATAAGTTTTGACATAGCCACTCCTGATTGTTTTAAATTATTGACATTGTTACTTTTTATTGTTTACAACCTTTTCTTTTTTAATATATTATTATTATTTTCTGCTTTATAAATTGACAAATACTGTAATTAATAAATTTTGTACACCAATGTTACTTGGTCGAAAATTGTGAAACTTCCTTTTATAATTTGACAACTTTTTGTACCAATTTTCTGACAAATAAATAAAATTATTATAAAAAAAAAAAAAAAAAAAAAAAAATTATTATTATTATTATTATTATTGGTTTTTGTTATGTAAATGAAAGTGCATTTTCTGGTTTCTGCTCTATCGTTTTTATTGCATTACTAAAAATATTTAAAGATATTGTTACAAGAGGTTAAAGCAGTGAAATAAAGATCTTAAGATTTAAGTTCTGTTAAGTTTTTCCCCTCCAGCTATTTTCTCGGTAAAATAACTTAACTTTTATTAAATAAAATATGATAAATAATTTATTTTATTTATTTTACTTATTAATTTTTGGATGAAATTGTAGAGTCCCCGCAGCGCGCTTCGATGCACTTAGTAACTAAAGTTTGGTTCTTCCTAGCTAAAATGGAATTATTTCAAGCGCTGATCAGTGACTGGTGCGGTGCGGTAAGCGGTTTTGCGCACCGTGGAACCTCTACCGGCTATTTAGGTTATTATCTAGGCTTCACTTCACTACCGAGCTTCATCGGCTTGTTCGTCCGGCGACAGCTCATCAATTTGGGAAACAGAGGTAGTCGGCGCAGCAAGGACGGGGGCATCTAATTCTCTCTCAAAGTCGTGATCTTCTATCAAGTCCCGAGCGCCGTCCACGCCACATGCTATGAATTTCAGAAACAGGTTCATATCAAGGAAGCCTACGCCGCAGGGCCGGTCGATGAGTTGTGATATCATCATTCCTTTGAGGAATCCTTGACACTCGAGCACGGAGCCGATGTCATCCTGCGAATTTGTATAATTGGAGATTAAAGAAAAATTAAAGGTACAGTGAATTTTGCAGCGAATGTTGTATTATACACATACAACGCAATGGTGTGTACATTTTGCATAGCTTTTCGCGTATTTCGGTAGTTCATATAACCTTTATTGAATTGAACATGTATGTTTATATCTATGGTAGCTTGGAAGGCAATTCGTAAATAGACCATACCATTTAATTATTTCATTATTAAGTAGTTCACAAACTTACCGGACAAATAGCTCCAAATCTTTCAGACTGAAACATAAATGTATATTTTTACTGCGTACTTCTACTTTTGAATAAACTATTTATTATAATATCATTCCATACTTTGCATGGGACATCTGCCAGACACAAGAAATTTTCATTGAGGTTCCACATCTCATGACAGATATCTTTAGGAAGAATCGTCACTTCGACCTTACGGAGATGTATAAGAAGTGGGACTAAAAAACCCTAAAAACGAATAACATAATTTCTTTAAAATTAAATTAAAGTACAAACAATTTTTGTATTCTTGCAGTTGAGATAAAAAAAGAATGCTATTTAATATCTACACACATTTCTTCTGCTGCCCCAGCCGTAAAATGAACAGGATGTCATTTCTAGATGTTTATGCTTCTCAGGAATACCATATCGTAGCCGGTTTATCACGTACTCGGAGTTTTCTTCCCTTTGATGAAGGTGGTACTGTTGGTCCAATACCAACAGTGCTAGGTTGTTTACTGAGCAAGTCCTTAGGGATTTCTTCATTTCAGTTCGATTGTAATCTATTAAGATACTGAGTGATTAGCCAGGTAACAAAACATTTACATCCTAACACTGTTCTTGGTTTAAAGTATATACTTACCCCTGTGGGAACAAATATGCTCAACTTTCCGAGAGACGCCTGTGGTTTCTAGAAATTTGTGTGTGCCGGCGTAAACTGGGAATTTCTTATTTTCACCCGCCACGCAAACAGCTGGCGTTAAAACAATGTGTGCTTCAATCAACGATCCCGTGCAGAACAATAATGCATGTGATAGGTATAGGACCTTAAAAAAAGTGTTGTATAACATTAAGAAAGTTAAACTTCAAGTTGCAAATAATCACACAATTGCAAGCAACTTTTGCCATCAACAACTTTAGGTTTTCTGTGCGTGAAATCGTTTCCTGTTGGACGCAACTGTATCAGGCCCATAATCTGAAGAAAAGAAACCACGGAGATGGAAATTTAATTGTGACACAACTTAGTATTTTTTTACTTATAACTACAATCCTTTACACTTAGTTACCTTGAATCTGAAGTAAGTACTTACTATAAACTGCGCTTCACTAGGTTCAGCTCTTTTTCCAATGAAACCAGCAGCATTTTCCAAATCCAGGTCCACTGTAAGTGTTAATCTATTAAGTTTATTTATTAATCTAATCCTTGATTCCGAAATTGGTATTCGTTAGCGTGACCAAAACACGGAGGTTCGTAATTTATAAGCATTTCCGGAGGATGCACGAAAATGTAACTGGTTTTGATAAAAAGAACTACTTAAAAAATTTCCAGGCTTAACCTTTCAATTTAAGCAGATGGCATATACAGGGTGATTGGTAATGCGATACATTTCCTCTTAGGGGTTAAAGTAGAGCTTATTTGCAATCAATTAAGACATGTCCGAAAATTGATAATTTCTAAGATTTGTAACATTTAGTTCTTTTATTAAAAAAAACCCAGTTTCGATATTCAAATGAACCCTTTTAGTGAAAAATTCAAAATTTAATTTATTTTTTGTTGTTTTATGGTAGATTGATAACTATAAAGAAATTTAAGATTCAAATTTGCTTACAAAAATCGTCCTTATTTTAGAAAAAGTCAATAAACCAAGAACAACTTTCTAAAAAAGTTAAGTCTTATGACAATAAAAACGCGATTTTCTAAAAAAGACCAATAATGTTGCGTAAAAATTACACAAAAAATGAATAATGCAAAAGAAAAAGTAATTAACTTACACAAAGTAGCAATCCCACCAACTTGGCCGGCTCCCATTGCAGAGCTTGCCGCCAAGTGCCGCGTTTAAGGTACAATCGCTCGACAATACTTTAATTAATTAAACTATCTGAAGCGTAAAATGTTTTCAAAACAGTCTGATTGAATTTTATATCGATAACAAAAATATTCACTACAAACCAAGTCCTGGTTTTGCATCAAACATCGAGATCTTGTGAAGCCTCGACGAGTTTCGCCAACTTAGCCTGCTCCCATTGCAAGGCTTGCAAATTATTTATCGTATTTAGTAGGTAGAGCAGCCTTACGTTCCCTTCGCCTTTATGCAATTTCAGTATCACAATTTTCAAAATCTACTGATATTTATATTTTGTTTGTTTACATTGCATTTGTTGCTGTGTAGGAAAACAATTATGTTTCCTCGCAAGTTTGTTGAAAAACCTACCTCGTGAGCAACATGTTCATTAGACACTCGGCTTATTTACACAACCCTCAGCCTCGTGTATAATGAACAACTTTGCAAACTTGTATTATAATAAGTATACTAATATGACAGTATAACTCTCAAAATGTATGTTCCTGCGCAAAGGCGATTTATGTACGAATAACTAATTTAAAAACCCAGTCTTTATGGGTACCAAGAGTCTTAAAATTAACCTACGTAAGACACTATCACATACTACCTAGACTTTATTTTATTAACTATAAAATATAAATCTATAGGTACCTAAACATTATACAAATATCGTTAACATCAAAATTTGCTACGAAAATACATAATATTTTTATGAAGTGGTAAATGAAGAACCATTTTAATTAACGTACAGAATAACCGGACCATTTTCAAAACATTTTATGCTTTAGTTATTTTAATTAGGTTATAGGATTTAATTTATTAAGGTATGTCCATAGGTATAGCTGTATATAAATGTGTACCTAAGCCTTTTGTTATAAACAAACCCAAAGTTAGGTTAGGTTAGACACAGTCTGACAAGACTCGTAAAAAATAAAATACCAAACGTATTAAATCAAAGGGGCATAGGTTTTGTTATTCATTACCTACGGGTATATTTTGTAAAATGGATTTAATTTGAGAAACGAGTCACCAGTTTTCACAAGATCAGAATAAGGAGGTGGTTATTAATTTATTTTTTATTTGAAATATTGTTTTATAGGCCGAGCCTTACAGAGAGTTATTTAATTAAAAAGTATTCGTACTCTTAGTGCGGCTGTTAGGTACTAGTTAAAAGGTAGGTATCTTATAAACCGATCTCGCGCGTATTTATTTAAGGACGTTAGTAGCCTAACAAGTAATAAAGTAACACATATTTAAAATTAATACAATTTATTATGTAAGTAAGTAACCTACTAACTAAATTCCTGAGTTGGTATTAAAGAACTTCAACTGATAAAATTGTGGGTTATTTCCGCGAAGTAGGAAACTCATCTGAGCGCTTAATGGTATCTTCACATACTTAGTTTTTATAAATTAAATTAAAGGCAATGGCTCTGATTCTGGAAACACTATCTAAACCAAATTAAAAATATTGCTGTCTCTTTCCCCATACTTAGTATTAGAGAAAGATGCGTTTATTTTACTCACTATATAGACCGCATCATTGTAACGTAACTTCAGTTTTACACTTTGAACTAAAATGTTTACCTGTCTCTGACTTATACTATTGCAGAGAAAGAAAAAGCAATATTTTTAGTTTAGTTTAGATAGTTTTAACTTGGAATCAGTATTAATACGGTATTCATAACGTGTATTATCTCCGGTGAACTCTGACTTGGTGTCCTTTGATCGGGAACAGCAGAACTTCTATTTTCAGTGGTCCAATGTCATCAGCTTCAATTCTATACGATCTTATTACAGTTGACAGAATGCTTTTCATTATTAACATACCGAAGTTACGACCTGAAAATACAATTGAATTTAATTATATGTCGAAAAATAAAGACAGGAATGAAGAAAGAAATGGCAGATTGTAACGAAAATGCCGTATGCAATAAATAAATATCTTAGGAAACATTTATTTGTACTATAAGTATCTATTTTTCTTTGGATATACAATAATACGTAACCCACACGTAACTGCTTTGGATTCGTTGCCATTATTATGTCATACACTTTGACTATGAACAGGTAATATCACGGTCAAATACTTATTGACCGAGCAAATCGGCGTCTCAGGGTTGAGTCAATTTGCATTTGAGAAATCTTTGATTAGGTACCAATGCCCGTCGAAAACTTCAACTTTTTTGACTAGATTTTTTATTAGATTATGAACTTTTAAATTTGTATTCATTTTGATATTGCAGAACAAAGAAAATTCTTATTTTCGAGGAGATACATTTTCAGACCTATATATCTCCAAATTGAATACTTAACTAATTTGTTGCCTAACTAAGCCGTATGATTTCCGATCATATTTTATTTTATAAATGGAATTCCATACCTATGCAATTCCTGGAGGCGTAGCTGAACGGTATGAAGGCCGCGGGGTGTCGGTCGCGTGAGTTTTCGGGCAGGAACCGATCCGGATTGAACCGGTCGGCGTCGGGGCCCCACACGGCCGGCGCGCGGTGCACCGCGAAGGCCCCCACCACGGCGCCCGTGCCCGCGGGCATCGTCACACCCGATTTTGCTGAAATTATAGGGGTTTTGAAAAAAACTTTATAATAGTACTGTAGTTGTACAACTATACTGGGTGTAAAAGAACTGCTTCCGAAAACTAAAACTGGGCATTGCTGGAACAGGTAACGTTTCGAGCAAAAAAAAATTTTGCATGATGGAAAAAAAAAATTTTTTTACGTAATTTTCCAAAATTGCTTTAATACTATCAGAAGAATCTCAAGAATACATGGTTTCAGGCTTCGGAAGTGGTCTTTTTACACCCGTTATAGTTGTAATAGGTATTAGTTGGCGAGCAAGGCCATTGAATTTAAAGGCTCGGAAGATAGGGAGACAAACTCAGTAGAGCCATAGGAATTAACTGTACAGTCACGTGCAATGAAATGTATAGAATGACAGAATTTCTAAAAAAAATTAAAAACTATGCGTAATATTCAGTTTAACAATATATAACCATCTGATTGTTAATGCCTATAGGTACACATTATTGCAATAATAAACTTGCAAAATTATGGAGCTTTGAAATGCATATGCACAGTGCATGTATCGTAAGTGTGTGATGGATGCCTATGATGATAAAATACTTACGCAAATATGTATCCTTGTCAATGTTCCTAGCAATGATTGGCACCACGGTGTATAGCCGCATGCTCTCCTTGATGACCCGCTCCAAGCAGTGCATCTGCTGAATATCTTCCTTCATGGCCCCACGCAACGAACCGTCAAATATTGACTGCTGCCTGGAATAAGTAAAGGATTGAAGTAATTTGTTGAGAAACAAAAAGATAACTACAGGCTAAACAAAAAAACTGTTTATATTGACTCTATTTATTTTCATACAGTTTCATTTGTTAATATAAAGATCTAGATATTCGTTATTGATGTTTAAATAGTTTTTGTAGCACATTTACATAGTCGTACCTATACATTTAAATAATAACTAGTATTACGTTACAGTGATGTTTTTGTGTAAAATTAACTTACTCTTGATAAACCTTTTCCTGCACGTCCTGGTGTACACCCAGCAACACGAGTGTGTAGGCGATCATGGATGATGTTTGATGTTGTGTAAAATAGTTAACTTACTCTTGATAAACCTGTTCCTGCACGTCCTGGTGTATCCCCAGCAACACGAGTGTGTAGGCGATCATGGATGATGTTTGATGTTGTGTAAAATAGTTAACTTACTCTTGATAAACCTTCTCTTTCACGTCCTGGTGTACACCCTGCAACACGAGTGTGTAGGCGATCATGGATGATGTTTGATGTTGTGTAAAATAGTTAACTTACTCTTGATAAAGCTTTTCCTGCACATCCTGGTGTATGCCCAGCAACACGAGTGTGTAGGCGATCATGGATGATGTTTGATGTTGTGTAAAATAAGTAACTCACTCTTGATAAACCTTCTCTTTCACGTCCTGGTGTACACCCAGCAAGACGAGTGTGTAGGCGATCATGGATGATGTTTGATGTTGTGTAAAATAAGTAACTCACTCTTGATAAACCTTCTCTTTCACGTCCTGGTGTACACCCAGCAACACGAGTGTGTAGGCGATCATGGATGATGTTTGATGTTGTGTAAAATAGTTAACTTACTCTTGATAAACCTTCTCCTGCACGTCCTGGTGTATCCCCAGCAACACGAGTGTATAGGCGATTACCAGCGCCGTGGTGTCGTTGCCCGCGATCGTGATGGAGTCGATGTGCTCGCGCAGCTGCTCGTCCGAGAAGTCGATCTCGCGGCCGAACAGCATGTCCAGCACTGCCTTTACCTTGCCATCTGGGGTCATCATCATTAATAATAATAATAATAAATCTCCAGACTGACACACCAATTATGTGGCCCTTAAGTAAGTGCAATAAGCACTTGTGTTATAGGTACCACATAATGGACTAGGGGAGAACCTAGTTTCACCCAGACACGAGCCAATATCGAAAAACCATTTTAACGACATTGGCCCAGCCCGGGGATCGAACCCGGAACCATCCGCTTAGCAGTCCGGTATATATACCGCTGCACCATAGAGGTCGTCAAATTATCGTTAAATAGTATAAATTCAAGTTGCTAGTTGTGTCTGTTTGTATGTTTGTCCGCTAACTCCTCCTAAACCACTAAACGGATTTTTATGCGGGTTTCGCGAGCTTTTAGGTTATTTTTTCACTTAAATGTGTAAATGAAGAACATTCGGGAAAAGTATTTTTAAGATAAGTTGGCCTTTACACCACTGCGAAGCGTGGGCGGGTCACTAGTATATAATAAATAAATAATAATAATATGTACAGTTATAGTTTGTTCGCTGATGAAGCGACTCTGAAGGCCTGAAACCGCGCACCGCACCGCACCGCACACAGATCTACGTTTATTATAAAGTCTATTTAAGCTTTCAAACCTCAAGGTTTAGGTACTTAGTGGATAGGATTGCACACGAGGAAATAAGAGGATTCGCCAATACACGCCGCACTTGGTATTGTGTGTGTTAGCCAACACATTACCTACATTTTTAGCATAAGTAAACCAGTGTGCAAATATGATAAACGCATATTGTAATAGTTTTGAGCTGAGAAAGCTCATAGGTTACAATTTTGAATGATGCCATTAATAAATCTCTTCAATTCAGAAACCGAGACGGTTAAACAGGCTTATGATACTAGGTGCTTAAAGCTACAATGATAGAGTTACAAGACACAAAAAACGTGCTTAAACACCTGTCATATGAAAACATATTATGTAATGTAAGTACAAAATGCGATACACATGTGTGCGATGATGCAAAGTTGACGACAAACTTTAAATCAATAAGTAGGTTTATTTAGCTTGTTATTTGCAGGCTTTGTTTAAAAAATTAGCGCGGTTCTAATTGTGAACTTGTTTATTTAAGATGGCCTTAACAGTTGCATGTTTATAGAACAAATTTAGTACCTACATACAAAGTGTAATAGGTACAAGTAAAGAAAAAGATATATGAAATTGTCGTTATTTTATTAAGTAATGAGTGAAACTTACCGGATGGAAATGCAGTTGACTGGTTTGTGTTATTGTTAGCTTTTGACTTTTCATACTCCACGCGCCTTTTCTTTACTACCTAAAAGATTGTTAAAAATGTGAAACAATAGTTTGATAAGTAGTATATAAGTAACTTAGTAATATAGCAAGACTATAATATGACAAGTTCAGTAACAACAGTGTTTTATGAAATTACTAGTGGCCGCCCGTGACTCCGTGCGCGTGGAAGTCGGTTTCCCATGGGGATAAGAAGTTTTCCCGCAGTAAAAAGTACACCATATGTTAATCTGATATATAACCTATATTAATGTAAAGTTTCATCAAAATCCATCCAGTAGTTTTTACGTGAAAGAGTAACAAACATCCATCCTTACCCACAAACTTTCACGTTTATAATATTAGTAGGATATCAACATCCGGTAGCAAAGTCCATAAACAAGAACAAATTGGAATTTATTACTAAACTATACAAGTTCTTATTTGAACAAAATACCAAGTTGAATGCCTTGCTCGATTATTGGTCTTTTACGCATAATTTAGTTTTGTTTAAACTGTCAGTACAATGTTTACATAACGAGTATCGTAAAAAGATTCCTAAAACGGAAAAAGGCCTTTATATAAAAATTAATTGAAAATACAAAAGCAAGGTTCATAGTCCACGAATTGGAATTCATTACGAAACTATACAAATAAATATCTACTTATATGAACAAAATTCAAAGTTCAATAAAATTCCAAGCTTATTAGTCAGTCCTAGACGCATAATTAATTTAGACTATACGCTGTAGGTATTATATACAATCTATATATAAAGAGCAACGAAAAAATATTCTATAAATAACTTTTACTTTAAAACGAGTATAATTGAGAGTTAATGTATGAAACAAAAAAAACAATGTCCATAAAATAGCAACGGTTGAATTTTTCCATCGATTGGTTTTACGTAGAGACACTCCACTTGAATACATTTTTATCTTATGTTAGCCATATACATTCTTATGTTAACAAACACTTGCAAACTTAAGTAGGCATAACTTACAATAGTTAATACATTACCTCATCAGTAAACTTATGCGTGAGCTCGATGTTCTCTTTTTGTTGTTTTGCAAAAGGTGTCAAGTTGAAGATGAAGTCAGGTTGTAGCCAGACCTAAAACAAACGACATTGACTCTACATCTCATTTAGTCACACTGTTATTATTCTAGAACTTTTATTTCACCGTCTCTCTATTTTATAAAATAAAGAGTCAAAACGCACACTCAGTTTAACAGAAGGCGCGCTAGATGTCGCCCTAATCGAATTAAACCGCGCTTACACAATTTTCGTCGAAACAGTGGGGTCTCTACCAAGCGTTAGTAAAATCATACTTACCTGGCACAGGGGATACCGTGATCAATAAGGCGGTTCCCCCAGGGCGAGGCCTATCCATTGCACTGCGGATTGGGTTGACCCCTGCGATTATCCCTAATGTGGATAACTCGGGTGCGTAATTTTTGGTAGTGGGGACTGCGTACGCGCCGTCCCCTTTTTAATACTAAAATATGGTAGCTTTCATAATCTCTCGTAAATGTGCTACATTTATTACTAAGTTAAATATTTGCTCGTGCGTGTACACATAGGTATCTACTATATTAGTTAGGGAATCGCTTTTATATCTACGAAATAAATAACTCGAAAACCATAGCTTGGCGTGCTCAAAATACCATGTTTTATAAAAGTTGCTTTTAGTAAAATGCTGGACCAAGCACAAAAGCTTTTATGACATTTTATGATGACTAGGCTATGTCACTACTCGCCGCTACCATTACTATTACACCCAAAAGTAAATAATTCTTATAGTCTAATTGTTCCCGTTGTGCCCTATTATACCATACCTTGAACAGCCTCATATTGAGTATGGTCATGACGGTGTGGCGCGCGCGCAGGTACGGCGTCTCCGGCGAGTGCTGCACGTTCATGCGCTCGCCCATCGCCGTCTCTGACATATACAATACAATGTTTTATTGACATGATTCATATTAAAACAGCAGTTTTAACAACAAGTAGGTATGTATAAAACGTGCTAATTAATTAATGTTATTTAAAAAAAAGATATTTTTGAATTAGTTATGCGCACGTTGAACTCTTTTGTATTAAAATTAAAAAAACAACAAAATTGCTATTAATAGTTATAGGAACAGTGAATGTTGTTCGGTATTTAAATTAAAGTAACTATATTTAATTCTATTCTTTTAACAGGTCGTTGCCGATGAATAAATAATATATAATTGATTCAACTTCTGTGTAAATTTGCGCTTTGCGACAATATACTCGTCGTTTCATTTTGTACCAACTGTGAATGTTTTGACTGCAAACATGCTATTCATAGCCTAAGATCCGGCTAAGAAATATATACCCACACGTATTTAATAAAAATACACAAATATTGAACTATCATTGATAGATATTGCCTAATGAAATCGCGTCCAGACTTTGACAAACAAAAAGTATAATTAAATGTTTTAAATATTTTATTGGAAACTAGTGGCCGCCCGCGACTCCGTTCGCGTGGAAGTCGGTTTCCCGTGGGAATGAAAGGTTTTCCGCGGTAAAAAGTACCCTATATGTTATTCTGATGTATAAACCTATATTACTGCAATGTTTATTCAAATCTGTCCAGTAGTTTTTACGTGAAAGAGAAAAAAAATACCATACATCCGAACTTTCACGTTAATTATATTAGTAGGATTTTAATGATGCAAAAAAAAAAATGATGCAAAAAGAAAAATGCCATGCCATTTTCCGCCGGTTCTGAATTAAGAATTTAAAACTTTGTCATGTACCTATTGAGCCTATTAATATTTGAGTATTTTGTATGATCAATCACTATCACTAAGATATCCTACATAAGTTACTCGACATAACATTATTAATTAAGAAATCGGCGGATAAACTTCCATTTCAAGAAAGTTCCTTTATAATCACTACAAAGTCGCTTTCTCTGTCTGTGTCTATATTTTTTTAACATATATAACATTGTATAGGAAAAGGGATTTTACTCTGAATTTAACGCGTGCGAAGCTGCGGGCAAAAGCTAGTATGTACTCGTAATATGTTTAGCTATGTTCAATAAGCTGAGTCCACTGAATTATCTGCCGTAATAGTAAAGTACTGTATAAAAAATCCGAAACACAACTTTGAAATGAAAGAGTAGACAAATATAATAAGACAGATTCGAACTGCTTGCTATCGGGAGTTACACGTGTTATTGTGAGTCAACCATAAAATTAAGACGTATGCTGTCGTGGGATTTTTTTTATATAATTTTAAGGAGGACATTTCCGTCATACATGATTTCTGTGTAGCTTTAACCACAAAGGTTGCACACGCGGCGGAGTCTTAAAAAATGGAGTAACTTCTCCCGTTTTCCCAACATTTCCCTTCACTGCTCTGCTCCTATTGATTGTAGCGTGATGAAAAGTATCCTATAACCTGCCCAGGAGTATGAAGAATAATTGTACCAAGTTTCGTTAAAACCCGTCTAGTAGTTTTTGTTTCTATAACGGTCAGACAGACAGACAGACAGACAGACAGACAGACAGACAGACAAAAATTTTACTGATTGCATTTTAGGCATCAGTATCGATCCCTAATCACCCCCTGATAGGTATTTTGGAAATATATTTCATGTACAGAATTGACCTCTCTACAGATTTATTATAAGTATAGATATAGCATTTAATCAGCTTTATGAATATACCGGTGTTTTAGCATTTAACAAACTGCGTCGTCAGTTTACGAACGCTTTGTAGAGTGACCATCATATTAGATAAGACTTACTCATATTGGATAAAAATAAATTGCTTATATTTAAACACTTATTGGTAGATAGGCGAAAAGCTTGACATTACTTTAACTTGAATAAAAAATAAAAAGTATAAGACAGTTAAATTATTTATAGTAACTGAATAAAAGTCATTTAGTATAATTTACCAAAAATATAGTTTTTAATAAATAAATAGATACATACGAAAGAGACAACACAAAAATAAGTTTTCAAATGATATTTTAAAAACGTTAATTTATTTGTACCTATATTTGGTTCTAATTATCAACTCCTATACTGTACTATATGGTGGTACCCAAAAACTCTGACACTAGATGAAATGCACAGTAAAGATTGACAACAATAAACAGTAAAAGAAAACATTGTACAAAGGTACTACTTATCCCTTAGAGGAATCTCTTACAGTAGTCCTATGATCGGAGTGGCGGTAAGAAAGCAAGTTCTGTGCGATTTAATAAAATAAATATATGTATATAACATAAACATGTAACACATACGTATACATACACATATAAAATGTATATAAGCTTTGAGACAAGTAGGTAGTATATATGAATATGTGGTGCGAAGTGCATATTCATCACACGATGAAGAAGAACTGTATACACTTACCAAAAACAATATCCAGCGTGCATGCCGTGATATACTTGAGCACGTCGAACGTCTGTCTGTCTGTTTGCTCGCGCAGCCGGTCTACCAGCACGGCGGCCTGCTCCGCGATCACGCCGAGGTACTCCTCCACCACCTTGTTGTGGAACACCGGGAGGAGAACCTTCCTGTGCACCCTCCATAGGGCTACTGCGAGGGGAAAGGGAGCTACTATTAAGATTTTACTTTTAATTTTGCATTTAAAAAAAAAAATTGAAGTTATAGATGGAAAACGGAACGCGGGTCTCCGAGCATAACGCGACAGGGAAACGAACCCAGGATCTTTAGAAAACCGGTCTAATGCTCTACCGCGCCGCGCCGCTACGGTGACCCAGAGCTACTATTAGTTTTGTTAGCGAAATCATTGTATTCATTATCATACATTGCATAGTATAAAGCAAAATTACTGTTCGTGTCTGTTTGTGTGTTCGTCCTCTGACTTCTTAAGCCCTTATGATATTTAAATCTAGTTTACACAACCTTTTAAGTAACTTAGGTATATGAATTGTAAGTAAGGCACATTCAGAAAAAGAAAAGAATAAGGCAAGCCATTCCAATTCCATGAGAACAAATCGGTGGAAATAGCATCGTTTAAAATGAAATGAAAACGTTTTAAATTTTACTTTTTTTAAAACATAAAAAAATCTCGCTTACAAAGTGAGATGCCTAATACAAATTCGTAAATACTAGTTTACCTAACCTTGTCGGTTACATAAACCTAACTTTCACGGTCACAAGTAAGAAATCCTCGTTCTGTTCAAACAGTTAGGCTTGCTCGGTAAATACTTACGCGGTGCTATGAACAATCCGTGGCCGAGCCAAGGCCGCAAAAAGCGGTAGACACCATCCTTGTCTAGGCAGTTCTCTAGGATCACTTGGGAGTCCTCTGGGTTGCTGAGAGCTGATACAAAGAAATAAAGGTAATAAATATGTATTTTCTTTAATAGAGTAAAGCGTGGTGGGCGAGAAATTCCAAGGAGGAAGTAGCAGCATTGTGTCCATAGAAAATAGTGACTTTGTAGTGAGTACTTATAAAGTATATAAGTTCTGTCAGGAACATTGAGTAAAAAATGATAATATGCCTCTATTTTTAATATTCACTAAGTATACATGAAAGTCACTGAACAGAAACCATGGAAAGTAAGGAAATATGTCCAATGTTTTATGCCTCGTATAAAGACGGCTCCATACTCGTATATGCAATAATTTGTACAAATATCTAGGTCTTAAGTTTAAATGTTCATACAACGTTATGAATGTACACAAAAGGACTGTAAATACAAGGTGTCGCTGCCAGGATCAATTACGTTTACTTAGCAGTTGAAAACTTTATTATAAGTGAGAGTCTGTAATTTTTATTTTTATGTTGGAAACTTTATATTTTTGAAAATATGCGTTAGATCATCAATCATCATCAATTCTTATATAAAAGAAATTAAAGACTTTGTTGCTTTGAACAAATTCCTCAATATTTCAAATTATGCTATGGACTTAATCTATAGAAAAACTAAAAGGTTATTTTTTTACTACCGGACCTTAAACTTTTTACTGACGACACTTACCGATATACATCTTAGGACCGAGCCACATTTTTGCAGCGCCATTGTTCTTGTTTGCCAAATCGGCTACTTCTTCTAAATTCCTAAGTATTTCTGTAAAGAAAGCTTTAATATAAGTAACCAAAAAAGCAGCACCTCATTACTTTTGAATATTAATATTAATCTATTCATGTCAATAAACATCTGATGATAAACTAAAATGTTTGCATCAAGTTTCAGTTTCCTTAGCACATTTCGATTACTGATAAATACACTTATATTACAAACACGCCCTTCAGTACACTACAATAATAAGCAATATTAAGCTGTCAAATTATTATCCTACTTCACAAATATCTTATCAATATTAATTCTACCACAACCCTAAATCTATAAAGCATACTTCTAGTATCGCCTATGAACATAGCAGCGTGCCCCAGAAGCGGGAGTCCCGGCGGGGAGGCCAGGCAGGCGGTGGCGCGGTCCAGCCGGCGCACGCGCATGGCATACACGGTCAGGTACACCGCCGCCGCACACACGAACACCGCTAGGATTATCATCTGCAAACGTATGACATATGAGGCTGGATGAACTGAGAATTAATTTAAAAAATATGTGAATTCGTAATTACAATCCGAAAAATGATATTAATCGATCGATTATTGCTTTGAAGGACTCTTCTGCTTGTCGTCTTCTGGTGTTTATATTTTCAGCCACTACCACTAACAATGAAAACGGAGTGACGCGTTTCAGCCAAAATTTAGAATTTAATTAATTATACCTACAATCTTACATCAGTTCCATGACTCTTCTTTTGTATTTTTATTCAGGTTTAATACATTTCTGTACAGATTTTCTTTAGTACATTGTAGTACCTACCTACGAGTATGTATGACGTAACTAAAAATCAAGTTAAGTTAATACAATGGGACAATAACCACATTATGGTGTATTTACATTACTATTGCCAGTAAGCAAACTGTAGATATTTGAATAGATAGGAGAGTAAACACTTGGCAGTATGTGACTAAAGTATTTTTATAGACATAGCTAGAATACACCTTAAGTCCTACAACATTTTTTTGGAAAATTCCAGTTGGAAACTGAATTTCTTTTTTTTATTATTTTGTATCTTACTAATATTATAAATGCGAAAATTTGTAAGTATGTGTGTTTGTTACTAATGTTTCACGCAAAAACGACTTAACGCATTAGGACGGAACTTGAGGTACTTTTACCGCGGGAACAATACCTCATTCCTCAGATAGGTGCTCGTTATACAATATTTTCTCATTTAGCGGACTCTACCATCCAAAGATGAGCTTTACACGATTACTGATAGAATAGCAACAAAAAAAATCACAGGCACTTACTGCTTTAAATTTCACCAAAAAACAAAACAAAATCACTCTACATTTAAATGTAAAAAGCGGCCGTGTAGTCTGAAGTACCAATGTCGACTATTACGGACATGACAACATTAAATTATTCATCAGGTGATAAGTACATCATCAAACTCAGAACCCTCAGTTTACTTTGTTCGGTCGCCAAATATTTGTTAGGAAATATGCGCATGAGATGGACAAACTTTATTCATGGCGATTTGTAGAGCGTAAATGTAGATTCCAACGACAACTGAAGTTATGCTTTTAGCTACGAATGTAGCTAAATTAAGCTTATATCAAGCCCAGTAGGTACGGTGCGTGGACTTAGGCACCGTAGAAACGCACCTTTATAAGAACGATTCCTGAAACTCAACCGGAACACAGAGAAATAAGATTCTTCTGAAGAGGAAACCAAAAAACAAGACTTCAAAAAAATATATAATTATTTGAATTGTGTAGTCATGATATTTTTCCTCATTTTCTTGAAACTGACTTCGAAACTTTAACCTTCTCTTTAATGAACTCGGCTTTGCCTCAACGTCTTGGTTTTGTTTTATTTGTTTCCGGCGTTCACTAAATCGATTGTTTTCGTTCCCTGCTCTCCTTTGCCACGTGCGGAGTACATGAAACAGGCAACTGCTGGTTGATAGCGCCGTTCTTAACAATGGCAATATCGTGACTTTACATCTCTCATGCAAAATTTCCCTTGTTCTTGTGACAGTTAAATATACAAGGAAATCGCAGCGTAGCTTACCCATAATGCTTATCTAGTCTGTGTGGTTGAAGGTTCGATCCCCCTGTCATAAAGGTCTATCTGATACTGTAACACGTCTTTGAGTAACTAGCCTGTGATACCTAAAGAATGAGGTTACCTTACCGTTTGGAAATTTTTTCATAATCCCGAATTTTAAAATTTCGAAGTTTTGTTTGCCAGATAATAGCAACTCCGAATTCCATTTGTACGACGTTTTAGAATCCAGACTAATGAGTTCCAGGCACACGAAATCTGAATGCCCAAAATTCAGTTGGCCGTAATCTAGACAAACAATATCCAGATTTTTAAATTCTAATAAACGATATCCAGAAAAACTAAATCCTTGTTTTTTAAATGGCGCTGAATAAATGGCTCTAATTTTCTGTCTTAAGGCAAAAAAATAAAAATAACTACGTTAAAAAAAACCGACTTCAAAACTAAAAAGTTTAAAATAATTAAGATTTAATATAATTCAAATACTGCCTATTATTTATACGTGCCTAATCATTTTATTTCTTACGTTTTTTTTTTTTTTTTTTATGTAATATAGGTAGCAAACGAGCATGCGGGTCACCTGATGGTAAGTGATCACCGCCGCCCATGACTACCCTCAACACTGTAGGTGTTGGGGTGGGGGTGTGTTGCTGACCTTTAAGAAAATATATAAATAAATAAATAAAATTGGGCACCGGATACCGCACTCACCGAACGAAACGCAGGAGCATCGTTCCTACTTCACGTCGGTTTCCTGTGCGACGGTGGTATTTCACCGGTCGAGTCAGCCCAGCAATCGCTGCAGACAGAGCCTACAGCTAGACTCTACCACTCAAGAAAATAGTAAGAGTTAATTGCTCATTATTTATTTATTACTCGTTAAGTATCTTAAACTTTGAAGTAGGCATTTCATTTTATTAATTTGCTCGCATTATTATTTTAAGCTTGGCACCGACTTCAAACCTATGAGTAAATAGCACGTATAAATAATAGGCAGTATTTAAATTATATTAAATCTTAATTATTTTAAACTTTTTAGTTTTGAAGTCGGTTTTTTTTAACGTAGTTATTTTTATTTAATACTTTTTAGTGTATTTTGGCAGCTTCATCGGATCCTGGAGGATCCTAGTTACTACCAGCATCAAAGTGCTTGTCAAGACGAATCAAACGAGCCCAAACTCGATAGGGTTGTGTCATTTAATTATTGAGTTCCTATGGCCACCTTCCGATTACATCACCAGATCAGCTCCATGTCATAATATTTTTTCACTGTAATCCAATTTACATACGTATACAAAATTACAGCTCAATCGGTAACCGGGAAGTGGATCAAATTTACTTGCGATATTTGATTTCAGTCAACGGGATAGATAAAAAATGCTCATAAAATAAAAACTACTGAACCTACCTGAATCAAATTTTTGTGGGACCAATTCGAAGCTATTCCGCATCAAACAAAAAAAGAATCACGTAAATCGGTTCAGAAACCTCGACGTAATCGATGTACATACATAAAAAAAAAACATACCGGCCGAATTAAGAACCTCCTCCGTTTTTGGAAGTCGGTTAACAAAGTTGTTGGTAGTCATTAGTTAAAAAAGAACTTTGGTTTTAGCGCTTCGCCGAATAAAAATACATGGGAATCAAATAAAAATATAATGAAAATCTGGCAATATTTTATCAGAAATATGTTTGCATGGGAACAAAATAAAAAGATAACGAAAATTTGGTAATAGTTTATTTAAAAAAAGTATTCCGAGAATCTGGTATAACTACCTATATCTGGACTATGAGAATATGGGAAACATTAAAATACTTTTTGAAAATTTGATTTTACTGTATCTGGAAATTGTTTCATCTGGAAAACTAAAAATGTTTTTAAAAAGTCTAGTCTGTAAGGCTATATGAAGCACATGTTACTTCACATGACATAAGGTTGGCTCATGGAACTCTAAATTAAATCAAACTATTGTTACTTGTAAGTCGCATCGCGCACCGTGGGAACACTCGATAAAATACTGTAAAGCCACAGTTTAGAAAAGAGGTGTTGTAAAAATGTGCATCCCAAAATAAAATTCACATACCTAACATTTTTATAATAAACATTTTTAAAATACGCATTTCATCTGACATTTGTACACATTGATACCCTTCTTACGTACCTATAAGAGCTTCCAACTGACACACTCTTTGAAAAACCTTTAAAAAGTAAACATTTTAAGTTCAAGGTTTTTGAAAACATTACACAATATGTCGTACAAATGATTTTGCAGGCTTATTTAATACATCAAACTTTACATTACATGTTTATGTATCTACTTAGGTATACGTCCATATGTATACAAACGAATTAACTTCGAAGTAAGTACCTTTATTTGTAAATACAATTTGCGTTATAGGTATAGGTACCTGATATATACACAATGGTTATTTTTTCCATAGTCAGTGTTAATTCGGATTTCGGCCAGGGAACTAGGATAGCAAACTTTTTATATAGTTTTATTTGAAATAGGACAAGAAGTGTTTTAGAAATGTTTGTGTTTGTATTGGTGTTTGTTAGTTGTGTGGTTTACTATTTGAATTATCGGCGTCTGCGCCGGCCGCTGTATGAATTGTCTAAAAGATTACCGGATGTGGGAAGTCTTCCAGTCTTGGGTCACACACATTACTTTATAGGAGGCGCCGAAAGTAAGTTACGTAGTGAAAATTTATTAATGTAGTTAAATATGTTTGTAACAAATAAAAGCTTTCAAGGATCAACTAACTTAATATTGCTCAATTAACGTAGCGAAAGAATATATTGTATTTTTAACCGTAGCTGGAGCTAAATCTAACTGCTAATATTTTACTATTGTTAGAACCACTATGTAGAATTTACGACTTTAGCCATAAACTTATTTAGGTATACACTGTTTAAATACGAAACTATCTTGACTCAACATTGAACAGATTTGGATTTTACCTCAATTTATAAGAACTTAAAAGTTGTCAAACACTCTATAAAAGTGAATATATTTATTTAAAAATTGCCCATAATGCCGTAGGTATCTACCTTATTATAAAATTATGAAATTTAATGATTTATTTAACGCAGTTACACAAAGCAACATCTGAGTTCTATAAAGATAATTGCAAATTTTATTTTTCGACACTTCATCATCTTTTCAAATAACAAAAGTTGTAGGTAATTGGTAATTTTCTCGCACAATTTCCCAGTGTAACGCTAACTGTGTCTTAATTTGGCTCCTTTTTAGTATAGTGGTTGCTTTTTAGGGTTCTTTATTTCGTTTATCGTTAGATCCCAAGTTGGTAACAGTTACCAACCATGAAGTGAGGGTGTTTTAATTACAATAGTTTATCTTCCTTTAAGGTACAATATTATTGTTTTTTTTTTATTTAAAATCTGGATTTCACCTAAATTAGTCAATACAATGAGCAATACTGACGCTTCATAAGTTCCATAATATTTTATTTCAAAACCGATGTATTATTTTGATCTACATACCTGTTGCAATAATTTGAATTGTAAAGTGGTGTTTGCATATTTCCAGCAATTTTAAGGAATATCCAACGCCTATGCAGCATGGTGGAGTCCACGGGCGAAGTTGGGAAGATTTGGATAGGACCAGCACTTTACGTGGGTATGGCTCTTAAACTAATACTAGACTTGATTAATACTACTTCATTAATAGCATTAATACTAGCCTTCTGCCAGCAGCTTCAGCAGTTTTAATTGAAGTAAACTTTGTTCCTGATGAAAGACGCTCTATTTTGAAAGAATTTTTCATAATTTTGATACTTTAAAACATCCACACTCACAAAACTATATTAGCAATACAATTTATAAATAATTATAAAACAAAATAATATTAATAACCTTTCAGTATCATTCAACCCTGAAGACGTTCAGATAATATTGGAGACCTGCCTTGAGAAGGACTCTTCGTACAAATTTCTGAAAGCATGGCTTGGCAATGGACTATTTGTGGCGCCTGGTAAGTTTCGCGGATATTTAACATTTTGAAATTTAAGATCATCTGCTTATTGTTGTAATCTTTCTACGCAAAAGATGCGTACATTCCTACGCAAAGATAAGTGAATTTTGAGGTTGGTGCAAAAATCTTTTCGCTGCTAAATAAAAGTCAAACTTTTGATAACAACATTATTCGTAGGTATGCAAACCATAGAAAATAAAAAACCATAAAGCGTTGTGAGTGTACCTATTCGAGCCCTAAAAAATATTTGCAGACGGGTCATCAAGATTCGCTTATTATGTCTGTGTACCTAAATAAATTCATATATATTAGACATTCGTAGGTACACCAAAATTGGCATTAAACTAAATAACCAACGAAGTCATTTATTTACTCTGTACTTATAATATTTTGCGGACTGTTACCTACGCTCCATTAGATATTTTGTTTGAATTATGGGCTACGTCATTATTTACCTTTGTCAATATGTAGGAGATGTGTTTGCCTCCTA
The DNA here is from genome assembly GCA_916618145.1 of Emmelina monodactyla. Taxonomy (NCBI): domain Eukaryota; kingdom Metazoa; phylum Arthropoda; class Insecta; order Lepidoptera; family Pterophoridae; genus Emmelina; species Emmelina monodactyla. The sequence continues at coordinate 4,452,790 of OU745319.1, forward strand.
TAATACGAAATTCACACTTCATTGTTACTTGCAGGAAATAAACTTGTTGTAATACCTTAAATAAGGAAGTAAATTAAATCCTTAGTATCTACATGATATACCTAAGTTTGTTAACATAAGACAATTAATAATTGGTCACCAAAGACACTAAAAGTAGAAAGAAAAATAATTACACGTACATATAACTTTTTAGATTTACGCGATCATTATTACTTGAAATTAAACTCATTTAACGTTTTTAATGCGTTTTATTTAATTTTTGATTTTCCGTTTCGACATTTTTACAAACGCCGTGATCACGGGTAGACTACGATGTTTGAAGTCTATATAGAGTATTGTAAAAAACAATTTTCGAAATCACCGCAATTTGAAATTGCGGAACAGATGGCCAACACGTACATATATTTTAATTCCGTGTTAGAAAAACTTCAAGTGCGATATCTTTCAAACGTTTAACGATAACTTCACTTAAAACTCTCCAACAATATTAAGAAGTCAAGTTCGCGTTTGAAAGACATCACGATTTTAACGATCAATGTTCTCCTTTCACGCACCTCGTTTAAATTCAGAACGCATTTTAATTCCTGGACTTTTTTTACTAATTCTCCTGATGATGTTGCAGTGGACATGTGGAAAATGCACCGTCGCCTGATCCTGCCGATATTCAACAACCGTCTGGTGGAGGATTTCATCGAGGTGTTCGGTCAGCAAGGGTCCGTGCTAGTAGACAGACTACAGGAGCGAGTGGGCGGTCCAGAATTCGACTGCTTCCCCTACGTCACCTCGTGCATGCTCGACATTGTATTTGGTAACTACTTTAAGAGTTAACGATCGATAATGTTGATTTTAGTTAGGTATTTCGTGGTCAACCACTTTAACTTGACCTTAGCAGATGGATAAAAACAAAATATAAATTTAATATTTTTAAACAATCTATAGACATTTCAAGACAAATGCAAAATAAATAAAGAAACAATTTCATAACATAACATAACTTTTACATAATCAACCATTGCATATTTATCATCAAAAACTTAAAGAATCAAGTTGTAGCTATGTAAGTATATGAATTATAGTTTATATTTAAAGACTTTTTGTCCGTATTCTTCAAAGAGACTGCTGTGGGTGAACGCATGGACGTGCAGCATAACCCAGACACACCGTATCTGCGCGCGCGCAACACTGTCATGTCAATCATCAACAAGCGACTGTTCAAGGCATGGTTGCAGCCGGACGCGCTATTCCGATTGACGTCTTATGCCAAGGTCCAAAAGGATGGAATCGACTTGACACACAAATTTACTGACGATGTAAGTATATTATTGTACCCTAGCTAAAACGTATGTAGTGGACACTCTTGTATTTTAGATCCTATTTACTAATTCGAAACCAACCCACGTATTAATTTAAATTTAGATTAGAATTAGAAACTTCTTTTCAAATCGTGAAAGGTTAAGAGTAGGTACTTTTACCTCCCTACGTTACGTAAGGGAACTTTGAATTTTGCCTACGAAAACTAAAAAAATATAGCGAATATAGTAATCATAAATACGTACTAGCTAAAAATTAATTGCTAGTTAAACTTAAGTAACTCCTTTATTTAGAAAACTGTTCAAACACATACATTATTGTATGCAAATAAGTCTTATTTAGAATATTTAAATTTCTGCATTAATATTCCGTTACTGACAGTTTTTAAACTACATTCGCGCTATATCAAGGTTACCTACACTTTTCCATACAGGCAAAATAGTGTTAACCAGAGGTAAATACAATATGAAGTAGGTATATGCCAACGATGGTTTTCCGTGCATAACCATACATTTTTGTCTTTTTTGCAGACAATAAAGAAGAAAAAAGAATTGTTCAAACAAAACTTGCTAGGGAATGGTAAGTCACTTAAGTATATTTAAAAATTTAATTTTCATAAGAGGATTAACACTTGTCGCTTGCCCCTACTTACAGTCAATCGTCAGCTAAAGAATCCCTACTAATATTATACATGCGAAAGTAACTCTGTCTGTCTGTCGGTCTGTCTGTCTGTCTGTTACGCTTTCACACCTAAACCACTGAACCGATTTTGTTGAAATTTGGTGTGAAGAAAGAACTGAACTTGGGAAAGGACATAGGGTACTTTTTACCGCGGGAAAATTTCTTATTCCCACGGGAAACCGACTTCCACGCGAACGGAGTCGCGGGCGGCCACTAGTACCTAATAAGAAAAAACTTGGTTTAACTTAACGAAAAAAAAACCTAGTTTTCAGCACCCTTTTTACTTTTATACAGGTCGTAAAGATTTCCTAGAGCACCTCTTAGATCGCGACCTGAAGTTTAGCGATGAACAATTGCGCGACGAGATAGATTCCATAACGATCGCTGGCAACGACACCACATCGCTAGTTTTAGCGTACGCGCTGATGCTGCTCGGCCGACACCTGGATGCGCAGGAGCAAGTACACCAGGAGTACGTTGAGTTAAATAACTAAATAATGAATGAAATCGATTTAGAACTACCTAACATATATAACAAACATATCGATACAAGAAAGTAAACTTAAACTTTATCGTTTTTAGTATTTGGAAAAAAATGTGTTTTTTAAATTGTTGATTTCATAAAAAAAATCAAAACAAATAACTTAGGCTGCTTATTACTCCGTTTTAGAGTATTAACAATATTTGGTTCATCGACAAGACGCCCCACTAAAGAAGATTTGAACAAGATGGAATACACTGAAAGAGTTCTGAAAGAGGCCATGCGACTCTACGCAGTGGTGCCGGTCATCGCTCGTATAACACAGAAAGAAGTGAAACTATGTAAGTTACGTTAAGGGAAGCAATGACAAACGTGATGAAGTCAGGAGTTTTGATATGCCTTAGTGGTTTGTAAGATTCAAATACACCAAAAAACTTTCTTATATAAGTTGGTTATGCTCTACATGACGCAAAGTGTTAAATCAGTTTTTTTAAGATACCTACAATGTAACACAAACGATGAAATATAAAAAACAAAAAATTCTAAAGCAGTTTCAGATTTTTTTATACAACTATGTTCATTGCGACCTAGTTCTCAACCATACCCTTATATTTTTCAGCAACATGCACATTGCCAGCGGGAGTGGGCTGCGCCGTGGTGCCTCTAGCGCTGCATCGCTCCAAGCGCCTGTGGGGCCAGGACGCCGATAGCTTCAACCCCGACCGCTTCCTACCAGAAAACAGCGTGGGGAGACACCCCTACAGCTACATACCGTTTAGTGGCGGCACTAGGAACTGTATAGGTAAGTTTAGATGACCTTATAAGTACCTAGGTATTACAGAAACAAATTCATAGAAGAGAATCTGTTTGTAACCCGATTTAGTAAATTGCGTGCAGTTAATAAAAAAGTCGCATTTAAAAACATGAAAGTTAACAACTTTTAAATATAATTATAGGCAAAAATATAAATTAAATCGTAAAAATAATTTGTAGGTAGCCGAGATATTTTTCCAGCGACTATTAACACTATCTTGTCAATTGTGATAATAAGTAGTTGTAACAAACTGACAGGATAGTTTAGTAAAAGACCCTCACAAGAACCTACATTTTCTTTCAGGTCGGCACTTCGCCATGTTGGCAATGAAAAGTATCCTGGCGCAAATAGTACGGACATTTCAGATCAAATCACCAGCATGTGACAGACTCAAGATCGAAGTTCTTTTATTTCCTGTGGATGGACACCTTGTTTCTTTGAGAAGACGAAAAACTACTCCTTAACATGCTCTGTTATTAATTTAATATAGAAAATTGGGTAAAACTACGCTTGGTACTAATCACAGATCACCCCCTAATAGATTCCGCATGTTCGTACATTTGCGTTGCATCAGGGTCACCAAAAGTTGAAGTGCGGGGGAGGAAGTAATGACATTCTGATTGGCTAGTTCAAAAACGTTCTAAGATGCACCCGTCAAATAGTGATGAAATAGTGATTTAAGTATTCGATAAAAGTATCGATAAATTATAAATATCGTTTAATAAAAATATCGACAGATTTACATTTACCTGGTTGATTGGCCTTAAATTTTTTGTATTATAATAAATGAGACTATTAATGTTGAGCCCAAATTAGAAAAGTACCGACCAACAAAAAATTTTTTGCACTACTAATTTTTGGCTCAAGTTTGCGTGGGTTTCCTTTCTTATTTATAAATGTTAGATTCAAAGTAAATATGTTTTACCTAATTAGAGGGTGCTACACGATATTTAGTTTAAAATTTGGTTAAAAAATTAAGCAACCTCTTTTTACGAAAAATATCGATATATCGACAGCGTTGATGTATAACTTTTAAACATAATATTACTCGGGTAAATTCGTGCGTCTTTAAGAAAATGAGATGACCGTATACACATTTGTACTGACAGAAAGAGATATCCTTTGTTTGCTTACAATAAATAAACCAACGCAAGTTGAACTCCACAAAAACTAATTTTCGATGCACAAATACGCAGTGACACGGATGCGTACGTGTCTGACGGTTGGTCATGACTAAATCAAAAAATGTAGGCGTGGCTTGCACTATGATTTAAATCGCATAGTGGCGAAACATAGGTCGTCGCCTCTAATGCGGAATCTATTAGGGGGTGATCTGTGGTACTAATACAAAAGTCAGGAGTTCCTACATCTTAAAGAGTCAGTTTACTTGTGTTAAATTGTTAAATATTTTACCAAGTAATTTTCTGACTTTTATTGTAGTTAAATCAATAAATAGTTTGGCGTAATATAATAGTGTAAATATTTAAGCTCAAACAATAGGCTAATTCAAATATATTTTTTCGTATAGACATTTAATTAAACAAGGGATTTTTATCAAGAATATAAGAAAAGGTTTTTTAAATTTGTTATTTATTGTAAAAGTTTGGTTAATAAAACGACAAATCAGTGTTAATTATTTTATTTAGTGCACTAGAATAAAAATACGCACTGGTATACAATCATGCAAAAATATCAAACTTAAAGCTAAAATCCGTTTCATTTCAGACTTATATCGACGTAATATAGTAAACTTACATTAAAAAATGATATTCAGCATCTGCCGAAATTGGACGAAACTTGACTTAGATGGTAGGAAATTCTAGTATGAATCAAATGCATTTTATAAAAGTAACTTTTTCTTTGGTATATTATCTATTAAGCGGGTTTCTCATGTTTTTACCGCTATGTGAATGGTTATTAAACAAATTAATACACTAAAAACATTCATACAAAAACTTGTTAAATTCACTGAGACTGCATTTAATATCATTTTATCAAAACTAAACTACCCTGGTTCTAGCCTCACGACCAATAAAGTTGTATAAGTTCACAACCCACATTTCATTTGTACAATAAAAATAAATTAAGGGCTGATTTTTCAATAGTCAGATAAATGCTAACTGACTGATAAGAGGTATGTTTTCATTGTCACTTCATACATATGACAAGTATAATGTTCGACGTGCAACAAAAACATACTGATTTTCTGTCAGATAGAATTTATCTGACTATTGAAAAACCGACCCTAAGATATGTTGTGCATGAAATTGAGGTAAATTTTAAATATGAACTGAGAAAATTATAGTTAAAAATGATATCATAAGAATTATGTCAGATAAATATGATTTTAATAATTATATGGCACATGTAACATTAATCACAATTGATATTAAAAACCTTACTTGTTACGATGTCATGAGATAGTAGAGAGATTCATATCAGTCTTAAAATGGAAATATTTAGATGCCAATTTCAATTCAAAACATTACATCTTACATCTATTTTGAACAGTTATCTTATACCTAAAGTGTAGTGTAAAGTCATATAAAAACATCACAATGCAATGGAAGATCCAATGTCATTCGACAGCTATATTGTCAATCGAATTCGATATGTCCGTATCAATATAAAATTTACCATGGACGACCATGAGATCGCGTTCCAAAATGTTCCTAATCCTCGAATACTAAAACGTTAACTCTTTCAATCCAGGGCTACGAGCACAGAACTTTTAACGATTGTTAATATCGTTATTCTGACATTTGTTTCGTTAATTTGTATTAACATTAACGATGACACCTGTAAAAATAACGATATTAACGATCGTTAAGGGTTTCATGCTTCGACTTGTTGGTGATCTTTATCAAAAATGTAAAGAAAATTACATCTTATATTTTCCTGAAAGGGTCAATAAGCTTGAGGTCGCTACTCAAAGCTGAATTTCACCTCCTCCCTCGACGGGTCGTTATTCGCCGCGATCGCCTGCGACCAGTACCTGCTAATCTGGCTCTCAATCGACGGCGTGCTCTCCTTCCTGGCCCGCGCCTTCCGCTTCGCTTTCGTGTGCTTCGTTCGTCTCCTGCCCACTTTTGTTTTCATCTCGGCTATTTTCACCGAGACCTGGCTGTCGAGCGAGTTGCGTCGTGACTCGACGGAGACGTGGCGCAGACTGATGCTGATTTGTGAGTCCTGTGAGTTGCGGCGGTCGGGCGTGGAGCTCAGCGAGTGGTGGGGGTGGGCGGGGAGCACCAGTGCGTCGCGGCGCCGGACGAAGCGGGGGAGGTTCGCCGCCCACGACGAGGACAGCTCGCCGCTGGGGGGATCGTTGTTGTTAGTGACGAGTGTGTGATAGTGTATGGTATAAGTAGGTATGGCTAGTTGAAATATAGCAGTAAATAAGATTTTTATGTAATAAAGTAAAAAAAGTTACTAGATAAATTGTTCTAAATGGTCTTGTCACATGCCCTAAAGTAGTATTAAAAAAAAATAGGTCTTTAGCAAATATAATTAAGATTCAAGATCAAAACTTTAAGTATTTATAAACTAGGGGCCGATTTTTCAATAGTCAGTTAAATTCTATCTGACAGAAAATCAGCATGTTTTCGTTGCACATCGAATATAAATATTTGACACGTGTAGGAAGTGACAATGAAAACATACCTATTGTCAGTCGGATAGCATTTATCTGACAATTGAAAAATCAGTCCTAAATAGAATAAATAATAACATAGTGCTTAGTTCTTAAGATTCCAACTGTCCTACACGTTCAAAAATAAAAAAAACCACCTATCACTACCTATCCAACCCTCGCCCTCCAAACCCACCTCTCATGCTTAGCGTCCTCGGGGTAGTCGATGGGCGTGGTGTGGTCCAGACACAGCCCCACGGGGTCCTGGCGCGAGCCGCCCAGCGAGATGGACAGCCTCCCCCGCGCGGCGAGGTGCCCGCGCATGCGGTACGCGCGCGCGATCAGCTCGTGCTTGCGCGCGCGCCGGGACGCCTCGGCCTCTACTTGGCAGCCGCATTTCCTGTGGGGTTGGTAATATAAAATGTAGTAATGTGCATAAGCACTATGTAGGAGACTTATTTTGAATACTGGCAGCTATTTTATATTATTCGAATAGATTCTGAAGAGGAAACAATGAGATATTTACAGCTTCCTTCCAGACACAGTCATATTTGGGTGCTCGGAATGTGAGCACATAACATTAAACTCACTTTTATGCTTTCAATATAAAGCTTAAAACGTTTAAACTCTTTTATTCTCTTTCACGTTTCCCCCAAACGTTAGTTAATGAAACTACCGACTCGCCCACGCTTCGCAATGGTGAAATTTTGGGCTACTTGTTGAAACATTGAATTTTGGTTAACTTAAAAGCTTTTTCTGAATGTTCTTTATTTACAAATTTAAATGAAAAAATTACCTACAGGATGGTGAAAACCGCATTAAAATCCCTCAATTGGTTTAGGAGGAGTTAGCGGACAAACATACAAACAGACAGAATTAACGACTTGGATTTTTACTATGTAATGATATGTTAAATACTAGCACATAGATTTGCAAAATACAATTACTATTAGATTTTGTAATACAAAAAGTTGTGAAAACTTCGAGTTCTTACTAGACTGCTCAGCATCTACATTTCGTAAATAAAACGTGTCAATTTCTAAAGGACGGGTGTCCGATATACACTATGCTGCCTACTTCATTGTTTTTTTTTTGTATCCTTCTATCCTACACTTCTATCATATGTATGTGCGGGGTCATAGATGTGGCTACGTCGCCGCCAACATTCCGGCGGAAGCAAGGAAAAACACCGAATAACAGCGCCGGTCCTAGATCACGTATATGCGACTCGGTATATAAATCTTCCGGGTCAACGACATTTCGGACACAAAAAAACTCGGACACCTTGGCCAATGTATGGATTTTCAATTTTAATATTATTTTTTACCATGCATTGGCCAAGGTGTCCGAGTTTTTTTGTGTCCGAAATGTCGTCGACCCTATCTTCGGAAATCATCTCAGTGGCCCCACTTGGTCTCAGCCTTTTACCGTCAAATATGTATTACCTAGCTAGATAAGTCTTCCAGGCGAAGGCCGCGGCCGGCGTCCAGGTCCAGGAAGCCATCAGAGCTCCCGCCGCGAACACACAGATCAACCGCAGTTGTAGCACCGATACGGAGGGGCGGGCGCCCGATATACACTCCGTTGCTTCTTTCATTGATTCCAGGCGGCAACTGAGGGATAAATAGATTAGGTTAGGTTAGATTTATTTAGGTTCCGATAAAAGTGGGCTTTTTATGGCAGATGAAAGAAGTAAGTAATGGTTAACAGCCCTTTGGAAGTAGTTGGTAAGATTTTGGATTAAACTTGGTAAGTATAAAGATAGACTTAATGTGAAAAAACACATTTTTACTGTGGAAAAGTAATTTATGGCGAATTTTTTTACGTTTATTAGTCGGTAAGTTAAGGTAGAAGACGACATGTTTTTAAAATCAAGAATATAGCTGGTTTAACCAAATATAAGTAAACAACCTCACATAAACCACCATACTCACATAATATTCTTCTTAAACTCATGATTCCATATATCCGCATTCCTATATTCATACACGTGACACGCAAACGTCACACATATGAAGACTGCCACCAAAGCCCCGGTGAGAGAACAGCGAGTGATAGTTTGTCGGATCTTAGTAGCCGCACGAACTGATAATACACCTTTACTGGACACCCGGACTGCGATCAGCGAAAATACTCCTGGAAAAGATATGATAAATTTAATTTATGTATTTGGCACAAAATATCTTCAACAAACTAACTAATTATTGTAGTATATAAAGGAGTTTCAACAAAATCAATTTGCAATCCCAATTTTTAACCCATATTTAGCATAAGGCTTCAACTTGTTGTGAAAACCATAAATCATATTTCTTCATTATCTCTGAACATAACATAACATTGGGAAAGAACCAAACTTTTTCATTTTGATCTTTTTTAATAATATTATTTTTAGGTAGCTTCATCTATAAATAACAATATTAATAGCTTCTAATAATTTTCGTCATAAAATATATATATTTTTTTAAATGTTACAAATACAACGAACCTCTAAGCAGAAAATACCCTCCCAACAACAGCACCAACGACAACGGCGCCAACAGCAACGCAGATCTTATCGGATGGTTCACGTAACCAACGAAGCAGATCCCCGTCACGCTGCTGCCGTCTATCTCCCCGAAGGCCATGGTTGTAATGGTCAGGATGAGCGGCAGAGACCACGCCACTAAGTGGAAGTAGGCGGCCTTCTTGTCTATGCGGTCTTGGATTTTACCTGAATAAATTTTGTTGTTGTTTCAATTAACTTTAACTTTTAAATCAGCTTTTAAATATAATCCTCAGATTTTGGTTACACATTTAACGACGTAATTTAATCGTTAAGTAGAAGAGATGAATTAAGGTTTTTATACCATGAATAGCGCCTTAACAGAGCGATAACTTACCTAAAGCTCGAAAACTCATATGCCAAGCGTACGTGAAAATCACGAACCAAACGCAAGCTGCTATCATGAAGTAGTATACCTGTCAGAAAAGTCATAATATTAGTTTATACATACATACATTATTGTATCAAAACGGATATAAAAGTTATTTCATCCTTACCAGTACGAAAACGACTACACAGGAAAGGTTTTCTTCAGCTGAAGGTTCGCCTTGCCGCCTGGTCCCGTCTTTAGAACAAACTATATCGTCCCGGGAACCCACGCCGAATTGCACTAGCCACCTAATGAGGAAGATCTAGTTAGTAACAGAATATGTACAAAATTTGCTGTTTTGTACCAACAAAGTGATTTTGTACCAACAACATTATGTATTACAATATCGTATTAGAACACGAACGTACTCCAATCTCTGCTTATTTTATCTACTTCAGTGATAACACACCATTTGTAACCATCAAGCAATAAACTCTTACCCCATAGAAGCAACGGCGAAACAAACGTTGATATAAAATATCACCAACGCCGGATACTTGTTGGCACTTCTCCAGTCTATGAGGAATGTGGCCACCGTCAGTAGATTCAAAGCTAGACAGGTGCCAGCGCCCCACGCTATAAGCCGGTGGATCTGCTGGTGTTCGTCCTCTGTGTATAGAGGATCTCGACATGGGAGACCACATCCTGATATACCTGTAATTGTCAGCCAATGTTAGTAAACATAAAGGCTTTCTAAATATATTATATGCAATCTACAAATAACAATATTCTTCAGTAGAGTAACTTCCTTTTATTTGCGTCGGTATTTTGGACCATTGCGAAAACTCCATCTAAGAGCTCTTTTTCTAGAATCGTCAGTTTTCTAATTGCGTCAATACAAACATTGATAAAGAACAACGCGCATGACTTTAGTTTGGATCCGAGACACTTAGGTAAAGTTTAAGTGAAGCCATTTGAAAATAACGCTTCCCTAGGTATTATTGTTCGTAGATTGTAACTAATATAAAATACCTTCATAAAAGTGCAACGCCTTGTCAGTCTGTATAAGAGGAGGTAAACACTTCCCAGTAGTGTTAAACTTCATTTCTCTTGCGGCGTTCTCACACTTCTGAGGAAATAGCGTAGTGTTACACTTCAGAAAGGACGGAAAGTAAGAAGTATTGTACAGTATTGCACATGGCTCCATAGTTATCTTGCACATCTCATACGACGGTAAGTACACCATGTCCTGATCACGGATTTTCTCACATTTTGGCATAAACGTCGCACATAATAGAGGCTGTATAACCGCCCAGCATTTTGGCACATTCACCAGTTCTCTATACAACTCCAATTGATTCTGGATCTTCTCTTGAGTGTCGTAAAATGTTAAATGGACACTCGTTCTATTGTACGGCAGCTTAGCACCTAAACAGGTGGTCTTTTTAAGCTGCTGACATCGGGCGAATCTGACACAACTTTCAAGTTTACTCTCTCGTTCTGGGAACCATGTCGTGCCTTTCTCCGTTTTCATCAGTTTGTAGTTAGGAGTGTCATCGATTTGCTGCAGGTGTTCCGTCGCATTTTCGTTTAAATCTAATGAGTTTCTCTCGTTGCTTTTGCCGTTTTGACTGCCGCTGCACACTGAAAGTACCACCAGCCCCCACAACCATCTCGAGAGCATCTGGAACAACAGAAATCACATGTAAGCCACACACTCCTACTCGCTCCGCGGCTAAAAACAAAAATAAATAAATTGAAACTACACTTTGTTTCTCATATCTTTATTTCAATCTGCAGGGCAGTCAAATGAAACCCTTTGAAAATTTAATCGCTTTATTTTGCACAATGTAAGTAACTGTTAGCATAGCGAAATGTATAAACGATAAAAATGTTAAAAAGAATGGTAAAGATTTGTATGATGGCCCTTGGCTAGGAAAATGGAAGGGTGTGGTAGTAAGTCAGTACCTGTTCAGGAATAGATACCTACATCTAAAGAATACAGGGTTTTTTTCCGGAAGAAGCTTACAGGAGAAGTTTGGAATCGAAGTGTGTGCAGGTATGCCCCAAACCTACGTATATTTTATCCCCCCTGCACCTTTTTGTTATTTGTGTCTTTTAGACCCTTTTTGTTTTAGTTGGTAAACTAAGCTTTGCTGCCTACTAAGAAAAATATGTTCCATCTTATTATATCAAAAAACTTTTAATAGTAAAAAAAAATATTTTTTATTTTATTTTATTAACCTTTCATCCATTGTGAATCACAAACAACAGATTACATTGCAAACATGATTTCTATCAGCCATAGAAATAATCTGCACTGACTTACAAGAACAAAGGACAAGGAAAACCTCGGACCGTACTTTATTTATTCCCAAAATTTAAACTAATTTCAACCTTTATTTCCATAAAAATAAAATTTTATTGTCATTACAAAATAGGATTGCTTGCATATTTTTTTTTCTTTATTTATTGTATAAACAAATCATTCAAAAAGTACCAGTTTTCTTACTATAAACGTCAGAAGATTTCTTTCTGCAACTGCTGAGCCGAATGTCGACGCACGCGCAGCTTCGGTGATCAGGATTGGTTCTTCACCACATCTTCTTCAGCGATCCTTGGCTATCGTAGACGTCTATATTACCTGGTTTGGTACAGAATAGATTTTATTTTTATTTGTCTTAATGCCGAAAATACAATCAAACAGATTAACTTACCAATTCATTCCAATTTCAAAAGGTAAACCTGAACAGATCAAAATGGTGCGTAATGATTATATTTTTGCGACATAATATAAATTTATTATGTATCATCAACTTAAAATTAGAACACAAGCAATAATAAAAATTATGTACATCGTTCGGGATACTGTCACGGAAGAAATTTCACTTCATGCTTCACTCACACATTGTTAAGAGTTTTATGATTTGTTATGTATTTGATATTTGTCCACGTCCTCGGTAAGGTCGACCGGGCGGTCCTCCCTTGCCCCGGTTGCCCCTGGGTCCCCGCGGGGAGCCTCGCCAGGCGCCGCGATGCCCGTTGACCCCCCGCCCTCCCCGGCCGCGGTCGAACCCGCCGCCGCGGTCGAACCCGCCGCCGCGCCCGCGGTCCATCCCCCGACCCCTGCCGCGGTCCTGACCCCGACCTCTGTACCCTCCACCCCATCTCTGATTCTGGAAGTCGTCGTTGCCGTCTACGTTGCCGTTGTCTTCATTATAATCATCACCGCCTTCAAAGCTCTGATTATAACCATCGTGTTCGTTATAACTTTCATTGTTGTAATCATCATTTTGAGGGTAGTTGTTATCAAACTGATTCTTATTGAATCCACCATTATCATTTGGAAATGGAGGTCCCATATGACCTTGATGTCCAGAAGGCGTCGGTAACAGACCACTCATCGGTCCATGTCCCATTGGACCTCCCATGGGAGGTCCCATGTTAGGGCCACCCATATTTGGACCTCCCATGTTTGGACCACCCATATTCGGACCGCCCATATTAGGACCACCTCTTGGCCCACCCATCGGACCTCCCATCGGACCTCCCATTGGACCTCCCATAGGACCTCCCATCGGTGGCCCGCCCATTGGAGGCCCACCCATTGGGCCGCCCATTGGACCACCCATAGGCGGACCACTCATAGGCCCACCCATCGGTGGTCCACCCATAGGCGGCCCACCCATAGGCGGTCCACCCATAGGGCCCATACCCATCGGTGGTCCCATAGGTCCTCCTCTTCCACCCATAGGACCCATTTCATTCATCTTAGGGCCATTGAAGTTGTTGTAATCTTCTGAATTACTTTGATCCACATTCATTTCATTATCATAATATCCATTGTCATTATATTGTTCATTAGATTCACCATCTTCATTACCTTCAATGTCTTTCTCTGGTTCAGGATATTCAAAAGGTGGGAAATGATCATCATCAGCATCTGCCTCCACATGGGCCATGACATCTTCCAGTTCTGCAATCTCTCCTGAAGCAATGTACCTTTTGAGGGCAACTGGCCCATCCATAATTGCTTTTTCTAATGGTGATCCAGGTTCTACAGGTATGAATTTTCCATAAATAAATATAGCAGTTGGATTGATTTGGCTCAAAGGCACAGCTCCAGGGACGTTATCAGGGAATGTGTGATTCATAACTTCAGTAGCAATGTCATCAGGTGTAGGCCCGAAATTCCATTGTGCTTGGAAGTTTCTAGGTATAGGTTTACTAAATGGAACTTTCTTAATCTTCTTGTCTAAATCCAATGGGAAGATAGCAGCATCTAAATCCAAACCAGGGATTGCCTTGTCAGTATCAGAAGAAAATATTTCAACTTTGTCTTCAGGACCCATTCCTGGAATCACTGATGGTTCCTCAAGATCATGTTCATCCTGTACTCCTGGTGGTAATGTGTTCAAATTATATTTGTCTCTCATCAAATCTCCAGGTCTATTTCGAGTCCAAAATTTGGAAGTATGATCATTGGAACCCGAACACAAAATGTGCCCAAGTGGGTGCCAAGCCATGGTCCAAACAATTGATTCATGAGCACCTTCTATGCAGCCAACCTCTTTATCTGTTCCAACATTCCAGAAAAGTATAGCACCATCAGACCCTCCAGAACAGAATAAGCCCTCATGATGTGGATGCCAGGCAACACTAGAAGCTTCCTTTTTATGCCCTCTAAAAATTTGTAATTCAGTTCCTAATTTTCGGATGTCAAACAACTTAAGTAAATGGTCTCGAGAAGCAGTTATTAACCAATTACCATTTTCATTCCATTTGAGATCCATCACAGTTGATTTATGCGCATGCAATGTAGAAAGAGCTGCACCAGATTTGGGATCCCATAGTTTTATTGGTTGCTGGTTGTCTTTACTTCCGGATACAATGAGTGCTTTTGTAGGATGCCATTGCACACACTTTACATCTGCACCATGGCCACGCAATATTCTTTCTTCCTGGCATCTATAGAAGTCAAAAATTCTGAGAGTCCCATCATCAGAGCAGGTGACAATCTTTGAATCACTAGGACTAAAACTTATACCCCTAACTGCTTCTTTATGAGCTTGATACATTTTAACATTATTCATGTTACTTTGCCAATATTTAATGAAACCTGAATGATCACCTGTGACCATCCAACCTTCTCCATGGGACCAGACCATAGACCGGACAGGAGAATCATGGGCTTGAAGAATAGTTTCAAAATTAAATGTAAGCCCATTCCATAGAGTAAACTCTCCTGATGATGCCCCAGTAATTAACCTACGCCCTTCAGGTGTCCAAGCTACTGCAAAAATCGGACATCTCATTTTGTTGGTTGCTGTTTTGACAAACTGTGTGGTAACTGAGTTGATGGGGTTATCAAGGTAAGAGGGTGGAGGTAACAAATCTGGAGTGTACATAGCGTCGGGTTGAAGGGCATGCCGGTCCCGCCAATCTCGTTGCCAAACGCGACATTCTAAAGCTTTAATAATAGCCGCATTATAATCTACAGTCTTTCGCATAACAGATTTACGCAAACGTTTACCATCAAAGTCGTCTTGAGTCATGTTAAGAGGACCCTGCGGTGGAAATCTCAGTTGATACGAGTAGGGCCTAAAGTTATGGCGAATGTTGTTACGACCGGGCGGCCCCATGCCCATACCCATCATAGGACCGGGCGGGGGCATAGACATATTCGGAGGTGGATGTCCGAAATCCATTGTTAAAGACTTCGAAACCTATTTAGAAAAACATTGCTACATTTTAGTTTAGCCATCAAAAATGTTTGCCACCATTTGGCGTGACTCTATGAAAGAACTTCAATTTGTATCAGGTTTTCCTTACCTTGTTATCCTAAATACACAAAACCATCCTTCCCCGGGTATCCAGTGTAGCACCTCACTTTTATTTCAATACACTTTTCTTAAAACAGTAAACTTAAATCACTAAAACTGAAAAATTAACCTATTTTGTGATTTGTGTCAGTCAAACGCAAGCGAACTCGTAGCGCAACTAGGGATGGGCATTGGTTTTATAACGATTTTTATGGGTTTAAAATTTAAAGTATAACAAAAAAAAACAACGGCAAAATAGATAAATGTACGATTAATATAATAAATATTGCGGTAAAGTAAAAAAAATACAAAATTTTCACGAAAAAAAAACAAATAAAATTTTTAATCAGTTACGATAAACAATACGTGGCAACCATGATTAAATTATTTTGTTACAAAAATGAAACCAATTATTAAAAAAACAACTTAAATCCTACTAATATTATAAACGTTAAAGTTTTTGAGTATGTATGGATGTATGGATGTTTGTTAGTTGTTACTCTTTCACGTAAAAACTGGGGATACTTTTTACCGCTGGAAAACTTTTCATTCCCACGGGAAACCGACTTCCACGCGAACGGAGTCGCATGCGGCCACTAGTACTTATATTAATTGACTTAACTGCATCAAATAGTCAACAGAAAAACCAATCACGATCAAAAGTTTCATTTTGTATGATATTAAGTTAATAATATTATTAACCAAAAAGAATGAATAGTAATTATTAATAATAAATAATAATAATATTTATTTACCAAAGTAAAAATTACATATTTAAACAAACAAATTTAACAAAGCTCTTAGTATTCTAAACACAGGATAATGGTGACTGCACTAAGCTAAAGTTAAGCCTGTGACGCAATGGTTTCTTCTTACTTAATATAACTATTTTTAATTTATTCATTACTGCGATAAAAGTATCGTTTTCTTCTTTGCTGACGTGCGCAACACTACAAATGTCCAATGACTTAAACATGAATCAGACATATTTGCTTACCCATACCATTACCTTACTTCAACTGTAAGAAGCCATTTTAGATTTTTCTTGAAATTTAATGTTTTAACTTTAGTTGTGTTGCCTCTTGTCTCAACAAAGACATAATGATGAGTTTGTTTTTTTAATTGTATAAAATAAACCGTAAACGATGACCGAATGGCCCCGATTCTAAAAAACACTCTGTAAACTAAATAAAAAATATCACGTATACATTAGTCTCATTAAATTTATACCGCATCATTGTAAAATTGATCAAAAAAAAATCGGTTGTCTGTAAATTCGGTTTACTGACGATAGTTGAACGTGACAACGTCTTAAGATGTCGAACGCTGCCGAACGCGGAGGCCGACTGTGCCTCTTCGTCGCTCGTTCCACGCTCTCGCTTGCACTTAATTGGAACGCCTCAGAGCGAGGTAACGCCGCATGAGTCATGTTTTTTAGTGCGTGCAGCCGGCTCCATCGAATTATAAGACGTTGTCACGTCAAAAGCGCTGGGGACTGGACTAAACTTGACTGCGCTGTGTCATAATACACGCAAATTTTAGTTTGATAGGACTAAAATGATTACCTGTCTCTGTCTTATACTATTGATGAGTCAGTGACGGCGATAGTTTAAGTTTAGTTTAGAGAGTGTTTTCACTCCACTCTCTTCTAAAATAAATTAAAAATATCGACACTAAATTTTGATCACATTAATGTGAAATTATAATTAATAAATTGCGCTGAGGACTGGTTTAAACTTGACTGCGCTGTGTCATAATCTCCTCGTTAGATATAATATAAAAGTTACTCTATGTCACATGTTACTCTTGGTCATACACGCAAATTACAATTTTCAGGGAAGATCTGCCATGTTTTTTACTCCTTCCTTTGTATGTACATAAATATTTATAATTGTGCTATGTCCAACGAGATTCTTAGGTCATTGTTGCTGGACATAGGGAGTTGTTCTCCTGCCAATTTATGGAATAAATGAACCAAAAAAAAAAAAAAAAAATATTCTCCTGCCAAATTATTCCAAAACAAAAACATTGAAGTTCAATGATAGCGCAAAGGCAACGATAAATTTTATCAAAGCTCCCACGCAAATGTTTATGTTATATATTTAGCGTTCAGAAGTGAAAATAGTAATAAAAAAAACAATAATTTAGAAATCTAGTCACAATTTAGTTCAATTTTACAAAAATGTACCATCAACATATAAATGAAGCATGAAGTCCACAAACATAAAATAAAACACCAATCATTTACTAAACAGCAAAAATACATACAGGAATTATCACATTAATTACTAAATAGCTTATTTCTCGAATAAACGACACTTTTCACAACGCTCACAAATCGCACCCATTATAACCTATCTGACAGCCGGATGACAATGCCTAATGCCCGCGTGTTTTTTTTTTATAGTCTATGAAGTCGCCCTATGGAGTTTTTATTCCTAATTCGGCCTCTCCTGACGGCTTAACGTCCTCGTTATGCTGATAGTGGCTTCATGACTGCAGCAGCTTATATCAGGGACATACTTCTTGCCTCTGATCGTGTTTTTTCAAGGTCCACGGGAGCCGAAGAGGGTCCAGCTGAAGAATCAGACGCATTACTTTCCTCATCATCTGAAATGTCAGGGTACATGAGTAAATAATTCAACAGTTAATATAATGTTTTACCTGAAAATAAAACAGTTATTATATGCGGTAACCTTATTCGAGACCTAAAGAGTGAGACAACACCACTTCCGTTTCCTTGAACAGCCCCCCAGTGGCTCCCTCTATACGACTTCCGGCGGCTAAAGTCGATGGAGGGGAGCTTAGCTTGTCACCAGCAGTACTTACAGCTCTTCACATTGCATCTCACTGAAAGTCTGAGAAAATAGTCCAACAGGCAGAATTGAAATTTAGGTCTCGAATAAGGTTACCGCATATAATAACTGTTTTATTTTCAGGTAAAACATTATATTATATGCTTTGAACCGTTATTCGAGACCTAAAGAGTGAGATGTGTTTGTTATCGCCTGGTGGCAAGCAAGTATGTTTTATGAAAAATATACTAAGTATGCCAATGTGTGAAATAAAAAATTGTATATAATTGTGTATATTATATAATTTTAAAATTTAATTCATAGAAATAATTAACATAGAATCAAATCTTAGGCAATATTAAATTAAACAATGATTTTTTCAAACTGAATTAAATGTTCGTGATAGATTTAATTCATTCTTGTGAGAGTTTGACTTGATTTCAGAGGAATAAAATTTAGCGAAAGTGCTGGGAGCACGCCAGTTTCCTTTTTCCATGACTTCATCAATAGAGTGAGAGTCCAGCCAGTTGAGCGACGCGGCGGCGCTGCGCGTGCTGCCCGCGCTCGCCTCCACGCCGGCCTCGCGCAGCAGGGACTTCACCCAGCCACCGAGCACAGTGCGAGATGCGGCTTTTGGGGTACCTCTGCAAGTTATAAACAGCTCCGTGAGGCTGCTACCTTCTCTTCGTGGCGCCGATGTCTCAATAAGTTTTTGTATCCAAAAAACTGGACATATGCTGTCGTCTTCAGCCTTTGTGAAGTTCCATGATGATTGTCGATGGGTGTAATTGTCCGTCTTGGAACCAAATTTTGGATGTAAAACAATTGATTCTGATTTAAACTCTAAATGATCATCATCTGCATGTAAAAGAGTCAAATCGTGTACTCTTCGGCTAGACGCCAGTAACAATATTAATGCTGTTCTTCGTGAAACATCATAAAGCGATGGTTCGGCAGGAAAATTACAGCGTAACCAATCCACTACTAGTCGTGGGTCCCACACATGTGATCTTTTTGGACGCGTTTTGGCATTCGACAGAGATATAGACTTTAGAATGCGCTTTACTACAGCATTGTTGCTTAATAGTTCTGAATCCGGATTAGCTAGAGTACAGATGGTAGATTTATAAACTAGAATTTTTTTATAGGAAAGTCCTTGTTTTAAATGCATTTGGGCCAAAAATTTTGCTAGTTGTGGTCCAGAAGGATCTACACTACTGACACGGTTACTAATGCACCAACTTTTCCATTTAGACCATATACATGAGTATACTTTTTTAGTGGAAGATCGCCAGCTGGAGTCTAGTAACTCGATTTCAATGGGCGACCAATCTGTCAAGAGGTGGTTCCACCCTTCACTAACCAAACTTCGAGGAACATTTGATCCACTTGTGGTGGTGGCAGCTGTGTTCGCGTGTCTATTAACTGTGACCTCAGATTCGATAGCGTCCACGGTGGTGCTATTGCGCGTCTTTTCAAGTCCGGCCGCCAAAACACTTTGTGCCATCGTGGAACTACTACCATGAATAACCCTTTTGCTCCGTTCAAGTGTGCTAGAACACGAGGAATTAAGTGTGGCGGTGGAAATATCCACCCCATTCTGTAACGCCATTCCCGACTGAATGCATCGTGGTATTCTGCGGCTTGGTCGTGGCAGTCCCGAGTCACATAACGAGGTAGTACATGAGCCCTCCGTGAGGCGAATAAATCTATTTCCGGCTTTCCGAAGCGACGGAAAATCATCTCGCAAGTTATCGCAGTCAACGTCCATTCTGCGTAATGTTTCTGGCGTGAGAGAAGATCTGCTTCCATGTTGTACAGACCGGGTAAGTAGTGCGCAGCTACATGAATCTCGTTTTGGTCCAAATGGTTGAACAGGGCACACGTCATTTCGTATAGGGCTTTGGAACGTAAGCCTCCCTCGTTCCGTAAGTAACTCACTACAGTCTTGTTGTCTGACTGTACTAAGACGGAGGATTTTTTCAACTGGTCCAGATTTTCGTGTACAGCCTGTATTATAGCCCACATCTCTTTGAGGTTGCTGTGCCAGGTTCTTTGACACGGAAGCCAAAGCCCGTGGCTGATCCGTATCCCATCTAACACGGCACCCCAGCCTGTGCCGGATGCATCGGTCGTCAAAAAGTGAGCGACCAATGGAAGGTGAATAGGTGTACTCTTTGCTAGCGCATTCAACCACCAACGGAACTCTACTTGGGCTGCAGGAGCGAGCCCTCGCTTTAAAAAAGGGCTGGTCTTTGGGTAACAGAGTGCAAGCCGTTTGCACTGGGCGGCAGTGAAGGCGACCTCTTGGGATAACAAAGGAGGCGAAATTCAACATTCCCAATACGCTCTGCGCGTCTTTGAGGTTCCATTCGTTTGCCTTTATTAAACTCGCCAATTTGCACGTAATTTTTCCTTGCTTCTCCAGGGGCAGGTATTTGGTATTCAGTCTGAGATTCCACATAATGCCCAGGTAGTTTATCACCTGTACCGGAGTTAGTTCTGATTTTTTGAGATTCACTGTCCATCCTAAAGAGGTCAGAACTCGAACAGCTTCCGCAGCTTGTTCTTGCAAAATTCGTGGATTTTGGTTGGCTATTAAATAATCGTCTAAATAAACAATGATTCGCATACCTTTGCTGCGTAAAAATTGTGCAATCCAGTTCGAAACTGTTGCAAATGTTACTGGCGCGCTGGAAAGACCGAACGGCAAACTCGTAATCTGTAACAGTTCCGCGTTGGGTGCATTCTCCGTCCTGTATAGTACTCTGAGGAACGGTTGGTGTGACCTTGCGACAGGAATGTGAAAATAAGCTTGGGTCAAGTCGATCTTGACGGTCCAGTCTCCTTTTTGCAGAAATTCCGGGACTTTGTAAACATTGATTAGTCTGAATTTGAAATCGGCGAGATAATGATTCAGATTCCGTAGATTGAATATGGGACGATTGCTTGCGTCTGACTTTTTTACTAAAAACATTGGGCAAACAAAACTTGGCGTTAGCGGTGCCGGTATTAAAATTCTTTGCTTTTTTAAAACTAAAATTTGTTTTGTCATTTCCGGACTTGTAGGTGTTTGAAAAGTTTTTAATAATTTGTGATTGACAAGTGCGGGTACCTCTCGAAATGGAATGCGATATCCCGTTATTATTTTTATAACATTCTCTGGAGCGTTTAATTTTTTTCAAACATCTGTAAAGTCTTTTAAGCAACCGCCGTAAAACGAGTCTTGTTTGTAGTCACTTTTGAAAACGATTTTTACGAAAGGTATCGGCGGGTTTTTTATTATCGCGTTTTGAATTTTTATTACTGTTGACAATATTTTGAGGTTTTCTGTTCCTATTGTAATTAGTGCTCCTGCCGGTAGAAGGGCCGGGAATCGTAGTATTATTATCAATTGAGTCTTGGTTATGTACAAACCTGCGAGGACGTTTGGCGCGAAAACGTTCTATCTTATTCCCCATGGACATGGTGGGCTCATCCGCTGAGCGCTTGTTAGGATAGAACAGTTTGTTAGGTCCTCCCGCTCGACTCAAAAAAGTGCTCATAGTTTCGGGAATAAATATGAATTTGTGGGAGGAATTTTCCGCAAATCCTCCTTTATGTAGCGGTCTTTAACTCCAGAAAGAATACTATCTCGTCTCTTCTGGATAGTGTCAGCACGTCTTCCACATACAAGTTGCAAAATATCATCAGATAATTTAATGTACTGTGATTTTTCCGAAAAAAGTTCGTTTAATTTTTCAAATAATGTGTCGGGTGTTAAATTTGTGTCTGATTTATAACACCACTCCACCAGATGTTGCAAATTATTCTTAAATACTTCGTTTTGTTGAATAACAGCGTGTGTAATAGCACCAAAAGAACGATCAAGTGATTTAAGCCAAGTTGAATCAGGGTCATAGAATCTTAAATCCGTATTCACATCCAATTCATAAAAACCGGGTTTTGCTAAGTATTTTTTCTCTGTATCTATGTATCTAACTCGCTCCCAATCATTTTTATCGAAAAAATGCAATTTAGACAACATGTTAAGTCTCGATTCCGACGAGTTTTCAACCGCCGCCTCTTTTAAAATTGTGTTAATATTACACTCAAATGACTTTATGCTTTTTGGTTTTTGTAAAAAAGATTGAGTCGTTGGTGACGAACATAATTGAGACGACGGATGTAATGAAATTTTGTCACCGTCTGGATAAGAACTCTGAATATGGCCTGAGTCCTGGCCTTCTAGATAATTTATTATAGCACCTACTTGATTTAACAATGAGTCTAACTTGTGCGCGCTGCCTGAACGCTCTCGTCGTCCCCGCTGTGCAGTCCGCTTCCTGTGCCGCCGACTCCGCTTGTAGTTCGATGACGATGATGATGACGAAGAACTGCTGCTCGAGCTGCTAGACGATGACCTGTAGCGGCGTTTTCTACTTTGAAAGCGCACACGATCGCGCTCGTGACCTCGGCTACTAGAATCTTCATATTCCCGTGCGTTGTCATCATCTAAAGCGCCCTCCTTGGGTCTAGAAACCCGTTCTGGAGTTTTACTCATTTCTTCCTGAACTCTTCCGCAGAGTATTGGTTGAGTAATACTTTAATCCACCCTTCCGCAGGGTATAAAGTAATAGCTTAATACACCCTTCCGCAAGGTATAAAGTAAATGCTTAATACACTCTTCCGCAGAGCATAAGCGCTTAACTTAACTTACTTAAAAACACAAAAACTTTAGAAAAATAAAATTTTGAAAATAACTGACTTTTTGTAGAACAATAAAAAATGATCGAACAACAACGTTGTTAAAGTTCTATAGGGGTGTTCGCACGACGAAAGTCGATGCCAATGTGAAGAGCTGTAAGTACTGCTGGTGACAAGCTAAGCTCCCCTCCATCGACTTTAGCCGCCGGAAGTCGTATAGAGGGAGCCACTGGGGGGCTGTTCAAGGAAACGGAAGTGGTGTTGTCTCACTCTTTAGGTCTCGAATAACGGTTCAAAGCATATAATAGCATGTTTTTGCAAACATAATACAAGCAATCAGAAAACTATAACTTTTATCTATTGAGAGCTCTCATTTCTACCATCACCGTTACCAATCTGCAGGATGTCATCGTGAGTTGGTCTTCAACTTCTGCACGAGGAACGCAGAAGCCTCCATGATGTCTTGACTCTGTGAACTCACCAGCGAACAGCAGGCGTCCCCACCATTCGCGAGAGACTATACTCTACATGACCACCGTCATACGAGCCCTAGTCTCCCCAGGCTTTACGCCAACACGACCCTTACGACGTGCTGACAACCATCACACAAATACTAGGTACACCAGGCTTTACGCCAACACGACCCTTACGACGTGCTGACAACCATCACACAAAAAAAACTCACACAAATATTAGGTACCCCAGGCTTTACGCTAGCACGCCACTTACTCGTGCTAACAACCTTCTCATGCAAAAGAGTACCCCACCGTTATTTATGGCCTCACTTTTCAAAAACTCAGCACAAGACTCGGGACAGACATTCCATATCACCCCAGTTCCCATCCTAGCCTGTTCGACCTCCTCGATACAGACATCGAAGAGATGAAGGCTAGGGTCGAAAATGGAAACCAAATAATTTTGTTTACCCGCATACTGTAACGATCCAATTGCTTCGGCAAGAACTCGCGTTGGTTCCGACACAGATTATATTTGAATAGGCTTGGCCATTGCCGGAGGAACGTTGTGGATCGTACTCCTAGACTCATATTTTTCTGCAATAACGTTAGTGACAGAAGGGTTTACTGACTTTAAGCCGTCGGCGCGCAATAACTCATTCCTGTTTTCACTAACCCGTACGTTAGTCAGATTACTATAAGAAGCAGCGCAACTACCGGTAACAACGACACCTCCCTCACTAGATTGCGGCCCGATATTCGAGCGACTCCGACCTTTTAAAATAGTTCCCAATATGTCATGCAATATAACGTTTAAATTGCGTGAAGCATCTGGAGGGGTTCTAGCACGCGTACTCCGTTAAGAGCTAGACCACGCGTATGAGAATACGAGAGCGCGACCGGTACTGCGGTGACGATCTATCTCGGGAACGCGAACAGGAACGCGAACGGGAACGCGAACGATAACGTGATCTATGCCTATCACGGTTATAACGGTGCGATCGATCTCGAGCCATGTCGTTTATTCGCCACATTTAATAAAATCAAAGTAAATCGAATTCAAAGAAAGATAAATAATTTGGTGTTTTATTCTATCAGTCAGTAAGGAATGTTATTCTGAAAAAACTGGCCGGATGGGCTTGAAATTCTATCCCACTTCTGAATTTAGCGTTCAGAAGTGAAAATAGTAATAAAAAAAACAATAATTTAGAAATCTAGTCACAATTTAGTTCAATTTTACAAAAATGTACCATCAACATATAAATGAAGCATGAAGTCCACAAACATAAAATAAAACACCAATCATTTACTAAACAGCAAAAATACATACAGGAATTATCACATTAATTACTAAATAGCTTATTTCTCGAATAAACGACACTTTTCACAACGCTCACAAATCGCACCCATTATAACCTATCTGACAGCCGGATGACAATGCCTAATGCCCGCGTGTTTTTTTTTTATAGTCTATGAAGTCGCCCTATGGAGTTTTTATTCCTAATTATATATATTTTAACTTCGTCCTGTTTGAATGATAATTGTTTGACAAATGTGTAAAATTTTTCAATTCTAACCTACTGTTTGGTGAAAGAATTGATTTTTCAAAATGACTTGTACAGATTCGATGGTTGGTGCTTATTTCTTTTTATTCGTATTGTTTACAAACTTAGGTGTTACTTTATCACAATATGATAAACCATGGACTGATAAATATGAAAGTAATAAGTGTCCGAAATTGTATCCAAAGAATTTCGTCAACTATGCTCCAGTGGGTGAGTACCCTTGCCTAATTGTGTTCAAACTTAATAAAACCTGGAATTAGTGTATCTAAAGGGATATAAAAAAAATATTCCAGGCAATTACACAGCAGGAAACTATACAGAAAAGACTGATCTCAAGGGGTTACGGCAGTGCGTGATGGGTTGCTGCCTAGCGGATTCTTGCAATATTGTGTTCATATTTGACTCTGTGTGCTATCATGTAGAATGTGTTAGCAATGAGTTGTGTTTGCCTCTTCCTCGCATAGGAAGCAGAAAATGGAATGCTCGAGCCTCTATGATATTAGTGAAACCTGTACTGCCAAATGGTAAATACAAATTCAATCATTTTAATATGAATTTATAAAATACTTGATGGTCCTAAACTTTTTACATATTACAGAGAATTGGTCTGATTTATTAGACCAGACCACTTACCGTGATGTATCTAGTAATTTTTCACCTGATGAAGAATCAATATATGCACCATATCCAAGCCGCCGTAATGAACTTATAACTGATGATGATGATGCCACATTCCTATCCCGTTTTATAAATAACCTTCCATCAATGGATGATGAGGACACTTATGACAAGTTTAGGGATAGTGCAGAAAGTGAACTTATTCTAGATCCAACTAGTTATATACAAAAAATTAGATGTAAGATTGGTATACCAGACCAATGCCCATACAACGCTGAATGTATTTCCGATGGATTGAAAATGAGAAGTGGTGTTTGTAAGTGTATTCCTGGTACTAAGGAAACAGCACAAGGATCTTGTGTTACGTCTCGAAGGCCTTATTCAAAGGGTCCTACAGATCAAATAGATGCTTTGCAAAAAACTGATGAGTATGTGCCATCTGATGTTATTCAAAGTAAAAGTAATGTTTTAAATACTGAAAGCTCTTCTCCAAAAGCTGTACAAAACTTAACTGTGTCTATTTTATCTAAGGAGGTAAGATTTTTTTTTATATATACTCATACATAATATAACAAATATATAAATCACAGAATTACAAACTTATCCTCTTTAACATTGTAGAAGGGTATCTTTTGTATAACAAATATGGTTTTACATATGTATGTACAAAGATTAACAAACCTGGTTAAATGTCTGTTAATTTTAAGGTACAATTACCTGAAAATGAAGTGACCCTGGCTGCTTTTACAATACCAGATGAGAAATCCACCATGAGTCATTACAATTATGTGTGGACCTTAGTTGATCAACCCAAGGGAGGATTTACAGGTATGGATTTATTTTTTGCATTTGTAAAATTCAACTTAGAGTCAATATAAACTTATTACAATAATTTCTGGTTATGAAAAGCCTTCGTTCCTAAACATTTTTCACATTATTTATGTCTTTCCTACTATGACTATATCCATCAAACAATTTTCAAGTTTATTAAAATAGGTTCAAAGGCATGCCAAAACTTATTTTAATTATTTAAATCATCCTTCTGTCATATTTCTTTACTATTATTACAGAAATGTTTTAATAAAGTCCACTCTTATTTCCAAGGTAACATGAACCAGAATGGAGCAACAGTTACTCTTACCGACCTCACAGAGGGTCAATATCGGTTCAAAGTGACAGTCAATGCGGCAAACTCTTATGGAGAAGGATATGCCAATGTTACTGTTTTACCTAAAAAGAGAACCAATACTCCTCCTCAAGTTGTTATTACACCTCAAACGCAAACGGTTAAGTTGCCTAATTCTGGAGCAGTGTTGGATGGCAGTGCAACAAAGGTGCTGTATTTATTTGTGTAAAGATTCTTAATATGTTTTTATATAGGCCATGTTGACACAAGGATGTAGTGGAAATCAGAAGCAAAAAAATCTGAGTTAATCCCCAGGCTTAATAATTAAACATCAGTATTTTCAGGTCCAATTTCTCTTTTATTGAAAGAAAGATTGGTGTTTAGGGTGATAAAAACCAGTTATAAATATAAACTTACTTACTTTAAAATAAAACATTAAAAAAATAGTAAAACGCAAAAATCGCGTCTGTAGTTTTTTTTTTAAGACATGGTTTTTCTAGTTGCCATTATTTCAATATCAGTAAGTTTCTCATAATATGTCTTACTAGCCATCACATCTATAAAACATTAACTTGTCCATTTCAAAGCATTAAATGCTAAAATCTATTAACAGGATGACGACGCCATAATATCATGGCACTGGGACCTAACCTCCGGCCCTATTGGCTACCAACCCCCACTACAAGATGGCCCAACACTAGTCCTTAAAGATCTAAAACAACCAGGGAACTACACTTTCAAATTGACCGTGGAAGATTCTGATCATGTGAAGAATTCTACGACTGCTAATATAACTGTCTTGAATCACACTGATTATCCACCTGAAGCAAATGCAGGTAACTTGATTTATATGTTAAGGATGTCTGTTAAAAATTAATTAGAACCGAATTAAAATTAATCCTGTACCCATTTTGCCCTTGAACGAATGATTTTGAATACATTTTGACAGCTTACAGTATGATGCTTAAAACTCTGTTTTTTTTTTTCTAAATTAAATTTCCTATTTCCTTATTAGGTCAAGACGTAATAATTTATCTACCAAACAACAATTTGACCCTGAACGGCAGCCTGTCCACCGACGACCATCAGATTGTTTCCTGGGAATGGACTAAATCAGCTGAGGACGAGAACAAAGCTGTTGACATGCAGAACACACACTCTCCTTACTTGCAGGCAAGTAACACTTTAGGTGTACGCAATACGTTCCAAATTAATATAAACGTGTTTTTTCCCGTGGAGAAAAAAACCAGTTGTGGTATTTTAGGTTATGGTATATCTATATACCTAGTTTCATCTAATTCACGTTCAACCATTTCTTGGTTCTTCAATGCAAAAATCTATTAGGTACATTTATAATTTTAGACCGATTTCCGATTCTATTAAAACGTAGGAATATACAGCTATTTAACAAGTTTCATATCTATTTTTTTTTACAACTCCTCCATTTCGACAGCTGTCAAATCTTTCGGAGGGCGTGTACACGTTCGTGCTAAAAGTGACGGATTCATCCGGTCAATCGTCGACGGCGGAAGTACACGTGTTTGTCAAACCACCGACCAACACGCCGCCTGTTGCTAATGCAGGCTCCGATATTGTAAGTGTACTTAATGTTACTTAATTGTAAGTGTATTTAATCATTGGCGCATTTTAAACTGTACAAGTTTATGTTTTGTCTCTGTCAATTATAAAAGCTATTGCATAATATGGATAGAGACGAAACATAATGAAAAATACTGGCATGAATAACGGTCTAAGTATGAATTTTGTGTACATAAAATATTGTTTAAGTTTTGTGATGGTAAATTAAATGTCAAAACTTGTGATTTTGACTTTAAGTTTGTGTTAAATATCACAAACTTTCAATAAGAATGTATGTACAGTGTGTGTATTGAATGCTGGAAATCGGGTGCATGGAATGGGATTGTCTTGACTTAATCAACTAACAATGACTCTAGTTATATGGAAACGAATGTAGGTTTAAATTCCACATCTCTCATTTCAATACACATTTTAATAAATCACTAATTTTATTATTTCTCATTTCCTTAACTAGTTTAACTTTTGCCACTGACGAACTTCACTTTTCATTTTGACATCTGTCAAAATCACAAAAAATCTTAAGTCAGTATTCTTGTTTCCTTCCTTCCCACCGCTACAAGTCACGATTGTAAATTTCAGTTCATATCCCTCCCACAAACGTGGGTAGCACTAAACGGCACCGGCTCCCACGACGACCACAGAATAGTCGCGTTCACGTGGCGTTGTCTCGTCGGACCCACTAACTCTAGCATAATTAACTTCAACGAGACAGTGGCTAATGCCACCGGACTAACAAAAGGACAGTACGTCTTCTCGCTGACAGTTCTCGATGACAACGGGAATTCGGCTACAGATAACGTCACGGTGACAGTTACACAGAGTAAGTATGCATGGTGGACGTCTTGTTTATATTGCCTGGGTGTTTTTTTTTTAGCGTTTTATGGTGTTTTTTTACACAGAGTTAACAGCAATGTTAAATGCATGGTGTGTATTAAATGGATATTTGCGGTTTATACTTTGTATAAAAAATGTACCAAACTTTAAGGTCTATCGAATTTTCTAGGCGCTATTAGAATCCATTTTAGCCGAGTTGCTTTGTCATTTACGTCTGAAGCGATTTTGACATTAATTCGTGTTTTAAATTGTTTACACAGATAAAAATAGTCCTCCAAAAGCTGACGCGGGTGGGGATCAGGTTTTGACACTGCCGCTTCCGGTTCTAATTTTGAACGGCAGCCGGTCCTCGGATGACTTCCGCATCGTGTCGTGGAAATGGACTCGTTCCGGTTCCGGTCTCGCGGCTGGCACTGTTATATTGAACTCTGAAACTCAGCCTGTTTTAATGGTAAGTTTGTATTTAATAATACTAGTTCAATGCGCAACTAAACTAAACTAGTAATGTCCCACGCTTCGCTATGGTGTAATTTTAGCCGATTTCATCTAATATACAAACGACTAGCGACTTTCTTTTTTATGTAATGATAGTAATTTTCATAATTTACTTACAGCTTACAAACATAGAAGCGGGCAGATACGTGTTCGAACTAACAGTAACGGACGATCAAGGCGAGTCCGGCCACGACGCCGTCAGCATCCAAGTGAAACCCGACCCCTTAGAGAACAACCTTCTAGAAATGACCCTAAACGTGCCAGTGTCAACATTCACACAAACACAGCTGGACTCGCTAGTGCAGAAAATGACGCTTCTACTTAAAGATGGGGTCAAGGTTAATGTAACGGCTGTGAAGGGACAAGAAAACACGGGAAATACGCAGCTGATTTATTATTTGAGTGAAAATGTAAGTAGATGAGTTTTTATTTATATTTGGATACTAGTGGCCGTTCGCCACAGTACTCAGTGCGCGTAGAAGTCGGCTTTGCGGTGGAATTTTTGAAAACATGCGTGCTAGACTCGAAGAGTGTGTTAGACTCGAAGGCCGACATTTAGAGAACGTTGTTTTCAAAAAATGAAATCCGCATTTGTTGTGAACAAATTAAAGTAAATCCAGTTTAAATTAAAACTGTAGTTTTTTTTAAACAATTTTCCAAATATTGAAATCTGCCACTGGGCACTTTGTATTAGTAGGATTTGTTAGTATGAACTTGATACTTAAGTATAAATCAAATATTTTTTGCATGTAAGAATCTCACGTTAAACTCGCCCCCTCTCCTCGCACTCATTACATACATTGTACCTACTACGATTGCTACTATAGTCCGTTCGCGTTAAGAAAATAGTGAGTCATCTGTGCAACTACAGAATAAAGGTGTATTCACAGTGGAGTAAAAGTACAAAAAAAAAATATTTACTAACAGTATTTTCGGACACACCGCATGCACTTGCTGTTTCTATGACTATGCTCTCCACAGTTGCATTTAAATCACACAATTTAAAGTACTTATAAACATTGTAAATTATGCGTCTCTCACCGCTATGGATTATTGATCCACTTTTGTTCTTTGGAATTGGTGAAGTATTCATTTTCAAAATGTATTGTTGGACGAGTCACGCAAAACACACAACCATTTTCTTCGAAGCTCAGACTTCAACTGGTCACTGTGAACTCGACTTTAATTTCTAGCATTTTAATTGGCTGGCACGTGGCCAGGCCGGCGGACAACGATGACTCTTTACTTTCTTAACGCGAATGGACTATAGTTATGATTCCTGCACTAGAACGCGCCCCTGCCGGGCCTCCCCGCGCTCTCGCTCTCGCGCCCCGCGGCGCTCTCGTCCGGCGCGCGCTCGGTCCGCTCGCTGCGCTGCCTCTCGTCTTGCTCGGGGCGCGGCACGTGCGACGAGGCGACGCGCACGTGTCGCTGCGACCCGTTCTGGATGCAGAGCCTCATATCGCAGATGGACGCCGACGCGATGCCTAACTGTGGTGAGTTGGATGGCTGTATCTTTACAAGGCGATACACACAGAGTTACTGCCTGCCTTACCTGAAATTTACATCAGATTCTCTTTTTAACTAATGATGACATAAGACAGCCAGGAAGTTTAAATCACTACAATAGTGTCAAGTGTGTAGAAATAATGCACAAGTTTAATTTTAGTATAATATATAAATACAACTTATGCAAAAACTACTGCTTGGCTATCATGGTGTGCCAAGGAAGTGCTTTATCAACATTTTATTACATCGTCTGCCTGTATGTGTATCTGAGGATTTGAAAATGGTTCTGACTATCAATATTGGTTTCTTATAAATCTGTTTCCACTGTAATTTCGTGGATGGCGGTATACCCCATTGTCAATAACTTACCGCACTCCCCGCTGCCAGCGTGGTCAGTGGTATACCCTATAATCTATTCCCCACTCCTGGTGCCAGCGTGGTCGGTGGTATACCCTCTAATCTATTCCCCACTCTCCGCTGTCGACATGGTCGGTGGTATACCCTATAATCTATTCCCCACTCCCCGCTGTCAGCATGGTCGGTGGTATACCCTATAATCTATTCCCCACTCCCCGCTGTCAGCATGGTCGGTGGTATACCCTATAATCTATTCCCCACTCGCCGCTGCCAGCGTGGTCGGTGGTATACCCTATAATCTATTCCCCACTCTCCGCTGCCAGCGTGGTCGGTGGTACACCCTATAATCTATTCCCCACTCGCCGCTGCCAGCGTGGTCGGTGGTATACCCTATAATCTATTCCCCACTCTCCGCTGCCAGCGTGGTCGGTGGTACACCCTATAATCTATTCCCCACTCGCCGCTGCCAGCGTGGTCGGTGGTACACCCTATAATCTATTCCCCACTCCCCGCTGTCAGCATGGTCGGTGGTATACCCTATAATCTATTCCCCACTCGCCGCTGCCAGCGTGGTCGGTGGTACACCCTATAATCTATTCCCCACTCCCCGCTGTCAGCATGGTCGGTGGTATACCCTATAATCTATTCCCCACTCGCCGCTGCCAGCGTGGTCGGTGGTACACCCTATAATCTATTCCCCACTCGCCGCTGCCAGCGTGGTCGGTGGTATACCCTATAATCTATTCCCCACTCGCCGCTGCCAGCGTGGTCGGTGGTACACCCTATAATCTATTCCCCACTCGCCGCTGCCAGCGTGGTCGGTGGTATACCCTATAATCTATTCCCCACTCGCCGCTGCCAGCGTGGTCGGTGGTACACCCTATAATCAATTCCCCCCTCTCCTCTATCAGCGTGGTCGGTGGTGTACGCCATGCTGGGGCTGGTGGCGGCGGGCAGCGCGGCGTGCGGCGCGGGGTGGGGGGCGGCGCGCGCGCTGGCCCGCGCCTGCGCCCCCCGCCGCCCGCGCGCGCGCACCAACTACAGGCTATTGCCCCTGGCGGAACACGAGGACCACACTTGTAAGTTATGATATGAAATCATTACATAGTATAAATCCAAGTCGCTAATTCTGTCTGTTTGTATGTTTGGCTGCTAACTCCTCCTAAAGTACGTAACGGATTTAAATGCGGTTTTCTGCATATTTTAGGGAATTTATTCATTTAAATTTGTAAATAAAGAACGTTTAGAAAAAGTTTATTTAAGTTAACAAAAATGCAAGGATTCGCGAGCAAGTCGGCAAAATTACACCATTGCGAAGCGTGGGCGGGTCGCTTGTAAATTAATAAGAAGTGATATAGTTGTGAGACTACATGTCTAGGCAAATAGTTGAAGTGAAGATGTATTGGAGGTATTGAATGATTGCAAAAAGATATTTTACATTTTGACACTAGTCTGATATTTAACTTGGAAAAAGGTTCTCAGATACTAGATAAATATGTGCTGCAAAGTGTTTTTTGTCACACAAAAAAGAAGATAAAACACGGGTGTATTAAAATCAAGATTTTGACATTTGCAGAGTGAGAGATTAAAAGATTTGATTTATAGCAAGAAAGATAAGGAAATAATTGAGATTTCGCAACTGAATTGATTTTCTTAATGTTTTTTCATCATTTTTTCTAATCAAACTGCGCTTTATTATAAGCTTTTGTCTATATCTCAATTATAATTTACAGTTCCAAGTCGAGATCTATCGGAAACGGAAACCGATTCCGATGTTTTATTTGAGTCGAAAACTAAGAATTCGACGTTCACAACACGAGCCAACGGTGAGGCGTCACAACCAAATGGATGGAAGAAAAATGGACACTACAAAGGCTCCAGGAAAGTAAAAACGTAGTCCGCAATAAAAAAACGAAATATACAAATATATAAAGCTTTTGTAAGTGGCACGTTACTAAGGAATATTTTATGTGGATAAATCAATGAAACAAATTATGAAATTGAAACTAACTGACCGTAATATTTATTGTATTACAAGTTCATTATTATAGTTTCTCCGTTAGTCATAGGAAAACAATTTTATGTTCCTGAATAGCATTTTATTTTTAAATAGAGGCTAGTTATTATTTATTTGTGGTTGGGCGTTAGTTATTATTGAAAATTGATGAAATTACTTGAAAGGTGAGCATAGAGGACAGTTATAAATAAGTTTTAAAAGGGTCTTTAAATGAGGAACTCTTCTAATAAGTGTACTCTTCTGAGCACTCGGAAAGTCTTGTTTCTTACTAATAACATAATTATGGTTATTTAGTACAAAAATATTACCAAGAAAATATTTAACAGTTATGGATGAGAGTGACGTCTTTTTAATTGCGGCCAAATAATATCGGTTAAACGATGCATTTTATCTTTCAAACATAATGAAAGAAATTGTTGAATTAATATAAGTATTCGTAAGGTTAAAACTTTTAACCCTAACCTTATATATTTATACGTTGCCGGTTTTCAGTCGTTGGTAGTTATATGATTGATAGTAAGCGAGTACAAGTTTATTCATATGTGCCTGATTAATGTGGTTAGTAAACGTTTTCCATAGGTAAGATTCATATTGTATTACCTATAAATATATTGATATTGTTTTAATCACGGCACTAGAAGCAAAGCACGTTTAAAATTGATTTTTTTTACGCTTTTATGATATTTTTACATTAAAAATGGCAATACGCACAATATGTATTTACCTTTATTTTGACAAGAATAACTCACTGTCAAAATTACACAATGTTGAATATTAATGAAATGAGATGTTATTAAGTTATTTATTAGTTTAAACCGGTATGTATTTACTACTTTATTCTTATATAATTTTATCTATTTATTTATTTTTATTGGTTAAACCTGTAGGTACTTATAATAAGTATTATTTTAACATACTTTCATTAGAAACCTTTAAGACCTTTAAGGTCAAAACAATTATAATATCTAGTCGTTAACTATTAGCTATGTAAACAAATACATACATACCCACATTATGTCAGCATAGTTTTATTTAAGACAAAATGTTGTAAAAAATAATTTTGGTTAAATATTTTTTATTTTTACAATTATCTATTGCGTTACCTATACAAATAAAATTTTAATTCTTACAAAATGGAACTTCTATGCTTAATGCGAGTTTTCTATCACTCTACTACAAGTAAGAGATAGATCATGTGTCAGCAATCCATAAAAAAAATAAGGTTACGAATCTGCCCACTAGAGTCGCTGTTTGATTTTTCATATTAGTTGCCGTATGTGACCTACCACACGAAGTAAAGTGATAGAAAGCTTGCACTTAGCATTTGTTGACAATATTTCTGTTGAATAGCAGTACAAGTTGATTCAGTGATCAATGAACCCAGTGAAATGTGTCCCTACCAAATTGGTCTATTAAATTTAATGCACTAATGGTGAATAAACGTTTTCTTGTGATTTAATGTTTTTTTAACATAACGAAAATTGGCTGAACTTTGTAGGGAACACTGCAAGATCTATCAATGTATATATAGCACTGTAAATATATTGAATTTAAAAGTATTTTTTATTTCCAAGTATTAACTTACCAGCATATTTTTTAGCACCATAAATAGGTTTTTAACTAAAGAAATTGAAAGCATACTACATTGTTTAACTTTGAACCTAAATGTTCAACATACTGTATAAATATTGACCCTATACCTATTATTAGATGATAAGTTCATAATATTGTTTGAACATTTGTAATAAAACTGCTTAAATAAGAATCATAAGTTATTTTAATACAAAATTATTGCTCCTAATACATAGTTACTTATTTAATTACACAACAGCAAAGAACACTTGGATACATTATTTTTAATTAGGCTGTAGGCACTCATTTGATCATAATTGTGTACATAGGTGCAAGTGTGTAATTTAAATAATTTATAGCATCAGAGTTTTACAACCTGTAAAACGAATACAATGACTGACTCAAGCTATGTTTATGACATGACCCCAATCAAATAAAATAGTAAAAATTAAATATCACATTACCTATAGCTTTTGGAAGTTTTTTAATAACAATGTCTTAAAGAAACTTAAGGTTTATTGATTTAAAATTACATCCTCAATCTATTATTTTAAGTCCAATTAAAACATTGTGTTTCAAAAACAGTTCCTTTTGTTTATTGGTTACTGCATTTGTAGAAAAATAAAGCTATGAAATTAAATGCAAGTAGGGAGGTATTTGAATACTGTATAGACTGCATAATTATTTAGGTAAATAGGAATTGTACAAAAAAACAACTATTTGGCCTTTTTCTTCCATGATTTTCGTGTAGCATCAATCTGACTTTCCCATGCAGTTTTGTTCAAATATTCACCAGTAAAATATAAACCAGATACTAGAATTAGACAAAATAAGAAGAAAAACACCTTTAATGGCCAATTCAGTATTTCTAAAATAGGATACACCCAATATCCAGAGTAAAAGTAAATTGTATGTAACCATACTAAATAACTGAGCATAAACACAACTAACAGAGTAAGCCCACTCTTCCTTGATGGATACATTCTGAATGAAGCAAACATTTCAATCAATACAAACAATGCTATATTGGTATGCATAACATGATTTAACCAAGT
Source organism: Emmelina monodactyla (assembly GCA_916618145.1). Classification (NCBI taxonomy): domain Eukaryota; kingdom Metazoa; phylum Arthropoda; class Insecta; order Lepidoptera; family Pterophoridae; genus Emmelina; species Emmelina monodactyla. The sequence continues at coordinate 4,489,062 of OU745319.1, forward strand.
GGGGAAATATGCATCCATAGCTCTAGGCAGGATCAGTTCTCTATCAATAGAATAAATACCCCAAAATGATAGACCAACAAACATTGCTAAAGGAAATGCCAGGCAAGTAAATAGGGTATCCTTAATTCTTCGAATTAGAGGCTTCTCAGGTGGGTTAGGTTCATTTGTGCCAATAAGGTCATTCAAGAAAGCAACAATGAAATATATTGTTTGAATTATCTGTAAAAAGAAAAATACATTATCATTAAATTAATGAGATAAGCAGACCATTATCTAGATAAAGAAAAACTTACAGCATCAAGATATGTCAAGTATTTTAACTTTCCACCAAAAGCAGCATAAGTCTTGGAAACATGGGGTACATTAACATATTTTTGGTCATAATAGCAGCCATAGAAAAATTGAATAGCCCCAACAAGATGAAAAAACTGTTGCCAAATCATTGTAGATTGTGGCTCTCTTGGTCTACTGAAAAACTGAAAATAATAAAGTTATCAGATTTTTACCCGAAAATATCGGTTAAACTTAAACTTCACACTGAAATTTATTTTAGTCGATATATTTAACTATAAATTAAGGAAAACTAAGAAAGAAGTAGAATTATAAAAATCGAACCGGTCAATGTCCTGCCTGCCTGCCACTGTCAGTCACGCACGTATGATGTGTAGGGATGTTAAAATATAATCGATTTTTATTAAATGTTAGGTTCATTATGTGAATTTAAAAAGCAAGTACTTTGATAATTACAAATTAATCGATTTTTTATTAAATCCGATTTTTGACTAATCGTTTAATTTTGGAACGAAGTTCCTTATCGCGCGTTGTGAAACGCGGGCTACACGGAAAAAAATCTCACGAAAAGTTGTCACGACACTTTTTACTATAGTAAGCTATTGTATTATTTAAAACTTTAACCTTTTAACTTTCTAGAGTCTGTGTATGATGAAACAAAAGTTCAATATTTAAATTAAAATTATAATTTCACTTATTGCTTTAAAATTGTAGTTGAATCGCCCTCTCGCTTAAATTACCGTTTCTTCGCAACGATAACAAAGCCAAACTTGTATACCTAAATCACCAATGCTATAATTATATTTAGTTTTTTGTTGATTTTAAATAAATTTTTAACACGGCAATGTTTTTTTCTGAATTTATTAAAAAAGGCAAATATATTTTAAGTTATTTCCGACCATAGATTTACATTAACTTTCTGACTGCCTTAAAAGTTGCTAACGTCAAATTTTCTTAATTCTCCAGAAATCTTTTTTCTTCCTGCTGAAGGAATGAAATACCACAGTTGAGAAGACTGAAGAATGTAGGTATTTAAACCCAAATATTTTGAGTCCAATTGAAGAGTTTCTTTCGAACACATTCGTCGACCCCATTTTCATTCACTTCCATAAAGAATTTCATTTCCATAAAGAAGTTAGGCAACATTATTTTTTTACAAAGATTTTAATCGAATATGTTGGTTTCCATTTGAATTTGTTTGTATAACTAGGTTCTCTTCAAAAACTAGATCCGAGCCACCACACCACTGATGGATATAATCCAAATTTAATAGATAAGGTTTATCGTGTTAACATAATAAAAAAATAAGTGGTAGTGTTAATTAGTTAGAGTGAAAAAATCGATACAATAATCGGAATTACTCGATATGTATAGGGCGTCGAAAAGGCAAAGGGGACACGGTTACATGTAAAATTTTAAATGTAAATAAACAAAAACAAATAAAAACATTGTTTTCTATTTTCCAATCTTTGCAATCAGTAGCTTAGCTAAGCTGTAGAGCTTAGTAAAATGGAAAATGTTTTGCATTTGAAGGATTATAAAACAGTTCCAGATATCGTTCACGAATACGAACCGGCTATTAAGTTTGGGAATATACCTTTAGTTATTGATAATGGTTTGTATTGTACTATTTTTATTTCATAAATTACTTTAGATTTATAATAAATTATGATTACACTTTGATAGGATCCTATCAATGCCGAGTTGGTTGGTCCATTAGTGATGAGCCCCAGCTCATATTCAAGAATTTAATTGCTCGTCCTCGAAAAGACAGAGGTAAAAAGGATGCTGAGCCTCCAGTTACTCCGCCAATTCAAATTGGAAATGATATCGTCAACATTGAGGCTGTGAGGTATAAAAACAAAGTTTCTAAAGATTGGAAAGAAAATATAAATTATATTATCATTATTTTTGCTATAGCAAAGTTTGTATTCACCTATTTGTCCACTTACTTATCCTTTACCACAAATATACTGTTTTCGAATAGTTTTGGAAGTAGTTTATATTCAGTAAAAGTTTTAGAGGGTAAGCCAAGAGTTTGACAAACTGCACAAGCACTTTTAAAAAGAAAATACCATTTTTCACCAAAGGGGATATGCTAATATGCAATATACCAAAGATGGAATATACCACATATTTTTTGTATTCCCTAGCTCAATTTTACGTTTCAGATTCCAACTAAAGACTCAGTTTGACAAGAATGTTGTCACTCACTTTGAGGTGCAGGAGCTAGTGTGTGATTACATCTTCTCTCACTTGGGTATAGATAGTGATGGCTGTGTGTCACATCCTATTGTTATGACGGAGGCTTTTGTAACACCTAACTATAGTAGGCAGTGTGAGTATTATCCTACTAATATTATAAACGTGAAAGTTTGTGAGTATGTATGGATGGATGGATGAATTCACGTAAAAACTACTGGATGGATTTGGATGAAACTTTGCAGTAATATAGGTTATACATCAGAATAACACATAGGGTACTTTTTACCGCAGGAAAACATCTCATTCCCACGGAAAACCGACTTCCACGCGAACGGAGTCGCGGGCAGCCACTAGTTTGTATTATAATATTAAAACCTGCTGTAGCCTCAAAGCTTGTTTACTTAAAATAAATTGGACAGTTGGATGTGATGTTGGTTGCTGTGCTCAATGTTTTTTAACTAATAAGCAAGTTTGCCTTACTGTAAATTGTACTTAAAAATATTTATTTTGTCTATTGTTACTGGGTTAATCAGCAAATATGTTTTAAATACAAAAGCTAGTAATACATGTTAATTACAAGAACAAAACAATAAGGTTTACCTGTATTAGGTTTTCTTTTTTAGTTTATTATAATTAAAATAATTTTATAAACCTACTTATTTGTTTTCTAGTGATGTCAGAACTACTGTTTGAAGGCTACAGTGTGCCAGCTGTTTGTTATGGTGTTGATTCTATCTTCAGCATGTACCGGAATGATATTGGCGACACAGCACTAATAGTTAATTGCGGTTACCACACTATTCATTTTATCCCTGTCATTAGAGGAAAAGTTATTATGGAGCATGCTAGAAGGATCAACTTGGGTAAAGTGGTTCATTTTAACTAAAATGTAGAAAGTTTCATATCATGTCACAGAACTCATAGATATTTTGACAGTTTTTTGTAAATATGTCAAGATTTTGATATATGTAAGTTTAAAGTACAGTAGTTTACATAATTTTCTAAAGGTAGAGTTAAAATGCACTGTTTATATTTGCGTTTTTATTCTCTTTTAAAACTTGTTTACTTAATTGCCCCAAATAACCTTTAAAGAAATGTGAAAAACATAACTACTTATGTTTGCCGTTCTAGGTGGCAGTGAAATCACTTGTTATTTGCACAAACTACTACAACTAAAGTACCCTGTACATGTTAATGCAATCACTATGTCAAGAATAGAGGAGATTTTACATGAACATTGTACAATAGCCTTGGATTATCAAGAAGAAATTCGAAAATGGGCTGATCCCGATTATTATGAAACCAATGTCAAAAGAATTCAATTGCCTTTTGTTCAGCCCGCATCAACAGGTCTCACAGGTAATACTTACTGGAAATCATAAGAGCTTTCCTCAATAACAGACTCATTTTTTTTGTTTATATGAAGAACTTAATTTTGATTTAATTTCAGTGGAACAGCAAAAAGAACGTAAGAAAGAGATGGCACGTCGCCTGCTCGAGATCAACGCGAGAAAACGAGACGAAAGAATAGCTGAAGATGAAGAACAATTGAACCATTTACTTTCCATACAAGTACGTAATAAATACTATATATCAATGCAATGTAAGTCTTTATATTTCCGAATGTCTTAAACTTTTATGTTTGTGTTCAGGATTTGATAGAAGATGGCGACACGGACGATTTCAATGAAGCGATAAAAGGACTTGACATCAAGAGTTATGAAGATTTGCAGGTTGGTTACACATCTTGTAACTACAGTTTTCACATATTTAAACCACGCAAATTTTTCAATTGTCATGCTACTTTTGTGAGTTCTTAAATAAGTTTTTTTGTAATAATGAAAAAAAAAATTTTTTCCAAAAATATTAACCAAATGAATCAATGTTCTTATTTATATCACTGGCCCATGGAGGTCGTCTGAATGGTCGTACGCTTAGCCTTATTCCTCTATGTGCCCACAGCGTCAGGTGTCAATAGTGCAGGCGCGCATCGACCGCAACCGCCAGAAGGCGGCGGCGGCGGCGGCGGGGGGCGCGGGGGACGACGAGCGCGGGGGGCGGGGCGCGCCCGCCGACCCCGCCGCCGCCGCCGCCTGGCTCGCCGACACCAGGGGGAAGGTAACTATACACACTACACACACCAGGCGGCGGGGGGCGCGGGGGACGACGAGCGCGGGGGGCGGGGCGCGCCCGCCGACCCCGCCGCCGCCGCCGCCTGGCTCGCCGACACCAGGGGGAAGGTAACTATACACACTACACACACCCGGCGGCGGGGGGCGCGGGGGACGACGAGCGCGGGGGGCGGGGCGCGCCCGCCGACCCCGCCGCCGCCGCCGCCTGGCTCGCCGACACCAGGGGGAAGGTAACTATACACACTACACGCACCAGGCGGCGGGGGGCGCGGGGGACGACGAGCGCGGGGGGCGGGGCGCGCCCGCCGACCCCGCCGCCGCCGCCGCCTGGCTCGCCGACACCAGGGGGAAGGTAACTATACACACTACACACACCAGGCGGCGGGGGGCGCGGGGGACGACGAGCGCGGGGGGCGGGGCGCGCCCGCCGACCCCGCCGCCGCCGCCGCCTGGCTCGCCGACACCAGGGGGAAGGTAACTATACACACTACACACACCAGGCGGCGGGGGGCGCGGGGGACGACGAGCGCGGGGGGCGGGGCGCGCCCGCCGACCCCGCCGCCGCCGCCGCCTGGCTCGCCGACACCAGGGGGAAGGTAACTATACACACTACACACACCAGGCGGCGGGGGGGCGCGGGGGACGAAGAGCGCGGGGGGCGGGGCGCGCCCGCCGACCCCGCCGCCGCCGCCGCCTGGCTCGCCGACACCAGGGGGAAGGTAACTATACACACTACACACACCAGGCGGCGGGGGGCGCGGGGGACGACGAGCGCGGGGGGCGGGGCGCGCCCGCCGACCCCGCCGCCGCCGCCGCCTGGCTCGCCGACACCAGGGGGAAGGTAACTATACACACTACACACACCAGGCGGCGGGGGGCGCGGGGGACGACGAGCGCGGGGGGCGGGGCGCGCCCGCCGACCCCGCCGCCGCCGCCGCCTGGCTCGCCGACACCAGGGGGAAGGTAACTATACACACTACACACACCAGGCGGCGGGGGGCGCGGGGGACGACGAGCGCGGGGGGCGGGGCGCGCCCGCCGACCCCGCCGCCGCCGCCGCCTGGCTCGCCGACACCAGGGGGAAGGTAACTATACACACTACACACACCAGGCGGCGGGGGGCGCGGGGGACGACGAGCGCGGGGGGCGGGGCGCGCCCGCCGACCCCGCCGCCGCCGCCGCCTGGCTCGCCGACACCAGGGGGAAGGTAACTATACACACTACACACACCAGGCGGCGGGGGGCGCGGGGGACGAAGAGCGCGGGGGGCGGGGCGCGCCCGCCGACCCCGCCGCCGCCGCCGCCTGGCTCGCCGACACCAGGGGGAAGGTAACTATACACACTACACACACCAGGCGGCGGGGGGCGCGGGGGACGACGAGCGCGGGGGGCGGGGCGCGCCCGCCGACCCCGCCGCCGCCGCCGCCTGGCTCGCCGACACCAGGGGGAAGGTAACTATACACACTACACACACCAGGCGGCGGGGGGGCGCGGGGGACGACGAGCGCGGGGGGGCGGGGCGCGCCCGCCGACCCCGCCGCCGCCGCCGCCTGGCTCGCCGACACCAGGGGGAAGGTAACTATACACACTACACACACCAGGCGGCGGGGGGCGCGGGGGACGACGAGCGCGGGGGGCGGGGCGCGCCCGCCGACCCCGCCGCCGCCGCCGCCTGGCTCGCCGACACCAGGGGGAAGGTAACTATACACACTACACACACCAGGCGGCGGGGGGCGCGGGGGACGACGAGCGCGGGGGGCGGGGCGCGCCCGCCGACCCCGCCGCCGCCGCCGCCTGGCTCGCCGACACCAGGGGGAAGGTAACTATACACACTACACACACCAGGCGGCGGGGGGGCGCGGGGGACGAAGAGCGCGGGGGGCGGGGCGCGCCCGCCGACCCCGCCGCCGCCGCCGCCTGGCTCGCCGACACCAGGGGGAAGGTAACTATACACACAACACACACCAGGCGGCGGGGGGCGCGGGGGACGTCGAGCGCGGGGGGCGGGGCGCGCCCGCCGACCCCGCCGCCGCCGCCGCCTGGCTCGCCGACACCAGGGGGAAGGTAACTATACACACTACACACACCAGGCGGCGGGGGGGCGCGGGGGACGACGAGCGCGGGGGGCGGGGCGCGCCCGCCGACCCCGCCGCCGCCGCCGCCTGGCTCGCCGACACCAGGGGGAAGGTAACTATACACACTACACACACCAGGCGGCGGGGGGGCGCGGGGGACGACGAGCGCGGGGGGCGGGGCGCGCCCGCCGACCCCGCCGCCGCCGCCGCCTGGCTCGCCGACACCAGGGGGAAGGTAACTATACACACTACACACACCAGGCGGCGGGGGGCGCGGGGGACGACGAGCGCGGGGGGCGGGGCGCGCCCGCCGACCCCGCCGCCGCCGCCGCCTGGCTCGCCGACACCAGGGGGAAGGTAACTATACACACTACACACACCAGGCGGCGGGGGGGCGCGGGGGACGACGAGCGCGGGGGGCGGGGCGCGCCCGCCGACCCCGCCGCCGCCGCCGCCTGGCTCGCCGACACCAGGGGGAAGGTAACTATACACACTACACACACCAGGCGGCGGGGGGCGCGGGGGACGACGAGCGCGGGGGGCGGGGCGCGCCCGCCGACCCCGCCGCCGCCGCCGCCTGGCTCGCCGACACCAGGGGGAAGGTAACTATACACACTACACACACCAGGCGGCGGGGGCGGGGGACTAGCGCGGGGGGGGGGCGAGGCCGCCTGGTTCGCAGACACCAGGGGGATGGTAACTATAGATACAGAAAAAAAGAACATGTGATCAAGTTTTTGTAGTAAGTTAGCATGAATTATTCTAACTGACAAGGAACAAAAAATGGGTAATATATTAGCGTAGTGGCTATAGTAACTCGACCACCAAACCCAATGTTCCGGTTTCAATCCCCACTTGGGTGCATTTATTTGGTTTTGGTATAACACTAAATTAAATCGTGACAGCCCAATTTTTCGTTTAGGTTGCATATCCAAGCGTGTTTGTTTACGACTGTCGCTTTCCTAGAAGACGTCCTATGCTCACCTATTAAGTTTACAAGTGGTTCATCCCTGATTTCTAACCCCAGTACAACGAGCTCCTCTCCCGCGCGGAGGCTCGTCGCGCGCGGCGGGCGGCGCGGGCGCAGCGCGGCACGGCGGCGGCCAACGAGCGCATGCGCGTGATCTCGCGCCTCGCCGCCGCCGGGGACGACTTCGGCAACAACGACGACGACTGGGACGCTTATAAGAGGTACCCACTCGATTACTACCAGCGGTTATCTACTGGCTGAGCGCCTTTTGCGCTCGCCCCCAAGCCCGGTGAAGCTGTGAAGGCCGTCAAGCGGCCAACAGCAATCGACAGTCAGAAAAAAAAAAAAAACTACCAGCGGTTTGCATCGTAGGAGTAGGGTTTTCCAGCTCGGCTGAGTGCCTTTAGCGCTCGCCCCCAAGCCCGGTGAAGCTGTGAAGGCCGTCAATGGGCCAACAGCAATCGACAGTCAGAAAAAAAAAAAAACTACCAGCGGTTTGCATCGTAGGAGTAGGGTTTTCCAACTCGGCTGAGTGCCTTTAGCGCTCGCCCTCAAGCCCGGTGAAGCTGTGAAGGCCATCAAGGGGCCAAAAGCAATCGACAGTCCGAAAAAAAATAACTACAAGCGGTTATAGCGAGACCCAAAAAGTCAAAAAGCTGTTATTGGTTTTTTATGCAAGTTTTATGAACTTTGGAAAATATTTTTTATTCGAAACAAAAACTGGTTTTATTTGATTATAGACTGTCTATGACTACTCTGTCCATTGTTCGCTTCAGCTCAATGCCACTTGAAACACAGACACTATTCCTTTAATTAATGTTAAAAAAATTAAACCTTATTTCAAGTACTTTAAAGTACCAACTACATTTAAACATCCAAACTTTAGTATAAGTCGCGACGCGGACTCCGAGTCGGAGACGGAAGCGGTGCGCCTGCTGGAACTGGAGGAACTGCTGCGAGAACACGAGCCGCCGCCGACGCCCGCCAACCACCATCTACACGCGGCCATTGAACCTTATAGGTAAATTTAGCTCCGCAATGGGTAATTTTATTATGGCTTGCTCACGAAATATTGAATTTTAGCTAATGTGAGAAAACTTTTTTTGATTGTTTTTTTTTACAAATTTAAATGAAAAAAATCCCTTTAAGATGGCGATAACTGTATTAAAATCCATTCAGTAGTTTAGGAGGAGTTAGCGGACAAACATACAAACAGACACAATTAGGAACTTGGATTTATACTATTGTAATATGTAATGATGATGATATGTTATACTTATATTTGATTTTTTACTTAAAGCAAAATGGTAATTACTATCCTATTACTTACATTTACTATTTTCGGTAAAGAAACTTGTCTTTTTAATATTATTATTCTTACATAGGATAAATCCAAGTCGCTAATTCTGTCTGTATGTACTTATGTTTGTCCGCTATCTCCTCCTAAACCAATAAACATATTTATATGCCTTTTTTTTCAATTTGTTTAATATAAAAAAAAACATTTAGTTTTTTTTTAAGTAAGCTAAAAAACAATGTCTCGGAAACAAGTCGGGCAAAATGACACCAATAAGTTGTTTGAATTTCCATTTACTCTTCCGAATGCAAGCCAAGAAAGAAAGAAAATTTAAAAAATCGAATAAATTCTAAAACTTGAACCAAAATGCAATTTAATAAGAGGAAGTAAATAGCTAATAGCCTCATCTATCCACCATTTTCATTTGGCTACTCACCCACCAAACACCCTGTATATTTGACAACCAGGGCGCCCGAGCTGATGTTCCAGCCCTCAATGCTGGGCAGCCTGGAGGCGGGTATCGCCGAGACCATGGAGTACGTGTTCAAGCACTTCTCACCAGAGGAACAGCTGCTGCTAGCCAATAACGTGTTCGTTACTGGAGGCTGCTCGCAGTTCCCAGGTTTGTTTATTAGCAATATTTTAGTAATTATTATTTGAAGACGCTTATAATTAATTAATTATTTCTTTTTTATTTTGTTACGCTTATTTCGGTGTTGGAAACCTTTTAAGTCTACGACCTAAATGGTTTTGGTTTAGTTCATTATTTTGAAAACGTATTGCCGTAGAGCTTTAATATTAAATGAAAAAAAAATTTAAGACATACTTATTTTAACCAAAAAAAATGGATGGAACCATAGAATATAAGTACATAATTATGTCCGTTAATTACGTGAGACTTTTAAGCGATTTCGCGACCCCGCTTTGGTGCGATGTCGTAACATTTATCTGAACCCCGTCTCAAATCTCCTAAACTCAACCTCTACCTATAGTCCATTCGCGTTAAGAAAATAGTGAGACATCGTTGTCCACCGGCCTGGCCACGCCCCCAGCCAATTAAAATGCTCTAAATTAAAAAGTGACCAGTTGAAGTCTGACCTTCGAAGAAAACGGTTGTGTATTTTGCGTGACTCGTCCAACAATAAATTTTGAAAATGAATACTACACCAATTCCAAAGAATAAAAGCGGATCAATAATCCATAGTGGAGAGAGACGCACAATTTACAATGTTTATAAGTACTTTAAATTTTGTGATTTAAATGCAACTGTGGAGAGCATAGTCATAGAAACAGCAAGTGCATGCGGCGTGTCCAAAAATACTGTTTATAAAATTATTATTTTTCTTTTTTCTTTTACTCCACTGTGAATACACCCTTATCCTGTAGTTGTCACTATTTTCTTAACGCGAACGGACTATAGTGTAAATTTTAGTTTGAGGCTATATGTTAAACACAATTTACCTTATTTATTGTGAAAAAACCGAATGTAATATTTTCCCTATTGACTCTGCCCCCTCTCAAAAATAAACTACTACAATACAATTAAACTCCTTTATTCCAGGTCTAAAAGAACGGTTAGAACGTGAACTGTTAGAAATGCGGCCATTCCAATCTACTCATAAAGTCGTGATGGCCAAAAACCCAAACTTAGACGCGTGGTACGGAGCGCGAGACTTTGCCGGTAGCAACTCATTCGAAAACTGGTGCATCTCTAAAGAAGAATATTACGAAATGGGCGGAGAGTACCTTAAAGAACATCATTGTAGTAATAAATACTATAAGAGTCCGGCTCCTTTGGTGGATAACACGCTACTGCCGGCCGGAGACGCGAATGTAGTTAAGGAGGAAATTGTGGTTGACTGTTAACGTAAAATAAATATAAGAAGGTATTCCATCTTTTACTTTTAATTATTTCTTTATATTCTATAGAAGCTTAACATTCATATAAATATGCAAATTTTAGGCTTGATTGTTTGTGCTTTACTAGTAGGTTAAGGAAATCAGCTGCAAGTGTAAAATGCAATTTCGCAAACGCTTTGAAAGCTTGTAAATGATTACTGTTTGAATCCGAGACTGATCCCAGCGTCAACAGTATGAATACAGCCTGTGATGCAATCGGCTTTAGCACTCGCCAAGAATACCACCATCTCTGCTACGTCCTCTGCACTAGGCAATCTAGTCAATGGCGCAGCCTGCCTGAAGTATTCGAACATCTGCTCATTGGCTTCACCAGATAAACCCCCTCTAATAAATAAATCAGTCTTCACCGGACCAGGGTTGACAGCATTCACTCTAACTCCCTTTGGAGCTAGTTCCACAGCAGCAGTTATTGTCATCATGTCGATAGCGGCTTTAGACATGCAGTACGGCACGAGGTTAGGCTTCGGGCGAGAAGCCAAGATGCTGGAGATGTTGACGATATTGCCTTTAGTAGCCACAAGATGCGGCACGGCTTTGCTTGTGAGTTGATAGGAACCTCTCTGGTTAGTCGCCGTGACGCGATCGTAGATAGTCATGTCGTCTTCCAGAGCGTTCTCTAGATAAATACCAGCGTTGTTGACGAGCACGTCAATGCGGCCGAAATGAGCTATGGTGTCGTTGACGATCTTCTCAATATCTTCATCCACGCTAATATCGGCTATAATTACCAGGGCATCAAATCCGTTGATTTCCTTGCATCGTTCTGCAACTTCGATCAAGTTCGGTTCGTTTCTTCCAACGAGAACCAGTTTGAAGGCGTGTTTAGCGAATGTAGTGGCACAAGCCGCTCCTATTCCGGAGCTGGCCCCTGTAATAATTATCACTTTCTCGGATAATTCCATTTCGATTGTTGAACACAGTAGGAATTTTACCAGCAAATGTTTTGAACGCATGGAGGGTGGAATATGAATAAAGTTACTGGGTTGAACTTGTGGAATATAAAGTATGTCAGACCGTGTACGGTTGGAATAAAAAGTTAATTTCTAATGCTATTTAAATATTTTATTTTACTTTTGTTGGTCAACTTTCATTCTTTTAAAAATGGTTTTTAATGCTATTTAAAACAGTGCAAAACGAAGTATGTTAAAGCGGTGCAGGGACCATAATAAAATGTTTCTTTTTAAACATTATTGCAACTACTTATTGTTGAATTTCCAAATAACAATATTTTCAACCGTATTCTGTGAAGTAACCACACACGGGTCACACATTAATCATAACATCCATAAAACGAAAATGTAAGTAGGTACAAACTTACCTAATTAGTATGATTTTAATTAAAAGTTGACTGAGTTTTGTTAGGCTGGCCACTTAATATAGATTCTTCCTTGGGAAGAACTATGCCAAAAGCAATAGGACAGCTTAATAACTCTAAATATTTCAATTTAAATATAATTTTGTTCTTCAAAGCTCGACTTTTTGATCAGATGTTACCTTCCTCTATTTATAATTTAATTGATTTAATTTTTATTAACAAAGCATGTTCTTAAACTGGGCGTTAAACTAACATGCCAGTTATTAAGTCTTCCATATAGAAGGGATGTTAAGTTTTAATGTATGTTACTGTCGGCTATTTAATTGTAGGTATTATTCCCCCACCCTCAAGATTATAGTTAAGGGACAAGTGTTAGAGTTCCCAGCTACCTATGTAAGTAATCGATTATGGAAATAGTAGGTAATTAACTTCTGCACCTGTCAATTTAAAGTTACATAAAAAATAAAGGTACTGTAGGCTTTGTACAACTTGTAAAAGCAGACATAAAAATAAGGGCAAAAAAATAAAGTAGGTACTTACATCATTGATCAGCAGAGTTGGCGTGGAAAGTTTGTCCTATTATGTAAGTTGTCGACATGTTTATAATAAAAAATACGTTAAAAGGTCGGCGATGCTTCCTCTTTAAGACATGAGACGTATCAAAAATTTCTTTTTACTAAATTGGCCCGACTCGGTAATCGTAGGTACTCGGGATATTTCGTTAACAGTAGATACGGTATACATAACGCTGCGTCACAAGAGGTAATCGAAATCGGCATACCCGAGCTCATCTCATTATACCTAGAGTACCTTAGTTTTTTTCTATAAAAAAAGAGCATGGTAACTACATACCTACCTATCATGTACATATGTATCTAAAGCTTTTCAGGTAGGGAAAGTATTTTCGGAAGCTTGAAGATTTTTTTGGCATAGTGAACACACCTACTAGTGTCTGGAAACAGGTTTATTCCATAAAGGTGCCGATTAGAAAACCGATAGGTGTCAAATATGGGGTGTTCGGTGCATGGCATGACACCCGGCAATTAGTTCACGGGAACAGTATTCAACATTTTAATAGCCGAATTTTTTATCAAGAATGTTCCACATTTTAAGAAATATTTAAATAACTATCAAGAAATTATTAGGTCAAGGGGATGAAAATAAAAACACACAAATCGCCACAAATATCATGGCACGTTTATTTTTCTCCACTACATGGCGACTTCTAAAAGAATCGTGACTTGTTATTTTGCATTCATATAGTTTCTTTTTAATAGAGCTCTGCAAACGAGCACTAAACATTAATTTTACAATGTATAATTTTTCCATAAAATTAAATAAACTCTGTACTTTATTCTGATTTCAATATAAATCACTATGAAATGAAAAAGTAAATGTTAAAATCGCTTTGTTAGTTCGCTAATTATATTGATTGATGAGACTATAATAAAGAGTACATTTAAAAAATCACATTAAAGCATATACATAATGCTGACTACATAACTGTCCTGTCAGCCTCTTGAGTGCTCTATCACAGCCCCCTGTTCGTGCTGCAGTAGCGCGAACTAAACGACGCTTGGTAAAGTTCGTGCAACAAACGCACGACTAAACGAACGCTTGGTAAACTCCGTGCAACAAACGCACGACTAAACGACGCTTCAAGTTCGTGCTAATGTCATATTGTTCCTACACGAACAAGCCTCTGCATCCCCCCTCTCCCCCTTACCTAACCAAACATTAACAATAAACATAACATAATAGTAATCAAATGTTTCCAATCCTGTTAAATAAACCAATAAATATTATTCCTCTTCATTACAATTAATTTATCACAATCACCAGACTAAAACAACGAACAAACACCCAAGAGGCTGCAAGGAACATAATATTCACGTGCAAATTCAATACACCACAGTTAACAAATCTAACTTATTTGAAATATAACTAGCCTAAAAATTTTAACAATAAATGAAAACAGTTGCAGTTAAAATATTGGTCATTAAAAACCTGCAGAGCTATGACTAAATGACCGAGTCATGCCATTATCTTAGCATAGTGAATTTTAGATAAAAACTTTAGACTCAAAATAACTTGTAAAATACTCTAAAAGTTGAGGCGTGGCTTATAGCCGATTATTATTTTTTCTTAATTTGGTTTGGCTTAAAAATACAAGACGTATAAAACCAGTGACTTAGAAATAGCTCTCAGTGTATAAAAAAAGGTTAAAATCCTTAGGCTGTACTCTCGTATGATTATAATGTAAGCAACGTAATAATGTTGGCAAAGCGGAAGTTGACGTAAATCTAACGATACAATAGAACTAAATATGTATGTATCTTAGAGTTAATGATTACACAAGGCTCATTGTTACTTCATATTTGCTCGTATTCTACCTCGATCGACGGTCGGTAGCGCCGGGCCTAGACTAGCAGTCTGCCGTTTGACAAACCAAGTATACGTTACATTCATAGGGTTAGGATATGTACGAGTTCAATAACCAAACTTCAAGAAAAACTGGTTGGTCCATCACCACAACCCGTAAGGATGTCAAATAAAAACTTCAACAAACAAAATAACCTGCCAAATTTTCAGTGAGTATTCTTGTAGTATATGGATCTCGATTTTTTAAAAAGTAAATTCAGTCTTTTCTACGGTTCAAAAAACGGGGAGAAGACAATATAAATTATGTACGATTACGTAAAGTGAATGGCTCAGAGTTACTTGCTACAGAATTACTGATATAATAGTTACTAACATCGGTATGTAAAATAGTTGTACCTTGCATGTAAAGGCTGGCAAACTACAGGTAACGCATTGAACATGTAAATTTTCAAGTACCCTCTGGTATTAACTTACCCATAGATTGAAAGTCTTTACGACTGCAATATTCAAAGCCCTGTTATGTTACGACCCATAGCCATTATTGTACTTGAAAATAGCAGTTTTCTACTCATTTTAAAACCCGACTTGAATCGTAACTAAAAGGGCCTATCTACATCTCTTTTTGGCTCGAGAAACGCGCAGCAACTTTCATGGTAAAAAAAAAACAAAATAAAATAAGGGTTACAAAGTAACATAAAAAATAACAAAATATATTACTAATTCTAATAAAATAATAAATATATAATTATTCACATTTCTCGAGCCACAGCAAAATGTAGCGCTATGATATACATTTTTTATATTTTATATAATTATATGTATGTACCTAGTTCGCTATGTTGGTGTTTCTATTCCCATTTATATATTCTATGGATAACATACGGTATTGCCACTGAAAAGCATATATTAGATATAGCGTTCCAGAGGGCATTTACAACTATTGAACTAACATGTATTTTCCAATTTTAAATGGTGATTTGTTACGGTATCTGTTACATATACTCTACTTGTTAAACCAAAACATCTAGTTCATCTAAATAATACTGTTATCAATGGCTTGGTAAGAAACTTAATTATATTTTAAGACAATTTAAAACGGAGACGTGTGTGTTACTACTCGTGTATGGGCAACTAAATGCAGCAGTTTTGTTATTACCTCTTAACTATACTCCATGTGTACATATATTTAATTTTTAAGTATTTATAATGATGACATATTGGCCTATTTTTTTCTCAAGTTTCAAATACAGAACTATCAAAATATAAAAAAATATCGAGGACTATCAAACAACATTCATATGTATATATTATTATATGTACATCTACAAGGAAATTTTAATAGTACCCAAAGTATACTTCTGTACTAGATATTCTAAGTTTAATTCCAATTTATGTGTTTTCTCAGTTCGATATTTAATGTAATGATTGCATGAGATCGTGTCTACGAATCATAAGTACTTTTAGTTAATTTAGATTTGTTTGTTTCCAACCGATCCAATAAATAAACCCTACCAATATTTACACTCTCCGACCAGCACAAGACACACACAACAATGGAAATAAAATAATGTATATAAAACAACAGTGTATAAATGAAATCCTAAAATCTATTATAAAGAAGCAAAAATAATGTAAAAAAAACTTCAATATATCGATTACAAGAGTAACTTTACATAAAAAGGATAATAGAAATAAACTTTATCCTTACAATATTTTATTTCCAATTCTACCCTGACCAGCAGACTTAACTAAACTTACTCTACCGCATGATGTACATAGAAATGGCACCAATCTATCTTTGATATCAATATTGAATGGCATCCCCGCCAGCCCTCGAACACACTCCACAGTGTGAAACTATCTGTCTCAAGGTTTGGAAGACTACTGCGCTATCTATAACTATTCATTATATTATTATCATCCGAAAAAACGACCAGGAAAACGATAGGACTTCTTATATATCACGATAAATTATATGGGGTATACATGTGGTTAAACGATCACACCAAACGATGACTCGACACTTAATTTAGGGTTTAGTAAAAAACGAACTTGACTCAATGGTGTTACAATCGATATTGCCTAATCGCTACCCGCTAGAAGGCACACAAAGTTTAGTACGAAGCTTCACAAATAATATTGTGCAACCGATTGTCGGTTCCTTATTGCCTTACAACACCGAGTGAACTAGTCGCGATCACACATCCAACACGAAACACAACTTTATATGAACGAATACGATTAAAAAATATTGCCAATTTTATGTTGCAACAGGCACTTCTCTGGATTACTCCAATAAACATCATATTAAAGTTATTTGAGTATGTGAAGCCGTCTTTACACCTTAGACTCTGCAAAATATGTTACGATTTGTACTTCATACTTATTATTTTCAAAATGGCATTCCATCTTAAAGCATTCTTATTGATTATGTGAAATATTTATAAGAGTCGGTTTATTTGTGATCAAAATACGTTTTGTTTACTGTAAAGTGAACCCCATAGACATCGACATACCAACTACGTTAAAGCATCGTATATAAGATACTGTTACACTACCACTAATGAAGACAGTATGACAAGCGACACAATTTAGAATTTCCTTTTACCATTCCAAAATCCGAAAGTTTTTATATCACTAAGCAAAATTAGAATATGAGATCAAAAAATTTAGGCCTACAATCTATATAGTGATGAGACTTTTTAAGTATCGATTTATATATGCCATCGAATACGTAATGGGATATACAAATCTTGTTTATAATCACAATGCGTATATATGTAAAGGCGGTATCGCTAGACTAATCTAAGGTCCTCGAACATTGTTCACTGTAGAGCGCGAGGGTCCTTCCTTTCATTTCCGACCAAATCCAAACGATAATGTAAAGTATATAATGTGCATTAGTCCGTGCTGAGCTTGTTGCTATGGGAAACGTCCCGGTTAATTGTTAGTTGGAAATAGCTGCTCTATGACGCTGCCTCGAGACTCCGGCTGCTCGTTAGTCAACCAAGAGCTGAAACAACAACTTACAGTGAATTCAACATTTCACAGATTTCATCATTACATAGTATAAAGGAATGTCGCTATTCGTGTCTGTTTGAATATTAGTCTTCTAACTCTTCTCAAAGCTCGTTACGGATTTTAATGCGATTTTCACTTTTTTTTAGCATAATAATTAAAAAAGTTTATTTACTTAGCTAGCCAGAATTCAATGTCTCGTGAACTAGTTGGAAAAAAGCACCTTTGAGAAGCTTAGGCTAAGCTAAGTTTACTGTACAGTCAGTTAAGTAAGCAATACTCTAAGTTTCATTGGTATTTTTAGGTTTATAAATGTATTTCTTATAAATGTGCTAGCGACCCAATGCTACGCAATGGTGTAATTTTGGCCGACTTGCTCGCGAACCCTTGCATTTTTCTAACTTAAAAAAACTTTTTCGTAACGTTCTTTATTTACAAATTTAAATGAATAAAATACCTAATATATGGTTAAAACCGCATTAAAATCCGTCAAGTGGTTTTGAAGGAGTTAGCGGCCAAACATACAAACAGACACAATTAGCGACTTGGATTTATACTATGTAATGATAATGATAATGATTATCATATGTTACTGCGATCTATTACCTGTGTTTGGATCAGTCGGCGAGCCGCAGCGGCGCGTGCGGCTGCGGCGTGGGCGGCGGCGGCGGCGACGCTGGTAGTATATAGATTATTTATACCGGGAATATATACCCTAGTTGTATGGGGGCAGGGACGAGATTGCAGTGGAGGGTAGAGTGGAGATATGGTAGGTGTGTCATGAACGAATAAGGAAATTTTTGAAGACTAAGTCAATTTAGAGCATGATATTCAAATAAGACTTGATATAGTTTACAGCAGTATTCTATTGGGAAATAAAAAAGTTAAGTACTAAATAAGCACAATTTTTTTGTTTTTAGTTTATTAGGGCTCTGGTTTTATCTTGACTTTTTATTGCTTGTAAATCTTTAATAGATTGTGGAAGTGCTAATACTTACACCTATCAAGTTACCAATCTGATCTATCTGATTAGTCTGTATAACAATCACAATTAAATATTTAACGTATTTCAGTATATAACTCACATATAGAAGCGATGGACTGTGGCGACATGGCAGCCATTTTGGTGTCTTGAAGTGAGACCTGCGTGCCTTGTGACGTCATGTAGCGATTCACCATCGGCACAAAACTATTGCAATTATACAATTTATTAGTTAAATTTAATGTTTTTTTAAGTAAGTACTTGTCGAACTTATCGATGCCAGTTGTTATCAAGCGTTTTTTGCTGATATGGAATTAGAGTATAAAAGTCCCAAGTGAAGTAAGTTATTAAAATTCTGAATTTATTGATATTAATTACCTTAGGTGTACAGTTTATTGG
This sequence comes from Emmelina monodactyla, assembly GCA_916618145.1. Lineage (NCBI taxonomy): Eukaryota > Metazoa > Arthropoda > Insecta > Lepidoptera > Pterophoridae > Emmelina > Emmelina monodactyla. The sequence continues at coordinate 4,508,048 of OU745319.1, forward strand.
ACTGGAATAACTCCACAGTTTTTTTTATGTTTTTCTTTTGCCCCCCAATTAAAACCATCAGTCATTTAGAAATTAAAAATTTGATTAGCTGGATACACCTACTATTGTTGACACTAATTTAAGTAATATGTTTATCATTTCCATTTCCATCTACTGACCTGAGATCGCAGACCTGCTGGTTGTCATAATTCGCGTTGTTGGCTTCTGCAGACACCGCGCTGTGGTTCTCTCGGTGCACGCGGTTGTGGTGGCTGGGGATATCACTCTTATTACTATGGGGGTAGAGTTCAAATTGGGACTTAAATAGTTAATAGAGAGAGATAGATTTGAAATTAGAAATAATTTAAATAAAAAATGGTGGAAATCCATTAAGATTTAACAAGATATAGTAATGATTGTGTAAATCTGCTATAATGACTAAATTACTTTATCAAGTGTCACAATTGATATAAATATTAACCATTTTAAAGGTATATGATTAGATGTATTTTGAAAAACATTACGTATATCAAATTCATCAACTCTATCACTCATTACTAATTTAGTGCTATTTAATATTTTATCAGAAGAACATAATATCTAAATAAAGCTAAACAATATTTAAAACAATCAGTTTATCAGTCCTAATTTAAAACCATCATTTTTATTTATATCAAACTTACGATCGTTGAACCACCTACCGTATAAGATAGCTGTCCCTGACGAACGTACGGCCGCAAACACTGCACTCGTAGCACGAGCCGGAGGAGTGCGTGCGGATGTGCAGCGCGAACTGGCTCTTGGACGTGAACGTCATCGAGCAGCGGTCGCAGTTCAGCGGCTTGTCCGCCACGTGCGACCATCTGCAACACCTCTTGATTATAGGGGCTATGGAAGAAGACCAGCTGGAATGGACCGCGGGTGTAGGGGCGGGGGTTCAGGGACAATGAAAGAAGTTGTGATTGTGTTATAGAATAAATTATTACTACGGTCTACTCTGACTCTTGGACGTGAACGTCATCGAGCAGCGGTCGCAGTTCAGCGGCTTGTCCGCCACGTGCGACCATCTGCAACACCTCTTGATTATAGGGGCTATGGAAGAAGACCAGCTGGAATGGACCGCGGGTGTAGGGGCGGGGGTTCAGGGACAATGAAAGAAGTTGTGATTGTGTTATAGAATAAATTATTACTACGGTCTACTCTGACTCTTGGACGTGAACGTCATCGAGCAGCGGTCGCAGTTCAGCGGCTTGTCCGCCACGTGAGACCATCTGCAACACCTCTTGATTATAGGGGCTATGGAAGAAGACCAGCTGGAATGGACCGCGGGTATAGCGGCGGCGGGAGGGAGATGGAAGAAGTCGTGATTATGTCCTACAATAAATAATTACTACGTTCTACTCTGGCTCTTGGACTTGAACGTCATCGAGCAGCGGTCGCAGTTCAGCGGCTTGTCCGCCACGTGAGACCATCTGCAACACCTCTTGATTATAGGGGCTATGGAAGAAGACCAGCTGGAATGGACCGCGGGTATAGCGGCGGCGGGAGGGAGATGGAAGAAGTCGTGATTATGTCCTACAATAAATAATTACTACGTTCTACTCTGGCTCTTGGACGTGAACGTCATCGAGCAGCGGTCGCAGTTCAGCGGCTTGTCCGCCACGTGAGACCATCTGCAACACCTCTTGATTATAGGGGCTATGGAAGAAGACCAGCTGGAATGGACCGCGGGTATAGCGGCGGCGGGAGGGAGATGGAAGAAGTCGTGATTATGTCCTACAATAAATAATTACTACGTTCTACTCTGGCTCTTGGACGTGAACGTCATCGAGCAGCGGTCGCAGTTCAGCGGCTTGTCCGCCACGTGAGACCATCTGCAACACCTCTTGATTATAGGGGCTATGGAAGAAGACCAGCTGGAATGGACCGCGGGTATAGCGGCGGCGGGAGGGAGATGGAAGAAGTCGTGATTATGTCCTACAATAAATAATTACTACGTTCTACTCTGGCTCTTGGACGTGAACGTCATCGAGCAGCGGTCGCAGTTCAGCGGCTTGTCCGCCACGTGAGACCATCTGCAACACCTCTTGATTATAGGGGCTATGGAAGAAGACCAGCTGGAATGGACCGCGGGTATAGCGGCGGCGGGAGGGAGATGGAAGAAGTCGTGATTATGTCCTACAATAAATAATTACTACGTTCTACTCTGGCTCTTGGACGTGAACGTCATCGAGCAGCGGTCGCAGTTCAGCGGCTTGTCCGCCACGTGAGACCATCTGCAACACCTCTTGATTATAGGGGCTATGGAAGAAGACCAGCTGGAATGGACCGCGGGTATAGCGGCGGCGGGAGGGAGATGGAAGAAGTCGTGATTATGTCCTACAATAAATAATTACTACGTTCTACTCTGGCTCTTGGACGTGAACGTCATCGAGCAGCGGTCGCAGTTCAGCGGCTTGTCCGCCACGTGAGACCATCTGCAACACCTCTTGATTATAGGGGCTATGGAAGAAGACCAGCTGGAATGGACCGCGGGTATAGCGGCGGCGGGAGGGAGATGGAAGAAGTCGTGATTATGTCCTACAATAAATAATTACTACGTTCTACTCTGGCTCTTGGACGTGAACGTCATCGAGCAGCGGTCGCAGTTCAGCGGCTTGTCCGCCACGTGAGACCATCTGCAACACCTCTTGATTATAGGGGCTATGGAAGAAGACCAGCTGGAATGGACCGCGGGTATAGCGGCGGCGGGAGGGAGATGGAAGAAGTCGTGATTATGTCCTACAATAAATAATTACTACGTTCTACTCTGGCTCTTGGACGTGAACGTCATCGAGCAGCGGTCGCAGTTCAGCGGCTTGTCCGCCACGTGAGACCATCTGCAACACCTCTTGATTATAGGGGCTATGGAAGAAGACCAGCTGGAATGGACCGCGGGTATAGCGGCGGCGGGAGGGAGATGGAAGAAGTCGTGATTATGTCCTGCAATAAATAATTACTACGGTCTACTCTGGCTCTTGGACGTGAACGTCATCGCGCAGCGGTCGCAGTTCAGCGGCTTGTCCGCCACGTGAGACCATCTGGAAGAACTCTTGTTCATAGGGGCTATGGAAGAGACCAGCTGGAATGGACCGCGGGTGTAGGGGCGGGGGTTCAGGGACAATGAAAGAAGTTGTGATTGTGTTATAGAATAAATTATTACTACGGTCTACTCTGACTCTTGGACGTGAACGTCATCGAGCAGCGGTCGCAGTTCAGCAGCTTGTCCGCCACGTGAGACCATCTGGAACGGACCGAGGGTATAGGGGCAAGGGACAATGGAACAAGTCGGGATTATGTTCTAGCAGTGATGGATTTACCACTAGGAGGAGTAGGCTGGAGCCTAGGGCGGCAGATTTTAGGGGGCGGCACATTTAGTTTTGGATTTCTTTTAAAAGCATACATAGAGAAAAATTGTCATAACATTTTTCAAAAATAATTAATTATTGTACAGTAGGTATGTTTAATATCAGTTCCTAATCACTTAACTATGTGAGTATGTGACCGATTCAAAGGGGCGGCAAAAAGCCTACAGGCGGCAAATCTGTAAATCCGCCACTGTGTTATAGAATAAATAATGAATATAAAACAGATAATTGTGTAATTAGAGAAAATTGATGATACTTGCATCTGATGATAACTGATTTTAAAGACTTATCCTTATTTTTTTTAAACGTACTAAAAGTTGTAGATTTATTATAGAAAAACCAAGATAATAAGTAAATAAAATATTACAATATTGAAGAAACAATAAAAAAATACTCTTACTTCTTACTAATATAAATGAGAAAGTTTGTTTGTTGTTGTTACTTTTTTCACGCAAAGTCTACTATACAGATTTGGATGAAACTTGGTTAATAGATAGACTATATCCTGGAACAAAACAGTTCAAAAGACGGCGTAATTTTTCCCGCGGGAAAGTACCTCATTCCTACGGGAAAAGCCACTTAGCTGCGGGTGGCTACACCTGCAAGGCGGAAAAATAGTGATATATGTGGAATGGAAATTTTTACCTGTGTGCAGTCACATAGCTCTTCACGGCGAATCGTTTTTGACAAATGTCGCAAGCGTAAGGGCGTTCGCCTGAAATATTACATGAAAATGACGCTTATTGAAATAGATATGCGGTTTTATAACGTTTAATATATCGGCTCTTCAGAAAAAAAACCGTCCTTTTTGATAAAACACAGTTTTATCTCTGAAGTTCCAATAAAAAATAGTCATAAAACCTTATTAAAGTAATGTTAGGATCTAAAAGCACTAGCCTACTTAATGAAAAAGCATGATCGAAGGCAAATTATGTTAGAAAGACGGCAAGATGCAATTAGACAAGTAATGATGCAAAATTAATGGAAAGCAAGGAAAAATGATAATCTAGAGAAAAGAAACATTGTAACAATATTTTTTATTATGATGATGCAGCCATGATGAAGTAGAAACAAGATTTTGTCGGTGCCACATCATATGAGTGAAAGAGATACCTATATATCGCAAGCTGCCGTCTTCTTAACGTTTAAGGCTTCTAAGTCATTCATACTTCAAAATATTTGAGGTTGGTGCAAAACTGCAAACATTAGGTCTAATTATGCAGAAATTGCATTAATTTGTAATTTTTTTTTGAAGATATGTGTGACTTGTTCTAACAAAGTTCGTTGTTGCAGAAATGCTGAGAAGGTAACTGTTTGAATCATTTACGGCTCAAGAGTCAATATCAATAGGTTTATGGCTTTAAATTTCCCTCTCTACGACATAATACAGTTGTATGATAGTAAAAGTTGCACAGCTGGTTTCTCCTAGAAATTCAAAGTCATAACTCTATTAAAGAAGTCGGCTATTTGATTTTGGAAGCGATAGTCTTGTACAAACTCATAAGGATTTTTATTAACTCTTTCTGCACGGAGTTGATTCAATAGTGTGCTCAGTGTTAAAAATAAAGTTTATGATTTTGTACAAAACTTAAAACGCGTAGTAATTATGCTTATGGTTTCCGTGTATTTCCATACCGGTGTGGATTCGCTTGTGTATGTTGAGTGTGGATTTCTGCGTGAACCGTTTGTAACAGACGTCGCATTCGAACGGCTTCTCCCCGGTATGTGTTCTCATGTGGATCTCGAGGTACGGCTTGCAAGTGAACGCGGCTGGACACTCCATACACTGGTACGGCCGACCTTGCACTGACCACCCCAATTCACACCCAAAGATAAAGTTATTCGTCAAGCAACAACTACACTATAGTTTGTAAATGTGGCACCGACAAACTCAACAGCAAGTGAAACATGTGTCGAAAAGTGGGCAAAGGACTGACCTGTGTGCGTTCGTTTGTGAATGTTGAGTGTGGACTTTTGCGCGAATCTCTTGAGGCACACGTCACACTGGTAGGGGCGCTCGCCCGTGTGCGTGCGGTTGTGGATCTCCAGGTACTGCTTGCAGGTGAAGGCGGCCGGGCACTGCAGGCACTGGAACGGCCTTCCTTGCACTGCAACGAGCGAACACGTTAGCCCCTACCCCAGCACACCTCCCCCGCCCCGCGCCCGCGCCCACTAACCTGAGTGCGTCCTCTTGTGAATGTTCAGACTCGACTTCTGCGTGAACCGCTTCAGACAGATGTCGCACTGATACGGCCGCTCGCCCGTGTGCGTGCGGTTGTGGATCTCCAGGTATTGCTTGCAGGTGAAGGCCGCGGGGCACGACAGGCACTGGAACGGCCTGCCCTGGACTGGTGCCCAAACGAGACTCATTATAGCGGCGGCGGCGCGAGGCGTAGGGCGCGGCGCGGACTGGCCGGCGCTCCTAGACTGAGCTAACTATAGGCGGATGCGGGGCCAGTCCGGGCGCGGTTTCACCCACCTGTGTGCGTCCGCTTATGTATATTGAGGCTGGACTTCTGCGTGAAGCGCTTGAGACAGGCGTCGCACTGATAGGGCCGCTCGCCTGTGTGCGTGCGCATGTGAATGTCCAGGTAGGGGCGTCGCGCGAACGCCGCGGGGCAGCGCGCGCACGCGTGGGGCCGCCCGCGCACTGCGCCCACGCACACACAAAAGCGAGTAACGCAACTCACCGCCGCGGACGCCCGCCTCAGACACTTACACCGAATTCCCACTACCCAATTTTGGACCACACAAGCCGGCGAGGCGAACACGGATAACGACGTACGGGCGATTGCATTACCGCTTTTGTGCATATATTAATTCTCATGAAAGAAGTGGATGGAAATCAATCTTTATCACCGAATTGCAAATGAAATATGAAGGCTAAGGGTGACAAACATTAGATGAGTGCAGAAGTGTGTGAAAGCGCGTCTCTGGTTCGGGTTTGCGATACAATGTTAGTTGAAGCATCTATCTAGATGGTATTTAGAGATGACGGGTTAGGCTGGCAACGGAAAACGGGACTGAAGCTAAAGATGATAGGTATTGTAACGGATACATGTGTGTATTTGTACCGTTGATGACTACGTGTATGAGGGCTACTAACCCGTATGTATCTTTTCGTGTAAATTGAGCGCGCACTTCTGCGTGAAGGACTTGAGACACACGGTGCACTGGAACGGTCGCTCGCCTGCCGCCGCCGCGACACAAGAAACAAAACAAAACCACGATGGACAAATAACTCTCTGTGATACCAAGTTACGCGCTACCATGAGGGAATCGAACCTACTTATTTGTCCATCCAACAACCTGGACTTACACATCATGCGTCACTTAAAAACTACACAGTTTGTGAATAGTTCTTGAGCGTGGAACAAACGACAAACGCACGACTAAAACTAAATGCCAACACAGATACAGGGTTGCGGTACTTAATGTAAATGGGAGCCCTTAAAACTATTCACAAAACTGGGGTGTCAAAGCCACAATACCACGTGAGCAAAGTGAAGTCCCATTGTGGCTTGGAGACCGAGTGAAGAGGAAATATATAAGTAAAAGTCAAGGGACCCACCAGTGTGTATACGTTTATGAGTGCCAAGGCTGGACTTCTGTGTAAACCGCTTGTCGCAGATGTCACATTGATACGGGCGCACTTTGTTGATCAGGGATTGGATGTGCTCCTCTAGAAATACCAACAAAATACAGCTACAGCGACCGTCCTTCACGCGAGTATACGCCTAAGATTATAAATCTACTATAAGGGTGTTAGGGTAAGTGCCTACCGGTGTGTATTTTCCCATGTCGCCCCAGGCTGGACTTCTGAGTGAAGCGCATAAAACAGATGTGGCACTGGTACGGCCGCACTTTCTCTAACAGGGCTCGTCTGTGCTCCTCTATAACGCATACGATTTTCGATATAGACACCGCAAGCAACAAAGCGGCAGCAAAACTCACTCACACGCAGACAGGGGGAGGTATCTTATAAATACTGTCTCAAGGGAACGCGCACAAGTAGGCTTCATTGACATTCAAAATAAACGCCCGGCCAACACAATCAAGCCTAAGTGTACCAATTCAATATCAAAAGTATAAAATGTAATCATATTTGATGTGGCGGTATAGAAAATCGACCCACCCGTGTGTATTTTCTTGTGCCGATTGAGACTGGAGCTCTGTGTGAATCTCATCTGACAGATTTCACATTTGTAAGGCCGCTCCTTCACCATCAAAGACCGCAAGTGCTCATCTAAAACGACATTTGCTTGCTGATGCACAATCCAACAACACAGCGCACACTGGACGAAAACTGTCCGAAACTACCTTTTGACTCATAACTTTTGTGGCAAGATTGTAAAATCGTCCAGTGTACGCCAGTATACCTCCCCCTGTAACCTTTCAAGAGAACCATTCGCGCCCTGATTCTTTGCACGCTTTCCGACTAACTCGACACAACTCAAAAACTATTCACAAATGTTCACATGATCGGTACTTTTTATTACAATTGCTGTTGTAAATCTTAAATCTGTTATACTACCTAGTGTGTATTTGTTATTTATTATTACAATTGCTCCGTCCAGACACCACATTTTTTTATTATTAACTTATCGATGTTATAAATATTTAAATAAATAAACGAAAACTAGACTACAAAACTAAAACAAAAGCAGGTCAAAACAAAAGTTTCACATATTCAACTTAAAAAAAACATCAGGGCGTCAAAATGAAAGTATTATGATCGAAAAATAAAACACAAATAAAATAATAACTAACCGCGGCACAGGAGGAGGTTTACTCAATTAATTAATTTATCGCAATATCTTGTAATCCCCTCATGGTACATGAGAGCTAATAATAACACTATTAATGTAACTTCCATATAACACCCTAACACCTCCTGCCATTTTGAAATAAAAAATATACAGGGTGTCCAGGAAACAATGGATAAGCTCTGAAGGGCTAATAGTAGAACTAAAGGCAAGCCTAAAAAATAATTGATAAAAAGTATAACCCTTACACTGCTAGAAATATGGCGCTTTAAAAAAAAACTTCATATTTTTTTGACTGTGTTCATATTTTTACTCGTAACGAGGTCAAATCACTTAATAACATCATTATTTCTGTGCTAAAATAATTAATATTAACCGCATCAGTGAATAACTATCAAATAAAATAGCTAACTAAAGTATTTTTCTCAAAAAATAATGTTAAACTTTTGATTTGTGTAAAATTTCTGAAGAAATTTTTTTGATGCGCAACTTTGAATAGCTCTGGTGTAAAAAAAATATATGAAAGTAACAGTGACCAATGATTTCAAAATATTCCTGGTTTAATAACGTTTTTAAAAAGATGTAATATGTCGTTATTGTAATGAAAAAAGATTGAGCTAATGGTATTAGTGTGTAAAATGGGATAATTATTTAGTTCTAGCAAAATTATAAAAATACAATAAAACTAAAGAAATATGATTGTCAACTGATATTAATTGCAAAAACATTAGAATAATTGAGAGCAACTGTTCAAATTGTCTGTCCTCATCCTGATGCAGGCCCTACAACTACGAATAAAGGATCTTCAAAAAAATCGCGCGTGTCGTCGATCATTGATTGCAGCGGCCTGAACACGAGCTCGTAGATCTTCTAATGAAGTTACTGGTTGCCGGTAAAACTCTTCCTTAAAATACCCCCAGTAAAAAGTCTAAAGCGTTTAGGTTTAGGCGGCCTACCTACCTGTTAGGGTAGGTTTCGTCAAGTATGCTCATAATGCATAGTGTGCTAGATAGCCTTCATTTTGAAGCCAATATGTGTCGCGAAGCTCTTCGGACACGTCTATCAATAAATTGGGTAAGTCATTATGAAGAAAATTTGGATCACTTTCTCCTGTTAAGTTGATTTCTTTGAAGATCCTTTATTCGTAGATGCAGGGTCTGCATCAGGATGGGGACAGACAATTTGAACAGTTACTCTAAATTAATCCAATGGGTTTGCAATTAATGTCAATTGAAAATCATATTTCTTTAGTTTTATTGTATTTTTTTAATTTTGCTAGATCTAAATAATTATCCCATTTTACACACTAATACAATTAGTTCAATCTTTTTTCATTACAATAACGACATATTACATCTTTTTAAAAACGTTATTAAACCAGGAATATTTTGAAATCATTGGTCACTGTTACTTTCATATAATTTTTTTACACCAGAGCTATTCAAAGTTGCGCATCAAAAATATTTCTTCAGAAATTTTACACAAATCAAAAGTTTAACATTATTTTTTGAGAAAAATACTTTAGTTAGCTATTTTATTTGATAGTTATTCACTGATGCGGTTAATATTAATTATTTTAGCACAGAAATACTGATGTTATTAAGTGATTTGACCTCGTTACGAGTAAAAATATGAACACAGTCAAAAAAATATGAAGTTTTTTTTTAAAGCGCCATATTTCTAGCAGTGTAAGGGTTATACTTTTTATCAATTATTTTTTAGGCTTGCCTTTAGTTCTACTATTAGCCCTTCAGAGCTTATCCATTGTTTCCTGGACACCCGGTATAAAGCAATAAGCCCCTATCAGTAAGCAAAGTCCAGAGTATCAAGATAGGTACTTTACTTAAAGTAATATGGAAATTACATTAAACTACCTATCCAGAAAACCTTTAAAAACAATCATTGATAATATTTATATTTTGAGTTTGTAATAGAAAACCAATTTATACTGATTGAGATTAGTCGATTATATAGAGATCAGCCTTAGATCAGATGTAAAAAACATTTTTTAAATATTAAAATAACAATCTATGGCTGATCCCTTAAAACTGCCACCGTCATAACAAACCGGTTCTTACCGGTATGCACTCGTTTATGCGTGTTGAGACTGGACTTCTGCGTGAATCGTTTGAGGCAGAGCTCGCACTGGAATGGCCTTTCGCCTGTGTGCGTACGCATATGTACTTCTAAATACGGCTTCCGACAAAACGCTGCGTCACAAACCTGTTACAAATATTTAAATGTAGACGTAAACTCGAAATTAATATTACATTAACACCTAACAGTAAAAAAAACCAGTGCATGAAAGTCACAAATCTCTGAAAGTAAAGCATTTGAAAAAGGAAGGGAGCTGTTCTTACCGTGCATTGAAAAGGCTTGTTTCCGGAGTGAAGTTTCATATGAACGTAGTATGATGAAGCTGAAGAAAGTACTTTTCCGCACACCTGTACAAAACATTAAGTTTAGTCTAATCTCCTACATTTCTCGCATTTGTATTCTTGTTTGAATGTTCAACTTACTTTACAAGCTTGTGGTTTGGACCGCGGTGTTTGTGGTCCTCCATTACTCTCCATTTTCGTTTGGACTGATCCCAAATCGACTCCCATACCCTGAGGTTTAAGACACTCGTTAGTGACTTCAGAACTGATTAAAGATATTGAACTTCGTTAAAAGCCTTACCTGATTGCACTGTCGTCCATCCATGTCCATATCCACACCCTCATCATCCATACCTTTAAAATTAAGCTGAAACAAAGAAAAAAGTAGTGAGCAAAGTTTTGTTTAGTCTTAGTTCCTTAAGTTGGTAACCCTAAAATATCCTCACCTCATCTTCTTGTTCATGATGCTGCTGCATCTCCTGTTGCTGGTGATCGAGCAGCTCCTGCTGGTGAACTTGCTGCTGTATGAGACTGTCTTTAGAGTCCTCCTGCGGATGATGCTGGTTCATGTTGAGGATGCCATGGGCGGAGTCGGAGCGAGAGATCGTGGGCGGGCCGGCGTGGATGTGTGGGTGTGATGTGTAAAAGCTGCAAAGAGCAACATATATTAATCTCAAGGTGCCTCGCAATTTAAGTTACTGACCTGCCATATAAAACAACAGAAGTTACTAAGAAAATCATAAAGATTTTGAACAGACAGACAGTGTCAGTCGAAATGATTTATGATGTCTATACAGTACAAGAATATGAAGAAAACAAGACTGCAAAAGTTTCAAGTGCAATTGATGTATGAAATACTGGCCCCAGCTTTTTTTTTGTTTGCTGTGGTCATTTAAAAAGGTGGAACTTACTTCATGGGCTCTGCTTTGATCTGCTGTTCGAACATGGAGATCGTGGCGAGGAGGTCGCCGGGGGGCGGCACGGGGACGCCCACGCCCCGTGCCACGCCCCCGACCCCCACGCCCCAGTGTGTCGGGAAACTAATGGCGAAAATCTACCGCCCCCATTTCTAACTCCGAATTCTGCAAACAAGTCACGAAAATGTAGCGGTTGTAAACCTCAAGCTGACTTATTTAGTGAACTTCTAGTCATTAAAAATAAGTAATACATATTTCCTATTTCAATAAAGAGGATGGCAATATTAAATATTTGATAAGTTTGCAAACAAATTGTTTCTGCTTAAAAAATAAAATAACTTAATTTAATGACTTAATGAGATGAATAACAATTTAAAACATAATGATAAGTTTTATAACAAAATTATGTTCTGCTAAGCAATAAAATCTGTTCCGCAACCTTTAGTTTGGGACTGTTTTTTTTCTAATTATTTGAATAACTAAACTAGTTAACAAAATGTGATTGCTGTGTTGTGTTCTTAAATAAACAAAACAAACTTTAAACAAAATAATATGAGCAATCTACTAAAAACTGATCATACAAAGAAATAGCGAACTAGTATAATGTGTTTAAGTAGGTGCCAAAAATCTAACTCTAACTCAAAAAAAAAATTAAGACAAATGAATGTTTGAAGAATAAATATTTAATAGGTTCCAAAATGAAGGTAAAGATAAATAGAGTTTGCTTATTGACCAAAATTGTTTTTATTGTGGCTGCCTTTACATAAAGTTTGTTGTCTAGGACACAAATATGCTCAAGTAGCGACTTCAAAAATAGGCACTCAACCTTTAAAAATGTTAGCTAACTAAAGTGTTTTCATTTGAATCTAAACATCAAAACAAACCCACTATTACACAAAATGGAATTGAGTTGATATATTGTGATAATATAGTGACCCTTACAACACTTCTAATTAATTTATTCAATTTTGAAAACAGATTTATTTGAAATAGGGCCTTGTTTTCAATCAAAGAAAGTAACCTGCTCTTAGGACATTATTTGCGGAATTTTAAGTCATTTTGTACAAGTAAGTATCTATTTTATTAAAAATAAGTAAAAAATTATAATGAATATGTAGTTACGTATTACTTTTTACTGTATAAAAGATATTTTCCGATTTTTAAAATCATGACTAAAGCACGCATAGAAACTGTGATTTTATAAAAACCAGCAACGAAATAAAAAAACATCTTATTTGATGTTGCATTTAATATTTGTGTAAATCATAGATAGAAGGACATTAATACATTTGAACTCACCAAAAAAATAAAGCGAAAAGAGAACTTTAACTTATTAGAAAATCTTTGAAATTATTTGTTTGTTTGTAAACAAAATACACTTTTTTTACGCCGACAAAGGTCAAGGACAAGTTTTTTTAGTTTTTTTTTTTTAAGAAAAGGATAAAAAACTTTATGGGATTTTAGTATTTTTTTTAACCCCTCGAATGATTATACATAAAATGAGAACACTTTTGGTATTTATTATTTATTGACAGTGGTATTACGAAGTACAAAATTTGTTAAAAAAGTTTACAAATACAGGAAAACTTAACAAAAAAAGAAAAAAAGTAAATAAGACCTGTATAATAAGATAGGACAAATCAATAAAATTAAATGCAAAAAATAACAAGAAAATATGTAACCTATATCTATAATTAACAGACAGAATTGTTTCTCCCTACATCAATGTAGGTATGATTTAATTATAAGTTTATTCTTATAAGCTTTCAATGCATTTAAACACGATAAATAATATGTAGCATTCCAATAAGTATTTTTCTATATGTATATTTTATTCATTGTAAAAGTTGTAACGTGAGGTTATCAAATCGTTATCAGATAAGAATGCAATAATATCTTGATTAGATGCAGTAATATATTGCAAAACAAGACATAAACAACAAAAAATGTAATATTGACAAAATGTTAAATGGCGGAAGCTCACCGACAGTCTCCACCCAGCCTCCCCCCGGCCATCAATAAAATGGCCAATTCGTTATTGAATTTTATCCCCAACTTTCAAGCCGAGGCTGCGCGACGCCGGTTATTAACGACCTAAATTAATGACCACTACTTTTTCTATGTAAACAAACTGGATTTAGATGTTAAATCGAATGTTAGTGAAAGTTATGTCATATCTAAATAAGTATTACGACTAAAAGCCCAAGTTTAACAAAATGCTGATTAACAGAATGTCAACAAATACATATAATCTAATCAGACTACAATCCTATATTCTAATAGCATAACTTAAATAATAATGTATATAATTAACTTATAGGACATTAGCATTCTTGTTAATGTTAAATGTTGCTTTCATTATCTACAAACAATTTACCTGCCCTGTAATGAATATAAGTATAAAGCAAACATATATACTACTCACATGAGTAATGAAACACCTAAATATAGTGCTGTGTACAGAAACACATAAATTAAATCACTAATTACACAATTTTGTAAAGATTGGCCATTCGGATTATGTTTTTCTTAGACACCGATATAAAATGGCTGCTACTGCTACCTCATTGTTCTGCGCGTTCGTTCGTGCGCACATAGAAGCCGTGAACGCTTGGGACGACTTCTCCACCAATTAAAATTATGGCGCGAAATTCAAGGCCTTCTGTATTAATTTTATCACCATGAGCTAAGTATTATTATTATTATTCCATATAATTATCACAAAATGCCGCAACCAAGTAGAAAAAGAAATAGACAGTTGCAATTACTATAATAATTGACGGCACATACACTTTAGGATCACATGTCTCATCATAGTCACAAACACAGCTGCTTCGTTTTTTATGCCTTACACAATACAAGTTATGTTGATGGCGATCGCCTTCTAAGTGCTGTTGAAGTTGATGACCTGAATTTGTGAAAATATCACAGAGAGTACAGTAATATTTTTGATTTCCACGCATATTTTTTTGGATTAAGTCACTTATAGCCTATATGGTTTTAATCACGAATTTCGAGTAAGACACAACTCAAGTAGATTTTGTTTTCTTATAAGACTATATTTAAATAAAATTGTGTGAATTGGGGGTAGTACCTGGAATATTTAAATTGTGTTATAATAGGCATTGGTATAGCGGTTTACTTGATGTACATACTCTTTAAAAAGCATTAAATACTTGAAAATATATTGACTCTGTTTATTAACTCTTAAAGTCTAAGAATACAAGACACACTTTTAGGGTTAGCTCAAAAATTATAAATATAATTTTGGAGAAGCGAATTGCCATATTAAATATTTTTGACAATGACTTCACACTTTGACGTTGATGTCTAATTGCCTGTCACGGCTGTCACTGTCAGTCAGTTCTCCTTTTGAAAATTGTAGCCATGGCGGTAGGTGTTTTGTGTTTTTATTCCGAAAAATATCTGCCAATATCCCGTTAAGTTTATTGCATCATGAACATTTAACTTCGGTTAATTCGTGTCCTTTTTATTGTGCTTGAAATTGAAACAGTATTTCCGTCGTGGTTCCTAAATATAACATGAATTCGGCATAACCTATACCGTTCGTTGTGAGTACACTATTATTGTGGAACCAAGATGTGTATTCATGTGGTGATTGTATATTTCAGCGCGTGCCACCGCCAGCCCTGAAGAAGGAAAAGAAGGAGAAGAAGGCTCCTAAAGACCATACTAAAAATGTTATGAGAAATCTGCACATCAGGAAACTATGCCTGAACATTTGTGTTGGAGAATCTGGTGATAGATTGACTCGTGCTGCCAAGGTAAACCTCACTTAATTTATGACGCGCCATGAATGTGATGCCGCATGAATTGTTCAGAAAGTATGACTATTTATTCTTTCTCGTAAATTCATGCAAGAGCAGTATTTCTGAATTGCAACTTCTGTCTCCTATTCTATTACGACACAGAATACTCGAAGAAATAACAAAATCATTATAAAACAGCTTTTGTTTATGTTGGTAAAAACAAATTTAAAATTGAGTTATTATTTCAGGTGTTGGAACAGCTTACTGGTCAACAGCCTGTGTTCTCTAAGGCTCGTTACACTGTAAGGTCTTTTGGAATCCGTCGTAATGAAAAGATTGCCGTACATTGCACAGTCCGTGGTGCTAAGGCTGAAGAAATCCTTGAAAGAGGTCTTAAAGTAAGTTTCTTCATTAGAGAGCTTGATATGAAATATGCTGTCTATGAAACAGTTTTTATGTTATGGATTGTAAATTATTAAAACAGATTTTAGATTTTAAATTTCAAACCCATATGCAACTATCCAATTCAAGTTAAAGTTGTTACTATAGAACCACTCACTAGTATACAACAAAATTTAGCTTATCTTGCTCTGAAGCAATAGTTTTAGGATTATTTTATGAAAGTTTGGTGAATTATAGCTTATACAGATACTTAATATAATAACTTTGTCCACTAGGTCAGGGAATACGAGTTGAGACGTGACAACTTCTCAGCTACTGGTAACTTCGGTTTCGGTATCCAGGAACACATTGACTTGGGCATCAAATATGATCCCTCCATTGGTATCTACGGTCTTGACTTCTACGTAGTATTAGGAAGGCCAGGTAAGCATTTATTTTACTGTAACAATTGAGTTTGAATCCTACTAATATTATAAACATGACAGTTTGTGAGTATGTATGCTTTAATATAGGTTATACATTGGAATAACTCATAGGGTACTTTTTACTGTGAGAAAACTTATCATACTAGTAGGTTATAAATTTATTGTTTTTTATACCGACCTACATACAGTTGTAGCTATTTCTTTCTTGACATAGTTTGCACATTTGTTCAAGAGTGAGAGTCCTTATGAATTTACTCTGTAAAGCATGTGCAAGATTATTTTTTCTCAAAATTCAAAGATGATTGCTTAGTGCTTTTATCTAAATTCTGTGAAGAACATTATATTTCTAGTAAGCAGTTTATATTACTTTTATTGAAATGGGTTGAATGTAGTGTTTTTATTTTATTATTCAGGTTTCAATGTAGCACACAGACGGCGCAAGACCGGCAAGGTTGGTTTCCAACACAGGCTGACAAAAGAGGATGCCATGAAGTGGTTCCAACAGAAATACGATGGTATCATCCTGAACAGCAAGAAGTAAAATTAAGTAAACAAATTAATAAATGTTTTGTGTTTTATTTAAAACATTAAAAAGTAGCTCTTTGGCATCTTAAAGACCATTATACCTGCCCGACCGCATCAATAAATCGAAAATAGAATATGCATCTGCATTGAGAGTTCTTTTTTTCAACTTTTAGTAAGACTTGAGATTTTGAATAAATTTAGTAAAAACTTAATGCACTAAGTCAAAAATTTCTAAAAGTTTAAAAAAACCATTACAACGCAAAAACTAGAGAACACTCAGTTCTGACGTTAGAACCAAATGGCAAGGTCTTAATCTCAAAAAGTACCTACTCTACACAGTTTTAATAACAACGATTTAGTAAAATAAAAACCTTTTATAAATTATCAATTTCCTAGGATTCGATCTTGCAGATTAATCTGGGTTTGATACTCCGTCTGAACTGTGTGATCTCCAAAACATGAGTTTATCAAAGAATTACATACATATGATACACTAGTGGCCGCCCGCGACTGCGTTCGCTTGGAAGTCGGTTTACCGTGGGAATTAGAAGTTATGTCCTTTCCCAACTTCAGTTCCTTCTTCATACCAAATTTCATCAAAATCGGTTCAGTGGTTTAGGCGTAAAAGCGTAACAGACAGACAGACAAGAGTTACTTTCGCATTTATAATATTAGTAGGGATCGATCTTATACACTGGACAGCAAATAAACCGAGCCACCCACTCTACCGGTACTCTTATCCCATTTTCTAAAAAAGTATGTAACCTACAACTTTCAGAGTTATACCTACAGAAAGTACGTTTTATGGTGATTAAAATGAATGAAAACAAAATAAATTTAGTCTAATAATTTGGATTTTCTTAAAGATTATTTAAGGTGAGTAATTTTCTGTTTGTGTAAATCGTTAGTAATCACGAAAAAAAAACCGAAATAAGAAAGAAAAACATTGAAAAAGTTATTGGTCAGTATTTAGTGTTTCCTCCCCTAGCTCGGATAACTGCCAGCACCCTCGTATTCATCGATCTCGCGAGCCTGACAATGAAATCTTGGGAATAGCACTCCACTCCTCTTTAATCGCGTTTCAAAGCTCTGGAAGCCGTGTTGGAGCAGGAACCCGGGCTCGAACCCGACGTTTTAACTCATCCTACAAGTGTCCTATCGGATTCAAGTCCGGGCTTCGGACTGGCCAGACCATAGTTCGAACACCGACGTCGCGTAGATACTGAGTTACCACATGAGCAACGTGCAGTCGTGCATTATCATGCATTAACTGTATATCCTGTCCGATAAATCCTGCGTATGGAACCACATGGTCTGCGAGAATTTTCGTAATGTACCGATACGAAGCCAATCCACGTGCACAGTCCGTCGGTTCGATGAAAACTAACGATGTATGTGCGGTTAATGAGATGCCGCCCCAAACCATTACCGATCCTCCACCATATGCAACAGTTTCCTCAATGCAACACTGAGAATAACATTCTCCAGGGCGACGATACACTCTCTGACGTCGATCACTTCTATGCAGACTCACCCTGGTCTCATTAGTAAAGAGTACATCACCCCATTGCTCTAACGTCCAATCTCTATGCTCTCGAGCAAATTCTAGTCGTGCTCGACGGTGGGCTACCGTTAATGCCGGGCCTGTTGCAGCTCTTTTGGGAATAAGGTTGTGTTCAGCTAGTCTCCTTCTGACAGTATCGGAACTTATGATCACTTGGCGTCCGTCACGTAGCTTATGTTGGACTTGAACTGCATTGAGGCGACGATTTCGTATAACAGTAAGTTGGATATAACGATCATCTGCTGCTGATGTAGCCCTAGATTTGCCCGTACCTGGGTGGTGATCGAATGCTCCTGTCTCTAGGTATCGTTTGTAAACTCGTTGCACCGAAGTTCTGCTGATTCGAAGTCTTCGAGAAACTTCACGTTGTCCAAAGCCTGCTTGAAGTAGTGCCACAGCTAGAGCTGCCTCTTGAGATGTGGTATCAATTATTGAGTAAACAAAGTATCAAAAACAATCGTGTCTGAGCAAGCGATGCTCAGAAACTAAAGAAATTGTAAGAAATAACCAGACTAGCCTCACTGTAGAAAAATAACTCTTAAGTATCAAACAGCGCAAATTGCTAGCATTTTGTTCGTTGCTTGATTGCAATGTGAATTTACAGTACTATAAATTAAATTTATACTCAATTTAATCACCATGAAACGTACTTTCTGTAGCTATATTTCTGAAAGTTGTAGATTACAAACTTTTTTAGAAAATGAGGTAAGAGTACCGGGAGAGCGGGTGGCTCGGTTTATTTGCTGTCCAGTGTAGTTTGACTCTTGAAACAATTCGTAAAATAGAAATAATGACTCAAAAGTTGGTCGTTGAAAAATAAACGAAAGTACCATTTCTTCAAAATGTTGGAACTAAGTGTTCCATTTAAACGGTTTTATAGAATAAACTAAACGTTGTACATTGAAGGAAATGAGGAAAAAAGTTTTTACAATTTTTTTACTAAAATTGAAAATAGACCAATAGAAAGCGTGTCTGATAACATGTGTATTGTTTAGTCGTCTATCTCTGTACCAAATTTAATTTAAGTATGAAAGTGTAATAGGCGGACATTCATATTTTTTGGCATTTATAACATACTAGTGGCCGCCCGCGACTCCGTTTGCGTGGAAGTCGGTTTCCCGTGGGAATGAGAAGTTTTCCCGCGATAAAAAGTACCCTATGTCCTTTCCCAAGTTCAGTTCTTTCTTTATACCAAATTTCATCAAAATCGGTTCAGTGGTTTAGGCGTGAAAGCGTAACAGACAGACAGACAGAGTTACTTTCGCATTTATAATATTACTAGTGGCCGCCCGCGACTCCGTTCACGTGGAAGTCGGTTTCCCGTGGGAAAGAGAAGTTTTCCCACGGTAAAAAGTACCCTATGTCCTTTCCCAAGTTCAGTTCTTTCGTCATACCAAATTTCATTAAAATCGGTTCATTGGTTTAGGCGTGAAAGCGTAACAGACAGACAGACAGAGTTACTTTCGCATTTATAATATTAGTAGGGATTAGTTGTATCTGCGAGACATACCTACACATTTTCTCGACCGTGTACATTTTTTACTTAGATATGTACAATACATAGATACTACAGGGCGTATAGAAAAGCCATTAGGTAGGTAACATGAAAAATAACATTTCCTATGAAAAAGTAACATTAGGTAGGTACCTATAATTCGGCCACCGAGAGAATGCGTTCCTGACACATTGTGTTTGACATAACGAGGTAACTTTGACAGGCCGTCTACGAAAACAAACAAAAAAAAAGTCGTCTATTTTGACCCTACAAACAAATAATAAGCAATAAAATGATATTAAAACACACTGATTTTAAATTTTATAACTGATGGCTTACTGTAAGGGTAATAATTACTGATAAAATATGTATTTTTAAAAATGTAAACAACATCATATTTTCGTAGGGATGTGCTAAAAATATCAGTCAATTTTAAAGTTATCAATCAATTTCTAATAAAAAAGCAGAATTAGTAGCTTGGTTACAAAAACATGGTATTGACGTAAATATGGACATGCTTAAAGCAGAATTATTACGGTTAGTGAAAGAAAATAAATCGGCAAATGTTAGATATGAAATAGATGAATTAGCTCTGCAGTACGGTCATCGGGTGCTGAGACTTCCACCATATCATTGCCAATACAATGCTATTGAATTAATTTGGGCTCAAATTAAGGGTTATGCAGCCCGTCGCAATACGTCCCCACCTTTTAGCACAAAAAAGATGATGGCTCTATTAAAAGAAGCTTGCGAAAAAATCACGAAGGAAGACTGGGCGAAGGCGGTAGAAAAAACAAAAAATCTTATTACCAAAGACTTTGATCGAGATATTAGAATTGATTCGATCATTGATAATAACATAATTATAAATGTTGGAGAAGATGATGATAGCACCTCCTCAAGCGAATCGGAATCTGATTAAATTTATACCAGCGCGATATCTATTATTTTAAGTATTTATTACCTACTTTTAGTTTTAGTACTTATTGTATTGTAGACCTAAATATTTGTTTTGAAAAAAGGCAGCAGTTGGAGTTTCTTGCTATACAAGTAAAATAGATATAAGATAAACTAATTTTTTTACTAATGTTGATTGAAAAAATATTTGTCAATATTATTTTTTACCCCAACACTACTGGCATGTGTCACAAACGCAATCTCTCGGTGGCCAGATTATAAGTATCTATTTGAGTTGGTATGGACAGTAACTGCGAAATTAACTTCTAAGTTTTTATTCATATCAAAACCACATATGGTCGCCTTATTATTTTAGGCATGTAGTAGGAGGGTACCTAAAAATGTGTTTTGTTGTTTGTATAGACATGGGTTTTTTTTAAACGCTACTACAATATCAAATCGGTAGGTTGTCAAATATTTTATGTTTTCATAGTGCCAAGACTAAAACGCTTTTTTCTTTTGATATCTAACAAAAAAACCGTATCCATAGTAACGTATTTTTGTTTATTTGCTTAGCCTTGTCAATTTTATTTGATACCGTTTTGAGAATTGTTTTGTATTTATAATGGCTAACGCTTTTAAAGGCTTTGACGATGAAGAGGAGGATGTTTTGGCTCCTAAAGAGCCGCAGGTTTCATCTGCAGACCCAGAGGAAAGGAAGGCAGCGAGGGCTCTTCGTATAAAAAGAAGACAGGAGGCATTGAAAAAGTAAGTATACCTAATGGTGGTTATTTCTACAAGTTTTATTAGCCTATACCTACGTGTACGTAATAAAGTAGGTACTTATTGTAGTCTTGAATTAATTTTGGATTAAAAACTTCTGGGATAATCTGCGTTCGCCGGTTACCAGCAAACCAAAAGTTCTTCCATCCCAGCGCTTCTTTTGACGTTCGGGGATTTGTTTTATCATATCTACTCTACTACACTCTTACACTAGATCCAGCTGAATGTAGCAACATTTATTTCTGAGTCTTGTTAAATTGTAGAGCTGAGCAACAATCTGAAGAGGTACCCTCCGAGGTAGTGATAGGTCCTATAGAGGAAGCTACAGCTAATGCCACGGAGGAGTTGCAGCGTCTACAGCTGGAGGGCATCGCCAAAGTCACAAATGTCAAAGTCACCACTGATGACCGTGAGGTCATTAGGCGAACCAACCTGCATGATAATATGTTAGGTAAATAATACAATTTTATTGTTTGATTTACCACAATTAAGTGTCGCGTTAAGGAGGTTGTTAATTGGATAGTTTTAACTAAGGCTAAAGTAATAACCCAAAAAAGAGCCCCCCTATAAAACTAAGCGATATGTAGGTACCTATGACAAAGATTTTTAAAGAAAAGCTATACCAAATCCACTACTTGTTTTAAAATGACACTTCGATAAGCCTTTTACTTACCTACATTTTATTGTGATTGCCAGTAATGTTGGAAAAAATTGAGAATGAAGCTAACGAGGCACAAATCCAATATGAAGAAATCACAAGCAACTGGTCGACAATCTTGTCAGTGTCGGACCCTTTAGACATTGATGCCGCCATGAAAGAACAAAAAAAGAACTGTGATGAACTCTTGCAACAGAAAGACAAGGTCATTGCTGAACTTAAACATGAGTTGAAGCTGTTGGATGATGCGTATTACGATGATTTAGAAAAACAAGTAAGTAGCACCAAAAAAACAATAGATATCCCTTTCGTTATAGAATCTACTAAGCTTTTTTAATTTTTAAGGATAGCGACATCAAAGAACTGTCAGATCGTATAGAGAAACAGTTATCGATAATGCAGAAGGCTTACCAGAAACAACTGCTGTTAATCGAGCAAGCTATAACAATAGAACGCGAGGCTATGATCGACCATAACAACAAGAGATGGGAGGCGTTGTACAAGCAGAGGGATAAGGAAGAAGTCGCACACATGGAGTTTAAGTTCGAACAGGTAACTCGTTAGTTTAAGGCAGACTGGATCTGCTAGAATTAAAAAAATCTGAGTGATGGTAATTTGATACATAACTGTCCGGCAAAAGCACGCCAATATCCAGTAACGAAAGAAAAATCTTATCATTGTGCAACTGAACCGTCTCGTCTAGTAGATACAGTATTAAGTAATTTGGCCGGGTACCTAATATGCAACTTAACAATCTGGATGGTGGACATTGTAATGTAGAGTCCTTGAATACTTGATACAAACATTTTATAATTTACAGTTGGAAGAGTACAAACAAGAAATCGAGAGAATAATGTGGGATCACAACGACAAGTACCGAGCGGCGAAAATAGAGCTAGAGTCGCTTATACAAGAACTGCAAAAAGAACTAGAGAAACTTAAGGCCATTTGCATTATCAACACTGAGAAAATTGGCTACAACTATCAGGTAGATACGTACCAAACAAAGGATTTAAACAAGATTTAAACGCGAATTTTGTGTATGTGTTATTAATAAGGCTTTTGCAGGTTTTAAAAAAGCGCGAAGAAGAGAACGTGTTTGTTCGTTCGCAACAGAAACGCAAGCTGAACAAGATGTCTGACGTGGCCAACAGTTTGCGCGCCAAAATACGTAAAGCGGCGGAAGATGGCGCCATTGAAGAGATGAAAGCTGACGCGGAAATAGCCAGGCTGATGGACGCTATGGCAGAGCTGGAAAAGAAATCGAGGCATTTCTCGGAAGTTAATAATTATAAGTTTTCACAGGTCAGTAAGAAAAGGCTAATTTGGTATTTACCTAATTACATTGAACACGTAGATCTTTGTAGGTAGGCAGGTACCCATTTTAGGCAGGTAATGTGTTTCCGTAAAGCTAAAAGAAAACCAATGCAATCAGTTTTTTTCACCATCAAACAAAACTATCGTTACCTACTCCGTTCCATATCTTGACATTTCTCTTAATGGCCTGTCAAAAAGTCCAGTTTTTTGACCAACATTACATCACTATAACGGGTGTAAAAAGACCACTTCCGAAGCCTGAAACCATGTATTCTGGAGCCTCAATTACATTAATTACTCAATTACATTGCAAACTCAATTAAAACACTATTTATTTAGAAATCATCGCAAAATCTGATTGTATAAATGCAATTTTGTACAATTATGTAAGTTTTTTTTTTGTTATCATGAAAAAAAATTTTTTTGCTCTAAACGTAACAAGTTCCCTTCGAGCAATACCCAGTTTTTTTTTCGGAAGCAGTTCTTTTACACCCTGTATTTCTCCGCTTCCACCGCTCTTGTGTGTGGCAGGTGTGGCGCATGGCGGCGGCGCGCTGCGCGGAGCTGGTGCGGCGCGTGCGCCAGGCGGAGGTGGCGCTGCACGCGCAGGTGCTGGCCGAGCCGCCGCCGCCGCCGCCGCCGCGCCCGCCCGTGTCGCCGCTCGCCAAGATCGGTAACTAATAAAAAAAAAGTGTTTTGGCCAATAGGGTGGCGGGAAACTAAGTCTGGAATAGGACAACAAGACCATGGAGGAGAATCAAATTAGATGTTAAATAATAAATAATAGTTTAAAAACTAAAATACCACGCTTTTATTGCTAATCGAACTAAAAAATAGAAAATAAAATTTCAAATCGGAGTAAAAAGCGAGGGGTGCATTTTACTTCATTTTCATAACTCTCTACATACTATATAGAGCACCCCACGCTTTTTACTCCGATTTGAAATTTTATTTTCAATTTTTTAGTTCGATTAGCAATAAAAGCGTGGTATTTTAGTTTTTAAACTATTATTTATTTTCTACTTTTTAGTTCAATTAGTGATGAAAGGCGCAGATCACGCGCTAGCTTTGTCTCTCTTACTCTCCTACAAAAGGATCTAAAGATGAATTTATTAATCCTGGTGGTCCTAATAAGGATAATGAGAAACTCTTATTAAATTATTGCATTGTCATCGGTCCTTAATACGTGTGCAAAGTTTCAAATTAATCGAACTTCTGGAAATCGGTCAAATTTATGCCAATTAATTAGCCCAGCGTGTGCTTAGGTACAAGAAATGTATGCCAAAGAAGAAACATGATAAAGTTGAATTAATATTGATCGCATTTTGTGGTAACTACTAACAAAAACGATGATGAGATTTTCCTATATCTGCTTTAAGTAGGTAATCTTTTTACCTTACCGACTATTTTATTATTACTGTTTCGCTTTTTTTGTCTTTTATAACTATTATTCTAAAGATGATGTAAATTAGAAACGTAATCTACTGACAGAGGCGGAGTTCGCTGCTCGTAACATTCCGGAGCAGCCCAATACATTTGGTGATGAAGGCATGGACACAAGGGAGGGCCGGGAGGCGAAGCATACA
Source organism: Emmelina monodactyla (assembly GCA_916618145.1). NCBI lineage: Eukaryota > Metazoa > Arthropoda > Insecta > Lepidoptera > Pterophoridae > Emmelina > Emmelina monodactyla. The sequence continues at coordinate 4,532,917 of OU745319.1, forward strand.
CTTGTGAGTTCCACTTCCGCTGTTATCTCTATTACTTAATGATGTTAAAACTAAACTCTAGGAATTTTATCGAACTTTGTTAATTATAAGTTCTTAATTATAGGCAGTTCATTTTACACGTCCATTTTCTTAAATTGAGTGTTATTATTTCCACGCATCTAACAGGGCATACTATCTTCACCTAAGTACCTATATAAGGAGGTATAATTGTTTTATAGGTTCAACATATTCTGGAGCTGGTAGCAGATAATACAGGGTTCCTAGTTGAAGACCGCCTGTTGAAACTTATTCAAAACCATACAGACTGCACTCGCAATTTGATCACCTTGGATTCTATATTTATGGTAAAAATATGGTCTTTCTTAAAAAACTGCTATAATTTTCATTTGAAAAATTAAAATGTTGTGTGGCTTTGCCTCTAATTGGTACCTACTGACGACTTTGATATAGAAAGAACAAAAATCATAGGTATTATTGTTTATTTAATTTTCAGGCACTCGAAATACAATCAGAGGCGGATATAGAGCTACTTTGTAGGACGTTTTTGAACTACGCGTTTTGTCCGATTTGCATCGCTGATGAAATTTCTACGTCGGATGCACCTGAAGGTTCTACTGCAGGGGTAAGAAATAACTAAATGCAACTTTCGAATAGTCGATTCTCGACGTCGTTGTTAGTATAAAAAAACATTGCCCTCCCTTCTGAAGTAGTCGGGTAAAAAGGGTTTCTTGTCTTTTATTTTTATTTTATTTTATTTATTTGGCACACAAAACAGCCTAGGGTCAAACATAATATTGAGATACAATAATGCTAGTTTTATGGCTAGACACTAGACAATAATATGTGTACACAACATGTTTGTTAATAATTAAGTGGAAAAATGAATTATGTTTTACAAATCAAAAGTACTGCTTACTCACAATTTAATATTTACTGATCCTGAATTAGCATTGTTATAATTTTTTTAAATAAGTTAAAATTTGGATGGAAAATATCAAGCTCGTGATGTCTCGCAGCTAGTTCATTATATAGACGACATATTCTGACGATGGGATTATAAAATGAAGTGTTGTTTTTGTAAACTTGGAGTGAAAACAGATTGGGTTGACGGGTTCTATACGTGATGTTTATGTTAATTTGGGAAAGAATGCTAGGTAAGTCAATTTCACCATGGAGTAATTTGTATAATATTGTTAGATCATGTATTTGGCGACGTTTATGCAAAGGAACAACATTAAAATACTTGATTCTTTCGTCATAGTCATTTAGCTTGCGTCTCATACCCATTCGAAAGGCACTTATTTTAAGAAGTCGATTTTGAATTTTTTCAATAAAATCTATATGTACTTTATAATGCGGTGACCATACAGCACTTCCGTATTCAATTATGGGTCTGATTAAAGAATTAAACAAGTATATTAGACTATTTGTACTTTTAAATTCTTTTGAACAACGACTAACAAAACCTAGCAGTTTATTTCCTCTACTAATCATGTACTCAAAATGCTGGCGGAACGTTAACTTTTCATCAAATAAGACACCAAGGTGCAATTGATTGACGTGATAGGGTATGCCCACCTAGTTCGTAATTGAATATAGCTTTGTGAATTTTTTGGGTAAAGGAAATCACAAAGCATTTTTTAATATGGAGAGGCATTTTATTTGATGAACACCATAAATCTAATAAATCGAGATCATGTTGCAGTAAAACGCAATCTTCTGAGGATTTTATTTCTTTAAAAACCTTAAGATCATCTGCGTAGAGGAGATAGTTACAGCTTAGATTCGATACCAGGTCATTGATAAACAAGTTGAATAGCAGGGGCCCCAAATGAGAACCCTGAGGTACTCCAGAGGTAACCAATACAGGTTGTGAGGTGTAACCTTTGACTGTGACCAATTGTGTTCTGTTTTCGAGATAGGAACATATCCATCTATAAAGGTTTCCCTGAATAGCAAAATTGTGTTTTAATTTGTGGCATAGAAGGTTGTGATTAACTTTATCAAATGCTTTCTGAAAATCCGTATAGATACTATCAACTTGACCTGATTTTGCAAAAACTTGACAAAGAAAATTGTTGTAGTGCAATAGGTTACTAAGAGTAGATCTTTTCTTTACAAAACCGTGTTGATTTTCATTTAAATGCATTTTAACATTACTATAGAGGCTATCATATACTAAAGATTCAAAGAGTTTAGCAATGCACGACAGTATACTTATGGGTCTATAGTTTGAGCATGACGCCTTGTCCCCAGATTTAAATATGGGTACAATGTGAGCTGATTTCCACGCATTTGGAAAAGTCCCACTTTCAATTGATTTTGCGAAAATCACGCATAGTGGAGTGGATAGCTCTACAATGCACGACTTCACAAAAATAGGGGGAATCTTATCAGGACCTGCACCCTTCTTCGAATCCAAAAGTTTACCCTTCCTGATAATATCTTGTTTTGTAAAGTGTATTTGCGAGATAGTGTCACAAGTAGTTCCTTCAGTGGGGTTAACAGGCACATTTATGTTTGAATTGTCAAAAACAGACGCAAAGTACTCAGAAAAAAGTTCACAAATTTCTTGACTATTTGAAGTTGTTTGGTTTAAATAGTTCATTGTTTGGGGTATAGTGGTATTATTTTTCTTTTTGTCAACAAAAGACCAGAAATTCTTAACATTGAGTGGTAGGGAATTTTCGACCGAGGTCAGATACGTATGGTAGTTATTAATTATCAATTTTTTGCACCTAGCTCTTAGCATTGAAAAGGTATCATAGTCCCATGGATTGTTGTATTTTTTAAATTTTTTATGATATTTTTCTTTTTCCGAAAGACACTTAACCAATGTATTACTGTACCAGATCGGGAATCGATCAGATCTATTTTTAGACATTGGTGTGTGACGGTTTATTATTTCAAATAAAATTGCATAAAATTCATCTATACATTCATTTACGTCCTTTGATTCAAACATTTCTTGCCATAGTACATTATTAAGCTCCCGTTTCACCGATTCGTAATCACACTTGCTAAACTTGAGACGTGGTACCAGTTTAGGTTTTAAAGTTTTGTAAGTACTTAACGAATTAACTTGAATAACTAAGCTAGGATGGTGTCTATCAAGTCTACTTAAGGATTCGAAATTACTGACAGTGACTTCAACACTCTTAGTAAGAACATGGGGTCTCATCCCGAAGCAAAGAATCGATAGTTTCTTAAATGCACAAAAGATGGCGCTACAAGTAGCGATTGAAATATAAGCATTTTGAAAAATGAATAAGATGAAAATTTTCCTTTCGAATATGGTAGATTTAATTTGTTTGGTGTTCAAGTAGCAAAAGCTATCTAAATAACATAATTCTAAGTTAAAATTAAAAAATTCTTCATTTTATAACAAAATCAAGTTTTGTAATGGCGTTCATAGATGTCGCCTTGTACTTCGGTATTTCGGTATACTCTGTTTCTTAAAATATTACACATATATTTATTTTATTTTTTATTAATATTGCTAGGTTAGGTATTAATTATTGGTATTAGAAACATTCTAGAATAAAATTCCATCGATATCCAGTTCTGTAGTTACCTACTTGTGTTGCTCGAAATGCTAAGTAAGTAGGTCTGTAGGTAGTTTTGAAACGTACGTACTACACCATCGATAGACTATTGATAAAATTTGTTTGACTAATCGGTGAGACTCGAAGCACTAATTAATAAATCAAATAAATACAAAATTGATTGTTTGATGTCACTTGTTGCTTATTAAAAAAGACCATTCACGGTCCATATAAACTTTGGCCCAAAACTAAAAGCGCCGGCCAGCAAAAAAAGAAGGTTTTAAATGTAAGACCACATCATTAAGATAATTTCATTGTATGAGACTAACCTCCTAAAGTCAACATCTTACATGTTAATAGGAAACGAAAGTTGTTTTCTTTTTCATACAGAAAGGTAAGAATGAAATGCATGCATTTGTAAACATTCTTTTGTCATCTTATTCACGGATCATAAACAAAATATTTTCCTACTTTAAACGCGTTTTCTTCGGTTCAAATTTAAATATAAACAAACTAATCCTATTAAATAAGGTATTTAAAGATAATTTCATCAATTAACCTTTTGAACGCCTCAGTCTCCTATACCAGACAAGCTCTTTCGGGCTCACGGGAATTAAATGTGTTTAAAAACTGAAAACTGCTATCGAAATAAGAGTATAAAAATAAGTCTCTTTGAGCTATAAGATCTGAGAAATCTATATCTACGAGTATACTTATAATAAATCTGTAGAGAGGTCAATTCTGTACATGAAATATATTTCCAAAATATCTATCAGGGGGTGATTAGGGATCGATACTGATGCCAAAAATGCAGTCAGTAAAATTTTTGTCTGTCTGTCTGTCTGTTTGATCGTTATAGAAACAAAAACTACTGGACGGAGTTTAACGAAACTTGGTACAATTATTCTGCATACTCCTGGGCAGGTTATAGGATACTTTTCATCACGCTACAATCAATAGGAGCAGAAAAGTGAAGGGAAATGTTGGGAAAACGGGAGAAGTTACTCCATTTTTTAAGACTCCGTCGCGTGTGCAACCTTAATGGTTAAAGCTACACAGAAATCATGTATGACGGAAATGTCCTCCTTAAAATTATATATTTATTTATTTATTAGAAAACCAACAGCGATATTACAAAGGAAATATTAACAGGTTTCCCTTTTATTACATAAAATACAAGTTCAGTAGGTATGTTGCTGGGTGCAGGTGCGTACATTAAAAAAAGTTTTTAATGTCTGAATATAATAGCATATAACATCATATATAAAAAAATATCCCACGAAAGCATACGTCCATCTTTTATGCTTGACTCACAAAAACGCGTATAACTCCCGATAGCTTATCAGTTTGAAGCTTTCTGATTATATTTGTCTACTCTTTCGTTTCAAAGTTGTGTTTTAAATTTGGATTTTTTATACAGTACTCCACTATTACGGCAGATAATTAAGTGGACTCAGCTTATTAAACATAGCTTAACATATTACATACTAGCTTTTGCCCGCAGCTTCGCACGCGTTAAATTCGGAGTAAAATCCCTTTCTCTATACAATGATATTAAAAATCATAGGCACAGACAGAGAAAGCGACTTCGTAGTGATTATAAAGGAACTTTCTTAAAATGGAAGTTTATCCGCAAAGATTATAAAGGAACTTTCTTAAAATGGAAGTTTATTGTAATAAACATTATTGCTATTTCAATATAACAACATGTTAGGAATATAACACTATCATGAGAGACATACATAAACGTAAATATCAATAAATAAACGACATATATAAACTACAATTAATAAAACTGCACCTGAAACTTAAGACAACATCTGATAGATGAAGGTTGAGAATTATTCGTAACAATTAGTATCAATATTGTCGCGTAGACAACCTACACAGGTAGATCCGAAAAAAACATCATCGTATTTAAGAAAATGTTTTAACCACCATAATAGTTTACAAAAATTTATTGAGCTTTAAGACTGGCACGTTAAGGTTGATATTAAGAAGTAGTAGTCAAATATTAGTTTATTTTTGTCAGTGTGTGTGTAAAAGCGACCACTGGATGCGATAATATTTGGCAACTTTGTATGGACTTTTGCAACTTACTGTACCTACCTAATAAAAAAAATCCTACATTTGGGTCGACAATTGTTTTGATAAATCTTGTACTAAAAATAACACACTGATTCCTTGCAGCTTTTGCAATCATTAATTATTTCGCTAATAACCTAGGCAGGTTTTTACATTTTGTTGTTTCTTGTTTTGGAGTAGGTACTTACCCACCTACCTAGTTAACAAGAAAAACAAGATCACTCTAAAGATGTTTAAGTAGCACCTCAACAGTGTTTAGATATTCTTTATAATTTAAAAATATCTAGTTCTTAACGACCTTTCAGTAAGAATTGTTATTAAGTACATAATATATACATTTTCTGGAGTGGTAGAGTCTAGCCGTGGGCTCTGTCTGCAGCGATTGCTGGGCTGACTCGACCGGTGAAATACCACCGTCGCACAGAAAACGGACGTGAAGTAGGGACGATGTTACTGCGTTTCGTTCGGTGAGTGCGGTATCCGGTGCCCAATTTTATTTATTTAATTATATATTATCTTAAAGGTCAGCAACACACCCCCAACACCTACAGTGTTGAGAGTAGTGATGGGTGACGGTGATCACTTATTATCAGGTGATCCGCATGCTCGTTTGCTACCTATTTATAATATATATATATATATATATATATATATATATATATATTATATATATATAATATGTGAGAAGATAACAGGTATGCAGGTATATGTGTTTGTTAATATTTTTCTCAAAAACTAGATGCAGAACGAATTTGTATAAAAATAAGTACCAACATAACTAAGTAGGTATATTGTATTCTAGAATATCACATACGTACATACCTACCTGGGATTTATTTCATATCTACGAATTAATTAATGATTGTTCTATTATTTTCACTCTTCAATGGTTGGTAATGCGTAAAATTACTTAAGTAACTCAAAACACGCTAGCTATATTATTTCAAATAACTTAAAAAAAACGTTTCCTAAATTTAAGCAGTAGATAAGTAGTTAGGATCTTTATTAAAAATCTATTCAAAAAAATAGGCATAATAATGGTAGAAACGGCATTAAAATCCTTTACACGTAAGAGGAGTTAGTAAAATATTGTTATTGGTAAAGTCTTAATACCAACCTTCCTCGTTATTCAAAAGATGATTAAGCAATTACATATATTCACATTTTAAGATATATAATTTTATTACAAAATTAAGAGAGTAACTATTCCTAATCTTCCGTCGTGGACATAACTTGGCTTACTCCAGAAAATCTATCTAAAAAGTTTTTTATCGATTCAAATTTGATACATTACGTGTAACTCTAGTACATCTTTATGGAAAGACAAAAAAGGAGAGCTTGCTGCGCCGTGGTCTTCCAGTCGAGACCATGACATCATCACTATAAAGAGTAGTGTTGTGTGTTACCAGTATTTAATTTTCAATATTTTGTTTTTATTTAGGTACTAAGTACAAAGAGTCGTGCATGACACAAGATTAAATAAAACTCCCCAGATTTTTAGTATTCACTTATTCCTTCAAAAAACAGAAAAAACTGGTCGCCGCGTGTTATTATTAGGTTTATCGACTTTTGGCAGATCTATACTTTTCGTATGATTATTTTGTTGATTTTGAGCCGTGGCGTGGAGGACACGGGAATGCGATTAAGGTTGGGCGAGCAAAAGGTTAATGCTCTTTGTCCTTATAAAAATGTTATCCTAGCGTACAGCTGGAGGTCTTCTTGCGACAGTTTTATGTCTTGCGTAAGTAGGTAGGTACCTATGTGATTAAGCAGATACAGACCATCTCATGTGAGCAGAACTCTTGTAGGTAATCCCCTTTTTCTTCTTCTATCGTGTCAAGTAGTACTTGAGGTTTTAAGTTGGACATATTTTACAGGCCTAGCGCTTTATCACATCAAGCACATTGCCAAGTCAGGCCTTAAAACAAATACATAATAATATTTCTAACACTTAAATTAATACGAGAAAATTAATGCAATGATATGCCTACTTCAAAGTTTAAGATATGTAACGAGTAATAAATAAATAAAGAGCAATTAACTCTTACTATTTAATACGTAAGAAATAAATTGATTTGGCACCGACTATAAACCTATCAGTTAAGGCAGTATTTAAATTATATTAAATGTTAATTATTTTCAACTTTTTAGTGTTGAAGTCGGTTTTTTTTTACTTATTTATTTTTATAATACTTTCATTGTATATCAGCGCCATCTATTAAAAGTACTAAGACATTTCGACCCAAACGTACCGCACACGGAGCGCTCTCTAACGACATCTACAGAATGCTAGAGGAAGTAAAAATGTAAGGGACGAAATGAATGGTTTAGCGTGGCCGTTTTCTTTGTATGGGATGAGGTATCTGTACGTTAAGTATTATTATATCTGTGGTAAGAACAAGATCCAATAGTCGATTATTAGTATTGTAAATAGTATTATACTGCTTTAGATCACATAGTGCAAGGGTTTCCAATAATATTGTAGCCTTACTATCTGATGGATTGCCAGGTGAAAGAAATTGGGAATCTCCTATGGGAGATCACGAGACACCAGGAGTATTGAAATCTCCTATGAGCAAAAAATTTTCTAAAGGTTTAACATTTAAAATAATATTTTGACAGTTATCATAAAATTTTACGAGTTCAGCAACAGGTAAGTCAGGAGGCAGATAACAAATGCATAAAAAAAATATTTTGAACTTCAAGGAACTTCAGGAATATTTTGAGTTAATAAAGGTTTATAATTAATTATTGTGTTGATTTTATGCGTCATTTTTTATTTCCGTTGCCTTAGTGATGGGTATCTATGAACAAACCGATATCAAAAGTGAAATCGATTTCCAATTTTAAAGTTACCTAATTTTAATATTATGGGCAAATATAATATATTTCGTTTAGCTAAGAATTATCTTCAAGGAGATACAAAGGTTTTTGTACAGTCGTTGACTCGCACGTTAAAGAGCAAAGTGATCAAGCCGACGCAGTAATGCTCTTCATTCATTTGAACTTGTTCTGGGACTATCTAAAACAGCGACTGGTATTTGCATTGGCTTACGTTTTTTTTTAATTTTCTCCAGCAGCTTTTACCCAACTGGAGATATTTTTCAGCATGTTTATAATCTGCCGTGAGTTTATCTGCAGTTTTTAGGGTGTTCTAGAAATATATTCTAAGTATATCACATATTTTGCCTATAAAACGTATCAAATCGATAACAAGACAAACAATGTTCATAATCTAATCGTTTTGTTGAAATATAATCCTTTTTCAAGCCCTTCGTGTCACCAAAACTGGCATCTGTCTGTCATTGAAGACGCTCGGCTAGGGAAAGCATTGCACATTTGTTATTAGATGCAAATAAATCCATAAAGGAACGGAATTATCTTGCTTGTAATTTTTTCGATGTAACAGGAGCCTTTAACAATGTAGGTTTAGAAACGCTTGCTAATATCTTGCTATCACTCAGAATTCCAAAAAAAATGGTTCTTTGGATATATAACTTTCTAAATGAAAGAATGGTCTATGTTAAATTGGGTAACAACTTTTATGGTCCACGTAATTCCTATAAAGGCGTCAATCAAGGCGGCATCTTGAGCCCTCTACTGTATATAATTTATATTCATAAATTGAATGAGATATTAGGCGCAAATGTTTCTAATCTGCAGTTTGCTGATGATCTTGTTGTTTATTGTTCTGGCAAAAAACTTAAAGATGTGCAAACGAATTTAAATAATGCCTGTAAAAGGCTTGAAGTCTATTTTTCTTTCTTAGGTTTAACTGTAAATACAGAAAAGAGTAAATCTCTTGTTTTCTCTAGAGATAAAGATTGTAAATTAGAATGTGTATATAATGGTAACCTTATTCCTAACTGTACAGAAATAAAATTCTTAGGTGTAGTATTTCAACAAAATTTAAGTTTTAAAAAATATGTGCAAATATTGATAGATAGAGCTGTAAAAGCTACAAATATTTTAAAATGCCTTACTGGTTGTCGTTTTGGTGCAGATCCTAAAATATTATTGATGCTGTTTAAATCATTAGTTAGAAGTCACTTTGAATATGCTTTTTTTTGCTTTGCTTCTGACAATAATTTTATAAATAAAATAGATAAAGTACAAAATAAAAATCTCAGGATAATTCTAGGAGCCATGAGTACTTCTCCGATTAATTCAATGCAAGTTGAAACTAACACTTGTCCCATTAAATTTAGGTTTGATTATTTGAAAAGAAGGTTCATAATTGATTTGATGAAAACTTCTAATAATGCGTTGTACAAAAAGATTTTGATATCTAATTACTCTTATTTATGTAAAAATTTTGATTTCATTAATTATTTGAAAAATGAAAATATTGCTCAGTATGATATTTTACCTTGTTATAGTGGAACATATGAAGGTAAGTTTTTTAAATTTGATGTCATTATAGACACAAATTTAAAAAATAAATATGAAGTATATGAAAAGTTATCATACTATGATAATTACCGTCAAATTTACACAGATGCTTCAAAAACATCTCAGTCTGTGTCGATAGCGGCTTATGATATTATTTTGAAAATTGCACATGGTTATAAGCTGTCCAATATTTGCAGTATTTTTACGGCAGAAGCTGCTGCTATTCTGTTTGCTTTAGATTTGATTAGTTCTGTAGATTCTTCTGGTAAATGGATTATTATTTCTGATAGTATGAGTGTTCTTCAAGCTATTAATAATCCCCGTCTTTCTAGTAAAATTCATCCTTTTATATATGAGATCCGGGAAAAGATTTATAAATTATCATTGAAACATAAAGAAATTGTCATTTTCTGGACACCAGCACACATTGGTGTTAGTGGTAATGAATTAGCTGATACATTAGCTAGTATCATTACAAATACTGATAACAACATTTGCAAATTAAAAAACATAGCAATTCCCATTTCAGAGTTTCTTCCTGAAATAAAAAATCAAATGATTAATAATTGGTTTCAATTTTGGCAAGATTCTCTTAAAGAAAAGGGCAAGTGGTATTCCGTATGTAACCAAAAAATTTCGTCTCCTTGGTTTACCAAGGGCTCTTTCAAAAATAGAAATTTTTATACAACAATTTGTCGTCTTCGTATAGGTCATGCTGCTTTTAATGAACACTTATATCGCATGAATATGATAACTTCCCCTTGTTGTTCATATTGTAATGAGTCAGTACAGTCATTGGATCATATATTTTTTGAATGTCCTCAATTTCATATTGACAGGTTAATTTTCATTGATGAGCTATTAGAAATTTATAAAACATTAGAAAATATCCCGCGTAATACTCAAGAACTTTTAAAAACAACTGAATGCTACTTACCTATGTATAAATTCATAAAATTTACAGTGTGTAATATCTGATGAAAATGTTTATGTATACTCATAACAAATATATATTATTAATAATAAAATATTATTAAAGACATGGACTTGGTCCTTATTATGTTTGTTTATGAGGAAATAAAATATCGTCAATGTTACTTCTTATTGAAAACTAAACAAAACTAAGTCAACAAGAAAGAAGAAAACCAAATTATTGATGACATGGCTGTATGGGCATAGTCTCTTTGCCTTTCCGCATGACGGAAGAATCTAACAAAAAAAAAAAAAAAAATGTCATTGAAGTCTCCTCGTTGCGTTTGCTTTCGATGTTGTTATTGTGCGATTTTTCTGTGATTTGTGTTAATTACAGCTATTATCCGCTTACTCTCACGGACGATAAATACGATTTCAATTACAAGCTTTATTTTGCAAGTTATTTTTTTTTTACTTTTCCTTAAAAATGCTTTGCATCAACTGCAGTATAGCAATCAGTCGTCTGTTATTGTTCCTGCTTCCTTTGTATGGAAATATATGTCAAGCATGATATAGATTATTAATTACAGAAGCAGCAGAAAATGAAAGATTGAGTCGCCGCTCAATGGTTTGTAACAAGACCTCGGCACTAAACTCTTAACAATGATGATCCAATATTACCAGTTATTTTATCATAGCATAATCACCTAGTAAGTTGAATTAATAACTATTGACCCATATTTAACATATTTTTTGGTTGAAGATTAGTTATTTATATTTATGTTTCAGCGTGGTAGTGTGTTGTATTATGCATGATATACTTGTTGGACGAGTGCTCGAAGGTTTTTGGCTCGCAGTGCTACTCCTAACAATGAATTACCAATACCACCTCCATTGCATGTGGTTTTACCTGTAACAACTCACCGCCTGAGCAAAATAATATTAATCTGCCGCACTACAAGCGTGCTTCACTTCTGTTCACTGCATATTTGAAACTTGCACTACCTAATCGGTTATTACATCTTGAAGTATGCCTTTACAAAATAATGATGCTGCAAGAGTTCAACGGATCTTATTTGCACTACTGAATTTTTACACAACTCAGAATATACCTATACAATTTCAAAAAATATCAAAAACAGAACAGTAAAAGCCGTCGAGGGCCCCGAGGGAATAGTCACGATTGAAAAACCGCCTATATCACATCATGCAATTGTATTGATGTGAATCAGGGAAGTCTAGATGTGTTAACAGGAATATTAGTTTAAGATTTACTTATTTTTATAAAAAGATACTTAATAAAAATGGCAACAACATTTGTTTCTTTTTTGCTAGAATCTGTAACACAATATTGGAAGAAACAATATTTTCATGATTTAGGCTCTGACTGGCTGCCCAGCCCGTGCTTCAACGGCCATTTAGTTAATGCGATGTGCCATGACATGCAACGACAATATGATTGCATCGGATCTAAGACGCACTTGCTCTCTCTAACTCTTTGAGATAAAGTTATAAAAATATGATCAGTCAACGCCTAGTCAACTGTGTGGCCCAGCGGAGTTTATAATATTGTTATAGGTCGAAGATAAGTTTGCAGTTTTAGGTGATGAAATGGATTAAAATACCTCCCTCTTATCACGTATAAAGGCCTATTCAGATCTAAGCGGTATTCGCTACCGTCTGCGGCAGAGAAAACCCAGTGGGTATGCGGTAGTAATACTGTTCAGACCTAAGCGGTAGGTAATTGATACTAAATACCTGAGCGAAACCCGCGCGGTATGTACCTCTACCCACAGCGGCAGCGAATATCGCTCAGGTTTGAATAGGCCTTAAGTTAGTATAACAGGTGTATCTACTGCTATCTAACTAAATGGATTCAATTTAGGACAGCCGCTTTTTAATTGTAGCAGCGTTGAGTACATAATGATACTACTGTTGTTATCAATTACCTAAACTTGTAAGATTTAATCATTTTAAACATTATAAGATTCCTTATGAAAAGTGATAAGTAGCAGAGCTGCAACATTGCTATGGATTTGTAAAAGGCCTTTTATTTTATGATGTCTGATTACAGTTAATTGTGAAGTTCCTTGAATCTGCAACTATGTTTTAAACAAACGTCATAGTTTACAGTTTTCACAGGCAGAAACATTTAATTGTATTTTTAAATGTTAAATAAGGCAGGCAGGCAATGCAAACGGTCCGTCTTATTTATTATTTTAATTATAGATTTTTGTGCACAAACGGTTTAACAGGGCAATGCTGGGCACTTTTGGCCCAGATTTTTTATTAGTTGTCCAGTATGTACATTATTTGGTAGGATGCTTAACCAAATATCTTCAATTCGTGATTCCCAACTGACATTACGGGTGACATTCAAGTATTTCCTAGCAGCAATTAATACACCACCACCCTCAGTTTTTTCAATACATGTATTACACCTATCACGTCTAAATATGTTGTATCGCTCATCCAAGATTTCGTGATCAAATATAGAATCGTTAATATTAGTTTCCGTTATACAAATCAAATCATAGTTGTTATTTAGTACGTTTAGATAAAATTCAGATAGTTTTGTTCTAATACGATTAACATTTTGATAATAAACTGAGACCATAAATTACATAAAAAGGGCAATATAGCATGCAGAAAGTGTTAATTATTACTTATTTAAAAATTATTACTTAACCAATATTTTTTTTAAACAATCGATAGTTTTAATCAGAATAGCGTTGCTCTCCTCATTTTTGCGAACATACACGCGACCAAACTTTATCCAGACGAATTTGTAATTATTTTCTTTCACAAATTTTCGAGCTGCGGCATGTATTTGCTTGATTTCAAAAGATAAATGTTCGGAGACGTAGACTCTACCTGTAGCTCCTGGAAGACCCGCATGCTTGGTACTTAACTTTTCAGAGGAGTTAGCCTTATTGAAACGATATACTGCAGAGATAAACTCGTCGCGTTGTCGCATGGATCTTACGGTGACAATTATGTTTCGCGGACGATTAGAAGCAGGATTTAACTTTGCTATGCGTCGGTAACTGAGGACATCCTCATCATTCACTTTAAATTCTACAGATTTACAAATGTTTTTAAAAATATTAAGGATATTTTCAGATCGGTTCTCCGGAACTGCTTGTAGTTCAATGTTGTTACTTCTTGATATTTTTTCGAGCGTGATGATACGATTATTAAGAAAGTTGATATCTTCTTGCATCTTAAAAGATTTTTCTTCTAATGTCCTTATGTACGTTTCATTTTTATGCAATTCGGTTTTTGTGTCTTTTTGTTCCGCAGCCAAGAACTCGAAGGTTTGGTTAAAGTCGTCTTTTATTTCTTTAATTGCAGCCTTTACCTCCGTGGATACTAGAGTCTTTACATCTTCTCTAAGAGCTGATCTTAGGTTGAGCATAAAGTTAGACGAAGATGACAACTTCTGGTCAAGGAGCATGCTTAGTTTTTCCATTGTTACTAATTCCGATGAACTACCAGAATTATCGCAAGACATATCCATGGTCGTTTCGAGTGTTGGAGACTGTCTGGAGCGCACGGGAGTGTTTTCATTGTTTTGGCGTCGGGTAACATGGGAGCATGATGGACACTTAATAGACGACAAGTACTCTTTGCCCCGAAGTAATTGTTGCGGTGTAATATTAAGACACTCGTGACAAAAAGGAGAATTGCAAGCCTTGCATTTTAAGAAGCTTTTGTTATCAGTTTTCTTGAGACATCCACTACACTTCATGTTTTATGTTTTTGCATAAATTATTAACCGAAGAAAAGTTAAAAAAGAGAAAAAGTTCACGTTAGTAACTTTGCTATTGAAAACTGACAGTAACGATTCACGTAGGGTAGGTCAATGTTTACAAATATGCAAACACCCAAAATCACGTTAAAATGTCTCAATAACTGCACAAAATCACTGTTTACAAGAAAGAACAGACACTTCAACAATAATTAGCCACATTCACGCAATACTAATCACTTTATCAATTTATAAAATCAAAATAATAGTGGAGCAACTTTGTTATGACCACCACTTTTTTTTTTTTTTTTCTACTAAGTAGGTGGTTTTTTCGTAAATAATCTACCAAGTCATTAAGCCTCCTTTTCATATTCCTTTTTTTCTACAGATTCAGTCTTCCGAAGAATTAAAGCAAGGTATGTTCCTACAAATTATTCTCATCGTGATTGTAAAGCAGGAGGTTCATCTAAACGCTACAACGTTCGTTCTTTTCTTTATGTAACATTTATGTTTATATTCTTGTCTAAATGTTAAGAACTGTTAACACGAATGTCTTTTCCAGACCGATCGTTATCAAAAGGGATGTCTTCTAGAATGTTTGGCAGCCGCGTAAGAACCAGTCTTGGTGTTAAACGTAGTCTATCGGCAGCCAGTACTCTACGATCTCACGTTGGATTCCAGTATGTTAATAACCTTATTACAATAGATATAGGGTTCAAATTGCAAAGTAAGAATATGATTGAAACCTTTTACAGAACAACAGAATTGAATGAAGAAGATAAAACGCTTTTGAAAGAAGCTGTCAATATTGTAGCCAAATGCATTCCTGGGAAGGGTAAGATATAAAAGTTTTTTTATAGAATACCTAATGAAGAAAGGCAGGTAGTACCTACTACCATATAACTAAATTTCGAGTAAGTATTGTTATTCAATGGAGAATGTTAACAAATTTTGATTATTCTCTGTCAAAAATAAAAAATACTGGTGAAAGAATTATTTCGATGCGTCAATTAGTTTCCGATTTATAAGTAAAATAAGTTGCTACCGCACGACGCGGGCTGCCGGTGGCGGTGTGACGTCACACCACAACTGGCTCGGTCTGGCTCACTCAGTACGCTCGCGTTCGCGCGCACTTGTCGTCTAAATTAAACCTAAATACTTTTAAAAATGTCTAATCCAACTACTAGGAAATCATACGTGTGTACGTCCTAATCTAATTGTAAAAATACAACTATCAATTCGCCGGAAAAGTTGTTTTTTACAGTTCCAAAGGATACATACATACATCACCAAATCTTTTAACTTGAAAATAACCAATACCATTAAACAATTTGTTAGTAAAAATACAAATAAATAAAAAAGGTTTAGTTCATATCATCTACATTTGCAATAAAAAATAAATTAAATTACTTAAATAAAATAGTAAAGGTAAAGTGCATCTATAACGTTCAACCTAGATCGTATAGGTATCCTACTTCCTAGTAATATAATAAACGCGGAAGATTGTGTTTGTGTTTGTTATCTTTCACACAAAAAGTACTGAACGGATCTGGACGAAGACTGAAATAATCCATAGGCTTCTTTTAATCCTGGGAAAATGTACAGTTCCCGAGGGAAACGCGGGCGAAGCTGCTAACTAAAGCTAGTTAGTACTAAATCAATGCATGTATTTATTTAAATTTACTTAGAAGAGCGGTATCTTTGTATACATACTAGTGGCCGCCCGCGACTCCGTTCGCGTAGAAGTCGGTTTCCGTGGGAATGAGAAGTTTTCCCGCGGTAAAAAATACCATGACAGTTTCATACATATTTTTTCTATTCACTCGCTATCGCAAATACCACTTGCCACTTGACTTGGGGGGGAGTAGTTTTTACGTGTAAGAGTAACAAACATTCATACATCCATACTCACAAACTTTCACATTTATAATATTAGAAGGACGTACCTACCTATAGCTACAAAACTATGATACATGATTTGTTGTCTTTAACGTAAAAAAAATAATGATAGGTAGGTAGGTACCTACTTCTACTATTGGACTTGCATTCTTCCATTAGTATTTTTATTATATTGGTTATTTTTTTTTGATAAAACAGTTTGGAACATATCAAACATTTCGGCGGCAACAAAATCACTATTTCTTGATAAATAATGCGCAGTCATTAATTTATCTATTTTAGATAGATTACACGATTACCTTTTTTCGAATCCTATATCCAATTTATTAATAGAATAATATTAACTATTAACGTATAATAACGAATAATATTTATATTTACGAATACGCGACCGAAAACACAAAAAAATAATACATTAAATGTTAAATAAATAAAAATGTTTAATAAAATACTGCGCCAGCTATATGCGCCACCGCTGGCGCGTTGTTGTAATACGTCACAAGCGGTCACGTGACTGTTAGCGGGACTCGATATTTTTCGAAACTTTGAATGCCTATTATAAAATCAAAACTACTGGGTATTTTTGATTACAACAAAAACTAGTGTATTTGTATGCATACAGGCTTTACTGAGACAACAAATTTCAAGCGATTTGGCATACCTAGTAACATTCTCCATTGTTAGAATCATTAACGAACTATTTCAAATTTCAACCCAACTTGTTTGTATAATTGTTACTTCTTAGATTAATCTACGCGATCAAAACTAAATTTAATGAACCTTCTCCTCATATCCCCATTATGGGTATCAATGGGGATAGTTCCACAAAAGTTCACTCATCCCCATCCATTTATGGTAATTCCTTAGGTATGGGGAATTTCGGAAAAACTTATTACGATAGGCCAACCAAACTATGCGGAGACAACAATACTTTAACGGAATAAGTACCTAAAGAATTCTTAATAACATTTCTCTGGCCTTCCTTACATAATTTCTATGAGCAATTTATAACTTTTTTTATTAATAAAAAAGCTACTTGTGATCTGCCCACGCTTCGCAATAGCTTAACATTACTTAGACGACTTATTCCCGATACATTTAGTTTTTAGCCGAAAATTTCAATAAAATCCGTGGTTTAGGATTACTAAGTGACCAAACATGCCTACAGACCTGACACAAATAGCGACTGTCCTCCAAACTATGTCATAATGATGATGGTAATTCCAGCATCGTCGCTATTGAGTTTCATACTATGTTAGGATGGGACTAGATGATCAACATTTCCAGCGTCGTCGCTACTGAGTTTCATACTATGTAATTATGGAACTTGATCCACATTTCCAGCGTCGTCGCTGCTGAGCACGCCCCGCGAGCAGGACTCGGCGGGCTCGCGCAAGGCGGCGCGCGGCGTCACCGTGGAGTTACCAGAGGACCAGCTGACGCCCACGCACACCAGCCCCTTCATGTGTCCACGTTAGTTATACCTAGCGGGATGTAGGATTTGAAATTTGTTATACAGAGTGTCTTACAGCAATGAAACGTGAGATAAGGAGTAGGGCACAATGAGGATAAAACGATTGTTTTTGACGATTAGTTTATTTTTAAAGACATTTCAATTCATACACGTTATTCAAACCGAATAAAAGTGAAAAATTTGTTATAATATCGAAAGAATTAGTACTCGTCTATTTTCTTAAGGTGCTAGCTGTCTAAAGGTCGAGTAATTCCAAAATCCTCATTGGTTACGTTAAAAATGTATAACTTATGCAATATTTATTAATCTCGGTTACAGAGGGCCATCATCTAGAAATTGAACCGATGCAAGTTCTGACGGCGCTCGGAGAGTTCATATCGGTGTTTGTTCCGCCGGAGAAGAAAAAACTTAATGAAATACTGTAAGTTACGTCACAATTTTTCATTATAAAATTGTGACATCAGATCATGCTGCTATTTATCCACTAAGTAACTACCTTAGCTTAGCACTGGTGCAAGAATCTTGCAGACAAAATCGTGTTTTCCGCAAATCCCCGTCAATGGGGATTACTGGATTTGTTGAAAAGTTTTAAAAGAGTCATAAATCCTCATTCCTTCTTTAGTGAGAGTTTGAAGCCGCCAACTTTCGATACGCCCTCCCGCCAACTGAAGGCAGAGGAAATCGAAACTTACTGGAGGCTGTGGAGGGACCAGTTCCCTCAGGAAAAGGACCGCTTCTGGGATGGATTACTTACTGGACTACAAAACTACCTGCTTATACTTCAAGGTAATAACTATTTAGCTTAAAGGGAAACTGAATCTACAAGATCTTTAAGGAAAGATTAATATCCTTAATTTATTTTTTGGCTCTCACTTTTTACCCGCCTTCGAACGGTGTTGCGTGAGAGAGATAAATGCAGGACGATTACCGGCAAAACCGTGTCTTCTAATTCTCCATTTCCCTCCAAACCGCCTGAAAAATGGCACCCATGCCTCTAGGTTTCATCTTTTTGACGAAATTATAGGTAGTAGTCTATTATCGCCTGTTAACCTTACCCGGTAACTTCCAACTTTTGTTTTCAGAGCGCGAACAGCTCCACAACGAAGTGTCTGAGCTCCGTAACCGCAACGCGTGTCTCCGTCGTCTACTCAACGGCACCCTCCCACAACTCCGCCCGGACCCCCCTAAATTCCTTCGAACCCCACCAACTACATTCACCGCCACCACTATGGATACCCATCCTGAAGCATTTGTAAGACTGCCACCGGTTCAAACAGATGGTGGATGTAGACGAGATCTGTGTCATAAAGATCCGGTATGCGAGGCGGTGGGTAAGGAAAGTAGGAACGTTAGCGCGCAACCGATACCCACGTATTATCAAGAATCGGCACAGGGATATGGAGCGGGCAAAAATTGAATTTTATACGAAAACGCTTGGATTATTAGAGGTTTAGATAGTAAGTAGTAGAACTAGAACAAACCCTGACAACTTTTATAGGCTAGCGTGAGTTACAGCTGTTTTACATTTTGCAATTGTATACGAGGAAACGTGTTTTTGCAACAGTGATTTCTTTTTGCGACGTTAGACTTTGTCTATCTAGATATGAAAATAATCAGCGCATAAACACATTTTAAACTATCTACGTCTGCGGTCAAATGTTTTGGGACTGCCAGATAAACAACATTTTACTAATATAGATTTTTAATACTTACGTTAATGCGGAGGAAAATGTTTGTGGTTTTTCTCCATTTGTTTGATAAGTAGCTTCTTCTATACTTGTGCCTATGTCGCATTTTAACTAGCGGAGGCAAAAGCTTTGAGTTTGTTGCTAATTTATTTCATTTAATGTGCCATATAAATATAAAAGTAAGCAGCTTGTAATGCTAATTACTATAATCATGCTAATGTAAATTTTAATCTACTAATTATTTTGAATATATTTTGTAATCGCCGACGATGTTTATTTATTTGACTATATAGGCAATTCTATATTGATTTAGATAGGTCACAGATCACCCCCTAATAGATTCCGCATTAGAGGCCACGACCTATGTTTCGCCACTATGAGATTTAGAACATAGTGCAAGCCACGCCTACATTTTTGGATTTAGTCATGACCAACCGTCAGACACGTTCGCATCCGTGTCACTCCGTATTTGTGCATAGAAAATTTGTTTTTGTGGAGTTCAACTTGCGTTGGTTTATTTATTTTAAACAAACAAAGGATATCTCTTTCTATCAGTACAAATATATATACGGTCATCTCATTTTCTTAAAGAAGCACGAATTTACCCGTGTAATATTAGAGTTTGAAAGTTATACATCAACGCTGTCGATGTATCGATATTTTTCGTAAAAAGAAGTTGCTTAACTTTTAACCAAATTTTAAACTAGATATCGTGTAGTACCCTCTAATTAGGTAAAAAATATTTACTTTGAATCTTACATTTATAAATTAGAAAGGAAACTTACGCAAACTTAAGCCAAAATATAAAAAATAAAATAATAGATCATAAACAAAATATTATCTAGGTTAGACAAAAAAAAGTCTAATGCCTACTTAAAAAGGCTTCAAAATGTTATAATAGCTTTAGCACTTGTCCCACAGTTTTGGTACCATAACAATAATTGATATGAATAACATTTCTAGTAGTTCGAAAAGTTTTTTTGTTGGTCGGTACTTTCCTAATTTGGGTTCAACATTAATAGTCTCATTTATTATACCAGGTAAATGAGTCATCTAGTTTCAAAAGCCACTAAAATAAGTTTTGCTTATTTTCCACAAATTATTAAAAACTTCTCGTTGTCAATAAAATGTTGTAGCCACATGCAATGTTTTAGTGGCTTCTGATCCCAATTGTTAACTTTACAACTATTTTTGTTAGTGTTTTAGAGCGATTTGGCACTAACTGAATAGCTAAACTTGAAGTACTAATAAAACGCTTTCAAATAATAACATAAGGTTGGTTTTAGGAAAAAATCGTTTTAGCGGGTTTTGAAACTAGATGACTCAAATGTAAATCTGTCGATATTTTTATTAAACGATATTTATAATTTATCGATACTTTTATCGAATACTTACATCACTATTTGACGGGTGCATCTTAGAACGTTTTTGAACTAGCCAATCAGATTGTCATTACTTCCTCCCCCGCTCCTCAACTTTTGGTGACCCTGATACAACGTAAAAGTACGAACATGCGGAATCTATTAGGGGGTGATCTGTGAGATAGGTTTAGTAACGACTTGCGAGGTTAATAAAAAAATCTTTTCTGCCCTCCATGTTAAGAAAGTTTTATACATTTTTGTACAAATGAGGTACAATTTAAAAAGGATGCAGGATATCATATATATTAAAAGAAAAATAAATCTACCATGCTTTAATTAATCACTCAAAATCTCCTCTTGCTGGTCTATAACCAGCATATCAAAAAGAAAGATGGGATAAATAAAACGAAAATTACGGTAAAACATTTAATCACAATACGGCATGAATTCAATGTCTAATCTAAATTAACTGATACATATTATATTGCTTTATAACATTCATAATATATTTTAAATAACAATTATATTTGTATTCACAGGAATGTAAATAATGCATTTTTTTCAATTTGTTTTATTTTTGGTTAATGATTTAGAAGGACCATTTTATTTACAATAATACTTAATGAACCACGTGCAGTTAAGGTTCTAATACCGTTTTATTTACATTGTCGCATAAATAAAATTTAACGATACTTGTTAATGGCGTTTAAATAGATATTTTGTCTAACATGTGTAATAATAAAACACACTATAACCTACAAACTGTTTAGGCCTTAGCGCCGACTTGCGGGGAGTTCTCAATTTTGTCCTTTTCCAGTTGTTTGCCGAGGTATTCCCTGAAACATACAACAATAGAAATCAGCCAAATCGTTCCAGTCGTTTTCGAGTTTTGAGTTAAGCAACACATAGAGCGAATAATCAATTCTACACAACCATTGCAAGTTTCTTTTTTGTTTTGAAAAGTGATTTAAGTAAAAGTATCCCAGAATGATAAATGTGGATATCGATGGTTATTGGGACGTATTGCACTGAAAACAAGAAAAGGTAAGGCAAAAGTTGTATAAAGTCCATCACAGTTGTCCAAAAGTATGTAGAACTGAAATAAGTGCAATCCTACTAATATTATAAATGTGAAAGTATGTGAGTATGCATGGATGTTTGTTACTCTTTCACGTAAAAACTACAGGACTGATTTTGATGAAACTTTACAGTAATATAGGTTGTACATCAGAATAACACATAGGGTACTTTTTACCGCGGGAAAACTTCTCATTCCCATGGGAAACTGTCTTCCACGCGAACGGAGTAAAGTAAGTAAGCTTATTGAAGGTTATTTATATAGTTACATAATAAGTACTTTAATAAACTAGTTTTACGATAGATGGCGCTATAACAATACTAAATCGCGCTTACACTATTTTCCGTGAAGTATTCAAAATAGGTGTCAATTTCGTATTAAAGTCTTTTTGCAACCCTCGATCTCGTAAGTATCGTCCCAGTTGTGCACCATGAGTATCTAAAGCTGTCATTAAAAGGTGACCACCAAGTGTTCATAGACATCGTACCAGTTGTGCACCATGAGTTTCTGCACGGCCAGCAGCGCCTCGTAGCGCACGTTGGGCTCGTCGTGGCTCAGAAGATGCATCACGCGCTGCTTGCCGCCCAGCTGCTCGATTATACTGGAGATAAAGAGGGATTATTGATAAAAATGATAAAACAAAGTTATGGTATTAAGGTTGTAGGAATTTATAGGAAACTACGATTCGCCGCACGAAATTCCCAAAATTAGATAGTGGGCATGATTCTCAAAACACTCTCTAAACTAAACTTAAAATATCGTCGTCACTTACTTATCAATAGTATAAGACAGAAACAGGTCATAATTTTAGTCCTGTCAAACTAAAATGTGCGTGCATTATGACACAGCGAAGGCAATTTTAGGCTGGACCTCAGCGCATTTCGTTCAATTTCACAATGATGTGGACTAAATTTAGTGAGACCAATGTACCTGTCTTTTTCTAATAAAAAGCATGGGAAAGTGGCAGTGATATATTTAATTTAGTTTTAGATAGTGTTTTTAGAATCGGGCCCAGTGCTGATCTGTATGCGGTGCGTCCTTCTAGCATGGTATAAGTAGGGGAAAAACTCTTGGCTTATGACTTTTAACATTCTAACATCAGCTAAAACCAAGGTTTCAGTCAGTGGTCCGCAGTAGCTATAATGTAGCCCGTATAGCATAAACTAAAAAGTTAAATGTCAACGGTAGAACACTTAAAACATAGACTATTAGTCAATTATATGATTTATTTAGTTTTTTTCATCAAATTGTTACAAGGCATTTTTTACTATAATATAACAGCTAAAATATAAAGGATTTTTTTCATCTCATGATCCCTGTAAACAATATACTCCTTAATCAACATAACTCCTTTTAACAAACTACTGGTCCAACTCACTGTTTCCCGCGCGGGTAGTGGCGCACGTACTCGCCCACGTCGTAGCAGGCCACCGCCAGCACCACGGGGTCCTGGCTCTTCTCCAGCAGGTGCACGAGGGTCCGCAGAACATTAGTACAACTGCTTCAACCGTCAACTCACTGTTTCCCGCGCGGGTAGTGGCGCACGTACTCGCCCACGTCGTAGCAGGCCACCGCCAGCACCACGGGGTCCTGGCTCTTCTCCAGCAGGTGCACGAGGGTCCGCAGAACATTAGTACAACTGCTTCAACCGTCAACTCACTGTTTCCCGCGCGGGTAGTGGCGCACGTACTCGCCCACGTCGTAGCAGGCCACCGCCAGCACCACGGGGTCCTGGCTCTTCTACAGCAGGTGCACGAGGGTCCGCAGAACATTAGTACAACTGCTTCAACCGTCAACTCACTGTTTCCCGCGCGGGTAGTGGCGCACGTACTCGCCCACGTCGTAGCAGGCCACCGCCAGCACCACGGGGTCCTGGCTCTTCTCCAGCAGGTGCACGAGGGTCCGCAGAACATTAGTACAACTGCTTCAACCGTCAACTCACTGTTTCCCGCGCGGGTAGTGGCGCACGTACTCGCCCACGTCGTAGCAGGCCACCGCCAGCACCACGGGGTCCTGGCTCTTCTCCAGCAGGTGCACGAGGGTCCGCAGAACATTAGTACAACTGCTTCAACCGTCAACTCACTGTTTCCCGCGCGGGTAGTGGCGCACGTACTCGCCCACGTCGTAGCAGGCCACCGCCAGCACCACGGGGTCCTGGCTCTTCTCCAGCAGGTGCACGAGGGTCCGCAGAACATTAGTACAACTGCTTCAACCGTCAACTCACTGTTTCCCGCGCGGGTAGTGGCGCACGTACTCGCCCACGTCGTAGCAGGCCACCGCCAGCACCACGGGGTCCTGGCTCTTCTCCAGCAGGTGCACGAGGGTCCGCAGAACATTAGTACAACTGCTTCAACCGTCAACTCACTGTTTCCCGCGCGGGTAGTGGCGCACGTACTCGCCCACGTCGTAGCAGGCCACCGCCAGCACCACGGGGTCCTGGCTCTTCTCCAGCAGGTGCACGAGGGTCCGCAGAACATTAGTACAACTGCTTCAACCGTCAACTCACTGTTTCCCGCGCGGGTAGTGGCGCACGTACTCGCCCACGTCGTAGCAGGCCACCGCCAGCACCACGGGGTCCTGGCTCTTCTCCAGCAGGTGCACGAGGGTCCGCAGAACATTAGTACAACTGCTTCAACCGTCAACTCACTGTTTCCCGCGCGGGTAGTGGCGCACGTACTCGCCCACGTCGTAGCAGGCCACCGCCAGCACCACGGGGTCCTGGCTCTTCTCCAGCAGGTGCACGAGGGTCCGCAGAACATTAGTACAACTGCTTCAACCGTCAACTCACTGTTTCCCGCGCGGGTAGTGGCGCACGTACTCGCCCACGTCGTAGCAGGCCACCGCCAGCACCACGGGGTCCTGGCTCTTCTCCAGCAGGTGCACGAGGGTCCGCAGAACATTAGTACAACTGCTTCAACCGTCAACTCACTGTTTCCCGCGCGGGTAGTGGCGCACGTACTCGCCCACGTCGTAGCAGGCCACCGCCAGCACCACGGGGTCCTGGCTCTTCTCCAGCAGGTGCACGAGGGTCCGCAGAACATTAGTACAACTGCTTCAATCGTCAACTCACTGTTTCCCGCGCGGGTAGTGGCGCACGTACTCGCCCACGTCGTAGCAGGCCACCGCCAGCACCACGGGGTCCTGGCTCTTCTCCAGCAGGTGCACGAGGGTCCGCAGAACATTAGTACAACTGCTTCAACCGTCAACTCACTGTTTCCCGCGCGGGTAGTGGCGCACGTACTCGCCCACGTCGTAGCAGGCCACCGCCAGCACCACGGGGTCCTGGCTCTTCTCCAGCAGGTGCACGAGGGTCCGCAGAACATTAGTACAACTGCTTCAACCGTCAACTCACTGTTTCCCGCGCGGGTAGTGGCGCACGTACTCGCCCACGTCGTAGCAGGCCACCGCCAGCACCACGGGGTCCTGGCTCTTCTCCAGCAGGTGCACGAGGGTCCGCAGAACATTAGTACAACTGCTTCAACCGTCAACTCACTGTTTCCCGCGCGGGTAGTGGCGCACGTACTCGCCCACGTCGTAGCAGGCCACCGCCAGCACCACGGGGTCCTGGCTCTTCTCCAGCAGGTGCACGAGGGTCCGCAGAACATTAGTACAACTGCTTCAACCGTCAACTCACTGTTTCCCGCGCGGGTAGTGGCGCACGTACTCGCCCACGTCGTAGCAGGCCACCGCCAGCACCACGGGGTCCTGGCTCTTCTCCAGCAGGTGCACGAGGGTCCGCAGAACATTAGTACAACTGCTTCAACCGTCAACTCACTGTTTCCCGCGCGGGTAGTGGCGCACGTACTCGCCCACGTCGTAGCAGGCCACCGCCAGCACCACGGGGTCCTGGCTCTTCTTAAGCAGGTGCACGAGGGTCCGCAGAACATTAGTACAACTGCTTCAACCGTCAACTCACTGTTTCCCGCGCGGGTAGTGGCGCACGTACTCGCCCACGTCGTAGCAGGCCACCGCCAGCACCACGGGGTCCTGGCTCTTCTCCAGCAGGTGCACGAGGGTCCGCAGAACATTAGTACAACTGCTTCAACCGTCAACTCACTGTTTCCCGCGCGGGTAGTGGCGCACGTACTCGCCCACGTCGTAGCAGGCCACCGCCAGCACCACGGGGTCCTGGCTCTTCTCCAGCAGGTGCACGAGGGTCCGCAGAACATTAGTACAACTGCTTCAACCGTCAACTCACTGTTTCCCGCGCGGGTAGTGGCGCACGTACTCGCCCACGTCGTAGCAGGCCACCGCCAGCACCACGGGGTCCTGGCTCTTCTCCAGCAGGTGCACGAGGGTCCGCAGAACATTAGTACAACTGCTTCAACCGTCAACTCACTGTTTCCCGCGCGGGTAGTGGCGCACGTACTCGCCCACGTCGTAGCAGGCCACCGCCAGCACCACGGGGTCCTGGCTCTTCTCCAGCAGGTGCACGAGGGTCCGCAGAACATTAGTACAACTGCTTCAACCGTCAACTCACTGTTTCCCGCGCGGGTAGTGGCGCACGTACTCACCCACGTCGTAGCAGGCCACCGCCAGCACCACGGGGTCCTGGCTCTTCTCCAGCAGGTGCACGAGGGTCCGCAGAACATTAGTACAACTGCTTCAACCGTCAACTCACTGTTTCCCGCGCGGGTAGTGGCGCACGTACTCGCCCACGTCGTAGCAGGCCACCGCCAGCACCACGGGGTCCTGGCTCTTCTCCAGCAGGTGCACGAGGGTCCGCAGAACATTAGTACAACTGCTTCAACCGTCAACTCACTGTTTCCCGCGCGGGTAGTGGCGCACGTACTCGCCCACGTCGTAGCAGGCCACCGCCAGCACCACGGGGTCCTGGCTCTTCTCCAGCAGGTGCACGAGGGTCCGCAGAACATTAGTACAACTGCTTCAACCGTCAACTCACTGTTTCCCGCGCGGGTAGTGGCGCACGTACTCGCCCACGTCGTAGCAGGCCACCGCCAGCACCACGGGGTCCTGGCTCTTCTCCAGCAGGTGCACGAGGGTCCGCAGAACATTAGTACAACTGCTTCAACCGTCAACTCACTGTTTCCCGCGCGGGTAGTGGCGCACGTACTCGCCCACGTCGTAGCAGGCCACCGCCAGCACCACGGGGTCCTGGCTCTTCTCCAGCAGGTGCACGAGGGTCCGCAGAACATTAGTACAACTGCTTCAACCGTCAACTCACTGTTTCCCGCGCGGGTAGTGGCGCACGTACTCGCCCACGTCGTAGCAGGCCACCGCCAGCACCACGGGGTCCTGGCTCTTCTCCAGCAGGTGCACGAGGGTCCGCAGAACATTAGTACAACTGCTTCAACCGTCAACTCACTGTTTCCCGCGCGGGTAGTGGCGCACGTACTCGCCCACGTCGTAGCAGGCCACCGCCAGCACCACGGGGTCCTGGCTCTTCTCCAGCAGGTGCACGAGGGTCCGCAGAACATTAGTACAACTGCTTCAACCGTCAACTCACTGTTTCCCGCGCGGGTAGTGGCGCACGTACTCGCCCACGTCGTAGCAGGCCACCGCCAGCACCACGGGGTCCTGGCTCTTCTCCAGCAGGTGCACGAGGGTCCGCAGAACATTAGTACAACTGCTTCAACCGTCAACTCACTGTTTCCCGCGCGGGTAGTGGCGCACGTACTCGCCCACGTCGTAGCAGGCCACCGCCAGCACCACGGGGTCCTGGCTCTTCTCCAGCAGGTGCACGAGGGTCCGCAGAACATTAGTACAACTGCTTCAACCGTCAACTCACTGTTTCCCGCGCGGGTAGTGGCGCACGTACTCGCCCACGTCGTAGCAGGCCACCGCCAGCACCACGGGGTCCTGGCTCTTCTCCAGCAGGTGCACGAGGGTCCGCAGAACATTAGTACAACTGCTTCAACCGTCAACTCACTGTTTCCCGCGCGGGTAGTGGCGCACGTACTCGCCCACGTCGTAGCAGGCCACCGCCAGCACCACGGGGTCCTGGCTCTTCTCCAGCAGGTGCACGAGGGTCCGCAGAACATTAGTACAACTGCTTCAACCGTCAACTCACTGTTTCCCGCGCGGGTAGTGGCGCACGTACTCGCCCACGTCGTAGCAGGCCACCGCCAGCACCACGGGGTCCTGGCTCTTCTCCAGCAGGTGCACGAGGGTCCGCAGAACATTAGTACAACTGCTTCAACCGTCAACTCACTGTTTCCCGCGCGGGTAGTGGCGCACGTACTCGCCCACGTCGTAGCAGGCCACCGCCAGCACCACGGGGTCCTGGCTCTTCTCCAGCAGGTGCACGAGGGTCCGCAGAACATTAGTACAACTGCTTCAACCGTCAACTCACTGTTTCCCGCGCGGGTAGTGGCGCACGTACTCGCCCACGTCGTAGCAGGCCACCGCCAGCACCACGGGGTCCTGGCTCTTCTCCAGCAGGTGCACGAGGGTCCGCAGAACATTAGTACAACTGCTTCAACCGTCAACTCACTGTTTCCCGCGCGGGTAGTGGCGCACGTACTCGCCCACGTCGTAGCAGGCCACCGCCAGCACCACGGGGTCCTGGCTCTTCTCCAGCAGGTGCACGAGGGTCCGCAGAACATTAGTACAACTGCTTCAACCGTCAACTCACTGTTTCCCGCGCGGGTAGTGGCGCACGTACTCGCCCACGTCGTAGCAGGCCACCGCCAGCACCACGGGGTCCTGGCTCTTCTCCAGCAGGTGCACGAGGGTCCGCAGAACATTAGTACAACTGCTTCAACCGTCAACTCACTGTTTCCCGCGCGGGTAGTGGCGCACGTACTCGCCCACGTCGTAGCAGGCCACCGCCAGCACCACGGGGTCCTGGCTCTTCTCCAGCAGGTGCACGAGGGTCCGCAGAACATTAGTACAACTGCTTCAACCGTCAACTCACTGTTTCCCGCGCGGGTAGTGGCGCACGTACTCGCCCACGTCGTAGCAGGCCACCGCCAGCACCACGGGGTCCTGGCTCTTCTCCAGCAGGTGCACGAGGGTCCGCAGAACATTAGTACAACTGCTTCAACCGTCAACTCACTGTTTCCCGCGCGGGTAGTGGCGCACGTACTCGCCCACGTCGTAGCAGGCCACCGCCAGCACCACGGGGTCCTGGCTCTTCTCCAGCAGGTGCACGAGGGTCCGCAGAACATTAGTACAACTGCTTCAACCGTCAACTCACTGTTTCCCGCGCGGGTAGTGGCGCACGTACTCGCCCACGTCGTAGCAGGCCACCGCCAGCACCACGGGGTCCTGGCTCTTCTCCAGCAGGTGCACGAGGGTCCGCAGAACATTAGTACAACTGCTTCAACCGTCAACTCACTGTTTCCCGCGCGGGTAGTGGCGCACGTACTCGCCCACGTCGTAGCAGGCCACCGCCAGCACCACGGGGTCCTGGCTCTTCTCCAGCAGGTGCACGAGGGTCCGCAGCAGCTCCTGGCCGCGCTCGTTCAGCCGCGCCGCGTTCTCGCGCCAGAACTTGGCGGACTTGTGCACCGGGGACCACTCGAGACTGGGGAAAAAAGATTTTCTTGTTCATTTATCGATGGTTATTGGGACGTATTGCACTGAAAAGAAGAAAAGGTAAGGCAAAAGTTGTATGAAGTTCATCACAGTTGTGCCCCAAAAATAATGTAGAACTGAAAACATTTGACTTTGATCTTGGGGAAACAGCAGATTCAAGGCTATTGTTTATGCCACCCGATCAGATGTAAGTTCCACTTGTGTAATCGTGTGACTGTGAGTGGCATTTTAAATCTTATTATAATTATATTAAGTTTAGTTTTGGGTTAAAAATGGACTCGATTGAGTGTTTTAGATCGGAGTTAAAAGTTATTTAAATATTGTATGCTAACTTGTGAAGGTTATGTCTTTTATATATACTTAACATGTATAGTCTCAAATAATATCATCAGTAAACATGACTCACCGTCCGCTCTTAACCTCAGTAGCGTACTGGTCAAACGAGCTCAGATCCTGCACCGAGGCCTGCAGTCTATCGTTGAGGTATTCCACGTCGTTCATGATGTCCTCGTCATCAGACCGCTTCTGCTCCAGGATGGACAGCTGCTTGAGCACCTTGCACTGGACCATGGCGATGCAGTGCTCTTTGGCGACCTGATTGAATGAATTGGGAAAAAAAAGTTAATTTTTGGACTACCATAGCATTTGTGTGGGTCTCAGTAACACACAGTGGACAAGGAGAACACATTGGTACGTTTTTGAACGTTGAAGTTCTTTCTTGATTCGCCATAATTCTTTCCTGTCAATTCCAATCTGTTACTGTCAATTTTGGAAAAAGCTCTTATAGTTTACCAAAGACGAAATCTAAAAGATACTAAAAAGTAATAGAAATTGTTTAAACTTGTTTAAAACTTACAAAGGACCGAGAATATAGCTTACAAACCCCAATTTTTTTGTTTTCTAACTCGAAATGTCAAAATATTAATATCAACATTCTATAGTTCTACAACTCACCTGCTGGTTGTCAGGCTTCTCGATCAAGTTGCGGAACACAGCGAGCACGATGCGCGTCACCTTCTCCTTCACGGAGTCGCTCAGGATGTCAGCCAGGATCGGAATGGCGTTGAACTTGTTCATCTTCTCAGCGAGCAGCGGGTTGAAGGTGAGCACCCACAGACAGAACACGAGCTGGTACTGGACCTATGGGGCGATTGATAGGGTTGGGAAAACCTTGACGGGACAGTAGACTGAAGAAGATTGACTTCAGCGCAGAGCGTCATTGATAACAATGTAAAGATAAGCGTTAGACGGTAATCTACCTTGATACTATAATTCCATTATTTTTATAAATCTTCATTTCTTTCTCCTTTTATAAACGTGGTCAACTTTATTTAGATAGGAACGCCGCCCTACTTACAAGATCAGCTGTACTTTAATCGATAGCTATTAAAAGATTTGAAAACTATATCCTGTCTCCCACGCTATTACACAGAGCAGTTGATTGCTAATCTCATTTCCTTATGCATAATAGATCACCTGGAAGTTAACTCTGGAAGCCAGGATCGACAGCAGAGTGGAGATGCCATCGACCGACAGGAATGCGAAGCGGTACTCGTCCACGCGCAACATCATTTGCAGGCAACGCGCCACCGACTGGATGTAGTCATTTTTCTGTGTACAAAACATCGTACGGCTTTAGCAGGAATATTGGGATGAAATCAATGTCAACAATTAAGGCTGTTATTGTTTGTTAAAATTGAAAGAAACAAAAATTCATTATTTACAGTTATACAGATTTTTGGGTGCAATTTATTCTTTATTTTACTTTAAACATAAATATCAACAATATAAACAGTTTAATTTTTACAATTTGCATTACAAATAAAGCTTAGGTTAGGCATTTGTATAATATTTTTTAGGTACAGGTA
This sequence comes from Emmelina monodactyla, assembly GCA_916618145.1. Classification (NCBI taxonomy): domain Eukaryota; kingdom Metazoa; phylum Arthropoda; class Insecta; order Lepidoptera; family Pterophoridae; genus Emmelina; species Emmelina monodactyla. The sequence goes on from OU745319.1 coordinate 4,564,470, forward strand.
GAAATAAAAAAAGAGCTAAAAGAAAAGCTTAATAATACACAGAGCAGTCGTTTTAATGAAAATGTAAATGCAAAGCATGCAAGGCAGTGTTAAAACAATAATTTGTTAGTACATTTTTGTTACATTAGTTACTATACAAACATTTTGTTGTACATATATAACATCCTTTGGAGTGTATCATTGCGATTGTTTCTGACCGCGGTGTTAAAGTGTGTACAAAACAGTCACACTTGTAACAGTCAGAACTTGAATCTTCTCTTCTTTGTTCCTGATCGCAACAATTGACCCCTGGATACCGACGTAGATACACAATACCTTGCTCACACCAGGCGGTAGAACATCGTCGGACTTCAACTCGTCAAAAGAGCTGTAAAGTGTCTTGTACGTCGCTTCGCCGTTGCCTTCTTCTTGATTCTGATGATGATGATGGTGATGCTTGTCCTTGTGCTTCTCTTTGTCAGAGAAATGATGCTTCTCATGCTCCAACATTACCTGTTCTGCATGCTTTAATTCGGCAGACAATTTCTCCGCCTTGCAGACAAACAAACCTCTCAAAATGCGATCGATAAAACTCACACGGGAATTAATGTCTTTATGATGCAATGATGCCCCTATTGATGATATGATATAAGGACAATGAGGTGCGGTTTACTATGGACAGTCAACACAGTTACTACTATGACATAGTGAAAATATTAATGAGTGAGAATGTAGGTACTCTTATACATATACATAAATAATAAACACGTAATGGTAGTTATATTGATGGTTTGTACAGTACAATATGCATGAATGTAAGTAGGTACAGAATATTTATTAAGATTATTGATAGAAAAACATTAAAGATACATGGTGTTTTTAACAGGTTATAATATGAATGAACACAATTTGATGTAACTTGCTGGTGTAAAATGAATTATTGTTAGATAACATTTTATTGTGAGATTATATACATTATACTGTTTTTTTTTATTATGCAATATTTTAACAGTTATATGTGGGTTGTCCCAATTATTAGAATCAAGCCGAAAACCAACGGTAGCTAAGGCTAATTACTATGGATTTTTTTAACCTTAGCCTTACATTAAGGTAACTGACAAAATCGGGGGCATTCTGAATGAGGCTTAGTTAAAAACCAATAAAATCAACTGTGGGTAAGTACTATAACTGTAAACTGACATGTACTTTTATTGGACACCTTTTAACTCTTATGTAATAATGTACAGTTGATGATTAAAAATGCATAGTTTATGTAACAAATTCTAAAAAAGGGGACCATGGTATTTGCAAATATGTATTTCAAAACTAAATCCAATATTAAAACAAAAATAAACGCGTAATATTCCTAATGAGTACTATAAAGATAGTTATGCTATTGAAAGTATTCGTCCCAGGTATAACTTCACCTTTTAAGTTTAAAGACACTACTGTAGCACCTAATAAGTGCTTGATTCTGCTTTTATGTCAACCAACACAATTAAATTCAAATTTAGCTCCTAATATACAAGATAAAAAATATTCACATTTTAAATGTAATTATCATCCTTTGAGGATAAAACATGGACTAATATAAAGCGCTAACTAATCGCCGATATACAAACAAGCATTTTAATGGGCTTTTACCATTCATAATGATATAGAGTATATATAACTTTTAATATTATCAAATTTATGTAAAATGTTGAACCTACAGTGAATAAACAAAATTTTCAGCTTACCTTTTCATTATTAAGAAAGTATAAATGTATTACACATATTTGTCACGTTTAAAATATTAATAACTTAAGATGATATGTTATAAAATAAATAAATTATTTTAAACATTGTTAACACAAAAAATGACAACCCATTTGTTAAAACAGTTTGTTAGAAATATACAAATGACTGACAGAGTGAGTAAGTGAGAATAACTAAATAAAATTTCATTTATATCTTTTAAAATTGCATTTATATGTATTTTATGCATGGAATCATTCTTATTAGATTTGAACACTTCAACCAAATATGGGACCACTTCTTCAGAATTAAATGTCAGATTGTTAAAAAGTGTTCATGCACATGCTTTTAAATGGCAAAAGAATGTTTTAATAATAAAAATAATCTTACATTGCTCTTGAGTTGATCCTTGAGCCAGGAAAGATAGAAGTTGAGGTCGCTTTTTGGCATTAGTTCTGGGTACCAGCATGCTAGCTTAGCAATAATCCTAGCAGTCATGTGCTGAACAAACTCATCTTGACGGTTCAGGAGGTTTAAGAAAGTCTGCCACACAGTTTCAGGGCCAAATTTACGGAATACCCAAACCTTCTTTTTGTTTACCTGTAATTTTAAGAAATGTTATTCTATTTTATCCATATACTTTTGAACACACAAAAGCTATTATATTTTATACTGTAAATAGATATTATAATAAAACTACACAAAAGTGTTCACTGTTGCAGTGATCTTACACTAGATGTTAGAAAAATACTTTTTTGGGCTTTCTCAACCAAACCACTTTAATGTCATGTATTTAATATACATTTTCTTTTCTAAAAGTTTTATACATCTACAAAACATAAAATATTGTTTGTTTTTTTATACATAATTTGTAACTTACTGAAAGAATGTCATCTATCAAGACAAGGATGTATTGTATGGTGTTATCCTTGCTGATGTGTGTAATCAGATTGATGAGTACATTTGCACATTCTGTTGGGTTGCTGTCCAGCAACGGAGAGTTGCGTCCTTGGAGATCCAGGTTCACAATAAAATCATGGTCTCGTTGGGTGATCATTTGTGACCTAGAATCAGGAAATGAAAAACAATAATAAATACAGATGAATCTTCCCACCTGCTTCATAGTATGAGAAACATATTTATGTGTGGTAATTTCTCTCTCTTGTATTTTTAATGATACGATAATTAATATTGTTCCTGTACCAACGACAATCTGTGCAGAAGACATAGGTCACAAGACAACAATATTGGATCGATTTTTTGGTGAATACTTACTGAAGATATGACTGCCAGTTGATTTTCATATTACGAATTTCTCCAGCCCTTATCTGGAGAGTACTGGTTGCAGCAATCATATCTAGAAATATTAATTAAGGGTTGATTCCAAAAATCACTTGAAACGGATACTAATATTATAACTACTACGCCTTAGAAAACTTACCAATTTCGTCATCACCCAATGAGGGGATCATTTTGCTAACATCTTCTTCGTTAACGTTAGCCATCCTGGCTCTTTTGAAGCAGATTTATTAGCAAAGTACTCCAAAAATATTTAATTTGGAGAAAAGGCAGAACCACTGCAGCCTCAGCTGAGAGATCTTGTGACTTATGTAGTCTGAATATAGGTATAAATGAAATGATTACAGATTATCTTACCTTCTCTGATGAAAACCTTCAATGCTGTAATAGAAAAGGACAAAAAATAATTATTTTTAGGTTGTCGACCATGTATACAAAACACAGCAACTTTTTAAAACTGGAACTGGCATCAAGTAAACATTGATGTAAGTGGCAACATTGTATTCAATCACTACTGAAATTGCCTGACAAGTGACACGCTAATGACAAAACAAAAAGCTGCTGAAAAACTGTCAATAATTGTAAACAAAACAATGTTTTGAGAATTTCGAGTTTAAGTTTTAGTAGCGAGTATCATCATATAATTAATTTTAATATTCTCAATTTCTTTCAACATCGTGTCGCCAAAGTTTTTATTTCGTACACTAAAAAGCTCTCCGTACATAGTTTGGAAAAACCTATATAACTTTACTTCTTCTGGTAAATCAACTGCTAAAAAGAGTAGACTTGAGACTTGATTAATTATAACTTACGATTAAAAATATCGTGTGTACGTGCAGGTGCATATCTAGAGTATAGATTTGAGGTCTTGCTCGTCTTCGCTTCGGGGTCAATAGTTATCGAAACATGGCTGTCTGTTTTTTTCGACGATTTCTTTGAAGCTTTTACTTTCTTAGACGGTTTTGGTGATTTTACCATTTTTATACAATTTCATGAAAGTCTACAACATATGATTTTTCATAATTGTATTTTAACAAATGTCTGATTGGCAGCTAGTCTTCCTGTCTTCTGTAAGCTACTGTTTAGTGACAGCTACAACACCAAACAAACAATAGAAATCACAGACAGTGATTGAAGTATCATTGTCAAATTTTTGATTTGTAGCAAATCGAAAGACTTTGGCTGGGCTGTTGTCACCGGTAGAAATCACTTTAACCCAATATTTTGAATTCATAATGATTTCTTCAACTGAAGCAATGGCGTATGAATCTTTTCGATTACCTCTTGATAGTTCAATGCCAATTATTTTTACTGGATATTTTAATGGATTTAATATAGAAGTAAGATCTGCAGATGAATCTGCGTTACTCTATCATATGGGGTGCTTTGGAAAGGGTACTAGATCTCGCTCGAAACCTAAATCCCATCCAAACCATGGGCCTATCATAATGAGAATGAGGCAGTACATGAAGAGGAATTATTGGTACAAAAAATTTGGGGGATTAAAGGATGGTGTAGAGTCCAATAACTTTCTTAGAGAACTGGATGAACTTACTGCAAAAATTGTAAAGGACAGTACCAATATAGCAGTCAAGGATGTAATAGACTTAGTCTCTAGTGATGAAGATCGTTCTGATTTATCTGATGGTACATGCTGTGATGACTCCATTGTAGGATCAAGTGACACTACAGACACTGTGGTAATAGTTCCAAACAGTGACTCTGAAGAAGATGATTACTTTGATAAACTCAAGCCCAAATGTTGCCTCAACAAAGTTAAAATTGATGAAAAGTTAGTACTGACATTACAGGAAGCTTTCTTTCTAACATATGGACTTGGGTGCCTACAAATAATAAAAAATGATAAACTATTAAATATCCAAGAATGTTGGGACACATTTTTAGAAACAGATGACAAGTTCATCAACAAGTATGTGGTCTATCATTACTATAGATCTAAGGGGTATATAGTAAAACCAGGCATAAAATATGGAGGTGATTATTGTAAGTATATAAGTTATATGTTACACTTAACTGTGGAAGTAGAGCAAAGTATATTAATATCTTTTTGTATTTTTTTCAAGTGTTGTACAGAGAAGGTCCAGGCATTAACCATGGAGACTACATAGTTGTAATTAAACACACAGAAGAAAATTTTAACTGGATAAATGTACTAGGTCATGTCAGAATGGCTGTGACTACTGTTAAGGTAAATTATAAAAAAAACTTATTATTTGTTTGTATGTACCCACTTTTCATAATTACATTACTTTTTATAGGAAATACTTATAACTGAGGTTATCAAGCCGAAAGAAGTGTGTAAGCCAATAACTCCTGAAAGTTTGAAGAGTTTCACTGTGCAGGAATTATTACTAAATAGAAGTATACCAGTTACAATAAATGACGAAGATGATTAATCAATATGTTTTATTTCTACAATATTTAAAAGCCTACTTTAAATTTAAATATTATGCTCTTTTTATTGGTTTTCTAATTCCAGTTCTTCTATATTCACTTCTCTGCTTTAAATATTCTTCTGTACACAACTCTCGAAAGCTATCATTTTTATACCAGCTAGACAAGCATTCTTTTAGAGCAGTATTCTCGTCTCGACATTTCACAACCATAAGAAGAGAAGAATCTTTGCAACAATTTTCAAAATGTGAGACTTCCGTTGTACATTTCTCTATTTTTGCCTTATCTCTCATGAGTTTCGGTATTAAAACTTCCACTTCTACCTTCCTCAAGCTTTTATCATCTGGATCACCTGAAACAGAAAGCAGAAATACATGCATTTTAGGTTCGAAAAAAACACTTCTTATTTCATTGCAAAAAATACCTAGCCCATGGGGGCCAGCCGAAAATTTTGATGATAATACAGTTTTGTCAGTCATCGTCACTGTATAAACTGTATTTTTCCGCAATACGATTCAAAACAAATTCATTATTTAGCGAATTTTATTTTATAGTATAGATAGGTAATGTACTGCCAATTAGGGATGTTAAAAAATTATCGATTTTTATTTTATTTTAACCGATTTCTTGCTATCGTTTTTTTAGTTATTTTAATAGACTTTAAATAAATCGATTTTATAATTAACACTTATCGGGTTTTTTAATTATTTGATTTATAATTTAGTTATTAAGAAGAAAAGTGTGTCATTTTGTTGGAATGCTCATTATTTCATTATTATTATCCTAGTTAGTTATATTATAAACGTGAGAGTTTGTAAGTATTATAGTTGTTTGTTACTCTCTCACGTAAAAACTACTGGACGGATTTTGATGAAACTTAACAGTAATAAAGGTTTTACAACATAATAACACATAGGGTACTTTTACCTCGGGAAAACTTCTCTATTCCAACTTCCACGTACACGGAGTCGCGGGCGGCCACTAGTTATAAATAAAACGTCAAATAGAACAAAAATTTGTATTAAAGAAACCTGCTTTTGATATTAGTTTTGAATTAGTTATTTTTTTGATGATTAATTGTTAATATGAATGTGTTAGGTTCATTATGTGAATATAAAAAGCAAGTACTTTGAATAATATTATAAAATAGTTGAGATTTTACTTTTAATTTTGCATTAACTTCAAAATTATAAAATAGTTTTTTCGCAGAAATCGATTTTTGACAAATTGATTAATTATTAATTTAAAAATCTATTTTTATATAATCGATTCTTTTTATTAACTTCCATCCCTACTGTTAGTGTCATTACTGTCAGTCAAGCCATAAACAAAATGACAATAGATTGACAAAGACGTTCATCTATTCCCTCTATGGTTAAAGGCGTTTCTAACTGGGTAAGTTATATTTGAAACTATTGAATCAAACCTTAGAATCAAACCAAGTGTAAAGTTTTGGAACCGATTTTGGACACATCAAAAGAAACTTGAAATACTGGTCTCACTATACATTGCCAAATAATTTTGAAATTGGATGAATTAGACTGAGTTCTAAGCAATATCTCTTCTTAATTTGTGTCTTTACTTTGCTTGCATCGTGTCGTCTAGGTTTATTGGTCTTTATACAGGGTTATTTCTAATTAGCCCATTACCTCTTGTAGGCAGCTTTTCTACATCAATCCCAACAACATTTAACCAACGAATAATAAAAATTAATATATTTTTTTAAATAAGTTTTTCAATACAAATTTATTAGATGCCTCTGAACGGTACAATACTCTACGCGCACGCAACTGGCTTGGCAGGAGCGCGGGGGGTGGGCGACAGGTTTAGGAACTTCTTACAAAATACAGAGTAGACATGAGTAGGTAATGCCTGTAATATTACAAAAGTAATATCACTTTGACACGTAATGCAACATCACGCATTACGCGACAGTTACAAACATCACTCGCATCACTCATCACTTCGGCAACGTTCGGTCAGCGACGTTTTTAGTTCGTAATGGTTATGTAGGTGATGCGCGAGTATCACGAGATGACCGAGAAATGTTTAAGGTGATAAGTGTACTATTACACATCATTGAAAAATAGCAATAATAACTGCAATACTTGTTACATATCGTATTTTTTTTTTTTTTTTTACATTTGCTTGCGTTCATTACAATTAGATATTAAAAACAACATAAAGTACGTGGCCAAGTATGATGAGAATTCAACAGTTTTTTAAATATTAACTTATATTGTAATTTTACGAGTTATTATTGCTATTTTTTAATATGATGTGTATACTTCTTGTAATTTTTGCAGTTATTATTGCTATTTTTCAATATGATGTATTCTTCACATATCACCTTAAACATTTTTCGGTCATCATTTCATTAAAATCGATCGGGTAATGTGTGATGTTACGGAGTAATATCACTTCCGTGGAAGTGATGCGTGATGTTGCATTACTTTTTGACGTACTGTTTTGCGCATGTCTAATACAGAGTTATAAATAAGAGAGCGCGCAAATTTGTTTTTGTTTTTTTGTTTTTGTGTTTACAAGTTTTGAAAAAAGTCGTAGAGCAAATGTTATTGGGATTGATGAAAGGAAGCCGCCTGCAAGAGGTGATGCGCTAATTACAAATAACCCTGTATACCTAAATTCCACTAGTTGAAATAGCACACGGCCTGTGTCCAACTAATCGATTAAAAAAATATATTTGAAGATTGATGTCGACTATTGACTATTTTTTAAATAATCATTATACGATTAAACAAATAATCATTTGTCAAACATCTAAATAGTTTCTAAATAGCAAACATATTATTTTAAAAATAGGTAATCATCTGACAAAATACTCATTTTGCAATTTTTATTCATTGCAAACTGTTCAATTGTTAAAGTAACATTCCAAAAATATTCATTTGAAAAGTATAACGTTTATACAAAGTTTTATTTTATAAAATGACGGGAGATAAACTGTATCTTTATAAATCAGGCCCATTGCTGAATCATATTTTGAAATTGAAAGGCGTTCATTATTACATTAATATAAACTCATAGTGGGTAAATAGATAATGTGTGGAATAAAATATTCGAGGAAAAATGCATTAGAGCCAAGTTATGTCTATTTGCTTCGTAGAATGTAAATAAGATAAATCCTTTGCAAGTAAGGTAAAATTTATATAACGTTGTTTGTCAAATGATTTGTCATACGTGTTTTGTCTAAATGATATGATACCGATTTTAACACTCTCTCAATGCTTCAGTTATTCCTCTGACGTACTACTCGGACTCATAAATGAAACATTTACTTTTTTAATTTCGAGAATCGCTTTCTTCATGCTTCTCTGAGATACACTCATAAAATAAATTGGCTTTTTTATTTTTTTGAGGTTTTTCCGTCAAGATATAAAATAGACACGCAGTTTTATTTTTGTTTGTTTCTAAGGTTGCCACATAACAATATACCCATAGACAATATTCTTGAGATGAGTTAGCATTTTAACTTGTCAAATATACGTCAAAAGTTCAATTTACAAGAGTCAGCATCGGCATTTTAATTTTCGCTTTTCTTTTGTAAAACTTAAAAGTACGTAAGCAATTTTGTGTTATATTCAAGTAGAGCGTGTTATATGTTCAAATTGGTTATACAGTTTTAACTAAGTCATGGTACAATTGAACTATTTAAACTGATTTACACATCATCAAATTTCGGTTTTGTTTGTTTCAGAAATAATTTAGTAGTAGGTTATTACTTTCAATTACATCAAAATGGATCGTCTTCTTCGTCTTGGAGGTGGCATGACTGGTTTGTCCCAAGCTCCTCCGCCCAATGATGCTCCCGCTGTTGATACGGCGGAACAGGTGTATATTTCTTCATTGGCTCTCTTGAAAATGCTGAAACATGGTCGGGCTGGCGTTCCTATGGAAGTGATGGGCTTAATGCTAGGCAAGTATTGTGTTATACACTCAGTGGACATACTCTTTAACAAGTCCTTGTTGGATAGTCAAAAGAACTTGATATCCCAGCTCCCTTCTCTAAATGAAACAGAGCAAGTAGCTTAAAGGTGGCTTAAAGTCTTACTTAACTTTATCACCAGATAAATAGGTGCTCTGTAATATATTTAGTATAAAGTATATAGTACTTTCTTCTAGTCCAATATAACAAAATAGTGTTTTCTTCATGTCTCAACTTTTTATTTGTATTTTTCAGGAGAATTTGTTGATGATTACACAGTGAGAGTCATTGATGTGTTTGCGATGCCTCAGACTGGTACAGGGGTCTCAGTAGAAGCTGTAGATCCTGTCTTTCAAGCTAAGATGTTGGACATGTTAAAACAAACTGGACGACCAGAGATGGTTGTTGGATGGTATGTATAAATAAGCATGAAATGTAAGCATGAAATGTAAGCATGACTTGCAAAATTGATTTATTTATTCTTTGTTTGTTTGTTTATGTTATAGGTATCACTCACATCCTGGTTTTGGGTGCTGGTTGTCAGGAGTAGATATAAACACACAACAGTCATTTGAGGCATTGTCAGAACGAGCTGTTGCTGTAGTTGTAGACCCTATTCAGTCTGTTAAAGGAAAAGTTGTCATTGATGCATTCCGTCTAATCAACCCTAACATGATGGTCCTTGGACAAGAGCCCCGACAGACCACTTCAAACTTGGGTCATCTCCAAAAACCATCAGTGCAAGCCCTCATCCATGGACTCAATCGCCACTACTATTCCATTAGTATAAACTACAGGAAAAATGAGTTGGAACAGAAAATGCTATTGAATCTTCACAAAAAGTCCTGGATGGATGGCCTCACATTAAATGATTACAAAGAACATTGTTCTGTAAATGAAACAACTGTGCAAGAAATGTTGGATCTTGCCAAAAACTATAACAAAGCTTTGGAAGATGAGGAAAAAATGACACCAGAACAGTTGGCTATCAAGAATGTTGGCAAGCAAGATCCCAAGAGGCACTTGGAAGAAAAAGTTGATGTTCTCATGTCAAATAATATTGTACAAAGTCTAGGAGCCATGTTAGACACAATGGTCTTCAAATGATTTATTGCCTCCCACTTCTGTGAAGAATCAGTTCCATGGTGAATAACCCTCAGTTTTATTTGCCAGGTACCTTCTATTAATATACACTAATTTACTTAAATGTATGTAATGCTAAATAAAACCAATTCTTTTTAAATATTAGCTTTATTAATTGAAAAGCCTTTGAGGAGCGATTTGCTTGTAGATGTCTTCAAGCCTTTCTCCAATGTGAGGATAGTCTTTTGTATTATTAAGAAAGTCTATATTAAACATTGGTTTCAAAAGTTTTTGTGATTCTACTATGTTTCGCAGTATATTCTTCATCTTACAAAATGCTGCCTCCGGATCATCCATGAGTACCTTCAAAAGATTTTATCTTATATCAAATTAAACTTTTGCCTATTAAATGCATAAGATTCTTAATGTATATATGAGCTTTGCCTCTCAAAAAATGTAATCTTACATAATCTTTCTTCGAGATTCAGCAGTTTAGTTGGCTTATTCTGTCTATCCACTTTGAAACAGCCACCCTCTTCTTCTGGATTGTGTGATGAATATGCACTTTGCAGCACATATTCATCTAGTGTAAGAGTTTTTGGGAACCGGCTTTTTAGGGCCTCTGACGTGGTGCCTGTAGGGTAGTGGCCACCCTACTGTCAGTAGTTTTCAAGTCGCCTACCTAATAGGCACCTGACTTGGCTTGACGAGTTCGAGGCGGAATAGTACCCGGACCAACGGCTTAACGTGCCTGCCGAAGCACGGAATACGCGTTTCCGAGTATCCACCTAAGGGTGGCTGTTTCAGGGTGGATTAACGGAATAAGCCGTTTAGTTTTCATTTATCTTATAATTTCATATTTTGTTGTTTTCATTGCATTTAATGCCCGGCGACAGGAAGCATATATTTTATTCGAATTTTTATACATTGATTAGACACATTTCCGATAATATAAACGAAAACTTACGGTATCTTTGAATAGACCAGGGTGCTCCTTGTGTATTTCTTCATAAAAATCTGTCAGCTTCTCAGATTTTTTCGGTATCTAAAATGTACATTTGGGTTAAATTTTCAATAACGGATAAAAAACTGAGAATGTACTGAGAAATTACCTTTCTAAATCCAAATTCTTCAAATAAAGTTTTCATGGATATCTGTTTACCTGCATAAGCAGCCTCACCTGAAAGAAAAAGGGTGCGCAAGTAATGTGTAATTCGTATTATTGTAATTTCCTGTTGTTTTTTGTCTTACTTTTTGTCTTTTACTTTTAGTGAACTTTTTAAGAAATTTAATAAAAAAAGTAAAAACTCATACCTAGCACTGAGTTAAAAATTTGTAAATCAGGGGGGCTACCGCGTAACTAGCGTCGATTTGAACTCGACGTCGACAACTGTTTTCATTGGCTAGAGACCCGCCATTGTTAACAATTTAGCCTATGAAAACCGTTGTCGACGTCGAGTTCAAATCGACGCTAGTTACGCGGTAGAAGGGCAGTTATAAATCCCAAAATCTAGAATACTTCATCAGACGTTTAAACCAAATGGCAAGGTCTAAATCACTAAAAGTACTAACTCTGTTATGATAAATGTGTTGAAAATTTTAGAGATATATTTTTGTCTTAAATATATCAACCCAACATTTACATAGCGCCATACAGTCATTTAATTCTGCAAAGCAAAAGATGGTAGGTACTTACGAAGTAGCGAATTCTGAATGTCAGCAAGAACTGCTGGCCAAAGGTCCTGATCATTCGAGTCCGCAGCCGATGCAATTGACGGGGTTGGCTCCTGTGATTCGGTCCTGCTATCCTTCCTTTCACCAAGACTATTATCACCAACATCCCAACAGGAACACTCGCCTGAATATGTAAAGGAAATGGGTAAATTTTTAGGATTCGTTTAAGTTTCAAGAAGTCAACTGCTGGACGGAAGGTTTTACCAATTATTAATTAACTTATGTATGTAAATAAATATGTAGATTAATTTTGGTTTTAGCGATCTCAAGACAGCTCAATCTTGAGCTCAGTCAGTAAGGTGCAAACCCAAGTTATGAGGGTTAAATAAAACGATAGAACGCTTCGAGAAAAGATCTGTAGTGCCTCTAGATAACAAGAGATCATTGCAGTTTCTTAGTGAACGTTTATTTTAATGTTCCTCCATTATAATAACAAACTATAAATAAATAAATAAATCTCCAGACTAACACACCGATCATGTGGCCCTAAAGTAAGTTACAGTAAGCACTTGTGTTATAGGTACCACAAAATGGACTAGGGGAGACCCTAGTTACACCCAGACACGAGCCCATATCGAAAAAAACATTTTACGAAATTGGCCCGACCCGGGGATCGAACCCGGAGCCATCCGCTTAGCAGTCCGGTATACCGCTGCACGACAGAGGTCGTCAATATATGGTTATTAGGTGCTTGTATTTCGATATGGTATATGAACATATGATAAGTATGAACGTGTTTATTACTTGCTCTCTATAATTATAAAATAGTGCAAAGTGTGTGCGTTTTCAAGTGTGTCTGTGTTAAGTATTTTCCTACTGGACTGCTCCAAGCTTTGCTCGCAAACTAGAGACCAGCCTTACGAGTACCTACATGCAGGTACTACGATGCTGCGATTAAATAAAGTTTTTTTTTTCTTTGACAAATTTAAAAGTGACCTATTAAAAGCGTAGAATACAAAGTTCTCAGGCAAAGTGGCCCGACAGAACTCTGGGAGGATCACGGAAACGTACTGGGTTTTGCAGAAGCTAATGAAATGTACCTAACCAATTTGCGTTGAAGACACATCTGGTTCTTCATACGATGAGATTGCAGGCGCCAGTGATAAGCCGTGTTCTTCTGAGAACGACACTGACCTTTCGTCGTTTTCAGACGATTGGTAGCTGGACTCGAAAGGTAGCTTGTTTTTCCTGCTCTGTCTGAAGTAAAATATGCATTTTTATGAAGCTGGTAGTAATTTGTTTATTTTAGGTAGTAAGTACCTTAGCAAGATCTCGACGCTATCATGACTTAAAATATAATTCGGCCGCCGCGGCAAGACATAAATAAGAAAGGATTTGATCGCGCTTTAGAAATGTCTTGGTAATTTTGTTATAAGGACAGTAAGTCCTTCAGTGGCAGTTCTAACCTTCCTTGTGAGAAATTTCCATATGAACTCTCTGTCTGAGGAGAAGAACCACCCATTTGTATCTGAGATCGACACGGATGTAATTAAACAGAATTCTGACTAACCCCATGTGGATATTTGTATCCAGGGAAACCCTTCGTTCTTGCTTTTGACTAGTACGTCTAGCAGGCACAGTGGTGGAACAAACATCACTTTCTCGCTCGCGTTCGAACAACGGACTCATATTTTCAGCTTGATCCTGTGAACAACTGAAACCAGAGCTCGAAAGCTGGAAATGGAAAAAAATACATTTCAGAAAATGAGGAAATTAACAGCAGCTATTACGTAACTGTTATCGACTACAAGATTTTGAATAACGTGATGTTCCTACCTGCAATCCCGTCAAAGTAATGCTTGAAGAATAGGTACCCAAATAGAATCAAAAAATGAAAGAAGAATAACCCAAACAGCTATTAAGGTCTTTTAGCCAGCCTAAGTAAGACCAAAATCGATCACTTCTCCAGATCGCTTCTTTACTTTCCCTACATTTTTAGTAAATAATTTAATCAAAAGTGATTAAAAATTCGAGCCCTTACGTTGTTATCAAGAAAATTTGATAGCCTAATTGCTTGAGTGTAAGCCTCCGCAGTTTCTCTAGTCTTACTATCCTGGAAGAGAGAACACTCGGACTCCATCACAAAAGTTGTGTCATGCGCTGGCCCTCCAGAAATTTTCTGTTTAAATAATTATTTTAATTAAGTATAGGTACAGGTTTTAGATAGAGGGGTAAAATATTTATAGTACACAGGTGAAAAAGCAAGCTAGCCTGGCCTGACCTAATTCTGAACTGAAATGGAACCTTTTTAATGCCCGATCATAGAATCTTCCTATCCCCGTCTCTGTATATCTTTAGCAATATTTGAATAGAGTCTGAGGTTTGGCAAATCTTAATTTGCAGTTTGTGTGGGACATCTTTTCAAATTTATGTACCTACTAGATTTTGAATTGAAATAAAACTTACATTCATCAGCTCATTAATAATTCCATTGACAAGGAGTCTTCCGGACACCATCACCTGGAGAGTATTTTTGTCCAGCGGGACCCCAACGTAAGACTTTCTCTGAGCTTCTGCAACCACTTGGTTGCGTATTCTAAAGAAATATCAAGTTGCCATTTATAACCGCTCATAGCCTTTTACACTCCGAGTCGTCTCTTTTTCCGAGTCCTCTTTTTCCGAGTCGTTAAAAATGGGAGACCTTTGATGGTATTTTTAAGTTACCTATTATTTTAAACGAGTCTTGACATGGCTACACAAATACGTTTTTTTTCATTAATTCATAGACAATTGTTAATAAGGCTAAATAACAACTACTTCTAAAACCGCGCCTGAATAGCTTAGCTACAGCTTTTATATCAGTTCGTGTGGTCGTGACTAGGGCAATTAATCATAGTAAACTGTAACCCTAAACGATTAAAAGTTTGTAAAGGTGGGTTATGTTTTAACTTTACCATCCCCTATCTACTGCAAGTATACCTACTAATTTTGCTTAGTTAATCCTATGAAATACTAGGCTCTCGAAATTTCTAAGGTAGGCATACCCCACTCGGGCTCTCTTCAAAGTACTTAACCTTTTTCGTTCCTCCTGCCTCTTGACTAGGGCTTCCTTATCATTGTTGTAGACAAGTATCAGGTAAGGTCTTCGACCCCGTAAGGCTAACATTAACGCACCAGCGAGATCTAGTATCGTGATTTTTACTTTGCCGGTGATCCACCCTTCTTGTCGACCTGAGAAAAAAAACAATTAATTGTTAACTTCTAAAATAAACCACCAGACCATGAACAACTTTTACATAAAGTTAGCGATATTTTTAAAACAATTTCCAACGTTCATTTTATTTTAAATGTCGGCGGCAGTTAGCGATAGCGCACAAAGCGTTTTTCATTTTACCACATTTGAATTTTCTTTAAATAGTCGTTACTGGAACTTAAATTGTTCGCTGGTAAAATGAGTTTACTTGTTGAAAGTAGTTAGTTAAAGGGGAACAAAAATCTATTTACAATGTAAATTTGACATTTAAAATGTTGAGATGTTCTTTTAAGAAAAGAAAAATGTAGTATGTTTTGAGTTAGGTTCTATTAGTTAAGATTTTTATTATCTATAGTGTGGCAAAGTGGTAATATAATATACAGAAATGGAACTTGGATTCAAATACCCAAATTAGGATTATAACTTCCATTTCTTAAATACAAACCTACTTGTCTTCATTATAGGTACTATCCAAGTTTCTACTTTTAAACAACTTACTCAATATTAATAAAAAAAATATTGTTATTGTTTAAAAAGACACGGACCTCGAGTCTGTGGAGACTGTAATTTTTAATAATTGTAAAAATAAACAACTTACTTAGCCCGTAGGACTGCCCATACATCTCCGAGTAGGTAAGAAACTGGCCGTTTAGAATCAAATCGTCGAACTTCGCCCTCGATGTTTCCACGTAATTGTCGGGGTAGTGGAAGATGCTGGTCGTGTGTACTCTGGCAGGCTCCACCATTGAAGCACATTCCTTGACGAGGCGACGCATTAATCCACCTGACATGACCAACTCTTTGAAATATGCATAATACGTAGTTAAATCATAGGTAGGCACATAGTTTTATAAATTTTTAATGCTAACGAAAAAACAAAAGAAAATATTGAAAATACTTATTAAGTTGGCTATAGGCTGCATTGCAGCAGATGGATCCAACACAGCAAAATGTAGCGTTGAAATTAGTTAAGTCAAACGAAGCGCTAGTTTCCACTAGGTGCCAGATATTTACTTTGCAATACATACGCTGTTATATACCAGTATTCGTACATACACATAATTGTTAGATAAAAACTTAGACCGGCTGGTCTTCACACATGCAAATAACTTATATAAAGCTAAATGCTTTATTCTTTTGAGCCGACAGAAGCGAATTTTAAGCAATAGGAAAGCTCATTTCCATTCAAAAGCTTTTAGATACGAACTAGCATTTAAGAGCTAACAAGCACTTAAATTCATTCAACACGAGCAAACAATTGTTTTCCGGAAGCACTAACCGACTATTAGTCCCTAGTTTGTGCATACTTCAAATTTCACTAACTGTAGCAACTTACTTAGTCACAGAAAGCATTGTTTTACTGGACTTTGAGTGTTTTAGGAAATTGTACACTGAATTATCTCTCGAGAATATAACTGTATATGACTGTGAAAGTTTTGAGGCCGCTATACACAAGCCAAAATAAAATATTGCAAAGAAGACAAAATGCTCTTTTGTCATATGACCGTTCGTTTTTCCAACCTTTTCCGCAAGCTTCGCACCCTACAAGGGCAACAATAGGCACCTCCATAGTGTCCGCTGGAGGTGTAGTGAAGTACACCCTGGACCTGCTGAGTTGTTCCACGTACAGTAAACGCAGCAGACGCCGAGTGGCGAACACCATCAGGTCCGGCTGCATCTCCATACGAGCTGTACGCTGCAAAATTTAATAATGGAGCAACCAATTTTTAGGACAGCATAAACACAGCCTTATTCGATTGTTTTGAATAAACAGTTCCATGGCACAGTGCCATATTAAAGATTTCAACGCGCTGGCCCAAATATAGACGTTTAAGACAAGCAGAAGTGAATTTTCGTTGAATGTTGCTCACACAATATTTGGATAAATATTTCCTGCATTTAAAATATGTAGGACGGAAACAGGTAATCCTTGAGTGAAACTTTTCGAGCCGTACAAAAACGATGCCCATCTAAAGCGTGTGGTTGAGCCCTTAGGGTCTAATATATGCCCGTATTTTTGGGTTATATCTGTACCGTACTTACGCATAATAGAGGCAGTGGCTAAGGGAATAAATGGGACATCTTATTCGAAGATTCTCTACGCTATGACTTATAATGAATTGTCGTCAGACAAATGGCTGTACAGATGGCGTTTGTAATAGTGTTGTGATAATACTTTGAGATGAGTTGCTACGAAAGGTTCGTACCTGCTAGTACCTGTGCTTAGTACCTGTTCAACGGGGTCAATTTCTAATTGGTCCAAATTGAGCAGCGTTGGAAAGATATGGACAACAACCTCCTTGTAGCCGGGCTGAGAGCAGACGCCATTCGCACGAAGGTCCAACACGAGCAACCTTCTAAGTTGCTTCAAGTAAACCGCCATATCCAACAATCTAGTAAAACGGTTGTTCCTAGCGTGAAGCTCTCGCAGTCTAAAATCAGACGGAACTTGGTCAGTAGTCGCACCGCTAACATTGTTTAGAAGATTAGATCAAGTTTGGCCAGTTCGCAAGCTACAGCGTATTTGGCTTACAAACACACACTGTACTTAGTTAAGACAGGTTTACGGAAAGCTTCGCTCGCTGAACAACTTTGCTTTGATTTCAGTAGGATAGAGTTAAAGTTAATTGGAGAAGTTAAGTAGTTTCTACTCATTTTTGCGCGTGACTCTCTAAATAGTTTTTCTCTCATTGCCTAAGAAACATTTGTGGTTTTATTCTTAAAACTATGTTTGCATGGACTTATTACCTGCTACAACGATATAGCACTTTCATAGAAGACAGTTCATTCTCGTTTAGATTTAAGTACTCTAAGTGTGTCAGGGTCCAGAGTCCCGTGTTGTCCGAGTACTCAAATGATTTTATATGATTGTAGGAAACGTCTAACCACGTGAGGCGAAGATGATTCAAATTTTCCAACTTCCTTATTTGGTTGAATGATAAGTCCAAACGACGCAGATAACTGTAAAAGTTAATTAAATCGAAGTTATTTAAAATTAAAAAACGAAGCTTGAATTATAAACAGGGCGCTGCAACTTTTATTTAGCTGTAGTCGCATGTTTTTATACAAAAGAATAAATATGAAGTATCTAGTGAGCCGTAGCACAGAACAAAGACTTATGACTACAGTTAGGTGTTCAGATGTTTTGCATTTTTGATTCTTTTCAGCGACTTTTGCGGCACCAGTACAGTCCATAATCCAAATTACAGTTATTTTAGACATAAGAACGTACTGCAAGTTTTCGAGTCCAGTAATACTTTTGATCTTATTGTGGGACAGATCCAAGGAAGACAACGACCAGTACTTGGTCAGATTGCTGATGCTTTTTACTGAATTGTACTTGTATATAACTTCGGTTAGAAACCATTGTGCTGAAATGATAAATAATAACATAGAGAGGGTTGTGGCAGCTAATAGTTTTATTATAGTAAATACCGTTTTTTGAGAAGCTTGTAAGCATTAATTAATATACCTACTTATTTTTTTAAAGATGCAAGCCAAGTTTAAAGACCCTCAAGGGTTCCAATTAATTAATACTTGCAGTTGCTTAATACTACACGTTTCCATCATCTTTGAACAGAAAATGTTGTGTTTACTTTTGAGCGCTTTATTTTCTAATTACAGTTTTGGTGAATTCGCATTATCTTCCATCAGAATGAAGTAAGTGTTGACTATCCACTCTAGGTAATTGGAAATGTTGAGGGCTCTGCAGATGATTGATGTTAAAACAAACCAAGTTTCGAGCGAGCCGGATATTTGTGAGTCATCCTATAGAATACAATATATTTTGAATCATCCGGTATTGTTGCGAGATAAAGCCGGCTATATTAAAAGCGCTCTTGAGTGTATAAGCGATGCTTTGGTATAAGATTTCTGTTGCTTTTGAAAGCTAAGCAAAGAATTTATCGTGAAATTTAAAAATGTATGTTTGTATGGGCGTTTTACCTACCAAATCCAAAAAGATTTTGTTAGGTGATTAAATATTCAATAAATTTTCTAAGGAAGTAGTTAAGAAGTTCGTTGCATCCGTTCTATTTTAAATCGATTTCTAGAAACATGACAAAATGCACAAAAAGGGAAAATGCTCATTCTTTGATTCTTTGCTAAGTATCTCGACTGCGAACCGCATAATTTTCTGAAAGCTTCTTACATTTTCTATTCAAAGAAGTAGAAGGAAACATCGTCAAGACTTCAATTTAAAATATATTTTGCATTTCTCTACCGCAACTGCTTTTTGCTCGTATCATAAACTCAGTAAAAACTTTTTATTAGTTCTTATGCACGCCTTTTATAGAAATTCGTAATCTTTGATATCGGTTTTGATAGCAAACGGTTAAAAACTTACGATTTTCATATTCCAAGACAGTGCCAAGCCTGTTATAGGCTACGGAGAGGAACTGAAGGTACGGCAGATGAGTCAGCACCTTCAAGTTGGTGAGCAGGTTGGAGTTCATATCGAGGTACACCAGGTATCTGTAGTGTCTGAGCACTTCGATGTCTGTTAGATACTGTGAGAAAAATATTTTTTTATTATATGGCTAGTTTAGGGTAGTGGACCGTTTCAGCTAGATTGATAATTATCATTATGCTTAACGATTGTTCTGAGACCTTTATGCGTTTTGTAATACGAATGTCACTGGTAAATAAACCGTTGGCTGTCAATGATTAAAGTACCAAAAGCATTTACGTGCAATGCATAAATAGGTATTTTAGCAACTACATACATAAAGTTGTAATAATTCTTCTGGTTCTACTAATATTATTAATATAAAATTAGTAATAATTCTAGTAAAATTATTTATCTTAATTTAAATTTATTATGTGGCGACATAACTACATGGCGCTTGTCGTCGCCAATATTCTTTCCCGGCGGTACTCATACAAATGACACCGAAATGTAAGGCAAATCCTACATCGCACTATCAAAGTGTTTACGCGGTTAAGAGTATATACGACTTCCGAAATCTTCTCAGTGGCCCGCTTGGCTAGACCTGTGTTCTGTCTAGTACTATGAGATCTCTTCTTTTACCGCCAAAATGACTTACCTTATGCGAGATATCAAGTTTGATGTACACAAAGGCACCGAGCAGCGGTGTCCTCTTCAGATACGTGAGGCAGGTGGTGATGATATCCCTGCTGAGGACGCCCCCGGTCAGCGGAGCCACGTCTCCTGGCTCCTCGCCGACCTCTCGGATCTTCACCACCGGCGACTCCTCATCGCTGTAGAGGTCGGGGTACACGTAGAAACAGCCCCAGTGGTGCTTCTCGTTGAGCAAGTTCTTCGCTTGTTTCAGCTGCAGGTATACAGGAGTTTGGTGTGAGACTTGTAATTTTAAGTCTTAATTTGGTGGTGGTATTTAATAGTTTGATATTGGGGTGGTAGGCTGATCACGATGTAATTAAGGTATGCTAAAAAGTGAAATGATGATGATGATTACATTTTGTGTTTGTTTTATTGCAATACGTAAATATAAATAAATCATTAATAACCGCTGATACCAAATGAAAAATGTTTGTAATAAATTATATACCGCAACAGGGCGTGACATATTTATCGGGGAGTCAAGAGTGTTTGACACACATATGGTAGGCGTCACCTCGGCCGAGGCCACGCGATTTTCAAAAGTAATCCGCGACTTTTCCAATTCCCAAATATTTCGCGTAAAAACTGACCATAACTGAAACTCATGCTTGTTCACGTGGTTTAAAAGGTACTTGATAAAATTGACAAAATTCAGACACATTAGTAAATTTTTCCTGTTATTTCTGTTTAATTTTAATAATGTATTGTTTTAATGAGCTGATATGTAAACAACATGGTTTCTATAAGTATTGTCTTAGTTTATCAATAAAAAGAACCGAGTTAATTAACAACAAAATGAAACTTTATTTAAAAAGTTGTTACTTTATGAATTTTTATACCAAGCTACCGAAGTTGGATTTCGTTAAAGTTAGAAAGAATTTTAATTAGAGATTTCATGCTATAATACCAACCGAAGTGTTTTTGTCTAAGTTCACGATCTTGTTCGATTAGTTCCTTCACATCAAACAAATAACCACTTACAATGCAAAAGTTGATATGTACAACTTGTTAATCCTACTAATATTATAAACGTGAAAGTTTGTGAGTAGGTATGTATGGATGGATCGATGGATGCGTTTAGGTAGTTAACGACCATTCCCTTATTTGTCATTTTCTAGATTTGACTATTTCCGGATTTGACAACATTTTGCTGTGACCAGGTGGTAAGAGGCCCATTTCCTGTTATGACCACTTTTTTATCCGTCCACTCTTAGTACAGTATACAAACTAGGTAATTCTAAAAAAATATTAATTGTTAATTATGTTAAATTTACTTCGCAAGTGGCTTACCTACTATGCTACTAGTGGTTAAAAGAAAGTACGGTATGAAACCTCTTCCTTGAATGCTGGCCACTGATAAATCTTTAAATAAATATGAGTCATAAATTGACATGTTTCTATTAGTCATTGCATTGTTTGTGCTTTGTGATTATAAAATAAAATAATTTTATGATGTCGGAACAGAAATTTATATTTACAAAAAATAAGAGAGGCAAAGATACATTAATTTATAAGGACCACAGATATAATTTAAGTTCAAAAAATAAAACCGGATCAAGTCGCTGGAGATGTGTAATGAGAAGTGATTGTAGTTCAACTATAACATTGAATAAACAAAAAACCTCATACATTAGAAAAAGTAAGCATACTTGCTCACCATGTGGTATTAAAAACAAAATGTTAATGGCGCTTAACGAGTGCAAAGTTGAAGTGTGCGAAACCAGCGAGCCAGTTCAAAAAATTTTTGAAAAGAAATTTGAAACATTAAAACAACAATGTTCATCAGATGACGTTGAGGATATCCCAAATTTTTCATCAGTAAAATCTGGTCTTTATGATTGCAGAAGAAAATTTTTGAATAGCAAGAAACTAGATTTCAAGAAAATTCAAGATGTACATGTACCACCAGCCTATGGCAAAGACTTTCTAATTTGCGAAGATGGGGATGATGAAAAAATTATTATTTTTTGTTCTAAACAGTCAAAGTTATTGATTAAAGATTCTTCAAAAGGATTTTTTTTTGGCGATGGTACATTTGCTTGCGTACCTAAGGTATTTTACCAATTATATACCATTCATATTGATTTATATTCTGATATCAACACTACCAACGTCATTCCTATTATATATGGATTACTGCCTAACAAAAGTCAGGACACCTACACGCGTTTTTTTAAGCTGATTAAGGAGAACTTGGGAGTAGTAATTGAAAATTATAAATGTGATTACGAAATAGCCGCAATGAATGCTATTCAATCTGTGTTCCCTAACTGCCAATTGAGCACTTGTTATTACCATTATAATAAAAACATTTGGAAGAAGGCAAAATCAGTTAATTTAACTTACAGTGCAGATGGACGAAATTTAACGAGGATGGCGTCATTATTACCATTATTGCCATATAATCACATTGTAAATACTTGGTATGATATTATTAACTTAACGCCAAGAAGTGACGTAACGTTGGCTTTTAAAAAATACTATGAAGAGCAGTGGCTGAAATTAGACCCGAATATATTAAGTTGCGCCTATCTGAGACATCGTACTACAAATTCGCTAGAAGGATGGCACAGGAGAGTAAATGCCAGGATATCAAAAAGACCCACGTTCTTTGCCTTTGTTCATGGTATAAAAAAGGAAGCTACTCATTATGATTACATAATTAAAAAAAGTTTATTTCTTCCTCTTAAAAAAAATAGAAGGCTTCGGGATATTAAGTTTGATAAGGAGTTAAATAATTTACTACAGCAATTAGAAGAAAAGGAAATCTCTTGCATTGACTACCTTAAAAAAATAATTTACAAGAAACTTAAGTATTGAATAAACTTCAATACTGAAGTTTCTTGTAAATTATTTTTTATTTAAATAATAATAAAATAAATTTAATTATATAAGATTTTTCAAGTAAAGAAAGAAAGAAGGAAAGTTTTCAAGAAAATTATTTTGTTTTTGTTCATCGTTTTTGTATAAGCTCAATTTTTGTTTTCACCAGACACAATATGTTACCCACATTTCTTTTGTTTACCTTTGTTTAATAAATTATTTTAAGTACTTAACTACTTTTTTTAACCACTAGTAGCATAGTAGGTAAGCCACTTGCGAAGTAAATTTAACTTATTTAACATAATTAACAATTAATATTTTTTTAGAATTACCTAGTTTGTATACTGTACTAAGAGTGGACGGATAAAAAAGTGGTCATAACAGGAAATGGGCCTCTTACCACCTGGTCACAGCAAAATGTTGTCAAATCCGGAAATAGTCAAATCTAGAAAATGACAAATAAGGGAATGGTCGTTAACTACCTAAACGGTAAAAACCCTACTGCACGGATTTTGATGAAACTTTACAGTAATATAGGTTGTACATTAGAATAACACATAGGGTAAAGCTTCTCATTCCCACGGGAAACCGACTTCTACGCGTACGGAGTCGCGGGCGGCCACTAGTTTTTTATATTTTATCTAAGTAGTTTTTAATTTAATTGAGTAACCTAAGTTTAATGCATCCTAAATTTCTTATAACGTTAATGATTAATGAAACTTAAGTCATCATAAATAATACTTACCATTTTAGTTAAGTGGCGATTAGTTACTCAAAATGTAAAACGTCGATCATAACATATCAAGATATAGTAACTGAATCTTTTGTACCCCCTACCGGGGAGGGGGAGGGCGTGTGTGCGACTCCCACCTGAGCAACTGACATGTCGCCCAGGGGACTACCTACTAAAACCCCGCGGCGCTCCGTCTTCGCCTTTATGATTGACTCATGGCACCGGCTGTCGGCCTTAACGCCACAACTCTACCGGTATAGTAACTAAATCTAACCTTCTCATAATGTGACTCATCTAGCTCAATAGGCTGGTCCATGGCTGGCGGCGCCCACATGTCCTTGATGGAGCCCGTGACGGACAGGCGCGCTTCATGCGTGTGTGCGCGCGCGCCGGCGGGGTCGGCGCCCGCTCCCTGCGCGATGCTGCGGCTGCGGCGGCGGTACGCCTGACCTGGATTAACACCATTATTTTATTTATTTATTAACAATTCATGTACAAATGCACAGTAAAGATTTACACAAAAATAATAACAGTTAAAGAAAACATTGTACAAAGGTACTACTTATCCCTAAGAGGAATCTCTTACAGTTTATGTATTAAGAGTTTTGATAATTACATCAATAAGTTTTTTTATTTTATACATCATATCAATCAAGATTCTACATTCGAATACCTTCAAGTATACAAGCTAGGGTTTAATTAAAAATAATAAAGTTGGTCCGGTTTCCTAAAGATAGAATAATTATTAGACAGCAATTGACTTGAACTCAGATGCATTTTTATATGACGTGATCATAATACGTATTTTTATATTAAATTATTCTGAATGATTTGTACCGACTAAACACATACCAATATGAAGAAGTTTAGATACCTATAAAATATACTAAAAATCTATAAACAGGGAAAGATACAATTGAGTTTTCTACATAATCCCAGCTCAACTCTCCTCATTGCGAGCTAATAAATTCTCACAGACACTTACTCAAAACTTCAAAGAAGGTTGAGGGCACAAAGTTAATTTTGGAGACTTCAGCCCACGGCTTGAAGGTGCTGCCCAGGCGCAGGCCGCCTAGTGATATCCTCTTTTTGTGGCTCTCTGCTTCCTCTCTTTGTGGCTTTAGAATGATGTCTTTCTCAAAACTGACTTCCGACCTTGAGTCTGGATCATATTCTTTGTACGTGTAGATGTAGGTACCTCCCCTGCTGACTCTACGTTTGTTTGGATGGGGAAGCGCCGGAGTTAAGTCAGAAACTCGAGATGCTAGCATTTTGGTGGTAAGGATAACTAAATAACTTATAAATTGTTTTCAGTTTAGTTTAATTGAAATCCGCTTTCCGAGCAAATAGTAATGATAAATGTCACTTGATCAAACGTCAAAGAAGATACATTATTTTATTTTCGCCACTTGAGAGTTCATTCCAATGACAATTATTTTTATATGATTTTTGCATAGGCTGGATGGCCGTTCTAGTTTAAAGACGTAGCATGTGAATTGACTACATTCTTATAATTGCAAATTCTTTGGAATTTCTGCAATATGTTTTAACATAAATTGAATTGGAACATTAAGACGATAAAATTATAATGAACTAAATCTGCAGACTACCACACCAAAGATGTCGCAAACTAAGCGCATTCTACCTTCCAGCATATTTGTTCTACTTAAAGCCTGAATTTATACGAGTGTTTATTAAATGTTACACAGCTTTGAGAGTGTCGTATATCGTTGTATCATATCGGCAAAGACATCTAAATCAACGGGCGAGTGGCACAAACTGCCGGCAGCTGGATTTATCACATACTTCCCAGGTGATAGCGAATTTATATCTTTCATAAACCACGTATCAATTCTATAAATATTTTTTATTACTCCTAAAAGTTCGCTGCTACTTTTTGGTGAAAATTGATT
The DNA here is from genome assembly GCA_916618145.1 of Emmelina monodactyla. Taxonomy (NCBI): domain Eukaryota; kingdom Metazoa; phylum Arthropoda; class Insecta; order Lepidoptera; family Pterophoridae; genus Emmelina; species Emmelina monodactyla. The sequence continues at coordinate 4,590,408 of OU745319.1, forward strand.
TTTGTATGGGTTCTCTTAAGTTATGTAATAAAGGCGATGACTTTGGTTAAATTACTTTTTGAGTAAGTTTAATGTTATTAAAATCAGGAAATTGACAAAAAATACTACTAGTAAAAGGGAAATTATTACTGATAAAACTGTAATGTATGGTAAATGGTTATGTTTACATTGAGCCCTAAACAAAAATAGTAGTGGTGGTTTCTTTCTTTTAGTTCATAAACCTCCCCGTTTAATAGAAAATGATATAAAAACTTCAGATCGAAAAACCTGCACTGAATCATATACCATGTACGCAAGAAACATTAAAATCTTAAAACTAAAGCAAACCTAGCAATCACGCACTACATTTTTTTATTTTCCTGCAAGTGTATAAAGATTGGTTGGTCGGAAAACGCTGCAAGTGTAGGGGTGTCATAATTCAAAGCTCTGTAGGGGGTAGCAAGATGAGACGCAGCGTAGAGCCTTGAGACAGTCTCGTTTGTACGAAGGGACAAGAGTGAAAGGGCGGGCATTGGGAGAGATGCGCGTTAGTCAGATTAATTTAGTTTTTGATATAATGAATGTAGTTAAAATTTGAGGTAGTGTTATCGGCGTATTACCTGAAGATATAGGCTGTTATAGTAAAAAAAGTCAGTAAAAGTGAAGGTAATTACTAATTTGTTTCTTGAGTAATGGGCACTTCACTAATTTTAATTAATAAGATATCAATAAAGTTTTGGTAATAATGGATATACATACTTTGTAAGTATTTATTCAAATTTTATCACATTCGCAAAATTACTGACTCAAAACATAGTAAAACTCATTTTTCAGCTCCAACAAAGGTTTCTTTTCCATACTTTTGCGGAACCCGCAAAGTGAAATCCGTGAAAGAGAATTCTTTGCTTTGTATTTGTCCGACGTCACCACTGAAACCCACGAGAGGTGGAAATATTCGCATGAACGAGTTGTCAAATATCATAACACAAATGCAAAGGGTATGAACGTTATTTCTTTATTGCATTTACTTTACAAAAATATTTTCAGTGTATGTAACGTTTTGATTTTTAGATTCTCGGAAAAGCATTATTGCGAACAGCTACGAATAGCATACACTTCATATTTAGTAAACAAGTAGGTACAGGATTATTAGTTTGCAATAAGATCTAGTATTCTTAAAGATTATTGTCGTTTACATCTTAACACCATGTTAGTAAGTAAAAAGCTCACTTTCAAAATAATAAATTTACCATAATATTTATTGTTAAGAGTAAATCCCTAATTATAAATGCGAAAGTAACTCTGTCTGTCTGTCGGTCTGTCTGTCTGTCTGTCTGTCTGTTACGCTTTCACGCCTAAACCACTGAACCGATTTTGATGAAATTTGGTATGAAGAAAGAACTGAACTTGGGAAAGGACATAGGGTACTTTTTACCGCGGGAAAATTTCTCATTCCCACGGGAAACCGACTTCCACGCGAACGGAGTCGCGGGGGGTCACTAGTACTATTATTATTTTTTATAGTAGGGGGAGCAAACGAGCAAGCGGTCGCCTTATAGTGAGTGATTACCGCCGCCCATGGGCATTCGCATACTGCTGCTCTGTATTATAAAAGAAATTATAGAATGAAGTTTTTAAAATAATACAAAATGAATCCAACCTCGGAGATATATAATCTTAAGAGTAATAGGACACTACAGATGTTTGATCGATAAAAATACCAATTTGCAAAAATGTGTTACATTTTACCTTCGTTTAAAACTAATACAAATTTTATGAGCAAGCACGACAACGCTCTAACGAGCAAAGTTCAAGTATCTTCTTCGGTTTTTATATCTAATTTCAAGGATAGGACATTGTAAGTCATAAATATTTCATTCCAAAAACCTAAAAAGGAATGTAATAATATGGGTATTATGATCATATTAAAATAAATTATTATTATTATATATTACACGAATAATTTAAAATACCTTATCCAACAGAAAACGCTTTTTAAAAAGCCATTTACACACCAATCAGGTAATTTAATTGCCCGACTACCTTATCTCATTTATTCCCTAAATGCGAAAGTCCCGGGTTCTATTCTGGCGCGGGTTTTTATTGAAATCTTCGCGCGCAGTCAACCGAGATAAGTCCGAACTTGTGCTAGGATTGTGTTTTCCACGTTTTGTTGCCTAAGCCCTCTTTGTACTTTTCAGGTTCCTTTCATTCTTCAAAATACCCGACCCTATTTTCGATTTTGCGAGTCGAGTTTTTTCTTTTTTTTTAGATTTAGGCATAAAAGTCATGGCTGAAGATAATATTTTTTTGAGATTTTTGAATTGTATGATAAGAAACAAGAAAAATATGGCGAATGATTAATAAAACCAATTTCTCAGAGTTTCCGCTTTTTATTTGATAGCGATTATCCCCGGTATATTTTATAGTCTCAATATTTAGGCGAATTAAGGCAGGAAATTTAAAAAGGATTTTAGTCCGCAAAGCCCGTCGAATGTTTGAGATTCCATTAATCAAAGCGTGAAATGTTTAGGTGCGTGATAACCCCGCAGCTGCCAGGCCGGACAAAATAATGATTGATTACACCAACGAAAACCAATAAAACGAGCCAATATTTACAATAAGGTAGACTTACAAAGTATTTTGTTATCCAATATTTGTTGATTTGTGTAGCTGTCTGCAGATAACTTTACTAATGATGAAGGTAGATAGGATGTCAGCTTCTCGGTTTTACCAATAATTGAAACAGAAACAAAATCGAAATAGAAACATTCGAAATTCATATGAATGTATTGACAGTAAGTCTTATCTACGACGACTACGAAAAGACTACGCCGTAGCACATGTCTTGCTACTACTCCAAACGTAGGTAAGTCTCAAATATCTTCATTTCGAATACCATTTGGGTAAGAATAGTCGACTAGCACAATATGCAACCATTCGAGGACGCCAGCAGCAGTTTGTTTATCATTGTTTGCGGGTATTGCCAGCATTCCACGCCGTGGCGGTGAGTTTGAATCCTTTATGCATATTCTTGTTGTAATAAGGTGCTTTGTGCATTCTATATAGAATGAAAATTGGAGATTCCACTTAGCTTGTGGCTACCTCCCTTGCATTCACCGGGGGATTGCATAATGGATAGAGTTTTCTTATAAAGGTGTTCTGGAATTTTCTCGGGTATATTTTAATTTTGTGAAGTGTTCGCGGGCGTTTCAGAGCCAATTTGGTATTATTTTTCCTTTAATATCGGGTCGCTTTTGTTTCTGCTTGTCCCCGAGCTTATAACAGACGGAGATATGTGAGATGACAATAACAATGTGTGTATGTATATGTGTATTTATGTGTGTATGTGTATCAGGTGTCGTCTGTTTCTGTAAATGTGTTTGTTATGTGAGAACATTTGTGGGGAATCTAGAGTTACCAACAATGTTTACTAACAGATGTATAGACTAAAACTATGCTGGGACTTAGTTAGATTTCAATTTTATACTTTGTATGTGCACTAACTTATATGAAAGGTAGCAATTTAAAAAAGAGTTATGCTGGCTTTTAAATGCAAAATAAAATTTCTTTAGTAATCAAATTTGGTTCTCAACACTAATTATCAGTACATAATATTAAATAAAAAATCATAACAATCATGAATAGATCTTCCATTGACCGGTTCCATTAACACCCCGTCCGTAACACAGCCCGCTGTAACTCACGTGCGATCGAACACTACCCGTCCACAGCAATTACAGACAGGGGGGCAATTAACGTAACTGTGACTCCTCAGATCATTGGAGAAACAATATACCGCTCCACTGATCCCCGCACGGTTACGTACTAGTGCAGGCAAAGAAATAATTGAATGGCGATTGAGTGGGGTACTTAGCGGACGGATATAAAAGCGCTGGTCAACAAGTCTTAAGAACAAATAGTTGAAGGTTTAAGTTTATTTGTATTCAAGAATCTTTGCGTTTGTAATAAGGTGGTTGAAATTTGTGTGTTTAACTTGTATTTAGAGTATGATAACTATTGCATAGTTAGTTTGATGGAATGTTTGTAATTCAATTACGCAAAAAGCTGAAACACGATTTATGTACTATTTCCGCAATAAAATACCTCATTCTGGCAAAATCGCAAGGATTGAGTATATAGCTGTGACTTCTGACCTAAAAATCACATAAAAATCTGCTTGAACTTGTGTTTATTACGGTTAAAGTCGGTCTTCTAACTATCTACCATAAACACGCCCAGTGCGGGCTACACGCCTTCATATTTAATTTAAAACTATACCGTTTCCCGCACCGTACTATCTGCCCCCGAGTTATGAGCACACAACTTTGTAATTTTCTATTTTTGCTCGTTCATTTTCACCACGTTTTGTAGGAGGGAAACTACGTTTTAACTGCGGGAATTCTCGTTGCCGTTACAAGTTTGACACGTTTTCACGTGGCGGCGTGATTCAGGGAAATATTAAGCACATTGTTCTGATTGGAAGTTTGTTAAGTAAAATAGTAATTGGACATGTGAGTAAAATTTACCAAGTAGATATAAAAAAAATGGATATACAATTTACATATGTAACATATTATCGTCCTGATTTTTATTGTTAGCAGTGGCAAGAAACGTGGCCACCATACTGATTGAGTCCAGCCGTAATAATATAACCAGCCGTAATTCACCAACAATCCAAGGAAGAGGCCTGTGCCCAACCAATATTTTTTTATATAATATTAAAAAATTAAGCAGGTTACAAAGTTGAAGTTGTACTTGTAAAGGTAACCGTAAAATTCAAGTAAAATATATCACCCAACTGAATGAGAATTTATATTTTCGTCAGTGAAATAAATTGCTTCTTTTATGAATGGATCATAAAAAACGTTGTAAGCATATTTCGCTCACTTGCGGTTGGCCCTTTGTAGCTTTTGTAAAGTGAGGTTTTTTATAACTTGTGCGGTTTCTTTTCAACTCCCAGAGTAGTAAAACATTGTGCAATGGGGACAAATGCTTTATAAACACGAGATACTGTGACTCGCTGTCATAAACAAGACACTGAAAAATCTCTTTCTTATCTCAAGTAATAAACCAATGTTTGTGTGATGATACAAGGACATGAATTTCTTAAAAATTCAAAATTTGTTTGATGTTCTGTTAAAATTTAATATAATAATATAGATAAGCTTTTTACGAGTGGAAGAGTCTAGCTGTAGGCTCTGTCTGCAGCGATTTCTGGGCTGACTCGAACGGTGAAATACCACCGTCGCACAGAAAACCGACATTTCACAAATTGACTTCAGCTCTAATCTTTTTTTGATTACTTTAAAACAATAATACCTATCATAATTCCACTAAGTTTATACATTAAAATATTAGATAATCTTCCACCATTAATATGAATTATTTGTAACAGTGTTTTAAATAAATATTTTTTGCTCAGGTGTTTATTGTAAAAATCAATAAATAATGTAATTGGTATCAGCGTTATCTGAAATAAGGTAGAGGTTGGTTTAAAAAGGTAATGCCCTGCGGACCGACTCGATTTGTGAGGAGCCGACGACGTCTCAATCTGATTCCGCTTCGAATATACACCTGTATACACCATCCTGCGGTGGATGGTATTCTAGAATGTACCTGATATTCGGAATGTAGCGTATTTTTAAATCTAGCCTAAGGTTACTTTATTTAAAAGAGTAAATTTTATCTGCAGAGCAATTCTGTAACCGTTAAGTGACATAAATTGCACAAAATTTCATTAGATGTATGTAGGCAAATGTGCATGCGAAAGTGTAATTCAACATTTTGTCCATATCAATATTCTTTTTTATTCCTTCATCAACATTTAAAAAATTTATAACAATACCTAATAAAATCTGTAAAAGCGTTATAAAAGAGTTATCAACCACAATATACGAACAGGCAAGAATAGTGTCCATGTTTTATATTAATTAGATAAAAAAAAACAACTAGATTAAAAATTAAGCGTTGACGCTAAAGCAATACTGAAAACGGCTGTTGGATCCCAATTCACGCCCGGAGTGTTTTTGTGTCACGTGAGGATATCGCCACATTCTTTCATACCATACATAACTCGACCGGTTTAATAGGATCTGCTGAAAAGATCGCAGATAAAATGCGAATTTCCTGAATACATAAATATAAAAAAGTTCTTGAGAGTGAGCGTTGAATGTGTTAAATGCTCAGTATATATTCATGCTAGCTGCCCGATTGAAGCTCCACTTGCTTTAATTTTGGTATGTTTACTATCCTCTTTCTAACTCCTAAGGGAATAGTAGTCCCAACTTCAAGAAAACTTTCCTAGCTAACGCTTAGTAATCCTTACTGTATATAGTTTTAATGCTTTTAGCTTAAAACGTTGAGGTTTCCCGTTTAGTAAAAAGTGTGAGGAAAAAAGGCGCTTTTTTTCTTTAAGATCCTGAAATATTCCATTGTTTTAAAGTCTGCTACAAAGTTCTTCTCTTCTATAATAAGCTAGGGATCTCTAAAAGGGGAGAGTCTGATGTCATAATGGCATTGCCCCAATGCGGCATTGAATGTACTTACCGTGTGAAACAATTTCACAATATAATCGCATTAAATTGTGTCGCGGCGTAATCAAAATTCATGGGAATGAAATGGGATATTCACGACTCCGACTCAAAATAATATGCCGTACCCACTTAATATTTACTTTAAACGATTCTTGGGAAGACAAGTAAATTCTGTGATGTTATTATGATGCCTTTTTGTTGAGATTTGATGGGTAGGTAGGTTTTATGAGGCAGAAATAATTACATGAAGCACTTACAACGATAAAAAAAGTAAAATTAACATTGCTTTCATAAAAATTTGTTAAGGCAGTATTTGGGGAATTAAAGGACATATAATTTTTTAACACATAAATTTTGTCGAATATGCGTTGTCGAAAATATGCGTCAAGCTTAACCTTTAATCCAAACTTGACGTTATTTGGACATTGACAAAGTAACTACATTTCATAATGTTAATATTTAATCCCATTATTAATAAACGCAGTACGCAGTAAATTCAATGTTTTGTCTTTGTCACTCCTATGTGATAATTTTCGTAACTGACCGAGACAAATCATGGTTTACCTAGTACAGTCTTAAACTGTATTTATAATTAATAGGGATAGTCAATCTAACCGCAAATATATGTACAATTTATAATGCTGTAAATGAAAGCAACGTGAAAATAATGTTGCATCAGATTAGATTTTGATATCGAATAAAAAGTTGCGGTAAAACCTTTTATTGGACCTAGTTTGTCAAATGCAACTGGGTCCAAGTCCAAAAAAATAAAGTACCTACCTTAAGACTGAGCTCAAAAGAATATTAATCAATAAATTCGACGTCAATTTCGAAACTATTATGAAAAACAATAAAAATAATAATCAATTAAACGATTAAAAAGCTCATAAACAAATGCCGTTAACATAATTCGGTGGCAGTCGTTAATAACGTAGATTAAATAAATTAATTACTTACGAGCATTGCGCTATAATCCATTTGATGAGCACCTACGTTGATGTTCTTGTCACCATTAAATAAATTAATAAATTTAATGAATTCACTCGATTTTACTACTTACTTACTACTCCAATGAACATTTTCAACTAAAACGGTTTGCAGCTAGAAGCCGCAATGTCAGTCTTAAAAAAAACTCGTATTGGCCCAATTTTCGTCGGAAGTGACTATAGACCCGTTATTGATGTACAATCAAAAGTTTTCATCATAGTTCAAGCCTTGTTAGGCGTAAACAGACTATCGCTTTTTCCAGAACTGCGGACTATATACGTTTACATCTCCTTTGCATATGCGCTCCTGGCTCTTGCCCTCACGATTTATACCAACAGCATTAGAAAGGCTACAGTTGAAAGCGCTCTGATTGTTCTACAATATACCTTTAACGTTATTTTTGCATTTGTTTCATGTAAACGAGTACAAAACTTCTACTCCGAGCTGGCGAAATTTGACCAACTAGTTGGTTGTCGACCGAAGAATCCTCTCAAAATCTACAGCAAAGTTACTGCAAACGCCCTCACTTTGATATTCACTGGTGTCATTTTTTACCTGTCACATGATTTGGATGTAATAGTATTTAGTTTGCCGATAGCTCTGTTAGGTGTTCATATGGTTCAGTTTACGGAGATATACTACCACGGGCATCTATTTGACCTATTACTGTCTCGAGTGCTACTGATAAACCACTATGTCGAGTCATCGCTGACGTTCAACTATCCAACCACGGAGATAATGGACGATTACGTATTTCTTGGACAAAGAAGGGAAGATAATGACGTAAGAATGAAGCACATAATGGACCTTTATCAGATTGTGGTGTCTGCGCATGATTTATTGGTGCACGCTATTAAATGGCAGGTAGGTCCTTAGAAACATTTCTGTCGGATTTTCTTTTTCAATTTGGCAAAATCGACTTTAACTTGCAGGTGCTGGTTATAATAACGTTTTCGTTTGTGACGACGCTGGCTTTTAGCTACAAAGTAGCTCTCATAGTGATTCATGGAACGGTGAGTGCCTTTTCTTTGTGCAGTTTTAGTTCCTGAGCTGGGGCAAATTAGCAATCGATTGTGTATTGTCCGTATGGGAACTTGCTACGGTAACATGCCTTTAAGACTCGACATCAACAAACAAAAATATTTGATTTTCCATTAGAAATAATTCAAATTTTTCATTCTGTTGAGTAGGTAGAAATAATCGTTTGATTCAACAATCTGCAAAATGGAACAGGAAGAAAATAAGCGAAGTGAATGAACATTAGTAGGTACTAGTGTACGGCTGTTTAGTGCTAATTTCTTTAAGTGTACGACATAAAGTTCTCAAACTGTACTAAAAAGAATATGAAATAATAAAACCTCAGTACCAGTCATTAAAATAAATTCTAGAATGCAAAAACGCTATGGTATGCAAGTAGTTCAGTTTTCTACGTGATAAGGAATAAAGAAAATTAAGTAGGTGAAAGGAGTTCAAGAAAGAAAGATTTTCTAATTTTCTTGTTCTAGCTTTTTTCTTTTTTATGCATATAGTGCAATGACCATTACTTTTAAATCCTTATGGAAATTACATGGGATTTATTTTCATGTTAACAAGAATCATTCAATCGAACCAAGAAATACTTGTAGGTTATTGTACGTGTGGTTAAAATTAAGAAGCAACAGTGAAAATTGAGGGTATTACCCTTCTTAAAATAATGTTATTCGTTAGTTATGTATCTATAACGGGTGTAAAAAGACCACTTCCGAAGCCTGAAACCATGTATTCTTGAGCCTCAATAGTAACTTAATTCACTAACAGCATACCCATAAAACTAAATTTAAAAAAGTTATTAATGATTGAAAAGTCATATTCGCCGCTTGAAATCATCGCTCACACATGAACTGTCGGTTCAGGTGCGATTATTTACATTGCAAATTAAATAAAAACCCTATTTAATTTGAAAACATCGCAAAATCTGATAGTATTAATGCAATTTTAGAAAATCCGGTACATTTTTTTTTTTTTTGTAATCATAAATAAATTTTTTTTGCTCTAAACGTAACCAGTACCCCTCCAGCAATGCCCCGTTTTGTTTTCGGAAGCAGTTCTTTTACACCCAGTATAAATATGCCCAGAGGAACATCCTGGGCGCGATGGTGAACATCGGCATGCTGGCGGCGTTCCTGGCGACGCTGGTGGCGCCGTGCTGCAGCAGCGAGCGCGTGCACCACCAGGCGCTGCGGCTGCGCGAGCTGCTCGCCACCAGGCTCTACGACGACAAACTGGGTAGGCATCGCAACCCCGGCACTATGGCGTAATGGAAGGAACATCGACAGGTTTTTAGTGGGTATACCCGAAAGGGGGAGTCCCACACACGCCTCTCGTCCCCCCGGGCGGGAGGTACGGTGCGTAATGCATTTTACTGTCGGAAAACAAAAAAAAAAGGCATCGCTAGTCACTATTTAAATAGGTTGGGCTTTTAAGAAGTTATTTAGCGGTAGGCATCGCTATTCACTATTTAAATAGGTTGGGATTTTAAGAAGTTATTTTGCGGTAGGCATCGCTATTCACTATTTAAATAGGTTGGGATGCTAAGAAGTTATTTTGCGGTAGGCATCGCTATTCACTATTTAAATAGGTTGGCATGCTAAGAAGTTATTTAGCGGTAGGCATCGCTATTCACTATTTAAATTGGTTGGGCTTTTAAGAATTATTTTGCGGTAACACTTTGATAGTGCGATCTAGGACCGGCGCGGAGAAAGCTACCGCCCGGAGAGAGTTATGGCGACGACAAGTAGATGTCACCACAGTAGTAAACTAGTGGGTATAAAGAAAATTTCTTTGGATCTATTGACTTTGATATGCCATCATAGCTTGAAGTCAGTGATAGAAAAAATATAATTGTTGTTTTTATTATTTAAATTGATTATAGGCACAAAGCTATATTAGAAATACCTGAACCAAGTATACATAGGTAGCTATTTATTTAAAGGAAATATTATAGGCTAAATTGAGGAAAAGTTTAAATAACAGTAAGTTTTGGAGACATTGGCTACCATGTCTGTGGGTTTTCCAGTTGCTTACAATTCTTTTATCTTTGCACTGTTACAATACAGTAATTACTACGTTAAATGGTAGGGTTATATTTTCTCAATATTTTTTAAATCTAACTTTTTTTTTTGTTTTAGACAAATGGAGCCGCAGCGTCGCACGCGCACTCCTGGCGCTGACAGAAAGTCGTGATCTCTCTTTCTCACTCATGAACATGTTCAATGTAGATGTCTCGCTCCCTTTCACCTTTACAAGTCTACTTGTTACTTATTTAATCATTCTTTTGCAGTTTGAAAAAGTAATTAATAATTAAAGTTTGAAATAAAATTAAATAGGTAGACTACGCGCGGAATTACCATTTTGATAAAAAAATCTGCTAGTTGGAAAATATAAAATTAAACTCATTTAAAAAAATGTGTTAAATAATAAAATTAACACCTGCAAATAACACAACCAATTCGTACATTCTGCCAACTTCTCGAATTTATATTGTGGTTAAATTTCACGTGAACCTGATAATCAATGCTAAAGTATGCAATTTATGGGACGATTCCAACAATAAATAGCAACATGTCCAGTCCCGGAAGCTTCTAAATATTCCTGTTAAAATTTAATTATAAAATATTGTTTTCAGGTTTAGTTGCATGACTGAAATATGTTAACTAAAAACTGTAGCTTACGGGTTTCTTACCTACATGGATTTAATATACAGGGTGTCCCAGAAGGTTACGTAGCTGGGAAGGGGGGTGGTAGGGGTGGTCACAAGGGTCACTAGAAAAATAATAAAAAAATTCCCCTCTGGATATTTCAATAAAAAAAATCATTTTTTAAAAAACTAAAAATTTTACACCTTGTTACCCTATTTTGCTTACTGTACCTACAGATATTGCTGTATTTGAAAAAAAAAACGTGTTATGTAATCGTCAATAACCCTTTATCAAATTGAAATAAAAAAAACTATACATATCTAACCAAGTTTTAAAGAAAATTAAGTTCTTGTCCAGTCAAGGACTTAGTAATTACGACTTCACTCAACTTCCTCCAAGCGTACTGAAAAAAAAACGTACTACGCAACTACGGCGAGTAACTTAAAAAAATAGGTAATTTTATTGCAATTCCAAAATGGTATAACACTTATTTGAAAAATTCATATTAGGACATTTAAAAATATTTTTCGGGAACAATAATCCTGCAAAAATAAAAATATCAAAAAACAATAGTCTCAAATTCGTACGCAAATACATTTTTAAATGTCTATTCTTTTGCTTTGATGTTACTGCCCGGTATAATTCTCAAGATTGGAGTACAGACATACTTCAAACATTCAAGTACAGTCTAGGCTACCATTTGTGCGTACCACCGTGCGTGTCACGCGGAATTTTTTGCCGCGCACTACGCAGATGTGGAATGAACTTCCTGCAACGGTATTCCTGGCTACCTACAACATGGGGCTCTTCAAGTCGAGAGTGTATTCCCACTTTAAAGGTCAGTAACACACCCCCAACACCCACAGTGTTGCGGGTAGTTATGGGCGGCGGTGATCACTTACCATCAGGTGCCTCGCATGCTCGTTTAATAAAAAAATAAAAAGTTTATGAAAAACCCATCAAGGACTTGGTTGACTTGAGTTCAATTATGATGCTCATTTATAAAACGACGCAAGGCACGTATTTATGTTGGTGGTAGACATTTCGAGCATTTTATTAAAATAATAAATTATAATTTTGTTTTCTTTCGAGTTTCATTTAAAACCGCAACTGTAATGTCGAGTAAGCTGTGGCCGTTTTGAAACTAGCTAACCGAACTTTTTTTGTATGGAAATAGGATTTATTTTTATTTGTTATCACAGCTTACCTAGTCTTAGACTGTACCTACAGGGTAATAGATGTCTATGGCCTATACTGAAATTATGATGAATATTACCAAAACTATTTTAGGGATGAGCTGAAAGTATTAATTAATAAGCCACTTTTAGGTAAGAGACCAGTTAGATAAGCTAATCAAATCTATCAACCTTTGCTTTTGTACAGACCAGACAAGGTGAAGCTTGATCCTTTACATCTTTCGTTTACTTGAGTAAATGCAGTAAAGATTATTTTCCCTGGCATATGGAAAAACTTAATCTAGCCTTATTCGAATGTTTGAGGTATGTCTGTACCTACTCCAATCTTGAGAATTATACCGGGCAGTAACATCAAAGCAACAGAATAGACATTTAAAAATGTATTTGCGTACGAATTTGAGACTATTGTTTTTTGATATTTTTATTTTTGCAGGATTATTGTTCCCGAAAAATATTTTTAAATGTCCTAGTATGAATTTTTCAAATAAGTGTTATACCATTTTGGAATTGCAATAAAATTACCTATTTTTTTAAGTTACTCGCCGGAGTTGCGTAGTACGTTTTTTTTTCAGTATGCTTGGAGGAAGTTGAGTGAAGTCGTAATTACTAAGGCCTTGACTGGACAAGAACTTAATTTTCTTTAAAACTTGGTTAGATATGTATAGTTTTTTTTATTTCAATTTGATAAAGGGTTATTGACGATTACATAACACGTTTTTTTTTTTCAAATACAGCAATATCTGTAGGTACAGTAAGCAAAATAGGGTAACAAGGGGTAAAATTTTTAGTTTTTTAAAAAATGATTTTTTTTTATTGAAATATCCAGAGGGGATTTTTTTTACTATTTTTCTGGTGACCCTTGTGACCACCCCTACCACCCCCCTTCCCAGCTACGTAACCTTTTGGGACACGCTGTATATACAAAAAAATATTAATGAACAGAACAATAAGATGTCAAGGGTTAAAAATGAAATAATATTTAAAATTAATTTCAAACTTTAGTTAATTGATGACGAAATTTTAGATGAAAGAAATGGACCTTAATGCAACAACACTTTGAATTCTGACTTACACATTTAAAGGAGGAAGTAGGTACTTGATTTTTGAGTACCAAAACACACTGTGAAAAAGATAAAAGGCATTGTGACCGAGAAAAATGCTTAGATGTGGCATTTATAAGTGTTCTACGGGACACATTTCCTTACCTTTTTTCCTCCGTTTTATTTTAAGAGGCAGAACACTTTATAAGTAAGATATATATTTTTAAGACATAATATTCTCATCACTCAACTGTACCAATATGTGAAATAGGAAATTCAAAATTCAATTTAAAAAAAATTGAATAGGGAATTAACTTTTAATAAATAACATTTTTATTCCTGCGTCCTAACAGTTAATATATTATGGCAAAAAGAGTGGTAGAAAAATATAACTGACTTTTAAGTAATATGTATTGAAATGGAACTAACAAATAGATACAGAAGTCCACTTTTCCATTGAGGATAAAGCAAGTTTTACTTAAATTGTTCTTGTTGCTACGAGCTCCTGGCTTATATGTAAGGATACTAAAAGATTTGAGCGGAAAATGTTTTGTGTGCGAAAAACGGTAGCAAAATTACTGAAGCATTATTTTAAAACGTTTTTAGAACATTTTAATGTACCTATATGGAATTTTATTTGAGTATAACGTGTACTAAAAAAACTAAATAAACGGAAGAGACAATTATTTTCATTTTGCAGAAGTATATTACGTTTTTAAACCCTACTTATTTTACAGAGAAAATAATTATTCCAAAAGCTTTAAATGTTCTATCTACGAGTTCTAACTTATTTATTACTAGTGGCTGCCCGCGACTCCGTTCGCGTAGAAGTCGGTTTCCCGTGGGAATGAAAAGTTATCCCGCGGTAAAAAGTACCCTATATGTTAATCTGATGTATAAGCTATATTACTGTAAAGTTTCATCAAAATCCGTCCAGTAGTTTTTACGTGAAAGAGTAACAAACATCCATCCATCCATCCATACATCCTCACAAACTTTCACATTTATAATACTAGTGGCCGCCCGGGACTCCGTTCGCGTAGAAGTCGGTTTTCCGTGGGAATGAAAAGTTTTCCCGCGGTAAAAAGTACCCTATATGTTAATCTGATGTATAAGCTATATTACTGTAAAGTTTCATCAAAATCCGTCCAGTAGTTTTGACGCGAAAGAGTAACAAACATCCATCCATCCATCTATACATCCTCACAAACTTTCACATTTATAATATTAGTAGGATTAGTAGGATAGAATTCGTGGCTACTTCCAATCTGAAGAGATTGAGCTTTGCATATGTGTAAGTAAATGGATTTGTCGCCATTATAATAAAAATGAACTGTTTCTTTCCAATACATTTTCCTCGGTAAAAGATAATTTAAATAAACTACAAAAAATATGTTGTAGATGACTGGAAATGATAGTAAGAGGTTTTTCTTCTTAGAAGTTCGTATGAAAGGATTACTTTGCAAGCACATATTGTCACATGTCAGGATTTGAAAACTGTATAAATCGCAGCTAGGAATTCTACATGTTGTGTTTGGCTTGAACTTTTTAATAAAAAGACAAATCTTGATTTTGTATCTGCGTAAAGGTCATATGCGAAAAAAGTGGTAAACCAGTGAAATAACATTTCCATAATCAACCTGAGTCCGTGTTTATTCGTCGGCACATTATTTGCACCGACATTCTGTATGCAAATTAAAGTGAAAAATCCGGAAATCACACAATAAGCTGTCTACCCCCACATCTCTACTTTAGTATTACAAACAGACACGACACGTGTTGTGTTATTAGATGGGAAATTGAAGCGGGAGGAGGTATCTGTTGTATAATAAAACGGAATTAGGGTAGCATCTACCATATTGGAGATATTATAATTTAAGGTTTTTAGTATTATTAGTACCTAACTGTGTAGTTAAACAATATAATATTGTGTATGCATGTATTTGCTTTTCTCAAATTTTGGTTTTTCTAGGTACTTCAGAAATTATTGTAAAATCGGTTTTGTGTTGTAGAGATTCAATAGATTGTAATAGAGTTTTAAAAATATTTTTACCTTATTTATAAACAATTCAACAAAAAAATTGGAATAAATAATCACTAGACATACTTATATATAATATTATATTCTAATATTTTTAAAGTACCAATTACATGGTATTATCTTCAACTAGTGGCCGGCCGCGACTCCGTTCGCGTGGAAGTCGGTTTCCCGTGGGAATGAGGTGTTTTCTTGCGGTAAAAAGTATCCTTTGTGTTATTTTGATGTACAACCTATATTACTGCAAAGTTTCATCCAAATCCATCCAGTAGTTTTTACGTGAAAGAGTAACAAAAATTCCTTCCATCCATCCATCCATACATCCTCACAAACTTTCACATTTATAATATTAGTAGGATTAGTAGGATATCATGTTAGCTAGGCAATGCTAGTGCTGACATTCTATTTGTTTACATATTTCCCTTTACAAGTAAGGCTGGTTTTAGTCTTACGCCGACGGCACGCGCACCGTCAGCGCTGATGGCCGAGATATATGAACTTTAGGAAGCGTTTTTTGGTGACGCGTAGCTATCAGCGCGCAGGGTGGTCGGCGCCGACAGTCGCGCGTCGGCCCCGCGTAGCTGTCGGCGCTGACGATCGCACGAGCGCCTCTGCGTTCAGGGAGCGTTCTAGAGTCGAGCGGAGCGGACGTCGTCAGCGCGTACAGTCATGGCGAAAAGTTCTAGTTGACATTCGAAAGTATTTAAAGAATTTACTTTCGTCAGCCCTCAAAGTACCATATAACAAGACAAACTCTCCTGCAACAGCTCTCTGCTCAATCAATGGATGAACATGGAGTCTTCGTCATCGCCGGTTTTTATTTTTTGGGATACATAGTACAAAGCAGCAATAATTAATACATTACTCTGGTACATTTTGGTCGTCGTCTGTACGTCAAGGCGGTCAGTACGATACTAAAACGAGCCACGCTGAGCCTCAGCGCTGACAAACTACGCGCTGAGCTATGAGCGCTGACGATGAGCGCGAGACTAAAACCAGCCTAACAGTGAAAGCGTTCGGCAAGATTCTATTACGATATACGATTACTAAAGCTATCCATATAGCGCTTGTCAATAGTTATTTGGCTGCTTCTGGAGAAAATACGGATATATGTAAAATAACTTTAGGTGATATCACGTAGGTAAAGTTTCTTCATGTTATACCTATCATTATTATTTAAAAAAATGTGTTGTTTACTCACCAAATAAGTGGATACTATCATGGTTTTTTCTGTCTTACTTGTCGACCAAAATTTTAGTTTCATAGTATGGAATCCTGTCCTAATGAGTTTAAATTTATTTTATTGGATAAGTGACCTGATCATCAATTTATAATTACTACACTTTAAATTCCCTTTATATCACGTAGCACATTTAAACATGTTCTTAGTTACGTTCCAAAACTTACTCTTCCTTGTACATCCAAGTTGGAGTTAATGTAACGTGGTATGCTTTGATTACATTAGATCTTGTGCAGTGGCGGTGTTTAATTATAGCCGCGATAATTACAGTGGAGGCAGCGATCTGTTTGAACTGAACATTGAGGACCTAGTACGGAGAATACAGATTCATTGGTTGTAGATTTAGATTAGATCCAAGATATATGTTGAGGTAATTATAAATTTTTTTTTATTAAAAAACGTTAATTTTAACAGATGTCTAAAGCTGCAAAAGATGTCAATTTATTGCTCATTTCCCGAACCGCAAGAATATTATAGTTAGGTTATTTTCATTTTTGTTGTACCTTCTGTCTTGAAGCAACAAGCCTGCATTTCTTTCTCTTCCAGCGCTGAAATGTGGTATTAGTTACACAAATTATGCTTTTAAGGAATACGTGAACAATACTATATTATAAAGAGACCTCCCCTCTGTGATTCGGGCTACCAAGTAGACACCTATAAAAGGCAAAGCGCATCGTCGCACGCACACTTTTTGCTCGAGCGTTCCTGGTGTCGACTTGGTAGCGTGAGTTACGTATTTCTTTCATCTTTATTATTTTCTCATCGATTTTATTTTCATTTCTGTGTTTGTTTTGTGTTACTTGTGAAATATGAAAATCCGTTCCTCAATAGCCCAATATTTTATAAAAGATTAGTTTTTTTGATTAAGTGATGAGTTCCGCTAATATTATTTTTTTTTTAGTCTAATTCCACTTTCGATCTTATATCAGAAGTGGGATAGAAACTCTCGCTCACTTAATAAGAGGATCAGAGTCTCATATTCTTGTTTCTAGTATTCTTTTCAATAATTTTTCGATCTACCTGCATTTGATTTATACAAAAAAAAACGGTTGTCGAATACCTGGGCCGAGTTCTACGTGAAGGTCAGGTTAAGCCGAGTCAGCGAAAAGTCGAAGCTTTATAAAACGCACCTGCTGCATTCTTCCTTAGTAAGTAGGTATCACGTTTGTTACAAAAATGTTTTTTTTATGAAAATTTGTTTTATCTGTTCAAGGTTTGTTTTACATCTTCATACATAAGCAGTTTCAAGCACATTATGATGTCCTCAATAAGTTTACTTTGAATGCCCTGGAGTTACAACAAACAACTTTTAATGAAACTTGGCGTGTGAAAAAGAAAATGGCGTATGTCGCCCTGGCGTGTGTCGCCCAGACGTTTGTCGTCTTATAACACTGGCGTGTGTCGCCCAGACGTTTGTCGTCTTATAACACTGGCGTGTGTCGCCCTGGCGTGTGTCGCCCTGGCGTGTGTCGCCCAGACGTTTGTCGTCTTATAACACTGGCGTGTGTCGCCCTAGCGTGTGTCGCCATGACGTTTGTCGTCTTATAACACTGGCGTGTGTCGCCCTGGCGTGTGTCGCCATGACGTTTGTCGTCTTATAACACTGGCGTGTGTCGCTCTGGCGTGTGTCGCCATGACGTTTGTCGTCTTATAACACTGGCGTGTGTCGCCCTAGCGTGTGTCGCCATGACGTTTGTCGTCTTATAACACTGGCGTGTGTCGCCCTGGCGTGTGTCGCCATGACGTTTGTCGTCTTATAACACTGGCGTGTGTCGCCCTGGCGTGTGTCGCCATGACGTTTGTCGTCTTATAACACTGGCGTGTGTCGCCCTGGCGTGTGTCGCCATGACGTTTGTCGTCGTAAAATGCTTGCTTTTTCAGACAACGAGGAGAATAATGAGGAAAACGATAATGTGAGCACCTCGGCAGGAACAGTGCCTCAACAGCATGTCGATGCCACTCCTAGAAGACCCAACCACGACGGTACCAGACGAGACCAGCGCCCCTTCAGCGGTCTTGTTAACGCCACTCCTGAATGACGACGCAACGACCGAATCCAACGATCTCACAGCGGCAACCGTCGAGGACGACGATATGTCAGGAGAGGCCGTATAAGGAGACCTCCCCTCTGTGATTCGGGCTACCAAGTAGACACCTATAAAAGGCAAAGCGCATCGTCGCACGCACACTTTTTGCTCGAGCGTTCCTGGTGTCGACTTGGTAGCGTGAGTTACGTATTTCTTTCATCTTTATTATTTTCTCATCGATTTTATTTTCATTTCTGTGTTTATTTTGTGTTACTTGTGAAATATGAAAATCCGTTCCTCAATAGCCCAATATTTTATAAAAGATTAGTTTTTTTGATTAAGTGATGAGTTCCGCTAATATTGTTTTTTTTTAGTCTAATTCCACTTTCGATCTTATAATATATTTATTAATAAAATAAAGATATTCTATTCCTTCATGTTTTGTACCTTATTCAAACACAACATTTGAAGGAAAAATATATGTTCCCTCCCTTTGTTCCCCAAAATCTGTTTACCCAACAAACCACAGGTGCAGGTTACAACAAGCATTCTGTATGCACACGTTACCCCGACAAACGACCACACAGATCCACAACAAAAATGGAAGACCAAGCCAGCAATCGCAGGATGATGCCTTCTTATTATTCAAATTGCCTGGCCATTGATTTCTTCGTTTTCACCCAGAGATAGGCCTCGAAGATTCGATGGAATTGCTCCGAAAGGTTGGAAGGATCAAAAGGAGCACTTTTTACTTATTTATCTAAAATACCGATCTCCCAAGTGGCAACTAAGCCCTTTGAGCGGCCGTGTACATAATTTATGAAGAGATCTATAGACAATTTGACAGTTAGTAAGAAGTCGACAGTTGTTGGGAATAAGCATTCTTGACAGTAGTGTTTAATAATTGAAAAAGAGATAGTAATCATTTAAATAAAGGTTGCAGTTCACGTCATGAGTGTCAATTGACTTTTATTTTAAAAACACTTAGGTAGAAGGTAAAACAAAATACACGAGTACATCCTATAAGTTAACGATTAATTAGGTTGATTAATGTGTAATAGAATTACGAGCTTAGTAGTTTAATTTATTTGCGTTTAAGTACAATTTATCTTGTTGGCTTAAGTACTACTATAGGATTCAGTTTATAATGAGAATGTAGTAGGCTACCTGATGTCTATAAAGTTTTGCCGCGGTTTGTATCATTGTTGTATAGAAGTATTTTATTAGGTAGTTTATTGATTGCACCAAAAAAAAAGATATGAAATCCAATTAAAATATGAACCTACTAAAAGGAAGTAAATGTTGTCCAAGCGTATAGCTCTATGTGTGAATAGGTTGAAAAAAAATACTGTACTGGGGTTAACAACAATAATATAATGGCGATCTAATTCATACCTATAGCTTAGTCAATTTAAAATAATAATAATAATAGAATTGGACCCACACAATACTGTATTTGCAAGGCTTTCTACACTTATTAGTTGGTTCCCACATGGTTGGTCAGAATCCAAATGCTATAAAAAAGTAATACATCATTTTGGTATTTTTAATATTGATATTCGATCCCACCTATTGTTAGGGTACCTAATCGCCTCCCAATCATTTTCCGTGTATACCAATAACAAAAGCCTACCAAAACCGTCATTTCAATCTTTAAACCTTTTCATGCAGGTTTTCCCTCAAAATTGTTCGTGATTGCTCCCCACACGAGTTAGCCCGACCTTGGTTCGTGTTCGGTACAATCAGTCGGCCGCGGTCGGAAACTTTTCGCCGCTCAAAAGCCTTGTAATTACATCAAAACAAAGCTTTGATCTCGCCGACTTCCACTTTTGATTGATAGCCGGTTTGAGCCGGTAAGAGATAATTACCCCTCGCTTTTTTGGATTGAACTTTGCACTTCATTAGATACGAGAAATAAAGGGAACAATGGTACTTTTTCTTTGAAGGGCAGGAAAGTATTTGGGTTGGAAATTATCTGGTTTTGCTGTTTTTTTTAATTTGTTTTAATTAGGTTATCCCTTGGCTGAATTATAATGGAGTTCCGCTGTTGTTTTTAACTGGTATTTGCCGGCAGCTTCGTTCTATGTATTTTATCTCGTCATATACCGTCTATGTACTACATACAGAGCTTTTGTTAGTTTGTGTAACAAAGTTCTACTTCTTTATATAAAGGTATATTCATGATTTTAAGAAACCATCTTAAGAAAAAACATAACCTTACACATTTAGGCATATTCAGATAGAAACATGTGTTTTCTAGTTTTGAATTTATGTCATCGTGCGATAGCTGTATACATATGCACTTAAAACAATATCATTTGCTTACCACGTCCAACAAAAAACTATAAATCATATTTTAGTTACAATTTATGGTACCAAAAAGGTTTTAGATAACAATATTTATTCGCAATTTTTTAACCTAACAACGAAGTGCAATATATTTTACTGAAACATCGTCAATCGAATAACATATACTTTACTACGAACTTGCTACATTGATGCTACGTTTGCTACGCCTTGCTACGAGTGAGCAAACATTTAGCCATCACAAATCCAGCGACTTGCAAACGGTTACTTCAGTCTGAAAGCTCTTAAAGAACCTTCCAGAAGATGGAGTGTGACGTCACACACAAATATTGAAGTTTACCAGATCCGAGGTAGGCACTAATTCGTCTTTCACACATGAAGGAGTTTCTGGTAAGGGTTGTTCCTGATATGCACATAAATTTATGTTATAAGATGTGAAAAGTATAATAACAGCTTGTATAAGTTCCACTTCATGAGCACAGGTATAGTATAGCGAGATGGATTGTGCATAAAACTTCTTATTATTTAAACATAATGTATTTTTAGAACAAACAATTTAGTATATTTGTAGATAAGTTATCATTTAGATTTAAAAATAAAACAAAATACAAACTTATGGTTAAATAAAGTACACAACTAAACTATGTTTTAATTGCCAATTGTACTGATGTTCAGTTACTTTGAGTCAGATTTAAACCGACATGCATATTCGTGTGAAGTTACAGGTACATTAAAGAGTGATTCCTCGTACTTCTAATGGCCGTATTACATAACGACCAGCAATAACATTACAGTAGAAATCTGAAAAAAAAGGCAACATTTATACCTCTTTTTAAAGTACGTCAGTAAAAAAATATAAATTTATTCCTTTAACTTTTACTTCCTTGTAAAGAGATATTTATTTGAATCACCAAAATTATATTTTCTCGCTTGAGCACTTAAGTTAACTGTTAATTAAACTCTAAAATCCCTTCAACGACATCAGTGACTTTCTTGTCTTTATTAACTAGAATAACCTGCCACTTTTTCCTAAGTTTTATATTAGAGTGGTGTATAAAACTACGAGTTAGTCTAGTGCATTTATTACACGCTCCGACAGTCTGATTGAGATGAGTTCTGGAGACTCGCGACAGAGTTGTGGTAACTGACGCTGATTAGGGGTAAACTACCCCTTAGCTGTTCATCTTGGGGTGGAGTTTTAATTGAGGGAAGGGGGTTGAAGTTTTTGGTGGAAGTTATAGTTGGATGGGAATGTACGCGTGAGTTTATTTTGTGACAGGTAATTTGTTTTTTCTTTGCTTTGTTATATAGTAACAGAAATAAACCATTGCTGTTGTTTTTATCTTAATAAGGTGTAATTACAGTTTTTAATGATTTTTTGAGGCTTTAAATAAATAAACAAATCTACGAAATTTATGTTTTTTAAAAGTGTATAATAATTTTGTAATCACATTTCTTTATTTTAGTAACCTTAGTAAGTTTTTAATGTTACTAGCTACAAATGTGTACAGACGATTCAAAACATTTCCTAATAATTTAGGCTCTTCCTGTTTTTGTAGATGGAACAATAAATCTTTCGTGATCGCGACAGTTTCCGGTACAAAAGTGTAAGCTCGGAGTATTTCCATTAGATTGTTTGGGAAATAAGTTATATTCTATAAAATAAATGGTTCTAGAAGCATACAAGTTACTCGTATTGCCGCAAAAGTGAAAATCCATGTTTGGTTAAAATGTTAAAAGAATAGATTTTTTAATGATACATTGTTTTCAATTATAAAATTCGCGTTACAAATTTCCCACTTAGAATGAGTTTATCAACTATGTTGTTTCAGAACAAATTATGTAGTGAGACATTTGTGAAAAACCACATTATTTAGTTTTTAATGAAAATCTTTCGAGGATTATTTGATTTTTATTATGCATATATGAACGGAATTGTAGTAGCACAAGGCGGTAGGGGCTAGAAGTAATAAAACGTAGGGATACAAGTAAAAACTTGCGATGATGACGAAGATCTTATTGCTTGGTTTACAGTCCGTTCTCAAAGATTATGTAGCTTTGCAAACATTATCTATCTAGGGTGACGTCACACACTTGTAAGGTCTAGATTTAAAAATGGTGTTTATTTTAAAAATCATGTGTCCATGTTTCTAAGCAATCAGCCAGAACACAGTTTTAAATATTTATTTGTTAAACACAACACAGCCGATTGTTTTTTGTGTAATCTGTAATCCTGTTTATCGATAGATAAACATCTTATATTCATCTTAATTATGTGGGTTTTAACAATCAAGGTAAAAACTTTAACTGCCGACACCACATATTTATTCTCATAATGTTCTATAGTGAAACATTGTTCGAGTAACATTGTAGAATCGTCTTTACCCTATAAACTGTACGAATGTCCCGGATCGGAGTCCCACGTTGCGTACATTGTCGTAACTCACACCCGTTTGTCGTAAAGACACAGATCGAGAGCGGATCTATCTCTAAATCCTGCAAAATCCTCTAAACTGCTCTAATAGACCCACATTCGAAACGTTTCTAGGAGATACTATCATTAGTGACTACAAGTTTTATGTTGTTTGTCAAGTGATAGAAAGACACAGACGTTAATCTACTTAATCTTTGTGGAGTTCTTTTAGAAGTGGTTGCCGCAGGATTTTAGTAGTCCACGGATTGTATTACCAATGGAAAGGACTTCTAAGGTTTTCCAAAGGCTAATGTAATAAGTGGAGAAAGCAATTTTGGTGAGGTTAGAATCGCAGCGTCTAATTAGAAGTCGCCATTTAAGGAGAGCAGGTTTAAAAACGAGATGCTGGGCAAAAATTATGAAGTTCAATTTTTTCTTTGCCAGCCCCTTCCTAAGAGTTCTCCAGTGGTTATGTTACGGAAGCATTCTCGTATGACTTTATGGTACCGGAATTTATATAACGTGTGTTGTTATAAATAAATACCTTTTTGCCTGCAGCCTAAAATAAACATAAAACACATTCTAAATATTAGTTGCACTCTGACAGATGTTTTTGCTTTTATATGGCATCAACGGAGCTAAACAAACTATGGCTTACTTACAGCGTTCGTTAAATTTGATTTTGAAACTAACAGGGCGATGTGAGAACTCAGGGCTGCGTCGGGTGCCATTTGTATATCTGTATCTGGAACTGAACTATAACTTAGATATTGATAGTCCAGTTTCGGAATTTGGCAAGTGACATTAAATGTTTCTGTATAAGAACAAGTAGTCTCAAGTTGCATAGAGGAAGAATCTACATAATTGTAGTATTGTTGTTTCTCACTGACTTCAAAAAAATATATGAATGACAACAACAATTGCAGGTTAAGTAAAGAAGGCAAATTAAATAATTTCCTTATACTAAAAGTACAGTTCTGAAGGTATTTTTAACAGTTTCAATAACGATTGATATAAACTAGTTTTCTGTCTATGTGTTTGCGAAGTTCTATGTGTGCACTTGATTAAAGCCGAAATGGAGCATTCAATTTCATGACCACACTATACTGCATCAATTATCACCAACGCCGTCCATTTCAATAGCTCTTCAATTATTCACCCGAAATTTGTTTTTAGCCGATAAATATACTTTAATCGAATGAAAAAAAGTTAAAACATTCGATTATGAATTGGGCTGTGATTTCATTACGTAGTTATATTGTGTTTGAATCGGATTTGAGCGGTTGGTGATAATCGAATATACAAATGAGCACGGCTAACCCGGCCAGGAATCGATCCTGATATACCGCATCCAATTAGCTCGTCACCATCTGGTTTATGGTATGTCTCTACATATACATAGGGTTTGTAAATTCTACGGGTATTCATTTGCCGGTACAAAGGCCGTCTGTTTTTTATTTTATCTGCATAAAGTAGTCCAAGCCTAATATCCCTTATTTCTTATAGAGTCACTTATAATACTATTTAGAATATAACTCTATATAAGCTTTCACAATCATACATACCCACCTATTTTTCAATCAACTTTCTGCTATTAACACTACAACTCAACTATAACGACCATTGCAACTAAAAATTACGAGTATTTCCCTACGTTTCATTTGTTTATGTTTTAACTAACTCAGAGCGTTGTTTACTGTCCTGTGACGTAATTTAGAGCCGCGAACTGCAAACAATGCGTCGCTGATGCAGTGTTCCAACACCCTGTATAGCCTCGGGTAGTATGTACTATATACAGCATGTCACCAAATTGACTGTCGAAGCCAGAAGCTTTGTACAAGGAGCGAAGCGATTTTAGCAACAGCATTTAGAGGAAAACATTAGCGACTTAATAAAAAGGTTTCCGTTCATTTTTACTGTAAAACTCTATAAATAAAATTCAAACATCATAAAAAGTTTTAAAAATTTAATAGTTTAATTTTTTATTTTTATTTTAAAACTCTATACATATCGAATATTTATAAGCTCTGCCTTTTATCCTTATATATTAACTTTTAAATGTGCATTTATTACACTTCTATAAACAGTCCAATAAATATTGTATGTTTTATTTTTATTACTTGTACCGTGGAACCCTAAAACGCTGATAGATTTCCGTTGAACAAGTTTTATTTTAGAACTGTGCTGGCAACGTAATATAATCTAGGTATTGTTCTTTTTAAAGCCGTAAAATCATGTAAAATACGGGTAGTCCATAAAATAACGTCGTAAAAACTTCTTCTTTACATTGTTTCAAAACAAACAAAGATAAATGACACAGTATAAAACTCTTAACGTTTTCAGTGAAGTTAGTGTAATGTCCATTAAATATTAATAAAAAGAGCTTGTTACGATCGGTATGAGCGTTACAAAGTAGATATTTTTCAAATCTTAAGTGAAAGTGCCACCCAAACAACATTTTAAATCACCTAAAATCTTCCAAATTATTCATTGCACAATGAAAGAAAAATACCTTATTTTTGACAAATTCAATTTTGAATACACAAATGGCTCTGTCGCGACGAAAAAATACGAAACCATCCATCTTCTGTTCCCATTTCTGTCGCAAAAGAACCAGCGAAGAAAACTTGATTCTGTCTTTTTAAATTTACGTTAAAATTTTATACTTCGAGTTAGTTCCGAAACGGCTAACTAGTTTATAAATATTAAAAGTTTTAGCGAGTTGTTAGCAAGATAAGTACAAGTTCTGTTTTAAAATGAAATAATTGTTACGTAGAATATTCTGGACGCCGGGAGCGTTTCCTTTTCTGGTCATCGGTCACGAATGCTCGATTCGTCTTTGTTAGCGGCTGTTTGATGTATACGTAATCAAGTTTTATGAATCACAATATGATCTTTATACGCTACGTAATAAAGTTTATTTTTGGAAAAATAAGTTGTTGTTGATAGGGTGCTAGAGCGTACGCGTTGGTACATTCATCAAAACCGGAGTTCCTTCAGGCGCTCACGCCTCACCTGGCGGACTTTGTGAAAAATGATCAAAATTCACAGCACTAATCTTGTTGGATTGTTAGAAAAATGGCGAATTGTGCCCGTGAAATATTAGCCAGCTCCACAACAGGTACAAATACATTACTTTGATGTAATGCCGTTCCAAATTTTTTGGCTGTCGGAAGGCGATGAATTATGATGCCAGGTCTAAACGGTGACAGTTAATCATTGTTTTAAAATACGGAACGTGAACGCATCTATAAATTTGTATTCATGACGCGGATTAAGTTAACGAAATCATAATAACTTTTGTCACCCCGAAAAACAATATTCATTTGTTATTAATTAACTAACCAACAGCGTTGACATAATGGACTGTCCTTAACTTTCAGAATAAATGTTGCTCAGAAAGATATTATCTAAATTTTAATTAGAATTTTATGCTAATTCGTAATAAAACGTAGAACGAATGAATGAGGCTCTGAGATTTATTTCGGGAGGCGCTTACAGTAATTTGCATGGAAGCTGACATTTTCGGAGCTTTTGTTGTGAATTGTAGGTAATATTTTATTTATAACAACGTTGCATATTTTGGGAAGTCACATGAGATGTTTTATGTTCCTACTATATTCTAATTTAGTTGGTAGTAGCGTATCAACTGTGTTAAAAATTATACAATATTTATATACTGATATTGAAATTAATAAGTACAAGTAGTAATTAAAAGAATATAAGGTAAATTGTTAAGAATCTTTAAATCTATCATTACACAAAATATAAACTTAAATTACCACTCACGCCTTGTTTCCCCCAGCTTATTTTTATTCTTCATCGTTCTAAAGCCAACTTACTTATAATGTAACCAACAAATTGAACTAGAGTCACTGAGTTACTAGTTGTGTGTGCAGCCTCATTGGTATGCGGTGTGCGTCACGGTATGCTACCTGCATCTCATGTCACAGTTCAGTAGGTGGATACTTGGAGACAAAATACTACGTGGAGGCCGGCGAGCGAGGTAAATGTGGATTTATTTACAGTGTTTAAACGACCTCTGTGGTTCAGCGGTATATATACTGCTAAGCAGATGGTTCCGGGTTCGATCCCCGGGTCGGGCCAATTTCGTTAAAATGGTTTTTAGATATTGGGTCGTGTCTGGGTGTAACTAGGTTTTCCTCTAGTCCATTGTGTGGTACCGATAACACAAGTGCTTACTGCGCTTTCTTTAGGGCCATACAATTGGTGTGTGTCTTAAAAAAATAATAATATGATAGTTATTTTTACAGTCAAGGAGCAGATAGTACTTAAATGTCAATGTTATATTAATGTTTAGGCTTGGCTTTTTGGACCTTCTTAAGAAAAAATATTGTAGCTTTCCTTGAACTTTTCTGCTTTGATGGCTGACCACTTTAAGCTATGTGAAATGCCTTTCACTTCCTAGTTGACTCACTGGCTCGTACTCACTACGTCCCACCTAGTTTTTTGTTCTTGTTTCGTGATGCATATCCCTTAATGAAAACATGACATCTCTCTTCTAGCATTTATATCTAAGCTTTTTTTATTGGCTTCATCAACCACATTGAAAATAATCCCATAATTTTCATTGGCAGTATGTGTACAATATAACAAAGCTAGAAAAATCTGTTCACTGACTGCGGACTTTTATTTAAAATATTTTTATTGTCACATAAAGCCATATCCTGTTCGTCGAGAATAAATTAAATAACAATTTGTTTGAAGTAAATATTATGAAAATACTTTTTAAAAGTTATAAAAATGCATATTAATAAAACGATTAATACAATAACATTTTTTTTATATACCACGAGTACCTTCGTCTGCGAAGAAAAATAGTTTCCCGTGGGAATGTCTTATTCCCGCGGTATAAAGTACCCTATGTCCGTTTCCTGGTTCTAAGCTACCTTTCCACCAATTTTCAGCCAAATCGGTTCATCCGTTCTTGTGTTATAATTAGTGTAACTAACACCACCTTCTTTTATAGAGACATATTCATTGATTATACTATTCTTTAACTTGGAAACCTATACTACAAGTGAAATTATCGAAATAGGATGTTTCAAGTATTTTATTTAAAAAAATGTTTTAAACAAGCTTAAATTTCATAATATTGCATTGTATTTGCGGATAATTACCTGCTTGTAACGAACTCAATATAACGATGCGGTCAAACGGATGTAATGAGTAAATTCCACCCCTAGTTAAACAAACCCCAGTTATGATTGTGGTTTGCATTCAGAGTTTTAATTACCAATACAAACGAAATTATTCCCTCTCTACCATTGAGTAATCAATTAATTACATTTATGTTATAATTTTAATGCGAGTATTCAAAATTAATCAATAGGAAGAGACCGCACAATGTCACCTAAAATAATAAAAAACTTAGAAATGTTGTGTTTAAAAATATCAAGTCTTTAACAGAAAAAAAATCAAAGTCAATGAAAAAAAAACTTATTTTTCGATAACAATGTGGATTATCTTACCTTGTAAACAAACACCGTATTTAATCAAGTAATTTAATATTTTTTTAACAAATCTTTTCCTGTTCGCAGGTATTTTCTCATAAAACTGTCGGAATCAAATATTGACATTCTTCGAGTAAAACGTAATGCGGGGGAGGTATTTGATCTAACTTGTACTAATTTCCTTTGCAAAAACTCCTAAATGGACCCCTATTCCTAATACTTATCTACTTAAATATTTTTCGTGTTATATAAAGTTCTTTAATTTAAATTAATTTGAATAATACCATTAAAAAAAAAACACTATATTTTATTGGATCGCTTTTAAATGTCATAGATAACAATTACGAAACAACCGACAAAAAGCCTCGCTTTTACCTAAACATTTATTTGAGTTTATCAGAACCATTGGTTCCGGGTATCACAACTCTATTGACGTTTGACGAATACTGAAGGACCAGTTTACCAGAATATCCTACTGAAGTAAGACGCTTTTATCAAATCAAAACAGAATTCTTAGAATCTTCAATAACCTTTTACACACAAGTGATGCGGTTTGCGAAAATGTAAAGGCAGCTTATATCTATGCGAGGCTTCTCATTACAATATTAATAGGGTGTAGGATTACAAGTTACAACGGGGTGGTTCGCTATCATGGAGTAATAAGCTATAGAGGGTGCATGTCGTCGAGGCTTCTAGTCAAAAAAGCTCTCACGTGGCAGAGTGAGTTTTTTTCCGTTCATCATATGCGCCTTTCTATGGCGGCTGTGATTTGGCCTTTTTGATATTCTAAATTTGTATTTCAAACAACAAATTAAAGTTTAAGAACCTAAACAATCAATTTATATTAACTTCTTAATTGAATGTTCCATTGAATTAAAGCAAATTTTTTAAAATTCATTTTCACTTTCAATTACAAAACATACTGTAGCGTTAGACTTCCTCGTAGTGATAGGCACAACACATACCCATGGAAGTTAGTGAGAAATCCTGCTAACCCTACCTCCAAACACATAGCATTATAACAATATACAACAGAAACTGCCATATAGGTCGGAATGGAAAGCTCTCCAGCGCCTTGAAAGGATTTACACGTAGCAACCGTACGACTGCATTTGCCAAGCCCTAACCTATCCCACTCTTAGTGCAAACTCGATGCATACAAATCTGCGCAAATGTTCAATATACAGAAATTTTGAATATTTCACGACATATGCTGGGAAGCACTTACTCGAGTTTTCGGGGGCGAAAGTTTGTTTTAACGAAACTGGAGTTTCTAGAGACATTAGTTATTTTATATTAAAGTTGCTATTATTAAAATTTTAATTGTTAGAGTATAAGAAGAGTTTTTGTCATATAATAATAAGCAATGTACTGTGCTACGTGATCAAAGGATTTTGTTTGCAGGACGAATTTTAGCTAAGGAGCTACTTTAGCTAATCTCAAAATGAATAAACCACGAAGACTTACAAAAGTATCTCAATATAAATTTTCAGGCGCTTTCCCTGTCCGATAGGAACAATTTCATTAAAATAAAGGAAATACTTTGCTCGGCTCCAACTTATTTCTAAGTAAACGTTTGTACAAAGAAAATGACAAACAATTTGCAGCGTCGTCGACTGAATTTTAAAATGTAATCTATTCTATCCTAGTGACGGCAACGAATAGAAACACGGAATGGAGTTTTAAATAATATATTCTGATTGGAGTTTCAGTTTTCAATGCATCTTAATACGTGATCACGCTCAATATACTTATATGAAAAAATATGCAATTAGGAATTACAGCGTAATTTTCTTGTAAAAATACAACAAATCATTCCTTATTTTTTTTTATTAATTCATTTCTTTATATACTTAATTACATCGGCTCAGAGTTGTTTCAAAAACATCTTCTAAACTAAAGGTAACCAACCTTCTTTAAAAATGGTTTATTAGGTATTAAATTTTAGTTATTCTATCCATTAAGTCTTCATATTTTTGTTGTAACATGTCTCACAAATATCTATTTACCATAGTATTTTTTTTTCTTCTATAAAATTACGGTAGTCAACCAATTAAATAAATAATAAATAAATAAATCTCCAGACTAAACACACCAATTATGTGGCCCTTAAGTAAGTGCAGTAAGCTCTTGTGTTAAAGGTACCACGCAATGGACTAGGGGAGAACCTAGTTACACCCAGACACGAGCCAATGTCGAAAAACCATTTTTACGATATTGGCCCGAACCGGGGATCGAACCCGGAACCATCCGCTTTACAGTCCGATATAGTTACCGCTGCGCCACAGAGTTCGTCAAATTAATAACTAAAATTTAATTTAACTTCACAGTAAAATGTGTTTATGTCTGTACGCCAACCAGTGGTGGATTTACCATTAGGCTGAGTAGGCTGGAGCCTAGGGCGGCAGATTTGCATAGAGTTTTTTTTTTATAATATTTGAATAAAAAACATACACGGAGAAAAATAGTCTTAACACCTTTCAAAGATAATTAATTATTGTATAGTATGCTTAATGTCAATTCCTAATCACTTTACTATGTGTACTTTACTATTAGTACTTTACTATTCGACCGATTCAAAGGGGCGGCAAAAAGCCTACAGGCGGCATATCTGTAAATCCGCCACCGACGCCAACCTCCAGGAACGAAAAACTCTTGCAATAGATTTGAGTGGTTTTAATAAAAGCCGACAGAGGGCGCTTTTGTCAGTTTGTCTCTATGTGGTGATTGTAATGCTAACAATACAGCCTTTACAGATGAAGTGACTAGTTTGTTCGTATTGATGGATTGCGAAGTCGTTTATGTGATTACATTGATATTCACTTATGCAAATTAAATTAAGACTGACGTTATTTAATTCATATTGATTAATTTTAATGTATTCACTGAATCTGATGCTAATTATATTTATTGTGAATCGCTTTGTTGTTACAGTTTGTTAGCAACAGACCTAATTATTTGTTTGATTACGTTAATGAGATACGCGCTAAATATAAAATAATATTTATTTTGAGTTGTGCAGCATTTAAGGCGTATGCATATTAAGTCGTAGGTAAGCAATATTTTTAATTCCCAAGCAAAAACTGCTCCTAAAAGTTACAGTTAAATAAAATCCAGAAAACCGCTTTAAGCTTCGGTTAAGTTAAGTACGCAATTACGATTAGCTTAAGTACCGGACGTTAAAAAAAATAGGTTTCATTGATTTTCGATTTTAAGAGCAATGTGCGGCGACAGAGCTGGGACCGGAAACACTGCTGCTTCCGGTGCAGGAACTTCCGGTATAACGGAGGGAAATGTAATTTTCTTTTTCTTTATACCGCTAGCAAGTAAAGAAGTTAAGCATGGGGAGGTTTAATTTTTGGTGGTAATTACTGTTTTTATTTAAAGTTCAAAATTGTATTTAATGAACAGTTAAATTTTACATTGTTTAGGAGTCATTTGAAAGATTAAATCCACATATTGCGTGACAAACGTTTTTAGTAGAAAATATTTTCTTATTCTTTTTTCAACCTTAAGTATTCGTTTTTACATATGGCATGAAAAGGAGAATGATATGACAAAACATTGTGTTTTTCGTATTAAAAGATTTAACTGACAGTTTTCTAAACTCCTACTAACCCATGTCAACCGCTTTCTAGCTGTAATCTTACAAAAAACCTTTCTTATAAACCTAACAAAATACTATAAAAACCCATACGATTTTAAATATAATCGTTAATCTAAGCCTAGCAACCTTTATTGAATTAAACCACATGTATATTTATTTTTATGGGTCCCTCGGCGCGTGATATATTTTAGTAATTACATGGCGTTACGAAGAAAAACGTGGGTATTTAGTGTTACGTGATTAGATTCGTAATGTACGTAATTCTATTGATTTCAGGTAATGGAATGAAAAAGTTTGAATAAATGAATAAATTACTCAGAATCTCTCATTTGAAAATGTAATAGAACATTGCAATCTTATTTATATTATAGATGGGAGAGTTGGTAGGTTTGGATTTTGAGATATTTTTGTTTCGAAAATCACGAAAAAATGGCTGTTTCTAAATGGTTAAATGGTCGCCTTAGCTCAGTGCTCAAATGTCAAGTGTCCAAGTGTTCTACGTCTACCGTAAAACAACTTCTTGTTTGATATCTCTGCATTCTTTGTATCACTTAACACGCTTCCATCACCTTTGACCAAATTTCAATAATTAAAAACGTCTATTTCTCAAAGTTGCACCCGACATTCCTCCACAGTATAAACGTTCGGTAATCGTGTCTAGCCCGGCTGGTATTCGAGTGAATCGTTAAGAAATAACATGGAGAGCCCTCGACAAGTGTGAGTCTCTCCAGCGGGCTGACACCGCGACCACTCACCTACTTTATGTACTGTCGCACACAACATTACTTATTATTATTTTTAGTTAAATAATTAAATAAGAAAGCTCTTTTATTATAAGTAAGCTCTTTTTGTGATAAGGGACCTAATGTTTCGACTATATCGGCTTTGGATCCAGAAGTCGTTTGGTCGCTAATATCATAAATAAGGCTTTTATGGATTCCATAAGAATGTAAAGTACAGTTTGAATACTACTTAGTTTTGTAAGGGAGTGTGGCGTTAATGAAACGGTAGACGGTGTTAAAGTGAACAAAATGAGAAAATAAAAATAAGTTACTAAGGTATGACTTAAAGGATGAAAAGTTTGGATATCATGTAATAAGCACATTCTTTATTAAGTTAAAAAAACTATACTAACTTCACTATGTACCTTTATTCAATTACAGTAATGAAATAATATTGACATTCGATCATGACCTTGAAAATATCCAGTTACCAAGACTTACCTAAAAATCGGGGAAACAAAAGTTTCCAAATTATCCGTAAACGCTTCTACCCTTGATGGTACTGTGGCCTTCGACTAGGGTTGCCGACCAATTGTTTAAGTCCCATGTCATACATAATCCTTATGAGGGTTACAGGGGATATTTGCCTACGTTTCAATGTCTTATGCTGTCGTAATATGTTACGTAAAATAAAAAAAACATACATGCAATATAACTTAAAGCTCTCTTTTCTGTCTTTTTACACTAAGTTATTTCAAATATTTTTTACATCATACCCCTTAATAAACGCAGCTTAAACTTGTGTACGTAAAACTATGTTTTGTCTCCTTCACACGTATGTGTAACATTTCGTTACTGACGGAAACAAAACATGGTTTTACTAACATAAGTTTGAACTGCGTTTATTTATAGGTAAGGCAGAAACACACACCTACATTTGATTTTAACATGCCTACTGTTAAATTCAAACTTATTAAACGAATTCTGAAACTTTTTCTTAGAATTTAAGCTTAGCCACCCCTACTCCAAATACACGGGACTTTGGCTGCGTGGGCGCTCCCGACATTGACACCAAAAGCTTTTTAAACTTCGAACACCCGCTTCACTGCTTTCGCTGTTCTAAATTAAATTGTCGCACTGAAAAACTCCTTTTACAGAATTCTATGCGAGTCTGAGCACCGTCTGAAAGGATGCTGCTGCACTTCTCCTCAAAGAAACCGTTTTCTGTGATACAATCTCAGAATGAAGGTGGAATGCTTAACTGAATAGCTGTCATAGAAATGAATGTTCTGATAAAGACGTACCGGTGTGAAGTTACGTCGTTGCTTACATATTTTTTCAATTTATTTGGAGAATAAATTATGAGAACACATTCCATTTTTATATGTAGGTATCATTTGTGTATTTAGTTTTCTCCTGTTAAAGAAAAATCATCTAAAAATGGGAACTGAACTACTACGCTAAACGACACAAATAAACTACAACAATGGTTCAATGGAACAATTGCCATGAAATTTCAACTGGCTAATATTGAAACTAAATTAACAATATAGTGTCAGGGCCCGTTTAATTAATTCGATCCCTGCCAAGTAACGGACCCGCTTTGCCGTTATCAGTGTCAAGTGATTGGATCTGTAATTAAAATTCACTGACAAATATATGTAGTAAGCCTAGTAATAAAACCATAATACCAAATCGTGGTACATATTAGATGTACATTTTAAGTTTGCTTGGCAGACTCTTACATATTTAAATGGGATACAAAAACTGGCGTTAGATTTGGAAAAAGTTTTGAACATACATATTATTTTGAATGACGTATGACATACTGTTAAGGATGGTATAATATTGTCATATGAAATCGCAAGACAAAATCTTAGTAACGCATCACCAAAACGTTTTAATCCAAAAATGAAATTGTTATTGATAGCAAATAGTGTACATATATTTTTTATTTTATACTTAAAGCTTTCAATTAAGTGTACTTAAAAACCACTCGATTACCATATTACCTCCCAACACGTCAAATAAGATACAGAGGAAACCCGCTGAATCGCTGACTGAAGCCTTTGCATATCAAAGGATCGTCCCATGATTTTGGTACGACAAAAATATCTTTACTTCTATAAGATAGTACATCGACTATAATTATAATAAAGAGGTAATATTTTTTTATTTTACTGTAATGATTAAACTTTGTACTACTGTAGCAATTATCAAAATGTAACATTAGACAGCTAAAACAAGTACAAGTGTAATGAAGAGTTTTACATTATGATGGTCATATAACAAAACTATTTTTTTCAGCTTTTAATTTTGTGTCAGGCTAGACATTATTAAAAAAAAAGTATCTAAGAACTTGCAGAAATCAAGAGCCATTTAAACTCATATTCAATCTTAACGAGGGCGAGCTAAGTAAATCGCCTGTCAGTTCACAACTGCAAATCACATCAACTTCTTCATTTACGTACGTATTGTTAGCGGTAAAACAAAAGTAATCGGTAACTGGACATCCCTAGCATTCGATGGACATCACTGGTTGGCGTCACTGCCGTTTGGTTTGGAGGCGGATTTTGTATTGAATCTAATGGCGGCTACCTGTTGTATTTTCTATTAATTCATGTTAATTTGAAGAGATGTTTAATCTAGAGCCCAATAAATATTTGTTTTGAACAGTATGAACGTAACATTACAAATAACTATACCCATGAACAAAGACGTCGCTCTCTGTACCAACCCTACTCCTAATTGGTAATGATTGAAGGAACAAAAGACCCTTATATACTCGTATACTAGCTTATGCCCGCGGCTTGATTTCGGAGTAAAATCCCTTTCCCTATTCTATGTTATGATACATATAAATCTTCCTCTTGAATCACTCTATCTAATAAAAAAAGTTCTATCGAAATTTGTTGTGTAATTTAAAAGATCTAAGCATACAGACACACAGACGACGGAAAACGACTTTGTTTTATACTATGTAGTGATATAGGGTGTACATTTCTATGTCATCCGGCCGATGTAATTGGATGAGTAAATATCTTAACGGGCAATTTATTTCGGAGAGTCCAACCCTTTGAATATGATTGAATAGGCCCGGTCGTTTAAAATGTTAATTATTTATGGTTTAACTAATTAACATTTTAAACGACCGGGCTAGCTATACCTACTTTTTGCAATTTTTTTATTCTTATAACATATCGTAGGTACTATGACCGTAGTGTTATACGACTTAGTGGGTAGAAAACTTTTAACTCAAAAACTGTTAAAAATAAAATCTAAGTTATTTACTTATAGCGTTGGTTGATAAAAACTAAAAAGATAATTTTTTTGGATAAAAAGTAACTTTATAGTAAATTTACAACTTTTAAGCGCGAGAAAATATTATTTGCGTAAGTTGCCTATCGGTTTATTTCGGAGACCTAACCTAACCTAACATCAAAACTGAGTATAGTTACGTACGATGTATACAAATTAATATACAAATTAGAACAATATTAATACGCTCAATGTTGATACGTTTAGGCAGACGTAATAGGGCGGCGCAGTACATACGTAGATATATGTAGTATGCAGTAGAACAACGCTACCAATTGTTTGTTTGGTAGACGTAACTAACCAAAGTAGATACCACCGTGGTTGTATCATATAGTTCTTAAGACAACCATAGCTGGCTTTTCCCGGAACCAACACGGAAACCTTATCTATTCATATTAATTACTATGATTTCAAAAGAGATATCTTTTGTAAAATTATTTTTGTAAAAACGTTCCTCCTAAATTGGAATAGGAGGAAGCCTTGGAGCCTGCATTTAAGCAAATAATATTTTTATTACTTACAACATTTATTTTATTTATATATAAGATTGGCTAAAATAGTCGTATACACAATTAATGAAGTAGAATTTGCAATAATACAAAGCCTTGTTAAGCTCGCGACTTTACCTGTCCGCTGGTTTGTACCCGCGTCCGTTATTTGATCCTCGTGTCTGCCGGTTGATTGTGACAACAGCTCGGAGCTCGTTTGACAAGGAAACAAAAGAAGGATTACTTTATTAAACACCCTTTAAAACAAGAAAAATAACAACCAAAAAGGTAGAGGATTAAAAGACGCGTTGCGGTTTTGTCATTAAAAAGAACTTTGGTGCGCGAAATTTGGACGCGAGTGTTTTTGGTAGGTATATTCTTTTCTCGTTCAATGAATTTGTTTTGGTAACGCAGTTGCATGCGCTTACTTAGATTGAATAAAGTAGGCACTGCGTGTTAGTCTAGACTGAAAGAATAAGTTGAATCTGCAGTACTCAGCGCATTTATTGTATAAAAAAACCATGAATTATACCTCCATCGTATAATAAAATAATAAACAATTTCGTTTCATCAAGAGTTCGTCAATTTCCTTCCATCCTAATTTGTGTGTGACAGTCGGACACGAAACACCCTCTCCATATCAAAAAAATGTGTTGTGTTTTGTTTATCCTCATTTGCAAACTCCGGACCAAGCTTCAGACCCATCTTAATAATCAAATTCCAATAATTTGTTTTTGTTTGGGGAATCTAATCTGCAATCATCATATTTTATGAAGTCAGGCTTTCAAAATCAATTACATCGGGGCTGCGAAGGCTTTAGGGGTTTCATTGGGAATGAATAATGTACTTTTTATGGCAGTGACTGGCCGGTCGCCAAATCTGCAACGACGCAAATGCTTTTATGGCTCTTCGAGAACCGAAAGCACATATATTAGGAAGCACGCTTGATGAATTTAGATGCGCTTTATGGCTAATTAAGATTGAAACGGCCGTTCAAGACGTGCGTTACGGAAAATTTTACTAAGTTGTTGGTGAAAGGCTTAAATAGTAATTTATAATATTTTGTTTAAGTAGAGATATTAGGATAAAGAAATAATTTCGTAGTAGACTGGGTGATGATCTTAAATAAGATTAACTAAATATTTCAGCATTATTTCCTTAGTTAAGTAATTAACTTGGATTCCAAGGGCTTAGGAGGGTCTTCATAAGAAAGATTAATAAATATTTCATTTCTTTTGAATATTAATTGCTTGGGAAAGATAATTGCATAAATTTGAATTTTTCTTCTCATAAAGAAGTTATTTTTTCTTTCTTCATTTACCATAAATTATCTTGTGCTTTCACGGAGAGGCTGCTATTAAAATCTTTGGATACTATTATACGGTCCTAAACAAAGAAGGGCGGTAACATTCTTAAAGTAGGTCAGATAGATCTTGTACCGAAATAGGAATACAGGGTGTAGCAAATATTGAAGGACACTATTTGAACACCTCAACCCACCTGGACGAAAATAGCCAGCGTGACCCTCGTGGGGTACCTATTCTCAAACATCAATAAATCCACTCACTATAACTTAATATTTATCCTACAGGGTTAAAACTGTAGTGTACGTAACTGACAACAAAACCTTATCAGAATACTAATTTATTTCACTCCCGCAGAAAAAGGAGCAAGAGAGGAAAATATAAAAGTTTGTGGAGGTTCCGCGGCATAATTACAGCCTATCTCGGCTTTTTACTGTTAATTGAAATTCGAAAAATCTTAATCGAGAAAAGTTTTTGTTTTAGGACGGAAGTGTGGGCGTAAATTAGATAAGATGTTGACATTTATTTACTTTGTGATCATATTTAATAAGTATCTACTTAAGAAATAAAATAAAATAATACAAAATCTTTAAAAAATATAAGTAGATTTTGTTCAGGCTTATTCACAAAATATGGAACAACATTGCTGCCCTAATGTTCTTGAATGAAACTTTATCTAATCGAAAGTCTAACACATGATTTTTTAAACGTGTTTTTTAAGTTTTTTCTACTATGGTTTTCTATTAAAATAAAACATGATCACGTTGGCTAAGAACTGAAGTAGTCTACTTGAACGGAATATTTTTCTACATCGCTGCATTTTATAAAAAAAGCAAATTGGAAAGGAGATATCTTGAGTTTTTTAAGGTTATTTTCTGTAAGTATTACGTTATATTTCTTTATTTAAACCAGAATTTTTCAATCTTACGACGACAAAGATGCGTTTTTCATAGGAACATCGTAACCTCTTGTTTTTTGAAGTAGGTATTTCTTCAAAGAACTGAATGATATTATGTAAATATTTTTAACAGGTTAAAAAAAGACGAGCATAACGCTTCTGAAGTCTCAATCTTCTTTTCCCCTTCCTCCATTGAACCCTTAACACATTCGTTTAAACAACACAAAACTTGACTATCTAAATTCGGGTTTATTGTTGTGAATGTAGTCGACTAAGAATTGGCTTATGCCACCAACCCAATCTATCCCGACTTATACAGAACAGTGAACGTGATGCGACTGCGGGATACGAACCAAATTACGAATAAACGCAGACACGAGGAATCTTTATACAAAACTTCTCGTGATAAGGAATACGTCACGGGTTTTGTTGGGATATTAGAAAGAAATGAAGCGCGGGCATTTTTTTTTAAATATAATATAGCAAAGCAAACAAGCATGCGGGTCACCTGATGGTAAGTGATCACCGCCGCCCATGACTACCCGCAACACTGTGGGTGTTGGGGGAGTGTTGCTGAGCCTTTGAGAAAATTAGGCACCAGATAACGCACTAACGGAACGAAACGCAGGAACATCGTCCCTACTTCACATCGGTTTTCTGTGCGACGGTGGTATTTCACCGGTCGAGTCAGCCCACTAATCGCTGCAGACAGAGCCTACAGCTAGACTCTACTACTCCAAAAATTTGCTTTAGTTCCCCAATTTGCCAACAAACTTAACTAGAATTATTTTAAGCCACGATGTCGCTTATGTGTGATCCTTCTATATTTTACTGATGATATCTACTAGTTGTCACGGACAGTGAATTTTTCTATATTTAAATTGTTTTTTTGGAGTAAATAGAATTTTGTTTGATGCATATTGATGATAGGGATTGTTTAGTCCTTACGTACGCTCCCCATGAAAAATGTCCTGAAGGTTCTCCTAGTACTGGTCTTGTACAAAAAATAGCTGTTCGTATAGTGTTTGGTGTTGTATACATTAACATCCCCTTAACTCTTATCTATTTAGAATCTGAGTTTAATTAAAATATTATTGAAAGACTCTAAAAGATCAGGTTCAGCGTTTTTTCGTTTAGGCAAAGCGAAACGACATTTGAATATCACAACGCTGATTTTTTTTTTCATGGTAATGAATAAGTATTTACATGCAGAAATAGTCGAGTAATGATATTCTGTACCTCTTAACTATAAATTCGTTAATAATAACTATCAAAACCGACATTTTTATTTCCTTTATTCAACTTAAATAAATACTACGCTGCTATTTAAAGGTTTGATGTCATAACAACTGATATCAACGAACCATCAATAGATTTACCAAAGAACATTGCTTATCTTACCTACATCTAAAACAAAAACGTTATAGCCTACGATTCCATCGACTGTAAATGTCTCAACGTGTTCTCCATACAAATTGATTGACAATAGAACAATTCGGCGTAGAAACGTGATCGTACGTAGCAGCTTACTGCGGCGTAGGCACTGAATGTGGTGAGCACTGCCTTACTGTGGGTCGGAGATGTTCACCTGAACTATGTTTCAATAGGGCTGTAAATAACTTGCTTTGATCAATGTTTTATGAAGGAATTCATACTTCTATTAGATTTTGTAGGATAAATAATTTGAAGAGATTACTTTAAAATACTCACCAACTAATTTAAACTTGCTTGATGACATTGAACGGAACTTGGTATAAAGAATTGGTTAAAACATAAAATATTTAATTAAGTAATTGCTATATAGCTACTGGAAATGTTCTTTTTTATCGAACGGAGATCGACTGCCAGCCCTATTTATTGAAACATCTTTTTCACGTTTCCTCCATTGATATCACTTTGATGATACAAATCGTTTATTTTTAAGGCTTCTGAGTTTCCCATGTTTCATAAATGTAAAAGTTTATAAAAAAACACGTTTTATCAAAGAAGCCCAAGCCTATCAGCTGTTTCCCATGCCATGATTTAAAAGCTTTTTAATAAGCTTTTAATAAAAATTAATGGCATGCATTAAATGTTGGAGCCCCCATAAAAACGTAGATAATTTAATAACAAATTCGTTGAATTCAAGTAATGAATCATCAAATGAAGTGAATTTTGTCGAGTAATATAAAAACGAATAAAATACTACAAAGTTATTGGAGTGTCGCTGTTAAATAACTTTGTATTAAATATTTACGATAATATGCGTTTTACGAGGTATGTCCTGGTTTATATTGACAGTTTTAACGTTATCTTTTAGTTAATAGGTAAGAGTCATGTTTTGCAATGTAGTTAAAATATCTTGATTTAATGTTATGTAAGTAAATAATAGCAAATATACGTAAAACCACACTGAACTATTTAACACGCCTACGTTTTAACCTTTTCATGATACCTAAATTTGTAACAATGCCGAACTAAAATATTCCCAGACTATCCAATTTGGCATCTCTAAATAGCTCTGAAGTGACGTCAAACTCTTGGTTAAAGGAATAATTGAGTAAATTGTCTAGAGAAGTGGACGTGAATAGCTGTGTATTTAGATTACCTACATAATCTTGGGATATTGTTCATACGTGTGACAGATCTATGTAGTGGACCTGTTTTTGTCTACGACCTCAATCTAAATATTTAATGTGTTTACACGCGTCAGCAATTTATTGTTTGTTGGCAACAATTTGGAACGATTATTTCAAAGTGTATTTAAATAATTTTATTAGGTAGAAGCTTTTTGCTAATTTTATTAGTTTTTTCTTATATAAATCTTATGTTTAGATAATTTATCGCTTTCTTAGAGCACTGTTTCTTAAGAAATATGTTGTAAAAGTTTGTTGGATCAGAAATACCCAGAATTTCTTAAAATTGACGATTTTGTTAGTGGAAGAGACAAAATACCTACATTTAAAGATAGATAATTACGAACTAAATAATTTTCTTTGTAAACGGAGTTATAGGTATACTATGATATAAGCTTCAGTTTAAAATTTTAATACTTTATTCAACTGAATCTCAAATAAAAGTCAGGGACAAAGTAACCACAACACAAGTTACTTATTCTCTTTTAGAAGATTTAAAAAATGATTTAAAACGAGGTCTGGAAAAAATAATCTTTCCAATTCGGTTCTCAAAGCTTCAATTTTAATAAGATTAAATACTTTGCCAGAATTCATTGGAATACTGATGTCCACAGATGAACTTTAATTTAAAAATGTTTTTCATTCACAGATTCTAGCAAGTGTTCGAATATTATTGGGTGAAAACATATTTTTGTTTATTCGTATTCCACTGTACATTTTCGGGATAGGCTAAGTAAATTCAATCTTTTTTGTATTACTTTAATTAGTATGTTTAACCAACTTAGACATTAGACTACCCACGTAACCGAAATATTCATGATGATGAACATTCACCTCAATTTAATGTAAAATCTTTGCAACACGATGTGCGTAGTCATAGCTATCGAAAGGCAAACATTGTTCGCAATTATCAGAGAATTCCATATTCAATAGAAGCTTGAAACAAATGACCCGAATCGAAATAAGAGAATGAGGGAAATCCATGCATCTTACCCTGAATTGTTGGATCTTGGTTACCATTCATCATGAAGTAGCTCCATTGTAAACCTGCCTTTACAATCGGGGGACAAAAGGTGTGTTCATAAAGTTGTGTCTATACTTGGTGTGAGGACAATGTGTGAATTGTTACAGACTTAGGATTTAATAAGTGAAGGCATTTCTTACACAAAGGTTTTACGGCGGTATTACTTTGTTAGCGCGCTAAATACGCTGATTTAGTACAAGTTTAATTCAATTCCGTAAATGGCAGAATAGATGAAGCACATATGCGTATTTCATTTGTAACTATTTTTATATGATAGGGTATTGCAAATGAGCATTTAGTTGTTAGGCGACTACAACATAATAGTAAGACTGTTGTATTAAAAACTTTGAAATAGGCAGTAAAAGCCGTCTGTAACCATTTTAATGTAGCAGTTATCTCTGCGTGCGCGACGGCCTAAATGAAATACAGCCCCCGAAGGATGTGCGAAATTAAACGCACGTTTTATTGTTGGGTAAAAATTTATATCCTTTCTATTTTATATCCATAGATCTCATTTTATTGACATGGAGATGATGGAAGGGCTAAATCAGAATTTTCCGAATTTATATTTTATGGCAGAATAGTAAAAAAGGTCGGATTCTCTCCGCCTAGAGGATTTACTTATTTTTACTGTGAGTTCCTATTTGAAGATGTTCTAAAAGGGCGCGATCTCATCTAGGCTTAATTTTATCGTATTTTCAGATTTTATTCGGTCGTTTAAATATGAGAGGTTTGTTCTACCAGAGACCTTAATTACGTAGCTACCTTCCTGCAAAAAAAATATTGACATAGTTTTACTCGCGTCTTAATAGGTTTTTTCATGCCAATGAAAATTTTACCCGCGGGAAAAATTAACCATAATGTTGTTCCTAGTAAAAACTCTGTTATAATAAATTCA
This sequence comes from Emmelina monodactyla, assembly GCA_916618145.1. NCBI lineage: Eukaryota > Metazoa > Arthropoda > Insecta > Lepidoptera > Pterophoridae > Emmelina > Emmelina monodactyla. The sequence continues at coordinate 4,634,196 of OU745319.1, forward strand.
ATCGAAATCTGTTCATATTTTTGTGTGATTATGTACCTTAGTTAAATCTACATACTAACTGAAACATTTATGAATAGTATAATATGAGATGTGGCTTCAAATTATCGTAACATTTTCCTTAGGTAATAATGTAAAGTGCTTGTGATACCATTTCCAGGTTATTTTCATCATAACCCAAATATATGTCTACATTTAGCTGAGTGCCTACGTATATTGTTGCCTTCACACCCATTATATTCTTAGGTACTTGTAAATTATTTGTAATTTGACTATTTTAAATCACGACAAAGTATTTTTATCCCTGGCAAAATGGCAGCTAAAAATGATATTTCAAAAATAGATAAGATAATGGCGTGCAAAAAAGCGATATGCGAAAACGATCCCCGTTTGTGTTCATTTTGTGTTCACGTGACGTGAGAGTTCATTTTATATGAACTCTTTTTATAAACTTTTGTTAGCATATCTATGGTATTAAATATAATTGCTCACAAACAAACAGAATTTTATTTAATCTTTCTGATTGGAACTTCGAGAGTGCTTATAGAAATAATCCGGGATCATGTTTCATGAGGGAATGAATAACAAAGTAGTATTACTGCCGATGAAATACCAAACTGTACAGAGAAGTTGTAGCAATACAAGTGTTTTATATATCGGTTCCTACTTTTTCTTGCAAGGGATCAGGTACAAATTTTGTTATAAATCAAGCCCCAAGAGACGAAAACGAAATAGTCCTTTTGATCGTTAATTTCCCAAGCGATATAAAATTTCAACAGTTAGACGACTTTTACCATATTAATGGTTCGAGTGGGCGAATATTTTAGCTGTTTCAATAAAATAAAACAAAAAAGGTCGTCCTAAACTTTTTAATAATATTTCACCAAAATTGTAAGTCACACTTTGGTACAAAACAACGTAACATCGGAAATATAATATTTCTAACAATCAATAAAATATACCATAAAGGAGGTACAGTTCTAGGCTTTCAACTGTTGAAACCGAGTCTTTATTTGCAGTCCATTGCGTAGTCAACCTTGATTAAAGGGTACATGGTACAATACATAGCACTCAATGGACTGAAAATTCTGCACACATCGCTATTCCAAATTTCAAGATATCATTTTAGCTAACATTGATTTATGAATTCATTCTATGAATTCGCTTGAATTTTGGGATGAAAACCTTTATCTGTGCAACCTTCCAAACAAATGTAACCATAATAAACACTGCAATGATCAAAACGTTAATGAACCGTTAAAATTGACTTAGTTTGGCATTTCTGTTTCACTGATAATCAAGTTAATGGCTAATTATCTAAAACCCACCGATAACGAAGTCTCTCACGAAACATAGTTACCTTTAACTTTGATGTTTCAAGCAATATTCATGGTCGATTGTAGTAATAGATTATTTAATATTTTCTTTACAAGTGAATCATGATAACATCGTCGGACTTTTGTAAAATTTGTAAAGTTATTTCGATACCGGTGGTCATTAGAGACAATCACATTATTATTCTGTAACATCTACAACTTTCCAATTGTTCATCTATTTTTATTTTTAGATATTACACGAGATTTTAAGATAGAAGATCTAAATTAGGTACATCGTATCTTAGAACAGTTTCTAGAGTCAATGGTTTCTACAACGACAAAAGGTCCCACAAGTACTTGAAGTTGAAAGTTATCTAATTTACATTTTACAATTTAATTAATTTTATATCTACTGTAATCAAACAGTTATAATTAATGCAAGCATCAAAGCGCATCTGTTGATTCAATTTATTTATCATTCCATCCGGCGTCGATTACAATTGTATGACTCAGAGACGCATTCCAAATTATTACTGAACAAATTCTCGCCATTATTTTGTTATTGCTTCATAAAGTACTATTCGACTTTCCATATCCATCTCACTTAAGAAAACCTACACATTGACTAAGTTCGTCCAAACGACAGGGCAGCTTATATATCATACGGAGGTAGTGATCTGTTCGATGAGGTGGTGCTCCCGGCGGCGGCAGGAGCTGCGACAGGAGCCGCCGCGGCACCAGGCGGCGTCGCGGCGCGCCAGGCCCTCGGGCACGCTGCGGGACGGGCGCAGCGGGGGGCCCCGGCAGCACTCCGGGTACTGCGCCGGGCAGTAGTCACACGCGCGGTTAAGCGGCGCCGCGCACGACCGCGACTTGGGCAGGCGCGGGCCGCACGACGGGCCCACCGGCCACGCGCAGTACGCCGTGGCGCCGCCCGCGCCGCACGCGCACCACGCGGGCTCGCAGCGCGGCGGCGACGCGCACGGACACGCCTCCACGGCGGGCGCGGGCGGCACCGGCGCCGGCTCCGGCTCCCGCTTCGAGAACCCCACGAAGAACAGCAGTAAGGCACCGAGGAGGGTGGCCGCCGTCGAGAAGTAGAACCCGGCTCGCGGCGCCTGCTGGTTGATGTACCCCGTCACCGGCACCCCCACTATCACAGGTATCGCCTCCGCCCCCTGGACGAACCCTGCGCGAACGAACTCAGAAGTAAGCAAAGTTTTAATATGCAAAGTTGGCTTTATGAGGTACAAACGCGTCGGTGCATATGTGCGATAGTTAGTGCAGGTACTGGTACTTTCTAACTTTGATTCATCAAGTTCTACAAACATAACTCACAAATGATGTAACTTAAGGAACGTGAGGGTTAGTTAGTAACTTTGATAAAATACGGAACTTTGGAATATGGTAAGTTTTATTCTTAGTGGCAAACATAGTTAAAGATACGACCCTTTTTTATTGCTGACAGAGATTTTTACTGGGTTTGCTTACCCCAAACTTTAGTGAAGTGTCTTCCCCGGACTCGTTCCATTGTAAGCATTTTAATTGAGTACAGGAACCCTCCTAAACATAGGCCGTACATCCACGCAAATAGGACGTATCCATGGTAGCCTTCCACGCTACTCAGGGCCAGCATTGAAATTCCTAAAATGAAAATGATTTGGTCAAACTGATATTTTTTAAGGTCATCAATAAAAAAATGTAGTCTTACCAATTCCTAACAAGGCAGTTTGGCACAAATATTGCTTAGAGACTAGACATTGAGCTGAAGGTCTGACCAACACCAAACCGAACCCAGCGCACCCCAGTACAGCGGCGAATCCAAGAAACGTTTGCAGGAGAATCAACGCACTCTCTTCTAGGCCTTCTTGGAAAGCTTGCAATGCCTACAACAAAAAAACATTCAAGTTGGTTTATTATGCCGTCTTTTATTTGAGAAGGTGGTTTGAAAGTCGCACAGCTCTTATAATCTTTTTTTTTATTAAAATATTTCATCACCTCAAACCTTTTACCCATCCCAAGAGTAGCCCTTGTATAACAACCTTAAAATTATTGTTCACCACAACATTTATCTCTCAAGTCGTAAAGCATCTTGAACCATAAAAAACAAATCATTACCACGTTCAAAGAAACTTGTTATAAAAGTTTAATAGGCTAAAGTTCCTCGTTTACGTACCAAAAAGAAGACAGGGGTGTACAGCCCGAAAGCCGCTAATCCTGCAGCTAAAAGCAGAATCCTTGCGGGCCGCGAATGAAGCGGGCTCAAGTCGATCAATGGCGCACGCTTTAGAACCTTTTTCTCTTTCACCTATCAAAGAAAATTGACCAAAATATACAAGGAAATGTGCACGCCTACTTAAGCCGGATAAGCTCTGAAAATTTCAACACAACCTATTTCCTAAATTTGGGAAATGCTTTGATAAAAATGTATTACTAAAAGGCTTGCTATTTTTAAAATGCTATATTTACAGAAAGCCCAACTTTCAAAAAAACTCACTTGCCGTAAAAATAGATAACACGGTTTTTCTTATCTGATTTACGTAGCTCGTAAAGCGTCAGCAAAAATTTGCAAGATGGAGTTGTAAGATAACTGGGTTCATCAAATTAATGATGTCTCGCCTGTTTCCGGCTTCCACGGAGCTAAGCCGGGACATTATGAACCAAATTACTGTCGAGCAAACACTGTCCATTGAAAGTGTGAAAGGGGTCTGTAAACATTATTGCCGGGCTGGCTACACCCAAAGTGTCAACAATGCTTTCGGCCTTGTGTGACGAAAAGCTCACTCGTAAACTGTGTTTTGTGTCTGACAAAATTAAACTTAGATGTTAGTCCTTTTTATGCCAATTTTATTAGCAGCTATGTTGTGTTAATAAATGTGATGTATATTGTGTGGGAACATACTGGGTTTACCTTTCTCCTCTGGTTTTTTAAATGGAGAATGGCTCTTCTTTGTGGGTGGTAAAGTGACGCGCTCCGGTACACGGCACTCAGAAAAAACGCCATCACTAATATACCGGTAATTGCCTGAAGACCGAGGCGCCATCCCAACTTTCTATACAAAGGAAAAGGGATATTCACATGAGAACTCATACTGTATTAATTAAACATTAAACTCATTAAAGCGTAAACCTAGGTTTGTTAAGCCCGTTAAGAATCCTTTCAGCAATTTAATATGCTAAACTGTTGCTCGCGCTATCAATCTTCCCTCATAAAAGATTAACGTTAAATCTGCATATGAAACGGTATAAAACCGGTATAACACACCGTTAACCAGATTTTGCTTTACGTATGTTTCACTTTGTGTTTTTTTTGGTGTTTGTGATGCGTGAATACAGAAGGGATGTTTGTTTAAAAGTTAGAGTTGGCATTTTTATTTGGATAAACTATTCAGTAGAATTGCATAGACTTTTCACGGCATATGGCTGATGGTCTATTGTGGGTCTGATGGATGGACAGGCTATTAGGGTGCTCACAGCGGCGTCCATACGTATTCAACTCGCTATGTGTGAAAACTAATGGTTTAGTTGGAAAATAAAATGGACAACGGAAGGAAGAGGTGAAGCGGAAAATACAGCTGAACGATTACACAAGCAGTTTTTATTCAGTTTAACCTTTCTGATTTTTGTATGAATAGAGTTTTGAAAGAAATATAAATGTGACGTGTTGTCTAAAAATACGATTACGTAAACAAATATAACGAAAGTGCTGAAGCATACCGACTTGGGTGTTGAAACTATAATTCGTCTTTCATCATAACCGTTAAAAGAACACATGATTGGATATTCTTCCCTTACAAAACTGAGCAAATTGATGGCGACTCCATCCAAATCTGTCTAAAAGTATGTTATTAATCACGTATGGCACATCACTTATTTAGTACTAACCCCACAGCCTCCTTATAGGCGACGCTGAAGAGCGCGATGCCCACCCCTCCCCCCGCGTGTGCTACCAGCTCCACAAACTGCCGGCGACGCCTGAAGTACGCGCCCAGCACCAACCCGGCCGCCTCCCGCACCAGCCCGCAGCCTACACCCAACACTATACCTAGAGAAACAGAAGACTATAAGAATAACACCACATTAGTTAATCATTGACCTTTAAATCGTAGCAGCTGAGGTTCATAGTCCTCACGCACCAGCAACAGAAGACTTAGAAAGACTTAACAGTACATAATTTCATTTTAGACTTTAAATCAGAGTATCTAAGGTTCATAGTCCTCACGCACATGCCCACACTTAACTTTATACATACAAAAAAGACTGTTAGAATGATTAAAAATATTATCAAAAAATTTGGTCATAGTAGCTAAGGATTTAAGGATACAATACCTGAAAGAAGATTTTATTGCGTGCAGTATCGGTTGAACTACCTGTATAAGATTGTGCAAGAAGACAAAGAAGTTGTATAATTTTGCACTCAGAGAATCCAAAAACGATATATTTTATGCTAACGGCTTTAAAAAACATTAAAAGCAAATAAGATACTTTGTAAAGAGCTAAAGCCAATACGTATCAAAAGGAATCACATTAATAATTTCAATTCAATAAAAACGTTTTTTCGGCAATAAAGTGACTCTGAAGAGGGACCCGAAAACATATTTCAGTAAAATTAATCTCCAAATAATGTTTTCATCACAAACAGCCATGAAAAGCTTTGGTTTGCCTTCCGTGAGCTTAGCGAGGATTTCAAGGATCCCTCATGAGCCTATCTAAATATTCTAAGGTTGTCTCCCGTGGGTAAACACTAGCAAACGTAATGCAATCAAATCACGGCGTTTCAAGGGATTTCAAATATTTTGCTGAATCTTTATTTTCCTCCTCGGAGATAGTATCATATTACATTATTTTTTCGTAAGTTTTTCCCGGAAGACGCGGCACGATTTTATTAACAAAGTTCGTTCTGGCTGAATGAAACCTTCATCGAACTTCAATTCAGTAAACGAACCATTTAGATGATAAGTTCTTAAATCACTAAGATGCCTGGATATCTCTATTTACCGCAATCTAGTCTGTAACTAATGCTTTCGAATCCAGCACCATTTCAGTCTAAGAAAATAGTCTATATTTTCTTTGTTCAATCGCATTCAAAAGCTGTTCAAGGCATTTCCAGATGATATAATATGGTTTGCTCAAATAACTCCATCCCGTCATTTGTCAGCGTATTCAAAGAGGTAAGTAATGTTGATGTGACAAATTACCCATTCTTTCTTCTTATTCTTCGTGAGAAAGCTTTATTTATTGTGTTTGGGGAGTGTTTACTAGACTGAGAGTGCTGTGACGTCATTGTTTATTTTTTTCTTATTTGATACAAATCCGACTGTACCCATAATTAATAATGTATTTAAGCTTTGCAATCGAGGTGTGGATCGCATTAATATCCCTAACTTGGTATATTAGCCGGTGCTATTAACGGATTATGGCCCTGGCAGACCCTATCAGTTGTTCCGGAGAAAGCTTTTGTGTGGCAGTAATAGGCTGATTTGTGATAGCATAGATCACTATTTTAGCATATTCGAAATTACTGCCTAATACCAGTTTGCCAAGTTATAATTGTAACCTTTGCATAAATTCCCAACTTCGTAATACATGGTAGGCACGACACCCTAGTTTATCTAATTTAATGTTTTTGAATATAAAGTGTGTAAAGGACCATTTCCGAAGCTTGAAACCACGTAGTCTTGAGCCTAAATAGTAACTAAATACACTAACAGAATACCCAGAAAACTCAATTTAAAAAGTTATTAAGGATTAAAAAGTGATATTCGCCGCTTAAGGTCATCGCTTATCTATCAGCTAATGGTTCAGGAGCGATGGTTTACATAACAAATAAAACTTGAACTCTATTTATTTTGAAATAATGCGGAAATTTGATAGTTTACATGCAATTCGGCAAAATTAGGATAAAAAAAATACGATTTATTAACGTAAGGTGTACCCCTCAAGCAATGCCCAGTTTTCGTTTTCGGAAGCAGTATTTTTACACCCTTTATATACATAATACTTTTTTATTTAAGTGCTGCTGAGGTTGTTGTCACTTACACTAAACATAAAATAAACAACCATCACGTTTTCGTGACTTCTTAGCTTCCAATTTAGAGTCATAGCAAAAAGTGCTATCAACACATAAAATAAAGATTATTACTTAATTTTCCTCTTGAATATTCTACGTACCATAACTGAGTAGAGTCTGGTGCAGCTGCGTGGCGAAGGAGGTGAAGAGGCAGGCGAGCGGCAGCAGCAGCCCGCCCAGGAGGGCCGCGAGCCGCGGGGACCGGCGCCGGGCCGCCACCAGCGCGCCGGCGAACCGGGACACGCCCACGCAGAGCGCGCCGGCCCATACTATAACAATGTATGATTTTATACTAACTAGCGACCCGCCCACGCTTCGCAATGGTGTAATTTGGCGCGACTTGTTCCCGTTAAGTTGAATTTTAGCAAACTTAAAATAACTTTATCAGAATTTTCTTTATTTATAAATTTTAAAGAGTAAATAGCCTAAAAGATAGCGAAACCCGCATCAAAATCCATTACGTAGTTTAGGAGGAGATAGCGGCCAAACATACAAACAGACACAATTAGCGACTTGGATTTATACCTACTATGTAATAATAATGACGATATAGACTTTGTTTATGAAATAGGTTTTGTTTTGTTAACAAGATCTACGGAGTGATTCTGTAACTATCGAATGACATAAGCAGAATGCAAGCCTTTTACTGTCGTATAAATACAGTACCCAAACAAAGCTTGTGTAATTTGTACTTTCCAATCAAAATTAATTATTTTCTAATAACCATTCTTGATACTATATCTATTTATTCTTGTTAAGGGGAATCTATAAGTACGGTCCGGATATTGCTACTGTAACATTTAAGGCACCTACGTCTTAGACAGGTTAAGTCTTTGATCCTATTAAAGATAATTAACGCTAATGTTGTAATGTTTTTTACAATTATATAATATAATTGTATAAAGATACTTAATTTTTTACTAGGGCACATCTTTGTAAATTTAGTTTTATTTTGTTTGTATAGTTGATGATGCATGAAAAACGAAGAAAGTATATTTTTTAATAATGCCTTCGTTTATTTTTAAATTACATCCTCAAGTCAGAAGATAAATCACATTATTACACATTAAAACAACTTCAGTTGCTCGAAAAAATGATAAAGTGACTACAGTTTATTTATTTTTAACGATGCGTTTACATCAACTTACTCATTCATGTACCCAATACGTTCGCATTTTAATTTCTTCGAACTCATATAACATTCCATTTACATCACCTCAACGGACACCGAGTGGATTTGTTGAAACATATTCCATTACAATCACCCGACTTTAAAATAAATCTTTTTGTTCCTGTCTTCATGATTTTGTATGTGCAAATGTAATTTTGCCCACATTTCATTCTGGCCAAATTTAATTTCAGCCAACATTCCACCACACACACGTTCCAGTTTCATTTACTTTTATTTATTGTGATAAATTATTATTAAATTTGTTTGAATTACACTGGTACTAAATAAAAAACGTGATTGGCTGAGAGCCAGCCAGTACGACATTTAACGCGATTCATTCATACAAAAAATGTTGAAAGCATAAAAAGTTCAAGTGAAACTTAATTTGCTTCTGTTTGTTGCTGTAATTAAGAAATGTTAAGCGACACATAAAATATAATCAAATAGAAGGAAAATAAAGATGGCAAATTAGCATTTTTTTACTAGTTTTCCTTGTAGCAAATTTATTATTGTTTTGTTTACTGCACAACTTTCTACAAGTCAATGCTAACAAATTTGCTCATGTAATCTCACTTTTTTCTCCATTTTGTATCACAGGCACTATGAACGACAAAAACATTGTTTTATTGGTGACCTTTAGAAACCAGACAAAGGTTTCTAAAGGTTCCCCTTATAGACTAAAGTTCGGTAAGGAGTCAATTGTCAATACCTTCACACTTATTCATTCCAACGTAAGCACATGTCGTACACAATAGCCACAAATAAACCTCAAGTAATTCGCACCCTCAACCGAGCCTTTCCATTCAATACACTCATCAATTAAAATTAGGTCCCCGTGGTTTGGATATGACATGTTCGGATATCCGAAAAGGCGGTTTCAACCGGTGTGTTCCCGGATATTCCGGATACAGCCGGCATTATGTACGGATCGATGTCATTGTTGGCTCTTCACGAGTGGTAATTGACGCCATATTGGAAATTCATGAATGGGTGTTCTAATATTGGGTTATCGACTAAAATACCTGTACCCAGAGTAATGTAAGCTTGAAGTACTATTTCTTTAGGTTTAAATCCTAAATTAACATATAATTGAAACGCGGTATAAACTTAATATTTAAAGTATGGAATATCTAGGTAAAACAGTAAGTTTATTTAAAAAGCTCGCTAATAAAATCCACTGTTTGCAAGGCGGCATATCTACTTACGGTACGGGCGGGACACACATTAGCGAGGGTACGAGAAAGCAGCAATTTGGCAAATAGAGCCACACTTTTAACAATGTCACTTAACATAATAACCACTAGCTCGGTTTTAAACCCAGTAGAATACCGGCCAGTGGGCAGTCGCCATTATGACAAGGTAATTAATGTTCGTACATTCATCTCAACGCAAAAGCAATTGTGCTAATCATCATTTTTAATGTAAGTAGTTTATGTTGAAACGGTAACTGTAAACTAGTTTATTGTGGTTTTTGCATCGTTAGCGAAGTTTCGTTGGTTTTTGTGGCTAGTTTTAGACTGGTCGGTCAGTAAGCTCAAAATACAATAAAGTGTTTTATTAGAGTTCATAACGTTAATAATGCTATAAGCATCTAGAACTCATTTAACAACACTGTAGTTAATAGTTAGTAATAATTCTGGCAGGAACGAAACTCAAAGTGTTTATGATGTGAATTAATGTAAATAGTTGAAGGCACATCAAAACACCACAAACGAGGGTAGACATCCGTCTGAATAAGTGAATACTCGGTGAAGAGCGAGTTCGACACCTCGTTTATATTTTTATAACTTCAGGCAGTTTGGAAGGTTTAGTTTATGCAGCGATTTTTAAAGCAGGAATGTATGAGGTTTTCTTATAAAAACTGATCACGTGCAAGTTGGAATGGCGAACTATACGAGTTGGAACTGTTTTTTCTAAACAATTAACTAATTGGCAAAGGGGAGCTGCTCGAATCACTAGCCTGAAATACTCTAAAATTACCTACATAAAATTTACATCCAACATTATTTTGTATTTTTTCGTAAAATACGTTTTTTATGTTTCGTAATTTTTTTATAAAAAAAATACATCACAAGGAACCTACGAGCTATGGACTTTGAGCTTAAGTTACGTCATTCCACCCCATCGTTTTAACATTTTTAGGTTTAACCCGTAAGCTGCAGGTTTCATTTTAAAATTACAAATACCTGGCTTTTAATTTCTAACAGGCGGGTACGTGGGGCACTTATTAAAATTAAAATGAATGTGCGCTCGTACATCATGACACGGCTGCCAAGAAAGATAGCCTCAAATTGTTTCGGTAAGTATGTGCTTTGAATACCTGCGTAACTTATCTTTGAGAAATTAGCAAGAATTGTTATAAGAACGTATAAATTAACAAAATACAAAATTGTATTTTTTACGTAGTACCTTTAAATTTTTTTTACGGGTAACATTTAAAATTAATTAATTGTCCCTTAAAAAGGTTATTTGACAAAGTGACAAAAAAACAGTTTCATGTCAGTCGTAAATTGATACCCACTGAATGCTCATCTTGTTTCTAAAGGCTTAATTGCTTCCGTTAAAATTAATTTCCTTTACCCTGCTATGAAATACCTCCGAAATGAATACAAATTCCCGAAGCTTTTACTGCTTTAAATAGGTTGGGAGTCCGTCGGTTACCTCGATCTGACAGGTCCATTCCTACACTAGGGCAGATTTAAATAGACAACTTTCACAGTCTTCTATTTTAGAACTAATTTTGGTAGTTATTAGTAACAGAGTTTCAATCTCTGTTTTTAGAATCTCATACGTGATGTACATGTTTGTGGAATACAAATTATAAAACAAAAAATAAAAGTAATGCCAATAGCACATTTGATAATATTGGTTTATTATATTTAAGTTTCAAAAGGTTATTTGAAACAGTCAGTACTTGTTAGAGGTGATAGTCTAATTTCCAATTTAAGAGCCAAGGTGCCGACATGACAGAATTATGTTTAATGGTCACGCCTTCAAAACCGACAACAAAGAGGCCGCTCATAGCACAAATTACTCTCTTAACATTCAAAGCAGCTCGTGAATCTTACTAAATTAAATCGATAAATCAGCCAATATCGAAGCAACTTCCATCATTAATAAGACTATTCCCAAAAGCTACGTTGTTTTGTTTTAAAGTTAATTAGTCTTATTAAAAACGACAGCATATGAAAGATTGAAATTTGTTTTCTATTTCAAGTTAGTTACTTCTATAATACACTTTGAAGTACCTTCACTATACGTTAATTAAAAATTCAAGGGACTCTGTAAAAATATAGCAATGTAAATCCGAGGATCGCGTTACAATTACTAAAAGTTGCAGAGTAGTCGTTTATTTGAGACAGTGTCATTATGCTTTCATTCAATATTAGGGAAAATGGGAAAAATGTCTCGCCTGTTTGTTTATTCAAGTGTTCTCGGAGGGCTCTTTGATAAATTACTTCCCGATGGTTGAGGGTTCCGTAGCCCGTATTTGGAATTTTCCTTTCAAAAACTCTAAGCAACAGCTCCGGGCCTATTGTTGCTCCGTGGAGTTGAGATATCTATTGATTATATTCGACGCCTACGGATGACTTCAACAAAAATAAAACGCGGGTTTTTATCATCTTATGAAGTGCGTTTCTCTGTAAAGATTTGGTAACTGTAAAGCTTGTTTCGTGTAAAAACACGAAGAGTTCCCGAGGCATCTTTTCCTGTCACATTGTTGTTTGTTTCTGCATCAGAAAGTTTTAATCGAAAGACATAAGTATTTTGATTAAAAGTTTTTTCCTTTACGCTCCCCATAAGCCACGTGAAAACTTTTTCACCTGGCTGTTGTAATGGAAAGTAACGTTAACTGAAAACCTTTCAAAGGATGTTTACTGTTTATTTGTTTTTGGAAAGTCAAAGTGAAAATTGTCAATATTGCGGTGTTCCACAGAGATTTAAATTGCCATATACACCGCAACTGGCTTTATTCTTTTTATTTTGATTTCGGAACTGTGTAACGGACATAAAAAGTTAATTACGGCTTCGAGTTACGATCGTTTTGATAACGTTGGAACTCTGTTTATTTTAGATATGTTTTACAATGTTTTTTTTTGGTAAAAAAATATATTTGTAATATTTTGGCTAAAGTTCTTTAAATAAAGTTGGTTGACCTACTTATTAGGCACAAAACTTTAATAACTTAAGTAAGGAAATGTTAATATAAATCATGACCTAGACTAAACTAAGCCACCGTTTGTGTCCCGTGGGCGTCATAAGAGTATGTGTCGTCGACGACTCAGAAAGCACCTGCGAATAATCTGCGTATCATAAAGCAAGCATAAGAAGAAATAAAAATGTTTCCTTGTATTCGTCCTGCCAACAATAAAATCCCTGACCCCTTAGGTGTTCATCCGCTTATAATGCATATGGCCGCGCAATATACAGCACTTAAGTTACACCCCTATAAACTCCTGATTGTAGAGTGAGCCTTGTGTTTAAAGGTTTTCCAGAGAACTTCCTTACGGCAAAATGCTTTCATTAAAATCCAAGGACCAGTTAACATCAGTTTACCCGTAAGCTAATTAACCCCAAACAGAAGTGTAAATAAACATACCAGCGTGGTCGGCATTGGGTCCCAGGTGCCGCAGGGCGTAGACGTGCAGCGCCCCGTACGCTAGCTGGAGCCCCGTGGACAGCAGGTAGTCCAACAATACTATCAGGTGAGTCGTAACTCAGAAGTGTAAGTGACCTACCAGCGTGGTCGGCATTGGGTCCCAGGTGCCGCAGTGCGTAGACGTGCAGCGCTCCGTACGCTAGCTGGAGCCCCGTGGACAGCAGGTAGTCCAACAATACTATCAGGTGAGTCGTAACTCAGAAGTGTAAGTGAACCTACCAGCGTGGTCGGCATTGGGTCCCAGGTGCCGCAGTGCGTAGACGTGCAGCGCTCCGTACGCTAGCTGGAGCCCCGTGGACAGCAGGTAGTCCAACAATACTATCAGGTGAGTCGTAACTCAGAAGTGTAAGTGAACCTACCAGCGTGGTCGGCATTGGGTCCCAGGTGCCGCAGTGCGTAGACGTGCAGCGCTCCGTACGCTAGCTGGAGCCCCGTGGACAGCAGGTAGTCCAACAATACTATCAGGTGAGTCGTAACTCAGAAGTGTAAGTGAACCTACCAGCGTGGTCGGCATTGGGTCCCAGGTGCCGCAGTGCGTAGACGTGCAGCGCTCCGTACGCTAGCTGGAGCCCCGTGGACAGCAGGTAGTCCAACAATACTATCAGGTGAGTCGTAACTCAGAAGTGTAAGTGAACCTACCAGCGTGGTCGGCATTGGGTCCCAGGTGCCGCAGTGCGTAGACGTGCAGCGCTCCGTACGCTAGCTGGAGCCCCGTGGACAGCAGGTAGTCCAACAATACTATCAGGTGAGTCGTAACTCAGAAGTGTAAGTGAACCTACCAGCGTGGTCGGCATTGGGTCCCAGGTGCCGCAGTGCGTAGACGTGCAGCGCTCCGTACGCTAGCTGGAGCCCCGTGGACAGCAGGTAGTCCAACAATACTATCAGGTGAGTCGTAACTCAGAAGTGTAAGTGAACCTACCAGCGTGGTCGGCATTGGGTCCCAGGTGCCGCAGTGCGTAGACGTGCAGCGCTCCGTACGCTAGCTGGAGCCCCGTGGACAGCAGGTGCGCCAGGAACGCAGCCCCGCATACAATCCATCTGCATAGAAACAAGGATTGAAGTCCTAATAATACTAGGCAGACATACAAAATAGATTTAACTTTAGTTTTAATAAATCAATACCTTTTCACCGATTATAGTTATGTTATGTTTGTGGTAATAAAGACGTAGGTTCTGTTTTCAAACTCAAATATTTTTTGCTATATGTATTTCAATTTACTAAAAAACTTACCTATCAGATTTCATAAGCCTAGAGGATACCTAAATAGGTACCTAAATTCTTCTAAAACAGGTTATGAAATAAAATAAAAAAATCATCACGCCTAGTCTCTTTGAATATTCCTTCTTATAAAACCTTTTTGGACACCCGAAGTGGCTTTAATAGCAAGAATTAATGCGATTTCTGAAAAATGTTATCACAGAGGCGGTGGGTTACTATCGACCGTGAAGGCAGGATCCTTCGCCCATATTATTAAAATCTGATTTGTCGACCCTCGACAAGATTTTGTCATGTCAAGGCCCGACTTACAAACTTGAGAAGAAAGAGTATGAAAATATAATAAGATTGCGGTGAAAAGGTAAGAAATCATTGTGGTAATGAATAATGCGTACAAAAAATTACCAGAAAAATATTTTTCTGTAAGTTTTCTTTTAATTTTTGTTATTTGTTATAAAAAAAAATCGGCAAACTTTTTCATAACCACTGTTATCGATTTAACCATCGAAATACTAAAGTTTTATGTTCCTTTAAATAACTCACAAAGAAAACTTGTAACAAACTCAATAAGTTGTAATGTAAAGTCAGTCTAGTCAGTTAAAAAATATAACTGATATTTTTTAAACTCATTTACTATTTTTTTTGTACCTATTTTTTGTAGCACGACGGTCTTTAAAACAAATTAACAACGTTAGGTTAAATATTTTACCGTCCATTAAAATATATCTCGTTTTTTACCGTTCTATCAATTTAAAATATCAATACTACAGTGGCCATTCCAGAGGCACAGAGTTTATATTTGACTACCGTCCGTCAGTCATGCGAAAACACTTTATGTTTTTTTAGCAGCTAGTTTCCATTCGGTATTAAAAGTCGTTCAATTTATTTACAACGTTGTATATTTGACAGTTTGTTTAACGTTTGTTTATTCGCAGTAAAGCTTTCATTTAATTTCATCGATGTTCAAAAAGAAAAAAATATATTTTAGTGATTGGATGTAGGAATTTATATTTTGTTGCCTGAAAAGAAAATTTTCCTGATACAGTTAATATTTATATATTTCATCGTATACGAACGAGTGTATTTCAAACTGCAGCAGTGAGATATTGTATCTGAGATTACGAACAACATAAAATATTGCAGCAGACGCGATTATACGTTCGTATAAGATATGTATGCAGATTGAAATGTGATTTATACTTAAATTTTATACAAGAATTACAATACAGACGCGATACATATTTCATTTCGGTACAAAAAGAAGGTATACAAGCGCAATTTTCAATAGCTAACCTTTTGGAAAAGTAATTTTATATCTAGGTATGGAAAGAACCTACCTTAGAGACCACCTCGAAAGTGTATGAGTTTGTAATATGAACAATTTAAACAAAATGGCATAAACAGCAATACAAACAAGTTGAAAGCGTATGAGTCGTGAACACAATCTGTTGCGTTTAATAACGTCGTTGCAATATGTTGCAACTTTGTTGTATGCCGTCGCGACTTTGTGCTGCGATGCGGCAAGGCGGCACGGGACGCCATTCGCCAGCGGTGGTATTCTGTTACTGCCTAGTTAACAAACAGCTATCAATAAACTACAAAATTACAGTTTATGTATGGCCAGCATTTTGACGTTTTTGGTAGCAGTAATGAAACTTGGAAGTTACAGAATACCTCCACAGGTGTACACTTGGCCTCAGCAAACCGTGAAATAAATTCACGTCACGCCTATATCTCGAGGGAAATCCGTGAGTTTCACACGCTACCATTACTTGTCATAACATTTATCTCAAAACTTTCAACAGTGTGCGAGATTTGGTCGATTTAAAACTGTATCCGCTCGGGGGTAACACGGTTACGGTGATGTATTAGGATACCATTTGAAAAGTGTTGAGGAAACTGAACACTTACTGAAAAGACAACGATTTCTTTATGGAATTGATAGTGAGTGTTTAAAATGATAATATATTATTATTATTTAGATCCTATTGTTGGGCAAAAAACCTATATTAATTGAGATTATTATATCGTATACGTAAATTAATTATGGCTTACACTTAACATCTGCATACTTATTACAGTTCCTTCATTGGATTTATTAGAAGGAGCAATTCTTCTCTTTCTGAAAACTCCAATATTTAATCAGTGGTTATTTATATATTCAGTTATCCATTTAAGAATTTTCAATTCCCAAGTTAAGAATTTTTGGTGTAGGCAATTTGTGGTAGGATTCTGCATATTCCTTCTGACAATTATGAACTGTGTCAGTCCTAGCATGTTGTTATAAATAAATAAATATAAATAATAAATCTTTATTTTTTCTCTTCACAATAGCCTATGTAGGTTTCTTCCATAATTGGACTATTACACTCAACAATATTTTAATAAATAATATAAACAACCTCTTCAGTTTTAAATATTGGTATCGATACAGTAATGTGCGTACCCCCAGCCCCCCTCCGGATAGAAGTGGTGCTTGATGGCGCGCGTGTCCAGCTCGCGCCGGCGCAGCGCGGGCACGGCGCGGTGCAGCGCGCGCAGCTCTCTCTCGCGCAGCGCCCCGCCGGTCGACTCCTCCTCGCCCTCGCCCCAGCCATCTGGGTGGGAGGTTAGGAAAATTACGTTTTGTGAACCAAACATCTTCAAGGCAGAGCATTTTGTAAGAAAGATATCTTTGTTTTTAAATATAGCGAGGCAAACGAGCATGCGGGTCACCTGATGGTAAGTGATCACCGCCGCCCATGACTACCCGCATCACTGTGGGTGTTGGGGGTGTGTTGCTGAGCCTTTGAGAAAATTAGGCACCGGATACCGCACTCACCGAACGAAACGCAGGAACATCGTCCCTACTTCACGTCGGTTTCCTGTGCGACGGTGGTATTTCACCGGTCGAGTCAGCCCAGTAATCCCTGCAGACAGAGCCTACTCTACCACTCCAAGATATATCTTCTGTATGGTAGTTTTGCTAGGAAGATACTTGTGTTCCTAACGATCTGTATGGTAGGTTTGGTAAGAAGATACCTCCTTCGAGATAAATGGGTTAGCTGCGTAGAAGATGTGACCGATCTAGATATTAAGTTTAATAGATAAAATGTACGAAAAAAGAGCACGGCCGCCATTCAGGGATCTTGAAGGAGGTTGAATGCTACTGCATTTCCGTGATTATAGATACCTGTAGAAAGTCTATTTCTAGCCACAGTGAACAGCTCTCTGTTAACAGAAACTCTTTTCTAGATATAGTTACCCTGTCAATACCATAAACGAATTTACGAAAGTCGTCATAAGGTCTTATTCTCTCAAGCCGAAAGCTCAAGCTAACGTTTACAATTAATTGCTTAGCTCATATAACTTACCATAGTGTGGCAGGCAGTTGTAGCTGGCAGAGATGGGGTGTCGGCAGCGGCAGCGGGGCGGCGGGGCGCGGGGCGGCGGCGGCGGGGGGGACCCTGACGAGGGCGACCACCAACCGCCCTCCATCAGCCGCCCATAGCTGCAAGCGCACCCGCAGCCGCGCCCTCGCTACCTGCTGAAACAGACCCTGTTACTAACGACCTAAGGATGGATTTTGAATGACAAAAGCAATTGCTAGTGGCATGGATATCAATTTCAGTTTATTAAATATGGGATTTATATAGCATGAACAACACACAATCGCAACCGAATTTCAAAAGAACGTTAAGTATTTACACCACATGGAATACAAATTATCACACCTTTTCTCGAAAGTAATATTTTAAAAATTCCGATAAAGCTGATACTTAGTTATATGTACTAGGTAGTTGGTCTTGCCCCTATTACCTTACCTATCTAAAGACATGAATTTTCGTAACTCGATTTTAAGCTCCAAACATTTAGGTGCGAATTAATTGAAAATCGTTTTTGGAGACCAGCCAGTTGTTAGTATACCTGCAATTATTCCTGCAGACCGGATAATTAGTGCTCCCCTTTACTGAGACACCTGGGGTATAATATGCACTTTATGTTTTATCGAAGTACTAACAGCATTAAACAATAGGTATAAAGTTGCGTTGCATTCAAGAAATAGGAACTATGGCTTGCGGTTTGATCAAGCACTGACTGTTCTATTTCAACATAAGGGAGATGTTAAGTTATAGGTATTCGTTAGTTAAGATTTAACAGTAAATGTTTGATAAAAGTTTAGTTTAAGGTAATATGTTTTTCGACTTCTAGAAGACAAACGTTTATACGTAAAAAAAATATAATAGCTTTCAATCTTTCTTAGAAAACTTGAACTTCTCATTATTTTAAGGAAAAGCTCTCACCCGTCAGTTAACTTAATACACAAACGACCGTAAGTCGCCCCAGTAAGGTTTCTTAAGGAAAAACCTTCAATAGAACATTTTTTCGTTAGTTACACGAAAAATACAAATTATCTTTATATAAGGATGTGTCCTTTCGCCGCCCCGTTACTTATTACAGTCATATTTTACCCAAAGTCGTCATAAATAGCACTTACTGGGTCTATACAAAAGAAAGAACAGTATAATAGAGCGCTAAAACGCGTGACATTCACTTGAATACTTCTGTATTTCATTTCGGGGAAAATATGCGTTTCTTTCTTATTTATGCCAAGGAACTTATCATATTTTAAATCAATAAAAGTTGAACAAAACTAGTACATACAATCTATTCTGTTCAAAAAGGTTTGTCAGTTTTATTTACAACTAATTTTTGCTAATAAATTTGATAAAAGAGATTTGTAGGCAGTTGAAGGCTTTGTATATTTGAATTTGAGTTGGTTATATTTTTACGGGCGTATCTCGTATTTAAATAATCAAACGAATTCTATAAATACGACTTGATTCATAGAAACACAACAAAGCCTGGTATTTGATTGAGCTTCTGAGAAATCTGCGTAAAATGTTTAGGCAGCCTATACCCATGATGTTTACACACGAGAGTTAGCCTCTGGCTGAAATCTGTGTATTGCTCATTCAAACCATCCTATGCATTTGTGGGTGTTAGAGCAACAAACATTGAAAATATAGGGCCGACGACGCTTTGATTTTCAGGTATCGGAGGGCGATATATCGATTACATTTTGACCTTATTAATGGTGATTAGAGTTGGAAATTCAGACAAGAACCATATACTTCGAGTATGTAACAAGTAGACACTTTTGTGGTTAATCATCTTCGGTCTGTGTTAAAAAAGGAAATTATAGCGTAAATGCGCGTTTATTATCCCGTATTAACAAAAGAAATAAAAATTGTAAAACGTATTAAAAATAAAATAATAATTGCGTTACGTGTACGTGCTTACTTAGCTTACGTCCCTAATTTCGAGCTTATAATTAGTTTAAATTCGTCTGCACGATGGCACAGGAAACCGGAAGTGGTTAAATAATAAGGTTAGATTTATTTACTGTGCTGTGTGGGTAATTTACGATTCTTGCCCCTAGTTGTGAAACATTTGAATTTGCTACTTTGTTTCGAAGTTAGGTAAACCCGTGTAAACGGAGTTTGCATAATAATGTAAAGGGGTAAACACATTGGTTTCATTATGGGTTCATTATGGGCTCTTTGTGTGCAAAAGTTTTGTTAATTTTATAGGTTAATTTAGGCTTGTGAAACTTTGATCGTGTGATTCTGTTTTGACTTTGTATTTTAAAACTAAAAGAATATGTATCCTTTTTTTTTATTATGATTAAAGCTTACATTTATTATTATTATTATTTTACCTTAATTTTATCGGTATAAGCCTAAATTCGCTAAGAAGGCAGGAATAGTTAGCTGCTACCCAAGAAGGGTACTCTTGACTTGCGAGCACAAACCCATTATGCAAATGATATCCATGTAACTTTTCCAGAACGTGACTAAAACTTAAACTCAACGCAAACATTGTCAGCGTACATTCATATCAACTTATTAAGTTATCTTTAAGTTTCTCTACGAAAACATACTTCACACAATCTTAGCTGCAAATTGAATTCCCTTGACAATTCTCTTTGTGTTATTACAAGTTGAAAATTGAATCAACGCCTATGAGGGTAGACAACAAACTTTACGAACATGACACACTAGATTTAGCAAAGAGCATCTAATGGTCGTTTTACACGCTACGACTAAATCTACTTTACTCCTTAATTTCCGATCCAAATTTTCGACGAACTAGCTTTATTTCCAATAAAAACTTTTTACAACATTAAATAGTCATAAAATTAAATTGTAAGTAAGTGTTTTCGGGTCTATTTTCAATTCTTTTTAACCTTTTATCAAGTTTTGAGACGTGAATTTTAATATAACGAACACAATGAAAGGCGGAGTTACTTGACGAGCTTTGATTGTCACACGACAGGCAGTTTTGTTGTAGGTGTTGATTTGTTACACAATCGATTCAAGTTTATGTTTAATACTTTTATTTTATTTTGAACTTAAAATTTTAATAACAATAACTGTTTTATTTATTGTAATGATTTATCTTTTACGTTATCTCACTAACTAACTTAAACACATTCATGATTATTATTAGATAATTAGCAAGATTTGTAGTTATATTAATACCAATCAACCAGCAACTTTCATATATCAAGTTTTAAGAAAACGAAAGTGTTGTCACCTATTGCAGGCGCACCGCTCCAGTCCCTCGCTGACGCTGTACACGCTGCTGCGCCGCATCTGCCGCGTCGCGTCGCGTCGTCACACGCTCGCACGCACCATGTGACACCACCCTAAGCCCACTACCATCACTTTACCAACACTAAAACACTACTCATCGCCCCACTTCATCCACTTAAAATACACAGCTTTTACTATTCGGAATCTTCATTTTCCCATTTTCCAATTAATTTATTATTGAAATAGACGGCGCTGTTTACTTTGAAGCGTGGACCCGGGATTTCTAATTTACGTGCGTTTAATTGGCACTCTTGTTTTGTTTGTCAGTTTATTGGCTCGATATTATTAATGCTAGCTAGCAGCGACGCGATCTCGTATTTAAAGCGGAGTCATAACCTGAAACAAAAGAAATTAGATTTAATTATAAAATATTATTAATAATTTGTATCTATTATTACGTTTGAATTATTACCGTTTGTTTGTCAAAGGAAACTCTGCGTTTAGGTTAATCTAAGTATACAGTATACCTTACTTAGCAATAAATAAACCTCCTGTAAAAAATACCCAATAATAACTAAAATTTGTATCCAAGCTTGTACAGATTCCTTCTATCCATACAGATAACATGTAACGGAAATGAACACTTCAAAAGAAAACAGCCTTGGAGCAACTTTATCTCGAATATTTCCGAATGGCCCTCGGAATAATACCAAAATATCTGATGTGCTATTAATGTGGAAACTTCTACTCATGAGATGTAATCTGTTTAGTTACTACTTATGTGTTCAAAACGCTGCGTCATTAGATAATGATCATTTCATAGAAATAACACAGATAGAAGATAATAAACGTAAAGGAAATATGCAGAGTTCGTTTTGCAAAGTTAAATGGAATATTAAAGTCGGGGTGTTAGTCGTAACTTAAAATAATTTTAACCTAAAATCCTTAACCCAATGGTAATTTGAACTTTTTCTTTATAATTAATTTCTTCAATATTCATCTAAAAGTCAATTTGTAAGTATATATTTTCAACTATTTAATTTTTTAAGAGGGTTTAAGTATCAAATTAAAAGAATGGATGCGAATAACTTACTCAATCAGAAATATTGCACACGTGATTCAAAGCACAGATGGGTAAAGCTTTGATTTCTACATGTCCAAAAGTCAGAGAGTTAAACAACTCTAGAAATTATTCAGCCAAACTGAATGTCTTAAGCAATCCAAACATTTAGTTTGGCTAAACTTTAGGGATCTCTTTTTGATATTTGATGAGATGTCAGTTAAATTAGTGGAGTAGGGTAAGTGATCTGGAGTAGGTACTCGAGTCAGTATATTAGCATACTGCGATCTGGTGATATGCCACGCTGAGGGGCGGGCGGTCACTGGGTCACCGGGCTTAATGATTTAGACTGATTGATGGAAACGTTTAAGGAATTACACAAAACATTAAAGGATAGTTAAAACCTATAGTATAGAAAAAGTAGAACATCTGATATGGTAGAAGTGATTACTACTTGTACAGTTAGTTAGTGTCAATATTTGTTTTTTTTGGTTAAATAAGTAATGTACAAGAATTTATTTAACTGTTATTTCAATGATTTCAAGTATTCAGATTTGTATATTGTATCTACGATGTCACAAAAGTTACAGCCTAAAATCCTTAAATTTCGAGTGAGAGGTCTCGTTTTATGACTCCCATTATTAACCTACTGACCTGTCTCGTTTGTGTGTTTGGTGTCTTTTCTGTACCGTGATTACTACAGACTGTTTCAGAGGGTTGACGAGTACGTAAGTGGAATTTTACAACTTGCACGTGAAGTCCAGTAGTTTGAAGTTGGTGTGTCCAGTAGTTTGTAACTCGGCAGCAGTAGGGGTAAAACTCACACAATGCAATAAAGGGACATTGTTTTGTAGAGTTGTTGGTCTAACACTGTATACATTTTATTCTTTACTTATACGGTTTTTTCCGTGGGAATGAGGCTTTTTCCCGCAGTAAAATTATCGTATTTTCTTCTTCCCTTGGTTTCGAACTAACTTTATTCCAAAAGCTATTTTTCTGGTTGATTTTTTGCACCTTGTGTCCGAAAAACCCAAATATCTTACGGAACCCTTTTTTTCCAAAATAAAATATAGCCTCGTGGATAATGTAGCTTTCGAATGGTGAAAGAATTTTTAAAATCGGTCCAGTAGTTTTTGAGCCTATTCGACACAACCAAACAAAGTTTTCCTCATTATAATATTAGTATAGATTTACTAGCGAGCGTCGTTCGGATAAAATGTTTTATGCATGAACAGAAAACATTAATTTTTAAATTTAAAACATTATTGACAAAATATTTAACTGACAGTGATACCACAAACTGTTGCTGATATACTTTAACAGACTACCAACAATGAATGATAAACGTTAAGGTATCGCTGATGTGAAATAATTACAACTTAGCTTATGAGATATATGGAAGTGTACTAGTAACTCTTAATATCCGTACTAGTAACTCTTAATATCTTCCGTTCTTCTTTTTTAAAACATTGTAATTCTTTCTACTCCCATACACACATACAAGTCAATATCTGATATTCGCCAATACTTTATGGATGAAACGTACAAACTTGGCTAGCACAGTTGAAGGGGACCTCTCGAGGCCCGCGGTGTCTCATACATCCATACTGCAATGCGTCACAAACTACACTATGTTATACATACAGGGTGTATTTCACTGTATTTTTGGATAATAGACATACGTAAAATAAAATATAAAAATATGTTGGTGACGTCTAGGCTATTTTACTCTGTAAGTTCTTAAACGCGTAAGTTACTGTTCGTTTTATGTTTGTTGATCCCATATGTGTTGCGGTTACGAACCAACAGACTAAATATAAATTTAACGCTTAATTTAATTTTAAATATCGGTTTTTTTCAGCCTTGGTTGTTTTAATCAGTGTCTTAGCATTAAAGTAGGTACATCATTTATGCGGAAGTGTATTTAATATAAGATTTCTGATATTTTTAAACCAAAGTATAAAATATAAACATCCTGAATAAGATATCGAACAGAAATATACATATACAAAATAATATACATGAATACATAAACTGATACATCTCAAATATAAAAGGATAATTGGATATGTCATCGCAGAACAGAAACGAGTCTGGCTAGTGGCGAAAAGAAAATACATTTTTCTTGTTTGCTTATAATGTATTTAACTTGCGACAATTAAAAAAAAAGTCTGTGTTGAACTTTGCTATTTCTATATTAAACACTAACAAATTACCCAGACACCTGCAGCATATCTGAAGCTCTTAGCGTCTTTATTAATTAAAATGTAAAATAAAATGCACTGTGTAACTTAATTAATCATCTTTATAAATTGATATATCGTGCCGTGTCGTAGTCGTGTCGTAGTCGTGCAGGATCGCTACTGTACAGCTGGAGTCGGATTTATGTGAACAATTACTCAGATGTGCCGTGTCCAAAGATTAAAGATAAAAGTCGACATTTCGTCTTTCTTTTAGGTTATTTTTTGTGACAACGAAATAAATTGCAATGCGGAAAAATAATAGTTTGAAATCTTCATTTACATCTGTTAATAAACTACTTCACAATATTTTTCACGCGATGTTTTTTCTGGTCACTGAGTTGAGTTAAATTTGATTAAAATCACAATCTAAATTACTTAAACAACTTTTTAAAAAAAGCAATGTAGAATCTCCAAGCTGGAGAGTTAAACAGTTGTTATAAATTACTCATATCGTTAATGTTTTACTTTAACTCTGACAAAACTTATTATTACAAAACTGTGAATATGAGATAACCAATCCTCAAACTATTTAAATACAACAGTCCCTCTTATATCTAAACACGGTCTTAGTTTTTGTGGCATCACCGATGTGTAGTTACATTTGGCAGAGGAATCCCTTAATTAACAGACCGGCCAAGTCTAGTGCAGGGCTGAAACACGAAGCTCGAATAGCTGACACCAGGCTATTTACTTAAAGGTTCGTTTAGGTTAGGCACTTGAAGGTTACCGATTTTAGTAGAGTTAACAGGTACCTAAGCAGTTGAATACAATATTAAAGCTGGGGGCGTTTTGTGATCGTTATACTTAATAAAGAAGTAAAACCACGTGTTGCTTGGACTTGAATTAGAATCTAAATAGTTATCGGTCTTTAGAAGTAGAGACGGGTAAAGACAGACAGAGTATCGTTTGTTAGTTAAATGTAAGCACATTAATAAAAGAGGTAGTCCTAAGCTACTTATATTGGTGCCTTAACCAATTTGTAAAAAGTAAGCAATATAATACCATAAAAACAACATTAACATTCCCATTCATCAACCTGAAGGTAAATGATCAATCACCCTGCTGATATGAAACAGCAGAATAAGAATAAACAAACCGTCCTTTTTCGTTCACCGTCGCTGGTCAAAAGGCATTTCTGTCTCAATTTCTTTTTAGAGCTTTCGCAGATACGGAATTGTCCTTCGTTTGCCTTCGGTTAATTAAATTAAACTTCGAAGCCACAGCTCAGAGGGATTAACTTCAGATTACAAAAAGGGGTTCGTTCTATTTCAGAGTTGCGCACCAAGTTTTTCTGATTCATCCGTAATACATCACACCCTTTTATTGATGGAAGAGAAGTTTTATGAACGAATTTGTGGGCTCATGAATCTCGGAATCCAACCAACAGGGTATATTTGGGGAGAGAGAAATTGTATTTTGTTACGGCCTAGTCATTGTAAACAACTTACCTACTGGTTAGCAGACGTGGGGGAAATATTTAATCGTCGCACACGACTACGTTTTCGATGTAGGTAAAATCGAATCGACAATGTTCACGGTCGATAACTTTTCGACTAATATCGGTATAAAGTATCGTATTGACTTTTGTTTACTGTGTCTGATATTAAAAAGAAGATAAAAAAAAACAAAAATATTGACCAAAAGTTTATTTAAATGGCCAACTTGTGAACTAGGGTTTAAGTAAGAGGCAGTGATGTCGCATGGATGCGATTGAGAATAACCCCATAAATTCATTTGCCTATTTTAGATTATTTATTTTAATACTAGTCTGCACGTTCTCAAAAAACTTAAATTAGCAGTATTCGTTGAATAATTTTGAACGAGTAGGTATGCAGTGGCGGACTAGTGGCGGTGGAGGCGACAGGGGTTCCAATGGTCCCAGGGGCCCCAGCATAGCTTAAAACGGCCCTGGATGCAGCACTACCCACCACTCACAGTACCAGGCAGGGGACTCTTAATTAAAGATCCGCCCTGCGAGTATGTAAGTAGAAAAACTTTGCTTCATACTATAAGGAAAAGAGATTAGCAAAAAAGACATAACCCTAAATCAAAAGGTATAGTTCTGTAACTCGGCTATCAGTCCAGCCGAACTTTGCCTACTTGAGCACGTCTATGTTTACGAAAGTTTCTTCATATAAAACACTTGATTCCATAACATTCCATCATTGTAAATCCTTCTCAGAAGATTGATATACTTCGCATTGGGCCAAAGTTTTATGACAGCTATATTTTGGGAATCAATTTTATGATTACGCCATACGGCCCCTGGAGAAAGTTTATATGGTTTCTGCTTGGAGTTTGCTGGGCTTGTCACGCGTGAACCTCAACTGTCGTATAAAACTGAAACGACTTTAATATAACCGACAGTTTTATAAATAAATAGGAACTAAAACTTTAACTTTAGTACTAAATACTCTCTGATTTAGGTATCTATACCCTCGCATAGAATCTTAGGATATATATATTTTTGTCCAGACTAACATACCAATTATGTGGCCCTAAGGTAAGCACAGTAAGCGCTTGTGTTTGAGGTACCAGCCATTGGACTAGGGGAGAACTTAGTTACACCTTTTAAGTTAAAATAAATGGTAGTGACCAAGTCTAATCTTAAAACCTACACTAAAAATCAATAATTGCAAAATAGAAAACATCAGGAGGTAGGATTAATGAAGGATTATCTAAACGTAATTTTGTTACCAGGCCCTTCCTACGCATGAAATCTACCACAGCCGCACTAAAACGACCCACCAAATAATGAACATATTAATATTGTTATGAACACTAAAATATCCAATATCAAACTGGAGATGTATACAGATTTATGAGGCAATAACGGGTAGGATTCATTAAGGCGGATTGATCAACAATGTTTGCCTTCAGACAATAACATATTGTATAGGGAATATAGTATCACAAATGTGGTTTATTTAGCTGTTTGGGATGGTAAATAGGTAGCTATTCTTTACCTCGAGAAGTAATCAGAATAGGGAATCTCAACGAGTGTAGTTCGTCTGCCGTGCATGCTCTACCACTAGCACATTATAAACGCAGCTACAATTTCGTCTGATTATGGTGACACATTATTTTTTGGAAAATAAATATGCTTTTGTTTGTAAAATGGAATGTAGGGCAGTAATAATTTCAAACTATATTTGCATAATGTCTGTTCCAACTTCTTGCCATAAATAACATGCCCGTATACTTATAATCTCAAAACTTTACTTCTTACCTTAATAGCTCATACAGTCAAAACAAACTTATTCAAAACAAGATGAAAGAGCGATAATAACTTGTGCGTGAATTAAACCATGAACTTTATTTTTGTTTCCAAGCGTGAATTTCTGATAATGTTGCTGTTAAGGCTTTTGCAATAAGTATCAAAATAATTGTATCAATTTAACACGTGTATTTTCTCCAAATTTTTTCGTGTTTAATGCCTTGACTGTGGCGTAGAGTTACATCTATTAAATAGCTACAGGTATGCTTGGATTGTTAAGACACTAGACTAGGTATATAAGAGAGAACCTAAGCTGTAAGCGCCGCATAAAGTTTATCTTGTTAACAAGAAGCTCGTTCGTGTAGTTATTTCAAAGCTATTTTAATTTAATTTAACGTTGTACGAGCACATCTTTCATTCTTGACTTTAACTAACTTAATATATATTTGTAAAAATATGTTTTACCTCTTGCAGTCTAATGTTTTAGTTTGTATATAGGCGTACAATGCGTTTATAAATAAGTTTTTTTTATTGGAAATGGTTTGTTTAGTCTAATGACAGATTTTAATAACTTATGTTTAATTATTTGTGTCAATCATACATTATTGAGATGGGTTTTTAAACATCGTAACTGTAGTCTCTCTGCTGTCAGATTTGCTGATACTAAATGCAGGGCATTGACAAGAGTTAATCGTGCTTTCAAGAAAAAATATACCAAAGCAAACCACTCAGTGACTGAATTATACTTTTTTCTATTAATGTATAGTTCCAAATATTTCAAAATATCCCTGTCACCTCCAAGTGTAAATTGCTTTCGACTCTATATCAATTATTTTAATCACATCCAATCAAACAATTACATCTTTATGGCGCCGTTGATCTTAGGCAATTAAACACCAAGTTCTAAAAAGGTGATTACCATTAAAAACTTGGATCGCAATTTCGATCCGTCATATCCAATTTTAAAGGCTCTGCAAACACCCAATACCCTTTGAGTAGAACCGCCAAACAATTTCCAAAGCTTAATTGATTATCTGAACTTTCATCAAAATTAATTGTGAAACCGCGGCTTCTTTGCTCTTAACTTTTATTAACATTTAGCGTAGTAAGTCAAGTCGTAATAAATGTGAGTTTAAACTGTAACGGGTTAACTTTGGTAGTATAAATTCGCCGTCGCCGTTACTCCGGTTTGATGTTCATTTACTTCTTGGAAAACTACAAAGTTTACAACGAATAGCTCGTTAGTGTTTGTAAGACTATAGAGAAAAGATAAAACAGAATAGAAATATAAAACGGACAGCTCCGATGTTCGTTAAGATACTGTGTTCGAAGGAAATGAAAACACATGAAATTTATTTTTTAATAACCCTTAGACGTTCTGCCTACGTCCACAGGCTTCCTTCTCGGATAGCGAGAGGATCTGTTTAAAAAGACAAGAACACAGTTTTCATTATAAACCTAGAAAACGTAAAATTTAAAAGCATGCAATTTCTATACTAGATTAGTGAAAATTTTTTGAGCCATAAGTTAAAAATAAAAAATATGTTTACTTTGATAACTGTGCTCGACACTTGTAGATCTTTTCAACAGTGATATTTAAGAATCGGAAATTCCCTAATTGCTTCTAAGCAATTCCTTACTTCCTACGCATATTTCTGTTACAAATAATAATTATTAACTTGTAAGAATAAGATATACTAAAATACCTAGTTACGCTCCCAAGTTATATAAGTTAATTAAGGTTTAAATTTCTAAGCTTTGATATACGTACGTAATGAAGTGAATTAATTGCGAAATTATATATTCTATGTAGGCTAACAGCAATTCCAATTGAAAAGGACATTTATTTTAACTGGTTGATGTTTGTGATTAACATTTTTTTATTGTACCTTAAAGTAATTTAGATGTATAAAGAACTAATATATAAGTTAGGTACCTATTTGCAAATCTATATAGATTTCTGCCGAATAAGTAGGTAAATATCTACCGTTTTTTACAATATGTCGATACATCCCTTTGTTCCAAACAAGTATCCTACAAAGGTCCAACAAAAAATATTTATTAGATTCGAGGAAAAGAACTACATACTATTTGTTACAGTCCTATCATTTGGTCAGCGGTATCTAAAAAAAATTGTCACAGAAAAAATGTTTTACCATATTTCGATTTCAATGAGGTAAATATTTGTTAAATACCTCTTGTACAAGTTGTGGCTTCACCCACGGGGCTTGGCGAATGTTTGTGACGTTTTGACAGCAGAATGACATGCCGCGTCAGGGAAGTGACATTTGTGACGTCACGCGATATGCCGCGGCAAACAGGGGATGTCATTGTACGTGTGCAGGCATTAATTAAACCAAATCCGTTTTATTTCAAGCTGTATGCGATTAAGGCTATTTTTAAATACGCATAGCAAGGATATTTAAGTTCATTTTTAGTGCTAAACTAGAGAGTGAAATCAAACTACCAACATATATCAGAATATTTTTAAAACCATTTACAATCATTCGATTCTGCAAGTTCTTTTTGCATAAACATATGGTCAATTTACTGTTAGAAAAAACTTTGTCTATAATCTTGTCTTTGTCTTTGTCTAAAATCTAAAAGAAAAACCGCCTTATAGCATTGTGCTTCTAGTTTATTTTGTATCTTTTTTGAGGATAAAGTTTTGTTAGTTTCCCGAGTTGTGGCCGCGACGTGTGTTTTATTTGCACATCTCGGCACAGTTCCAATGTCTCTACTGATACCATCGCCATTTTATCGTGATTTTCAACCATTTCACTACATTCTGAAGCAATAGATGTACTCATACAGGACACGTTTTTCAAGTAGGTACGAAATTTTATTTTATAATGAAATGTGGTTCCGGAAACAATAACATATTTTTTCTGCGCCTAGTGTTAACATTTCTCAATGCAAAAAAAGCCTAGTGTATCCTAAACAACAGACTAGGGTTTTTTTTAAAATCACCCACTAATCTATTCCATTACTATCAACATCCAAGTTAATAGCTGAACCTTTTACGCTACGGTCATTAACATACTCATTCTTTTTTTTAAAAAACATTCATTCTTTATTTTTTCGTCTGCGTCAGCCGTTCTAGCTACTCTTTATTTCAACGCATCATCTGGTTTCGCCCATGAAATCTAACGCAGTAATCTCATTACGAGAAGGAAAAAGGTTCTATAGCCCACCAGCAAGGAAAATGACGCTAAGGCTAGGGAATTACTGCATTGCCGATGGAATTACTTCATAGAGCCATGTAGAAGAAGCCAGGGTAATATCCGATGGACTACGGATTACATGAAATGGCATTAACGTTATTAAAGGCTAATTATTCCGAAGTCTAATAACATCACCATATTGAACAACCAGCTTTTGCCCACGGCTTTGCACGCGATAAATTCGGAGTACAACCCCTTTCTCTATACTATGTTATTATACATACTAGTGGCCGCCTGCGACTCCGTTCGTGGAATCGGTTTCCCGTGGGAATGAGAAATTTTCCCGCTGTAAAAAGTACCCTGTAGGTCTGATGTATAACCTATATTACTGTAAAGTTTCATCAAAATCTGTCCAGTAGTTTTTACGTGAAAGAGTAACAAACATCCACACATACTCACAAACTTTCACGTTTATATTATTAGTCGGATAAACCTTCCTCTTGAATCACTCTATCTATTAAAAAAACCCCTCAAAATCTGTTGCGTAATTTAAAAGATCTATGCATACAGACACGCGGACGGCGGAAAGAGACTTTGTTTTGTATACAATATAGTGATATAGAAAAAACTTTGTATTTAGTAACAGAATTCCCAGGCTAGAGCACTTTTTTCTATATCACAATTTTTTTGGTGGCTTCAATTCCCTATCTATTGATGACGTGTCACGCTACTTTCCGCGTAATAGAGCTTCAATGAGGCGCGCAAAATCGCCTCTGCTGCATTTCGGCGAATCGACGTTTCGTAAATTGGGGCGTTTTATATTGCCCACTATATTTTAGACAAAGCGATTCTCATTACAACTACGATATTGCCAACCCATATTGAATATACTATGCTTTGTGGTTTCCAAACTCATTTGCCGTTGATACATGTTCGTACTAACTTAGGTTTCTAATTTAAATTGTCCAATTCAAATGGTTCTATATTAAATACTGGAATTTATGACCGATATGTGACCACTTCGTTAATGTAGCTGCAGCTTTATAAGTACCTACTGTTTGTCTTCTCACAATTTTAAATAATTATTTCTTATTTTACCTTTGTTTCCTAAATGTATTGTTATTATTTATTATTATTATTCATATCTACTAATAATCTACATTCCTTAGTATAGTTTTGTTGAAAATTGAATAACTTCTATCTAAGGTAAGTATATCATATATCTAAGTTATTTTAAGTAAGAACTATCATTTGCGCAACATGTGGTTTGATTATTGTAAAGTTTTGTAGAAAAATTAAACTACTTACTCGTTAAAAAAAGAATATTCCTTCTTCAGTCCGGGTTTTCATTTAAATAACAAGCATCTTGCACTGCGGTTTTTTGTCCGTCCTCATTTCGAGAAATCTTATGGTACGGATGCAAATGGTATCGTCAGCATAGTTAAGATAAGACTAAAATGTTTTACTTTTCTATGTTGTTAGTGTATTTCTTGAAATTTTACCGTGGTTTTTACGCTCTTTATTAAATTTCATGACAGATAAAATGAAAAAGGAAAATGTCTGAAATCAGATTTGTGTGTTGTTTTTGTACCTATATAGCATTTAACGTTATATTTAACGAGTTAGATTATATCTTCCGATGGAAAATACAAACCTAGTTAATAAGAAGTTATAAGCTTTTTGATGTACAGGTCTTTTTATATTTTTATTGACGTTCAGTTCATTTCTTCATACTATATACATATAATATCTACAATATCATACTGAAACAGTGGCGAAAACTCATTTTTTTATTTATTTTAGTGGATAATAATAAGCAAAATATGTGTTTTAACTAGTTGCAGCGAGTTGACAAAACAAGTTGATTTACCGTCATTAAGGCTCTCTTTGACACATAAACATATTCTTCCTATACTCGAGAGACATGGTTTATCAAGGGTTAATATATTCCATAACATTTACATACATGTACTTTCCTATTGTGTAGGTACATGAAATTCTCATTACGTATCAATGCAATTAACGTTACAACGGCATAGTGCAGAGGTCGGGGTTCAATTACCGGTGACAGAAATTAATACTTACATATGGTAAAACAGGTCGTTCAGGATATTTCTTATAGTTTGAGTTCTCTAGAATGTTTTAATCCTACTATTCTACTAATATTACAAAAGCGTGGTTGTATTTATGTTAATTGCGCTATCACGCAAAAACTACTAGAGGATTTAGATGAAACTTGTTATACTTATGGTTTTATCATACTATCTGTTCAATAAACTAATCATAGCTAAATTTTATCATTCTTGTGTAAAATTAAAAAAAAAAGAATTTGTGCCTTAACATTAGTCTACCCGTGGTAACGTAGTTCCCGTAACTGAAAAAGTAATACGATAAAATTTACCAATACACCATCAACTAAATAACAACATATTTCAAGATTTACGTTGTTTGTTCGGCCTATTCTTATAAACCCACGTAAATCGTATAGAAAAGTTGCAATTTAAGCACATTAGCGATTCCCATTCAGCAGATGAGTAAACACAATGACATCAAAAACAAGCCTGTAAACGGCAACTTTGTACATTGTTTTTTATCAAGGTTGTCACTTTGTCAGGCAGGGACAAAGTTTGGGCTTTCCGGCAACCATTTTAGATATTAGCTTATCTGTAAGTATAGGGTATCTGTTTCTTTTTCTTCTTTGATTTGTTATGTAAATTGGCTAGTAAATATCTTTACCTAAACGATAGTTTTCTATATTCAGAGCACCATTTGAATGAAAGCATCAGAAATTTACATACAACAATCATATTTTTTTTGAAATCACATAATATTTATAGAAAATGTAGCCTGCTAAATGCTTGGAAAATAAAACAATTAAAATTGGTTCACTAGTTTTCAAATAGGTTTTCCATTGGTTCCCAGCAAATATTTCCATGTAGATTGCTTCACTTATCAAACATTATATTTTATTTCGACTGACCATTAAACAAATCACATATTTCGACATGGTTCACAATCTCAAGTAGGTACTTGTATGTAGGTCACATGTTAAATGTTGCAATTTGCCACTTGTAAATTCCAAAAGGGTCTTTTTCCGAGTCGATATGTACAAGCACAATAGAATGGTTGTATTGTATGTAATATTAGCTTCAATGGGCAATACAGATGCATTAGCTGACGACGTACGGCGTGATACCATCCAGTGCAGCTTAGTATAGGACGAAATAAACTTTATCATATTTTTGTAGAGTAGTCGTTATTATATTAAATAATGAACACAGATAGATTATTATAAAGTAAGGTGTTAATCGGTAATAAATAAGGTCAATTGTACTTATTTTATAAATGTCAAAGTGTTTTTTTAGTTTCACTAAATATTTTCATAGTAAGTATAAAATCTAGACCCGCGGGAAAACCGCAGACGGGAAGCTAGTTAACTCATTCAATGCCCATGGGAACCATCATTTGTAAGTCGATTTAATATTAGGATTTGAACGATCAGTCAGAGCGATGCTATTCCCAAGGTGGCTCAATATAATTTAACATCTAAAAAGTATTTACTTCAATTGATATAATAATAAAATGAGGATGCTAATAACCCAAATATGAAAACTCTTCCTTTCAATCCTTGCTCCAGGCCTTGTCACAATCCGGGCTTATCTAGAGGGACGTATAGATAAAGTTATTGTTACTTTTCTGCATATCATTCAAAGTCTGTAAAAAAGTTATACAAACTGAGAAACTCCCGCATTTTCCAAAGCTCGCAACACAATACGTTTCGTTCGGCAGCCGGTATACGCCGTGCCTACGCCGTACCTACGCCGCCGTACCCACGCCGCCGTATCGCAGTCACAGTCATAACCAGAACATGTCGTTATTTTCTTTATGCGCTCCGTTAGGTCCGAGGCTCGGTTAAAATATGCAAGGATTTTCCGTTGCTGGAATCATTGTGAATTGTACGTTGTTCTGATAGCTTTGTTGATTTTGTTGCAGTGGATTTGCATCTTGGCTTATTGTGTTGGATTTGTCTTTACCATGAAATACCTAATACAAAAATGAAAGCATTAATGACCCCTCTTGCATTAAGATTGAGTTTATCGTAATCAAATTAAAACAAAGTGTTCGAGTAGGCACGAGAAATAAAAGTAAGTATGTAACAAACTTACACTCAAGGGCCAATTTTCTTCAACTTACATCAAATTGTAAGTGAAAGTTACGCAAAAGGTCTTTATTATGTTTGTGCAGAAATTCCTTCCCTCCATCTTGTTGCTAACTTCATCTCGTAAGTTTCCTACGCGAAGTTAGCAACCGACTTAAAATAGAATCCTTGTTTTTTGAACGTCGAACGGCGGAAACCAAAGATGGCAGGTAAGCAAAAAATAAGTTCTAATCTTGATGAGCAAAGTTTTAATGTCCTTTAATGCGCCAATAGAGTTTGGGCGTTTGGGAGTACAAAGTTCCAATGATTGTTGGGCCGAAAGTGCTTAGTATATTCGATTGTTATTTTCCTTAGCGCTGTATATATTTTTTGTGAATTTAATGAACTTTTTTAAAGTCACTTCGACTTTTTAATTTTGTAATTTTACAATTTCTTTGTGCCTCGAAAAAGTTTCAGGTTGGTTTCATTTAGAATACGAACCTGACCTAAAATTTCAAATTAGGTTGAAATGGAGATTTAGGCAAAGTACCTAGTCGAGGTAAGCATCTACTTTACTAGGACATACTATTTGAATATTCTGAAATTGAATTTCAAGTATGTAGGTGCTCGTCGTCTTCAGCAGTAGGGTAGATTGGAAAATCTTACGTAAATAGGTATTGCCCTACTTCTATTAAGAATAGAAACGTACTTCCGTTCTGTCTAACCTTTATAAGCTCTATTTTATTTTGTCAATTATATTTAAAGTTTTAAAAAAACTTTTCTGTTTGTACAATGAATTAACTTTACTGCCAGCCTAAAAACGACCAATATGAATATACATATTCTAAGGCAATTAAGGAATTTATGCTTTAAAATAATTTTACGATAGATGCAACCCCATTAAGGCACCTTTTAATAGACCTCTAAAATTTTCAGTTGTGATTGTTTTAGGTTCCTAGTTTTTTTAAGTGCTAGTCTATACACTTACCACATATTAAGATGCCTACAACTTAATAAGCCTAACACCAGTACCTACAAAAAACTCTTGGAAATACAATCTTCTTAATTCTTTTACAATGCCATTATAATCTGAGATTATCCTACTAATGATTTACAAGCACCCTTGTTGATTAAGTAGGTGCTTAGAGAACCAAAAACACTTTTTCATTTATATGTATGGGCAATAGCGTTATCACGTTTTTCCAGTCCGGTAAACGCCTTAATCGAAAACCTCTGAATGAATTCGTTTAGCACTTCTTTTATTTAACTGAATTTCAGGAATTCTAAAGTGTTTAGCTGAATCGTGTTTTATTTAATTGAGGGTTGATTTGATTCTCGATTGTACTTTTAATAAAATTTCGGAATTAGATGTCGGATTTCGGAACTAATTTGGTCGTTGTTTTTTTTCTTTAAATCTTATGTATCTTAGAATAACGTCGTAATTAAATGGTACTCGAATTAAGAACGGCAAAAGTAATACAAGCTCGTTAACTATGCCAAACAAAATTTATGAAAAATTATTAAGCTGCACTTGCTACTGCAGTCAGCTACATGAAAAGTACCTAATCAATTTGATCCTTATTTTTGTTTTTTACAAGATTGCCTATTTTCGGTTACGACGCCATTCTATCACTTTCCTATGTGCTGTTTTGCGTTAAAACATCTACTTAATCGATCCTCTAAATACATAATTTCAGCTTATTCTAATATTTCCAGTAAAACAGCCTATATCGGGAAACTGAGCAGCCATTAACTTCCCTATTCGTCCATTTTGGCATAGATCAGGTTCAACCCCTCACATTACCCTCTTTCACACACGAAATTTGCATTTTTATGAGCTCTACAAGAAGCCGTTATCTGGTATCAAAATGTCGAGGAATGATAAAAGTGCGAGTATTATTACAATAAAGATTCGACACCAAACAGTTAATGCTTTTGTTTTTTTTGCTTACTTGTTGTCCGCGGCTTTGACGAAACCAAAAACTCTACTCCATTTTGAAGTACGTTACAAAGTTACTCCATATTATGTCAGCTATGTGTCAGTGAAAGTGCGTCAAAATTAGTCCTGCCTTTACGCAGATTTGCCGCAACAAACACACAGGTAGACAGACAGACAAAAAATATAAAATAATATTTAGTTTTATGTTCCGTGCATCCATAGTTTCCATTTAACTACACTTACAAGTATTTATATTAACACTTTTGTCCTTTATGCATAAGAGTTAATACTGATTAATTCGGCATAGGCTCTCATGTTAGGGTGCTCCAATGTATGAACAATATTTGGAAAACACTTAGCACATCGCATTCATTCCATATACATACATGCACAGGGACATACGTTTATACAAGTAGCCAGTTGGGAACTCACGGAAATGATAATAATAACGATTAATTATCACAAACTAGCTTTTTTGCGATACTATAACAATTTCTCGGCGCGAATATTTACGATTTTCAAAATGACAGCGATAACGGTATTCGAATAAATAAATGAATGAAATTGTTTACATAATATTCATAAACAAGTATTTATTTGTACACAGCATAATGTTTAACATGTAGAAATATTAATTAATCATTAAATATCTCTGAGTGCGGCTTTTAGTGTGTTTATTTTAAGTTATTAATTATCGCCAAACTCAATCATTTCGTTACTGGTAGCATGAATGAAATAAAAAATGTGTATCGATATAGATTCGAAGAATTCTATAATTGAATATTTCACGTAATAAGTAAATATACAAACATATTAATAGAAGTTACTTTAGTAAAGTCTGTTTATGCTCTTTGTATCTAAGATCGATTTCAATAGAATAACGTAATACAATACATAGTATGGAATATAATAATGAAATTATATGTAGGTAATTCCCTGATATGCCAAATAAATACTCGATGGTTATTTGATAGCAGTATTGCTTATTTATGTATGAATTGTATTTGATATAGAATCATGCGAAGGGAGATCCGATTACGTCCATTGTTTTGAGTTCCCGCCATGGAAATTCTGTTTTGGTTGATTTGACAACAGAATTTTGCTACCGTAGTTTTATTTTAAAATTGTTAACGAATCTTTAGCTATGTAAAGCATTAAATAACTCAATTTTTTTATTTTTAAAGAATTACTTCAAAATATCTATTTATGTTTCACAAGTAAGTAAGTAAGTGAGCCAAACTAATATCGACAAAAAGTTTAACAATATCAAATACAGTTAATTAAGTAACTTTAAAAACTCTTTTAACAACAAATGAAAAGAAGAAATCTCTCATATATATATATGGTTTATTTACCTTTTTGGTTTTAAATATTTACTTCCTGCGTCATATAACTCAACATGTTTTCTTAGAACCTTGACAAACAATTCCACTCATCCTACTTTTCTGTTTCTATCATCGTCCCGTGATACTGTTCTCACAAAAAAATCTTAATATTTCGTCTTTTGTTCCAATCTGACACACTGACAGCTAATATGTAGGAGAAAAATACTTTTGTCACAATAAATTAACTAGTTTTCTGTGTTCCGACGTAACATGTGAAGGGAACAATTATATATTCTATTTCAGGAATTAACCGTCGGTGTCTGTTTTACCGGCTTTTAATTTATCAAGCTACTTTTACAGTAAGATTTTTATGAATGTCTATAATTTTATGTATCCTACTTATATTAATATTTAATTTTAGAGGATTATGCTGAGTGCATTAACCACACAAGATAAAAAATATAAAATAAGGAGCAGAGCAGAGATAAGTGCAGCGGTAAAGGGATGCCAAACTTAAATATTAATTATAATTAAAATTAAATGCGAGTCAACATAAACTGAAAGAAAAAAAAACCATATGTTGTAGAGGCACTTTTCAGTAATTAATGTTAATGATAATAGTTTGCACAAACACACCAATAAATCCAAATAAACTTAGCATAACTAGTTATAATTGCGATTTATTATTATATTTTATTGAACGTTGTTCATATGATTTATAGAGTTCGGTAGGTAGAACCGATCATCTATCTTTTTTTGTTGCGTTGTGTCTTCGCAACTTTTATAAAACCCAAAAAAAAGAGGAAATGGCAAAATAAGATAAAGGTACTACGTATGGCCTATTAGGTTAAATCAATTAAAGTTATTATTAGTTAAATCATTACATAGTATAAAACAAAGTCCCTATGTCCTTATGAATGCTTAAATCTTTAAAACTACGCAACGGATTTGATGCGGTTTTTTTCAATTGATATAGTGATTCAAGAGGAAGGTTTGCTTAATAAGATCATAGTACAGGGAAAAGAGTTTTACTCCGAATTTAACGCGTGCGAAGCCGCGCAGGTAATAGCTAGTTAATTAATTAAAGCGAAAATGAGTGCGTATAATCTCGCAAAATTAAAGAATTTATGCCTCAAAATTATTTAGAAATTTTACGAATTTATGAATCCACCATAGTAAGCAAAAAGTTGAAGATTACGGCTCTTTCTCGCTAACTAAGCGATAGGTTAGTATCTCACTAGTGGCCTGTGTTATAGTTTATGTATACTATAAAAAAAAGTTTTTACCGCAACCTAAAAAAAGCATATTTTTAAGTTTAATACAGTCGTAGTTATTTTCTTATTCACTTATCAAAGGGAAGACCAGCACATATTCCAAACTAATTCCGTTAGCAAACTTTTCTAAGCTCGCAACTTGGCTCTCAGTTTTTCCTTCCTTCTCTGAAACGTTCAGATTCATATACGTTTGCAAAACAAATGAATACTCCTAGACCTTTTACCAAATTCAAAAAAGGGTTGTAAAAGGAAGCTAAAACGAAAAAGCAAGGTTTTTATTTATTTGGTAAACTCCATCTAGCCCTAGGTAATTGACTTTCGGAACCTTCTCTAGGGATAATTTAGCAAAAGCCTTTGATTCAGTTATCTATTCCAACTTTGTAGACGGATTACAGGATTTGTTTTTCAGGGTAACTATTGCCTTGGAATAACTAAGTAGGTAAACAGACTAACTACGCATAAAGGGTCTAACTTGCTATCAGATTTAAAATCAAGGTTTATTAAGATGTATGAGATTTGTTTGTTCGTATTCATAAGTAGATACTTATGATGTATTAATAATAATAAAATAATTATAAAAACCCTTTATTACACATAAACATAAATTTACAGGAAATTAGTGGAATAAACCAAAGGTGGCCTTATTGCTCTGAGAAATCTCTACCAGGCCAACCGTTAATAAACAGAAAAAGGCAATTTAAATAGTCAGTTTTCAAAATAAAATAGAGATTTAAATAAACAACATTCTCATATATCTACTACTCTTGGTGTATCTTACAGCAATAAATTTCTTAACAAACTAGCTGCACTAGAAACTCAGTATTATTTTAGAATGAAC
The DNA here is from genome assembly GCA_916618145.1 of Emmelina monodactyla. Taxonomy (NCBI): domain Eukaryota; kingdom Metazoa; phylum Arthropoda; class Insecta; order Lepidoptera; family Pterophoridae; genus Emmelina; species Emmelina monodactyla. The sequence continues at coordinate 4,674,402 of OU745319.1, forward strand.
AATTGTATTTCTTCAGTTTATTATCAGATGTAAGGCAGTATAGATACTGTATCAATTTCCGATTCGCCGGTTGAAGCAATCCTGCTAACATAACAAACAATTTCTATCTAAAACAATTTGTTCTAAAATCAAGAGATAAAACATATACAGCTGCAAACACATAATAAAACAAAGCTATGTAGCAACGATATAAATATGAAAAAGTTTTACTACACAAAGGATTTTTTAATTCTGCGGGGAGGTAATTATGTCTCCTCATTTTTAGTTTAAACTGTGAACAGCGAGTTTTATAATAATATTTAGGTAAAGAGTATGATGACTTTTTAAACCAAAATATTTTGAATCACATTTTTTAACCAGATGGAATATGCAAACATATTAAAATTCAATATTTATACCGTTTTTACAGACAAGATTTCAAAACGCTAAAATCTGCATACGATTTGCATGAATCGATTGTAACATCAAAACGCCCGCCAAACACTCAAACGAGCGATGATAAATAATTCAACACTATACGAATAACCACTGACTACAGAACCTAATTTCGATTCAGACTGGGCTTGTGGATAACACAGATGTAGAGGTATGGAAGTGTATAGGTTACAACGTGCTGTAGCCTGATACACTAAATATGTGTGTATTCAAATACTGGAAACTCTGTCTGCATATACAGCAATGTGATAATTTTGTTTATAAAAGTGTTTTTTTTTAACAAATTGTGTACTGAATGAAGTTGTGAGAGAAAGTAACAAAATAACTGAAGTTTATTGAGTAACTTAATGAATACGAAAAGTCTATGCATACTAACTTCACATAAAATATATAAGAGGAATAACTAGGTATCTACATCGTATAATTCTAAACGAAGCGAATTTCGACTGCCGCAACGTACAGTATCGAATCTGCCAATTTTACTTTTTTGTTTTATTGTACCAATCGATAGAGCATTATAATAAGTCTTTATTTTATTATTATTATTTAAAGCCCAAAGTGTCCCAATACTGAGCAAAGGCCTCTCCCCTACTTCTCCACGAGTCTCTATTTATTGCGGATGTAGTCCAGTTGGAGTCGAATGCATCCAATTCATCCCGCCATCGACGACGAGGGCGACCGCGCCGCCGTCTTGTTGCGGGTTGCCAGTCGGTGGTCAGCTTGGCAAAGTTTCTGTCAGATATTCGGCTCACATGGCCCGCCCAATTCCATTTGAGCTTTGCAGCTGTAAGGGCGACATCGGTGAAAAGTGTTTTGGACCGTAGCACTGAATTTCGAACCCGATCGGTCAATTTAATTCCTAATATGCTACGCTCCATCGCTCTCTGGCAAACCTTGAGTTTGTACTTCTGATTATCCGTCAAAGACCAAGTTTGCGCACCATACGTTAAAATTGGGAGAATGCACATGTCCATTAATTTCCTCTTGTATGGTAAAGGCAGGTTACCTTTCATGAAGTTCTTCATAGACCAATAGCTCCTCCAGGCATTTTCGACACGTCTTTCGATTTCTCGGTCTTGTCTGGCCTGGAAGGAGACTAATTGGCCCAAGTAAAGGTATTCTTGGACATGCGCAATTTCTTCCCCATCGACGTTTATAGGCCTTTTAGTGCAGTTCGTCATAACTTTGGTCTTTGACATGTTCAGTCCAACCTCAAGACTCGCCAGTTTAAGATCGGTAAGCATTATACTAAGTTCTTTGGCCGTTGAAGCGAACAATACGATGTCGTCGGCAAAACGCAGGTTGGTTAGTTTTTGCCCACCGATGTCAATACCGTAGTTAGTCCATCCAGGTACGAGTTTGCGGAAAATCTCTTCAAGGGTGCTAGTGAAAAGTTTAGGAGAGAGTGGATCCCCTTGTTTCACTCCTTTTTCTATTTTAAATATTGGACCACTTCCTTGCACATTGATGGCTGCTGTACTTGAACTATATATTTTGCTAATAAGGTGTATGTAGTTTTTATCAATTTCTTGTTTAGATAGGCTATTTAAAATTGCAGTATGATTTAAACTATCAAAAGCTTTACAGTAGTCAACAAATGCTATATGAACTGGGATATTGTATTCTTGACTTTTCTCTATAATCTGGTTGAGTGAATGTAAGTGGTCTGTAGTAGAAAGCCCAGGGCGAAAGCCAGCTTGTTCCGGGGGTTGGTGAATATCTAACTGTGGGGAAATACGATTGTAAATTATTTTTATAAAAACTTTATACAAGTGAGAAATGAGACTAATTGGTCTATAATTATTTAAATCGGATTTGTCTCCTTTTTTATGAAGAAGGATAATTTCGGCATGACAAAACTTTTTTGGGAAGCATTTAGACAACACAATTTTATTAAATAGCTTTAAAATGTGCGGCAAGAGAGATTCTTTACAGGCTTTAAGTACTTCTGCTATTATACCATCTGCTCCGGGGCTTTTGTTGTATTTGAGTTGATCTATGGCTAATGAAATTTCATCTTCTGTAATTAACGGTATATGATCGAGATCTAAGTTTGTTATTATAAGTCTTAAAAACAATAAAAACATTTTTGAAAAATAATATATTTAAACAAGTTTTTAGTCGAATACAATCGAAACTTCACACTTTAAGCAACTAACATCAGCGAATGTTACAATTCGATAGTGTTCGTACGTGTCGATGCGCGCGAACACTCTGTAACTGCCCAAGTCGATAGTATTCGCCGTGATGTGAGCTAAGGTGTGCGTGTTTAGCTTTAAGTAGTTTTGTTTCATAATTTTGTTATTAGTGTTTTGTTTTAAATTGTTACTTCTTATTTAAAGTTTAAAAATGACTAGTCGAGGTAGATTTATGGTCAATTTAGTAAAAAAAGGAGAACAACATCATAGTCTCGAAACCACGTGCTACGAAAAAAATGCCGACCATCCTGTTAAGAGTACATTTTATGTTTAATTAGCTTACGATATATTGAGAATATGTTCTATTGTAGTATATTTGTTTGATCTTTTTTTAAATAACCAGTAATAATGTTTTTTTAATATTTAAATTAAGGATAACAAGTAAAACTATCGAATGTGGTAGATTCAACAATGTTCCAAGTGCATCTATACTAGACAATTATCGAAAGTGGCACTTCCGATAGTACACGAGTACATTTTTGGTATGGGAATTAACGAATGTGGTAGTTTCGATTGTGTTCTAGGTAAAACATTTATCGAATCTACCACTTACTATATTGTTCTACGCTGGATACTTAATTTAATAGCGGATTCGATGGTTGACAGTTTATTATTACTTCTTCTTTTGATCTAATAATTAAAGTCAGACGTTAAATATGTTTTTTCTTCGTTTAAGTATGCCCTATACGTAACAACGACTATACCCAAGAAGAATTATTGAAGTTATTTAACGATCTTTATGACGATGTGTTTCCCACGTCACAAACGAAAGAAACAATATCTAATAAGAGTCTGGCAAATGACTCCCACAATGTCATACTGGGCAGTGAAGAATGTACACTGCCATCACCACTCTCCGGACAAGACCTCAATTTTGGTTCACCATTAACTGAAAACTCCGTAGACCCAGTAGACGCTGTAAATCAAGTAAATCCTTCTGGAAAATGGGATTAGTGCTCGGTTAATTTCCTTTCTGTCGTCGACTGATGCTCTAACTGAACGCCAGTACGCCTATAGGAAGGGACGGTGTACTACTTCTGTTGTACGCGAAGTTGTCAAGGGTGTTGTCAGTGCACGTGAGGCCAAAAAACATGTCACTCTGTTATGCTGCGACCTGTCAAAAGCATTTGATGTCGCTAACAGAGATTTATTGGTGGCTAAGTTAGCGCATTATGGCATTGTTGGTAACGCGAACTCAGTATTAAATGTTCTGCTTAGGGATCGCACCCAGATCGTCACTGCGGGACTGGACAAGTCGGATACATTTCAAACATCTTGTTCACATTAATAATGAACGACCTTTCAGGTGCTATATCGACTGGTAATGTGTAAATGTATGCAGATGATGTAGCAGTGTTGGTAACTGGATCTACGATAGTAGAGCTAGAACTCAAACTACAAACTACAATCGAACAACTAAAAAACTGGTTCACAAGTAATGGTTTAGTTCTGAATCTGAAAAAAAAAACTTTATCCACCCTTGACAGTGCAGGTAGATAACACAACAATTGAACAATTAGGTTTTGGGATTGACAGGGGATTGACATGGAGTACATAGACAAATTATGCGACAGGTTGATTCAAGTCAGTGAAGTCCCTGCTGCAGTATGGTATCGAGCTATGGGGACATGCTGCTGACTGGTAGCGTGTGTTCCAATTGCAGAAAAGGGCCATTCGTGCGATAGTTGGCATTAAGAGTCGAGCCTTACTTTCGTTCACTTCAGATTATGACTTTGCCTTCGCTTGTGTTGTAGCACGAAAATGTAGACTAGCTAAACTCTAAAATTGACAAGTGTTATGGGTCCTTTAGTTTATAACCAGCTCTCTGGTGATATAAAACAGGCTATATAAATTAAAAGTTTTAAAAATAAACTGAAAGAAAGGTTGCTGTTACAACAAAATCTTTACAATTTAAATGACTTTCTTTATTTTTTTATGTATTTAACATTAATTGACATTTTGAATTATTATTGTTATCATTTAATTATTATTAATTGTATTATTATTATTTTTGTATTGATTTCTAGGTTTCTACCAAATTTTTGTTGAATAAAAAATGTCTTGTCTATGTTTATGGATTCCAATTATTTCAGGTTATATACGTTAGTACAAACACGTCGTAATAAGAAAACAACCTGCAACGATGCATTGAAGTCACTATATTCGGATAGTTTGCCATTTCCGAAGCCAAATATAAATATTTAATAAGTCTTTGCGAAGCAGGACTTCTTCCTAGACAATACCACACTTTTTTTACAAATCTTAAAAGGAGTCAAATCGAAAATGTTTCGGAGAGTGATGAAGACGATTAGAAATAATTTAGATTTCAATGAAAATATTATTTGGGCTGTTTATTTTTGTCAGTTACTAAGGATTTGTTAGTATTTTTTATAAAAGAGAGATTTTTATTCAATTTTGATATCATTATTACCCCAAAAGTTTTAATGAACGAGTCCGATTATAGTTGTGATATACAGGTTTATTTGGTTTCTTTGTAATATTGTTTAATTAACGTAATTAGACTTATTGATCTCAGGGTATAAAGTACAAAAGTAAATTTAATTTAAAAATAGCTATAGTATTGATATGATTAATGTGTAATTTAACTCTATGGTACTCAATTTGATTAGTTTTGTATTAACAGAATACTCTTATGTTACTAGTAAAGGATCTCATACTGAAAGGGCTATTTTTTGTTTCATATTATATTTTGATTCAATAAATATGAATAATTTTAATAACAAAACGAGGATTTGATATTGGTACTCCTTTCTCTTTCTTTAGAAGGCAATTATATAAACAAATTATTTATGAACCAACTATTGAAACTTCATATTTTTATGGTTGGTTCGTAAATTACCAAGGAATAATATCGAAATTGGTAGATTCAATATTTTCCATGATTTGATAACCCACGAATAGAATCGAAACTGCCACTTTCGATTAATTGGCAATTTATATCGACATGTTACACCATCGAAAATGAAATTTAAATATATTAAAAAACAAATTTTATAACCACGCGTAAGCTATGGAAAGCACATTAAATTACTAATTTTTTAAGGGTATAACTGTCGAAAAATTATTATAATTTATCTTTAGAGATCAAAAAATAACTTCAAACTGTTCTACTGTAAAATGTCTGATTTGTAGTTTCAATACTGTTCGTTGCGGCAGTCGATTTGCTTGTTAAACAACTTATCTATTAAACAATGTTCCAACACAATTCCGCAACAGCTAAACTGTTTTCAATTCGCGGCCCATCGTAAATGTCTCATCGCACACTGCGGTGAATGGATTCTGTGAATTAAAATACAATTTAATAGGGACGCAATTGTTCCCGCGCTCGCCTACATTAGCAGAATTACGCATTGAATTTACGGAGGAAATGAGGGGGCGGGCGAAGACGAGGAAAACGCCATTTAGCGGAAAAACTGTCGCTAAACGCGCAGAAATAAATATACGCACGCTTTTTATTCTCCTAGTTATTTCTTCATAATGGCAAGCCAAATTTAGCAATGTTCAATTTGTGTTTCCGAAATACGGGTAAATATATTTATTTGAAAGCTTCCGCTAATGAAATACTCTGCCCTAATAACCTAAAGGATCGACCGAAGTTTTGTAATTATTTCTTGTTTTAGCCCCACCGGGGATTAATTACAAATGATTAGAGATGTAAGATATAATCTGTCCCTACGTTATTTAAGAATTTATGTTTATTCTTTGTCCAATAATTATTTTAGCCTACCTCGTTTTAATAAATTAAAAAAGTGATTTAGTACGATTTTTATTTGCGTATAATTTTATTTATGTTTCTCTAGAATGTTTCTTTCCGTTATTCAGATTTTGTGAGTTTTTTATTGAAAAACATAAAAGTTTTGTAATTAATTCTTGTTGAGTAATTGGTCCACCTCGGGCTGTAATTTATCTTTCTTCGGGTCGAGTCTTCTACAACTTTGTAAATATCTCTTAATTTTGTCCTCATTTCAAAAGCTGTTAATATCTTGTACATTGTTTAGCTAGGAACGTACCTATACAATGCCTTAACACCATTTAGATCACAGAGTAGGTAAACGCTGGCAGAGTGCCCAATCAACTCTATATATTCTGCTATCGATAGCGAGATGTCAAACTCTAGCCGTCAAGTCTGTTTTGTCTTTGTTTTAACTAAGCTGCCAATAAGTTAGAGCCTTCTACTTGGGATGAACTTAAATCTGTCGAGGCCAAGAATATAACCCACATATTATTTAGGTATTTAGGACCTAGAGAATAAAATAATTTAAACTTACAATAATTATACCTAAATATCATACTTTTAATTTAATAACATAAAAAACAAAATAAGGGTATCTACAGTAGTTATTTTATCAGCAAACAGTATAACAAACGCCTGCCTTCGAATTTCAGTCCAACTAAATTAGAAATGATCTTCCTTAGATAGACATAATTACTCTTTTGTGGTATGAAAAAGAGCCTTTTCAATTGTTCTTGCGTGTCTTAGACGTTTAAATTGAGTGTTGACGAAGTAGCTCATTATGGTTCATGAGTACCTACGTCCCGGGATTGCGTGTTCGCCTCCACTTTGTGAGCCTAGGATATAAAAACAAGCAGTGACTTAACATTGACCTAAACTTATATAAAGCCTGAATGAGACAATATTGTTCCGAAATAGTAGTCATAGTTTTATATGAAGAATAAAATAATTTGAAAAAGTAGTCTAAGAACACATATACCCATATGTAGAGCAATTATTTAGGTTATGATTTAGACATATAAACGGCTTTTATGCCTTACATTTAGAAATGTGGAAACTTTACACGTCACTCTTAATTAAGTAGATTAATTATTAAAATAAAAAGCCAGGCTTGAACTACTGTTATGTTTTTAGACTGTGGTTTCATAATGTAGAATAAAGGAAGCTTGGAAGGGCTATAGACAAGGTCTGGCTTATTTTTATTTTCTTCATTATGTGGTGTAAGTTATTTAACATAACAGAAAATTCAAAAAAATAGAAAATTTGATGTCTTGTAAATGTTGTGTAATTTAATTGTTTTATAAATTCTTTATTTAAATCATAAAACCTAATAATTCCATGAGTTTATAATTTTAAAAATCTTTCATCTTATTATCAATATAAAATCGAGTTCCTGAAATCTTACAATATTCGCAAGCAAATAGGTATGTAGGTACTATACACAAACTTATAATTACCATATTTACTTTAATGTCATATACCAAGTACTATCAATGCTATACGAAACATACCTATTTAAGTAAGAGATGCTAAATGAGGTACAGCTCTCATTAAAAATAATCTGTCAATAAATACAAAAATATTCCTTTTTGCATAAACTTATTTTATATATAACACTTATACTTACTCCTACTAAAAAAATGTATGTAAACTTAATCAGGGAGATAAGAAATTATACTTACTCAATTTCAATACATCCTGTCAAACAACGTCCTAACAACACTGCACCACATCACTATCAGATAAAGTGTTGCCAGTGAACGAAAACTCCGAATGGCGGATTGCGTGCGAAAACGCGCGAAAGGTCCCGATGGCGCGCAAACGTCAGTAATGGCGGGCTGCTCGCGCGGCACTGGACTGATACCGCCGGCCCGGGCATCCTCCCCACACTACACGCCTCCGCCTTTCAGCTCACATTTACCATTTCAATCGCGCCACCAAAGATTAAGCTCCATTTAAAGAATTCTTTGAATTTCACGCAACGATGCCTTCCCGATTTTGATTGGAACTCGACTTATTTACGCGTATTTTTATTCATGGCAATTATAAGAAAAGCTTCTGCCGGTTCTTATTTTGAATCGGCCTTTGTGTGCTGCCTATTTTTATTTAGTTAGTTATAAACTGTTTGTTTTTGTTGATTTATTTGTTGTGTCAGAGGCTCAGAATTTGGGGCGAAAGGGGACATTTTCGATCGATTAATTATTGGATTAACTCGAGTCATTACGTCTTCTTCCTCGATCGGATGGTGTAACATCGTTTAGATGGGTAGGTGTGGTTCAGTTAGCATTAGCATTATCGGGGAAGTATTGAATTCATTCAATTTCGGTAACGACGGGTTTGGATCGGCACTCACTCATATTGCCTACATCGACTACGTGTCGACGAGGCAAATGGGACCTCCAGCGCGGGTTATGGGGAAATTACTTGTAAAATTACGTTTTCTGTTTTCTTACTGCTTTGAATGCAGGAGGAGCATGTCGAGCTTGGAATATATTCTGTATGTATTCGTAGATTTTATAACGCTATTCAAAACAGCAAAAAAAAGTACCAGAAGATATTTTAACTTATATTAATTTTAATATAATTATAATGAAATATGTGCACTTATGACAAAAAATAACGATTAATCCTAGTAACGAGTAATCCCTATAAACTAACATAGCATAACAAAAGAGAGGTTTTTTCCTGAATGACCTCGATTTCAGAAATAAACCTTAGCCAAAGTTGTTTATTGTCTTGCTACAGAAAAATGTATCCAACTATCAATTATATTGTGAAGGTGATATCCAAATCATTCATTAACACAGAAACACATTTAAAATCCCACATCCCCGTAAAACCACAAGCCATCCGTTTGCACAAATCAGGCACGTCCCCACACTCAAACAAAAGGGTTTCACCAAACTTGCAGTGCATTTAGGCTTCTCCTATCAAGTGAAGTGGTATAAGGTTGGTATATGTAGAAGAGCACCTGTCCAATTTAGTTGGGAGCTATAATAGAGGTAATTATCACTAGACCCGCCATTGTCCCTCCCGTTACAGGAGACAAGTTTGGGCTAAATATGGCCTTTGTGGGCTGGTGTGGTTTTTCGGGTGTTTTTAATTGGGACTGTAAGGTTGACGCATACTTAAGGAACAAAGATTTTTATTTTCTTTGAGTAAATTGTAGATTAAAATAAGTAGTAAAAACTGCACTACATCAATTCGTATTTCTAAAAACGGAACATCTGTTAAAGGTACAAAATATAAGTAATCTATGTATAAAATATGTCATTCAAAATATAAGTTATAGGTATTGTTAAGTACTTACCTTTTTTAAGAACTTGATCTCTGTATATTTTACTAATAACAAGATAAATGTGCAGCATAATTGTAATCGCAAACTGTTTATCACAAAGCTGTTTGAATACCGGTTTTCCTAAAAATAAGAATGAAAAATACTTTTTCCATTATAAAGTCTCATGCTCAGCCAAGTGTTCAAAAACCGAGGAAACAGATTTTTCGGGTTTCCAGTGCACTGAATACAACTTGCGGGTAGTAATGCAAACGTTGACTATCTTGATTTCATTATAACAGCAGACACGAGCTATTTCAGTTGTTATTGTTCGTTTAAGTTATTGCCGACACTTGGTACGCGCTAGTATTCATTATAAATTAAAATGTAAAAGCTATGATCGCGCTATAACCTACGAGGAATATAAAAAAAATAGTTCCTAAGTTTTTTTAAATTGAAGGAAATAACGGCTCCACAATAGGCTTAAAGCATTTTTAATAGCACGCAAACAATATTATCAAAAGAAAACTTATATCACTGATATTTCATCAATATTATTTGGTTAATTCAAATTCAAATTCTTGCGTAAGTAATAAAAATGCATATTCCCGTCATATGCTTATGTATGTGGTTCACTTACCATACATTTTTATAGTCAAGTTTTGACACAATAATGAACTAATTATAACATTGAATTTTAAGTGCGTCTAAAGATCTTAAGTGACGTTAATGATACGGTAACGACACGTTAACGGCGGGTAATTGACAATCATTTCATTTTATACACTTTAATTCACCGTTGTTATGAGTCTTGACGTTTCTTTTGGTGTAACAGTTTAACGGTTGCAGTACGATCAACTAAAAAAATGATTAACCAATTTTGATTTGGTGCCTTAGACCATCTACAAAGATTTTTTATTCTACTTGATGTAGCTAAAAACATGCTCGAAAATAAATCATGGATTTAAAGTTGATGATCTTTTATTAATTGTTTAATGTTTAAGAAATTGATGAAAAAATACTGTTTCTGAATGTTCTTGGGTAGTACATTTAATATGATGTCATTTTTTTTTTAATTTTTGATTTATGCTTTTGACAATGTATAAGAGATTAGTTTTTAATCCTACATACAATAAAGTAATTTCATATCAATAGTAGGTAACAAAACTCTAACCATAAGTTTTGTGTATTTAATCTATTATAGTAAAACAAAATACACAGTGATAACCAATCGATCTACAAGCGAACACAATCTTCGTTCAGCTCTAATTGCCAATCAACTTTAAGGTGATTTACTTTCGTCGCTGACTGTACCTACATCATAAAACCACAGTCATAAGTATTTAGTGCCATTTGAGGCATAATATCTCTTTATTTTCAGGTGTAAGAGGAGCCCCTGTGGATGTTAGTGGGACCGCCAGTAGGCTATATGTCAAGTCGACAGTAGGAAGGGTGAAACTACCCCGTACTGGATAAAGGGAGATTTATACGGACCAGTGCTCTATGAGATGCGGTATTTGTAGTGTTACGAAAATATGGCCGACGTGAAAAGAATATTTTAGGACGAAAAGGTTTCTTATAAATGATCGGTATGGAAGTCTTTTACACTCAGAGATACATTAAAATAACATGGAGACGAAATGATGAAATATATAGTCTAACTAGCCGTATCTTTTAGTTTTTGGACTGAGGAGATTGATTCTTGCACAATTTTTGCAGTATCAGGTAATAAGTAGTTTATGTTATCACATGAGTCATAAGTTAAGCAATCGACTGGGACCTCTCAATCTCAGGTTTATTCGTTTACTCCACTTCACTTTATTTATATCTTCATAAAAAATCTGCCATTTCAAAAGCGTGCTCATTATAATAAACTATCACTTTATTATTTCGATCTCAATAAAAAGGAATGAGAGGCGGCCATTGAAATATTACGAGTGCTTTTTATTGTGTGCTTGCTTACTTGGCGGATTTTGAATAGTGCCTTGATGCGATCACTTTCACCGTACTGCAACAATCGGAATAATTTATAAATAACACGCTTATGATATCATTTGAATGTTAAATAAGATATAAGTAACAAATATTGAAAGTCAGGTTGTTAATCATTGTAAGAACGACGAAAGTTTTGCTTTAATTAAGCTACGATAAAAAAAGAATCTCGATGAACTATTTTTAAAAAGACAATATTAAGGAAAAAAAGATTCTTAAACTAAGGAAAGAAGTACTTACCAATAACCAAAGATTAACGCAAGTAATTTTTTTAAGACTTTGTTTTAATCCTTTTTCAGATTCTATATTAAATTTACAATACGTGTAATAATAAGTCAGTTACGTTTTACGAAGTTGAAACTGACTCTCCGATGCTTCATTAAAAAGTTTTGATATAAAAACCAGTCGGTTGAAAGAAGAACAGCAATATCAGTACCGTCAATTTTTATTCGTATCGAAGCCAATCTCCAATCTGCAAAAGTGATGGAACGAAGTTTTCTGGTTGATAAGTTTTCGCAATCGATAAAAAATATAAATCTTTTTTCCATTTAGAAGGTCCCTTTTTGTTTTAGATTATTTATGATAACAATAATTAAGTTACATCTTCCTGCCGAGAAATTTGTTTCTCCTATAAATAAAAAAATACAAATAAAACTACAATATGTGTCGAAATTTAAAACCCCCAAGCACATAAAAGGCCTAAAATTATGTTAAAACACGTTGACATGATTTGATTTTGCAAATCTCGGTACAAACAGCATTTTGCTTAAATTTATGTATGTTCAGGGATTTGTTGAACAACGCAACAGATTGTGCTAACAACCAGCCTGAGAAGAGCGAAGCCTCCATTACTCACTACGCGTATATATAAGTATACCTACTATAGGGTATATACTTCATGCTTCTTGTAGGATAAAAGCTACTAATGAACAATTAATGGGTTGGAAGCGCAAAATTTAAAAGGATATTTGTAACATTTCTTTACAGCATTTGTTTGCTTTTTCACAAAAAAAGAGCAATTAGCAGTAGGTTGTCCCAAAAAGTAACACAGAACTAACAAAGAAGAAGATTTTTCTTAAACCTAATTTAGTAGAAAACCACAAAAAGCTTTTGGTTATTTAACTTGTATTTACATTTTAGAATATTTAGGTTTTGCTTCGTTCCTCCGTGATATGCTAAAGCCTAATGTAGCATGCCTTTTGTTCACCTGTTTAAGTATGCACTTTCTTCCTTACCAGTGCTCCATTAAATCTAAGACGTGAAATCATGATGGAGTGTGTATAAATATTTCCACCGCCAACTGTAAGTATCTTAATTTATTAAAATTTATTTGTATATTCAATATCCGTTTACTAGGTATAGTAGATAATATCTTCATATAATAATATAAATTTGGTGTAGATACTTGCATTATAGGCGAAAAAAGAATTTTGTAGGTTTCCTTAACTAACGGGTGGGATTTGGGTTCAAAAAAAAAAACTTAAAATATATTGCTTAAAAAATTTGTGTATACCTACAACAGTTCTATACGTTTTGTTACGTTTATCTTCAAAGTTAATACTGACACAATTCTGAGTCAATTATGGTGTCTACTTATATGATTTTGTAAGTTATATGTATTTATGAGAAAATGTTATACATAAATCATTTATTTGAATGCTAAAAATAAACATAAAAATTAAGGTCAAGGAGCTCTTCATGATTTACATCTGCATAACAATTTGAGTTGGGATACATTATTCAAATTAGAATGAAAGCTGCATTAAAAGCTCGTAACGGAAGTTATTACTCTCTTTAGTATTGGACATAAAATGTAGTTGTTATCGTTATAAAAAAAATAAACTTCCATTTTTAATTTCTTTTGAAACGAGCCAGCAATAAAATTTGATTTAGGTTACTTATTTATCAGCACTTAATTTCTTATGAAACTTAAAGAGTTAAAGTCATAAACCTGAACCTTTACCTATTTTCTTTAATCTATAATCTAATTATAATAATGAATTATTAATAGCTAAACGATTGTTTGTAAAATAGCTCTTAAACGTATAAAATTGATAGTTTATTAGAATTAGTATCGAAGCCGTGTACTATTTGTATAGGAATTGCTTCCATTAACCATTAACACGTGGGGCACATTATAAAGGACCTGTTTCACTGGTAAATCCCTCGTAAAATTTGTAATCTATGCCCGTAATAATCACTAACCGATATCTGCTAGGCTGTAGTTCACTTTGCAGCAGATGATCATTTTGAAAAACAAAACACTAATGAAAAGATACGCATATGTTTTTTTTTTAATATTGCTGTTTTACTTAAAACTAAATGAGGATTGTAGATGTTTTGCAATAAAATGTAAGTTTTTTTTGTTTGATGTACATTCCTCATGAGTTGGTTTTAGAACAAAATAATAACTTTTTTTATTTCAGTCTTGGTGATATAGAAATTTTGCATTGTACAAAAACATTCGCTTTAAGTCGGAACTACAAGTAACATTCATACTTCCAGTCTTATTTACATTCAATACAGTTTCTTTAGTAGGTATCAGCGTGCTAGAGCTCATAACACAACCTGTGTTATTACAATAAACGTTCTATAACATTTAAGACGTGTTTTATACGTCTGAGTGACATAATTTCCATATTCATGTACAGTTTAACCTGAAAGCAAGTTGAATCTTAATAAAGCAATTTGGATTCAAATGATTTTCAGTTAATCGAGAATTTAAGGAGGTATTAATGCTAGTGTGATTTGACAGCTGTAGGTACGTTGTGGTGTAACAGTTATGTGTTAACGTTATTATATAATTTTCTAAAATATATTTAAGATGAGTAATTAAACTGCGATTTACTGACCTTGCAGTTTTACAAAGTTAAATTTAATAACTTTTTATTTCGCTTTAGAATAAATATTTAAATACGAACTAAGTCTAAATAAAATCTAAGGAATATTAAGTCACTACACCAATAAACTACTACTCGGTATCCGTTCTTAAAAAATTGACAATTATTAAAACGATTGTCGTAACGACGTATAAAGCAACCGACTATAAGACAAGTGACCATCAATTTATCAAGTTCAGCCATTGATCCCACATTGGTCGCACATTGGTCGCACATTGGTCCCACATTGGTCCCAACGTTACGGGATCACGTTCCATGACAATTAGATTATAGCTCCCTTTGGCAGCCGCTGGCAAAATGTTACAAATAAATATTATGTACGACGAAATGCTGACTGATACAATTAGATTTGGTAGGCGGTTTTTTGTTTTACTTTGGAGTTGTTTCATTGTTTTTTTTTTGTTAACTACAGATAATAGATATTAATAATGGATATATAACAACTGTTTTTTAACTCTGAGTAGGTAAATTATGGCCTGAGCAACACAAAAAAACTGTTATTATTAATTGAGCATTTATTATTGTCTTAGGCACAATTCATTAATTTATAATAAATTAATTAACAAAACTCTCTTTTAATAATAGTTATTGTAACAATTTACCATTTCTTCAGTTACTTAATTTTACTATTGTAGACATATATCACAAATCCACAACTTATCTTCTTGCGGCCAAGCGCTGAATTGCTATGTAAGAGTACACTGCTTAAGTAACTTCTATTTACACAATCATTGGCTTTTTAATTGTCAATTTTAATCAAAAAGGTGTTTTATCACATACCGCATTTTATTAATGTAAGTGTTGTCTTTAAATGAAATGTCCAAGCTATCAATTAGTGGGCTTACTTGTATTCCTCTGGAAAATTAATATCGTGTCATTAATTAAGAGGCATTATCGATGGATTTCGCCCGCAACGTTATTGATAACGAACAAAATAATTGAGAAAGGTGTATTTCAAAAAATAAGAACCATATTACAAAAATGTGACAAATTAAACGTTAAGTTTGAGATATAAGCTATGTTAACGTTTCGCTTCAGTCTTTGTATGTACGATTATTTATCTTTGAAAACATAAATTTGCTACTTAATTTTTAGATATTTATATTGTTAAGAATATGAAGGTTGGAAAGAAACTTTGTAATTCTAAGCCAGTTTAAACATTTCGTTTATTTAAGTTACATGTATTACAACGTTATATTTAAGCAAAAATCTGAACTTCGGTGACACTGTTTTGTTTAATAACCGATAGCATCGCGAATAATGTTTATCATATCTAACACATCCGACAAAATATTGATAACAGTGCGCTTAATTACCCACAAAACTACAATTAATCATGAATATGGATGAAACAATGGCACCCAATGTGGATAAAACCGAACAATTTGTTATTGCGATCAGTTCAATGTTAATCAATCATTTCTAATATAATTAATGTAATAACTTCGCTTATATTTTCATCATAGGACTAAATAGTGAGAAAAGTATCGAACCGCTCTCCAGCCTATGAACACTTTTCTTCTTTGAAATAATCGCAATCTAATGATTACCATACAAGCCTTAAAGTGTGTGTAATAAAAGCAACTGTCCAGAATAGATTAGATTACTTTTCTAAAAATCTTTTAAGGAAAATTCAGTACTGCGTCATTATCATGGTGAAAAGATAATTATAGAATAAATCTCATAAAAAAATTCTCTATTATTATAAAACAATGCTCTATTTAAATTTTCGTTATATAAACCAAGTTAATTACTTCCCCAACTTGTTACCAAGACTGTTGGTATTCCCTTGTCTGTCGAATTTACCCTTTTTCCCCACAATTACCTATCAGCGAACCAATCACCTCCCCACACACTGACACCAAACTTTCCGAATCCGAGCCCCGATACAAGTTCTCAACTTTCACTCGTAACTCTCTGGAGAGTACCTTAAGGTTATTACGAGATGCCGCACTGAGCAGACTAAATTACTTTTGTAACTTAATATTCGTCTTTTGAAACCATCCGCTTATTGTTTTAAGGCCGACAACCACTAGAGGAGGTCACAAATCCATGAAGAGGTAAAGTTTTTGTTAGCTAGTTACATTTTAGATAAAACTATAAACAACCAAAAGTATTGTGTCAATTTATAAGTTATATTGGCGAAGTTTACAGATTAGTCTTCTTGATTACGTAAAGTGTAGGTATATGCTGATTTCGTGTCAGGTTGAAGGCAGGATCTTCCCTTGGGAAATTCCCTCAAATTAGCAGGCGATGTGATTGTAACCACTGAGTTCTACAAACACGCACTTTGGCACTTAGTTTGGTTAATATTTAAGTAGCTAATGGGCTTATGTGGGATTAAACGCATTCCACTATTTGTGGCGAATGTTTCATGAGATGTGATATTGTAGATGCTTTGTTAGTGCAATATAAAGATAAATGGGACGAAAAACTAACTCCAAACAAAACTGGTACATAGGTAGGTTCTTTAAAAACATATATTTAAAGGCTTCTAAAACTTACAAACGTTTGTTATTCACTTTTATGTTATTTCAGACAGACAGGTATTTTAGTGATTTATATTTTGTGAATAAATTTCAAGTTAATAAATTTATACATATTCTCAATAAGATAACATGTTATAGAATTCCTCATTGGCATTATGACGTATTCAACTATCCACTCTAAATATACTTATGTATAAAAGACTTATATAATAAATTTTATTTTAATGCATTTTCAGTTTTAATTACAGAATGCTAGGTGAAATAAGTATAAAAGGTTTTCAATGACGTGATAACATTAAAAGATCCGAAGGTCATTACCAGGTCTGTAAGTTTTATAAAACCAAATAAAAATGGACTTTAATCATCGGAAGTCGTACAAAATCATTTAAATAATCCTTGCTTTAAAAGGGACGTGCATTAAGTTAATGACGCAAGTAAACCGTTATGAATTTAATCGAACATGGTTTTATTAAATATAACGTTATGTTAGTCTGGTTTTAATTTTAAGTAAGTAGATAAATATTTAAACTCGAAAGCAATATTATAATTTGAGGTCGACACGGACATTTTTTCATACTTTTTAATTGCAATACCTATACTTAGCCTTGTAGATCTTTATCGAGGTTTCATTCATTCTCCATTGCACTATTACAAAATTGACGCTTTGTTTTCTTACTAATGTCACTCAATATTATGCGAACTGTCAAATTCCAAACCTCATTCCACTTATCCCAAAGTTTGACACATCTGTGACACATCCTTTGACATCCAGGTAGATATCATATCTTGAAATACAGGGAAGCAATATTTCCTGTAAACGGAAGCGTTCAATTCGAATGTTGAATAATACTGTCAAATCTAGGTTTCGGTTTCGAGAATGCCCCCAGGATACCGCAGGACCTGTCTTCAGACTTGTGTACCTGAGGTGGTGATATTGCCTGGATCATCTGTGAGATAAGCCCCAGGAAAGACAGCGTGATAGGGTTGACAATCATCGTTGTTGGATTTAGATAAACGTAAATAAAAAGTAATTAACATGAGATAAATTAAGTTACCATACTTTACACTCAAGATAATTCAAATAACGATCTTAAGATTTGCCGTCTGATAACTGAACATTTATCATAATCCGAGCTTACGGCAAACGTTCTAATAAAGTGAATACAAACTCCTATAGCGAATAAATCAGTCCAGTAGTTCCCATGAATATGAATTCCGTCGAAAGCCCGGATCTAGTGGTGGTATGAATAATTTGACATTAAGCCCAAAAACGTAGCAACCCTACTGCTGACCGACCCAATTCATTTACACGGTATACCTAGCAGAGCTGGGACGAGGCGAAAACTTCCAGGACTGAATTAATATGAAGCTGTGGTGTTTGAAACTTCATTTTGGTTACATTTGAATAAGTTAGTGTTTGTTCCAAGTTGGTTCGATGCTTTATCAAAGTTTGGGAGTTGCAGAAGCCAATCACATTTATATTTCGATGATGGATACCAATACCAGGTTCTTTCCAGCAATACACATCCGTATTATTTAGTAGCCATTTTTGTCTCTATGTTTTTAGCTTTTTACATATTTTAGTTACAGGCGCGAAACATAGTTTTTTTCCTACTCATTAAAATATCCACACAATTGTTAAACTTATGCTTATCCAGAAAAGCAAACTCTATTTGTCCTTCTGTAATGTTTTATGCAAAAACCGTTGAAAAAAAAATGTTTACTTTACTAGTTATCTTTCCCGGGCAAGGGTGAATCCAGGCTGGGTCTAGGGCCTGCAGGACCGACCACTACTTTGTGACCCCCCCTGGAGCCAAAGCTGGATCCGCCCTTGCCCGGGCAACAACGGAGTATATATAATCTACTTCATCAAAAGTATGCCGACAAAGTTACAGTTTTTTAGACAGACCCCATACATTTTTAAGTACGTATAGCAAAAAGAGTTTATAAATATTTAGCTTTAAAACAATTTCAACTTAACAAGTTATTCATTTTATTATGAACTTAATAGAAACAACAACAACCTTTTTACTACATAATCAAAATTATCTTATAGAAAGATGTTTCGATAAGCAACGCCTTAGGAAACACCGTTAGCAATTATCTTTCTCGCAACATTGCAACTGAATAAAGTTATCGCTTGAAAAACCTCTTTCGTGAATCGCTTAAGGAAAATAGTTTTTAATTATATTTACGGGGATCAACTATTTTTGGTATTAAAAATTTATATGTTCATGTCAAATGTTTTTTAAACTGAATCTAATCATTTAAATCGACTACAATAAAATAATTACGCACACATTAGCCATACAATGGTACTCATCTAATTAACTATTCTACTGTATCCTATTTTATCTCTTTATGGTTTGGTGCAAATCGTTGAAAGTATTGAAGGCATTTGGTTAACGACTCGTATCTTGATCTCGGAGTATATTATTATTATTATATTATTATATTAGCTCGGAGTATATAGAAAAATAAAAAAGTCAGCCATACCTACAACAACCTTTAATCTTTTAATCACTAAAGCTTCACAATAACACAACTAAGTTTTAGTTATTTACAATAACAAGTATTATTTTGCAGTAGGAAAATAATTAAATATGCAATACGGTGATAGGTACTTCAACTCTACTGAGCCATTATTGAAGACAAAAATGGAGCAATACATACTTTAAAATATTTCCCTCGCTCTATTTAAGAGTGAAATAAACCTGCCTAAATAGTAAGAAGTTCTAATCTCGCTGGCAGATGGAATAGCATCAATTACTAAACTCTAACTGTCAGACATACTTCTTTTTTTTCCATTTCAGTGATAATGGACCTCTCCAGGCATTTCCGCCTTTCACTGTAACTAATGTAGGTACCTTTTCTAAGTTCCGAATGGTAAGAGTGTTACAAAAGAAAGTACCATTTATAGCTAAAGGAGTAAAATATCTGTTAAAGAAATATAAATTTAAAAATAATGTCGAAAATAATTTGAAAGAAAAAAATATCTATTTATTAACAAACTAGCTGGTACCTTTACTTCATTTAATTCTGTATAGTGATCAATTTTATTGCCAATTTAATTAAAATGTTTTTGTCTCATGTCACGTGCATTTTCTGCGGTGTGTCTTTCCCTTTCCTTTTTCCTTAACAATTTGACTCGAGTTTTTATTTATACAAAATACTGTGTCATTCTAAAATAGACGACGAGACTTTCCATTTAAGAACCGTACCTTTTTGCTTTAAACCAACCACCATTTCTTATAAGTATGGAAGTTCACCAAAACATCAACTAAGTAGCAGCTTACTTAATTAAGCTCTTTTCAAGCACTAAAGAACTTTCCATTCGCAGCCCCAGGCCGGAAGTAATAGCGTAAAGACGACGGCATTAATTAGACTAACTTTACTCTGACATTTTATGTCAGTATCATTTTATAACTATGGAAAATTGTATGGAAATTGAATTACATATAAATAATATTATATTTCGATTTCATCACAGTTAGAAGAACGATTATATTGAATAAGATAATTCCTATGCAAACAATATTGGAAAACGGATTTAGAAGTAGGTATGCTTACAATACCAGCAAAAATTATAATATACATATGTAATGAAATAGACTTTTTTTTTATTATTGTTATTTACCTGAGCACTGCGTTATAATGAAGTACCTAAATCATTTAACTTAATCATGCAGTTCATTCAATTTAACTTTCTTCGGTGTACCTACTTTCATAGGCTGTTCCCCATAATTCTATTTTCATCATGAAAAAGGAAAAGAAAAAGGATACGCTGTAGTATATTATTATTCATAATGTATTTTTCCTCTTAAACAACAAGTTATTTCCCTTCTGATTCATACGCACATACAACAGACTGGCCTATATTTTGCTGTCGCTATTTTTCACTGTAGTCAGATACATTTATAACCCTTGCTAACACTGTCTAACTCTCAAATCACCACTTAACCCTATAATGATACATATTGACATTGTGCCCTAGTTTCTTTACTATATCGTAGACTTTAGAACATTTATTATGTTAATTCGATTGTGAATACCTCTAAACATGTAGTGGGGTAGTATTAACGTGTAGGCTCTTGCGTTAGTTTGAAGGTTTATAATTTTTCCTTGAATTACATACGTGCGTAGGTATGTTTTTATAGCAAATGCCTATAATTTAAACTTTCTTGTATATAAGGTATTCTGAAATAGTAAACTAAGTATATACAGTAAGATGTTCAATTATTTTTTTCAAAAAGACTCTGTAATCTTTAAATCATGGTCATTTGAAATTACTAAGTACAATACATTCATATTGTTTGTTGCAACGATCCTAGACACAACAGCGGGCTGTTCGTAATAAATCACTGCTAAAAGGCCTCATTGTTGCTCTCACTGACAATAGATGACATGTACATGCAAGACAAAAACGTTTAGAATTTAGTTAGGTATGAGTTTACATATCTAAAAATTAGCATTTGCCCGCGGCTTTGCACACGTTAAATTCGGAGTAAAACACTTTTCCCTACACTATGTACTTAAACATATAAATCTTCCTCAAACCTTCCTCTTGAATCACTCTGACTATTTATTAAAAAAAAACACATCAAAATCCGTTGCGTAGTTTTAAAGATTTAAGCATAGGTATACATAGGGACAGACAAAGAAAGCGACTTTGTTTTATACTATGTAGGGATATATCAATTTCATTATTTGAACATTGCCAAAATTCAACTGCGATACCTTACGGGGATCCAAACACACACATAGCAGGTAAATATAAAACTAACATGAATAAAATCGACCAAAAAATTCAAGCACTTTAAGTCTCGACAGTACTTTATGAAAAACTTACTTTGCTGTTAAGTCATCATATTTATAACTTCGCGTTCATTTATGGTTTTAACAACTTCACATAGAAATTTTCCCCAAGGTATTTTAGATGTAAAATAAAAGTTATTGGTAAGAGCGTTGCCACACGAGCGTTGCCGTTGCGCTGTCGCTGCGACGACGGAGCGATAACGCTCCGTAGTTTTACATATTAATTTTAACCTAAGCCACACGTGGGTTAAAACAGCGTGTGGCAACGGAACGCGCGTGGAGAGGACAAGAGGCGTGGCAGACGAGGCGGGGTGGGGTGATGACGGAGCGACCACGCAGCGCAGCGCAGCGGAGTATGTCTTCGTAGCGCTCGTGTGGCACTCTGTCCGTTGAAATCACTGCGTTGCGACGACGCAACACACCGACAACGCCCATGTGGCACCGCTCTAACTGGGACATCATTAGTTGGCTTCTTGATGTTTTCCCGCGAATCAAATAGCAGTTGCATGTTGTTAACATTTTGTTAAAAAGTTTTATCTTATCTAAAGTATAATATAATCTCATAGTATGTTTGCATGAAATAGATATAACTGCATGCAATATTTTAGAATAAAATCGTAAAAATGTAAGCAATTTTCGTAAACTTTCTTTACCATCTTAAACCAGGCCTCAAAATCAAAATATGGTGTGCTAGTTTAGCACTTATCTTCACAAATCCTTAGTCAAACGCAAACTGACTGTAATCAAGTTCCGTTATACCAAAATTTGAATTTCAAAGTCAAATTTCGAACAACGACGTAAAGTCTCTAGTTGGCAGACAACAATTAAAACTTTTGTAAATGTCAATAGTTGCTAACTGTTGTGAATATCACAAAGGGCAAATTTTCAAGTAGGTACCTACCTAGTGAAATTCAATCGACATCTTCTCTCTTTAGGCATTGAGGGTAAATAAAATTACTGAAGCGTTAGTCAAACTGTTCTTGCAGTTTTTTTTCTTTCATGACTTTATTTACTTGCCCACTTGCTAGATTAACATTTAACTAAGCGTTTTCACTTTAACCTTATATTAAAATCAAATCCAACAAAATGACATTTCTAGTAGATCTATTACTATGGACCTACTACCGTCGTAATCGTACCAGCTTTCAGTAGTATAAGTAGGTACTTACCGGGACACGCAACTCTTTAGATTTATCTAATCCATGATTAATTGCCGGCTAGAGTTGGGCGACAGACGGAAGCAAACTTTATGAACTTTTTCTTTATGTAACAAAAAGAAACTTGTCATAACACACGGAAGCTTTTACCTGATTTCTTTGAGCTCACAATGGTTCGTTAAAGGGAATATTCCTGACGGAATTGTAAAGAATACTTATAGTTTTTTTTCCTTTTGGCGATAGTTTGTGTCTACTTAGGCAAGACTTTTTTTATAATCAGAACATTTTTTTTTAGAATATTTTATACAAACCCAAGAAAAACTTTTGACAAAAATAGATTTTGCAACACGAGCAAATAATAAGTATCAAATTCTTGGTGAAAAGCAGCCTGAAAGGAAGATCTATTGATTTTGGTTACAAACGATGAGTTGTTACAGGATGTGATTTAAAATTGTGGAAACATGGGATCTGTAACTCATAAAGGGGCGTCTCACCAAAATAAGGTTTTGGTTAACAGAATGACAGTACGTCAATGTATGCATGTGACGTATTACCATGTAATATAACCCAATTACACACTATTTTCAGGTGGCCGTATGGTGATACTTATGCACCCCGCCGAGCGACGTAAGAGCTGCGATAGGTGTAATCAAGTCAATGGCTGTATTTGATCTACTGAAAAGAAAAAGAACAGGCTAGTCCAAGCTTTACACGGGTGAATCTTTCTGTGGCTCCTAATATACAAGGAACGACTACAGAAAATATGTAACGTAAACAGATATTGAAGACTTTGTTACACAATGCATTATTACAAAAATAGATTCAAGTATAAGTTTAAACGCCTTCAAACTTCGTAAAATGCATAAAGTGGCATAGATTGAACCCATTGAAATTAAATAAAATGGTGCTTGAGTTAGTTCTTAACTAGGAGATATGTTAGACGTAGATTTTTTGTTATTTGTTTTTTTTTTGGTTTGCAGTATAATTCTGTCGTGGAAGTACTCGTAAGTATTCCTACTTAACTTTAATTAAGTCAGACAACTTCGTGGTCTAAACCTGAACATATAGGTACAATATAGCAACTTTACACAAACGATGTGAACTTTATTGTTTACCCAGGAGGTACAAAGCAAAGAGTATAGAAACTACGTAACCTTCGAACTGGTACAAAGGGCTTACGTGTTAATGTGGTAATTAATAGAAGCTCTCGTTTTTAGAATTTATACGGTGACAAAATATACTGAGTTGATTATTTATTAAATAACAGCAGAACGGTTAAATATAAGGATCACAATTTCTTACGTCCAGAATCATAAAACTCACAGTTAACCAACCTTTTCTTCACCCTATTTTTCTTATCAATTTCACAATGGCAAGTGAGAAAGGAAAAGAAGAATAAAACAATCGCAACCTCCCGCAATTCCGAAGTTGTTCTTCATTTGAAATAACTGCGAACAAAACTAAGCACCTGCGGGATTACTTGGAACTTCGCCCTTAAAATTAAAACGCTCAAGGGCTTAATTCATCTGGTCCGAATCTGATTACTGGCTACAACAAACAAACTGCGTCTTGATGGAAGAACAAGGCAAACAAGGAAATGTGTCATGGCTGCCGTTTTTGTAGGTGCTACGCGAAATTAGGACACAGCGGTGTTTGTTTTGTTTACACTTGTTTGCAGATTGTTAGTGACTTATACTAACCGACTTAACTATTATATAACAAGATAATTTGTGTGATGATAAACTAGGTTCCAATTATGAACTAACAGTTACCGTTTACCTAATGCAATAACTGTTTTATTTGGAACGGGGATTTTACTACTGTTATCTATCCTGTATCACCTTTGAAAAATATTTTATTAGACTTAAAATTTGACAAAGTTTTTTTTTGTTAAATCTTGTATTTTTTACTGTTAATTTTAAGTACTTAGACTTGATTATGTCTTAAGTTTGTAATTAATAATTACTCACTCTATCTCTCTTATTTATACATAGGTACACAAAATTGTGACACTAAACTTTAAAGGTAGTGAACCTACTCATGTCAATACTGGCAACTGTACTAAAACAATACATCTCTTTCCACCTTGATTGTACCATATTGAAAGCCGCCCTTTCCTCAACAATTTCCCTGGTTTATTACATTCTCATGAAACTACCAGGCAATGTGAATTCCTGCGGCCTATGTAGGTAACATTCAGGAAATATAAACATCCCTGAAGGCCTATTTCCAGTTGGTTTATAAATGTGTTAAGCCGTATGTGTAGGTAACTCCTATCTATACCAGTATGTAGGTAAATACCTAGTCGTTCTGTTATTGGAACTGTGAACGCTGGTTATAACTGTCTCTCACAAAACGGATTATAGTAATTATAAATACAGATGCGAAATTAAATTGAAACATATGTTTTGTTTCTGTCATTATTGAAAGGTGTTGCATAAGATTGTCAGGGACAAGACATTTTTTAACTACCAAAGGTTTACAACGCATTCGAAATACAGTATTTCACTTTTTTGTACGTGTCAAATAGCAGGTTAACATTCGCTTAGGCGTTATTCAGGGTAGTGGCAGAACTGTCCCAGTGTAGAGTTGTAGAATTGAAAAGCCTTCGTTAGCAGTTGTCATTTTGTCGGGATTGAGTCGAGAACACATGTCCAATTAAAAGGCTGTGCCAGCCAGCATTTAAATTTGTAGGTAAAGCCAAGGAAAGGGACGCTGAATTATTTTCACTGGAAAACAATGTAAGAGAAAAGAACGAAACTATTTGTAGTTTGAGATTTGCCATACTTATTAAAAATCTTTTGCGATAAGTAAATAAAATGAGCTCATTTTTATAAAGTCGTTGTAAAATTAGGTAAATAGGTACCTACTTCTTTCTACCTAAAAAACACAGGTAAAGCGTTCAATAATATTGAACTTAATATTAATTAATAGTAAATCAAAATAAACATAAAGAAAGAGAAGAATTATTGCCCGCGGAGCCAAAAACAAAATCTCTGTTTTGTATTTTTCTTTATCTTCTCTCTATATTTATAAAAAACAAGTCCTCACTGACTGACGTGATTCATCAACGCCGAGTGTAAGTTTTTTAAGTTAGGGTCATAAAATTTGGTACAGGCGTTCCTTAAATGATGTAAGTAAGCACTAAGAATTTTTTTTTAGAAATTCCCACGGGAAAAGCAATTTAGCAGTGGGTGAAACTAGTACTATATATATAATATACCGCATAGGCGGTAAGCTAGTACTATATATAGCATGAAAAATTTTAACTAAGTTTTAAAAATAAGAACACTGGTCTTTAGCGATATTATCCAGACACTGAGGATAAAAAAGACTAAACGACATTTACTGCAAAAATCTACCAGAGTTTCTTCCTAATTTCGTTGTATTGTACCCCAAACCCAACACACTACGGCGATAGTAAACACTCTGATCTTTGGTCTACATTATTAAAAACCTACATGTCCTACCAGCTTTTTACATTAAAAAAACTTTTACACTTACATTCACTAGCAATCTTCCCCTGTATCAAATTGTTAACTAAAGTTGTTAGTGTTGCCGTATAATTCCACATTACCAACATATTAACAACATTTTTCACACATGCAACACTGCGTTGAAAACGTACACTTTTTCCTTTTATTACACATTCCCGCACAAAATGGCTGTTCGTATCCCCATTACTAAGACGATAACATTAATATTTAATTTTTACAACTTCCAGTGGTAGGCCTTTTTACTGGGAAAATCTTTCCCAGAAAGACCTGTGATTAATAAATTATAGCTTGTAGCCCTTGTTTAATAATAATGTTTGAGCTGAATAATCCAAAGGAGGTTAATTCCTTAACTGTTTTTCTAGGCAATTACTAGAAAGGCAATATTTAAAGTACGCGATAGCTTAGGGGTTAGGAACGGTATAACTATTCCGGACTCAGGGTTCGATTCCTTATTGTGATGGATAGACATCATGATGGAACCATGGTTAGATAGTTTTTAATCATAATTTTGCATTTATACAATTCCGCATAACATCCAGCATAGTGAATTTAGCTTTATCTACCGACCAACTGTTGGTTAACATCAAATACAAGTATAAAAAATCCGCCCGCCCCCGATTAGCAAGGGTGAAACTTAGCCTTTTTTTTGCAAAACATCGAATTTGGGATAAAAATATTTTTCCCTCACCCATTCGGTATGTACCTACGTACACTTGAGAGCAATAAAATCGCACACCTGCCAATATTTACTTAAAAGTTCAATATTTCTATTATTTATAACTTACTGCAAATAAAAGTTACATAAAATTAAAGCACATAATGTACGCTTTTGCAGGACACATAAGGGGTTGGTATTAACCTTAAAAAACAAAACAATATCAACACAACAACAACACACCCTTAAATCGCTTAGTGCAGGTAGCGCTACTTGCGCGACTGTAGCAGGTATAAAATGGTGCATTTTTCGGGAACAGTCATCATTTGCATACCAACGTCCTGTGTGAAAGGTTCTCTATCGATTATAACTCAAACCGAAACAAGAAAATGGATACCAGACCAGAAACAGCCGCTCAAGTGGTTGCCCTTATTGAATCTGGGCTAAACCAAAGTCAAGTGGCTTGACAGCTGAATTTGAGCCGATACGACATTCGTCGCGTGTACCATAGGTACCAGGAGACTGGTGGCTACCAACGGTGACAAGGATCTGGCCGTCATCGTGCTACAACACAGCGTGACGACCGCTTTCTCGTGTCTTCAACTTTAAGGAAACGTTGCTTGAACTCAGTTCAACTGGGACAGCGGCTCCAAGAAGCTCATGAAGTGCAAGTCAGTCGGTGGACAGTCAGAAGACGACTTCGTGAAGGTAGTCTGACTGCACACAGACCAGCAAATGGACCAAAATTGACCCCAGCCCACCGACAAGCTCGCCTTCATTTCGCTCGAGAGCACTTGAATTGGACCGAAGAGCAATGGAGCACCGTCCTGTTCTCTGACGAGTGCAGGATGTGCTTACATGGCAACGATGGACGAGGAAGGGTCTACAGAAGATCAGGGGAGCGATTCGCTCAATGTTGCATAGCGGAACGTGTCCCCTATGGCGATGGGTCGTGCATGTTCTGGGGAGGCATATCTCTAGAAGGGAAGACTGAACTTGTGTTCATCACCGGACCGAATACTGGCCGTCAATCAGGGGGATTCACTTCTCAGCGTTACATTGAGGAAGTGCTCGAGAGCCACGTGCAACTTTTTGCTGGGTTTATCGGCGAAAACTTCCTGTTTATGCAGGATAATGCAAGACCGCATACGGCTACCATAGTGTACGAGTACCTTCGAGAGGTAGATGTGCCCGTTATGGAGTGGCCAGCTCGAAGCCCAGGCCTTAATCCTATTGAGCATTTGAGGGATGAACTGAAAAGGAGAGTTCGAGACCGAGATGCTGCTCCAACGACACTACAGGAGCTACAACAGGCGATCACAGAGGAATGGGACGCCATAACACAAGATGACATCAAAACTCTTGTCAAATCTATGAAAACTCGTTTGGAGTCAGTGATTCAGGCAAGGGTTGGAAACACCTCGTATTAATAAATAAGAAAAAAAAATACTTTTGCCTTTTTTTTCTGCATTTACACTTTATTTAACAGCTAAGAAATTCATAAAAAATGTGCCCTTTGAATTCTTACCCCTAAAATCATGAAAATTTGATTTTTAAACACAAATAAGGAATCAATGGATAGGTATTGAAATAGACTATGAATCTGCATTAACAAAAAAATTACTTTGATTAAATTTTCTTTTGTTTTTTCGGTTTAAGTTCCTAAGTCACGTATGTGCGATTTTTTTGCTCTCGAGTGTAGTTTAGAAAGAGTTAGTGGACAACAAACACGAATGAAAGCTTTGCTTGGTACTACGTAATGGTGATGGTAAAGCCAGATACACGTTATTTCAATTAAATTTACCAACATACATAAAAGTTTTAAGATGGTGTAAGATTCATCTGGTTACAGTAGTCATTTAGGTAACTAGATACTTGTGAGTTCACATGAAGCAAAGGCACAAACTGGCAAAACATGGCGCGATGAAAGAAACAATTAGAGATGCGGTGTTGTTGCTTTTTCTTTTTAAAAACAACAGCTCTAACACTGCAGACAGAACCTACATCTACATAGCATCGCTTGTTTTTTTTACCTAGTAGGTAATTATCTATATGTGTTTTTTTTTAAATATCTTGCCTTTTTATCAACCTAGATGATTTGAGTCTAGAAAGTAAATCATTTTAACAAATATATTAAACTTATCGAGAAGTACCTATTTAACAAAATACAAATACAACGACATTACCTCATACTCGTTGGTACTATATGTTGATCGTTCAGGTACCACACCTTTCGAAAGCCAGTAAAGACAAAGATGATTCCTTTTAAAAGGTTAAAGAAATACATTATGTATTAGGTAACAAATACCTACTAATAGATGTTCAACGGAATACCTAACCATGATTAAATCTCTATTTACTGAATGGTTTCATGCAAACATAATGCCATTGTATCATATATAGGAATTAAATGATGGCGTTAAATCCATTGTGACCAAACATCCATGAATTGATTTAGAACAATTGATTTTATTGATAAGGGCGTACATAAAATTATTGATTTTCAATTGAGAAACCACTTCTTCGACGATTTTGTCTCGGGAAAGTCGATCTAATAAATTTTATTAATTATGTTAAAGTATTTATTTTTTGTTTTTGTACTAGCAATAATTGTTACAGGTATGGACAAAAACAAAGTAAGTTAATATTTTATTGGAATATTAACACTTAATATTTTTTCCTTTTCAGGGCAAAACAATGATTTGCTAAATAACTTAGAACCAAGCCTAGACGATCTAGTACCAAACAAAAAAGACTTAGAAAATACTCGTCGTTCTCTTTCATCTTCTGAGAACAAGAAAATAACAAAATTAAATTCTATCAAAGAAGATAATGATACACCCTGTACTAGAATTAACAGTGAACCAAAAAGGAAACAGAATGCGTCGGATATTACTCGTAAAGCCAATCTACCAAATGTACTACCGGGTTTGCCAAATCTTGGAGTAAATCCGTCGGAGCCACAAAGCGGGCCAGGAAATCTCGATACCAGTCACAATGAATATCCTATCATTGATGAGGTTGAATATCCACAACATAAAGAAGAACTGAGATCTTTAGCTTTAAGGTCCGCTCCATCAGAGGTTGAACAAATTGATCCGGCTGATTTAGCTGCTGAACTGCAAGACTGCTTGGAAAAAAAACTGAATCGAACAAAACCAAATGTTGTTGTGGTTATACCAGTGCTTGACAATGCAAAGAAAAACCCAGAAGTTGAAGGTGAAGATGTTAAGGATGAAAAATTCTTTCTAACTTTTGTCAAGCAGCCAGGTGACTCGGTTCCCGATTCTAAGGACGACTCGTCTAATCCAACATCAGGAAAAAGCAATTGTAACAAGAAACAGGAATTCGTGGACGCAAATGAACAGGACTTGGATAAAGCACTAGAGGATTTAGAGAAAAGAAGAAAAATTGAACCTAAAATAGAAAATAAAGTTCAAAAGTTCCTACGAACTGGAATTGCCGAAATGGAATATCAAAAAAACGATGAAAGTTTGAAAAATGTTGATGGTCGTCGCCGTAACAATTACTACGATGGTCTTAGCCTTAATGATGTGGTCGATAATCAACGACCTGAAGTTTTAAAAGAACCAACAACAACAGCGATCAGTGAAATGGATTCTAATGATCGTTCGGCAGCTTCTGAAAACCGAGTGTGTTACGCATGTAGCTCTCTCAACAACCCGTCTTGTGAAAATCCAGGTAGAATGACTACCGTGAAGTATTGCGCTGGCTCGAGAGTCTCCTGTGTCAAGAAAACATATGATACATTAGGTAAATTGGTGCCAATTTTTAACAAAAGCTTATTCTATCAGATCGGAAGCGATATAGTGCAAGTCGTTCCCAGATTTTTTGAGCCGTTAATCATCGTCATTACATAGTATAAATCCAAGTCACTAATTCTGTCTGTTTGTCCGTTAACTCCTCCTAAACCTCTCAACGGATTTAAAATTTCACAATCTTTTAGATATTTTATTCATTTAAGGGCCGGTTTTTAATAGTCAGATAAATTCTATCTGACAGAAAATCAGTATGTTTTTGTTGCACGTCGAACATAAATACTTGACATATGTATGAAGTGACAATGAAAACATACCTTTTATCAGTCAGTTAGCATTTATCTGACTATTGAAAAATCGGCCCTGAATCTGTAAATAAAGTACAATCAGAGAAAGTTTTTTTAAAACACTCGCTAGTAACAAATAAAATACGTTATACTTACTTTAATTATTTCAAACTCTTTTTTCTTAGGTAAAACGGTGCTAATTCGAGATTGTGCAGCCTCATGCAACGACAACGTTCTGCCAGCAGGCATTATACCGAAGCACAAGACCTGTGATCTCTGCCACTCAGACCTCTGCAATAGCGCCTACTCCATCAAAGATCAAAGCTTACTTATTATGCTTTTCATATCGTCTGTAGCATTATGTAAAATACTTGCATGAGTGACAATTATACAAGAATATGGAGGTTTATATCATAAACATTTGACAAATTGCGATGAAAACGGTAAGGTTTCGTATAATAAGTACGATACCCTGCATATTTATAATTCTAGTCTGTACATAACAGCATGTTTCTCAACGTTGTTTTAAATATATTTGATTTCTTTATTTCTTATTTTATTTTGCTGCACTGATTTCTTTATACGACTACCAGAACCTTTTAAATTAAGTGGTCGTGACTTAGGCTTTCGTTAGTCACATTATTTCATACTAAGTAGGTACCTTCCTAACCTTTTTCAAATCCCAAAGATTCGATTTAAGAATTTTAAGGCCCCATGCCCCATTCAAGACAATTAATCGACTTTAATCTTGGGAAGGCTGCTGAAGCCCGCATTACACTGCCGATACTTTATACTGAGCCATTATCAGGGTGTTTGGCTCATAAAACACGGTTGAATTGTTTTAGTAGCCGAAGCAAACAAATTAAAAGAAATTCTTGTTTATAACGACTTGCTATAAAACACAATTTTAGAAGAAATCTCTTTCCAGATTCAGGATTGCATGCTTATCTACTTATTTATTTTCATGTCCGATATATATTTTGTAAATATATAAAAGTGTACCTAAAGCCTTGATCATTTATTTCTCCTCATACTTATTAAAATTTGAACATATAATCCTAATGCCTACCCAGGGCCGCGCCGACCCTAAGCAGCGCCTGTGTGCGAAACCTATGAAGCGCCATTTTTAGTCGGTTTAGACAATTTTTTCAACTATGTTGTATTAAAAAAAACAATCCGGCGCCCCTCTTGCTTAGGCACCTGTGTGCGCCGCACACATCGCACGTATGGGCGGCTCGGCCCTGTGCCTACCTACTTACTTATCATAAATTGACGTGCATGCAAAGTACCTAGAACTTAGTTAAGAGCCATTGAAAAAGCTCTGGAAAGCAATGCAACTCGACATTAAATAAAGTTATAAATATATCCACTTAGGTATCTAGGTACTGATTAAAACAGCTTTGAAAAAAACTTCAAAACCTTTTCAAAATTTGAAAATTTCCCATAAACTTGGTAAGTTTGTTACTTTATTTATGTTAAAGCCAATAAATAAATTTATAATTTTTATTTTTTTTGGCAAAATTCGATTAGATTCAATCAATCAATATAGTTATAAATTTGTTGTTATACTCTAAGAGGCAGCTAATAAATTTGTATGGAAAACCTTTTTTTTTGTATTAATTTTAATTATTCGTTGGTTAAATGTTGTTGGGATTGATGTAGAAAAGCTGCCTACAAGAGGTGATGCGCTAATTAGAAATAACCCTGTATAATATAGACGGTTCAGTACCCTTCTAATTTCGAAAAAAAACTAAAAAAAAAATTTGGGTTATACATATCGGTACATAAGTAAGTATTATAGGTATAACTTCTTTCTGACTGTATTTTTCTGCGGCAACAATACATATTGTAAGTAATTAAACTTACTAATGTAGTTTACAAATAAAGTTAATCACTATGTATTCTTAAATCTTTGAAACTATGCAACGGATTTGGATGCGTTTTTTTTATAGATAAGTAGAGTGATTCAAGACATAGTACAGAGAAAGGAGTTTTACTCCGAATTTAACGCGTGCGAAGCCACGCGGGTAAAAACTAGTCAAGACATAAAACATATTGTATTTGGTTACTACCACGTTATCGTATGCTAAACAATTAATCATGCCAACAACCAATCACTATCGCATCACAAATAATCACAACGACCAAGGCCAAGAGCGGTAAACGGAAAATGCTGCGCATGTGCCAACCCACACAAGTAAACTTAATCACACATACTTGAAGTGCTACCAATTTAACGACGTGCAGTACCTTCCTAGTCAAAAATACAATACGCAGTGCCAACTTTAAGATTATAAGTAGGGATGTTAAGGATATCCATATCCGTAACCGAAACTACCGGATATCCGAAATAAAAAAATATCCGTATCCGTAACCGAAACCGAAATAAATGTTTCGGATAATTTCGGATAGTGGCGGAATCTAAAAATCTAACTGAAACACGTTACGACAAGTTGTTTTTGGCTGCGTTCCGTAAACCGCTTACAGAACTGTGACCAAAGTGTTGGTTCTCTCTCTGAGCTCAATGTAGCGGTGTTTATGACGTCATCGTTCTCACCCATCGTCCTCCTCTATATAAATAAAACCATTTTATTATCTATATTTTTTGTATTACTTTTGAAATTCCTAGAATCTAATATCCGTAACCGAAACTATCCGAAACTACCGGATAATCCGAAATAATGTAATATCCGTATCCGAAACCGAAACCGATATAAAAAAAATTAAATATCCGTATCCGAAACCGAAACCGAAATTCCATATCCGTAACATCCCTAATTATAAGTAATTAAAATCCATAGTTACTTACATAAATACTTTAGTATTAGTAAGCATTTTATAATCGACCAAGTATTCAAGGCTTATTTGTTTTTTTTTTTAACTTGATAGATTAGGTACTTACACTCGAGAGCAAAAAAATCGCACATACGTGACTTAGGAACTTAAACCGAAAAAACAAAAGAAAATTTAATCAAAGTAATTTTTTTGTTAATGCAGATTCATAGTCTATTTCAATACCTATCCATTGATTCCTTATTTGTGTTTAAAAATCAAATTTTCATGATTTTAGGGGTAAGAATTCAAAGGGCACATTTTTTATGAATTTCTTAGCTGTTAAATAAAGTGTAAATGCAGAAAAAAAAGGCAAAAGTATTTTTTTTTCTTATTTATTAATACGAGGTGTTTCCAACCCTTGCCTGAATCACTGACTCCAAACGAGTTTTCATAGATTTGACAAGAGTTTTGATGTCATCTTGTGTTATGGCGTCCCATTCCTCTGTGATCGCCTGTTGTAGCTCCTGTAGTGTCGTTGGAGCAGCATCTCGGTCTCGAACTCTCCTTTTCAGTTCATCCCTCAAATGCTCAATAGGATTAAGGCCTGGGCTTCGAGCTGGCCACTCCATAACGGGCACATCTACCTCTCGAAGGTACTCGTACACTATGGTAGCCGTATGCGGTCTTGCATTATCCTGCATAAACAGGAAGTTTTCGCCGATAAACCCAGCAAAAAGTTGCACGTGGCTCTCGAGCACTTCCTCAATGTAACGCTGAGAAGTGAATCCCCCTGATTGACGGCCAGTATTCGGTCCGGTGATGAACACAAGTTCAGTCTTCCCTTCTAGAGATATGCCTCCCCAGAACATGCACGACCCATCGCCATAGGGGACACGTTCCGCTATGCAACATTGAGCGAATCGCTCCCCTGATCTTCTGTAGACCCTTCCTCGTCCATCGTTGCCATGTAAGCACATCCTGCACTCGTCAGAGAACAGGACGGTGCTCCATTGCTCTTCGGTCCAATTCAAGTGCTCTCGAGCGAAATGAAGGCGAGCTTGTCGGTGGGCTGGGGTCAATTTTGGTCCATTTGCTGGTCTGTGTGCAGTCAGACTACCTTCACGAAGTCGTCTTCTGACTGTCCACCGACTGACTTGCACTTCATGAGCTTCTTGGAGCCGCTGTCCCAGTTGAACTGAGTTCAAGCAACGTTTCCTTAAAGTTGAAGACACGAGAAAGCGGTCGTCACGCTGTGTTGTAGCACGATGACGGCCAGATCCTTGTCACCGTTGGTAGCCACCAGTCTCCTGGTACCTATGGTACACGCGACGAATGTCGTATCGGCTCAAATTCAGCTGTCAAGCCACTTGACTTTGGTTTAGCCCAGATTCAATAAGGGCAACCACTTGAGCGGCTGTTTCTGGTCTGGTATCCATTTTCTTGTTTCGGTTTGAGTTATAATCGATAGAGAACCTTTCACACAGGACGTTGGTATGCAAATGATGACTGTTCCCGAAAAATGCACCATTTTATACCTGCTACAGTCGCGCAAGTAGCGCTACCTGCACTAAGCGATTTAAGGGTGTGTTGTTGTTGTGTTGATATTGTTTTGTTTTTTAAGGTTAATACCAACCCCTTATGTGTCCTGCAAAAGCGTACATTATGTGCTTTAATTTTATGTAACTTTTATTTGCAGTAAGTTATAAATAATAGAAATATTGAACTTTTAAGTAAATATTGGCAGGTGTGCGATTTTATTGCTCTCAAGTGTATTTGCTTGTTAGCTGGATAAACACTCACTTTGAAACTACAATGTACTTAGGTTTGAAATGATTCAAAATATTTTTTATGACAGGGGACATTTATGGGGCCTTATTTAATTTCAATTAGTATATTAGAAACTACCTACTTTCTAATCTACTTTGGGTATTTGCCAAATAAATATTTTTGTTAAATACTCAAAGATTCATAATTAAGAAGCTTTACTATCAAAGAAAGTTTATTTATTTGCTGAAGCATGAATATCTTTCTTGCATTTCTATAATTCGGCAACACCAACAGCATGCGGGCTCATGATTGGTTGGTTGTCTGGTGTGTCATTGCGCATGCGCACGACGGTCAGAATCAGCAGTCAATTTGCTCTGCCCTTGCTTTGCTTCAAAGAATTTGAGTCATCTAGTCTTGTGGTTTTTGCACTTACGTGGTTGTTAAATTTGCTGTGACTTTAATCGTGAGTAATAATTGAATATAATTGGTTAAGAAAATGAAATCATTTTTTTACTACAAAATTTGGCGCTTTTATATGAACTGATGTAACTAACCTAAAATATTACAAAAGCTTATTACGTTTACAAATCATGAATTGGTCTCTAAGTACTCTAGAAAAGTGTAAATTTCTCATCTATTTCTCTTAATTCTCATCCTAAGCATATTTTTGCAACGTTACGTAACATGAAATATCAATGTCGAGTACCTTGGAACTTGGTACTTCTGACATTGATCCTGACCTATTTATTCGACTAGACAGATCTAACTCGAGCTAGATTTATCTTGACAGATTTAATCCATCACTTCAGTGCCTACATATTTGAGTTATGCTAACACTCAGCCTTAACTACACATTTTTGATTTTATTAATGTCATGTTTTTAGTGAAAAAAGCATCGGCGCTTATTACATAATTGCCCTTTAACTTTTCACAATGACAACCTAGAGCATCTATTGTAATTATGTTTGTTTTAATAAGAAAATTCTTTATTGCATAAAGTTGTGAAATAAATGTTACTTTCCTTACAGTAAAACATGGGTGTCCCTGCAGGAAACGCTGAAAATGGAAAGAAAATCTTTGTACAAAGATGTGCACAATGCCACACAGTAAGATAACTTTTTCCGAATAATATGCATTACCACACCTTGTTATACTTTCCAATGAAAGTATTTTAGTAGATTGGATTAAACCTTACAACACATAGATATATTCATACAAACTCATTAACTAATATATAATCTGAATTAATAAATCAATTTTTAATTACAGGTTGAGGCTGGTGGCAAACACAAGGTTGGCCCTAACCTAAACGGAATCTTTGGAAGGAAATCCGGTCAAGCTGCAGGTTTCGCTTACACTGAAGCCAACAAATCAAAGGGTAAAATATTGCCATTTTATATAACCTATCAAAATAGTCCCCCATGTTGACCACAAGATAATTAGAGTCAGAATTCAATTGTTTCGTAATATGATATTGTGTAAAACAAAACTTGTTCATTACAATCAGTTGGTATTTCAAATAATGTCCTATTGTTTTATAATGTCTAGTTATCTAATCTAATCAAACTGTGTAAAGTATGTGATTCAATACGTATTTCCTATAAGTATTGTACTATTTTAGAACTTAATATAATCTAAAACAATTATTTAATACTTAGCATCACTTATAAATTTCATAACATTATTTAAAACTTTCAGGTGTTACATGGGGAGAGGACACTTTGTTTGATTACCTAGAGAACCCTAAGAAGTACATCCCTGGCACCAAAATGGTGTTTGCTGGCCTTAAAAAGGCAAACGAGCGTGGGGACCTTATTGCCTACTTAAAACAAGCCACAAAGTAAAAAATATCACATCCTTAGGAAAATTGTTACTTAAAAAATATGAAAGTTTGCACACAGTGCCCCTTTCTTATTTTTTAGCCTCATCAGTATCATTATTTATTGTGTTATACAATGTTCCAATTGTATATTGCAGATTATTGTAATAGTTACTATACACTTGTGTAAGTCTTAAATTATGTAATAGCTGAATGACAAATAGTAAGTTACCTAAATTATGAAATGAATGCTAACATTACATGTTGTGAGTGATTTGGTGTTATTGAAATTATAACTAGATAACATTAATATCAGCATTTTCTTTCAATCAACATCCTCTTTGTAAATCAAATCTTTATTTTTGTTATTTATTTTATTAGCATTATTCAATATAGCAATAAGTGTAATTTTATTGGTTATTTTATTTTAACAATGATTAGATAGTAAAATAAACAAGGTCATTTTTTTAGTTGACTAGATTAAATTTATTAAAGATGATTTAATTTTAAGAATAGAAGTAGAAGTTGATATTGAAAATAACCCTTTACCTGCCTACTCGTAATTTGGCTCTTGGTTAGCATCTAAATTAGCTAAATATTAATAAGTATATACGATTGTTAATGTGGATTTTCTCAAGCCGTTCACCGTTAGGAAATATTGAAATATAACGGGTGTAAAAAGACCACTACCGAAGCCTGAAACCATGTATTCTTGGGCCTCAATAGTAACTAAATTCATTAACAGTATTTCCAGAAAACTCGTTTTTTTTTATTAAGGATTGAACAATTACAATTACATATTTTTTTTTTTGTTTAAAACCTAACAAGTACACCTCCAGCAATACCCAGTTTTCGTTTTCGGAAGCAGTTTTTTTACACCCTGTATAGGTACATTTATAGACCTAACTTCAAAATAAAATATGTTCTGAATACGGTCACCAAAGTGGAATTAAATACTAAGTAAAATAACCAGTAGGTAGGCCAAAAATCAGACAAATCAAATAGTCTTATCTTTACAATCATCCAAAATAGCTCTCAACTCAATTGTATCACGATTTTTGATGCACGTTCGAGGTACGCTCTGGCGAGACAGTCTCGCCGAGACTGCAAAACGAGGCCAAGAAGTCTGAAGTACCGTCCAAAGAGAATGCAGCGTGATATGTAGTTCCTATTCTTATGCCGCAATCACATTCTCCATGAGGCTTGAGAGTGAGTGAGGATGACGCGATGACGGAGCGTTCGTATTCACTTGTATTCTCTGCTTTGCTTAAGTTTATCTTAGTATTATTATATCTATGGTTTATCGGAGGCGAGCTAAACAGCGCGAGGCTCGGTCACTATCAAAATTTGAATTGTATTAATTTTGACAACTGAGTAGATTTTTAGAAAAAAATAATAAGATTTATGAAATTATAATATTTATAATATAAGGAGTTGATATGCAAATTAAGTTGCTTAAATGCAAAAGTCCTGTTCATCATTATGTCATTCCGTCCATCTTGTAGCGAACATAAAGGGCAACCTTTGAGTAACTCAACACGGGCAACAGATAGATATATCGAGTGTGTGCATGGTTAGCTCTATTCCCCCTTCGCCAAGACTTGTGCCTTAAAAGCGAGAGTTTGGATGCGGCATTATATTTGCACCTCTAACACAAACACTGGCACAAGATTGCAAATAATTGTGAACCGCACATTTGGCATGTGTAAATGCCACTGTCACTGTCATAGTCATATGTCAAGCGTAATAAACTGTGTGCCTGCCTGCTTGCTTGTCTGTGAGCCCCTGGGCCTACAAAACATTTGATTCGGGATGGCACTGAAATGTTATCTGGATTTTTGTCTTCGCTTTTGTAAATAAAATGGATATAATGAGTGTAACGGAGGCGTGAATGTGAGAACTATATATAAAGTGAAACAGACATTTCAATATTGCAAATCTATCGACGGGTAAGTTACCAATTTTTAAAAGCCCTATTTTTATGAATAGACGTAAATAAATAAGATTCATTTTATTATCAGATGAACGCGGATCAGTTGGTGTCTTAAAAATGACGAATTATGTTGTATTGAGTTTTTACGAAACATTACTTCATCAATCTGATATTGATATTCTCACTGGACCTCACTGGCTAAATGATACCATAATATCGTTTTATTTCGAATATTTGGAGAAAATTAAATTTAAAAACGCAAAAGAGTTGTTATTTGTCTCACCTGAGGTAACGCAATGCATAAAAATGGTTCAACCCAATGAAATTGGTATTTTTTTGGAGCCTCTTAAAATTACTGAGAGAAGGTTTACCTTCTTTGCACTCAATGATAATAACTCACCTGATGTTGCTGGGGGCACTCATTGGAGCCTACTTGTATATTCTAAGCCAGAAAGAACCTTATTCCACTATGATTCCTCTAATGGAAGTAATCATACAGTGGCCTGGGATTTTGCCTCCCATTTAGTCACATACTTTGAATCTCTGGGGGGTAAGTTAATTAATTATATTCAGTTCTCAGTTATAAACCAATTTTATATTGTAATTTTTATTTTATGTTTTAGATACTATCTCTTTTAGTGCAAAAGATTGCACTCAGCAAAGCAACAGTTATGACTGTGGTATTTATGTCATCTGTAATGCTGAGCTTCTTGCTCGGTTCATCCTTGAGCATGGTGCCATTGGTACTTGTGACTTGTCCAATAAAATACATGCCAGTGAGAAGAGAAATGAAATACTGGCGATAATCAGGTCTCTGTCTAGTTCACAGAGCTCCTAACATATCACAAAGAATACTCTGTTGCTGCTGGGCATCTCCTCTTTACATGTTTTGAATGGTGTTGTAATAATTAATGGAAAATAAATAAAAGCTTCAGCTACTTCTGTAAATATTTATCAAAATGTAACATATAAATAAAAAGCATAAT
Source organism: Emmelina monodactyla (assembly GCA_916618145.1). Classification (NCBI taxonomy): domain Eukaryota; kingdom Metazoa; phylum Arthropoda; class Insecta; order Lepidoptera; family Pterophoridae; genus Emmelina; species Emmelina monodactyla. Next base: position 4,714,914 of record OU745319.1, read on the forward strand.
ACAATAATAAATAATGAATGCAAAAAAAAGCATGTCTCATCATACACTTTCTAACTTGTTTTCTGTGGTTCTACCCATCCCCCAAAAGCCTTGTCTAACTCCTCAGCAACAGCCAGGCACAATCTGTCGTTATCATGGTTCGCGATCACTTGTATTCCGATTGGTAATCCGTCGCGGTTTAGTCCTAGTGGAACATTAGTAGCTGGGAGACCAAGGCAGTTTATAATCGCTGTGTAACCGAAATTTAGCGGTCTGGCCAATGGTTCGTTGTGATACAATGCAGCCGTCGGGTGGGTAGGCAACAAAAACACACCATCGTCACCTAACATATCTTTGAACAGATCTTCTAACTCCTGTCGCCGTTTTGCATATACATTGTACTTTTCCCCGCCTATTTCAAGCCTATTGTAGTCGGCCATTGCCATAAAAAGCCCAATCAATGTATTACCAGAAAGACCGATGGCATGTTTGAAAAACTCTTTCACGATTTGCGTTTTACTGCTATCTTCCATAATGAATTCTCCAAATGATTTCGGGCTAGTCATCGTCGCAAACCAAAGAGGTAAAGATTTCTCCAATTCCTTAATTTTTATTTCTGTTGCGTTAATGCGATGTTCCACTTTAAAGTATTCTATAACTTTGTTCATTGCCATTATTATTTCCGGGTCGACTGGGTCCGTCACCAGGGCGTTTAAACTGTATTGATACTTGATTTTGACTTTCCCAATATCGACTTCCTGGTCGAGATTCAATTTGTTAACATTTTCTCCAGCCATGATCTTTAAGAGAGGTTTTAAATCAGAAGCATGCCGGGTTAAAGGTCCAGTACCTATAATGAAAAAAAACATTGGGTTTTTTAAAAACTAGACAAAATTGTATTGAAATCAATTTGTACTAACGAAAACAATCTTACCCAACATTCGATCATGGACTTCAGTACTTGCGGGCGGGTATTCTCCTTCATTGGATACAATTTTTTGTGACGGCTTGTGTCCAAAGATGCCATTAAAATATGCTGGCATTCGGATCGAGCCTCCTATGTCCGATCCTATGATATAAAAAAAGGATTTTAATAAACAATGTTTAAATTTTACTATGTAACCTAGGTTAGTTTCAATAAGTAGGTTTCTGAGTCATACATGCATTTAAACTTATCTACTCTACATAGTTAAGTCTACACGACCATTGGGTCATAAATAGTTGCTGCCGTATTAGTCATGCATTTTACATCGACACACGCAATGCATGCAGTTTTTAAAACTTACTTAGTTGGTGTAGGTTACACACATTATAAAACGATTGCAATTAGTATTTTTGTTAAGTAACGTACCGACTCCGAAGATGCTGCCAGCGGCTGCCTGAAGACATCCCTCGCCTCCGGATGAGCCTCCTACAATCCTATTTGTGTTGTAAGGATTGTTTGTTCTACCGAATATATGATTGTGAGTTTCCCACCTGGAACATACAACGTAGATACTAAGAATAGAAACGTTCGTGTCAATAATGGCCAACTTAGTTCAAAGCTCACTCAAGTCACTGCCCTTCCCTATCTTATTTTATTTGAAGGTTAAACGTTTATTTAATGAAATTTAGGCTTGAATTAACTCTTTCTTACTTTTAAATAAAACGAAATGTTTAAACCAAAAATAAAACAGTCACCTACGATTGTTTAACGATCAAATTAGTAGATTCCTTAAATAGTAACCTAACCTAACTATCGAAAAATACTCTGTTAAAATGAATCAATACCAAGCGTTGGCAAATAAGCAACCCGTTATCAATAAACTATTGATTCAGCACGAAGCATTCGAGTCCGGCGAACTGCTAGACGTATCGATTGTAGAGTTAAACCTAGACATTTTTCTGTCCCTAGCGTACTATGAAACAATTAGGGATAGAATCGCATACCACATGCATAACTCCGGTACGTTGGTGAGCCCGATGATGATTGCTCCTTTGTCACGTAACAGCTTGATGACAGGCGCATCCTCTGGACAAATAAAGTCTTTACGCAGAACGACACCCGATGTCTGGTGCAGACCTGTAATCAAAATCGTCTGATGTAAAAAGTTGTAAGTGCTAAGTAGGTAGACCGCAAATCTCAACAAATAAAAGGGCTACTTTCGTGTAGGTACATATTGTTTCTGTTAAAGTGTAGGTAGGTGAAAATTATCGTATTAGCGTTCTCATTATACCTATTGATATGGAAAGTTGAACAATACATAACCTGTATTAATTAATCAAATGCTTAAATTAATCAAAAGACATTTCATTAGTTAGTAGGTAACTCATTAATATTTTCTAGTTTTCTGCTATATTAACTTATACAGTGAAACTGACGTGTTTCGAATGTCAAGATATTATTAGTGGCACCGAGACCATATGTTAATTAAGGTGTTTAGAACTTTAGGGACTCTGGATTCGTGAAACGTTCCTTCATCTTAATGCGCCTTGGAATTGAAAGCTATCCATTAACTGCTTCATTGCCGCCACACCAAATACTACAGATTTATTAAAAACTTTTTTAGTATATGATATACACAATTTTTAAAAACGTCTGCCTAAGCTCTTAATTAAAATTTTAATACTTAACAAAAAGTTTTATTGATCAAAAAATATATTTTTTATTCCGATATCACTACAAACCTAAACAAGACGGTTTTTTTGTACCTATGTACTGTAGATATGATTCTTTCTGTTGATAGGTGTGGGTAATAGGTACTCGTTAATGGACATTGAACAGTGACGCAATGTTTTATTAGTTAGTAACTGAATGGTCGAATAAAACCATAACATTAATACTCGTAGAAATGTGGTTTTGATTGATGTTAAAACGCAGCGGTAGGTAGGTAGTTTGTTTTGAAAACAGCACTCTAAGTAAACTACGTTAAAAGTTGGTATACTGCTATAAGTTAGTATAGAAACATTTTTAATTGAAATCACATACCTTAGAGGGTATGGTAGCAATGGTAAATTAGCCTGTTCAATTTAAATATTACATTTATGCAGTTCTTTCAAAATACATTGTCATAGGTCGTGCCATCCTTTTAACCGTTATGGTGCCTAAGCACAATTTCATCAAGTGAAGGATTTCCACAAAAAATTAAAATCTCAGAATTTAGTTAGGAACCTTTGTGAAAATCCCGATTTACCAAAAGTATACCTACTTATCAACATATAACATATGTGGGCAGTTCTGTTACAATTTATCAAAACACAAAGAGATAGGCGTTTTATCTGATAAAACCACAGGATATATATATCTATTTCCATATACAAATGTACTTATGTAGATATAGTAAGTAGGTATACAAGTGATAATGCTAAATTTAAACATGAACACCATCGATGTCTTATTATCCTGTGATTGTACAATGTAAAAACAATGACTTAGCCGACCTTAGCAATCACGTTAATCTGACTAAAACCGCATCAACCCGGTTAATACAATTATATCAAGTTTCTATACCGACGGAAAATAAAAAAGATATCCCTATGTATAGATAAGTATGATAGACATGACTCATAATCATAAACAGATAAAAACCTTTAACTCCGATGCAGTCTTTAGTCGTAAATGGAACGCCGAGTAACGGTTTCTGTTGCTCCAGTGCTTCTGTTGTCATATTGCCGCTTCTAACAAGGTCGTCAGCTTCTTTGGCCTCTTTCATAGCCAATTCAAAGCGCTCTTCCACAAAGCAATTGAGCGCTGAATTGACATCTTTAATTCGTCGTATGCACGCTTCTAACACCTCCACGCTAGAAGTCTGAAAACAAATTGTAACATTGTACATATTAGAGTTATGAAACTAGTTTTTGTCAGCAGTAAATATACGATATTTTATATGTAGCTGATGCTAATATGAATAACTAGTGGCCGCTCGCGACTCCGTTCGCGTAGAAGTCGGTTTCCCGTGGGAATGCGAAGTTTTCCCGCGGTAAAAAGTTCCCTTAATTCTTTCATACACATATTTTTGGTTTCTAGACCGTTTCCGCAGCGCACGCAACGGAAGCCTTCAAGGATGAATAATTTTCCCCGATTTTTTCCCATTTTCCATTATTTCTTCCCTCCTAATAGTTGCAGCGTGATGTTATATAGCCTAAAGCCTGCCTCGATAAATGGTCTATCCAACACAAAAATAATTTTTAAATTCGAACCAGTAGAGATTAGTTCCTGAGATTAGCGCGTTCAAACAAACAAACAAACAAACAAACAAACAAACAAACTCTTCAGCTTTATAATATTAGTATAGATCTAATCTTTATTCTTCATAATATCGGTTGTGAAATAACAAGTGTTTGGATTTAGCTTTATTCATTTTTACTTTTTATCAAAGTAAAGACAAATGCAATCATAAAGTGATACTTAAATAAGAAGGTAGGAAATTAATTCCATTATTTTTATAAGTATTAGGACTTATAAATATAAATTGATTTAATGTACGAAATTATGTCGCAAATAATCGTATGAAATAAATATAAATTCTGATGACGTAGTTAACTTCCTTGAACGTAAATTATGTATAATGTTCTACATCATACGAGTAAATACTAAATACCAAGTAATTTACTACTCGTGAAACGACTTTTTTATTTTAAGCCCAATAATCTAGAGTAAGAGGACCTACGACAATGTCAGGCCTAAAAATACCAAACTGGTTTATGCTGTAAAAGCAAAGTTTTAAAACTGTACCTCGTCAAGGAGAAATTAGATTAAAGATATAATACAAGTTCTACCGATGTCATCGTAGTATTTAGTAAATTTTTACAATTCTTATGCCATATTTATTCCCATTGCAGTTTATTACTTTTTAATTGAAGGCAATATACCGATTTAAATTGTGATAAATTGTCCCATTTTGTTTCCTATTGACGCCAATACCAATGATTTATTACTTTTATTAGTTCATAGATCGTTAAAATGATAACCATTGGTTTCGCGTTGTACGCTAAAAAATAGGACTAACATAAAAATATACTTAGTGAAAATTATGTGACAGTAGGTACCTAAGTTCATACGTAACTCTGTTACAAATTGCAACTTGCAATATCAAAAGCCTTATTTATTTATTAATATTTTATGTACAAATGCACAGTAAAGAGGTATACAACAGTGAAGAAAATAAAAACAAAATATTGTACAAAGAGACTACTTATCCCGTAGAGGAATCTCTTACACTAGCCCTGTGATCGGAATGGTGGTACAAAAGCAAGATACTTCGTAAGGGTTTTATATTTTCGGCTAGACATATTAAAAAATAATACAAAATATATGAGTTATCAACCATCTATTCAAAAACTAAGAAGTTAATTGCTAAGGCTTCGCCCGCATATTATTGTACGCTTCTTGATGTCTCGACCAATAATTTGGTATATCCCGTTATTACATGAAATAACTTTTTCTTTTCCTAATAGACCTAATTGAAACCATAGCAAATCCATTGTGATCTTAAGGGAATTAAGTACCTATTATGGACGTGAATAGCGTGTTAATTAACATTACTATGATATTTGGAGATAAAAAGCAAAAGAATAGATAATAAATGAAGATAACCTTGACAGGACGAAATAGATACCTAGATATAAATATATTTCGTTTCGGTAAATATGCAGCCAGGAAGTAAAAATTTACAAAGTACTAATAAGCAAAATAAAACAAAGAAGCATAAAACTGTGTGGAATCTCAGGTAAAAAAATAATAATTAGGCATTATATGTTCAGTAAAATAGATGCTAAGTACTTTAATTGAAATGAAAAAAAAAACATACAGGAATAAAAAAACGATAATTAATTCATAATTGATAATAGTTCTACTTCAATGTAAAAGTTATTGTTGTTTGCGTTTATTATAGCCTTAGCACAGATTTAAAAGTAAGTCCTTTATCTTACCTCCTTGTTCCTTATTTTCTTCGCCACCTCAAAGGCCGGTTCCTTCAATATCTCATCCTTAATAGGTGGTATCTTCTTCGTCTCCTCACCATAATACAACTTGCAGAGAAATGTCAAAACAAACGCAAACACCAGCCTCAAAACATGTTGGATTCTAATCCCGATCGAAGGAGATTTCACTGTCGTATTCATGTTTAGATACAAACAAACTTAGCTCATAGTCGACAAAAATGCACTTTTTGGTGAGCGATTTTAAAAAGCCACGGTATTCTACGCCCGCGGCATACGACTGGCTCGCTCGCACTAACAAATTACTGTGTGAGTGAAATAGAGGAAAAATATCAAAAGGCAGACTGGTTACGTCATTGTTGCTGTCTCGCTCGTCGTAGTTACCACAAGGGAACTCCTGGGTACACTGTACAACAGGTTTATCACCTAATTTATAAGTGACTACACCGACTTGAAGGTAGAATTGCGTAGTGTGTACGTCGAATAATCACTTGATAATAACACTTCATGTGGTAACTTTGCACTGCAGCAGAGACTTATTTCGTTTATTACTATGAATGCATATACTCATTGTTGTTTCTTAGTTCCAAATTCCAAAGTGTTGTTTAGATAACATTGCTTATGATGAATGGTACTGAAATAAAACAAACATAATACATTAGGAAGTTAAAAACGTATGACACCTACGCTATAAGCTATGGCAACCTTTGTAACTGTTATCTATAGATTTCCAATCAATTTGAGTTAATTATGGCGTATTTCGTTCTTAAAAAGAAATTGTTATACAGGGTGTCCCAAAAGGTTACGTAGCTGGGAAGGGGGGTGGTAGGGGTGGTCACAAGGGTCACCAGAAAAATAATAAAAAAATTCCCCTCTGGATATTTCAATAAAAAAAATATTTTTTTTAAAAAACTAAAAATTTTACACCTTGTTACCCTATTTTGCTTACTGTACCTACAGATATTGCTGTATTTGAAAAAAAAAACCTGTTATGTAATCGTCAATAACCCTTTATCAAATTGAAATAAAAAAAACTATACATATCTAACCAAGTTTTAAAGAAAATTAAGTTCTTGTCCAGACAAGGACTTAGTAATTACGATTTCACTCAACTTCCTCCAAGCGTACTGAAAAAAAAACGTACTACGCAACTCCGGCGAGTAACTTAAAAAAATAGGTAATTTTATTGCAATTCCAAAATGGTATAACACTTATTTGAAAAATTCATACTAGGACATTTAAAAATATTTTTCGGGAACAATACTCCTGCAAAAATAAAAATATCAAAAAAGAATAGTCTCAAATTCGTACGCAAATACATTTTTAAATGTCTATTCTGTTGCTTTGATGTTACTGCCCGGTATAATTCTCAAGATTGGAGTACAAACATACTTCAAACATTCAAGTACAGTCTAGGCTAGATCAACGCGTAAGTTGTAAAAATATGGAGCTTGATCTCCGCATCATTTGTGCGTACCACCGTGCGTGTCACGCGGATTTTTTTGCCGCGCACAACGCAGATGTGGAATGAACTTCCTGCAGCGGTATTCCCGGCTACCTACAACATGGGGCTCTTCAAGTCGAGAGTGTATTCCCACCTTAAAGGTCAGCAACACACCCCCAACACCCACAGTGTTGCGGGTAGTTATGGGCGGCGGTGATCACTTACCATCAGATGCCTCGCATGCTCGTTTGCTCGTTTAATAAAAAATAAAAAAGTTTATGAAAAACCCATCAAGGACTTAGTTGACTTGAGTTCATTTATGATGCTCATTTTTAAAACGACGCAGGGCATGTATTTATGTTGGTGGTAGACATTTCGAGCATTTTATTAAAATAATAAATTATAATTTTGTTTTATTTCCAGTTTCATTTAAAATCGCAACTGTAATGTCGAGTAAGCTGTGGCTGTTTTGAAACTAACTAACCGAACTTTTTTTGTATGGAAATAGGATTTATTTTTATTTGTTATCCCAGCTTACCTAGTCTTAGACTGTACCTACAGGGTAATAGATGTCTATGGCCTATACTGAAATTATGATGAATATTACCAAAACTATTTTAGGGATGAGCTGAAAGTATTAGTTAATAAGCCACTTTTAGGTAAGAGACCAGTTAGATAAGCTAATCAAATCTATCAACCTTTGCTTTTGTACAGACCAGACAAGTTGAAGCTTGATCCTTTACCTACATCTTTCGTTTACTTGAGTAAATGCAGTAAAGATTATTTTCCCTGGCATATGGAAAAACTTAATCTAGCCTTATTCGAATGTTTGAGGTATGTCTGTACTCCAATCTTGAGAATTATACCGGGCAGTAACATCAAAGCAACAGAACAGACATTTAAAAATGTATTTGCGTACGAATTTGAGACTATTCTTTTTTGATATTTTTATTTTTGCAGGAGTATTGTTCCCGAAAAATATTTTTAAATGTCCTAGTATGAATTTTTCAAATAAGTGTTATACCATTTTGGAATTGCAATAAAATTACCTATTTTTTTAACTTACTCGCCGGAGATGCGTAGTACGTTTTTTTTTCAGTACGCTTGGAGGAAGTTGAGTGAAGTCGTAATTACTAAGTCCTTGACTGGACAAGAACTTAATTTTCTTTAAAACTTGGTTAGATACGTATAGTTTTTTTTATTTCAATTTGATAAAGGGTTATTGACGATTAAATAACAGGTTTTTTTTTCAAATACAGCAATATCTGTAGGCAAATATTCAGTAAGTGTAAGCAAAATAGGGTAACAAGGTGTAAAATTTTTAGATTTTTAAAAAATGGTTTTTTTTTAATGAAATATCCAGAGGGGAATTTTTTTATTATTTTTCTGGTGACCCTTGTGACCATCCCTACCACCCCCCTTCCCAGCTACGTAACCTTTTGGGACACGCTGTATAAGAAGGTACTTAAACATTTTAATTTAAAAAAAAATCTTAAAAATTACTTCATACCTACTGATTTAATAAATACTAAATATTAATAAAATTACCATATATCAAAAGAGATCTTGTCCTTAAAAAAAATATTATTTAAGAAGGTAAACATTTAAAATAAAAAAAAAATAGAAATTACTTCATACAAAATTACCATATATCAAAAGAGATCTATCGTTAAAATTTTATGAGTTAATTATGATAACCAATAATTTAAATGAAATTCGAAAATAGAATCTTTTTTTTTACTATTCGGTAGTAAGTATTTTTGATTTTCGAATTCCTATTTCCCTCTGAACTGATAAAAAAAATACAATCATATTATGTATGGAATAAAATAATTCAGTTCGCATTTGGATGTGTGATGAGGAAAACAAAGCCATGATTTTATTAAATTTCAACTACATAATTTGTCCTGTCGGCATTTGTTTGTTGTTTCGCGGCGCCATAAAGTAGGTATTTTTAAATATTTAGAAATATTATTGGTTCAGTTTGTGTTTTAGACGCTCATTCATTAAATCATTATTTAACCATTATAATAATAGTATTTTATTACATAAATAGATAACTAACTACGAAAAAACATTCATTTTCATTCAAGTAAGGAATACTAAGTCACTCCAGGGACAAATATATGCCTAGGTATTTATTGCCAATGGTTGTATGCGTCAAACTAATAAATAAACTCGACCACTAGTTCCTAGAATCCTAATTTTAAAGCAATTGACAGATAATCTACATTGCACTTTTCATTCGAAATGTAAGAAAGAACAAAATCTTAGAATCCTTTATTTATACCAAGAAAAAAACCTTGTGAACGCAGGACCTCCATAACAACAGCACAATTCTAAAATTTAAAATTTCTAGTAACAACAAACCCACAAGCTATAAGGTAACAAACACACTCACATATCTCTAAGAAAATTTTGGGATTTGTAGATAAATATGTAAAATAGCTTATAAAAATAACATAGCACATTTGACATTGATTTTGAAACATTGAAAATAAGTATCAACTCCCTTTTTTTACAGTACAATGTCAAAGATACGGAAATATATTTACAACCTTTATAATTTTTTATGTTACCTATAAGTAATAAGATTGTGTGTTTATTATATTTTGGACAGGGAGACTCTTTTGCCAAAAAAGACGTCATAGGTCTGTAAATACTAAATAAAGTTAATTAATTTAGTATAGTTTATGTAGAAAACATTGAATAACGTAAGTAATTATTTAAATACTACCTTTATGTTCCCTGAAGAATAAAAGTAATTCAAGCCTATCAGACATCACATTTTTGCATTTATTATATTACTGTAAGGATTAGGCATCTATGATTGCGAAGCTTACCTCAGAACAATTTTTTATCGTATCTACAAATAATTTTAAGTTATCGTCACTACAAAATCCTTTATTTCCAAAGCTATAAATAAATTGAGTCTTATTGGATTCACCGCATAACTCAATTGATGACACTATTTCTTTTATCCCCAGATGACAATGGCCGACAGGACCGCAGACGATGAACAATCAAATGGCAGTATATCTATTACTTTACCTACAGTACTTTGTACCGAGCCGGACAAGCTAGATCAGAAGTTTACGACCTCTGAATCGAAGTTGTCCCTGCCTTCTAGTCTAGTGACCCCTACTTCACCGCTATTGGTGCCTTCGTCAGTATCTTTGCCGTCTTCTCCGTCTCCTTTTGGTGCTAGTCCGAAGAAGATAAAAGGGCCTGATGCGCCCGAGTGTCAGCAGAGCAATGGCGCCGTGGTTAATGCTGGGTCGGCTACAGGTAAGATTAGCAAACGTAATTTACTTTTAGAAGTGGGTTATTTACGGGTGGCTTTAGATGTAGGTATACCTACTTTTTTTCTGATCTGTGTGGTTAAACTTTATATGCGCAGCTCTTGGTGATTATTGATAAGCACCGCAAACACAAAACAAAATTATCTACTTAAAACCCGTCTAACCGATTGTAGATTACGATATACCTTATTTGTTAAAAAGATTAAGTACTTATGCAATTAAGGTTTTTAAAACAATTGTGATAAATGATTAAAAAACTAAACCTTCTGCATTGCGGACTGCAAAACTAATCAACGTTTCAAACCCAGTGAACAAAATATATCAGTGACCTAATTCAACGCTACAAGATCTAACGCTAAAGACTCGGGTTTCTTAATGAAACAAAAACCTTAATAAACTTGGTCAAAAGCAAAAATTTGCCAACCCTAAGTTAAGGAAATTTCCTAAGAGAATAAAAAGGTAAATTACGTGGCGACGACAACGCTTTTCAGGAAAAACGCTCTGGCTAACAAAGTGAGCCTTGTAAAATTATTACTCTTTTTAGTTAAATTGTTCAAGGTTGCTTTAAAGTAGGCATATTTGATCAACCACTTGGCTGAGGCTAAATTTATTTTAGCTAGACTCATAAAGATTAGCGCCATCTTTTAAAACAGATGACTCAGTTTTTTATTGTCATTTTTTCGAATTTAGTAATTGTATTTATAAGTACGTATTCCTATACAAGATTTGCAAAAGCGCCTTTGGGGATTTATCCAATTTGGCGACAGGAAGATGCAGCCTTTCAATTTATTGGCTCTATTTTCCAGGAAAATCGCAAACCAAACAAAAAACAACTTAGAAAATTGAATCACAATGAAGCACTACATACGAAATGTATTTTTTTTTCTTATTACTTAAGTATTTTAAAATATCAACTAGTTTGCTCTAAATATACCCATGCTTTTACCATGTTGTACCTTCGTTTAACGAAAATTGATAAGTATTATCTAATTCACTCACAGTCTCAGTGCACCAAAATATAGGTATATATGTGCGAATTCGTATCAATGTGCTAATTTGTAGCGTGTGAAACTGTCATCTGACTGAAAATTAGCGGTTGGGGCTTATTTATTTTGACTTAAATACAAATTCTGGACAGAAACAGCGGTCTTCTATCCTTTCCTCAATGAATTGTGTCTTGAAAGATGATTTACTTTTTTTGTTTTACTCTTTTTTCTTATTAAGAGTTAATGTTTTGGCAGGTGTTTTGTAGATATAAAATTATTTTTATAATGTTATGTGAAATTCTTATAGATAGTAAAAAAATACGACACCTAATCTACAACTCAAGATTTGGCGGTATCATTATTTCATGATGCTTAACTACACAGTTTTACGATTGATATAATTTCCATGGTAGAATTCTTTTTATTGTTTTGATAAACAATAACTTGGCGATTTTATAGTCAAGGAAAATATGCTGTGTTAATGATGATTATACCTTCGTCATGTTGATTTGTAGGTTCCGCTGTGGTTTTAGTTTTGAATTTATTTAACCCTAAACCTCCAATCAATGAGCCAATCGCCGTCAATTTCTGGATGAAATCCTCCCCCTATAAACCTCTTGTATGTTTTTATAGTAAAGTACACTTTTTTTTGCTATCCTATCAAGTTTCTTTCTGTATCCTTTAAGTGCGGTCATCCCGTTTATAAATCGAATACATTTGACCTGAAAACAAGGAAGACATTGAAAATGGGAAAACCTCTTCACTTCAATCAGTCGAGCGTGAAACGCCATCGGGAGCGGTCGTAGCGCGCGCTCCGTTCCCGGCCCATTACGATAATTTCGAAAACATCTGTAAACCAACAAAATATGTTCATATACTACTTTTAATAATAGCAACAGAAACTACTAAAATGTGAAATGAATGGACCAAACTTTGTCTTAAAACGAGGCAGTTATTTGAATGATAATGTTTGTTTTGAAACAGTAATTTCTAATAATTGAGGATGCCCTGCTGCGGTTGCTGGTGGAATGGCAGACAGAGACATCGACCTCCAGACCCTGACGATGCAGGTTTACTAAATTCCTCATTACAAAAATAATTTTCAACGGAAAAGTTGTTGGTAAACAACTCGGTTTCCTTATTTATGATAATTGCTTTTTGTTTTTACTTGAAGATTATTTACGACGATTACTTCTGAAGAGAAGACATTATCCCGTCTTGCTGTTATCTCTTTATCTAAGACGTCAGACGTTGGTGTTGGCAGTTAGTTCTATTTTTATTATAGAACACTATAATAAGTCACTAATAAGTCTTATTATTGAACACTCTACTAGAAAGTTCTTAATATTCAATATAATTTGTTCCCGTAGATATAAATTCAGTTATGGATATTTATTCCGGATAAGATGCGAGTAGATAAGACAGGAAGTCTTTTGTAGGTAAGTTATCGCACCTTTGGTCAAATATTACTGAGCGTTTTTCTTGTGTATAAAGAGCATTCCGTCCTTGAGAAAACCTCATTCAAAAAACTTCTTCATTAACCGCATGGGTAAACTTATTAATTCACCACACTATAAACTTTCTTTACACTGAGGTATTGAATACAGCGAACATTCGCGTAACATTTTGTACCTTTTATTTACTTTTTCATTTACTAGTTCATTAAATTGGGAGTTGAAATCCATGTCGCTCGAATCGTAACGGAAAGTTTTGACATTGACAAATGACAGCGATTTAAACTTCGATTGGCACAACCTACCAATCTTATCCTTGAGCTTTCAACTACCCACTTAACTATTTTGGTATCCCTTTTCGTTTTTCACTTGTCCGTCATATATTAGTGAATACCTGTATATTTTCGTTGAATCTTAGATTTGTTTGCCGATACTCTACGAAGTTATATTAGCTTAACTTTTCCCAGTAACTTAGTTAAGGAACAACGTGAAAGAGCAAAAAGCGACAAAGTTAAGTAACAAACTAGATCGGACCGTTAGATATTGAATCTCAAGTATGGAACTGCGGTAATTTAGTGTATTTTAAACACATATTTTCAAAAGTTAAGACTTAAGGTAATCCAACCCATTTTGAAATTGGGCATAATTCCATTAATAATATAAGGCATAAATGTAGGTACATAGTTTAATTATATCATGAAATATTAATAGCATACGCAACGGTTTAATAGCTGTTTATTTAACTTGGGGATTTATTATTACAATAAATCGTCTCAACATATTCATAGGATTAGAAGAACGAAGGGACGGTTTATCCCAAATCTTCAATTCGTTTTATTTTACCCTATCTTAACCCTCTTGCTACCTGATACTTTTTCAGTGTAACAAAACGAGCACAATGAGGGTATTTTAATAAATTATTTTTAACAGTCTCGGTTGCCAACCTTTACGTGAAATACGTGCAGAATTCGTTTGCAGAAGTCATGAATTAAACAAAGGAATTAAATACTAAAATATGATAATGTCGGTAAAACTGTCTGAAACAATTTTAATTTCAAAATTGTATTGCTGCCACAGATATTGGACATTAGCATCCAGTTTTAACAATACATAGAACAGCTTTTTAAGTCCAATGACTCTACTGAGTACCTACTATATTAATTCAACGTTCCTTTTTAATAAGAAATTTTAAACTTTTTACAAATATACTCATAGTTAAGTATTTAATTATAAGAATGGTGATTGACTCTTAGAAATAACTCACAATAATAAATAATCCATAACCCTTGTATTGCAAATAGCTAAAAATATATTTTCAGGGTATTCGTATTACGAGCTATGAATGCATACGCTAGTTATCAATAAATGCAGGTAGAAATATACCTAATTGACTACATTCTAGCTAAGGGGCAATCAGTTTCGCCGAAGCTACGTTAGTTGCATTTTAATGACACCCATAAACGATGCTATTGTTACTCATTTAGTTTAAATTAAGAACGCGTTGTCAATGGACGGTATCGTAGGAAGAATATAAAAAAAATATTTGAACGTAGAATTCGAAGAAGTTCAAAGGTGAAATGCTTTGTTGTGTTTCGCGTAAAAAATCGGAGGACAAGGACGATGATAATAGCTGTTCTGAAGACGGTACAGTACCTACTTATATATACAGTCATATTTTAAAAACATACTATTATAATGACATGAAGAAAATAAAACTAAGGTTTACCTACGTTTGTTGTTTTGATAGAATAATACCTTTTAGTATGTTTCTAGTAAGCCATTAATGTATTTTTGTCATATTAGGTATATATTTCGTATTTCAAACTATCGATTTTTATGAAAAGTAAGTCATTGACCTAGTACTTATATTGATAAACAAAATGCTATCCAATACATGTTTGATTTTATCATTTCTCCCCGCAGAGTGTTACATCCTGCTTGAAGATTTCTACTTTAAGCCGGAAGCTTACCAAAGCTTTTAACAAAACGTAATACCTTCGTATCTTATCTCTATATACCTGTATTCATAAAAATCTCCACAAAAAGGGCGAGGAAGTACCTCTGACGCAAATATTTGGACGCGTCCCAGTCAATCCATTACCATTATTACAATTTGTTCGTTCAACGTTATGTCACGATGACAAATTGTAATGTAGGTTAGAACATCATTTGAATTCTCCTATTCTAAACTCATAGCAAACAAGCATAGAAGTGTGTTTGCTCGGCACTCGTAAAGCAATGCAACCACCAAGCAAGCCAAATTGCTTGTTAGCTCACTACTCCGCTATTGTAACTGTAAATAAAACTGCCGCGATAACTAGTCGAAAGTTTGTTGGAAACACTGCCTATTTCTTTTGGAAATAGAGTTCATTTTTGTAAATCAAAATACTTAGGACCTGTGCAATTTTGTTTCATAAATCTTTTAAAACCTTATCATATTGTGATATGAATACGCGGAGTGATATTAGAACTTCGTATTTGAACCGAATGAGTTATGACACAGTGTTAAATGATAAATGAGATTCTGAAACATAAATGTCAGAAAATCTGATAACAGACTGATTCTGTATTATCTTTGTACATTTCACATAATGGAAAAGAAATTCGTAAAAATCTCAGCAATATTTAAAAGTATAAAAATAAGCTTTTTCTTAATGTTATGTGTGTTACGGCAACGTTTTATCTAATATAAGGTCTTATATTCCAATAATATAAGAGCTTCTTGGGTTAAGTTTTCCAAGAAAAGCGTATTGCCTCAGGTGATGTTTAACTTCGCAAGTTGTTTCAGTGTTATTGGATTAGGGTAAAGAACTTTCTTTGTTCTCAATACTGTAGATGTAATTTATTTGGCTTCAAGTTATCGATGTTGGTTTGACCTTTTTAATTGTGAATACCTCCGGTTTAAAATTAATCTAGCCAATAGTTAATTTTATGGCTGTTAGCGTTTGTCACTTTTAGTGTTAAAGATTTTTATATTAACACTTGTGGCCGCCCGCAACTCCGTTCGCGTGGAAGTCGGTTTCCCGTGGGAATGATAAGTTTTCCCGCGGTAAAAAGGACCCTATATGTTATTCTAATGTATAACCTATATTACTGTAAAGTTTCATCAAAATCCGTTCAGTAGTTTTACGTGAAAGAGTAACAAACATCCATACTCACAAACTTGCACGTTTTAATAAGTACTAGTGGCCGCCCGCGACTCCGTTCGCGTGGAAGTCGGTTTCCCGTGGGAATAAGAAGTTTTCCCGCGGTAAAAAGTACCCTATGTCCTTTCCCAAGTTCAGTTCTTTCTTCATAGCAAATTTCAACAAAATCGGTTCAGTGGTTTAGGCGTGAAAGCGTAACAGACAGACAGACAGACAGAGTTACTTTCGCATTTATAATATTAGTAGGGATTGGTAGGATGGATTTTTGAGAGTGGTAGAGTCTAGCTGTAGTCCGTCTGCAGCGATTACTGGGCTGACTCGACCGGTGAAATACCACCGTCGCACAGAAAACCGACGTGAAGTAGGTATATTAACCGACGGGACGATATTCCTGCGTATCGTTCGGTGAGTGCGGTATCCGGTGCCCAATTTTCTCAAAGGTCAGCAACACACCCCCAACACCCACAGTGTTGCGGGTAGTCATGGGCTTCGGTGATCACTTACCATCAGGTGACCCGCATGTTCGTTTGCTACCTATATTTAATGAAAAAAAAAATGGATTTCAGACTAACATTTTTCTGTGCATAAATTTACAATAACGACCATTCAAACAGAATAGTTCTTGATGTTTTTTTCGACATTCATAAAAAAAATTAACAATATCAACTATACGTAGATATAAAAAAACAACTACTATGTACATGTATACCACTTAAAAAATAAAAAGGCGGCAGTGTGTTTTGTAAAGCCAAACTTGGTAAGTACCCTCTGTAGATTTGCTAATTTGAAGCACCGAATGACATCGAAAATAGTCTGAAGTCTAAAGATGCCGTTGTTAACCATATAGCATCAAGTGGACTAACTAATCGCATTTATTGTTTGTATCAGATACAGATACATTTGTTATTATTATACGCAATCCTATTATAAGATCATAAGATGAGGGCAATTTTGAAGGGCTTATCTTTACGACTTAGGTATAGGTACCTGCCTTCGTCGTTTACCGTAACGACGATGTAAGATAAGTAAATACGTCAATGTTATACTTAGATGGAAAAATATCCATAATTAAACTACATACATACAAATATAGGCATTGTATGTTTTAAGGATCGCCTTCTTCTTACTATCCAGTGATGAATACGTTTACAAGATCTTCTGAATGAAAAAAAATACGTTGGTACTCTTTTATTTACGTGACCATCTGTCTGTTCAAATCGAGCATACTTCATAAAACTTAGGATCGGCAAAAACATAGGTCGGAGAAATATCCGAAGGATTTCAAAGCGTCAGGTTTATGTAAATGAAGTTGGTAACTCAAATAAGACGCTTTTAATTTTTGCTGAACAAACCTCTAATAGAATATTTCACAAAATTGCTGAAAAGAACTTTTTATTGGAGTTTAGGTCAGTAAGGTCCTTAAAAATAATATCCTACGAAATATTAATCCTACTAATATTATAAATGTGAAAGTTTGTGAGGATGTATGGATGGATGGATGGATGTTTGTTACTCTTTCACGTAAAAACTTCTCAATGGATTTGGATGAAACTTTGCAGTAATATAGGTTATACATCAGAATAACACATAGGATACTTTTTTCCGCGGGAAAACATCTCATTCCCACGGGAAACCGACTTCCACAAGTAACTTAATAATATACTAGTGGCCGCCTGCGACTCCGTTCGCGAGGAAGTCGGTTTCCCGTGGGAATGAGAAGTTTTCCCACGGTAAAAAGTACCTTATAAGTTATTCTGATGTACAACCTATATTACTGTACAAAATCCATCCAGTAGTTTTTACATGAAAGAGTAACAAACATCCATACATCCATATGTCCATACATACATCCATACTCACAAACTTTCACGTTTATAATATTAGTAGGATATAACTGACAAAATGTTTGTTTCGGCTCCAGAATAGTTGGCGCCTGTCGTCATGCAAATAAATTTGTTTATGGCGTTTTATGAGGTTGACCCAGAAAGTGCTCGGGATGATCAATACGCGTGTTTGTGCAAACATTACTTTACCGCTCTAAGTCATAAGTACTCTTATTTGTATGATTTTGACATTGATTAAAGTAGGGAAACTTTGTTTTGCTAGAGATCGTAATAAAACATAATTCTCAACCATAAATCAGGAAATCACAAATAAAAGACTACTAAAGTTAAAAATAAATGAAGAAGCAACAAAAGAAAAGTCATCTAAACATACCCTTCAACCATAAACACAGGGCGCCAACTCTCTTATTCAAAAGTTGACAGAATCTAACAACCAATGAGAAATCTCAAAATTGATATATTGCAGATTTTTTCTTGCGGTCTTTAGTAAGGGCTTTTGACTGGCTTTAACATGTTAACAATGTAAGTAGGCAAGGCAATTATTTATTTTTCTACTAGTGGCCGCCCGCGACTCTGTTCGCGTGGAAGTCGGTTTCCCGTGGGAATGAGAAGTTTTCCCGCGGTAAAAAGTATCCTATGTGTTATTCTGATGTATAACCTATATAACTGCAAAGTTTCATCCAAATCCATCCAGTAGTTTTTACGTGAAAGAGTAACAAACATCCATCCATCCATCCATCCATCCATACATCGTCACAAACTTTCACATTTATAATATTAGTAGGATTTCTTTCAAAGGTATCTGCGAATCCAACACTGAATAAGAAAGCATCTGCCTAATTGAAAACACTGGTAAAAGTTGTGGGTTCTGAGTGGTACTGGTAAAAGTAGGCTCTATTTGTTCGGGGCCATTAACGTAGCTAATTTGGTTTATGGCCCTAATCTGGGAGGCTTGTGGTACTTAAAAGTCATTGCTCGTAAAAATGGCATAGACAAAAATAAAATAATAAGAAAGGCAACTTATGGTGTAATATTATATTTTGTCGAATTTCTGTTCCTTAGGAAAGTATAAACAAATGAAACTTCTAAAACTAAAAGAGTACACAAACCCGCGTTCGTCATTTGTGAACAACTTAAGATTTATAATACAATGTTAAATTTATGAACGTCATCTTTATTTCTTCTTCATTAAATGATTATAGAAAAAAAAGTCAAAACGTTTATTTAAAATTAAAGGGTGGTGTTCAAGAGCTCAGTGGATATGTTGAAGTCTTGTCTTCGCCGCTTGCAGTGTCAAAATCAAACTAACACGCTCCTCGCTTACCTAAATTAATTTACCCTAATGGTCCTTATCCACTAGCTAAGTGTGGAATCAGTTACAAACGGAAAATGAGGTCTGAGGAGAAAGTTTATAGGATATTAATTGCTTGTTTGAAAATTCCCTATCTGTGGATCAATAAAAAAATGTTGAATCTCCTAACCGTAAATTGATGATGAGTTGTAAAATCCGAGGCTGAGTTAGAAAATTAGGTATTAATAGAGAAAAGAAAAAAACTAACGCGTTGTAAAGAATACGAATTATTTTATTGGGCGCTATCTTGTTTTACCGTGGCGTAATTTAAAATAAAAAGTTTAATCACGTGGCCAAAAAAACTCTGCGGTTTGACTTATTGTTTCCCAAAAATAAAATACGTGCATTTTATGGCAGGAGGTTAGGAAAGGTAAATGACAAGAGGTATCCCTTACCTTAATGACATGGGGTAAGCCCTGGTGGATTACTTAGTATCATTTATGTCCTTCCACGAGGGTAGTTACCAAATTAAATTTTGTTTTATCGTTGTAGCAGCACTGCAACGGTAGCAGTGTTAAGGACACGGACAAAGTAAGCTGACGAGGCTGATTTTAAAATACGAATGCAAACTTCGCAAAGAAATTTTTCTGTGCAAAATTTGTCGAACAAACAGAACATACCTACTTACTTATTTTCTTAATATCACTATTTTACATCGAGTTCTGAGATTCAAACGAGCTGTGACCATATCACGTACCAGATTACTTTTTATTAATAGAGTTTCCAATAATAAAACCCTGTGGGATGTAAAGTAATTCTAAGTAGATCCTAAAGACGAAGTTTTGACTGATAAATTGAATGGCCCGTCCTACTCAGCAAAGGAGGTCTCTAGAAGCTTTCTTATTTATTACGATTAAGATTTTTATTTTATTTTATTATATTTAATTTAGAAATTTTTAGGTGTTGTTTCAAATGCGTTAGGAGTTCCTTTAGGGAACGTTGGTGGTCGATATGTAAAATGACAGAAACACGTCACAAAATCAAAACAAGCGTCCAGTTACTGAGGTTTAAATTATAGTAGAAATATTGAGCACGGCCATAAAAAAATCTTTGTTTTAATATGAAAATGAAAATCGGTGTTGAATTTATATTTAAATGGTCCGTCGCTCAAAACTTCGCAGGACATTATAGTAAACCGAACCGAAGTTCAATTACGATCCCACGAGAAGCAGATTTACAAAAATGCGCTTGCGGACTCTAAAAGCTTTGGAATTTCCGATTTTGAAGTCGAATTAAACGTATAAAGTAAGTAACATGATATGTCTTTAAATGTTATTTAATTACCGGTATTGCTTTCTGGAAAAACCGATCATAATCAATATTTTAAGTTTTAATCACTACATAGTATAAAACAAAGTCGCTTTCTCTGTCCCTATGTATGCTTTAATCTTTAAAAATGCGCAACGGATTTTGATGGAGTTATTTTAATAGATAGTGTTTCAAGAGGAAGGTTTACATGTATAATAACATAGTACAGGGAAAGGAGTTTTACTCAGAATTTAACGCGTGCAAAGCCGCGCGGGTAAAAGCTAGTTAGTAATAAGTTATAATTATATTTTTAGAATATTCTCATTAATGACGAAACAATAATAACATTATTTAATTCTCGTACTACAGCGTTTTAACTTTTAACGAGGTATCTTGTTATTTTTTCCGCTTACAGTTCTTTTTATAAGTATTTATCCTATGAAAACCAATATACATATAAGGTGACAAACATGTTTTCGTGAAAATATAAAATAATCCTTTCCTTTTTGAAATATAAAACCTCAACCTAGATTTTTTCCTATATTTTTCGGGTAGGCCTTGGTCTACCGCTTTTTGGTTTAACGTTGGACATCATCAACATCTAGTTAGATATTTAAAATTATAGTTTTAATAATAAAATAACCTAAAAGATGCAAGATCGCGATCTATTATTCATGCTTCATCTATTCCATAACTAAATGGTATGAATCCGACTTGTAATATCAAAAATATTTGGTACCTAGTTTTGTATATTACTCTTTTGTCCAAAGTTTAGTAATTCTAAAATTTTTCTTTCCAACGTTTGTTTATAAAGTTCTTATTCTTTTTTTATATCGATAATAATTTGGAGGTCCTAAAAGGAAGGCTTGACGTACATTTTTTTGAATTAATGATAAAGACAGAAAAAAATACAGCATTAAAATGGAAACAAAATATTCTATTGTTTTACAGACACATATTAGTATTTCAACTAAGGACATTTAAACATACTTCTTATATGGATAAGCTAGTGCACTGACAAATTACTAACTAAACTCATAAAAAGTTATTAAGTGGATCATTCAAAATAATAACTTGTACTCACTAGTAAAGTTAAAAATATTATATTTTTAATAAGTTTGCAATTTAAAAATACTCTTCTGCATTCTAAAAATCAGGCCATGTACAACTAATCCACGTATGCTTCTTTTGTCTCCTGCTGGTTTTGACGTTTACGCCGCAACAAGCACCAAACTCTGGAAAATATTTATTTGCATTAGAGGTGATTTCACAACAGCACAATATACCAAATTTAAGTATAGAAATTTATCTTGTAATCGAACATCATGTACTCGCACTTTCTACAACACACCTCTAATCCTTTTCGCTATCGAAGTAAGAGGCCTGTATTTACTCGTGTGATGTATACTGGGTGTAAAAGAACTGCTTCCGAAAACAAAACTAGGCATTGCTGGAGGGGTACTGGTTACGTTATGAGCAAAAAAAATTTTTTTATGATTAAGAAAATATTTTTTTTTTACGTACTTTTCCGAAATTGCATTAATACTATCAGATTTTGCGATGATTTCAAATTAAATAGGGTTTTAATTTAATTTGCAATGTAAATGATCGCAGCTGAACCGACAGTTGATGTGTGAGCAATGATTTCAAGCGGCGAATATGACTTTTCAATCCTTAATAACTTTTTTAAATTGAGTTTTCTGGATATACTTCTATTGAATTTTGTTACTATTGAGGCTCAAGAATACATGGTTTCAGGCTTCGGAAGTGGTCTTTTTACACCCGTTATAGGCAGTAATTATTATTACACAATCGATCACAAAATTACAAGCTAAAAAAACTAACGGCATATCTTTTAAACCCAATCCTGAAATTACATAATATGTCCGACCTATAAGTAAAGTATTTCAAATAAAGTTGGTCTTAGTTTCCACTCACAAGCCGCATAGTTGCGCTGTTTCTCAGAATTAAGTAAACGCTTGAGTGAACTATCAACAGAGATAACAAGTGCTTAAGTACTGACGAAGGTTACTGAACGTACCTTAGAGTCAAGAAGTACAGGATCTCGGTGACACTGAGCACGGAGAAGCCCATGAACAAACCCAAGAGTCCGCCGCAGTTAGCGAGGAAGTCTGTCACACCGTATAACTCTGAACGCCGTGAAGTTATGAATAGGGCTTCTTTGAAGAATACGAGGATTCGTGCGTATTCATCACTATAACGTCAAAGAGTGTGTTTATTTTGTGACATAACATCGATCGGAAAGATTGTGTAACTCACTTTTGATTTTCGTCCGTAAGAGGTATCCTATAGCTTCGATATAGAGCCTTCCAGTCAAAATCAGCCTGTGATATCTCTACTTCATATGTTAGAGAAGTACACGAATCCATACATTTGCATCGTTTTGCTATTACGAACGGATCGTTTTCACTTTGTTTTGTTTCCTCTGATTTAACAGGACCGAACTGCACGTCCACTGTTACCATTTCCACTGTCAAATTAAGGTTTATGTCATGAAGCATGCAATAATGAGCAATATAAAGTTGTATAGTTTTTGTTAAAAGTTGGCTTACTACGAGCTTCTTTCATACATGCGACTTTGCCAGCATTGCAAGTCTCCATATCCGGTCCATCTGTTAAAAAGAAACACGGTGCTAAAAACGAGTCATTGACTTTTCGGACACAAAAAACTCGGACACTCTTGACTCTTAAAAACATCTCTGTCTAGTTTTTGGGTTTTGGGAATTTAATTAATATACATATAATAAGACAAACAAGGTTGTAACTTACGAGGCATTCCGAAATGAACGCAGCCGCATTTAGCGTAAGTGAAGTTGGTCAAACACTCCATCTCACAATTTGCCTGCGTGTATACCTTGAAGTAGCGGAGATAACGCTCGTCCGAAAAATAGCATTTACGTCTATAACAATTTTTTTAAACGAATATCTTAATAACTCCTCAAGCCAAGTCAGGTACTACTAAGGCAGCTTACAAAATATTCCAGGAAGGTAACTTCATCCGTACAGGGTGAATCTGACTAGGTTATTATTTATTAATACCAAAAAAATTATAGAAAAAGTAAAAAAAAGTTATGGTTTTCCTTTTTTGTATTGGACTACCTGGTGCAGTTTAAGGCAGATTTATAAATAATAAAAGCCTTGATCCGCAAACAAAAATCTAACTTAGTATTTACGAATACATACACTTCAGGATCATAAGGTTTTAGCCCGGGCGAAGTCTCCATCATTTTTGGTTTAACAGCTACAATTACTTCTTGAGAAAAAGGCGCTTTAAAGTATTGTTGTTTCAAACTCGGAAGTTCCGCAGGGTTGTGAACCAGAACCTAAAAAAGGATTTATTCAGTGTGTCTTCAAAATAAGACCAAATTTTATAAAATTTGTAGCATCTTTAGTAGCATCTTGCTCAACTCAAAACGTATAGTACCGCTATGGGTATTGTTATTTAATAAAAAATGGTTCAGACTTGGATAAGAGAAATGAGGATTATGAGAACATGATTTTGTATGGACGTAATAAACGTTCATATCCCACATTTCGTATTAGTAATGCTTCATGGATATTTTCTTACTTCAGAAATTTTCAACACAATAGAAAAATTTATGGCAATGATTTCGCCAAAACCTGATTATAAGTATTAAATAAAGTACCTTGAAACCTTGCACGGCTCCCTTGCATAAATAATCGAAATCTGTTGATTTCATACGCATCAATAGGACAAGGCCAGCTTTAGCACCATAACCCTTTAATAAAATAAAAAGTTTCATTAGAATTTAAAAATATATACTTACATTACACTATCTCTGTACAAAGTTTGAACAAAATTGGTTAAATAGTTAGGTTTTGAAAGCGTAAAATCATAAAGACAAGAGTGCCACTTTCACATTAACAATATTAAATAAGGATGATAAAAAATATTATATTTTGTAAAATGACTTACCAAACCCCGTTGTGGATACGTTATCAATGGAGCATTCCTAAAATACCCGCCTTCTAAGTTCCAAGTATTTTTATATTTTGATCCGTTGAAGTATTCGTAGTAATTATACTCCTGGTGCAGGCTGAATATAAAATACTGCAGTTTATTTTACTATTTAGAATAATATTTTTACTTTAAAAATAAACGTTTTATTTATTTAAATGCTTTTCAAGCTATTAATAAGTAGTCCTTAAAAATAAAATTATCCACTAAACCGAGGTCTGATATTACTTTGCAAAAACTATGATATAGATACACTATAGAAATTACATTGTTTTTTTTGTAAAAAAATACCTAATATCCGTAAAATTTATACTGAAAAGAATTCTTGTGTGGAACTAAAATCAATCGGCGCATTTGAATTACTAAAATAATATTTACGATTCGCTGTATCAACCCTCTATTTAGTATTTTTCCAAAAAATATACCTACTTTTCTACTCTTAACAAGTCCTCAGCACCAAGGGTGTTAAAAGTATAGCAAACGCCTTCTTCTGTCAAGATTGATGACAACAAATCTGAACAGAATTCCGTGTCTTCGCTCTTCCATCTACATGCCATAAATTGTTCACTGACATTTGGAGCTACCTTTGCAAAACATAAAATAAAAAAAATAAAAAAAACTGTTCTAGACCCACACATAGACACATTTGACTTAACTGTTAACTAAGCAAATAAGTATGATAATTTTCTAAATTAAAATGCAAGAATACTTTAAAGGTTTTAAACTGACGACTAGGAGAGAACTTAACTAGAAGTGCCTAATTAAGAAATAACGTTTATCGAAATTAAAGTATTTAACTCTGAGAATGATTCGAAATCCTAATGGTGCGGGAATATATTAGGATTAGTGGTGGCACATGCATTTTCGAAATCAATATACTTATAAGTGTACTTAACAAAAATAAAATCAATATTTTTGGTTAGTTTACCTCTTTTACTTGTCTGACTGTTTCATTACCCAAGGAAAACAGTCTACCGTATGTAGGGGCTAAGCGTTGATCACATATTATTGACAAATCCTCAAACATGTCACGTCTGCAAATAAAACAATAACCATATTTATTGATCCAATATTTATATAATCGTTAAAGAATATTGATACAATCAAACAAGGATCATCAATTAGATAAGATGCAAAGTTTTCAATAAATTTAATAAAATACCCTACTTACAAAATGTCGCCGTAAATTTAATAACGAACTGCTTCAAATAGGTTTGATTCAAGTGAAGCTTTTGAATACTTACCGTATATTTTTTTTAATTCGTATACTCTAAAATTCAAGCTCAACCTCACACATTTAAGAAACCTTTCTAACTCATTGGTGGATCTAAGGTTTATGACATGTAAATTTAGAGAGTAATACTACTCTGCATTTAAATTATTCTAGGGGTACCACAAGGAAGTATGCTGGGGCCTTTAAACATTGTTTTGTTCCAAAAAATAATTAAAAAATATATATTTTTCTCCAAATTATTACTGAACTTTTTGAATAAATTCAATTTTATATTCCTTTAAATCAGCAGTTTTAAATAACAAATTTTAGTCATAACTTGTTATAACAAGCCACAATTGGCTTTAAAAATAAAATAAAAAATACTTTATCATTTTTATAAATTGGTTTATGTATTGACAAGCATTTGAACCCCACTATCTTCTCATATGGATTTTTTCTCACTTGGTTAAATTTTGTACACCATGTTATTGTACGAAAAAGAAAAAAAAATTGATTTAATTTTGATTTACTTGATTATAATTTATGTAACTTACTCTTCCTCTGTAAGATTTTGTCTTGTTGTTTCATTGTGATACAAATAGTAGTATTTTGTAAAATTAAACTTCGTTTGCATCGATTTAGTTTCGGGGCAAACGGTTATTGCTGGGTACGGAATCTAAAAGAAAATAGCAAAATATATATGCAGACATAGCTTACACTTCCTGGAACAATTTAGAGCTTGTCTCAGATAAACTTACTTTCCAAACTGGGGTCAAGTTTTCCGAAAAACTGACTATGACTGGACTGTCGTTCCATTTATTGTAAACTTTCATGATCAGTCCAGCACATAGAACAACGCAGCATGTGAACATGAACAGCCAAAATATCCTAAAATGTAAAAACATTACATTACCGTTGGTCTTAAAATCACTACAAAATATTCCTTGAAAATATAATACTAACTTTTCCACTGGAGTACGTTCATTCTCTCCGATATATTTCAGTCCGTGAAGATTGGAGTTCGCCGTGTAGTCTATTAAGTAGTCTTTCAGGAAGTTTGTGTGTTTCTTGCGTCGCTTCAAAGGACAACTCAGCTTATTATCATTAGATGTTTGTTTCGTCAAGTCATTAAAGGAAGTTCTGCCAACACTATCAGACCTTAACAAAAAAAACACAACTTTATAAACATCACATAACTGATTCTCACAGAATTGAATTTGAAAGAACTAAACGTACCTTGTGTGCCGTTTCATATTGGACAACTGTTTCCTAACAAATTCAATAGAGCTCTAACATTTTTTCGCTTTAAAAGGGCTTGGTTGTTTGGCACGAACATAATATTTCTAGTTAATGGAATACTAAGTATTCTCCCACGAGAATCATTTCTGTCAATTACCAAATTAAATTCTGTTTCACAGTTTAATACCTTTGCGGCGTTAGGGACTAATGAGTTCTAAATGTAATGAAATGAAACAAAATAATATTAATTTTAGGGAATCATTTTTATTTAGTTTACTTTCGACACTAAATATATAGCTTATATAAGATAAAAATTATAAGACTTAATTGCGTGTAGCAGCCACATACTTGTAAAACTAATTTTAATAACATCGTTAAACGCATACATACATATATACATACGCTTTCAATGTTCGATGGTTAAATAGCTCTCTTGGTACACTTGGTAGCAGTTCCATTCATTTGAAAATAACATTCAATACGAAATTTAATTAGCGATCGTTATTCATAGTTACGAACAATGGATAAGAAGTTTTCAAATTTAAATTCAAATTCAAATTCATTTATTCAATGCAACAATATACGTATATAAGTTGCCACTGTATACTCTTTACTTTTCGGAATATTGTTCAACCGTTAGAGCCATTTATAAAGAAATTATCCGATTTTTTTTCTATGAATTAACAGTACAGTCTGAGCAAAGTCGTAAAACAATAATGTACTTATAAAATATGTATCAAAATATTGAAAATTAATATTTTTTTTACTAAAGAAGAAAAATATCTAAAGTCAAAACCAAAGGTAAAAGAGCCTACCAAATTAAAAACATTGGTAAATGTGGTCGCTTGTGAGTGGGTTCGCTCGTTTTGATCGGGATAATTAACGTGGCCCCTTTGATTAAAGGTTCTAAATTGAAAGCTTGTCGTTCTTTGAATGACAGATACCAAAATAAAATGCTGAAAACAGCTAAATTATAGTGCAATTAATTCAAACTAAAATACAGCAAAACACAATACGGATTAAGTATAAACTGCACAATAAGTGCACTTTTTCTTTGTTCCATCTGTTTAAACAACGTTACAACATTAAAATGAGAAGGCTCCGAACTAAATACCTACTAGTCAACGTATGCTTCTTTTGTCTCTTGTCTGTTTTGACGTTTACGCCGTAACAAGCACCAAACTCTGAAAAAGTTGTATAATTATTAAAGGTGTCAAAAGTGTATTGCATTAGATCTGCTGTATAATTTAAGTAATCAATGATATGATTTGTCAGCATGACCAGCCCACACTGAATCAGCGTAGTAGATTAAGACCTAATCCCACAGTATTATTTTATTTCTTAGTCACTTACTTTCCTAATTGCCAGTTCTTTAAGAATTAAGCATATTACTGTTAAATTTTTCTTGGGTAACTGTTGACAGGTCATTGATATAAGATTTAAAAACGTACCTTAAACTCAAAAAGTACAGGATCTCGGTGACACTGAGCACGGAGAAGCCCATGAACAAACCCAACAGTCCGCCGCAGTTAGCGAGGAAGTCTGTCACACCGTATAACTCTGAACGACGGGAAGTAATAAAGAGGGCCTCTTTGAAGAACACAACGACACGTGAGAATTCATCACTAAAAGAAAAAAAAAATCGTGTCATCTCTTTAAAAAATATATTACGTTGAAGTTCCGAAAAATTAAAAACTCACTCTTTATTTGCATCCGTAATAGGAATCCTAAAGTTCCGAAATAGAGTCCTCCAGTCAAAATCAGCCTGTGACGTCTCCACCTCATAAGTAAGGGATGTACATGAATCCATGCACTTGCAACGTCTAGCTACTTCAATCGGGTCGTTGAGAGAGTGTTTTGTTTCTTCTGTCCCTAAAGAACCGTTTTGTACGTCCATAGTCACCATGTCCACTATAAAATGTTAATAACAGTTAAAATAACGCGATAAAAGGTTAAATCTAACTCTGACATAACTAATATCAAACATATCAGTGATGCCATAGATCCGGTAAAGGTTCGTATCATTGATACATTTTGCCACGGTTTATCAGTTTCTTTCGCGTTTTTTAATAATGTAAAACTAGTAATTAACTAACTAACACAAAACATTGCTCAAGACGATAATCTTTCATCGTCTTTCGTATTATAATAATTTATCAATCAGCAATCAAAAGAACACAATATAGCAGTTAATAATTTTGGCAAAGCAACTTATTAAATTTCCCTTACTTCGAGCCTCTTTCATACATGCTACTTTTCCGGCATTGCAAGACACCATGTCCGGACCATCTGTTCACACAAAAAACACCTTTAAATAAGACGTGCGTCTAGCTAATAGAAAGTCAATTTTAAGTATTTGAAGTCAGTTTAATGAACTCACGAGGCATTCCGAAATGAACGCAGCCGCATTTAGCGTAAGTGAAATTGGTCAAACACTCCATCTCACAATTTGCCTGCGTGTATATCTTGAAGTAGCGGAGATAGCGCTCGTCCGAAAAATAGCATTTACGTCTAAAACAAAATTAGGTAGTACATTATCTTCACAGTCATATATATTGTAAGTTATCTACAGGTTCAGTATATGTATAAGTACACATACTGGTTTAGTTTACTAATGGTTTTATCTATTAAGCTAACAATTTTAATTTCATAAAGCAAAACTTGGTCTGAGTTGTTTTGCATTGCATCTTCTACCAAAGTTTAAACAGTGAGCATCTAACTAAAACGAATTTTCAAATTAGTTGACTAAGTATTTACTTACACATCAGGATCATAAGACCTTAGACCCGGCGAAGTCTCGATCATTTTTGGTTTGACAGCTACAATAACTTCTTGAGAAAAAGGCGCTTTGAAGTACTGTTGTGTCAAGCTAGGCACTTCCGCCGGGTTGTGAACCAAAACCTAGAAATAATAGTTATTTAAGATTAAAATAACGTTTGTGTTAGTCCAGGAAATGGAACTGATATCGACAATATAGTTTATGTTGGTTAGTGGCATCTAAAATATTATTCCATCCGTTACAACGGTATCAGGAAGAAACGAGACGCGAATAACGCGGACACAAAGAATTTGATAATTTAAATTAAAAACAAAAAGTTAGATTGGTTAAAAAATTGAAACCCTTATAAAATTGCTGCCAATATTATAAGGGTTATCGTATAGTTGTTTATTAAAGAAATGGAATCCCTCAAAATAAGTTCATCTTTTTCTTTAGTAACAGTAACATTAAAAGAAAAACTTGTAATTATTAACGTAAGCTTAATAGTTTCTTCTTTGTCGTTTAATTTCGCAACTTTACCAAAAAAAGCTTTCTTCATTCGTTTTACATTCTTAAAGAAGAACTAAGAGACCTAAGTATATGCCAGTAAAGTATATCGTTCACTAGCTTTTCCAGCTAAAAGTACTAAATAAACAACTAACCTTGAAGCCTTGCACAGGTCCCTTGCACAAATAATCAAAATTTGTGGATTTCATCTGCATCAAAAGGGTAAGGCCAGCTCTAGCACCATAACCCTGTAATATTCATACACATTTTGATCAAAATTTATCAAATATATATTTTTATCTTTAATGTTGACTTTTTGTAAAATATTGACTATATTGAGTTAAGGAGGATAAAATAGAAGACAAAATTACGGAATAATGATAAAATCGCGTCAAAAGCTGTAACAAAGTGGAACTAAGAAGGACTTAGTGACTATAAATACCAACAGTGAAGAAATGCGTTTGCGCAAGATGTACCTATTTCACTGACTTACCATTCCTCGGTGGGGAAACGTTTCCAAAGGAGCCGTATTTGAATACCCGTCTTCTAAGTTCCAAGTACTTTGAGGTACTGAGCGGTTAAAGTGATCGTAGTAGTTATAGTCTTGGTGCAGGCTGGAAATAAACACTACTTTGTTTAATTTTTAAATAGAATAGGTGGCCTTGCGGAATTCTTATGCATCTGTAAGTTTCTACTATTAAATCAAGATTTTATCTAATCGCATATATTTTTTGTTTTTATTGATTCAATCACTTACTTTTCAACTTTGAACAAGTCTTCAGCACTAAGGGTGTTAAAAGTATAGCAAACCCCTTCTTCTGTCAAGATCAAAGACAACAATTCCGAACAGAATTCTAAGTTGACACCCTCCCATCTACATGCCAAAAATTGTTCTGATATATTTGGAGCCACCTGCACAAAACATACAAATTATTTTAGACACTATATTCGTTTATCAAGCAAATTCTAAAACGCGTAGTCAAAGTCGAATTACTGAATAGTCTACTTATAAAATTTTCTCCACCTACCCCTTTTATTATGCTGACTGTTTCATTCCCCAAGGAAAACATTCTGCCGTCTTCAGGGGCTTCGCGTTGGTCACATATTATCGATATATCCTCGAACATATTACGTCTGTAAATAAAATAATAATCATGCATTAAATAATAGTAATATAATATTAATACTTTAAATTAGCATGAATTATAATGCAAATGAATTTTATTCGCAAGATAGTTATGTAAGAAATTTAATTAAAGTAATCCTATGCAGTAGAATAAATCAATCACCTATTTAAACTAGTTGCATTTCAACTTTAACTGAAATAAGTCTTGATATTTTTTTAATAAACTTTTTCTAACAAAACAACAGTTTCCTATATAACTTACTCTTCATCTGTCAGGTTTGCTCTAGTGGTTTCGTTGTGGTATAAATAGTAGTATTCTGTAAAATTAAACTTCGTTTGCATTGATTTAGTTTCAGGGCAGACAGTAACTGCTGGGTACGGTATCTGAAAAATTACCAAAAATTGTAAGTGGACTCAGTTTTTTTATAGCTTCAATCGTATCTCAAATAAACTTACTTTCCAAACTGGTGTCAGGTTTTCCGAAAAACTTACAATGACCGGACTGTCGTTCCATTTATTGTAAACTTTCATGATCAGTCCAGCGCACAGAACGACGCTGCATGTGAACATGAACAGCCAAAATATCCTGAAATATTACGATTTAAATTTATTTATGAACCATTTTATTCATTATCTTCACTTCAGCTTTAGGCAC
Source organism: Emmelina monodactyla (assembly GCA_916618145.1). Classification (NCBI taxonomy): domain Eukaryota; kingdom Metazoa; phylum Arthropoda; class Insecta; order Lepidoptera; family Pterophoridae; genus Emmelina; species Emmelina monodactyla. The sequence continues at coordinate 4,747,085 of OU745319.1, forward strand.
TCGGTAGGCATGTAACAAATGCAAAATATATTAATTCAGTATGTATGCAGCTATACAAAGAACTTGACTAGGACACGAAATAAAGTCATCATAATCCAAATACCACTAATTGTAACCAACTACTATCGTATATATTCGTAGAATTATTAATAAAAAGTATCGTCTAGCTTCTTGATTCCTAAAACTTACTTCTCGACTGGAGTCCGCTCTTTCTCCCCGATGTACTTCAGTCCGTGAAGATTGGAGTTCGCCGTGTAGTCTATCAAGTAGGCTTTCAGGAAGTTTGTATGTGACTTTCTTCTCTTCACGGGACAAGCAAGTTTGTCATCGTTGGATTTATAATTTGCCTGATCACTTTTAGTTGATGTTTTTCTGCCAATGCTATCAGACCTTCAAAAAAACATTATATTTTACAGACATTTACAGACATCAGATTTAGTTTGAATCTATAAGAAAAATTGCCTTGGTACGTACCTTGTGTGTCGTTTCATTTTGGTCGACTGTTTGCTACCATGTTCAATAATGTTCTAATATTATTTTGGCTATTTAAGGCTTGTTTGTTATAAAGTATGTAAGTAACCCATGAGGATAATTTTTGTTAATTAACAAATTAAATTTTGTTTATTAGGTACCGTTGTGGTGCTCAGGCTTATAAATTTGAATAGTATTTTTATATAATTAATTAACTGTTTGCGTTATTGCTTTTAAGGTGGCTTTCCACTTTTAGGAACATTTAGACAAAAACTACAATTTGTATTGAATTTTGAACACTGTTCTTACCATACTAGTATGGTATACATTCCGTTACCGACAGTTGCGTTTTAGCCCAGTCATATTAGGGCTTTCACCTCGGAATGAAAGATAATAAGCTGCAAATTGGTATGAACCTTTGTTTTGTCATTCTAAATGTTGTCTCAAAAGTCACAATCGTTATCGTGTCCGCGTCTCAAGATATTCAAGGTCAAAGGTCACTAAAAACGGTTTTTCGCGAATATATGGCTTCCTATCGATTAAATGAGATTTGCATTTATTATAAAAGTTGTAGGCTATAAAATTCCCTACAACTTTTGTTTAAACTTTTTTTTCATACGACCAACCGTTTTGAAGGTAGAGCGCGAAGAGTGCACATCGTACAGTCATATACGGCCTAATGCAAGGTCAAGCGTGAGTTATGGTTATCAGTACGTTATAAAGTCAATTACTTCTTAATTATATATAATAACTTGATTATTTATATATAATTATTCATATTAAACTATTTAAGTATAAAATATTATTAATTCTGGATTATATATTTTAGTTTTATTTTAAGTCAAAATGATAGTAAGAGTATATATTTTACACATATTTTTATTTATTATTAAATACGGCATAATATACATTAAAATAAAACTAAAATATATAATCCAGAATTAATAATATTTTATACTTAAATAGTTAAATATGAATAATTATATATAAATAATCAAGTTACTTACTTTAATTAAATATAAATAATTAATAGTTTGTACATAAATAATGGGCATTGTTTAATGATTATAATTTCCAAGTAAATAATTGACTTTATAACGTACTGATAACCATAACTCACGCTTGACCTTGCATTAGGCCGTATATGACTGTACGATGTGCACTCTTCGCGCTCTACCTTCAAAACGGTTGGTCGTATGAAAAAAAAGTTTAAACAAAAGTTGTAGGGAATTTTATAGCCTACAACTTTTATAATAAATGCAAATCTCATTTAATCGATAGGAAGCCAGATATTCGCGAAAAACCGATTTTTGTGACCTTTGACCTTGACTATCTTGAGACGCGGACACGATAACGATTGTGACTTGAGACAACATTTAGAATGACAAAACAAAGGTTCATACCAATTTGCAGCTTATTATCTTTCATTCCGAGGTTGACCCCTTTTTTTACCTAATATGACTGGGCTATTTGCTGAGTGTAAATTTATATGTCGAAGAGAATAAAGTTGTTAGTTTCAATGGGTATAGTAGAATGAATCGTGTTGCTTTCCATTCCTCATACGTTCCTAGCACAGTAAAGCTAGGATAATTTGCAGTGGGTTCAGACCTTTAAGAAATGAATCGGTACAAACATAAAAAATATTGTTTTGCGGGTAATAAGTATAAGTAAGTAATAAAGTTTTAGTTTGCTGGCTAATTTTCAATATCCAGTGGTTAAAATAGCTTATGTAATACCTGCCAACAACTCTTATTTAAAATTATCAAATTATAGTTTTGTTTGTTTAAGATGTAATTAATCACCATACTCATAGTACACTCTTTAGATTTAAATATGTCAAATATTTATCTCATTTTGGAACAAACATTTCAGACAAAATAATGCAAAGTTTTTTGGCATGCGTCGAGAACCAGCTGCTCCATTTACTAGTTTTCCTCATTTGAAACAAAGCATCCAAAACTCCACTTCCAGTATTTTCTCCTTTTTAGAGACAATTGTGAAGCCTATGTTGCATAGAATTAACAACACCACTAGTTTAAATTATCCCTATAATATGAAGGGACGGCCATCTACGAACGCATAAACTTAGACCTGTAACCATATCACGTACCGGAGTACTTTGTATTAATTGAGTTTCCTTTAATAAAACCCTGTGGGATGTAAAGTAATTCTCAGCAGATCCTAGGACGAAATTCTGACTGATGAAACGCGTGGGCTGACTTACTCAGCGAAGACAGCCTCTGTAAGCTTTCTTATTAATTACTCTGCAAATTGAACGGAAAAAAACTACGAAGAACGTTTATTTGGGAAAGTTTCTAAACTAAATTAAATTGTATGGCTAGTAATCTAAAGTTAAAGTAAAGTAAGTAAGTGTGTAAGATTAAATAATTTTTTTTCAGGTGAACAATGAGGTGTTCAAAATGATATTCCTCAAAACGAGTAGTTAGGAAATAATAATTATACGTCATAATATTTCGGTGTAAGTTATCCTTAGCAAACATGTTTAGACGTAAAAATATATAAAGATTGCTTGCTCAACAACACTTCACACTACCTGACAATGCTTTAACTTACATAACAATATTATGTTTACATATTCGTATGTATACCCACGTCTACCGACCCGAGACGTGTAGAAGTGACACTTTATATCAAGATCGTTATCGTGGTAACAAACCCTCAATTACCTCACAGCCTTTTCCATTTAACCATCAATCAAGGCAAAAAATTTTCGTCAAAATATGTAAATCGGAGCGGAATACTTGAATGGCCCTTCGCTCCAAACTTTGGGGATGTTATTCCAAAACGACAACTTCAATTATGATCTGACGAGAAGCAGATTAACCAATAACCCACTTCCGGAATTTTGAGCTTTGAAAGCTCCGAATTTCGGAGTTCTACTTCGGGGTCGGACCAACGTTTATAACAAAGTAGCAACCAATTATTTCAAACCGATGTATGAAATGATTTTAATTCAGTAATGCGCTACTTTGTTCGTCTATTTTTAATACTTAATTAAGAATTCAATTAACTCACGACGTTAACTAACAATGTAATCCTGCTAATATTATTAAAAAGTTTGTAAGTATGAATGGATGTTTGTAACTCTTGCACGTAAAAACTACTGGACGCATTTGGACGCATTTTACAGTAATATTTGGTTATAAATCATCATAACACATAGGGTACTTTTTACTGCGGGAAATCTTCTCATTTCCACGAGAAACCGACTTCCACGCGGACGGAGTCGCGGGCGGCCACTAGTTTAATAATAATGATCGTAGAACCACATTAAATACGATTAAACTTTGAATTAGATATCTCGTTATTTTGTGTCTTTTTCCGCCTACAGCTATATCGATATATCCTTCGCATAGCATTAGGTAAGTATAAGATCCCTCTAGTAAGTATAAGATCTTCGCGACACATATTCATCTAATACCCCAGAATACTGAGAAAAGCTTTTCATGCTTTTAACGTTTACTCTATCACCCTACAATATAATAATATGACATTTATCGAACCATATTTTTAAAGTGTAATTTTGAAGTTTCTGTGTGATTGTTTTCAGAAAGATACGAGTATTTCATTTAAATTAACAAATACCTGAACTATATCTTCTAAATTAGATAAAGTACAACCTACGTAAACACAAAAGCTAATTTGTATATTTGCACAAACATTTGGTCCCTTTCTGTATTTGTATGTTAATCAAAACCCCGTTTCCCATTAACTGGTGGGTTCGGTAGGTACATAAATTAACACTGGTTCACAAATAGAGAAGTTTCACCGCAACAGATTTAGAAAGTTTGAGGGTAAATATATTTTATTATTTATAAATATAAGTCCTGGTGACTCATTATGCATCGTTTTTATTTATTTATTGTGAACTCTGGGTCGTTGCTCTTATTTTAAAATCACAAGGTTTTCTGCTGTACCTGCTAACTGCACCCTTTACTTAATTAAGTTAAAGGTGCAGTTTCAATCGCTGGCCTTCCATTTTTAAAGGTGTGTTTGTTTTCGTGCGTAATGTGTTTAAATAAAACAATCATCAGCAGGCGTGTTTTAATTTTAAATGCTTTAAACTAAAATAATTAGTAAATTTGCATAAACATCAAGAAGCTTCTTTTAAATTGAGCCTTTGTTTTATTAAAAAGTTTCTAGTTTACAAATATTGCCAATCATTTTCAGCTTAGAATCGATCTTGTCTCGTTCTTATCTATCTACCTAACGATAACTATTTGCAAGCCTCACGTGTCTGAAGAGCAGGCTTTTCACCCTCGTCATCCTATCTAGTCTAAACTACTAAACCACATATTCAAATTCGATGACTTAGTCTGACACACCGTGTTCGAAACTGTTTAATAATATCAAAATAACGCCTGAGAGGTCCAACAAAACATATATGCAAAGTAACCTGCTAGGAGTGTGTTCTTAATTATCAATTATTATGTTTACCTTAAGCAATTACGCACTAATTAATTCCGAGATCGGATCTAAGTAATGTTGTTCACGTTATTAAGAATCTTAACTTGATTAATTAACGACTTAATGTGCTACTTATGTAGCATCTTTGGTGGAATTTCGGAGAAATTGCTGTCTTTTTTTAAATTGGGAAATTGTTTTTGAGGAACGAAAGATTAGATTAAATTCCGTCGGGATGGAAAGTGAAGACATTCAAAAAGCTCAATACTTCATAACTTTTCTTTTTATATCTTTGTTTAATTAAAAACAAGGAATAACAAAGTCTAGGAGTAATATTTTTTATTGCTTATCTTATTAACAGCCAATATGACGGTTAATTTTGCCCAGCTTAATTTATTAAAATATGTATTCTATATTCCATTTATAACATGCTTTGTCTAAGTTTAATAATAATAAAACTATGGATGTATGGTAATATTTTTAAGTTTTACTTCAGTTTCCATTAAAATAATTGCATAAATTAGTGCGTCATTCGTTTTAGTACAAACTGAACATACCAAAATAAGCAATACCCTGCTGACCCATTAATTAAAAGCCACATTATGATGATACATTAAAGAATTGAAACCTTTAAATACATTTTTTTATATATTTTACTAAATATTTTTCATTTTCATTTTTTTTATATCGAATGTGTTTCGCTAAAAAACCAATCCCTATTTATGCCCTACTGAGACCAATTTACTTTGATCTTAAATTACGTGCTATCAAAAGAGAATTTCTGCGATTGATTTTTCTACTTGCATTGTATGTGTAACTTACCGGCAATGTGTATGTCGCAATTCTTTTGAATGTCTCACGCTTAAAAAGCGCATGATATAGTTGATAATACGTTTAAAGGGCTATAGTGGAATGGCTAAGCAATTTTAACAATTAACCGCACTAAGATGAAGGTAGTGTGACGCTAACCTAACATGGCCTAAAGAGAACGCAAACTTTATTCTTAAATCTTATTACGGACTTAAAACCGTCGCTTATTTTATGTATTAATGACGAAACACTAATATAGTTTTGCAGTCCAACTAAAACGCAACCTGTTTTTGACACTGATATAAAAAATGATATTTTTTACGTGGCTTAATAAGTTGCTTTCTCTCCAAAGATATAATTTTATTTTATACATTGCATAAATAAGCTTTCTTTAGAATTACACACATTACTGCTAACTTACACATATTTCCCCTATTATGTGGTCAAGTTACGTAAGTGATCTGTCGTCGTCCCTAAGAGTCGTTTGTCTTCGTTATAAGTTCGGAAACTTGTGAAAATCTGCTTTCTTTTAAGAAAGAAAGACATTTTCCGAGTTTTATTGTAAAAGTTGATAATTTTTGGGAGTCTTGAGACAGGTATATTTTTAACTTTTTATATAGCTGTAACTTAATTAAACGTTAAGAAAGTAATATCGTTTTATTTTCAATTGTATTTGCAAGAGATTTTACAAGAAATAAAAAAATATAAAAGCACATTTAAAATGATTTTTTCATGGAATTTAATTTTCCTTAACGGTACAATTTATAACTCTTTTTATAGCATCATCTTATCTGTGGACCCTAAATATTCTACAGTCCTTGAGTTTTATGTTTAAATTGTACTCAGATGCTTTTTGATAACAATTTATGGTGTTTTTTAACTAACTTCACGCATTGAAAAAAAACACAATAAGTGAAGCACAGTCACCGTATGGGAGTGTTTCTTTTGTAAATACTTTTTAATCCTTCTAAAACACGCGATGGATCGTCATATTGTTTTAAAATTATCATTAGGAATTTTTTTCCATATGGCAATATCTTTTTAATAGCTTAAACTCAATGTTTTACTGTTTAATAGTGTGAAGTTTGGGTATTTAGAAAAACTTATAAAGATGATATTCACAAAAAAATTAAGTACTCTGAGTAAAATATGAAAAAATAACACACAGGGCTGGTCTAATATACCCAAGCCCAAACCTACTCAAACAATAAAGATGCACGATCCCAAAGTTCTCGAGTGTTATTCCATCCAGACCTATATATAAGTATTTTTACAATACTTCCGCAAATGGACATGTATCCCATCGCCCACTAAGCATACAGAACCTTTTCCACTTCACCAACCACTCGAATTATCCTTCAAAGCCTCCGACCGTTTTAATTTCACGGAAAATATTAACAGCAGACAAAGAAAAAGATAGATATTTTCTGGAACTTATAAATAGGTAAATTGAATGGACGGGTTATTTTGAGGCAGTTCTAAAGACTACGCCCTCGTTGGCTCAATGTCTACATTAATTAGTCAAAGTTACCAGTTTATAACACGGTTTTGTGCTTCCATCGCTTTTCAGCAGCGTTCATATTTTTAACCCTTTGTTATTCCGCCACCATTTTTAATATTCGGCCGCAGCTGAAACCCCCGAACAATATCAGCGCCGTAATTTAAAATAAACAAAATCACCAGCGAAAATCATGGCTGCCACCGACGCCCCGGTTCCAAATTTGAAATTATCCTTTATTAAATTCCGATATACCATTACCTTCCGAGTTTGTTATTCGATGCCGCAGCTACTCGCGAATTTTCATATAATTTGGAATCCATCGAGGGTAAGTCAATATCGGTGTTGAATAATGCGACCTTTGGACCGAGTTGAACACGCAATCTGGCTACAGACAAGTTGGGAACTTAAATTAAACTTGTTTGAGGTCAACGTATCCCAAGTTGTGAGACAGTAGTAACACTTGAAGGGTGTTTCTTAACACGAAAATTTGTTTCCAAAACATTGTTCGTTATCGTGGAATTTAAGACATGTGCAACGTTTCAAATTACAAATACATGAAACAAAGTAAGTGAGTAAAATACAAGTGAGACTAGTTTTTTTTGGTGTAAACTTAATTTTACGAAATTATGCGCTTTTACTTATTTATATTTTATTTTCGACCGTGTCAAAGAACAATTAGCAAATTAATTATTACATCAGTGGCAGCGCCTTTTGTGTTATTCCAGGAAATTGTAAGAATAAATTGAGAAAAAGATGGCTCTGAAAATGCCGTAATGTCAGAAAAGAAAATACAAAATTAAAAGATTGTAACTCTTAATAGTTTATCCAAGTCTAAACAAATTTTAAACAAATCTGGGTAATATTTTCAAAAGTGTGATGTACACGTAATATAAGTACATACCTATGCCATATTTCGTGAACCGAACTGTTAAAATCGGTCTCCATTTGGCAGCATTTCAACTTCATTTAGTTGAGAGTTCTAGTTAAAACTTGCAAATGAAAAGCCAGAGAAAATACATAATAGAACAACGTGAATTCAGATAGCGAATTTTAAATTTTTAACTTTTATTTCGGCCCTAGTTATACTACGTCGTTATAATCATCCATTCTTTCAGTTAGGAACACTATTCAAGTCATAAAGAAGACGTGAATTATTTCCATTTTATAACAACAGTTCCCGGAACATTATAATTTGTATAACTGATTTCATAATACTTCAATTGAGTCTAATCGAATCAGGTATCAGAGTCGGGTCTATATCGCGCTCAATTGGAATTTCAATTAAACGCAGGCTCGGGTTTTGACGTTATAATGTGTGGGGGTTGCACAATGGGAACTATTTCTAAACAATTTAATTACTTGCCACTAAAGGACACAACAATTACTCTGTTTTAGAATAACTCTCATAGTTTGCTTATACATCTCGTACTTTGAAAGTTTTCAAACATTATTGTTGCCAACATATACTATGGAAGTTTATACGACTATGTTAAAATATGACATAAATAAAGAAATATTGTCGTAATGTTATTTTGTTTGGAAGAAAAAGGGCGCAGCGTCTCCCGAAGGGTTATGTGTTATGACTACGAAACGAATGTGCTACGCCGTAGTCGATATTTGTAGTATTGACCTCGTAGCATGTTGTTTTTTAAAGTTTAAATGTAACATAGGTAAACTTATAGAACAAAATAAAAATAACATGGAAGGTTAGTTGTAGTTTTGTTTACAAAAATATGATAAAACGATGCTTAATTTTATTGGGATTATTAAAATTAATTTCTCTTACGTGTTTACTTATTATTTTTATAGCTACAAAGTACTAGAATGTAACTCATTCTGCAACATTAGTGAACAGTTCTATTTGTTTTTGAAGCTTACTTGCCGACAGTGTTTGCATTCGCGCCAACACAAAATTTAATAACAAAATTAATCTGCAACTCGCTTTTAATTTGAACAGTGTTGCCATGCAAAAATATTACTCAACTGACCTCGAGGCTGTTTCATTTAATTAAAACAATATTATTGTTCAACTACTGTTTTAGAAGTTGCCACCAAAAATGTTATTTGAACGGCTAAAATTGACTCTTAATTCACACCCTTGTATTAAGAGTGCTATTTTATATTCTAAGGCCCAATTGCAGGGAACGTTTTAACCTCGGGTTAGCTAACTCAGATTTAAATGGCGCCACCATCGATTGTAATAAGAAGTAGTTACAATCGATGGTGGCGCCATTTAAACCTGAGTTAGCTAACCCGAAGCTAACCCGAGGTTAAAACGTTCACTGCAATTGGGCCTAATACTATTACCTTGTCACAGAGTAAAAACATTACTGGCACAAAGAACACATTTAAAATCTCTAAAACCTACAGCATTTCTCCCTTTTGATGCTTTACAAGTTTATAGATTTTATTCAAAAAAATAACCTACCCTTAAGAAGCCAGCTCGTAAAACCATGAAAATGAAAAAAAAATCTTCTTGGTTAAGTTCAACATACTCGCAGTTATAAGTAGATGGTAGATTAACGTTTAAAAGAAGAAACATATGGTAGCGTTATTCTACGACACTATGAAAAAAGGGTGCTAATAGTGCTTATAATTTATATCACAACGATAAATAAAACTAAAATATGATAAATCATTTCAAATAAATTCAGTGTAGTACCAAACAAGGTTCGCAGCAGGTAATTGGGTGGATAACTACGGAAATCCTGGACAAAGCCTTGGAATTGCTTCCAATTTATATCCTCTACGCACCTTATCTTATTTACCGGCTTTCTTTTCTAAGGAAATACGTCTTCAGTGTTATTTTACAACTCTACATATTCAGATATAACTATAAAGAACTATGTTTGTTATAGTCGCGCAAATAGTTTTCTTGCTTTTAAAAAAGTAAAATAACGCATTTCAAAACTTTAATGGGAGAAAATATGTGTCCGTCTCTGTTAGATACGAAAACTTGTTTAAGTTATCTAAGTTTGAAATGTGCTTTCAAAAGCCAACAAGGCCATTCGTATTTATTTTGACACATATGGCTTTAACGACGAAGACATTTTCGAAAATACACTCATGCAGTTGAAATGGCGTCCAAAATATATGCAACTCTTTGTCGGTAACTATAGATAAACCAATTTACCAATTGCAATAAAAAAACATAACATAAACTTGCCAATTCAGCACCAAACTAGTCGATTACCGAAACGAACGTTGAATTCAATTTACGCGTCTTGATCCATGTACGAATAGAGGCGAAAATAAACGAGTCGAATCGAAATCTAATTTGGTCGTCGAATATTTTCTTCTCACCGGTGAATAAAAGATGAGTTTGCATAATATGTCAGTATGGACGCTCATGTGCGGCACCGCAATACCGTGACCCGAATATTTATAAACTAAATCGATGCCTACTGTCTCGATTGCCAGCTCTAATTCAAATCGAAGCCGAAATTCTAAATTAGAACGATCCGCGTTCCGAATTTGGATGATGTGTTTTTTATTATTGTGCGGCTTTGCAATCATTTTAAGGGCAAGAATACAATGATGAGGTAACCTTTTAAGGGTTGGCATTTACAATAGAGTACAAAATTTTATAGCGTGAATTTGAATCAATTTACATTTTTATGGGTTTAAAGTTTCATTAGAAACTCTATCAATGAAATAAAGTATGTCTTTTGCGTTAAGTCTTGAAACATTACTTAGCTTTTCACCCCGCTGTTTTACTCGCAGCTCATTAAGCTTTCCCGTGGAAATGCATAATTTATAATACCTACTAAATTTCACAAAGACTGCTAACAGCTAATGCGTGTTACAAACATACTCGTACATACCTCCCCACAAGCTTGCATTTATAATATGAGTTGAATTTATACTTTGAAATAACACCCACAACCTGGTGGTAGCCTAGTGGCAACAGGAACGGTCTTTTTCAAATTATGTACATGTTTATCACGCACTAACGGTGAGGGAAAAACATCGTGAGGAAATCCACATGATTGGATGATAATCCATCATGTGATCCACCAACCCGCACCGAGCCAGCGTGGTAGATTACGGCTCATACTCTCTCGCTATCCGAGAAGGACGCCTGTGCTCAACTATAGGACATATATAGGCTATTTATTTATTTAGTAGTAGTAACAAAGATAAAATGATCATATTAAAATGTCTCGTAATACGATTCCCAAAAGGCTAACGGTAATTTCTCGGCCGAAAAAATCATCCTATTCAGCTAATGAAAGCTACGGCCTCGGAAAGAAACCTCACGCAATACGACAAGAAGTAATTTATCATTGTCTCCAGATATTTGAGTAGTAATAGTAGACGATAATAAAGGAAATAAAGACCAAATTGCGTTAATAATGTTTATTATAAAGCTACATAAAAAACAATATCGTAACTGTTGATTTTGTTTTGAAAACAAAGTGTTTGTCAAATCGTTATTTTTTTTAATTTATTTTAAGCTTTGGCTACAAGGCCATCAGCTTAAAGCTACAAGTAAAAAAACTAGAAAATAGAAAATAAAACAAATTACATAACAAAAAAAACGAGGAACAGTAGAACTTTAAAGTGAACCAAACGTATTAATTACAAAACGTAAAATGCAATACAAACTATGTTTTTTAAGAAGTTCCTGGACATAAATATTTGATTTTCATAAATCAAAAGTAAACATTGAATATTGAATTGAGGACAGTTAAAAATAAATGATCTAAAGAACAATTTTTTCATTACAAATCGTGTTTATGAAACAGTAGAAACAAGTGAGAATCAATCTCGGGACTATTCTGACAAATGGCCTTTCGATTTCCTTTCATGTTCACACTCTTATCCGGAATAGACGGCGCTCTCTAAAATTTGTTCTAGGGCGGCAAATAGGGCTGTCACTTTGTATAAAATGACAAATATCAACAACATAACTTTCGAAAATGATTCAAGCGTGTTTGAAATAGTTCCATTTTAAAATTTTACAATTAATGCATTTTAAAACTTTTCTTATTTATTCAGTTATATATTATGTTATTGACAGGATACAGACTTAGGTTATATTTAATTTTCTTTAAAAAGTTACTATGAAATAACTAATTAATATAATAATTTGGCAGCCCTACGTCAAATCCGGACTCATTAGTGCCCTGAGTTTTCTTTCATCTCGTAGAAGGTTCTCTAGTTATACCAACAGCATTTCAAGTAAAAACCTTATACCCGAAGAGTTTTTTAGTCCTTTATTTGTGTGACTAATAGTTTACTAGCCCACTGCTACAGTAATTAAATGGGTGGTGTTTTAATAATGCCACTCAGTGTAATGTTGGTAGTTGTCGTTAGTTTTCCCCTGAACAATATGTGGATAAAAGCATTTATTTTTGACATTATGTCTAGTATTTTGAGATATCATTTTGTAGAGTTCCTATAGTTCATAACAACTCAACAAAATCTACAATATTATCTACAGAATACCTAATGAACACTTGTCTATATAGTTTGGCAGTAACCTCGTTTCCCACAAGTCTATTAGGTACAGCGGAATGAAGGTCTCCGTTTCTTAAATGTGTTTTCAGCAGTATTTGAATCAAACGAATCAGTTTACGAGCGACTGGAAGGGACGTTGCCTTTTTACGACCCTCCAGGGGCCAAATACGGAGGTCAAATGCGATCATTCGATGTTACCCGCTACGTATTTATGTCGTTTTAGTTAGATGCCGGTCGGTGTATTGTTATCAAAAGTTGTGTTTTTAAAGCTTACTGCCTTCTGAAGGTAAAATAAAATGTTGTATACGTTGTCGTTTTTTAATATTATAACAAAGTAAAAACTTGAATTATTTATGCTTTTACCTGGTACCTAATAATAGTTTAATTACTAAAAAGTACAGTTTGATTATACGGTTATACATAAGACTCAAAGATTCACAAACAATCAATTTTACATTTGAGTGTTTGCAAACCGAAATATATTCTGTTCAAATATTAAATTTAAAGTTAATTATTTAAATACCTTATTTATTATTTATACATGTCGGAGAGCGACTATGCTTATGGTCGATATAAGAAGAGTGCGGATTGCCAGTACCAAATATGGTGCTAGACAGAGTCTATGTGACATCGAGCGAGCAGCTGTCAGAGTTTCAGAGATGGTCTTGGGCTTTGGTGAAAAGCAGTTGGAAATTGATGATGTTTGGTGTTTGCGTAGAAACTGTCCGTGATCCGTGCCTTCTTGTGAATTAATCGAATGACCTACGGAGTGCTATCAAGAGGAGATAATTACAGTGTTGAAACAGTTCTATTGGTTTTATTTGAGTCTAACACATAACCCACGTACGCCCACACAAGTTATAGTACTATACGGCCCCTGAAGACGGCTCTGATGACGAAGGTATCCTGCCGTCTTCGTCATCAGAAGTGGGATGATCCTGTGTTAGTTCAAATGAAGAAAAGGAAATTGACCGTTGCTATGATCTGTGTTAGTTCAAAATTGAGAAGAAGAAAAAGTGAAATTGACCGTTGCTATGCATTGTTTGAAAAACAAAATGTAAACAAGCGCGTTGCTATGCATTGTTTGAAAATCAAAATTAGAACATGCGCGCGCAGATGTACCGAAAACAATTGCATGAAGTAACCTGATTTCAAACTTGGAATAGAAGGACACGGACGCGAGATCATGACACGCAACTTTGTTTTTTAATTCGCTCATACTACGAGCAGGCAAAGGAACTAAGCCATACAGCCTTGTCTTGATTTTTGTTGAAAAATCTGCATAGTGACAGATCCTGAAACGTCAGTAAAAAAATAAAAAAAAAAATAAAAAAAAGGATTGTGCGTTGAGACGGCGCAGCCAGGGGAACACCAGTGGAGTCGGAGTTCATCAGTCAATCGCGTACGCTTATTGAGATACTGCGACACGCTATCCGGTGTGAGTTAATTGCTTTGAATAAAAGTTTGCCGAACTATGTGATTCTGTGTGATATAATTTGTTTCAGAAAAATGGCTATACCGGACGCGACTGTCGTTTGCAAATAAACTAAGGTTGGAGCTGTGATGACGAGATGTGCCGACATGAGAACCAAACCCAGCCGTGCAGCAGCATACAGCGGGGGCACTGTTTTGCTTTAAATGTGTCGTGCCGGGACACGTCGCGGCCTGGTGTACGTGCGGTGGCGGCGTCGCAGAGGCTGGAGTTAGACGCGTGCGCACCGTGCTGCGGGTTGACTTAAGTTGCCACGGGCTACTGAGAGCACAAGGTGATCGGTATTGTTTCTTTTATGATTCTGGTGCTGAATGCTCGTTGGTTAAAGAAAGTTTTAAGGCGTAATTTAATGTTAAAAAATTTGACAAGGTGGCTGCTATAAACTGGTACCTATTGATTAAACACGCGTATTCAGCACAGAACTAGTTAATGTCATGTGACATTGTTTACTCTTGATGTTTTACCTCATTGTTTACTGAATAATTGTTTTAATGGCGACGTTACGATAGATCGGTCAAAAATGATTGACATTGCTTGTAGGTCGTGTACCAGATGAAATTGATAATGCGTTGGTGATGTTTAATTGTTTTTGTGTAAACGCGAGTGAGAGCTCTATCTGGCGGAGGTCGGGGTGGTGGCTTAGGAAAAGCGTGGAGGCTTTTGAAAAGCGTGGTGGCTTATAGAGTGGTGGGAGCAATGGAGATGTTGCTGGTTGGCCGAGGCCGTGGAGATAGAGGGGTGTTCACTCGTGTCGTGGAGTGTTTCAATGATTGATTTGTGGTGATAAAGTGATGACCTTTATCGATGGTACATGATCTATACTGACTTTGATGTTGTGTTATTACTGTTTTATGATAGTCTGATTTACTTGGACAAGTAGTAAAAACAATAGTTCGGAGAATGAGTTTAAATTTTGGTTTGCGTGTGAAGTAAAGTCATGATTAATGGTCAGGATTGGCCGAGCTGAACAAGTAGATACTGTCGTTTTGTGTTTGTCCACAGTATAGTACACGAGGACGTGTATACGCAGGATGGCCGTGTCGGAGAGCGACTATGCTTATGGTCGATATAAGAAGAGTGCGGATTGCCAGTACCAAATATGGTGCTAGACAGAGTCTATGTGACATCGAGCGAGCAGCTGTCAGAGTTTCAGAGATGGTCTTGGGCTTTGGTGAAAAGCAGTTGGAAATTGATGATGTTTGGTGTTTGCGTAGAAACTGTCCGTGATCCGTGCCTTCTTGTGAATTAATCGAATGACCTACGGAGTGCTATCAAGAGGAGATAATTACAGTGTTGAAACAGTTCTATTGGTTTTATTTGAGTCTAACACATAACCCACGTACGCCCACACAAGTTATAGTACTATACGGCCCCTGAAGACGGCTCTGATGACGAAGGTATCCTGCCGTCTTCGTCATACATATACTGTAGAAGAGTAAAAAAAACTTTTTTTTATTTAATAAAACATTTTAAAGAAGCAAATGTAATGTCTCTAGTCAATTTTTATTATAGAGATCTAAAAGAAAGTATTCGCGGAATTTTATTGTCCTTTCCAATATTTGTTTATTTATTAAATAAATACAGCTTTATCTCAAGCCTTCGGGAAAAGTTGGACTTACTCTTGGGTCATAAAATATATTGTGTTGTTGGCGATGTTGTAAAAATGTACTTACCCATCTTTTCGCCCACTCGACATTACGAATAATCTTATCGCGCTTTTGTAAAACCCATAACGTTTTATGAACTTTTCAAATTGATCCTATTTATAGCGATGATAAAGTTATGGAGGGGTTCCGAGTCGTTATTGGTTTTCCGAACAAAGAAAAACTTGTAGTTTTCTCACAAAGTTGATCGTGGGATGACATTCAAGAGCAGACTAATGGAAGCTGTTAGCTGCCGCAATTTAAACTTCTAACTCGGATCATTCATCACGAACTCTCAAAGTGAATATAAAAGTCCGCGAAGGTGTTTCGACGTAGTGATGATCTTGTGATGTTTTATTCAACATCACTATAAAGAAAGACTCGCTTTCTCACAGTAGACAAATAACAATAAAGCATTCGCTATTTCATCCAGCTTCCCGTGCGAGACAGAGATGCAAAACTACTTCCTTTCTGTAAACGCTTCGCGAATGAAAAGTGTAAAGCTGTACTTTTGCGAGAGCATACTATTCTCTGGCACTTTATTGATGTAAGACATCTTTTTAAATGTTCTGCATTGGCGTCTTTTATTTATTGAAACGACCCCAGAGCGTCCGTTTAAAAATATTTTTGTATTCAAATATGTTTAAGCGATTTATTCCCGAGTGACTGTTTATTTGTGTCTAAACTTGGAATATAAAATAAACTTAAGCCGAGCGGCGTGATAAATTGTGTTTGCAAACCAAACTTTTTCCAATGAAATAAACAGAATTATCGAGGCGTCTACAGATTTGCAGGAAGTGAGCTTTTGAAAGAGAAAATGTGGAGAGCTGCGGAGTTGAGTTAATAATATAATGAATTATCAATAATAGTATTGTTAGCGCTTCTTTTTTTATATTCATTACCCTATTATGTTAAGGAAAACAGCAGTAAGTAATAAATAAAAATACAAAGGCACTGCTCATTCGAGGAAGAAATTACTGTCAGCAGAATTATTTCTATATATTTTGGGAAACAGCAATATTGTTACAAATCTTACATTACTTTCTCAACTTCTTACAGCAATCCATTACTCCAGCCAATTTGTTATATTTGCTACCAAACCACGTATTGGTCACAATAAACCCAAATTACCTTAAGTAATTTATGTTATTACAAAATACCGATAAGTCGCTGAAGGAATTTCAGTAATTGGGTTATCAGGGGGCATCAGTTTGAGCAAGAGGTCTCGGAGGATCATGTTGAAACTTGATCAATTATATTAACCACACAGTTCTGTGTTGGATTAGAGTTTGCCAGCTCTTAGGAGACGGACGTAAGTACTAAGATAAGTTGGCAAGCGGGAAGAGACAACTTATTAGATTCGAATAGGTAAGTAAGAACTCTAGAAAGCGGTCCGAAGAGTTTATTTTTGTTTTAAAGTAATGTGAACATTCGTACAGTTATATACTGCCTAAATCCTACTAACATTATAAAAATCCTACTAATAAACCGCGTGAAAACTTTTCATTCCCACGGGAAACCGACATTTACGCGAATGAAGTCACGGGTGGCCACTATTAGTAATATAAGTTCACCATTCAAGCGAAACAAATATTATGGTTTATACATACCAACTCGACAATTTACCAAAAATATTACCACAATTCCACCAGTGATAACTTTTAACGACTTTTTTATATGAAATGTTTTGATAAAAAGCTTTCAATGTCGTGCGAAAACCGAGTCAAATAAATTACTGTAATGTGTTTTAGGCGATGCTCGACGCCGAAACATTTTCACTACAAGTACAAAGGGTTTTAAGGGTTAAAAAATGGAACTAAAAACTATAATTTCATCGTGTTCGTCTATCGCTTTGTCTATCTGCTTGCAGTTTTATTTAGAAAAGTACCTAAAATAACGTCAGCTATATGACGTAAGCACATAGATACTGGAGGAAATTTCGTTGGGTTGACGTAGCGGCGCGGCGTGGTCATAGCCTAAGCCTAGCCGGTTACCTAAAGGTCCTGGGTTCGATTGCCAGTCGTGTAATGTTCGGAGAACCGCGTTCTTTTTCCAGTGTCTATAACTTCAAAAGTACCTACTACTCGGAAAGTAGTAGTGTAGTTGATTGACATTTGGGTTTGCATATTAAAAACGCTCACAAAGTTGTAATATGTATCAATCAATACCTTTACACGTAAAAAAGAAAAATTAAGTAGAAAGTGTCAAATAAATCCTTCATAACCATGTACTATAGGTATATTCAAGCTATTTTCTACAATAACCAATCAAGCGGGAACTATACCTTCGTTAAAAGTTCGAAAGGAACTTATAATTATTAATTAGGGAAGAAGACGTAATTTAACATATTATGGAATTTCATACAAAATTACTACCATTAAAACTTTTTCAATAAAAGTTTTATATTCGTCAGTCTAATCTCAACAACAGGGTTCGCCAAGTTTTAACTCAATTAACAAGAAGCTGAGTTCTCGTTAAAACTGTTAACGTAACGTAACATCTAATTAAAACTTAATTAACATTTAAACTTTAAGACTCGATCGAGTTTCGAGTTCTGTTCGACTGATATCGAATCCGATCAAACAGTAATCGGCAAACATTTGGAATAAGTACGCAATAACTTTGAGAGAAATCAAGAGTTTTTTTCCTGATTATTGTATTTATTCCTTCAACTTTATCATAAAGTAAATATATGAGATTTTAAACTATTTATTACTTTTTATAAGCAAGGATTTCAGTAAAGTTTTCGCGAAAAATAAGAACTGTAAATTCACAATTATTAGTAGGAACCTATTGTTAACCAACAGTAATATTAAAATTAATCTACAATATTTCCAAATTAACAAATATTCCAACCACGTGCCGTTAATCGAAGTTAATTCTAATTAAAACTAAAGTCAATCCCTTCAATTTTGAAAGCAATTACTCGACGCGCCCCGATCCCGCTGTTCGCTTTGTAATTAATTTACGTTAAAACCAGAGATCGATACTAGAATTAACTTTATTGGAAACTAGCTGTACGCCCGCAGCTTGGGATTCGTTATCTAAATAAAAATAACTGAATAACTCGATTCTGTAGCCTGCCCTGTGAAGTCTTATAGAAGCTCTTTAGGTACTGTAAAAAGACGTATAATAACAAATTTTAATTCATTATTATAGCTAGGTTTATGGTACGTTTTTTTACTAAACATTAATAAGTGGTGAAATATTAATTTACTGAAAAGTTAGCTAGATAAATCTTAGAAGTCGAAAAGTTCATAAATTACGTGGTTACACGTTTTCTTTCAGTATAGAAACATGTATAAAACATTCATTTTTTATTCTAAATAAAACGTTTCACAAACTTAAGAATTCATCTACCATCATCAAAGGTAAAAGTTAAATAGAAAAAAATATACAAACTTACGGAAACCTTTAAAAAACAGCTTTAAAAGTCACAAATACAATCTAAAAAGAAATTGAATGCCACCGTCGCGAACTAACGACGATGTTAAAAGTCTCGTTAATTACAGTTAGATGAGTTAATTAAAAAAACCTCGGAGTGCCGTGACGTCATTAAATAACCCAATTTGACTCTTCTTAACTTTATGTAGTGTTAGAATACGGTGTACTTTATAATGTAGAATAAAAACACGTTCATATTTTTATTGTTAAAAATATTTTTAAACATTACCAATACTTTTCATAACAATAAAAAAAAAATTTCGCCTTAGGTACCTACAACGACCTTCTGTAAGCTTTCGTTTTAGGATTTCAATTATTCTTTTACCGAAATACCGGATAATTCCAAAGTTTTAGAAATTGAAGGCTAAAAATTTGCTTCAGACAATACCCAAATAACTTTAATTTTGTGTTTCTTTTAATTAAACGATGCTAAGAACTTTATTTTAATTTAACAAATTCAAATATTTACCAAACTCTTACAATTTTCCGAGACTATTTCGTTAAATATCGAAGAAGAGGGTCAATGACTTTTCGGACACAAACAACTCGGACACCTTGGCCAAATTGTGGATTTTCAATTTTGATATATTTTTTTAAGGTTAACCGACTCGTTGCCACCATCATTTTTCGAGCCTTTCGTCCGTGGCCCCATACAAAATTCAATGACGCGCTAGTCACGTCACGGGCCCTCCTAAATGATGACGCGACTAACGCGTCGTGGGCCACTGGTGATGTTATTACGCTATTTTAGGCAGTTTCAACTAAAAGAATACAAAATGAGACCTGTTATTGTATGTTATGTTTCATTTATTAGTTTAGTGTATTTAAAAGTGTCGATCTACGTGTTTTATACGAGATAGAAGGTAAGTTATAGATTTCCACCATTGGTTGTCAACCTGTGGGAAGTATTTTATCGCAAATCAAAAAATCTTCCGTTTTTACATCTAAACTATTCATTGGTGACCAAAACATAGTAATTATTTTTATAGATTTGCTAAGTTCGAATCCTGGCGTTAATAATAACACTTTTCAATAATTAGTAGGATAAACAGTTACCTGTAGGTAGGTACCCTATGGTTGACAACCACTGGCAATTTAATTTTCCAAAAAAAAATATTGGCCCTTGATATTGGTGTTCCTAATGAGTTAATTTTTATATAAAATAAGATATTTTATTGATTAAATCAAATAAAAATTTGAATTGCAACTATTTTCTAATGACGCATCTCTCGCGTCATGGGCCTCCCTGAAGGTTTCTTCATGACGCGCTAGGCGCGTCACGGTAAGGAGTCGGTTAAGAATATTTTTTTACCGCAATGTTTTTGCATTTACTTCAACAATTAAATTTCACTTCAACAAAAAGATTTCGTTTACTTAATTATTGCTTTTTTTTACGAAACAATTTAATTAAATCCTACTAACATTATAAACGTGAAAGTTTGTGAGTATGTATGGATGTTTGTTACTCTTTCACGTAAAAACTACTGGACGGATTTAGATGAAACTTTACAGTAATATAGGTTATACATCAGAATAACATATAGGCTACTTTTTACTGCGATAAAACTTCTTATTCCCAAGGGAAACCGACTACACGCGAGCGGAATCGCTGGCGGCTACTAGTAAATACATATAAGTCAATAAAAGCATCACAATGACTAACGTTTGGGGGAAACGTGAAAGAGAATTAAAACACTTGTGTTTAAAATAGCTTTATATTGTAAAGCATAAAATTGATTTTAATGTTATGTGCCCATACTCCGAGCACCAAAATATGAATGTGTCTGGAAGGAAGCCGTCAACACGCCATTGTTTCCTTTTCAAATTCTATTTGAATAATATAAAATAATAGCTGCCAGTATTTAAGCAATAAGTTTCCTACCAGGCGTGCTTATGCACCTTACACAATGTCATAGAAACTTTTTTTTTGTGCAGGCAACCCGCGCAACAAGTGCGCGCTGCAGCCCGGCCACAGCCTGATGGACTGGATCCGGCTCGGCAACTCCGGCCGGGACCTGACGGGCGTCGGCGGCCGGATCCGACCGGTGCCGCCCGAGGAACTCGCCTTGCATAATACACAAGGTAGTTATAACAGCTTAGAATATTGAAGAGTTTCCACGTGCATAATATGAGGGATGGACACCATATAAGTGTATGTATGTACGACGAATAAACGTACTTAAGGGAAGAACACCATCTAACTCTTTTCGATCTTAATTTGACAACCTCTGTGGTGTAGCCGGTAGGGCCACACAGTTGGTGTGTCAGCCTGGAGATTTATTATTATTATTAAGTATAAATTTGTAAGTATCAACTTATTACAGCACACAACCGGTGTGAAGTGGGACGCCCAAACTTGGCTAATTTAATCCAATCAAATCAAGACGACAATAAATAAACACAACACACAAAACTTGGATTAAGTTAGAACAATGATGAACCTAAATCTATACTAATATTATAAAGCTGAAGAGTTTGTTTGTTTGTTTGAACGCGCTAATCTCAGGAACTACTGGTTCGAATAAAAACAATATTTTTGTGTTGGATAGACCATTTATCGAGGCAGTATATATGTAACATCACGCTGCAACTATTAGGAGCGAAGAAATAATGGAAAATGAGAAAAAAACGGGGAAAATTATTCATCCTTGAGGGCTTCCGTTGCGTGCGCTGGGAAAGCGGTTCTAGGAACCAAAAATATATGTATGAAAGAATTAAGGGAACTTTTTACTGCGGGAAAACTTGGCATTCCCACGGGAAACCGACTTCTACGCGAACGGAGTCGCGAGCGGCCACTAGTAGTTACATAAATTAAGGTCTTTAAAAATGAATCTTGATATAGAAAAGATAAAGTTGAAAATTTATGTGTTTTCAGTCCTGACTAAAAAAAATACCTTTTTAATAGACATATTCCTTTACATTTTACTTACAATGGAAATGAGGAAGATATACCATAAATCTATACATATAATAAAGCTGAAGAGGATGGAAAGTCTGTACATAAAAGATATTCGAAAAATTTTTTATTGGGGATACTTAAAATTGATAACAGAACACGTTCCAATAGTTTTTAGAATTTTTGTCTGTTTATCTGTTTGTCTGTTTATCTGTTTATTTGGCTGAGCATCACGCGAAAACGGCTGGACGGATTTTGATGAAACTTTTACTATTATGTAGAGAAAATTATGGACCAGGTCATAGGGTAAAAAAAACATCCCCTAAAAGGGGGGGGGGGGGTTGGCAAAAACTTGGAATACGTTTGCACGTGAATTTCATAGGGGTGCGTGGTAGTATGATGTGCAAACTACACTGAAACCGAGATTTGAAAAAGTACCAACATAATTATAATATTAATCTATCTTATCTAATCTAATAATAATATAAATTCTATAATTTTCTAAGATAAATAATGATAATACACACAAACATACAAAAAACCATAACAATATTACGAAAAATGAAAGGAATAAAGCATGTGCATTCCTTCCGTCCTTCTTGCTTCCATCTTGCTTCATCTCCATCCATTGCGCATGCGTAGACTTTTTTTTTTAAATTAAATTAAGGCATTGACATCTGGGTCATCAGCCTAAGCATGTTTCTCATTTCTTATTCTTTCTTTATTTTCTTGTACATTTTCATATTGAACAGTGTTGGATAGGAGGTTTTCCTATCTATAATCCACCCACAGTAACACGATAGTAATGAAACTGCAGATTGTTGTGACTTCTTGGAAAGCAGCCCGGCACGTGGCTATGCTTTTTATTGAATTCTTCAATCACTGTACACTTTCACAGGTGTTTGCTTCTCATTACACTATCACTAATGTGAATCAAACCCCGATATATACATAAATTTAAAATTTAACAACAAGCACGACATCACTTGACGAACTCCCGCCAAAAAGCCTCGTGCGAGTCGTGCGTAGACAAAGTTATTTCGTTATAGGCTAAACCAACATACCTATCTATTTTGATTTTTAAAATATGTAATTATCGTGACGAATCTTTTAGATATGGAACGTAATTTTGAACTTAAGACAAGGCTGTATGGTACCTTGCCTGTTCAGTATAGCTTGGCATGAAAGTGCAGATATTAAATAAAGTGAAACTAAATTTTTTCTTCAAATCGCAATGCCACCGCAGCAAGTGTCAAACGTCATTCAAACTGCCATAATAAGAAAAGTTTTCGAAAGTAGGTATTTATTGTTTTCCGATAAAATATTTCTTCTTCTAAGTTGGCGAAACGAAGTTCGCGGGCACCAGCTAGTATTCAATAAAATGAAACAGATGCCTAAACCGAAAACAAGCGCCTTTTTTCTATAGGTACCAATATAATAAAGGGTCTTATATACCTACCTACAAATGCAACTCCAGTATATACACAAGTATAGAAACAACCGGATTAAACTCCTATAGGTTAGGTACTCCTATAGATAGGCTGCTCAGTCGACACCTACATTGAATTGAGTAGAAATATCTACCGGCGTCATTGATACCTATAAATTTCACTCCCATTTCTGATACCGATATTGATTTGTGCCGGCAACGTGCTAGCTGGAAATTTAAGTTTAAAGTGTTTTTGGAAGTCTCTGGGGTGACTTTTATTACTTTTATTAAGGTCCTGCCCCCCAAGTCAAGTGGCAGTAGAAAATTGCGATAGCGAGTGAATAGAATAAGAAATGCATAGATTTAAATCGTTAGATAGGCTCTTACCGCAGTGACACCGCGCCGTGTTGTTCCACAGTCGAAGTTAGTGAGCTCACTAACCTGGGAGTGCACGAAAGAGAAAGTAGTGTTTGCAACTTATGTAGGAGAAAAAGAGATGACACTATTTTCTCAGTTCACTTGTTGTTTATAGATTGCAAAAAAAAACAATGCTACAGTTTTTGGTGTCGGGGCCTATCTAATGATTTAAATCTATGCATACAAAGGTACCTATTTACAACTATAAATTATGAAATTAAAATAAAACCATATTTTTGTTACGGTTTACCTTTTAAATAAATATTTTTTTTTACATTCATACATACATTAACTGAATCCATTTAAAATAAATTTTCACTAAAACAAGTAAAACCGCAATCAGCTGATCGCAGAAGCCGCCATTTTGTCGCCGAGTTATCTACAAGGTTTTGATGTACGCTTTCTTTTCTATTCTATCAAGGCGAAACGCTTGTCAAAATTGCCACATGGCATGGAAAAGTCAAAAAGTCATAGCTACGATCTTTCAGTTTCTAAGAAAAATTTGTATGACAACTTGTTTAGGCGTAAATACGAATCGACAATTAGCGAATGCCACTTGACTTGACCCCCTGGTCCGTTTCAAATGTAAATGATGAAAAAGTATTCAGCATCGATTACCGAATCTATGCATATTTCATGCACAGTTCATGTTTGTAAATGGAAATGTATAGTCACAAAAGAACATATTAACTTTTTAACAATGGTTAATCTATCTTATTTACCAATGCTAATGCTAAAGAGTTTGTGATTTTCTTTGAATATGCCATTCACAGGAACTAGTGTTTCGATTAGATAAGGAGTGTCTGGAATTGAGTAGTCCATTTCTTAGCGAAGGGTTATAGGCTGTAAAACTTCACGCTACGACAACGGAACGAAACGAAACGACAACGTTTTCTTGCGAAAACGGTGAAAGTGACGAAATGGAAAACCGATTTTCAATGTTTTTTTTTCCTCAATAGATGTGAATGAAACCGTGTGGCACGGCTAGTATGTTATACTTTACGAGCGATTCCATTGTTATGAAAAACATATACCTACGCAAAATAAAACGCTGAAGGTCCTATTTTAAAACGTAGGTAGGTACCGACCTATTTATTATTACCTACCCTTATAAATCTCGGATCCATATCCCTTAACGGATTTTAAAATATGTTCCATACTTTACGAGTGCGGTAGTAAAGACGAAATAAAATTATTATTACTCCCAGGGCATTGATTTATTTGCCGATAGGATAAATATATGTCATACATTACCTTGTTTTCTCGGATCGATAGACATACTAGCAAAGTTGGAAGTAAAGAACAAGTATCGAGTGACACACAATGCAGAATATCTGTAGCCTATCAAACTTTTATTATGTTAGTTTTACTGCAAATAAATTGTACTACTTCGTATAATAATACTTTTCTGCAATTTAAACATGATGTACTCGTAAGCTATATGTAAAAACAATATTAAACACCAAATTTTGGACGCTGTTCAAAATATAATTTAACTAATTATCTTCTAAAATATAAGTTTTGTGTTTAAACATAAAAAGGTTCCAAAGTATATCTTCCTAGTAAAATATGATTGATAATGATTATATAATGAAGGATTTTTTGTGAAAATCTAAGCTGCTTAAATAAACACTGTATTTGCTTTACAAAGCATGCAGCTAAGCTCTGAAGATTACTTAAACGTTTTTGTTTCGCCTAAAGTTAATAAAATCTCTTTGTTGCAGAGGATGCGTGGTTAGCAATACGGGGGAGAGTCTACAACATCACACATTATTTGCCATATCACCCTGGAGGTAAGTGCCAAATATTAAGAAAAAAACAAATAGCATTATGATTTGACCAAATAATTAAGTCGACGTAACTAAAAGTAGGTTAGTGTTCTAGATAAAAAAATACAGCCTAAACACACTTACACCAATTATATTCCGGCGTATTCAACATAAACACAAACTACCCCAAACATAAACACACTCTGTATTGAAAATTACGTATTCGTGTATGTAAATGACAGGAGGCGGGGCCGCACCGAAATGTCCGCACACCTACATAAATAATGCTGTACAAAGCAAACATGGCACTTCCATGACCAAAGGGAAACCCTGCATATTAAGGAATTCCGTTTAAACGTACTACAGCTATGTTTGCTTTAATAAACGTCGGGTCCGTGTAAGCACGTAGTTTTAAACACAATTTTCACACGTAGCAACTATTTGACAAAGTCCACTATTTCAGGGCCGGAAGAACTCATGAGGGGCGCCGGCATCGACGCTACGCAACTATTTGACAAAGTCCACCCGTGGGTCAACTACGACTCCCTGTTAGCTAAATGCCTCGTAGGACCACTAAGCTTCGATAGACCAGACGCCGAGGAACTGTTCGGCAGCAGCAATCCGTCTCCAAAATCCGACCGTCTCAGAGAACCTTCCAAAGCACAGGAACTTGTCAGAAAATCAATGGAAAACTTAGCCAATTGTATCACCCCAGTTAGAAAAAAAATAGCAGCCAAAAGCGAAGAAAGCGTCAAGAGTAGCCCTCCTAGTAAGATAATGCAGAGTTTGATACAGTCTAGTGACTTGCCGGTGTCGATAAGTCGGCGAGCCGCAGCGAGTCCGGTGAAAACGTTAGATAGAAGTAGTGAAGACCGACCGCCCCCGCTCCGGTTTGATTGGATTCAGACGGCGAGCAAGTTGACAATATCTGTGTACACGGGCCCCCTGGCCAACCCCGGAGGCTGTGCTAGTTTACTTGAAGGAACACTGTTGATTGAAGTGGCAACTGACGGATGGCTGCGGACCATCAAATTAGTTCCCGAAGCCAAATTACAGGATTGCCTGCAGCTAAAAGCCTACGCCGAGAGCGGAAAATTAGAGGTAATTTGTCTAGTTTTGGTTACACTGCGATTTATTTGGCTCATGTGAGAAAATACTGCCATCAATCTTAGCTGAGAATGGATGTTCTACCCGATTACATATTTATTAGGTAGATTTGTTGATTTAGGATAGATTTACTTATACAGTGTAGACCAGTTTCAGCCATAATTACTATTTACTAGTAGTAGACATTATATATGTATATTTACCACGTATAAACTACTAACACATCTATTAGCTATGCTATTATATGACATCTCAAGCACAACCACTTTAGTAGGACGTCAGTTATATTAGCATGCACTCTGTCACTAAATGGCCTTTAAATGCAATTTGCTTGGTTAATATAGGTTCTATTGTATAGTTTTAGTAGAGTTCGTATAATACAAAATTGTTAAGTGGTGATTTTAACATCGACATAGAGTTTCATTACTTAAGTATTTATTACATAATGTTATACCCTTATTTTCTCTCAAAAATAGTGTACATAAAACCCAAGCCTCGTATAAATATTTAATATAATTGCCCATGTTAAACTCGCCATCATAAAGGCTGCACTTTTAACGAGATAACGAGCGACCCGCCAGGCGTGAAACACACCTCGCTCGGGGATCACTAATGAAGTTACTTCGATAGTTACAACACTGTATTACAGATAGTTAAAAAGCGATATATTGCAAATATATCTCGCTGATAATTTTCCACAAATGATTAAGAAACTTACTTTTTATAAGTGCATGCTAGTATTACTCCTAAACAACAGCCAATTTCGAAAGACTTTATTCTAGTTAGCTCGAAGACCAGGGATTTGATCCGCTACAGCTATTTCAAAACATCTATATAGATAGATACTTTAAACGGTAAGATGAAGAGTAGATACCTACTAAACAAAAAGGTTTTCCTTACAAATAAGAAAAATTGGTAATTTTACGCTTGCCTAAAGAAATCGAAGGAATGTATCGTTGCTTCCACGAAGTAAGCCTTACATGTCAGACCGTGTGGCAATCTGACACATACATTTCAAAAGAAACTCGTTATTCTCATTGTATATTTTTTTCACAAGCGTATGCATGGATATGGGTACCTATCTTAATTCCTCTAATTTATTACCTCTGCCTGGAGTCCAACTCTAAATTGGCGCCCAGCAAGGGACAAAGAACAAAAGGCATCGCAATATTGGCTTGTATAAATGAAATGGAACCTCGCTGACTATGCACTAGCATTCGGATATTCGAATTCCCAACTTGCTTACGCTGCAGTCACGGTCACGTTTATCAAGCACGTTTGTACCTAGTAAAGTGCCTACACAGTTGAATTTATTCATATTTTGAACCACACAACATTTCCCTTTATTTAAACGGGAAGGTTTTATATAATAATAATAATAACGTTTATTCAATAACAGCATTACAATAACATAAACAAACTCTGTCCTCCAATAAGTTTATGGAAACTGTGTTTCAGAGGACAGCGGGTTCACATCCACAGTTTTGTAATACAGTCTAGGTATTTATACAAATATTTAAAAAAGAAAAATGACTTTAAAAGAATAAAAAATACAATTACGATTTTTACAAAACAAGCGAGAAGTGAGAGTTACGTACATTTTTGTATTTAACAATTATTTACTTGATTAAAAGTGTGAGAAATATTGGCAAATAATGTTGTTTTTAATTAGTAATAATTTAATATTGTTTGACTTTGGTGATTAAGTGGCAAGTAGTGTCTCAATATCGTGATATGTAAGTTTGTTAAGCCATAGCTTTATAGTACTTTTGATGTTGTAGTTAGACTGGTTTTTAGCATCCGGTTGAGTAGATAAAAATGCATTGTAGAATTTAGGAGCCAGGTACGCAAAGTTTCTTTCCGCAAATCTACTGCTAACTCTCGGAATAGGACAACGGTTTTTTCTTCTATTGTTTACCTGTTGTACATCTGGAATATGTTGCCTGTGGTAGCGTCTTATACATTGATAAACGAACATTTTGCGAACTGAAAGAACTTTAGTATATTCGTATAATGCGTCGGTTGGGTATCGAAAAGGCAGATAAAAAAGAACTTTTAGTATTGCACGTTGTGCCCGCTCCAGTTCCACAAAACAAGTCTTTCCTGCCCCTCCCCATGAGCAAATGCAATACATTGTAACTGACTGCCATGGCTTGATAAATTTGAGTAAGAAGTTTGCGATTAGTTAGTCCACGCAAACTTCGAAACACATATATAAGTTTACGCAATCTCTTCGATAGTGTCGTAACTTGAAGCTTCCAATTGAGTCTGTCATCAATGAAAACACCAAGGAATTTGATTTGTGAGACTCTTTCTAAGCAGGAACAACTGCACAAGTTTGTGTTTTTTAATCTGTTACCGCGGTTACATGGAGAAACATGTAAGACAATATTTAAGTCCTTCGGCGAATTTGCATTAGTCTTACTGAAACAAAGGTATTTAGTTTTTAGGGTATTCAATGAAAGAAGGCTATCCTCTAACCAGGCGGATAAGACACCCAGTCCCTTTTCGGTTTGTTTTTTAACAGATTTCCAGGTGGGTCCATGAAAAATTATGACAGTGTCATCTGCAAACATCTGTATATCTGCATTATCAAGATAGAGATTGCCAATCTCATTAAGGTAGGTCAGAAAAAGAGTTGGTCCCAAGGTGCTACCTTGCGGGACTCCGTAAGAAGTAAAGCAAACATCACTGAGATAGTCCTCCACTCTTACTATTTGTTGTCGTTTATTTAAGTAGCTCTGAAACCATCGAAGAGCACAGCCTCTCACTCCAATGTTCTCCAGCCGAGAAAGTAAAATTGGTACAGACACAGTGTCAAATGCTTTTTGGAGATCTAAGAAAACACCTAAGCATTTCTTACCTTGATCGACATATTTAGATATTTTCGAAGTCAGGTGGAGGATGGCATCATCTGTGGACCTTTTTGCTCTAAAGCCAAATTGATTAGATGAAAGAATTTTTTTTTCTTCTAGGTAGTGAACAAGTCTTTTGACTTTAGACAATGCACTTAAAAGAGAGATAGGTCTGTAGTTCGTTGCGAGCTTGGGATCTCCAGACTTGAAAATTGGACAGATAATTGCTTTTTTTAAGGATTCTGGAAAGACTCCCTGTTCGAAACTTAAATTTATTAAATAGGCAATTGGTTCAGCAAGTGGTAGTCTACATTCCATTAACACATTAGACGTTATTTTGTCCGCTCCAGGAGCACAATGTTTTTTTTTATGCAGCGGGAATATATTTCAGCATACGCGTAAGCTGAAAACATAATATATTGAATTACCAAGCTCTCAGCATATCATGGCAACGAACGAATGAAATTGAATTTTTTCGTGAAATTTATATGATAAATTGCGGGATGGATTTTATTCTTTCACCTGTACGTTTCATTATAGCTAATATATGTCTTTTTTATTAGGAATTACTGATTACAAAATTACTGATGCTACCCAAACAATGTTTATGTCAGTTTCGAACTGAAAGTTACGTTATGAGTTCAACTTGTAATTCAATATGCAGATTATAAATTTAACCAGACTTCCATTAAATCAGCAAAAATACAATTTTGATATCATCATAATTGCAAACTATTTCAACGAACTCTTATTAAATACCCTTTGCTACTAGGAAAGTCCTCCAGAAACACCTCTTAAAAAGAATTTTTGTTGGATACTTTATACCTACTGTGTTCTAAATGGTTTAAATTTAGTTAAACTACAACAGTTTAACCTTTATCTTTTCAATCGGCAAAACTGATGCTTCCACTGGACGCGTGTAGTCCGGTTTTATCCGGATAGTCTTTGTTACAAATCCGATTCAACGACAGTTTTATACCGATAATCCCTGGGACATGGGTTGCTACGGGATTAACAAAGATCAAGCTGGATCCTCTTTTAAGTTAATAGAAGGAAATATGTCTGACATTTATGGAATGAATGCAAACGGAACGATTTGTTTATTCTATCTCCACGCCCCTGCTACATACACTTAGACATATTTGAAACGATTACATGAAGTTAAGACCGCGAAAATGAAACTATGGAAGGCTTGTTTTTGCTCAGTAATTACACAGTTTAATTAAGTGATTAGCTCATCAAAATTAATTGTAGTAGGTATTTTATTCCGGAAAGATTTATTTTCGGAAATAAAACCTAAACATAAAGCACTTTTTGTCATTCCTTATTTGAAACTCCCGGTAAAATAATCTGATCCTTTTTCCGTTGGTCCGCATCCATTTTTTGCCGGGTCGGAATTTAAATAGGTTCGTGAATTAATTCGCCACACAAATTGAAGACTGTATCTCCACCACTCATAAATTTATTTACGTAGGTTTAGCAACTCCGTCGGGAAAGCTCGTTGAATTCCTGGAATGTTTTGATTGATCTAGATTGTTACGATATCCATTTATATTTCAGATAACAGCGTTGAAAGTTAATCCGTCGATATGGAAAGGGTGTGGCGAGTCGACCCTTGGAGTAGCGACTAAAGTGTCTGCCCCGAGAACCGCAGAGAGTACAGTCCTTAGTTCACGGAATATCTCCCATGATACGATACTAATAAGTTTGGCGCCCACACAGGGCCCAGTCATTGTGCCTTTGGGTCATCATGTGAGGATACACAAACTAATATCAGGTAAGTTTAAATCACTGTCCCTTTTTTGCCTTACAATAGCAATCCTCCTAGTATGAACGTACTTATTAGGTACCTACTAACTAAGGTTATTTACACCGTGACTTTTAAATTCGATTCAACAAGTAGATCGTAAATACAAAGAAATATTTTAAAAGGCATAAAAGATTATTTTATCGATATGGTCACCAAGCAACTGAATACACCCTTGCTTGAATTAGATGTCGGGTTACCGAAGTACTAGTAAAAAATAGTCCGAAAAAGGGACGAGATACTCAGTCCGGAAAACGAAATATCGTGAAACGTCTCCGCTTACAATTCTTATCGTTTGAAATGTCCGTAGGGTCTAAACTACGATGTTTTTGTCGATGTGGAATTTCCCTAAGATAAATTCTTTGTAATTTAAACCCAAACAAACGAGCTAATAGTAGATACTTGATACTTGGCTTTATCGGTAATATCCCTTTTTAAATAACTAGTTTAGGGTTACCTTCGAAGGTTTTAAGAAGTCACTGCTTTATTTCATTTAAAACCAAAATCCTTGTTTCTTCACGAACAAGGTTGTTAAACAAAAAAGTTAAACTACCTGCGAGAAGTTCAATGGTTGATTTTTAGTCGCACTTTTCCCGCTTATTCTTAAGAGCTTCCTGTATGTATCAAAGCGAGCGGATAAATTGAAAATTTCAAGCTGCTCTTGATCTTTGGAGCAAATCTCTTCTAGATATATACGATGGTATCTGGGTCACGACATACAAGCTAGACCAATGTATTATTCAATTGAAACTTGTCGCAGACTTATTCTAGGTTGAAAGCTAGGCTATACTACACAATTTACCTTATTCTTACTACTTTAGTTATTGATCGATCTTAGTTCAACTATATCTGAGGTAATCTATTATTGAGTCAACAATAGCCTCGCCTCGTAGTTTAATGTCTAGTACCTACTCTTCTTATTTGACCTTTAGCCAAATGTCAAAATGTTCAGAAGCAAGAAGGGCACCTAATTACTTTTAATATTCATATATACTGGGTATGCTACCACGTTGATTGTAAGTCGGCTGTAAAAATATGAGTTATTTTATCTTGCGCATTAATATAAATAAATCCGCACGTTTTCTCTGCAGGTTCTGAAGTGATAAGATCGTATACCCCTATTGGCGAGGGTTGGAGTTCATCCTCCGTTGACACTGCAGCCCCGATCAAGCTAGCTGTCAAGAAGTATGACAGCGGGGCTCTGACGCCGCACCTTGCCGCACTTGCAAACGGCGACAAAGTCACACTCTCTGGACCATACGGAAACTTTGAGTTACAAAAGGTAAGAAAAAAACTTAAAGATGATATTTACAAAGCTTATTTTAGTTAACATAGGTAAATAAGATAAAAAAACTTGTTGCTTTAAATGTAAATTGTGTATATAAAATTACAAAAATGTTCCAAATATTTTTTTTCAGTTTGTACCCGTGTGTCTTATATTAAAAGCTTAAGATAATCCTTAAAAGCCAGCTCGCTTTCTAACCGTTAATGGTGTTTCGTGTTTAACTGTCACAGCTTTAAAACAGCGATTTGTCTTGTGAAGACGAATTACGGTCTCAAGAACTTGAAAGCTCGATTAGTGTCGTGTTACCTATTTGTAAACACGACTTTCGATTCACTGATTCAGTGATTTAGGTTGGCAAGAAACTAATACTTACACATTGAATCGAGAGATTTTGTTAAATTTATAACGAAATCACACTTTTAGTACATAGTGGCGACATCTATTTTTAAACTCGTCTTATTATTGTCTATTGTACTAAATGTCATTGTATCAGGTTGTTTAAAATAAAACATTCTGTCTGTAAAAATTCAACGTGTGTTTCAATAGGTTATGGGCCCAGTCCCGCGTATTTTATCAAAAGTTATTAGTTTTGTGCTGTGAAATGGCGAGTAGTTACATTGTAAATGTTCCCAAGCTCAAGGGACGTGAGAATTACGACGAATGGGCGTACGCCGTAGAAAATTTCTTGGTTTTGGAAGGTGTCGATATAAACAAGAAAGATGACGACAAAGCAGCAACTAGCGTCGAAGATCAGAAGGCAAAAGCGAAGTTAGTAATGACCATCGATTCATCCTTGTACGTGCATATAAAGTGTGAAAAAACGGTGCATGGTGTTTGGACGAGGCTAAAATCGCTATTTGATGATGCCGGGTTCACACGCAGAATCAGTTTGTTGCGGAGTCTTATTTCAATTAGACTGGATAATTGTGATTCAATGACGGCGTACATAACTCAGCTCATAGATACGGCGCATAAATTGAGAGGAACCGGCTTCGAAATTAACGAAGAATGGGTTGGATCATTGTTGTTGGCGGGACTACCTGAAAAATTTTCGCCAATGATAATGGCTATCGAGCACTCCGGTATAGCCATTTCCAGTGACGTCATAAAAACAAAGCTAATGGACATGAGTGATAATGTTGGCAGTACTGAAACGGAAAGCGCATTTTTATCGAAAGGTTGGCAGCGGAAAAAGTTTAGCAAGATTGGCAAAACTGTAGACACGTCAAATCGACCTGTCACTGTCAAAGTTATCAAGTGCTATAAATGTAAACAAACCGGCCACTATAAAAATCAGTGCCCACAATTAAAGGAAAAGCAAGTTAATGCATTCAGTGCAGTCTTCCTTAACGGCTGTTTCAGTAAAGACGAGTGGTATATTGACTCGGGAGCCAGCAATCACATGATAATACGCCAGGAAAACGTAAAGAATACATCGCGTAACCTAACAACAAAGGAGATTATAGTTGCAAATCAAACAACTATGCCTGTGTTGTGCTCAGGAAATACACAGATTACGACTGTTGTTCAGGATTTAGAACACGATATTGTGGTAAAGGATGTGTTATGTATACCAGATCTTACAACTAACCTTTTGTCTGTCAGCCAGCTGATAAAGCACGGTAACAAAGTGAGTTTCCAAGAAGAACATTGTTACATCAGAAATCGGCAGAATGAGTTGATCGGCATAGCAGAGTTGGTGAATGGAGTGTACAGACTTAACACCAGGCCAGTGTGTGTGTTAGCCGCTACAGCTAGAACAACCTCAGATATGATGTGGCACAGAAGACTAGGCCACATTAACAGTGCAGATATGAATGCAATGAAGAATGGTGCTGTAGAAGGTTTAGTGTATGACAACAAAGCCGATATCAGCAAATACAATTGCACAGTGTGCTGCGAGGGTAAGCAGAGTCGACTACCATTTCCAAGGAGCAGTCACAGAAGTACTAGGGTTCTTGAAATTGTACATGCAGATGTGTGTGGCCCTATGGAGAACAGGTCTATTGGTTCATCCAGATACTTCTTGTTATTCGTAGATGATTATAGCAGGATGTCATTTGTCCATTTTTTGAAAAGTAAAAGTGAAGTGTTTACTTGTTTCAAAGAGTTCAAGAATATGGTTGAAAAGCAGATGAGTTCCAGTATTAAGACTTTAAGGACTGATAATGGCACAGAATTTTGTTCAAATGAAATGAAGAATTATTTGAAACAATGTGGCATAGTTCATCAGAGAACGAACACTTATAGTCCGGAACAAAATGGGATGTGTGAACGGTTCAACCGAACTATAGTTGAGAAAGCAAGATGTCTGCTGTACGACGCTAAACTAGAGAAAAAGTTCTGGGCAGAGGCAGTTCACACAGCTGTTTATCTAAAGAATAGATCGCTGGCCTCGGGGTTGAATCAGAAAACACCTTTTGAACTATGGACTGGTAAAAAGCCCAATGTCAGTCACTTACGGGTATTCGGGAGTGCAGTAATGGCACATGTCCCTAAGGAAAAACGTTTGAAATGGGACAAAAAGGCTGAAAAACATTATCTAGTTGGATATGCTGATAATGTGAAGGGTTATAGGCTGTACAACCCTGTAACCAACAAGGTGATTACAAGCAGAGATGTTACCATCATGGAGTCTAATGATAACTCTGGAATGATGCAGTCAGTAGTTTGTGACTATCCGGAAACTCCAGTAAGTCCTACAGAGCAAGATGGAGACTTAGATAGCTCAGACTTAGATCAATCTACTAGTACAGTAATATCAAAACATGATAGTACCTATGTAGACGAAGAAGCAGATGCTAGCAATTCTTCAGAAGAGTTTCTTGATGCTGTACCATTGGCAGAGTTGAAAAATATTACTGAGATGTCTGACCTACCAACAGAAAAGAGAATAACCAAGAAGCCAGAAAGGTTTGGTTACAGCAATATGTGTGTGGAAGATTTTAATCTGTATGCAGACCAGATAACATATGAAGAGGCTGTAAATGGTCCAGAATCACAAGAATGGAGTAAAGCTATGGAGGAGGAGCTGGGATCCTTTGAAGAAAATAAAGCATGGGAAGTAGTGGATATGCCTGATAAAGCTACAGTGGTTAAGTGCAAATGGGTGTTTAAAAAGAAACTAGACAAGTGTGAAAAAGTGAGATATCGTGCTCGTCTGGTGGCTAAGGGCTTCACCCAAAAAGCAGGTATAGACTACAATGAAACTTTTTCTCCAGTGCTCCGATACTCAACTCTCAGACTTTTGTTTGCATTAAGTGTTAAGTATAACTTAGATATAACTCATCTTGATGTTACCACAGCATTCTTAAACGGTCATTTAGATGAAACTGTTTATATGAACCTACCTGAAAATTTTGTATGTCATGATAGGGAAAATAAAGTTCTAAAATTAAATAGAGCAATTTATGGCTTGAAGCAATCTGCTCGGGCTTGGTACAAGCGGGTAGATGATAGTTTACAGAGCTTAGGGTTTATAAAGTCACTGTATGAGCCTTGTTTGTTTATCAAGCAGAATGATAAAGTTAAAATATTTGTTGCACTATTTGTTGATGATTTTTTTATTTTTTCTGACTGTAAAAATGAAACAGAATGCCTAAAGACCGAGTTAAGTTCAAAATTTAAGTTGAAAGATTTAGGAGAAATTAAACAATGTTTAGGTATGAGGGTTAGAAAAGAAAATAATATATTAATTGTAGATCAAGAACAGTTTGTTGTACAATTGTTAAAGAAATTTAATATGGATAATTGTAACCCTGTAAGTACACCTATGGAAGTTAATTTGAAGCTTAACCGACTCCTTGCCACCATCATTTTTCGAGCCTTTCCTCCGTGGCCCCATACAAAATTCAATGACGCGCTAGTCGCGTCACGGGCCCTCCTAAATGATGACGCACCTAACGCGTCGTGGGCCACTGGTGATGTTATTACGCTATTTTAGGCAATTTCAACTAAAAGAATACAAAGTGAGACCTGTTATTGTTTGTTATGTTTTATTTATTAGTTTAGTGTATTTAAAAGTGTCGATCTACGTGTTTTATACGAGATAGAAGGCAAGTTATAGATTTCCACCATTGGTTGTCAACCTGTGGGAAGTATTTTATCGCAAATTAAAAATCTTCCGTTTTTACATCTAAACTATTCATTGTTGACCAAAACATAGTGATTATTTTTATAGATTTGCTAAGTTCGAATCCTGGCTTTAATAATAACACTTTTCAATAATTAGTAGGATAAACAGTTACCTGTAGGTAGGCACCCTATGGTTGACAGCCACTGGCAATTTAATTTTCCAAAAAAAAATAGTGGCCCTTGATATTGGTGTTCCTAATGAGTTAATTTTTATATAAAATAAGATATTTTATTGATTAAATCAAATAAAAATTTGAATTGCAACTATTTTCTAATGACGCATCTCTCGCGTCATGGGCCTCCCTGAAGGTTTCTTCATGACGCGCTAGGCGCGTCACGGGACAGGAGTCGGTTAAGAAGGACAATGTTTGTTCAAATCAGTATCCTTATCAGCAATTGATAGGAAGTTTGCTTTATTTGTCTATACTCACCCGTCCAGATATATCTTATGCAGTATGTTACCTTAGTCAATTTAATAATTGTTTCAGTGAAACTCACTGGAAACATGTAAAACGAATATTAAAGTATCTAAAGAAAACTAAAAAATTTGCCTTGAAATATGTAAAAGATGATTTAGATTTAATAGGATTTGTAGATGCTGACTGGGCATCAGATAGTTTAGATAGAAAATCATATACTGGATTTATGTTTAAGATGTCTGGTAGTGTAATCTCTTTTGAATGTAAGAAACAATTGACAATAGCCTTGTCTAGCACAGAGGCAGAATATATGGCAATTTGTGAGGCAACTAAGGAAGCCATATATTTAAAAAATTTGTTATCTGAGTTAAAGTGTAGGGATGAGTCACCTGTATGTTTATTAAATGATAATCAAAGTGCTCAAAAATTAACTAAGAATTGTGTTTTCCATAAGAGAAGTAAACATATTGATGTGAGGTTTCACTTTGTCAGAACCGCTGTTGAAAATAATATTGTAAAGATAGATTATTTAAACACTAATGATATGCCTGCGGACATTTTGACAAAGAGTTTGAGTTCTCAGAAGCATTATAAATTTATTAGGCAATTTGGCATCACTGAATTGTAGGTTGAATTTGTTTGATGTTATGTAATATCAATATGATTTATTTTTTCTTTTGTGTTATTTCGTTAAGGGAGTGTGTTAAATTTATAACGAAATCACACTTTTAGTACATAGTGGCGACATCTATTTTTAAACTCGTCTTATTATTGTCTATTGTACTAAATGTCATTGTATCAGGTTGTTTAAAATAAAACATTCTGTCTGTAAAAATTCAACGTGTGTTTCAATAGATTTGAGTATCGTTTTCTGAAATAAAAATAAACAAAGTTAATTAGTGAGCTCCGCTAATTTCGTACTAGTGTATAGCAGGGAAACAAAAAAATCTTTCATATCGTTCATTTTTTTACGTACCTAGTTGTTAAGAGAAAATGAACCTGTATAAAAAATGGTATTTTTTATTCCATTGTTATAACTGCAGGTCGGACAAATAATTCAGTTGAAAAATTTACAAAATAGTGCCTCCGTATTCCTCGGGCATTAAAACAGGAACCAGTTTGCACGTTTTTTTTAAAGATCCTTGTCGCCTCTAGCCGCCGCCGTAGCTTTTAATGAAAATGAATGTTACTATGTCCCTACGTTTCGATTTTTCACAGAGTTTCCTTAAAACCCAAATAAAACAAAAGAAACATACAATGACGAGAAAAATAATAAAAAAACATCTAGTCGTATTGGATGAGGAAAATGAAAAATACGGAGTATCGCTTTTGTATAGACAGAATGTAGCTTCAGGTCCTTGTTAAGAAATAGGAAATAGGAGACGTATTCAAATAATTTTTATGTCTATTTTCAGGTGAAAAACGTAAAGACAATGTTGTGTATTGCTGCAGGAACGGGAATCACTCCTATGCTCGGCCTAATAAAATTTATGTTATCAAGGTCTAAACTAAAATGGTAAGTAAAAAAAAACATCATTTTCATTTCATTAAAAATCAATTTAAGTTAAACCGCGTGATTATTAATTTATATTTTACTGTATAAAAGAAAAGAAATAAGCGTTTTACTAATCATGCCCCCATTTTTTTAAGTAGGAAAAACATCTACCATGTAAACCTTTCGTTATGTAGGGCATGTAAACTGTCTAACTTCAACTGTTAGAAGATGCGAAAAAAATAATTACAAAACAATTATTTTATTCAGTTATTTCGCAAGTTAATCCAAAAGTTACAATATTTTATCATTTACCTACACTTTTCCTTTTTTCCCCAGTGATCGACTACATCTTCTCTTCTTTAACAAAACTGAAGAAGATATCTTATTTAGGGAATATTTAGAAAATATTGCAAAAGAAGACAGCAGGTGAGAACAATAATACTAACCTTTTTTTGGAAACATATAGGGTGTAAGGAGACTATTTTCGAGTTTGACATTGCATCTTTCTTTTATTTTTACTTTGAACATATGTTCTAACTTTCCTTTATTTTTCCAGGATAGTAACAACACACATCCTTTCAAACCCAACCGCGCCATGGTCTGGTCATAAAGGCAGAATCAGCTCTTCACTCCTATCAACTACTCTTAGCAAAGATCCTGTCAAATGTTGTGAACATTGTACACACTTCGCTTGTGTGTGTGGGCCCACGGAGTTCACGCACACTACCTTGGACTTGTTGAAAGATATGGGAATGAAAGACACTTGCATACATGCGTTTATGGGTTAACAATTTTGAGAAATGTTCTATTTTTTAATTTTGTAACCTAGTATTTTTAACTACATTTTTATAAAGGTTCAGTATGGGTTTATTAGTATTGAGTAATATGTTTTATATTACTAAAAAATGAAGTCAAAACTTTCCTAAGATAGGTACCTACCTACCTAGTTCAGATCCGTAGTTCAGATATTGCAATCAAAACTAGAAGTCCTAAATTAGTACATAAATATTTTTGTGTGCAACATGTGATGGTCATCTAACTAAATTAATTAAGCATAATTGAGTGAGATCGGAATAGGTAGTTAATTAAGACTAGAATAACATTTTACTTTGTTATAATAAAATTTTAAGTAGGTATTCTAGAGAAAAGTAGGGCTTTTATTTTTCAATACAAAATTCTACTACGCTTATAAATAAGCTCAATGTGTAGAAAAGACATTTTATTAATTAGTCGTCAAAGTTCCATCCGATAGTTATAAAAGAAAGAAGTAATAATAATAATAAGAAATGTCTTGTTCTTTTATAATATTTCGTAAATAAATATTTTTAATATGCAAATTAAAAGCTACACAAGTATTTTTAGAAACTTAATAGTAAAATAGAACATAATAGGAAACTGTAAAATCAGCAAAACCCAATTTGAAATTGTTTTAACACCTTCGGTAAACATGGTAAGTATTACATATCACTTAATAACAACACTTTGGCTTTGTTTCGTTTCTGTTTTTTTTATAAAATGAGTTAAAAAACTTACAAAAAACAGACTTTGTCAGCTATATTTTGTGTTACGTTTTAGCTTGCAAGGTTATCTGAATTTTATTCAATGTACATAAAAATGTAAATAGATGATGTGTAAATATAATAAAGTGCCTACATTCCGTGATCAGTTACTGCTATGTTTGAATAATTTATATTGTGTTAAGTTTTCGTTACAAAATTAAATAGTTTTTCTGATTCGACGATGTTGTATTATTTTACTCCTTCCAGCAAAGATAAACTCTAATAGCGTTTTTAATAAAATATATAAATATAATGGTAGGGACAAATATAGAAAAATCCACATACTATGTAATAATACAGCTATTTATTATAACTTATTATATACATACAATAGAATCACATCTTATATAAATAAATATTTAAAGAAACAACATTTTTGATATGTAAGTAAGTAATGAACATAAAACTAAAAACAAAAAAAATAGTTTAATTATAAATAAGCAACTATAGTTAACTAAGGTCCACAAAGCAAAAGTAATTGACATAAAAACAATGGTTTTTACAGCTAAACTTTTTTATACCAGTTTGCATGAAGTTTGAGCGATATCACGATCCTTTTGATTCTGACTAAACAAACACTTTGAAAGCACTGGGAAAAGCAAATACTTGGAAAACATGGAATAAACAGTTGTACTTAAATAACCTCAAATGCTAGGACAACACTTACTTTTAACCTCCAACTCAAATGCAGATTTCTAAATGCAAATATACCGAAACATACCCAATTCTGCCTTCGTCTATAAACAAAAACGACTGTAAACATCCAAGTTTTTTATTTATAATCTGCACAATCTTTTGTTTATCCGATAAGCTCTATACATGACGTCACAGGAACATTTCGTGTTTGCTTTGGTTAGGCGTTGACGTCGTTCACAAAAAGCACATCCCTGTCTTTAAGGCCCGCGTCGACGAGGTTCGTGGGCCCGCGCGGGATCACGCGCTTGGGGAAGTTGGTCGTGATCTCAAACTCTTCGGGGGACTGCGGGTGGCTGAATACGTAGTCGTATAGATCCTGTTACAATAAAAAACAACATTTCAAGAGCAAGAAGATGAGAGAAGAATGTTGGTTAACTTTTTTTCATAGTTTTAGTGACATGTTTTTTGTTATATTATCTTGTTTTTATTTTTCTTAGAATCCCAGTTCTCGTACAAAACATTGTGTTAATTATCATTGAATGACAAAGAACGTTAAACGATTTATAAAATATGTATTACCGTTTTAGACATAATTTACCAATGCGAATGTAAAATACTACATAAATGAATAAAAACGCATGTGTTATGGACTTATGAATTAAATGAAAAACTTTTCTTTATATTTCTGTATCAGAATCATGTTTGCAAGAAGTTTTTTGTGAAGTATTGAGTGGTGGTAGTTTACACGTTTTACCGGTGTGGAGTATGGATATTACCCAGTGATAATACACAGTGTAGTTTCACCTATATGCTGCAGTAATATATTACCTGTGTGGTGTTGTATCACCTATGTCACCTGTATGTAGTATCACCTATATGCTGCAGTGGTATATTACCTGCGTGGTGTATGCTATATAACGTACATACTGTAGTAGCGTATTACCGGTGTGGTGTCTGCTATATAACCTGCGCAGTGTGTGCTATATAACCTACATACTGTACTGCAGTATTACCTGCGTGGTGTCTGCTATTATAACCTGCGTGGTGTGTGCTATATAACCCACATACTGTAGTCGCGTATTACTTGCGTGGTGTCTGCTATTATAACCTGCGTGGTGTGTGCTATATAACCTACACACTGTATAGCGTATTACCTGCGTGGTGTGTGCTATATAACCTACACACTGTACTGCAGTATTACCTGCGTGGTGTGTGCTATATAACCTACATAGTGCATTGCAATATTACCTGCGTGGTGTCTGCTATATAACCTGCGTAGTGTGTGCTATACAGGATGTTTGGAGGGTGAGTAGCCAAATGAAAATGGTGGATAGGTGAGGCTATTAGCTATTTACTTCCACTTATTAAATTGCATTTTGGTTCAATTTTAAGTATTTATTCGATTTTTTAAATTTTCTTAAGAAAATCCCCGATTTTGTCATTAAAAGTCCAATATTTTTTTTATTTTGTATCGGAACCAAACGAAAATAATTTTAATTTAAAGCCCAATACTGTTTTATTCAGATGCAATCATAAATTAATACAAATCCTCTCATATACAGTTAGAGCGTTCATAAACTTCGTGGAACCAGTGGGAAAAAAATGTTTAGTCAACTTTGCTATGAAAAAAAATAAAAAATATAAGAGTTTGAAAATTTCATTTGCTTTTAAAAACTTCTACATTTAATACACTTTATAATGATATGCAACATGCAACATAAATAATTAGAAATCTCAA
Organism: Emmelina monodactyla; assembly: GCA_916618145.1. Lineage (NCBI taxonomy): Eukaryota > Metazoa > Arthropoda > Insecta > Lepidoptera > Pterophoridae > Emmelina > Emmelina monodactyla. The sequence continues at coordinate 4,789,880 of OU745319.1, forward strand.
CAGAAATAGTAAGTTAGTCCTCAAAGACGCCTGGTAAGGAAGGTTCAAACCCGTTAAACTACGTATGTAGTTAAAAACTTCTGTCACATTATAACAAAGCTATTCATATTGTGTTATCTATTTTGTCACTAGGCAACACTTCTCTCGTTTTCTAGCCTCATGTATAAAAAAATGTTTTTATTTTCCGAATGAAGATTGTTGTTGGCCCATATGAAAACTTTATAACTTCACCAAACTATGCGACTACTAAGGCCACCTAGTTGGATGCGGACCTCAGTTCAGGGCGTCGCGATCATTTCCACTACACTGTTTCCCTTAGGGGCCTCTCTCTGAGAAGACCCAGCAAGAAACTCAACGGGGGTCGGATCTGATAGTCGAGGAAACCGGATGTTGAATGCCGCACTTGCCGGTTGGAGTGGTGTATTTATAGGGAAGACTTAAGGCTGTTACCACTATCGTGTCCACGGGGTCGGTAGCGGGCGCGTGCTGGAGGAAGTAGATTGTTTCTTACGGTAATCTTTTGACGTTCGACGTTCGTTGGACGATTGTTTTTTGGTCGCCTCTTGCGAGGGTCGCAAATAGCAGAAGGATGGTTGGGATTAGTGAGGGGCGGACTAAAAGAAACTCCTAGATCCAGTCTCCGTGAATCGGTTCTACATGAATTGCAGCTTGTGAAATGATTTTTGCTTGCATGCGAAAAGACCACGCTACCGTTGGCTATGACTAGACAAACAAAAATAAAATAGACAATAGTGTCATCTTTCACCAGTAAATTAAAAAAAAAACAAAAAAAACTTGTGAAATGAGATTTTCTTGCATGCGCAAAGGCCACGCTACCGTTGGTCATGACTTTTTTCAAGCAGCATCTTACTCCGACTGTAGCAAAGTGTAGGTCACCGAGAATCTGCGCTGAGTTAAACATGTGAGATAGTAGAATACTCTTCTATTCGAGGCAGGAAAAGTAAAGAGGAGGTCGAATGAGATAACACAATAGGCATAGCTTTGTTAGAATGAGACAGAAGTTTTGAACTACATATGTAATTTTACGGGTTTGTATCTTCGTTACCAGGCGTCTTTAAGGACTAACTTACTATTTTTGCTGAGATTTCTAATTATTTATGTTACATGTAGCATATCATTATAAAGTGTATTAAATGTAGAAGTTTTAAAAAGCAAATGAAATTTTCAAACTCTTATATTTTTTTTTTTTTTGCATAGGAAAGTTGACTGAACATTTTTTTCCCACTGGTTCCGCGAAATTTATGAACCCACTGTAACTTTATATGTGATGATTTGTATTAATTTATGATTGCATCTGAATAAAACAGTATTAGGCTTTAAATTAAAATTATTTTCGTTTGTTTCCGACGGTAAATAAAAAAAAATTGGACTTTTAATGACAAAATCGGGGATTTTCTTAGGAAAAACTTAAAATCTAATAAATTCTAAAACTTGAACCAAAATACAATTTAATAAGTGGAAGTAAATAGCGAATAGCCTCACCTATCCGCCATTTTCATTTGGCTACTCACCCACCAAACACCCTGTATAACCCACACACTGTACTGCAGTATTACCTGCGTGGTGTGCGCGACCAGGAACCGCCTGGTGAGCCGCTCGCCGCCGGGCAGCCGGATGAGCAGCGCCACCGTGCCCGCGCCCGCGCCCGGCTCCGGCGGCAGCTGCGCCGCCAGCGACTCGCGCGCATCTAGCACCTGCCGTATACATTGAGACGGGTTTATAGTACAGTAGCAGGCGAATTGAGAGATGTTTGTATTACAGTAGTCAGGTTTGAGACTCGCGCGCATCTAGCATCTAGCGGACGAATTGAGAGATGTTTGTATTATAGTAGTTAGCCGTATCAATTGAGACGTGTTTGTAGTACAGTAGTCAGGTTTGAGACTCGCGCGCATCTAGCACCTACCATTTAAATTGAGACGAGTTTATAGTAAACGAGCGACCCGCCCACGCTTTGCAATGGTGTAGTTTTGGCCGACTTGCTCACGAAACATTGAATTTTGGCTAACTTAAAATAACTTTTGCTGAATGTTCTTTATTTACAAATTTAAATGAATAAATACCCTAAAATATGGAGAAAACCGCATTTAAATCCGCTACGTACTTTAAGAGGAGTTAGCAGCCAAACATACAAACAGACAGAATAACGACTTGGATTTATACTATGTAATGATAATGATAATGAAGAAGTCAATTTTGAGACACACGCGCTTCTAGCACCTAGCGTACGAATTGAGAGATGTTTATTTTAGAGTAGTCAGGTTTGAGACTCGTATACAGCACCTAACACCAGGCCAAGTGTGAGTGATATTTATATTGACATTGCGTGATGTTTATATTCAGAAACTCTTTAAATTTTCTGTGACCTAAAACTTTAAGACACAATAGCACAATGCAGAAGTTTAACTGAACGAACGTAAAGCCGATGCATTATTAATGCAAGTTCGTATGCGCTTGGTTGCAAACTACTGGGCCAGTAAAATACCTACTTAAATAAAACATGGAATAGACGATGAATGCAAATTCGTGTGAACTTATCAATTGCGATTGCTTACTAGAGTAGAATAAAATATAATAAAAGTAGAATAAAATAACTATAAATTACATCTTGTTTGCGCCGCTCCTCCATGAGCCGCTTTCTCTCTTCCTCCTGCAGTTGGTGTTCTCGGGCCTCTCTCTCTACCGCCTTGCGTCTCTCTTTCTCCTGGTCCGCGGCCAGAGACTCGGCGTAGGCTTCGTCTTGAGACGCTCGCAGCTGGGCGTTCACCTCGCGCTCAAATCTAAGATGTATAAATTCGCTTTAAATATTTAAAAATATCAATAAATATTTAAAAGTGCATGACGATGTTTAAGCGTCTTAGGCAAAAAGCGCCTATAAAATTATTTTATTTTATATTTGAATTTAATGTTTATATTATGTATTTGTATTTTTAGCATGATATGAGAAATTCTTCAGTTGAAATTTCAAAACAACATAAATTTTACTAAAACACAATTTAGTGTTGTGGTAATCGGCATATTTTCAGATTTAAAATGTATACCACATTTTGACATAGGTACTTAATTACTCATACTGCTTATTACCATTGCATAGAAATTGCTTCACAATCATAAATTAAGGCCTTACAAAAATAATTACAAAATAAATTCTATGATTACCTATCAGCTCTAGCCGCAGCTAAATGTGGCTCATTCTCAATCACAATACTCCGTAGTCTGTCCAGTAACTGTGCAGCGGAGCAGGCTCCTTCGCTCCTCGCTACCACAGTCATGCGGTGCTCTCTCACACATACAACGCACATAATTGGAAACCGACGGCCTCCAATAGCCTGAGCAACTCTCCATCCTTCCGGAGAGTCAACAGAACAACCCCAGAATAGAGCATGGGTGTTTATGTACTGAATTACCTCGGGATTTGCAAGGGTAGTTCTGAAAAAGAAAAATTGATGATTTAGCACAAGTGTATTTTCTATTTTTATTCAATGAAATGCAGAGAATTATGAATACAAATTACAAATAAGACCATTGTGATTTCATATTGATCATATTTAAAGATGAGTCAATCTTGATCTTAGCTCTGTTTAACTAAAAATAGGTTTATATATAGAATATTTTTACAGTTGTCTCATTGGTCAAACATTTTATTATGCTAACTAACATAAGAGGTAAAAATAACTTATAATAAAATTAGATTATCTCTAAAGGTATTTTTCTTTGATTCTAACCAAAATTTTACATCCTTTAGGTAGTTTAAGGTATTAAATAGTTTATTATAAATGTTCAAACCTGCAGAAATTCTGTGTCTCTGAAGCAGAGTCTGAATGTAAGTATACAACAAGGAACTTTAGTTCGTTCTTGGCATCATTGAGTGCCTGTGCATAAGTGCCCTGGTAGAACACTGGATGAGGAGTATATCTTGATGTGTAACTCGTTATAAAACCCATGACATCTCCTAGAGGATCTGTGACCACTGTTAAACCAAAATGGTAATTAATATCACAAATAACATGTAATTATAGAGAGTGATATTATATTTTAACCGAGATACATAAAACTTACATCTTCTATCATCTGTCCGCACAAAGCTGAGTAACAAGTTAATAACAGATGATAATGTGGAGTAACACACTGATACAACTAGATTGACTACATATTGGAACAGCCCCCGAACCCCGCCCGGGCCTTCTGGCGGGTCATCTGTGAAGATCTGCTGTGCTATATGGTCATGCACCACAGGAGGCGGCCGAGACTCCGTCGCAAACACCGAAGGCCTACCCTCTCTTATATTCAATTGCTCTTGTATCGCTACCTACAAAAATAAACAACTTGTTACCGTAGACTGACCCAATTACTAATACGAACTAAAATCTTCAAGTAAAATGAATGATACGCACCTCCAAATCCCATTGGTGTCTCTGTAAAACATCCCTACATACTGCCATGTCTTCAATACCAGTTAAATCTTGGAACTGCAATATTTTATCAGTCTGCTCATGGGTCAAACCCATTCCATTGGTGTCGAGATCCATCGCTTATTTTATTCAATAGAATACCACTTAGTACAAACTTTATAAGTAAGATTATTGACACATACAAGTTACCAGAACATAATTAGTCTAAAAATTCAAGATTTTGCAATGTAAGTCTAAATATTGGGAAATTAATCTTTAAGTTTCCTTTGATCGTAGACAAAACTCTTCATTGTTCACGAACATGACATTGATGATTGTCTTGTCCGCTGCACGTCACGTCACGCCAAAATGACACACGCACGACATGACAATGTCAGTCATCTTACCATTCGCCAAGGTTGTCTATGTTTGTTGAAAAATAAATATGAACGCATCCCTTCCTCCATAAAGTAACTTTTATATACTGTAATAGAGACCAATCTCGGCCCCTATAGTGGCAACGTCATAACTAGCGCCATGGTACGCGCGATTTAGCAACTTTTAACCAATATACATATGTATAGATTCAGATAGCAGCTACTACAATGTATACAGATAAGACTTGAAATGATACATTTGAAGGTATAGATTTTATACATTTTATTTTGTACTTTTATGCCAATTTTGACAATATTTGTACGCTTTATTTTGAAACATGTCCTTGTTATCACAGTTGATGTGCGAAAACTAAACAAACATGCAGCTGTGGTAAACACAAGGCACCATATTAAGTGTTACCAACATTCGAAATCACTTGCCTCTAAATTAAAAAAATACATTGCAAAAAGTGTATTTCTCATGAAATCCGTACTAATAAGTGCGAAATTTTAAAAATATATCATATATTTGATTATAGCAGTAATGTGTACTAATGATTGCATAAAACTATTACATTTTGAAAATTTGTGTCAGTCTTTTTACATACAATTTATATTAAGCAGTAACACTCAAATGATTGCAGCGCCCCTGGTTTTTGTTTTTAGTACTAACTATCCATTATAATCCTACCAAATTAAAAGTTACATGAAAGCAAAACAGTTCAAGGAAATAAGTAAATCCTAATTTTCGACCATTATACAGTGTCATTTCCATCAGTTTTGTACTAAGATTGAGCTGCCTGCCTTCCTCCAATCCTTCGCCGCAGCCACATGAGTAAAGAAACTGAACAGAGACAAAGCTACATACGAATGCGCTGTGACAGGTACATCACTACAAGTGCAACGCGTGTGTGTGCGTGACCACTGGCCGCTTGTCACGTATGAGCCGAAACCGCTTCAAACTAGATCAGCCAGTGGTCAATCTCAGGGCGTGCAGGCGTGACGCGACGCTCGAACGTTGTGCGTGTTTTGTTTTTGTTTTCGAGTTTCTCACATAATACGTAGTAATACTTTTGTTTTAGTATTTAAAAAGTTTTGTAAATATGGTTGTACATTGTACTGTGTGCATGAATAATAAGTTTTTTGATAATACCTCCTGACAATTTTATTGAATTTGTTGAATTGCTTGAGCAAAAATTTCGCGAATATTTTGATCTTCATATTAAAAATGTTAATATTGGTAATGACATATTAGCACGTTTGCAAGATTGTACATTTCATATGCCATGTGAGTGTTTCCCATTGGTTTATTTGAAAAAACTTTATATTAGATTTAGAATTTATCATTCGATTAAAAGACACAACAAATTATTAAAAACCAAAAGTAATAAAAAAAAAATATTTAGAGTATGTAATTTGTAAAAAAAAACCTATTTTAATAAAAAATTTGAAAAAAAGTACATTTATATTTTTAATTTATTCAATTGTGCCAACCCTACCAAAATAGGTATAAATTTTGCTAGCTCTTTAGAAGCTTTGTCTCTGTTCAGTTTCTTTACTCATGTGCCGCAGCGCCGCGCCGCCGCGCCGCTGCCGGTCCATTTTAAGAAAATTTTAATTAGGCTTACTAGATAGGTAGGTAAAACGTATATAGGTAGGTGTACTATACCGGGTGTCCTGGAAACAATGGATAAACTCTGAAGGGTTAATAGTAGAACTAAAGACAAGCCTAAAAAATAATTGATAAAAAGTATAACCCTTAGGTACACTTCTAGAAATATGGCGCTTTAAAAAAAAACTTTATATTTTTTGACTGTGTTTGTATTTTTACTCGTAACAAGGTCAAATCACTTAATACCATCATTATTTCTGTGCTAAAATAATTAATATTAACCGCATCAGTGAATAACTACCAAGTAAAATAGCTAACTAAAGTATTTTTCTCAAAAAATAATGTTAAACTTTTGATTTGTGCAAAATTTCTAAAGAAATATTTTTGATGTGGAACTTTGAACAGCTCTGGTGTAAAAAAATAATATGAAAGCAAAAGTGGCCAATGATTTCAAAATATTTCTGGTTTAATAACGTTTTTAAAAATATGTGATATGTCGTTATTGTAATGAAAAAATATTAAACTAATGGTATTAGTGTGTGAAATGGGATAATTATTTAGTTCTAGCAAAATTAAAAAAATACAATAAAACTAAAGAAATGTGATTTTCAACCGATAGTAATTGCAAACACATTGGAATAATTGAGAGCAACTGTTCAAATTGTCTGTCCCCATCCTGATGCAGGCCCTACATCTTCGAATAAAGGATCTTCAAAAAATCGTCGTCGATCATTGATTGCAGCGGCCTGAACACGAGCTCGTAGATCTTCCAATGAAGTTACTGGTTGCCGGTAAAACTCTTCCTTAAAATACCCCCAGTAAAAAAGTCCAAAGCGTTTAGGCAGGTTTAGGCGGCCTGTCTACCTGTTAGGGTAGGTTTCCTCAAGTATGCACATAATGCAACAGCATAACCTTCATTTTGAAGCCTATATGTGTCGCGAAGCTCTTCGGGCACGTCTATCAATAAATTGGGTAAGTCATTTTGATGAAAATTTGGATTACTTTCTCCTGTTAAGTTGATTTCTTTGAAGATCCTTTATTCGTAGATGTAGGGCCTGCATCAGGATGGGGACAGACAATTTGAACAGTTGCTCTCAATTATTCCAATGTGTTTGCAATTACTATCAGTTGAAAATCATATTTCTTTAGTTTTATTGTATTTTTTTAATTTTGCTAGAACTAAATAATTATCCCATTTTACACACTAATACCATTAGTTCAATATTTTTTCATTACAATAACGACATATTACATATTTTTAAAAACGTTATTAAACCAGAAATATTTTGAAATCATTGGCCATTATTGCTTTCATATTATTTTTTTACACCAGATCTTGAAATTTTGAACAAATCAAAAGTTTAACATTATATTTTGAGAAAAATACTTTAGTTAGCTATTTTACTTGGTAGTTATTCACTGATGCGGTTAATATTAATTATTTTAGCACAGAAATAATGATGGTATTAAGTGATTTGACCTTGTTACGAGTAAAAATACAAACACAGTCAAAAAATATGAGGTTTTTTTTTAAAGCGCCATATTTCTAGCAGTGTAAGGGTTATACTTTTTATCAATTATTTTTTAGGCTTGTCTTTAGTTCTACTATTAACCCTTCAGAGTTTATACATTGTTTCCAGGACACCCGCTATAATTATATTGTTATAAAAGAAAACCAAGCCCAAATATAATTTAAAGCTGAAATTAAATTATCAGAGTAAAACAATCAGTTAATTTTAAACAAAACCAAATTCATGAAGTAATAGTTTTAGCAACTTTCATATCTATTGTGTCAATAATACTGGTTAACTTTACAAGTTAACTATGAAAAACACCCTGAGTAATAAAAAAACGACACGGCTACATAGCGCGTACTTTCAAATACAAATCAATACAAAATTAAACGGTATTTTTGGTTAGAATAGAATTATGTATTTGCAAGACGTGCATCGAGACATGTATTAAACCTAATTGCCACAGAAGAGGACTGCTGCTTGCTTTACTTTTTTTAGAGTGGTAGAGTCTAGCTGTAGGCTCTGTTTACAGCGATTAATGGGCTGATTCGACCGGTGAAATACCACCGTCGCACCAAAAACCGACGTGAAGTATGAACGATGTTCCTGCGTTTCGTTCGGTGAGTGAGTGCGATATCCGGTGCCCAATTTTTCAAAGGCTAGCAACGCACCCTCAATTCATTTGTGATTGTGGGTGTAACTATATGGGCGGCGGTGATCACTTACCATCACGTGACCCGCATGCTCGTTTTCTAGCTTCCCTCATAAAAAAAAAACGATAGTTATATTTTCAAGTAGGTATAGTCGATTTTTTGTAAATCGGTGCCAGTATGTGTACCTAATTAAATCTACATAATAAAGAAATAAACAAATCGGTGGATCAGTTGTCTTATCGAAACCTTTTTTTACCGATATTTTTATAAAACAACATTAAAAGTTAACAAAAACAGCTCAGTCATTGAAGATGCCTCTATGTAAAACAAAATATAATAAAGTAGGTAGATACTATTTCTTCTTTTTATTCCCCTTCTTCTTATTATCCTTCTTATCTTTTTTTGTACTTGTTATTGTGGGTGGGGCAGGCTGGGGTTCTTCCACTATAGGTGCCGCTATTGGTTTTGGCTCTGGCGGCAAAGGGGGTACAGATGGGTCTTCATCAGGATCATCATAAAGGTACTCTGTCTGAAATTATAATAATAAATAAATTTTTAAATACATTAATCGTGCATTTATCATTAAATTTAAGTAGGTATGTCACAAACCTTTAGTTTGTAAAGCTCTGGAGCAACGCTGAATAAGTTGTTCACGAAATCTTCATAAAATACGTTTCCATCGCCTCTGACATTAGCATCTCTTAAAAATTCATGAAGTTCATGCGTTTCGAATACATCGCCTAAACTAGTAACAATTGCAGTAAGTTCATCTAACTCTAGATAACCACGACTTTCTGTATCAAATACCTAAACAGGCAAAACTCAATTAAACTAAAGAAAACGATAAAGAATTGTTGCCCAACTAATATTTAATTAAATGTTTTACACCAAATTATCTATGCTTTTGGTTTACCTTAAATGCGAGTTTTAATTCATGCTTCAACTGGGGTAGTACCACAAACTTATTAAGTATATAAATAAGCTGGTCTTTTGTAAGCATTCTTGTATTTTGCATATTTAACTTCTCGACTAATGACATTATCTCTCCATAACTTGGATAACTGTAAGATCTTCTGTGGAAACTAGCAACATAGATCGTATATTATATTTTTGAACTTAAGTAGCATGGTCTATCTATCTTTTACTTAAATGGTAACTATACGTGGTCCATGAAAAAAGATCCAGCTGAGCTATTATGTAAGCCAATGGGAATCGGATGTATTTTTTTATATAATTCCGGAAAAAGTAAAAATCTTATTTCCATTGGCTTATATAATAGCACAAAAGCTTTTCATTAAAAAATAATAACTCATCACTTTAAACATCTTCGGCATTCGCCGTCTAAAGACCAATTTTATTATTTGCTTCTAAGATTCATCATAGAGTTATTGTATTAAAGAAAAGAACGAAAGAAATAGTACTTAGTACGAAAAGTTGCATCAAGTAAGCTCAGCTTAATACAACTTATTTTTCACCCTGTATTCTAAATCAAAAGGAAAAGGGAATGGGAACCAGTGTTAATTTCATTGAACTTACATTTTAAGAGCCAAAAAATCTTCTAATTGCCCTACAGTAATCGCGTTGGTTAATTCTTCCTCATTGTTTATTTGTAATTGAGGTTTTGCATTTTCTTCGAACCAACTTTCAACTTTTTCGATATTATCTTCAGATAACAATATCTCTTCTGATATTAACGGATTTAGAGGATCAAATACTGTCATTTTGAATTTAGTTATTGCTATTAGGTACCTACCTAATTTTAATCCAAAAAATTATTTACCTTTATACGATTGAATTTATACCATGGCTTTATGAAGTTATGACATAAACACTGACTTTGAAGGGATGCTACGTATTAGATAGTTGACTGGCTCTCGCCATCTATTAAGCCCGAAACCATGATGATCTTAATTTTAACCCTTCCCTGAATTGTTGAAGAAATTACTTCCGATCACCATTGGCTTACATGCCCGGCAGATCCCAATTGTTTCCATAACATATTAGCCCTGCGGAGGTCATATTTCAAAAAAAACTGGAATAGATTAAAATTATTGAAGATATTATTATTTGACGACATTGATTTTAAATGCCAAAAACCTATATTTTTCACCCATTTTAACGTAATCCAGAATTATCTAAAAAATGCCATCCGATTCCTATTGACTTCCATAATGATAATAGCCTAGCTGATACATTGCGTGCTTTTTTTATATAATATAGGTAGCAAACGAGCATGCGGGTCACCTGATGGTAAGTGATCACCGCCGCTCATGACTACCCGCAACACTGTGGGTGTTGGGGGTGTGTTGCTGAGCCTTTGAGAAAATTGGGCACCGGATATCGCACTCACTGAACGAAACGCGATTTTGTGCGAGACGGTGGTATTTCACCGATTGAGTCAGCCCACTAATCGCTGCAGGCAGAGCCTACAGCTAGACTCTACCACTCAAGACATGTCTTCAAAAAGTAAAATCTGGGACACGTTCCGAAGTGACGCTAGGGCGAAATCCATTATTTCATTGTGTAAGCAGTACAAGCACGGGACTTAGTGATCATGAAATGAAGTCCAGAAAAATTTATACCTATTTGTCATTGGCATTATGTGGAATCGCATGGCCAGAAAGAAGAAAAAAAAACTAATCTCTGACTGAACCTCTGAACGTTTCCAAACTAAATAATTATGGCTGTATGGGCATAGTCTCTTTGCCTTTCTGCATGACGGATGAAATAAACAAAAAGAAAGGACTTCCGGTTTGCGCGCGGGAAAATTGGAAGTGAAAAATTTTTTCGTGAACTTAAAAATTCATTTAATTCTTTCAATTTTGTTAAATAGTGTACATTTTGTATATATTTTTAATAACTATAGTATAGAAGCTTAATTTTTATTAAAATGACGTCTCGGGCGAAACGCAAGAAAAAGAAGGAGGAGGCAGTAATATCAGGGGAAGACTCGCTGCTTTCGGACTCCGACTCCATGCACAGTGACTGCAATTCAGCTAAGTCCGATCCATATAAAACTTATTTCGTTCCCGATTATACACGTCGGTATCCTGAGGATTCTTCAGCTACAGATTTCGTTGTCTTCTTGGAATCAAACGATGAGTCCAAACCTATTTCAACAAGAGATATGATTTCTTTATCATCAACATTAAAGAAATATATAAAAGGCATAAAATATATGCAAAATCTTAATAAATACAAAGTTACAGTTCATTTTGACCGTGCAAATTTGGCAAATAGTTTTCTTAACAATAAGACTTTGTTATCAGAATATAAACTCAAAGCAACTATTCCTGCAAAAACTACTGAAATTACTGGTGTTATTACTAATGTGCCCATTAAATGGTCCAATCAAAAAATTTTTGGAGTGATTAATAGTAATAAAAAAATTATTTCTGTTCGGAGAATTCAAAGGAAGGTTAAAAATGAACAAAACTTTGAATTACAACCGACTAAAACAGTAATCATAACTTTTGCTGCCATTTATCTTCCTGATCATATTGATTTACAAGGCTGGAGGTTTCCAGTTAAGATGTACATTCCACCTGTAAAACAATGCTTTAAATGCCTACGGTATGGACATTTGGCTAAGTACTGTAAAAATAATGTTAGATGTTCAATATGTGGAGATGCACATTCTTTTAAAGAATGTACAGTACCTAGGGAAAAGGCTACATGCTGTCACTGTAGAGGAAATCACATTAGTATATCTGCTGAGTGTCCTATTAAAAAGAAAAAAAATAATGATATTAAAATTGGTTTATCCTCTTTGTCTTATGCTTCAGTTGCAAATACAGAGAGTTTTCCAGCCTTAGGACAAAAGTTTGACCTGCTCAGTCACTTGAAAAAAGATAATAAATCTTTGAATTTATTGGTTGAGGCTATTGTTAAAATAATTACATTAAATAAAACAAAGGAAACTTCCATCAGTACTAAAAATATTTTACAAATATTAAGTGATATTTATGAAAAGTCATCTGCTAATAATCCATCCTAATGGCTCATTTAAAAATAGTTCAGTGGAATGCTCAAAGCATTAAAAGTAATAAATCTGAATTTACATATTTTCTTTATAGTAATGATGTTGATATCGCTTTAATAAGTGAAACTTGGCTTAGACCACATCATACCTTTAACATAAAGGGATACACAATAGTTAGAAATGACACTGGTAATACACATAATGGAGTTGCAATAATAATTCATAACAAATTACAATTCTTAAAAATTGATACTTATTTTGATGATTCCTTACAAAATGTTGCTGTACAGATAAAAATAGGTGGTAAATATATTTCATTTGTTAGTGTTTATTGTCCTTCTAGGTGTCATTATTCAAAATTAAAATTTTCAAAATTAATTGATAGTCTTCCAACTCCAGTCTTTATTGCTGGAGATTTCAATGCATACCATACTTCTTGGGGTTGTCAAAAAGTGGATAAAAGAGGTGAAGAAGTACTAGATTCTTTTGATGAAAATAACCTTGTTCTGTTAAATTCAGGAGAAGTCACGACTGTAGGAACTTCGTCCTGGAGACCAAATGGCTTAGATCTTTCTTTGGTTAGTCCAGCTTTATCATGGGATTGTGAATGGTCTGTTCATGATGATTCCTTTGGAAGTTATCATTTGCCTACAATTACTAAACTTCTGTTGTCTCAAACTCCAGTTATATCTTCAGAACATTGTGTTCACTCTCAAAATGTCAGTAAGAAATTAAACTTGAATTTAGTTAATTGGGATTTGTATGTAAATATTGTGAATACTTCGTTGAATAGTTTTATGATTAATTCTGAATGTTCACTAGAAAGTTATTTGCAGTTTTGTGATATTTTATTGGCATCAGTTGAAAAATCTATGTCACAACAAAAAACGAAAACAAAGTCTTGTTGTCAATGTCGAAATCTTTGTCATTTATGCTCACGTTCCGTTTCAGGTTTTAGGGCAAAAAGGGCAAGACATTCCGTTCCTTGGTGGAATAGCAAATGTGCAGATGCTGTTAAAAAATGTAAAGACGCTTTTGTTGCTTTCAAAAATGATCCTTCTGTAGAAAAATATTTGCTTTTTAAAAAAAATCAGGCTTCTAAGAAATTGACTATAAACTTTGAAAAACAGAAATCTTGGCAAGATTATTGCAATTCTATAAATCGTCTTACTCCAATTTCTCATGTCTGGAATAAAATACGCAGATTTAACAAAACTTTTGTTTCTAGAAGTGAAAATGATCATTGGGTAAATAGTTTTTTAAAAAAATACACTCCAGACTATGTCTCGAAACCTTTTACTTTTGCATATAACAAATTTCATAGACAAAATCTTTCGTTGCTTGATCCGTTCACAATTTCTGAACTTACTGCTGCCATAAAATCAAGAAAAGATACAACTTGTGGTTTAGATGGTATTTCCTATAAAATGTTTCGTCTTCTCAGTCATAAAAATCTATGTAAATTCTTGATAATTTTAAATATTTTGTTTGAAAATGACTTAATACCAAATCAATGGAAAACTGATTGTCTGGTCCCTGTACTGAAGCCAGGGAAGGATCTTGATAGTCCAGATTCTTATCGACCTATAGCGTTGTCCTCTTGTGTTGGTAAAATTTTTGAGCAGCTGCTCAAACAACGTCTGGAATATTACATCGAATCAAATTGTATTCTTCCTAGTAATCAGTTTGGTTTTCGGCGTGGACGCTCGGCTAGGGAAAGCATTGCACATTTGTTATTAGATGCAAATAAATCCATAAAGGAACGGAATTATCTTGCTTGTAATTTTTTCGATGTAACAGGAGCCTTTAACAATGTAGGTTTAGAAACGCTTGCTAATATCTTGCTATCACTCAGAATTCCAAAAAAAATGGTTCTTTGGATATATAACTTTCTAAATGAAAGAATGGTCTATGTTAAATTGGGTAACATCTTTTATGGTCCACGTAATTCCTATAAAGGCGTCAATCAAGGCGGCATCTTGAGCCCTCTACTGTATATAATTTATATTCATAAATTGAATGAGATATTAGGCGCAAATGTTTCTAATCTGCAGTTTGCTGATGATCTTGTTGTTTATTGTTCTGGCAAAAAACTTAAAGATGTGCAAACGAATTTAAATAATGCCTGTAAAAGGCTTGAAGTCTATTTTTCTTTCTTAGGTTTAACTGTAAATACAGAAAAGAGTAAATCTCTTGTTTTCTCTAGAGATAAAGATTGTAAATTAGAATGTGTATATAATGGTAACCTTATTCCTAACTGTACAGAAATAAAATTCTTAGGTGTAGTATTTCAACAAAATTTAAGTTTTAAAAAATATGTGCAAATATTGATAGATAGAGCTGTAAAAGCTACAAATATTTTAAAAAGCCTTACTGGTTGTCGTTTTGGTGCAGATCCTAAAATATTATTGATGCTGTTTAAATCATTAGTTAGAAGTCACTTTGAATATGCTTTTTTTTGCTTTGCTTCTGACAATAATTTTATAAATAAAATAGATAAAGTACAAAATAAAAATCTCAGGATAATTCTAGGAGCCATGAGTACTTCTCCGATTAATTCAATGCAAGTTGAAACTAACACTTGTCCCATTAAATTTAGGTTTGATTATTTGAAAAGAAGGTTCATAATTGATTTGATGAAAACTTCTAATAATGCGTTGTACAAAAAGATTTTGATATCTAATTACTCTTATTTATGTAAAAATTTTGATTTCATTAATTATTTGAAAAATGAAAATATTGCTCAGTATGATATTTTACCTTGTTATAGTGGAACATATGAAGGTAAGTTTTTTAAATTTGATGTCATTATAGACACAAATTTAAAAAATAAATATGAAGTATATGAAAAGTTATCATACTATGATAATTACCGTCAAATTTACACAGATGCTTCAAAAACATCTCAGTCTGTGTCGATAGCGGCTTATGATATTATTTTGAAAATTGCACATGGTTATAAGCTGTCCAATATTTGCAGTATTTTTACGGCAGAAGCTGCTGCTATTCTGTTTGCTTTAGATTTGATTAGTTCTGTAGATTCTTCTGGTAAATGGATTATTATTTCTGATAGTATGAGTGTTCTTCAAGCTATTAATAATCCCCGTCTTTCTAGTAAAATTCATCCTTTTATATATGAGATCCGGGAAAAGATTTATAAATTATCATTGAAACATAAAGAAATTGTCATTTTCTGGACACCAGCACACATTGGTGTTAGTGGTAATGAATTAGCTGATACATTAGCTAGTATCATTACAAATACTGATAAAAACATTTGCAAATTAAAAAACATAGCAATTCCCATTTCAGAGTTTCTTCCTGAAATAAAAAATCAAATGATTAATAATTGGTTTCAATTTTGGCAAGATTCTCTTAAAGAAAAGGGCAAGTGGTATTCCGTATGTAACCAAAAAATTTCGTCTCCTTGGTTTACCAAGGGCTCTTTCAAAAATAGAAATTTTTATACAACAATTTGTCGTCTTCGTATAGGTCATGCTGCTTTTAATGAACACTTATATCGCATGAATATGATAACTTCCCCTTGTTGTTCATATTGTAATGAGTCAGTACAGTCATTGGATCATATATTTTTTGAATGTCCTCAATTTCATATTGACAGGTTAATTTTCATTGATGAGCTATTAGAAATTTATAAAACATTAGAAAATATCCCGCGTAATACTCAAGAACTTTTAAAAACAACTGAATGCTACTTACCTATGTATAAATTCATAAAATTTACAGTGTGTAATATCTGATGAAAATGTTTATGTATACTCATAACAAATATATATTAGCATTTTATTATTAAAGACATGGACTTGGTCCTTATTATGTTTGTTTATGAGGAAATAAAATATCGTCAATGTTACTTCTTATTGAAAACTAAACAAAACTAAGTCAACAAGAAAGAAGAAAACCAAATTATTGATGACATGGCTGTATGGGCATAGTCTCTTTGCCTTTCCGCATGACGGAAGAATCTAACAAAAAAAAAAAAAAAAAACAAAAAGAAAAACAAAAATTTATGTATTTTGCTTGTTTGTTTTGTTTTTAGGAATTGATTGGGTTTATTTAACAAAGTATGTTTTGCAACATGTTTTAAATCCTTTACAGATCCTAAAAATAGTAAATACACAAATGTTTGAGTCCGACGATTTTGATCAGGTTTGAAAATAAAATACCTAGTTCCAAATTCGTTATTATAATTTTTATAATTTATAATTTTTGCATCACCGACTATTTTTTTTACAGGTGCTTTCTCAGTTTGATCTTCCTGAAGAACCTCAAAGGGAAAGTAAAAGTAATCAGCATGTAATAAAAGAGATCTTTGACAGTTTCCAAGTACCAAACGCGTCCGAAGAGTCTCAAAAGCTAGTTGCAATACAAGTAAATGAAGATGTGCGATCCAACAATTCGAAGAGTAGTCCAGTGTCTTCGAAACATGTGAAAAGAAAAATAATCAATTCACATTTTGATCATAAAACTAAGAGAAAATTCCCTGGCCCGGCTGGCATGTTATCTCTTGGTAGACTTGATGAGTCTGTCGATAATAAAGAATGTCAAATTGAATTATTATCACAGGTTAGTTTACTATAGATTTTTTTTGGTATTTTACAATTATAATTGTTCTTATTCTTTTTTTATTTATAATTTTTGCATTTACACAATGACAAGAAAATGATACTACACAATAAAAACAGACAAACATGAGTAAATACAATATCTTTAAGTTTATTTAAAAAATGTGTGTTATTATTTGATCAATACTCGAAATGCTATATTGTAGTTGTTAAATAGTTTTTTTTGAGACTAAACCTTACTTATTTACTCACTCTTTACTCTTTTTCAGGATATAGATTATTCACAGGCACATCTCCAAAAATATCTATTTGATTCACCATTATGGACAAGATTACTTGTAGATCTCAAAGATTTGAAATTAAATGAAGTTAATTGTATAAAAGCAATTAAGCAACAAGCCTTAGGTGGAAATTTAAGAAAAATGAAAGCTCAATTAGTAACTGCCTTTGTTGAAATGGTAGATCGCTCTGCTATAGACCCCCTTGTTACCTTGAGGGATAACACAGGTAAAATCTAAATTTGTTTAAGTCAGTTCCTTTGGGAAACCCAGACCTCACTACAGTGTGTGAACATTTGTTTATATTGGTATTGTTTCAGGAACAATAAAATGCACACTGCATCGTGATGCCTGGTCTTCATTCTCAAATTATATTGTTTCGGAATACTGTGCAATAGTTTTATGGAAGCCTACAGTGCTCACAACTGGCAGCACCTTCAAGAAGCACTATCTCAATATAACTCTAGGGAATATATTAGCTGTGTATAGCTCAGCAGTGTTCGATATAGATGAAGATAAAGTACCTGATGGTTATATAAAAGTACAAGAAGAAGAATTTACTGTGATCAAGTCAGCAATACCTCCTGAAGGTGAGACCTTTACACTTTATGTATAAGCTCATGGAATATAATTTGTTGTGTTTGACAAAAACCATTGCAATCTAAACAAAATATATTGTGATTACTTATTTGTGATTAAAAGGTTGTTTGCTGCAGAGAGCTTGAGACCCTCCTGTAATTGTCACATTTAATGCGACACTAACCAACTACAGTACATAAATATGTATAATTATATTTAAAAAATTATGAATGTTTGAAGAAATTGTCATCGAACATAAGTGTCACAATTCTGTCGTAGTCGTCGTCAACTTGGCTTTACTATTTTTCAATAATGTTACAACAGCAGCTACTTGTTAGTAGGTTTGGTGTTTGAGAACCTAGTTAATGATATGCATTTTATTGTTGCAGATAAGAAAGTTAGTTATAACACCAACACCTTTGAAGCATTAGATGATCTAGAAAATTTATTTTCAGACGATATATTTTAAGTGTTATGTTATGTAATTTGGAAAAGGAGGAAAATAAAAATCAATGTTACTAAAGTTACAATAATTTATTCATTTTTTATATGATCTTTCAATATATGTTTAGACAAAGAAGATGAATATATATAAACCGACGGACACAGGTTACACTTGAAAAAAGCTTTGTGACCATTACTTTCTTCATTTTGGGACTTCAATTGGTGGACCTTTAAATGCCTTTGACAATTAGCAAGATATTGAAATTCACTCTGAAATAAATATATAGAGTTAAATAACACAAATTCCTTTCTTCTCATAATTGAGCTTTATACCTACTTATTTGCTAAAATATGTCTTGTCTCTGTCTTAATTATGTAACAGTTTCCAAAATTGAAACAGTGGGATTTGTATCATGTTAAAATTTCGGACAAAGTTAATGAAGATAATTAGAACACCCTTACTAATATTATTATTATTGTAAAAATGTGTATATCTGTCTGTCTGTATATAAAGCTTTAACGTCAAAACGGCTGAACCGATTTTAATAACGTCGCGAGTACCTACTATACCGGGTGTCCAGGAAACAATGGATAAGCTCTGAAGGGCTAATAGTAGAACTAAAGGCAAGCCTAAAAAATAATTGATAAAAAGTATAACCCTTACACTGCTAGAAATATGGCGCTTTAAAAAAAAACTTCATATTTTTTTGACTGTGTTCATATTTTTACTCGTAACGAGGTCAAATCACTTAATAACATCATTATTTCTGTGCTAAAATAATTAATATTAACCGCATCAGTGAATAACTATCAAATAAAATAGCTAACTAAAGTATTTTTCTCAAAAAATAATGTTAAACTTTTGATTTGTGTAAAATTTCTGAAGAAATATTTTTGATGCGCATCTTTGAACAGCTCTGGTGTAAAAAAATAATATGAAAGCAACAGTGGCCAATGATTTCAAAATATTCCTGGTTTAATAACGTTTTTAAAAAGATGTAATATGTCGTTATTGTAATGAAAAAATATTGAACTAATGGTATTAGTGTGTAAAATGGGATAATTATTTAGTTCTAGCAAAATTATAAAAATACAATAAAACTAAAGAAATATGATTTTCAATTGACATTAATTGCAAACCCATTGGAATAATTTAGAGTAACTGTTCAAATTGTCTGTCCCCATCCTGATGCAGACCCTGCATTTACGAATAAAGGATCTTCAAAGAAATCAACTTAACAGGAGAAAGTGATCCAAATTTTCTTCATAATGACTTACCCAATTTATTGATAGACGTGTCCGAAGAGCTTCGCGACACATATTGGCTTCAAAATGAAGGCTGTCTAGCACACTATGCTGTTGCGTCATGTGCATACTTGACGAAACCTACCCTAACAGGTAAGTAGGCCGCCTAAACCTAAACGCTTTAGACTTTTTACTGGGGGTATTTTAAGAAAGAGTTTTACCGGCAACCAGTAACTTCATTAGAAGATCTACGAGCTCGTGTTCAGGCCGCTGCAATCAATGATCGACGACACGCGCGATTTTTTTGAAGGTCCTTTATTCGTAGTTGTAGGGCCTGCATCAGGATGGGGACAGACAATTTGAACAGTTGCTCTCAATTATTCTATTGTTTTTGCAATTAATATCAGTTGAAAATCATATTTCTTTAGTTTTATTGTATTTTTATAATTTTGCTAGAACTAAATAACTATCCCATTTTACACACTAATACCATTAGTTCAATATTTTTTCATTACAATAACGACATATTACATCTTTTTAAAAACGTTATTAAACCAGGAATATTTTGAAATCATTGGCCACTTTTGCTTTCATATTATTTTTTTACACCAGAGCTGTTCAAAGATGCGCATCAAAAATATTTCTTCAGAAATTTTACACAAATCAATAGTTTAACATTATTTTTTGAGAAAAATACTTTAGTTAGCTATTTTATTTGATAGTTATTCACTGATGCGGTTAATATTAATTATTTTAGCACAGAAATAATGATGTTATTAAGAGATTTGACCTCGTTACGAGTAAAAATATGAACACAGTCAAAAAAATATGAAGTTTTTTTTTTAAAGCGCCATATTTCTAGCAGTGTAAGGGTTATACTTTTTATCAATTATTTTTTAGGCTTGCCTTTAGTTCTACTATTAGCCCTTCAGAGCTTATCCATTGTTTCCTGGACACCCTGTATAAACTAAACTACTGTAAACTGCACAATATTTTTTTATTCTCACCTTGCATAATGTGCACATATAAGTTTTTTTGTTTGATAATTTATTTGTCTTTACAATACATTTGACATCCTCTGCAAGACCAGTGTCAATTGTTAGATCTCCTTCAGGATCTATGCAATTGCTCTGAAAATAAAGCATTTATTTAATTCTAGAAATTAAAGAGAAAAATAAATTTAAGCTCAAAGTAATAATATACACCAAATGTATATTTTAATTCATGGATGAAGGAGTAAAAGGATAGACAATAGCCATACAAAGTAGCGTATATCAAAAAAAGTAGTATAAATCTAGATGGCGCTATACATTTCAATTTATAAGGTTAGATGGCGCTAGCAATTTGTCATTAAAATAGGTCAATTTAGTTTTGTAGAAAAAATAAATCTAAATTAACTAGATGGCGCTAATACAATAAACATTTTCATACGAAATTCCAGTGATGCCATTAAAAAAAAACAATCAGCTGCACAAAGTTGATAGGTGACGTTTATAAATTAGCTTTTGTCGAGTGCTTTTTAATCTTTATCGCCGCATCTACATCTATACGTATATGCTATAGTCCATTAGAGAGTGTAAGGTCTACAAATTACACACATTGACAATAAATGTATAATTTGTAACAACTTTTTACTTTTGTCAACCTTAACATTTTTAAAAACATTAGTTGAAATGCGAGTTAACTATGAAAACATGTTGAACATTGAGTGTAAAACGAAAATAACCAAATCCTTCAATGATTGAATCATTTGTTTCATACTTTGTGGTTCGCCTATGTTGAGATTGATAAAGTTGATTTCTAAGTTTTATAATAAGTATGCAAGCTGATATAAGTATGCAGGACAGAATGCGTATTATCGAAATGCATATAATCATTACAATAGTATAATCCAATCCAATTTTGTCTGTTGCAAGTATGTTTGTCCGCTAAGGAGATAGCGTGGTAAGTGGATAAACCACGAAATGGATTTTAATGCGGTTTTTGCCATCTTTTAGGTATTTTTTTCATGTCTATTATATCCTTACTAAATATAATATTTTAAATGTGAAAATGTGTATGTCTGTCTGTTGGTATGTTTGCTTCACGTAAAAACGGCTGAACCGATTGTCTTGATTTTGGAATAGAGATAGTTCGTTATATAAATAAACTTTCTTGGTTATTAATTCATTTAGTTATTAATTCTTTCTTTACGACTTAAAAAGCAAAATGAATGAAACTCATAATAAAAATACAATATGGTTAAGATTTTAACTAGGGTAACATGATTCTAGGACGAAATAATAACTCTGAGACCATTAGATTGTTTTAGCGATCGTATAGATGAATAGAAGAAATAAAACAACAACCACAATATTTTATAGAATAGTGCTGAACCTTAAGTCTCTCAAATTAAGGTTGAGAATGGTGTCGGTTAGAGTGTAGGAGATCCGAAAAAAACCTCTTGGTTTTTAAGAAAATGTTGTAACAACCACAAAAAATTATAAAAATATATTGAGCTTTAAAACTGTCGCGTTAAGGTTGATATTAAGAAGTAGTAAAATAGTAGTTTATTAACGTTAGTGTGTGTGAAACTGTGAATATGACCACTGGATGCAATAATGTTTGTCAAATATGTGAACTATATTATGGGCTCTTGCAGCTTACCGTACCTACTTTTGTGTAGAAATATTTTAGGGCTTAATCAAATATCAATTTTGTTATAGATAACGTTTCTTTCTATTAATAAAAAAATGTACATTATATGTTTAGCATACTATGTGTTAAATGGTCACATTTATCATTTATTGATTATCCTGGCTAAGTTTTCTGGGAATTGTAATAGATAGACCACCCTCAAAAAATAAGATGTCTGGTATTGTTTTTAGCTTAGCCTTCCCCAATTTTAATAATTTTACTTATTTTGATACACCTAGTATGTATATAACCATTCATTCTATTAT